>CM056586.1:46284011-47744844 GCA_029721435.1 Gymnothorax reevesii
TGACCTGCTAAGAGCAAAGAGAGACAGACACCGCTGCTGACCTGCTAAGAGCAAAGAGAGACAGACACCGCTGCTGACCTGCTAAGAGCAAAGAGAGACAGACACCGCTGCTGACCTGCTAAGAGCAGAGAGAGACAGACACCGCTGCTGACCTGCTAACAGCAGAAAGACAGACACTGCTGCTGACCTGCTAACAGCAGAGAGACAGACACCGCTGCTGACCTGCTAACAGCAGAGAGACAGACACCGCTGCTGACCTGCTAACAGCAGAGAAAAAGGCACCGCTGCTGACCTGTTAACGGCAGAGAGAGACAGACACCGCTGCTGACCTGCTAACAGCATGGAGACTGACTCCGCTGCTGACCTGCTAAAAGCAGAGACAGAGACACCGTTGCTGATCTGCTAACAGCAGAGACAGACACCGCTGATGACCTGCTAACAGCAGAGAGACAGACACAGCTGCCGACCTGCTAACAGCAGAGACACAGACACCGCTGCTGCCCTGCAAAAAGCAGCAGAGACAGAGCCAGAGTAATGTGCGTTAATCCCGCTGCCGACCTGATAACAGCGAAGAGACAGACACCGCTGCGGACCTGCTAACAGCAGAGAGACAGACACCGCTGCTGACCTGCTAACAGCAGAGAGACAGACACCGCTGCTGACCTGCTAACAGCAGAGAGACAGACACCGCTGCTGACCTGCTAACAGCAGAGCGACAGACACCGCTGCTGACTGTTCACAGCAGAGACAGAGACACCGTTGCTGATCTGCTAACAGCAGAGACAGACACCGCTGATGACCTGCTAACAGCAAAGAGACAGACACAGCTGCCGACCTGCTAACAGCAGAGACACAGACACCGCTGCTGCCCTGCTAAAAGCAGCAGAGACAGAGACAGAGTAATATGCGTTAACCCCACTGCTGACCTGCAAACAGCAGAGAGAAGGACACCGATGCTGACCTGCTAAAAGCAGAGAGACAGACAGCTCTGATGACCCGCTAACAGGAGAGAGCCAGAAATGCCTGCAGAGCTGCTAACAGCAGAGAGTAGGACAACGCTGCTGTCCTGCTCACAGCAGAGAGATAGACACCGCCGCCGACCAGCTAACAGCAGAGACACAGACACCGCTGCTGCCCTGCTAATAGCAGCAGAGACAGAGCCAGAGTAATGTGCGTTAACCCCACTGCTGACCTGCAAACAGCAGAGAGAAGGACACCGATGCTGACCTGCTAAAAGCAGAGAGACAGACACCGCTGCTGACCTGCTAAGAGCAGAGAGACTGACAACGCTGCTGACCTGCTAACAGCAGAGACACAGACACCACTGCTGACCTGGTAACAGCAGAGACACAGACACCACTGCTGACCTGATAATAGCAGCAGAGACAGAGCAAGAGTAATGTGCGTTAACCCTGCAGCTGACCTGCTAACAGCAGAGAGACAGACACTGCTGCTGACCTGCTAACAGCAGAGAGCCAGAAATGCCTGCAGATCTCCTCACAGCAGAGAGTAGGACACCGCTGCTGTCCTGCTCACAGCAGAGAGACAGACACCGCTGCCGACCAGCAAACAGCAGAGACACAGACACCGCTGCTGACCAGCTAACAGCAGAGAGACAGACACCGCTGCTAACCTGCTTACAGCAGAGAGACAGACACCGCTGCTAACCTGCTAACAGCAGAGAGACAGACAGCGCTGCTGACCTACTAACAGCAGAAACACAGACACCGCTGCTGAACTGCTAACAGCAGAAACACAGACACCGCTGCTGACCTGCTAAGAGCAGCAGAGACAGAGCCTGAGTAATGTGCGTTCACCCCGCTGCTGACCGGCTAACAGTATAGAGACAGACGCCGCTGCTGACCAGCTAACAGCAAAGCGACAGACACCGCTGCTGACCTGCTAACAGCAAAGAGAACGACACCGCTGCTGACCTGCTAACAGCAGAGACAGACACGCGGGCGGACCTGCTAAAAGCAGAGACAGACACGCCAGCAGACCTGCTAAAAGCAGAGAGAGACAGACACCGCTGCTGACCTGCTAACAGCAGAGAGCCAGAAATGCCTGCAGATCTCCTCACAGCAGAGAGTAGGACACCGCTGCTGTCCTGCTCACAGCAGAGAGACAGACACCGCTGCCGACCAGCAAACAGCAGAGACACAGACACCGCTGCTGACCAGCTAACAGCAGAGAGACAGACACCGCTGCTAACCTGCTAACAGCAGAGAGACAGACACCGCTGCTAACCTGCTAACAGCAGAGAGACAGACAGCGCTGCTGACCTACTAACAGCAGAAACACAGACACCGCTGCTGAACTGCTAACAGCAGAAACACAGACACCGCTGCTGACCTGCTAAGAGCAGCAGAGACAGAGCCTGAGTAATGTGCGTTCACCCCGCTGCTGACCGGCTAACAGTATAGAGACAGACGCCGCTGCTGACCAGCTAACAGCAAAGCGACAGACACCGCTGCTGACCTGCTAACAGCAAAGAGAACGACACCGCTGCTGACCTGCTAACAGCAGAGACAGACACGCGGGCGGACCTGCTAAAAGCAGAGACAGACACGCCAGCAGACCTGCTAAAAGCAGAGAGAGACAGACACCGCTGCTGACCTGCGAACAGCAGGGGGACAGACACCGCTGCTGACCTGCTAACAGCAGAGAGACAGACACCGCTGCTGACCAGCTCACAGCAGAGAGACAGACATCGCTGCCGACCTGCTAACAGCAGAGAGACAGACACCGCTGCTGACCTGCTAGCAGCAAAGAGACAGACACCGCTGCTGACTTGCTTACAGCAGAGAGACAGACACCGCTGCTGTCCTGCTCACAGCAGAGAGACAGACACCGCTGCTGTCCTGCTAACAGCAGAGAGACAGACACCGCTGCTGTCCTGCTAACAGCAGAGAGACAGACACCGCTGCTGTCCTGCTAACAGCAGAGAGACAGACACCGCTGCTGTCCTGCTAACAGCAGAGAGACAGACACCGCTGCTGTCCTGCTAACAGCAGAGAGACAGACACCGCTGCTGTCCTGCTAACAGCAGAGAGACAGACACCGCTGCTGTCCTGCTAACAGCGGAGAGTCAGACACCGCTGCTGACCTGCTAACAGCGGAGAGACAGACACCGCTGCTGACCTGCTAACAGCAGAGACACAGACACCGCTGTTGACCTGCTCACAGCAGAGACACAGACACCGCTGCTGACCTGCTAACAGCAGAGACACAGACACCGCTGCTGACCTGCTAACAGCGGAGAGTCAGACTCCGCTGCTGACCTGCTAACAGCGGAGAGACAGACACCGCTGCTGACCTGCTAACAGCAGAGACACAGACACCGCTGCTGACCTGCTAACAGCAGAGACACAGACACCGCTGCTGACCTGCTAACAGCAGCAGAGACAGAGCCAGAGTAATGTCCGTTAACCCCGCTGTTGACCGGCAAACAGTAGAGAGACAGACACCTCTGATGACCCGCTAGCAGGAGAGAGACAGAGCCAGAGTACCGAGCATTAACCCCGCTGCTGACCTGCTAACAGCAAAGAGACCGACACCGCTGCTGACCTGCTAAGAGCAAAGAGAGACAGAAACCGCTGCTGACCTGCTAACAGCAGAGAGACAGACATCGCTGCTTACCTGCTAACAGCAGAGAGACAGACACCGCTGCTGACCTGCTAACAGCAGAAACACAGACATTGCTGCTGACCTGCTAACAGCAGAGACACAGACACCGCTACTGACCTGCTAATAGCAGCAGAGACAGAGCCAGAGTAATGTGCGTTAACCCCGCTGCTGACCGGCTAACAGTCGGGAGACAGACACCTCTGATGACCCCCTAAATGGAGAGAGACAGAGCCAGAGTACTGAGCGTTAACCCCGCTGCTGACCTGCTAACAGCAAAGAGACAGACACTGCTGCTGACCTGCTAACAGCAGAGAGCCAGAAATGCCTGCAGATCTCCTTACAGCAGAGAGTACGACACCGCTGCTGTCCTGCTCACAGCAGAGAGACAGACACCGCTGCCGACCAGCAAACAGCAGAGACACAGACACCGCTGCTGACCAGCTAACAGCAGAGACACAGACACCGCTGCTGCCCTGCTAATAGCAGCAGAGACAAAGCCAGAGGAATGTGCGTTAACCCCGCTGCTGACCTGCCAACAGCAGAGAGACCGACACCGATGCTGACCTGCTAAAAGCAGAGAGACAGACACCGCTGCTGATCTGCTTTCAGCAGAGAGACAGACACCGCTGCTGACCTGCTAAGAGCAGAGAGACTGACACCGCTGCTGACCTGCTAACAGCAAAGACACAGACACCACTGCTGACCTGGTAACAGCAGAGACACAGACACCGCTGATGACCTGCTAATAGCAGCAGAGACAGAGCAAGAGTAATGTGCGTTAACCCCGCTGCTGACCTGCTAACAGCATGGAGACTGACTCCGCTGCTGACCTGCTAACAGCAGAGAGACAGATACCTCTGATGACCCGCTAGCAGGAGAGAGACAGAGCCAGAGGACCGAGCGTTAACCCCGCTGCTGACCTGCTAACAGCAAAGAGACAGACACCGCTGCTGACCTGCTAAGAGCAAAGAGACAGACACCGCTGCTGACCTGCTAAGAGCAAAGAGACAGACACCGCTGCTGACCTGCTAAGAGCAAAGAGACAGACACCGCTGCTGACCTGCTGAGAGCAAAGAGAGACAGACACCGCTGCTGATCTGCTAACAGCAGAGAGACAGACACCGCTGCTGATCTGCTAACAGCAGAGAGACAGACACCGCTGCTAACCTGCTAACAGCAGAGAGACAGACAGCGCTGCTGACCTACTAACAGCAGAAACACAGACACCGCTGCTGAACTGCTAACAGCAGAAACACAGACACCGCTGCTGACCTGCTAAGAGCAGCAGAGACAGAGGCTGAGTAATGTGCGTTAACCCCGCTGCTGACCGGCTATCAGTAGAGAGACAGACTTTTCTGATGACCCCCTAAAAGGTGAGAGACAGAGCCAGAGTACCGAGCGTTAACCCCGCTGCTGACCTGCCAACAGCAGAGACAGACACCGCTGCTGACCTGCTCACAGCAGAGAGACAGACACCGCTGCTGACCTGCTCACAGCAGAGAGACAGACACCGCTGCTGACCTGCTCACACCAGAGAGACAGACACCGCTGCTGACCTGCTCACACCAGAGAGACAGACACCGCTGCTGACCTGCTCACAGCAGAGAGACAGACACCGCTGCTGACCTGCTCACAGCAGAGAGACAGACACCGCTGCTGACCTGCTCACAGCAGAGACACAGACACCGCCACGGACTTGCTAAAAGCAGAGACACAGGCACCACTGCTGACCTGCTAATAGCAGCAGAGACAGAGCCAGAGTAATGTGCGTTCACCCCGCTGCTGACCGGCTAACAGTATAGAGACAGACGCCGCTGCTGACCAGCTAACAGCGAAGCGACAGACACCGCTGCTGACCTGCTAACAGCAAAGAGAACGACACCGCTGCTGACCTGCTCACAGCAGAGACAGACACGCGGGCGGACCTGCTAACAGCAGAGGGACAGACAGGCCTGCAGACCTGCTAAAAGCAGAGAGAGACAGACACCGCTGCTGACCTGCGAACAGCAGGGGGACAGACACCGCTGCTGACCTGCTAACAGCAGGGGGACAGACACCGCTGCTGACCTGCTAACAGCAGAGAGACAGACACCGCTGCTGACCAGCTCACAGCAGAGAGACAGACATCGCTGCCGACCTGCTAACAGCAGAGAGACAGACACCGCTGCTGACCTGCTAGCAGCAAAGAGACAGACACCGCTGCTGACTTGCTTACAGCAGAGAGACAGACACCGCTGCTGTCCTGCTAACAGCAGAGACACAGACACCGCTGTTGACCTGCTAACAGCAGAGACACAGACACCGCTGCTGACCTGCTAACAGCAGAGACACAGACACCGCTGCTGACCTGCTAACAGCAGAGACACAGACACCGCTGCTGACCTGCTAACAGCGGAGAGTCAGACTCCGCTGCTGACCTGCTAACAGCGGAGAGACAGACACCGCTGCTGACCTGCTAACAGCAGAGACACAGACACCGCTGCTGACCTGCTAACAGCAGAGACACAGACACCGCTGCTGACCTGCTAACAGCAGCAGAGACAGAGCCAGAGTAATGTCCGTTAACCCCGCTGTTGACCGGCAAACAGTAGAGAGACAGACACCTCTGATGACCCGCTAGCAGGAGAGAGACAGAGCCAGAGTACCGAGCATTAACCCCGCTGCTGACCTGCTAACAGCAAAGAGACAGACACCGCTGCTGACCTGCTAAGAGCAAAGAGAGACAGAAACCGCTGCTGACCTGCTAACAGCAGAGAGACAGACACCGCTGCTGACCTGCTAAGAGCAAAGAGAGACAGAAACCGCTGCTGACCTGCTAACAGCAGAGAGACAGACATCGCTGCTTACCTGCTAACAGCAGAGAGACAGACACCGCTGCTGACCTGCTAACAGCAGAGACACAGACACCGCTACTGACCTGCTAATAGCAGCAGAGACAGAGCCAGAGTAATGTGCGTTAACCCCGCTGCTGACCGGCTAACAGTAGGGAGACAGAGACCTCTGATGACCCCCTAAATGGAGAGAGACAGAGCCAGAGTACTGAGCGTTAACCCCGCTGCTGACCTGCTAACAGCAAAGAGACAGACACCGCTGCTGACCTGCTAAGAGCAAAGAGAGACAGAAACCGCTGCTGACCTGTTAACAGTAGAAAGACAGACACCGCTGCTGTCCTGCTCACAGCAGAGAGACAGACACCGCTGCTGTCCTGCTCACAGCAGAGAGACAGACACCGCTGCTGTCCTGCTCACAGCAGAGACAGACACCGTTGCTGTCCTGCTCACAGCAGAGAGACAGACACCGCTGCTGTCCTGCTCACAGCAGAGAGACAGACACCGCTGCTGTCCTGCTCACAGCAGAGAGACAGACACCGCTGCTGTCCTGCTCACAGCAGAGAGACAGACACCGCTGATGACCTGCTCACAGCAGAGAGACAGACACGGCTGCTGACCTGCTAACAGCAGAGACAGACACGCCGGCGGACCTGCTAACAGCAGAGACAGACACGCCTGCAGACCTGCTTACAGCAGAGACAGACACGCCTGCAGACCTGCTAACAGCAGAGAGAGACAGACGCCGCTGCTGACCTGCTAACAGCAGAGACGGACACCGCTGCTGATAGGCTAACAGCAGGGGGACAGACACCGCTGCTGACCTGCTTACAGCAGAGGGACAGACATCGCTGCTGACCTGCTAACAGCAGAGAGACAGACACCGCTGCTGACCTGCTAACAGTAGAGAGACAGTCACCGCTGCTGTCCTGCTAACAGCAAAGAGACAGACACCGCTGCTGACCTGAAAACAGCAGAAAGACAGACACCGCTGCTGACCTGCTAACAGTAGAGAGACAGTCACCGCTGCTGTCCTGCTAAAAGCAAAGAGACAGACACCGCTGCTGACCTGCTAACAGCAGAGACACAGACACCGCTGCTGACCTGCTAACAGCGGAGAGTCAGACTCCGCTGCTGACCTGCTAACAGCGGAGAGACAGACACCGCTGCTGACCTGCTAACAGCAGAGACACAGACACCGCTGCTGACCTGCTAACAGCAGAAACACAGACACCGCTGCTGACCTGCTAACAGCAGAGACACAGACACCGCTACTGACCTGCTAACAGCAGAGACACAGACACCGCTACTGACCTGCTAACAGCAGAGACACAGACACCGCTACTGACCTGCTAATAGCAGCAGAGACAGAGCCAGAGTAATGTGCGATAACCCCGCTGTTGACCGGCAAACAGTAGAGAGACAGACACCTCTGATGACCCGCTAGCAGGAGAGAGACAGAGCCAGAGTACCGAGCATTAACCCCGCTGCTGACCTGCTAACAGCAAAGAGACAGACACCGCTGCGGACCTGCTAACAGCAGAGAGACAGACAGCTCTGATGACCCGCTAACAGGAGAGAGCCAGAAATGCCTGCAGATCTCCGAACAGCAGAGAGTAGGACACCGCTGCTGTCCTGCTCACAGCAGAGAGACAGACACCGCTGCTGCCCTGCTAATAGCAGCAGAGACTGAGCCAGAGTAATGTGCGTTAACCCCGCTGCTGACCTGCCAACAGCAGAGAGAAGGACACCGAAGCTGACCTGCTAAAAGCAGAGAGACAGACACCGCTGCTGACCTGCTAAGAGCAGAGAGACTGACAACGCTGCTGACCTGCTAACAGCAGAGACACAGACACCACTGCTGACCTGGTAACAGCAGAGACACAGACACCACTGCTGACCTGATAATAGCAGCAGAGACAGCAAGAGTAATGAGCGTTAACCCTGCAGCTGACCTGCTAACAGCAGAGAGACAGACACTGCTGCTGACCTGCTAACAGCAGAGAGCCAGAAATGCCTGCAGATCTCCGAACAGCAGAGAGTAGGACACCGCTGCTGTCCTGCTCACAGCAGAGAGACAGACACCGCTGCCGACCAGCAAACAGCAGAGACACAGACACCGCTGCTGACCAGCTAACAGCAGAGACACAAACACCGCTGCTGACCAGCTAACAGCAGAGACACAGACACCGCTGCTAACCTGCTAACAGCAGAGAGACAGACAGCGCTGCTGACCTACTAACAGCAGAAACACAGACACCGCTGCTGAACTGCTAACAGCAGAAACACAGACACCGCTGCTGACCTGCTAAGAGCAGCAGAGACAGAGCCTGAGTAATGTGCGTTCACCCCGCTGCTGACCGGCTAACAGTATAGAGACAGACGCCGCTGCTGACCAGCTAACAGCAAAGCGACAGACACCGCTGCTGACCTGCTAACAGCAAAGAGAACGACACCGCTGCTGACCTGCTAACAGCAGAGACAGACACGCGGGCGGACCTGCTAAAAGCAGAGACAGACACGCCAGCAGACCTGCTAAAAGCAGAGAGAGACAGACACCGCTGCTGACCTGCTAACAGCGGAGAGACAGACACCGCTGCTGACCTGCTAAGAGCAAAGAGAGACAGAAACCGCTGCTGACCTGCTAACAGCAGAGAGACAGACATCGCTGCTTACCTGCTAACAGCAGAAACACAGACACCGCTGCTGACCTGCTAACAGCAGAGACACAGACACCGCTACTGACCTGCTAATAGCAGCAGAGACAGAGCCAGAGTAATGTGCGTTAACCCCGCTGCTGACCGGCTAACAGTAGGGAGACAGACACCTCTGATGACCCCCTAAATGGAGAGAGACAGAGCCAGAGTACTGAGCGTTAACCCCGCTGCTGACCTGCTAACAGCAAAGAGACAGACACCGCTGCTGACCTGCTAAGAGCAAAGAGAGACAGAAACCGCTGCTGACCTGCTCACAGCTGAGAGACAGACACCGCTGCTGTCCTGCTCACAGCAGAGAGACAGACACCGCTGCTGTCCTGCTCACAGCAGAGAGACAGACACCGCTGCTGTCCTGCTCACAGCAGAGACAGACACCGCTGCTGTCCTGCTCACAGCAGAGAGACAGACACCGCTGCTGACCTGCTAACAGCAGAGACAGACACGCCTGCAGACCTGCTAACAGCAGAGACAGACACGCCTGCAGACCTGCTAACAGCAGAGACAGACACGCCTGCAGACCTGCTAACAGCAGAGAGAGACAGACGCCGCTGCTGACCTGCTAACAGCAGAGAGACGGACACCGCTGCTGATAGGCTAACAGCAGGGGGACAGACACCGCTGCTGACCTGCTTACAGCAGAGGGACAGACATCGCTGCTGACCTGCTAACAGCAGAGAGACAGACACCTCTGCTGACCAGCTAACAGTAGAGAGACAGTCACCGCTGCTGTCCTGCTCACAGCAGAGACAGACACCGCTGCTGTCCTGCTCACAGCAGAGACAGACACCGCTGCTGTCCTGCTCACAGCAGAGAGACAGACACCGCTGCTGACCTGCTAACAGCAGAGACAGACACGCCTGCAGACCTGCTAACAGCAGAGAGAGACAGACGCCGCTGCTGACCTGCTAACAGCAGAGAGATGGACACCGCTGCTGATAGGCTAACAGCAGGGGGACAGACACCGCTGCTGACCTGCTTACAGCAGAGGGACAGACATCGCTGCTGACCTGCTAACAGCAGAGAGACAGACACCTCTGCTGACCAGCTAACAGTAGAGAGACAGTCACCGCTGCTGTCCTGCTCACAGCAGAGACAGACACCGCTGCTGTCCTGCTCACAGCAGAGAGACAGACACCGCTGCTGACCTGCTAACAGCAGAGACAGACACGCCTGCAGATCTGCTAACAGCAGAGACAGACACGCCTGCAGACCTGCTAACAGCAGAGAGAGACAGACGCCGCTGCTGACCTGCTAACAGCAGAGAGACGGACACCGCTGCTGATAGGCTAACAGCAGGGGGACAGACTCCGCTGCTGACCTGCTTACAGCAGAGGGACAGACATCGCTGCTGACCTGCTAACAGCAGAGAGACAGACACCTCTGCTGACCAGCTAACAGCAGAGAGACAGACACCTCTGCTGACCAGCTAACAGTAGAGAGACAGTCACCGCTGCTATCCTGCTAACAGCAAAGAGACAGACACCGCTGCTGACCTGAAAACAGCAGAAAGACAGACACCGCTGCTGACCGGCTAACAGTACAGAGACAGTCACCGCTGCTCTCCTGCTAAAAGCAAAGAGACAGACACCGCTGCTGACCTGATAACAGCAGAGACAGAGCCAGAGTACCGCGGGTTAACCCCATTATATTAACCAAATGCATAACTTTGAGTCAGTACCACGAAGAAGAAAGGAACAGAACACATCAAGTCGCATAAATAAAATGCAATTTTAATTTATAAAATATATACATATCTTTTGCTGTGTGGTATTAGCCAAGACTAATTATCAGCTAGCTCGCTGGCTAGTTTTCCAGTGATGTTATGCAAGCGTCCACCACCACTAGCAGGCTACCAATTAGCCAGGTAGCGAAACATTTCGCATGTCACCAAGCTAATGATCAGGCTTTAGCCAGCTCTCAGTGGGCATGCATTCAAGAGATAGCAAGCGAGGTTATGTGCAATTCTGTTGTAAAAGAAGATTACTTTTTTTTAATTTTTTTAACGTTACTTTAAACACAGCTGTGTGTTCTCATCCGTCGTAATTGGTAGAGGCAGAGACAGCAGGTCCATGAGCAAGCGATGGCTCTCTAACTGCTGGGTAAAACTAACAACAGTGGCACCTGAACAGCGCACTTGCGCTTCTAATTGTTTCCATTTTCCGTGAATTCCCATCACAAAAAGGGGACAAACCGAATATTATGCGCTTGTGTTTTACAAATGCACACACGGAAATATGATTACGCTTGGAGAATCATAAGATTTCATTTTATTTATGTTTTTTACCTGCAAAAGCATACCAGTTGACGAAGTCGAGTGCGAGTTGATCTCTTTGTTTCTGTTTCAATCGTATCCGCTGCTGTCTCACCAAGAGCAAACAAGCATCATGGCGGCTGCGCTATTTTTCAGTCTGTGATAAGAGCGCTGAATGCTATTGGACGACAGAGGGACGGCTCTCGCTCACGCACAGCGCCTCCGCAAAACCTCTCGCGCTCAATGGACGTTGTTTACGTACCCGCACGATTCACGCGGGCCTATTATTAGTCCAGCCCGGTCAAGCGTACGACGCAATCCTATCAGAGACGCACGCGAACAGAAATGAAACATGCTCGCCGACTCAAGAAAATAACGCAGTCGCGATAGTTTTTGAAAAAGAGGAACAATCCATCCCTCAATCCTTTCAGTGTTGCGTGAAATGAACAGCCCCCACGACGTATTCAGTTGGCTCATGTGACAAGTTGAAATGTAGCCACAACAAGTTGCTCTCAAAGTTGTATAAGAAAAGCTGATGAACTCCAATTTAACCTGACTGGTTTTGAGCTCATGTATAAAATTGTGCAGTGGGTGAACGAATTAACCCGCCCCCCCCCGCAAAAAAAAAAAAACTGTCTGGCCTAAACACTATGGGGCTTCCAGTAAGAGGAGGAAGCCATTAGGTATTCATTGAGATTCATTGGTTATGCAGAAACAAGTGTTGTCTGATCTGCGAGAACAAAGGAATCCTCTTGAGGAGATGGCAGAGCACAGCTGTTGGGTGTCTGCAGGCTGCCATTTGTGTCCAGCTGGCTGTCTCCCAGCACGAGAGAAATGCTCAGAACAATATGCTTAATACAGCATGGAGTTATTGACCTGGCATTGTCGATGAGGGCCCAGTGCATCCCAGAATGCAAGTGCTACTGGCAAATCCACTTGGCAAAATTTCACAACCTTGCGCCTGCAGCTGCCATTCTGTCTGGGGCCACAAGAATATTCTGCTGCTGGAAAACCTTCTCATATATTGCTTGTGTCAAAATTCAAAACTGTAAACAAATGCTACCAGACTTCAGTAGTTTTTTTTTATTTTTATCAAAGATTCATATTGTCCGGAGATACTTTAAGTGAATCCACAGGGTAATATCTCCTCTGCATTTGACTCATCCTGGTTATGAAGGATGACTGTGCAGCTTCAGTGTGCTCAGGGACGAACTCCAGTTCTAAAGTCAGCGCCTCGGTCAGGGGTGATGGTGGGAGGATACTTATCGTGCATTATTTTTTGGGGTAGGGAAACCAGGGCCCGAGGTTTTGAAACTTTACTCAATCTCAACTCAGAGTCGACCTCACATCCCTGCAGTCGTTTTTCGCTGAGTTTTACTCATAGCATTTTAAAATTGAACTTTGCTGAGCACAACTCAGTGTTGAGCCTGCACCTCTTGAGTGCACTCAGAGACGGTAAATTTACACCAGTGAGAGTGGCATTTCATAACTTTCCAGCGAATAAAGGTAATTTTGGGGTAAAGCACGTGGTCTCTTCTTCCAATGTGACAGCTGTCTATATTTTTTCAGCAAGTCATTGAGACCATGCAGCAGTAACACCCAAACTATGCCTCTTTCACCACAAAATAAGGTCATAAACTACATCTCCCAGCATGCACCTGGCCCCCATAGAAAGCAATGGGGCTTCAAAGGGCTCATGGATCTGCTGCGTCCACCACTCATTATGAAAATTACCTGAGTCAGGGACCAAGCAGGCTCAGGACCAGGCTAGGAATTCATGCTCAAGCTTTAGTATTTTAAAAAAAATACTCAAAAATTTTATAACCTTGGCAATGTAAGTCTGAATCTGGAGCCGAGTATGAAAGCGGAGTTGATCATAAAATGATGCTGTAAAAAGTCTAATAACGTTGGGCCCAGAGTACCCAGCTAAAACCCAAATGGACTCAAGGCAGAGTTTCTGGCCGGGTGGGGCTCGAACCCAAAATCTCAAAAGTGCAAGGCAACAATACCACTGTGCCCCTGTATCATAATCAAACACAGTTCTCTAGAGATTATGTTTTTAACTGTATAATGCAGAGGCCACTGGTGTTACTAAAGGTCAGATGGAGTCCTTAACCTTAAAGTAGCTATGTTTACATGCGCAAAATTACTCCAATTCAATCCTAACCTCAGTTGATTGGAAATTCCAAATCCAAATTCACATGGACAATAAAATCAAATGACCCAATCATGACTTGCGTATACATCACCATGCGTTTAATCAGAACGAATCATTTGGGCATGCGCTGAGTTGTCAAATTTTCTGGATATACAGTCCCTTCCAAAAGTATTGGAACAGCAAGGCAAATTCCCTTGTGTTTGTTGTTCACTGAAGACATTTGGGTTTAAGATCAAAAGAGGAGTATGAGACAAGAGTTCAGAATGTCAGCTTTTATTTTCTGGTGTTGAACAACTCAGGATATACCACCGCTTGTATTACATCACAGCATTTTTAGGTGAGCAAAAGTAAAGGAACAAATACACTTGAAGTAAATAACATTTAATATTTGGTGGCATAACCCCTGCTTTCAATAACTGCCTCAAGCCTGCAACCCATTGACATCACCAAACTGTTGCATTCTTCACTTGTAATGCTATTCCAGGCTTTTACCGCAGCTTCTTTCAGTTCTTGTTTGTTTCGAGGGGTTTCTCCCTTCAGCCTCCTCTTTAGAAGGTGAAACGCATGCTCTATGGGGTTAAGGTCAGGTGATTGACTTGGCCAGTCTAAAACCTTCCACTTTTTTCCCCTGATGAAGTCCTTTGTTTTGTTGGCAGTGTGTTTTGGGTCATTGTCCTGCTGCATGATAAAATTCCTCCCAATTAGTTTGGATGCATTTCTCCGTACATTGGCAGACAAAATGTTTCTGTACACTTCGGAATTCATTCTGCTGCTACCATCATCAGTTACATCATCAATAAATATTAATGAGCCTGTTCCAGAAGCGGCCATGCACGCCCAAGCCATGACATTACCTCCACCATGTTTCACAGATGAGCTTGTATGCTTCGGATCATAGGCAGTTCCTTTCTTTCTCCACACTTTGGCCTTTCCATCACTTTGGAAGAGATTAATCTTGGTTTCATCAGTCCATAAGATTGTGTTCCAGAACTTTTGCGGCTTATCTCTGTACATCTTTGCAAATATCAATCTGGCCTTTCGATTCTTGCTGCTGATGAGTGGTTTGCATCTTGTGGTATGGCCTCTATATTTCTGCTCTCGGAGTCTTCTTCGAACAGTGGATTGTGATACCTTCACCCCTGCACTGTGGAGGTCGTTGGTGATTTGACTTACTGATGTTTTGGGGGTTTTTCTTTACAGCTCTCACAATATTCCTGTCATCAACTACTGTTGTTTTCCTTGGCCGACCTGTTCGGTCTGTTGCTCAGTAAACCAGTAGTTTTTTTTCTTTTCCAAAACATTCCAAATTGTTGTGTTTGCTATGCCCAATGTTTGGCCAATGGCTCTGATTGATTTTCCTTCTTTTCTCAGCTTCAAAATGGCTTGCTTTTCTCCCATAGACAGCTCTCTGGTCTTCATGTTGGTTTATCCTCTTAAACAACAAATGCAGTCTTTAATGGTTTAAACCCAGGACAAAAAGAAGACTAGGCATGCAGAGCTATTTAATGTTTGAACAATCAACCTTAGAGGCAACACCTGCTCAACAAGAAACACCTGTCAGTCACATGTTCCAATAGTTTTGCTCACTTGAAAAATGGGTGGGTTCAAACAAAGGATTGTATGTCCTAAGTTGTTCAACACATCTAGATGTAAATACCAGGAAACAAAAGCTGACATTCTGAACTCTTGTCTCATACTCCTCTTTTGAACTAAAACCCAAATATCTTCAGTGAACAACACAAACAAGGGAATTTGCCCTGCTGTTCCAATACTTTTGGAGGGGACTGTATTAGAACACGAAAACATTACGCGTTGCTCAATACCCCTCGGCCTGGACAAGATTTCCTGCCTCAAGATCACAGAGCAAAGGTCAAAGGTGAAACTCAGCAAAAGGGCCATTCCACCGAATCGGTGCCATTTGCATGTTGTAATTTTTCAAAAATAAACTTAATTTTTCAAATTTTTTCAGGATTGTATCTGATACCATACATGTTTAACTATTCAAAATATGTAATGGTCAATCTCAGGTACATTTATTTTTATTTTTACAAGGTTGTGAAATGGAAGATGGTAGCATTTTTTTTCAGTCCTGTTACCGATACTATTATAACTATTAATATATAATTTAAAAGTCATTCCAAGTATTTTATTCGTTTTTCACTCAATAAAGTGGGTATGTATAAGAAATAATTTAATACATGTTCAAAATATATATAACTACGGTAAAAGAGTCAGAAGTATACAGGCGAAATGCATTTCTTTTAAAAATACAAAGCCATTTTTAATTTTTAATGGGGACCTTAACCTCAATTTGATCAACAATCTATTATGTGATCTATCCAACAAGCGCTCAAATAATGGACAAAAAAAATTTGGGGGAAAAAAGTTTCATCTTTATTTTTTCAATTAAAACAATTAGGTAACAGGAATGAGAACCGAGTAACAGGATTGAGTGTCTCTGAACAGAACAGAATGGAGAAGAGGTGTGTGTGTGTGTGTGTACAGAATGTGAGAGTGTGTAATTGCATGTGCGTGTATATATGCATTTATGAATATGTGTATAGACTCTATACACATATTCATACAAACACACACACAAACCACACTACTATACAGTGTATGTGCATGAGAGCGTGGGTGTGTGTAGTATGCTTGTGTGTATGGATGTGTATATGGTATGTATTTGAGTGCAAATGTTAAGGAGTGGGGGAGTGGAGACAGAGAGGGGTGTGAGTTTCCCCGGCAGCATGTGTGTCTCACTCCTCAGATACAGTATGGGCTCTGTATCTTTCTCCGAAAAAGGTAAAAAGAAGAAAGACAACAGAAATAACTGATATAAGTTGAGCATATTGCGTTAAACAGGCATTTCTGCATAGAATTGCATGATTACAAAATGTATTTTTATAGAATTGCAATGAATTAATGAGGAAAAATCTTACTTGCTTTTTTAAGAATCAGATTTTATTTTAGCCCAAACATCTTTTTTTATTGCCATGTAATGGCTTGTGACCTGCCTCGCTGGTGGGATTATGCACAAGATATCTTGGAAGAGGTACCACAAGGTATCCTCAGGGGCTGGCCAGTAGAATCTGTTGGCTCCCTGACAATAATATGTTCACATTGTAAAACACCATAGTAATTCCAACTGTAATACTTAAAATCAATGAATTCATGTTATATCATATAATACAAACTGCTCTTCCCGCCCCTCTCTATCTTACCCCACCCCTCCCTGGATCTATCTCTTCCCCTACCTACCTCCCCTTCCTTTCCTTACTTCTCCACTCCTGTCCCTCCTCTCCCTACACCCCCCCTCTCTAACCCCTCCCTACTTTGCCCCACCTCTCTTTACCTCAACCCCACTCCCCTTCAATTTGTCACTTTCAATGAAAATTATCACTCCTGTTACTCTTATTCAGTCTTGTTACCCTTTCTATGGGTAACAGGACTGAGGGTAACAGGACTGAGTTTTTAGCACAGAATTAGCTATGTTGCTAAAGCTAACACATGGAAAACCATGCTAGTAGCATGAGGCCCCTAAGCACCTTTAAGTGATTAACCAAAACTCAAAAAATAAAAATAAAATCATAAGAGCATAAAAAATAATTTAGGTAACAGGACTGCATGTTATGATTTACGATGCCAGTCATATTTACAATATGATCAAAAATAAACAAAAGAGAGCGAGAGAACTTACTTTTGGTCTTCCCAGTTCCTTCACGGGACTGAAATGATGCAATATCCAGTTGATCCTGTCACATGTGGAATGTTCCAAAATCTTTAGGGTGGTTAATGTATCATGGTAACAGGACTGAGAAAAAACCTGGGGACACCACTAAAATTGTGTTTTTTAACTAATGTTTCATGATTTTTTGAGTAGAAAACGTATTTTATATTTAAATTACAAATTGGGCCACAAAATAATGCAAAAATAAATACTTTTATAAAGGATTCTGGTGACTATATTTAATAGTTAAGTTTAGTGTTAGAGAGTGGGGACAGGCGAAAATCCCATTTGTTCAGTATTCTACGTAGCTTTTATAAAATTTTTAGACCGTGCATCTTCAAACTGCAACCAGGACAATAAGAAGGACACTTTGATTGATAATATAATGTATTTTACAGATACTTTTCATGCATATTCATGCATATTTCTGAATGTAATGTCTTGGGGACAGAAAAGGCACCGATTCGGTGGAATGGCCCAAAAACATGACTTGCACATCCATGTGTCACAGTGAGTAACCATACCAAATTTGGTGAAGCAGCGATCAGTAGTTGCTGAGAACTGACCCTGACGATATTTCCTGCCTCAAGGTCACAGCGCTAAGGTCAAACGGTGAAATCCAGCAAAAAAACATAACTATGCACATCTGTGTGTCACAATGAGTTACCTTTCATAATTTGGTGAAGCTGCGATTTCGTTGACGAGTAGTACTGACCTGTACAAGATTTCCAGGGTCAAGGTCACAGAGCTAAGGTCAAAGGTCAAATCCAACAAAAAACCTGATACTGCACATGCATAGGTCATAGTGAATTATCATGCGAAATTTGGTGAACTCGTCAACGAAATCGCAGCTTCACCAAGTTACCTTTCATAATTTGGTGAAGCTGCGATTTCGTTGACGAGTAGTACTGACCTGTACAAGATTTCCAGGGTCAAGGTCACAGAGCTAAGGTCAAAGGTCAAATCCAACAAAAAACCTGATACTGCACATGCATAGGTCATAGTGAATTATCATGCGAAATTTGGTGAACTCGCCAACGAAATCGCAGCTTCACCAAGTTACCTTTCATAATTTGGTGAAGCTGCGATTTCGTTGACGAGTAGTACTGACCTGTACAAGATTTCCAGGGTCAAGGTCACAGAGCTAAGGTCAAAGGTCAAATCCAACAAAAAACCTGATACTGCACATGCATAGGTCATAGTGAATTATCATGCGAAATTTGGTGAAACAGCGATAGCTAGTAGCCGAGTACTGACCCGGGCAAGATTTCAGAGGTGAAGGTCATAGCGCTAAGGTCAACGGTGAAATCCAGCAAAAAAACCTGACGGTGCATATCTATGGGTCATAGTGAGTTATCGTACCAAATTTGGTGAAGCTGCAATCATTAGTTGCTAAGCACTGGCCTGGACAATGTCACCCAGACAAGATTTCAAAATCAGGGTCAAAAAGTGCAGTTTCAGTAATTAGCTGAAAAGGGGTTAATGTTTCTCCAAATTGGATGATGATAAAAAGATATTTTACCTTCATTTGAAACTTCGTCAGGTATACTATCAACAATGTATATGGCAAAGGGGACATTCGAAGGATACT
The DNA here is from genome assembly GCA_029721435.1 of Gymnothorax reevesii. Classification (NCBI taxonomy): domain Eukaryota; kingdom Metazoa; phylum Chordata; class Actinopteri; order Anguilliformes; family Muraenidae; genus Gymnothorax; species Gymnothorax reevesii. Next base: position 46,302,911 of record CM056586.1, read on the forward strand.
TGCATATTTCATTTGAAATCGACATGTTTGGCACCAAATTTGAATGTTTAGGGGTTCATTGCAAAGCACTCAAAGGGTTAATCACTATATAAAAAGGTTTGTTGCAGACTATTAATCAGAATAAACATATCCTGAAGGAATGAAATTCGTATCCTTATTAGTTCATTGGTTATAACCCTTTGAAAATGGTCACAAACTGTGACCAGAGGGTTCACGTGGGCCACGCCCCCTTTTTCGGGGGCCCATGAAATGAGAATGGAACGAGATATCAACTTGAAACCACCTACAATTCTATTTGCTCATCACAGGCAACAAAATATTACCAAATGAAGCATTACTGAGACCATCAAGATGGGAGCTTGGGTGATTTCATATGGAATGACCCATATGGAGAGAAATCCAACGGAGCTTCACCTGCAAGGGAAATGACTGTGTATTGGCTGGAATTGGCTGTCATTGTCAGTGTCTGGGACTCAGTTAGTACTGGGTGATTGCAGGCTTGACTTTTTTTAAGCTGTCATGTAATCATGGATTTTTCATTGAGAGCATATTTCTCCCGTAGAATTTCAAATATTCAGATAATTTAGGCCAGAAGTTGGCACAAAAACCAGGAATGGGCATAGCCTTTGTCACCACCTAGAGTTTGGGTGGTGCCTTGTGCAGACTGATCGCAGAGGACTACTATGACAGAAAGCTCCTGACAACAAGGGATTTGAAGAGAGGGACTGTTTTAACATCAGTCTCTTCTCAGAAATCCCTCGTCGCAGCTTTGAAGTGCAAGTAGGGCTTTAACAGCCACGTCCCATGGAATGGCTTTGCAATGCATTCATATGCCCATCACAGGCAGGCAGATTTCTGACACTGCCCTCTCGTGGTCAGCATTTGCAATCTTCAAGTTTCAGCTGTCAGATCATTTACACTCCCACATGGATACAGAGGGACAGCACCGTGTAACACCTCACAGCAAAAAGGTTGCGGGTTCGAATCTGACCAGGGACCTTTCTGCGTGGTGTGCGCACTTTTTCCCAGTGTTCGCATAGGTTCCCTCAGGGTCATCTAGTTTCCTCTCACAGCCCTAAAGACACGCATGTCAGGCAAACTGGAAAATCTATATTACCCAGAGGATGTCTGAATGGTGTGTGCACCCTGTGATGGATCACGAAGCAGTATGGATGTTGAATGTGTGTATATCAGGTCTCAACCTCAGTTCAGGAGGACCCCCTGTACACTAGTTTTTGCTCCAGCTGCAATCACAACACTAGAATTTTAAATAGCCGGTAAATTTAACAAAAAAATTACTTAGCCTCCTAAATCATGTGACAGATATAGCAGTGGATGCAGTCATGAAGAATAACATTTCTGTGGGTCCGCAGTGCTTATTATTCAATACTCGAAACAATGCATACTGCATTTTAATAAGTAGAGGATTACATTGAAAGAGGTATATTAAGTACAGAGATTTAACTTAAAGACTGCGGTGAGTCCTAATTAGTGAAAGAGTGAAAAGCAGGCCCCCAAACCCAACGGCCATAAACTATGCAAATGATAACCAGGCAAAGCCCGATTGCTATTAATGTTAAGAAAAAATTAAGCATTAAACTATAGTCTTCATCAACCAAGCAAAGAGCCCATAAACCTCAGGCTTGTACTTGTTCTCTCTTACATTACTGTCAGCCTTTAAACTCCCTACGCAAGCCGCTGCCAATGGCGCAGCAAATTCTACCATTCCCTACGCCGGCAAACCGGTGCCAGCGGCGTGGATGGCCATCCGCAGTCCGATGAAAACACAAAATCAGTTGACGATTGCGGTGATGGGCCACCTGTACTTCAATACTTTATATTGTGTAATTTTAGGGAAAAGTATTCCGTACAAACGCAACAATTTTATATAAAAGTATTCCATAAGGAATGAGTTAAAGGTAAAAATCTCAGGGATTTTTTTTTTTTTTGTGGAATCGCAAAACCACTTCTTTCGAAAAGATAATTAAGATGGTACACAATCCCTTCATACATCAAAATCATATTCAAGAAAATTAGCAGCTTGATAAAATTAAGGGTTTGCAATTGAGGTTGGAGTGGAAACCAGTATACACATAGGGTGCTTCTCAAAGCGTAGGCTGCATCCTTCGAAGGCTGCATTTTTAGGGATTGTCGCTCAATTCCATCTGCCAAACTGACATTTGGGTAAGGGACAAGGTTAAGTTTGGGGTTAGAAGTAGACCTAGGTGTTACGAGTTAAGGTTAAGGTTGGGGAAACCAAAGCTGTTTAACGGAGATGAAATGACATTACATCAGTCTGGCAGATGGAATGACGTGACAACCCCTAAAAATGCAGCGTTCGGAGGATGCAGCCTAGGCTTTGAGATGCACCCAGGGATTACCCTGGACCCAGTTTGAAGGGTTTGTACTTGCAGCCGGAATAAAAACGAGGACTAAGTATGAAAACCACTGCCATTAATGGAGATACCGCAGATGACTATTCTCCAGACTGCATTTGGTAAAATCTTAATCCAACCGTTAAAACGGCCCGCTATAGTCTTGGTTAGAATGTAAATACGCTTAGGCTGTAGTGAAACGCCCCCTAATGGACACTTATAGCCAGGCAGAGATTAGTCACCTAAAGGAGGACCCTCTTTTTCAGTCGGGAACGGGCTATGGGTTGTGGCTGTTTTATCTGCGCGTTCTGGTTGAAAATTTGCTGAATCACCTCAACTTTCCAAGTGTTGTATGTGCGTGCAGCTAAGTAAACCACATTGGTAATTAACACTGACAATGAGAAAGGAAGAGAAGATTAAATTACTTCCAGTAGTGATTGCATGTGTCATCGTGTTCTTGCCGGACATGCTGTGGGGGGTGCCAGTCAGCATCTGGGACAACTGCATACTCTGAATTTCACAATTCAAAACATGAATTCAAAACACCAACAAGGACCCTTCTGACTTAGGAATGCAATGAACGTGTAATGTATTTAACTGTATATAATTATCAAGTGTAAACTCCACAAAATGCACAAACCCGTCGACACACATACAACACTCCAGGCATGCACATGCAAACACACACACGCTCACTCCCTTTTAAGAACACACAGCGACGCGCACGCGCACGCGCACACACACACACACACACACACACACGCACACACACGCACACACACACACGCACACACACGCACACACACGCACACACACAAATCAGATGCTGTTTAAAACCTATCTTACACATCATTTGAGCAAATATAATTGACTACAGTGCTCTAAGGGATAAGCTCCATGAAGGAGAAATATCCTTAAGTCACACACTATATTAATGTTCACAAACATTAAGAGACATAGCATTATTACATCTCTTATTAGTCAAAGCCTGTGAGGAGAATGTTGTAATATGTTATTCGGCTACTTTCAAGTAAATAAAACCTGAGTAATAAATGATAATGGCTTCACTGGAGCTTGCACTGTAAATTCACAGGCTCTGTAAACAGCCTTGGATAAATGGCCATAAATTTAGTCTTAATACTGAAAACAAAAGCACAGCAATTCGCAGTGGAGGACTCATTTTAGCAAAGCTAAATATGGAATAGAGAAGACAACAGATAGGTGGTATCCTTGGGTGGAAAAAAAAAGACTGGTTTTTAGCAGAGACACTGTGTCTAACCCTGAGCACTGCAGGAAGGACCGAGAGGTGTTTTTCTGGTTTCTTGTTAGTGATTGGCTCAATTCAGCACCAGTTTATCTGACCTCAATTTCAAGATTCAGCTGCAATGATCGATTACATCATTTCTTCTACCTTCGCACACTTGAAATGAACCATTTTCCCTGAAAAGTGTTGTGCAAAATTTAATATTTTTTCTCCAAAGGAAGTATCGGCCTATACCTCACGTCGTTTATTCTCAGATAAAATCAACACCCAGCTACACTGATACATTAAGACAAGTGAGGTTTTTTTATATGTCTATATTTTTTCTTTTTTTTTTTTTATAATCAACGAACTTGTGGCTTATAAAAAAATAGCGAGGCTCATAAGAACAATAAATACATATTTGAAACATGGCAACAATCTGGGAACAGGAGGTCAGAGGTCGTGGCGACAGAAACAGTACAGGTGATTCTGAAGGTATGAGAGCAGCTCCAGAATCTGCGGCGGGGGTGTGTGGCCAATGTCTGCCGATGCCCGCCACTGGAAGCACTCTGTGGCTTCTTGAAGCTCTACTTCTGTGATGTCATCGTTTTCAGTCCAGAGAGGCGCGAAGCTGTTACTGGCACGCTGATTGATAGGTCTTCGCAGGTGACCTTAGGACAGGTGAAATCAAAGAAGAAAATCCTTTAAAAATTCTGGACTCCTGCTGCTTGACTCGAGGAATGGACTGTTAATAAAGATAAAGGGCGTCGATTGGGTTTCTGATTGTGAAGAACTTCAAGTAAGATTTGCATGTGGCACAAGAAAAACCACAGAAATAGTGTGAACATGATTATTACGGTTACCACACTAGCAGGCTAAAAGTAAGATAGAGCTACACTATACAAAGACAGCTTTATTCACTCTTCAATAGAATTATTGAGCTGCTCCTCAAAAGTATCAATGCTGTCAGCCCTCCTGTCTGTTCCATTCAGAATAACTGATATTTTCCATCTCAGAATCACATTTCCATCCCGCAAATAAGCTCAGCTCTCCAGGCTCAGTTCTGGAGGTTTTTTGTTCCCATGCAACCAAGTCAGTCAGAGCTGCGTAAAGTTTATTGAACCCAACGCAAGTATTTTAATATTTTTTAAGGTCCAATCAATGTCTTTCACTTACTGAGGAAAGCTTATACTGTCTGCAATTGCAAAGAAATTGTGTCAACCAACTGGTAATTACCAGAAGAATTTCACGTGGTCGTGAACTACAGCCGGGCTTTCACGCAGATACCACTGAATCACCATTAAAGTGATTGGATTTCCGTGAGAGCTTGTATGAGGCTCTAAAAGACAGCTAAATTCTTCAACCGACATATCTACGCGTTAATCCACGATAGGAAATTGCACGTTTTTAATATATGATGACTGCAATTGATAGCAGAATGACATAGTGTTAATGCCATGGCAAATTTTTGCCGCAGGAAACTTTTTTAATAATTTTTTTTCTACTTGGAATACCATTGGGTCACTCTAACTGAAATGGTTGCTACAGAGGACAACAAATTTTTCTGTCGCAAGAGATCATTTTTTTTAAACTGCTGGATAGATACTATGGGCAATACTATTGAAAAGTTTGCACATCAGGCTTAGCTGAGGAGTTTAATTCATACAAGTCCTGAAAAACATTGATAGGAGTGAACTCGTCAATTTTCAAGACAGTGTTCCAGCTCTGCTGACTTGTGAATATTCAATAACTGATCCGGGGGTGCCATCTAGTGGTAGAGTCGTGCAACTGGGTCCATTAAAAGGAGCTGCTCCGTGTCCGCAGGCGTCTACATCTGCAGGAAGGTGTTAAGCTACAAGCCCCAACACTGCTCAAGCAGCAGTTGAACAGGCACTGCATCACACTGCTCAAGCAGCAGTTGAACAGGCACTGCACTACACCAGTTATTATTAGCAGTAAAATCCCTTCTCACCATCCACCACCTCTTCGTAGCTGAGCAGCAGCATCCACAGCAGCTGCAGGAGTTCCCTCCACCTACGCCAGGCCTCGGCTCCGTCCTGCAGCACAGGGCACAGAGCACAGAGATTAACGTGGGGGAGCCCGTGAGCCGCTGTACTGCAGTGTGTGAGATGCTTGTGTAGAAAATGTGAGAGCACTAAAGGAGCATAAATTACTGAGATGTGTTGCTTTATTTTAGAGGCGTTTGCAGGCAGGGCTTGTGGTACACTACACCACATGTGTGAAAGTAACTGCGAGTGAGTGTGTGGAACAGCACCTCTAGAAGCTGTTGGGTGTGTGTGATATCAGGCGTGCAGGAGCAGTAGGGTTTGTTGGCACACTACAGGCCAGAAGTTTGGAAGCAAGGCCAATACAGGTCAAAAATTTGGAAGCAACTTCAAGTTTCTGTTCACAATGCCCTTCTTAAAAACCAGTAAGAAACCTATGGATTTTGGGATGTATTTATTGCATGAATAGACTTTTCTTTCATTGATATGCAGCACTTTCCTTGATACTTTTTGGTACTTTATACATTGATGTTACCAGACCATTGCTGAATAAATGGTAACAAAAGAAAGGAGGGGCTTAGTTTTTGAGTTGAGAAGATTTGCAAGAGTCACAACTTCAGCGAAAAAGTAAAGAACAAATCACAATTTGCATTATTTACTTTATGCCATGGTTTACAGCCCACCGGATGCCAACGGCAACATATGGATAATCATGTTCATTTTGTTGCAAAGTATTCCAATGAAACTATGATCTTTTTTTGTACAAATCTGATCTTGCTTCCAAACCTTGTGGCCTGTAGAGCATGTGTGGTACTGTGTACATACATGAAGTGGAGCGTCTGTGGTCTGGTCCGTGTGGTTACAGTAAGATGTTTGTGGCACAGTAACGATATGGACACACTGCAGCACAGATAAAATTTACTGCTGCTCATCCCTGCTGTCTGCTAGTGGGCGTTTTCACTTTAAAATGATTGACAGGTCTGCCAAACTGGAATCGTGCAGCTAAGCTATATGGTGATTTGAAAGCTGCAACGAAATATTAAGCTGCAGTAGCAGACAAACGCAGGTATCCAAGATGAACTTTTATTTCACAAGCAAATTTTGTTAGCAAACTAAGTATTTACTTCATTTTAACAAAGTCGAACAACTTAACAAATAGCTAGCTAGCTACTTAGCTATGCACAAATATCCACGATAACCCTGAATTTCACGTGCAAATTTGCTACCGGTCCCACAGTGAAGTGCGCAGGGGCTCAGTAGAGTGTGAATGGGAAGGAGACTCCATCCTTCGAAATTTCGCATCGCACCGCTGCATTGTGTTTGTACAGTAACTGTAAGAACAGTGGGCTGTGGGATGAAATCAAGGGGGTATGGGAGAGGAGCAGGGGGGTAGTGTGACAAGAGCAGGGGATTGTGGGTAGTCACCTTGGGTTCAGGTGCCAGTGCAGCATAGCGCATGAAGTGCAGAATTAGTCCCAGAGACATGGGCAGCTCCGTCTTCACTGTGCAGACATGCTGCAGATGCAGTTCCACCAGCTTACACCTCAGCAGAGTACTGTCCAGAGTCTGCAGGAGTAACTGCCTGAGAGAGAGAGAGGGAGAGAGTGCTGTGTAATGAGTTGGTCCCACACTTTCACTCCATTAGTTATCGAGACTCTTTGCGCCCCTCCTTACCTGTGTGGTCGCAGCAGGGTGGAGCCGATGAGGATGTGGTGGAGGTACTCGCTGATCTTGTTGGAGCTGGTGACGGGGGGACCGTCCACCTCCACGGCCAGAGCCAGCATCTTCTGCAACATCAGCACCACCCTACGGGAGAGGAGGGGTGAGGACCTTTACATTTTAATTGCTTTCTGCAAGTAAGCGCTTTTCAGCTCCCGCATTCAGAATAACCGCTGCTGGCTTCAGCTGTCACTCAGCACTAAACCGGTCAACTACAGCAGGTCATTACACAGGTTTCTCACCTCCCCTGGTGTGTTTGGGTCCAAACCATCTACCATAGCGTTTAAGGTAGAAGCTAAAACCAGCTCACCCTGTGCCTCTCCAGGACCTGGGCTGACCACCTCTGGTTTAGACTGGCAGACAATGCAATAGAGCAGATTGGCTGATATTGTAAATGCGCATCAACAGGGTTTGAAAATAATTTGAGTGGGTGTGAAATCAAGTGTCACCATGAAACATAGCTGTTCAAACGATCTGTGCGGCCTTTATCCTGCAGCTACTGTCTGACTGGGACTCAGCTGATCGGTGGTTCAAAGCCCCACTGTAATCACAATAAACATCAGTGCAACAGCTACCCATGTTGTTCTGGGGGAAAGGTACTGGCCCCTGCTTAACCTAATCAACAGAAAGTCGATTTGGACAGAAACATCAGCTAGATGACCCAGCGCATGAATTATACCAAGGCCTAGCAGCGATAGCCATGGTTGCCCCCTGTGTGGCTGTAATGCCCTACTTCTCAAGCAGCCAGTTTGGCTTGCCCTTTTTTCAAGTGGCTGTCGTCCCCAAAAATTACCCAAAGAGGCGATTTTCGACACAGCGACTGACCGCTTCGGCTCCCACTGTCACACTGCAGTGGGCTTCTGAGCATTCTGTCCGACCAACGACACACCCATTCACTCAAGAATACGGCAACATTGTGTGAGGTTGGTATCCTGCCGCCATACATCCTTCCGGCTTGAGAAAAATCAGGTCACATTATGTTTTAAGCACAAGCAATTAAATACTGTTGGTGTGAACTACAGATGTGTTTTTGGGCAGGGTGAAAACGGTGGTTGTATAACTTTACTCGACAGAAACTAAACTTTGAGAGCGAGCTGGAGAGAGCATTCGTTCACAACGTTAGCCTGTGCAGAGCGTCCAGTGCCGTGCCAGACTGCTCAGCACTAGCGGTCTGTCGGCAGTAACAGAGGCCATCTGAAACCTCATCTTTCAATGCTTGATTACCAAAACCTCCCGCAGTTCACTTTTCCCGGATAGTAACAGTTGATCAGACCAATTTGTAGAACGGAAGGCATTCCAATTTATTTTCGATAGAATTGTTATAAATTGCACAATAAAATTGAAGTGTTATCTTCTGCACATAAATGAGGCACGTAAAATGAGACACGTAAAATATCAATGTCTTAATTTCTGCACTTGTGTAGCTCGTGAAACAGCACAGATTTGCATAGGTTAGTTTTGCAAGACTCAATAAGCCCCAAGAATCCGTTCTATATTCTGAATTTAGTCATGGCTAAAGGGCGTTGTCTGGCACGATGCATAGCTGAGTGACAACTGTAAGGTTGGTACTGGAGCTACTTGGGGTTAGTGATCACTCTACTGTTAATTTTGATGTTCCATGGGAAGTTAAAAAGGTGTCTTCGAAAGCCAAAATTTTCCATTTTAGGTGAGCAAACTTTGACAGGATCCGTTCATAATTCCAAGCCAGTCAGTTTAACTTGAATCTATCATAAAAGACAAGCAGGAACTATTTCTTGAACATAATAATATCTTGAGGGACAGCCAACATGGTTTCGTAAGGGAAGGTCATGCCTCACAAACCCTCTGGAATTCTTTGAAGAGGCCACCAAGACTTATAATGAGAGCAGGGCTTATGACATCATATCCTTGGAGTTTCAGAAAGCATTTAATACAGTATGGCATAAGAGACAAATTTTTAGAATGAGGTCCTTTGGAGTTAAAGGAGGTATTCTGGAGTGGATTCGAAACTGGTTACAGGACAGAACACAAAGAGAGGTGGTCAATAGTATCTAATCTGAGCTAGGTATGGTGGGGAGTGACGTCCCGCAGGGATCATTGTTGGGACCCCTGCTGTTCCTCATCTACATTAATGACCTTCATATTAGGAATATCGAGAGCAAACTAGTTACATTTGCAGATGGTACTAAATTGGGAGGTTTGGCAAATAGTTTAGAGTCCACTAAAGTGATTCAAGATGATTTGGATAGAATCCAGAATTGGGCAGAAATGTGGTAAATAAAATTAATGAGGCAAAATGTAACGTTGTACAAAAAGGTAATAAAAACATTTGACAGGATTACTTTGTAGGAGGTTTAAAACTGGAATGTGCTCCACATGAAAAAGATCTGGGAGTGATTGTTGACCAAACCCTCACAGGTTCTAGCCATTGTGCCGTAGCAGTTAAAAAAGCCAATCGGATGCTGGGATACATTGCCATAAGCATTGAATACAAATCCAAGGAGGTGATGCTTCTGTTGTACAACACATTCGTCAGACCACATCTGGAGTATTGTGTACAGTTCTGGGGACCATACTTTAAGAAAGATGTAGAGGCTCTAGAGAAAGTTCAGAGAAGAGCCACTAAGCTAATTCCGATTATAAAAGACGAAAGCTATGAGAAGAGGATGAAGATCCTTAATCTCTTTAGTCTTACGAAAATGAGACTTAGGGATGCTCTCATCGAGGTCTTTAAATTAACAAAGCGATTAACAAAGTGAATTATGTCGGATTCCTTTCGCCTCGTTTTATTAGAACTCATGGCCACAAATGGAAGTTGACCAATGGTAAATTTAGCGTTGATATCAGCAAATATTTTTCCACCCAAAGAGTAATTTCCATGTGGAACAGCTTGCCTGACCATATTGTTGAGGCAGAAACCTTGGGAATTTTAAAGAGCAGGCTTGACTAAAACCTAGATACCACTGAGTATCTGAAGTGATATATTCACAATAGTATAAAGAAACTGGCGAGCCTAGTTGGGTTGAAGGGCCTGTTCTCGCCATTTGCGTCATATTATGTTATAAATGCTGCAAAGTCTACAAAAGTTTTAGATTTTGCATTATATTACCGTTCTATTACAATGTCACATCAATTATATAAATGTTGGCGATAGGCATTCACGTTTTCATTATCATTTCTGATTATAAATATATTCATATATATAATATATGAATAAAAAATGTAACAATTTTAACAATAAATAAAATATTGGTTTTCAATGCGGTCCTAATTATTGATTTATACTGTATTATCTTCATACAATGTCACAATCAATGTCATTTAGGGCCTTGCCCTAAAAATAACATAATTTGAGGCCTGTGACTGCAGTGTACTGTAATCTTTAGGGATGCCCCAATCTGAGCTTTTCAGCCCCGATACCGAGACCAATACCTGGGCTTTGAGTATTGACTGATACCGATTAGCGATCCGATCCCAGAGTCTGATTAATAAGCTGTGTGCCTCACTGTGTGTATGAGAGTGGGAAAGGCAACATCAGGTTTAACATGAACTCTGCTTTCCTGACTCTGTATAAAAAAGTAACAAATAAGCACATCAGTATGAGAATACTGGATAGTTACTTATTATAGTAGTAATAGTATCCACTATCCAATACCAGATTGGCCCACTGTAACCAATACCCAATCCAGCTATCTGATATCAGTATCGGACTGATATCGGTATTGTCATTGATGCATCTCTAGTAATATTAAACACCACGGTTGGAGTCAAATATTCAGAACGTACCGTTAATAGTAGCAAAAGGGTTAGAGGATATACAGTTTGCGTACACAAATCTTAAAACACACAGAACACCGAAAAGCGGCAGGGTTTGGCCTCACTTCAGATTCTCATCTCGATCCCTCCGGTTCTCCTTCTCCGTTTCAGCACACGTTCCTGCGGGGTCATCAGTTGAACTTGTCACCGCGGCGACCAGCCAATTGATCACGTCTCTGTAAAACAGCAGTTGTTGATCCTTTGATTCAGCTCTGAAGGTTTTATGAATGTTTGGCAACCAAGCTGAATCAAATGGATAGAGCAAAGTGAAAACAAAAATGCAAAATAAACAGTCACGGAGGTCAGCACAAATGCACAACATAGTAAGGAAAATGGAAAATGATTGCAGTTAGAATTTTTGCATTTCACTGGGTTGATTGACAATGCGGCCATCTTGAAAACTGCTTGCGATCACAGAAGGGTCTTCCATTTTCGCCCCAGCTGTACCATTCTCTTTGTTTGAGTCATTGGTAATGCATTTCAACTGAATGGTGATTACAAAAGTAGCACCTTCCGGAATTTGCATTCACGGAAACACCTGCCCTGGATAGTCCTTGGAGAAGAAAAATGTGTGTTTGGGAGCATGCCAGGGTTTCTGTCTCTGATGAAGCCGCACTGTCATTTGGGGATTACAGAGACGGAGATACAATGAAAAATTCTCTTCGAATGTGGAAACACTCCTGAGTTTATTAGAGTGAAAGTTCAGTTTTCAGGCAGCTCTGACAAATGGGCTTCAACAAAGGAAAGACATAATAATGGGAATTCGAGGGAAATTCCCATCCTGTATCTGTTGGGTTGCAGGTAGGAACAAGCTGATTTAATTATACGCAGCGAAACTCAAGAATACAGATACACACCCCCCCCCCGCCCCGCCACACACACACACACACACACGCCCGCCCGCACAAAAAAACAAACGCACACATACAAAAAAAAAAACAAAAAAACAAATGCACACACACACAAACACAAAAAAATGCGCACACAAACAAACACACGCACACAAACACACACAAGCACATGTGTGTGCGCACGCCCAAAAACAGAAACATGTGCATGCGCAGACACACGCAAACGCAAACACATACAAAAACACAACCAGTTTCAGAGTTAAGTGATCGCATAGATGAAGAGAGGAGCACGGCTGACAGGCACAAGCTTTGGTAGGGTTCAGAAAGCGAGCTGCTCTTTCCATACATTTGCACAAACATTTTCTTAAATAAGCAGAACTCGACCTTGATGAATGGAAGAGCCAAATGTCCTGGAAAAACAGCTGTCCTCCGGGAGAAGCCACATGCCTTACTGATGATATGAAATGGTCATGTGATACAGCTGTTACCTGACGTGGGGCATATGCCTCACTGATGATAGGAAATGGTCATGTGACACAGCTGTTACCTAACGTGGGGCATACATCTCACTGATGATATGAAATGGCCACCTGACACAGCTATAATCTGATGTGGGGCACACGCCTCACTGATGATATGAAATGGTCATGTGACACAGGTGTTACCTGACGTGGGGCATGCTCCTGTTACAGGACAGCATTGCCTTGGCAATAGAGCCCTGTAGTCTCGGCAGGCCGAAGTGGAAGTCGTCCTGGAGCGTCTGCAGAACGTACCGCAGGAGCAGAGAGAGAACTGGGCTGCGCTCTGTTCCCTGTTGGGGGAATTACAGACACCCATCAGCACTTCACATCCCATTGCCACCAAACCATCAAACGACAGGAGAGAACACACCCTGAGCAGCCTCTTATCCACTGCAGGACATGCACACATACACACACACACCCGTAAGGTACCCGCAGCGCCAGACGAATCCCATGAAAACACAGGGCAGAACATGCGAACTCCACACAGGGAGAATTCGGGTCAAAAACCTCTTTAAGGACTCCGATCCTGCCAGGCAGCCGTACTCACCAACACGCCACCAAACACACACTCATGACTCCATGCACATAGTGGCCCTGACATCAAATATTTAGTCTCATTATCGGCCATAGAGGTTTATTCATTCCCACTCTGTGAGCAGTTCGGGCAAAGCGTCATGATGCATGATTACGGAGTTCGCTGGATATCAGCATTGAGCGGAGTGCAGAGACTCCACCTGATCTGGACCATGGACTGAGGTGAACAGAGCTGCTTGGTGTTACATTCAGTGCAGCAATTCCAAAGCAACAAGTACACATCAGGGAGCAAGTCCTCTCGGACGAGACAGCCTGGTCTACACACGCTGTAATGTGCACTTCCTGACACACACAGCCCCAGCACAGCCCACACACAGACCACAGAGAAGGTGAAGGAGGTGTACATGCGCGCGTGTGTCGCTCTTCTGGTTAAAGAACAGTAAAGTCAACAGCATATCTGTGATCTGTATCGCATCTCATAGGGAGAACACCTGCCATCACTGCAGCTAAACTCTGTCTGACTTCATTCGTGAATTCTCCTCAGCATTTACATCTGAAAAGATGCACTTTTGTTTAAATTTCAAGGTTACAGTCATTAAAAAATGACTGTAAAACAGGTTTAAAATACACCCCTGAGATGGCAGACGTTCCGAACATAAATTCCGGTAACTGCAGAGAGCATTTCCCCTAAACGAAGGATGGACGTTTGCAAAGGCACATCTGCACAATTAAGGTGTATCAGTTTATTAAATTTTACGGAAAAATGTTGAACGGTTTAGAAGGTCTGACAGGACAGACGGACCCGCGGAAGGGCAGCACTCAGTCATTTATCCTCTTCCTACCTGGGCTGGGCATAAAACAGCCGCTTGAAGATTCCATCGAATGGATGACACGAAGTGCAGACAATGGAAATATAAGACACGGGGCAGTCAGAAAGACCCCTCCGATTCTGGAATAATTATCAGACGGGCAATGACACAGTTTGCGTAATTTCATAATTGGAGGCATTTTTCTGCAGAGCCAGTCGCACGGAGCTCAGTCGGCTGGGAGCTACAACAGTTCACATGCACGGAGTCAACTGCATGCCACTCTGAGACGGTGCATTTGCCGAGTAACCGAGGCAAAATGCAGGCAGTAGCGCGAGAGGAAGCAAAGGAAATGAGATGGTGCATCATCAGCTTGCATTCGCTCTGTGATAAAATGCTCCGGTTTCACTGCATGTCGCTCCACTGCGCTGTTCTCAGCATAGAAACACTCATGCTTTTACTGTCCATTATCAGCTGATGCACTGCATACCTGTGCTGTAGTGCACTGGACGGAATATCATTAAAATGCTATTTTTTCAAGAGATTTTTGTCTCCCAGAGAGACTCATTCCTCAAAAGGGAACATCAAATAAATCAGTCTGATAAAAGAAGAAATCAGCACAACAACATGTAAAAGAGTGTGTCAGCGAGAGAGAAAGCGAACGAGTGAGTTTATATCCTCTTATTTCTCAGACAAATAAGAAACTAGACTGAACCAGAAACTTAAAGGGACTATGTCAGCCAGGCCGCTTGCGCATGACGAAGCAAAATACTTGAAAACTATTTCAAGTTCATAGGAGATGTAAGGTGTAAGCGTTTCAACCGCGCTCATCCTTGAGAAGTTTCCTGAACTTTTTACCAAAAACCTATCTTTATTGATCACAGAGCCTATTCATAGCATCAGTATGTCATAGTTTGGGTTTTTGTAGCGTTATTATTGCTTTTAATGCAAAAGGATCTATGGCAGCTGCATGCCAGACAAAAGGTTGCGACGAACAGGGGTTTGTATTTCTGCTCCCTTGATATCGCACTGCATGTATGAAAGTGTTTATTGACTGGACTCTACTATGCATGTACCCCACTGACATAGTCCCTTTCACTGGTCTGCAACCCTGCCACGCCCTTTTGTGAGAGGTTTATACAGCTGAAATTAAATACCAAACCAGCTGAGCTCATGAAGATGTCGTGTGCAGAGTTTCATCTCATTTCATCAATATTTGTAACCGTAGAGGTTACAGGGAGTTCAAAAAGATGTCGATAGAAGGAATGTTAAAGGTCACAAAATGGCCAGTTTTCTGAGACTGTGAGAATCTATCACTAAAATGCAGAGACTTGCTGCATACTACTGATGTACCACCTTTCAGCTCTTTATATGACAAAAGCTGAGAATGGATTTGAGTTTCATAATATGACCACCCAGCCACTCCCACTTTAGGGGATGAAATGCAGTAATTTTGTGCTAAGGATGCTGCACTGCAAGTTTTGTCAAATTAGATCAAGATGTTACAGTGTTACAGGTCTAATGGTTTCTGCAAACAGGTGACAGACAACAGGTGAGAGATGAAGATGACGAGCAACGGTTTACACCGTCTAAACTCAGCAGGTTAAAATCGCACAGGGCGGCACCGTGGCGCAGTGGGTATCACTGTCGCCTCACAGCAGGAAGGTTATGGGTTGGTCTGAAGCCTGGAGCCTGTCTGTGCCGATACGTCTGCATGGGTCTTTTCCCACAGTCCAAACACACGCATGTCAGGCTAACTGGAGACTCCAATCTGCCCACAGGTATGAGTGTGTGAGTGAATGGAGTGTGTGTTCCCTGCAGATTACCAGCCTGTTCATGACTGTACGCTTGAATAGGCTCCAGCCTCGACACACAGACACACACACTGTCTCGAGGACGGGGCCATGTATGAGGTTAGAAGCTTCTCAGTGTGCACGCTCAGTCCCTCTCTCTTACCCGCTCGTCCATGACGGAGGCCAGTAGATCCCAGTCCCACTGCACTGAAGACTCTGTGGCTGGATGGTTTCTGCAGACAGAGACAAGCACTGCTCATAAAACATCACACACACCTTCCTGTACTGTTAAGCAATGCTGTAACACCAGGCTTTAAACAGAGCTCGATACCAAGTTCTTAAGTTCTGGTCGCCGTTATGCTAAAGTAACGAATCTCTCCGTAATGACAGTCTGTGTCTGAGGCTAATAGGGTTTAGTTAACATTTTGGATTAAAAATGATGATACTTAGAGGCTGAGAGAAAAATCACAAAAGCACGCTGATGCAGGGAAAATTTGAGGAGAACAAGCAAAGAAAATATTCACATGCAACCTAAAGAAATTCTTTTTGGGGAGGGGGGGGGGGGGGATGTGGGCACTTCGCCTGCAGACGGTCATACAATGAACTGAACCCGAGTCCGGTGTTAACAGAACAGACTGAGAGGAGTGTGTGATAGTCCTCAGTTAGCAGAATGAAAAGCAGGTTTTTAACAAGCACAGTTTTCTACAATTAAGTTTGCACTGATTTGGATCTTATTTGGTATATGAGCATTTATTATACTGCTTGCAAGCTGCTGATTCTTTTAAAAATGCTTAGTAATTCCAAGGAATCCTCTGCTTCAGCCAATTATCACTAATTGGCCATTTTAAAGATTGTGCCTAGGTCCTTAGAACTTAAATGCGAGCATTAGCAGTGCAACTGCAAACATTTTTTCTTTACATTTTATGTCCTTACATATTATACTTTTTGCCAAAATGGTCATGGGTAGAGTCATGGGTACAGTCAAAGAATCTTATGCAGGTTATTTTTTTCCTATTGCGGCCTTTTTTTTGGTTTTCAGTTGTATTAGCGACATCCAGTGGCCAGAGGCAGTCACATAAAATTGGTTTACCCTCAAAACCGCCAAAATAACGTTATGTATTATAATGAGAAACATCCGCTGGAAGATGCTTTTTGGATTTTACATGCGCGCGCTTTTCCCCCCTGCTCACTTCCGTGGGAGCGTCAGACCTCAGGAAATCACCAGCTCTTCCTGTCAGAGCTCCGTTTATCCGGGGCAAACCGGCATTACCTATCTCTCTCACAGTCGCTAATGAAACTGACTTCAGGCCCAGGGATAGCTGTGAGTCCATAAACCTTTGAGCTAAAATTTTAGCCAAACAGGATTTTAATTAGCCAAATTCTACCTGTCGAAGCCAAATGCAGGTTGAAATAAAGGAAAAAATATAGGATGTAAAGAGACAAAAATCTATCTTTATTTCT
This sequence comes from Gymnothorax reevesii, assembly GCA_029721435.1. NCBI lineage: Eukaryota > Metazoa > Chordata > Actinopteri > Anguilliformes > Muraenidae > Gymnothorax > Gymnothorax reevesii. Next base: position 46,320,018 of record CM056586.1, read on the forward strand.
TCTGTTAACAAAGATTGCACTTAATACAATTTAATAATACAATTTTCCCTTAGAAGAACTGTTTGATGGGAACATGGCATTCAGTACTTACTATTTTTTTAGGTGTCCGTATTAATGGAGGCGATTTATAAATTATTACAAGTCGCTGTTCGAGTAATTAGAGACATATTAATAAATACATTTTCAGAGAAATCTTCCGATCTCTGACACGAACACCCAAGAGACCCGAGCATTGGACCTGTGTCAGTCAGAGCGCAATTGCAGAGGTGCTAAAGGAAACCTTTATTTATTGTTTTGCAAATATATTTGGGTGGAATTTGCTGCATGAATTTGCATTAAACTCACTCTACTTAGAAAAGGTCAGATTTCCTTTAAAACTAGTGAACGCAAAAGAAAAGAAAATACATCAGTAAAATCCGGTCCTGTCAATGACTCTAGTCAAGGTGAAAAAACAAAAGTCTGGCCACGGAGCGAGCATATTCAACTACCGGCACGTGCATGACGTGAACAGGCAACGAACATGAGGGTCTGGTTGGATGAGGGGGGACACTGTCTTTTGATCCTAGTTTATGCATAAGAGACTGCAATGTTGTTTTAATAATAATGATAAAGAACCTTGGCGTGCAGGGTGTGGAAGCGATAATTGGGTACAGATGGTAGGTTCCTGCCAGTCTTGTGACAGTTTGCTCCCATTTTGCGCCTATATTGTGGTGCAGGGAACCAGCATATGGCCCAACAAGACGAGCGGGAATCCCCAAGTAGTTCTGTATACCACACCACAGCACTAGCAGTTTTTGCATAAATTATGATGAGCGGAAAGCATGCAGTTATGGTGAGATTGAGAGCGGGCGGCCCGGCGGAGTGCGTATCGGAATATCACTGAGGGGAGGGGCTGAAGCGGACTTTCTGAAGTGGAATGGGGAATATGAGAGGCGATACGCATGACAGACAGGAAGGTTGATTCTATGTACTGCTGGAGCAAAATAATGCTCTTCGCCAAATTTTTCGTCACCTTCAGGTTTCTAGTCGCCAGACTTAATGCGATTTTGCACTGTGATTCGGACATAAACACCCCTCACCCTCAGCTAAAGCCCTGCTCAGGAGAAGGTATGAAATGTAGTCCCACAGTGTTAGAAGATGGCAGATCGAGGAGCTCACCTCTGTATCCTCATGAGGAGACTGTACGCCTGCGCAGCCACGGCCGGGCTGCTCTCGCGCTCCAGCAGGACGCCCCTTATCAGGTGTGACATCACATCCGCAGGGGGGTACCGGTGGGGGGTCAGGAAATCAGAGAGGAGCTGCAGCGTGCTGTCATGGCAACGCTCTTCCATGGAGCTGTGCACCAGGCTCAGGCCCTGTCGGCAGATCGGCTCCGCAGGGGCCAAGTCTTCATCTTCCTCTTCCTCATTTTCATCACGGCCCCCACCCACAGATCCTGTCTGGCCGTCCCCTCTCTGGGAAAAATAGAGTGTGAGATGAGGCAAGCTGAGCCAATACAAGACAAACTACATTTAAGATCTGCCAAGATAAGACATAGTAAACTAATACGGCAAACTAAACTAAAATTGGACAAGGTAAGATTAGAAAAGTTAAAGGAGCAATATGTAATAAATGTATGTCGATTAATCATGAAATGGCCCAGATACATCACCAGATATTAAGGAATGATGTTAATTTCAAATACTTATATCACTGACAACAATAGTCCAGCCAGAATATTCTCATTACAAAAGCGAAGTTGCAGCCCACAACTAATGTTTATGTTGACATTTTGTGTTTTGCCTGTTGCGCCGCCCTCCACCTATCTCCCAATCACAAAGTCAGTAGCATTTTGGCATCCAGGTTGCCAGTTACCACTGAGCTGCAGCTACCAGTGTTTTGGGGCACAAATGTCTGACGTTACTAAACCTACAAGGCCTTGTTATGATTCCGAAATACGTGGTGACAAAGTCAGAAACACCACAAGGATCTGTATAGGACATGCCTTTGAAAGATGGAGACGGCTGAAAGAGGAGAAGAATTTGAAGACCGTTGCCGAAGTTGTTAATTTTCTCCTGGGCAAGTAAGATTCAGCTAAGTTTGGCTAACTTAATTCTATTTAATGTAGGCACAGACATTTCAAATATTCTCTACAGTTGAATAACGTTATATATGTTCGTTCATGGTACGTTAGTGCGTATGCAGGTGGGTCATCGAATTAACTAGGTAACAAATTGTTTGAGAAATAAAGGTAACCGTGGCTCTCCATTGCTAAACACTAGCAATGCATTATTAGTCCGTTTCTCTGGCTGTGTGATGAGATGCTGTGGAAACCGTTCCAACATTAGAAAAGCCATCATGGCAAATGTAATTGAGACAGTACATCGGTCAAATGAGTCCTCATTCATTCTTTACGCATATTACTGTATGGACTTTAGTAGCTATCAACACACAAGAGTGACGAGCAAGCTGACCAATATGACCAAGGCTTAAGTTAGTTAGTCATTAGTCTCGATATTTTCTGAACTGAACTGAACTGAACTGAACTGAACTGAACTGAACACAACCCTGTCAGAGCAAATCATTGGTGATACTGAAACGAAGCCATTGTAGCTCTGTGTAGTAGACGTTCTTGCTGGATCCGGCAACCAAGCTGGCAACCTCTAGTCTCTGGGAGAGGAGGAGGGGATACTGCGCTCTGCACTATTTTAAATGTGATTGCGCAACCAGTTTTCGCCAAACTTACATATTGCTCCTTTAAGCAAAGAGAGGTTAAGGAAAAATAATGCAAGCTGAATCAACACAAGGCAAACTAATCCATAACAAGGGGTGCCAGGTACAACAAACCCCGCCCCTCGCACATACTTAGACATATTTTTCCGAAATTCAATAGGCATCTATTCTGGGTCAGTGGCAATCCCTAAACCCCATTTGGGATGAATGTGGCCATTAGTTTTGCTGCTAAAGGGTCATTCCATGTCAATTCACACACCCTCCCCAGATGACCCTCTTCGATTTGCCCGATATTCGACACACAGGTACCTTTTGATGCCAATAGAATGAATCCAAAGTATTAGCATCCTACGTCTAACAGTTTTGGAGATGAGCCCCTCCAAAGTTTGGGTGCCACGCCCACTTTTCAAGCCTGTGAATTGCATACAGAATTCACAAGCAGGTTTGGACACCTCTAGTTTTAGTTTGAAGGAAGATACAGGCCTAAAAATCACCATATCCCCTCAGCATGATCTTGTCTATCAGATGGTGTACTTAAGAATAGCATAGCTTGACTATTTCTGGATATATTAAGCTTTGAAAACTGTAAGTGTGAAAAGTGTGATGAAGAGTCTTGACATTTTGGGATTCCAGATCTTGGAAACTTTGTTTTTCAGAGTTCTTCATACTAATTTAGGCATTCGAAATATGGGGAAATTTGTCCCTTTTTTACAACAGTATCTGGGTTTCTGCTGCCATCTGCTGGTCAAAAAAAGTAACAACAGCCTAAATCATGAAGCAAAAGCGACTGGAAAGTCTTGACCAATAAACCAATATAAAATTATTAAGGTCAATATAATATAAAATTATATTGGTTTATTGGTCAAGACTTTCCAGTCGCTTTTGCTTCATGATTTAGGCTGTTGTTACTTTTTTTGACCAGCAGATGGCAGCAGAAACCCAGATACTGTTGTGAAAAAGGGACAAATTTCCCCATATTTCGAATGCCTAAATTAGTATGAAGAACTCTGAAAAACAAAGTTTTTCGAAGCTTATCTGTTTGATACAGTGTCACTGTGCATGGGATTAAAAGGGCATTCCAGTCATCAAATGCCCACATGGTTAAATTGGGGCATGAAGTAGGGGGTACCGCAGGGTCATTTTCTCCCAAAGCCATTTTGAGTGCCTCCTATTCTGTCATTTAAGGTCTGAATATCCACACACTTCTTTTGAATACACTATACAGTTACCAAATATGACGGAAAATCAATTATACCCCCAACAGCATACATAGTTTCCAAGATCTGGAATCCCAAAATGTCAAGACTCTTCATCACACTTTTCACACTTACAGTTTTCAAAGCTTAATATATCCAGAAATAGTCAAGCTATGCTATTCTTAAGTATACCATCTGATAGACAAGATCATGCTGAGGGGATATGGTGATTTTTAGGCCTGTATCTTCCTTCAAACTAAAACTAGAGGTGTCCAAACCTGCTTGCGAATTCTGAATGCAATTCACAGGCTTGAAAAGTGGGCGTGGCACCCAAACTTTGGAGGGGCTCATCTCCAAAACCGTTAGACGTAGGATGCTAATACTTTGGATTCTTTGTATTGGCATCAAAAGGTGCCTGTGTGCTGAATATCGGGCAAATCGAAGAGGGTCACCTGGGGAGCTTCCAGGGAATCGTGTGAATTGACATGGAATGACCCTAAAGTGTTAACAAACAAACAAGCAAACAAACAAACAAACAAACTGAACCAAAAACAACTCCCCTTGCCGTCTCCCTTCGGGCAGGGTGGGGTAATTAGTCAAGCAGAGTGAAGTTTAAAGGAGCTGCGTCATGATTACTGCACATGGTCACAACTTTGAACTGACATCCCTGCTCATCGTTTTGCGGTGCATTTATACATTTTAGATACTCAGGCATTATGCTTGTAATGTTAAGAAGCTTTCTAGCAATGCACTATTCAATGCACTATTTTTAGCATCAGCCGAGGGATTTGAAGAATTTACTGGTTTCCAAATTGCCAATAATCATAGAAGGTGGTATATTTTTCTTCCTCAATAATGTTTATTTGCAATTGCAAATCAACTTGCACTCTTCACGTCCTTCGGCTAAAGTGCTAAAATAGTGCTTTGAATCCTCTAATTTCCATAGAAAACTCCTTAATGTAAAAAGCATAATGTCTGAGTAACTACAATATATAAATTGGCCTGTTCAAGGGGAAGTGAAAATTTGTCCATCCATTACCAAGTTTATTTAGCACATTATGTATATTGTACACTATAACAGATTAGGGAAATCATTAAGTAAGGGCAACTTACTGAATTGAAACAAAAAAATTAATCATCCTGCATACCATAAATGAAGTACACTGTTAACTAACAGTGTCCGTCCGTTACTTCCTCTTGACCAGCCCCAAAAACAATGCAAACTATGATGAATTGGCCAGGATAGATGTGGATTTTGACTTGCAGTCGAGCAGAAGTACTTCAGTAGGCTAACTTACCATGCACAGTATCGCGGCACAGCTCCTTTAAGCTAAGATAAGACAAGTTGTGCAGCAACAAACTAACTACGATGAGATATAAGACAAGTTAAACAGCAAGAAGACAAGCTAAGCCAAGCCAAAATAATGCAAGGCAAAAAATATAGAGCACTAGCGGCCTTGAAAAATAGGCCAAGGTCACCATTAGGTAGAACATTTGTAGGCCTTTATGACATGTATGTCCAGTAAGAATTAGGAGCCTGTAACTGAAATAGTTGATGAGATACAGCAAAATGTTGAAGTTTTTGGTGACATTCTTAGGCTTGTGACCTAGAAAAAATAGGCCAAGGTCTCCTTTAGACATGTCATTTGTAGGGCTTTATGAGATGCATGTCTAGTAAAAATGTAGAGCCTGTAGCTGAAATTGCTGATGAGATAAAGCGAAATGTGTTGACGGACGCACGCACACATGCATGCAAGCACACATGTGCGCGCACGGAGCCCGAACCATAGCTCCCGCCGACAAAATAATGTGTGTGTGTGTGCCTGCATGGATATATACTCAAAAGTTTTCCTTACCCGGTCTTGTAGCGACCCTCCGATCAAATGCTTCATCCTGTTCAACTGGGTCCGTGAGACGTACCGTCTGTCCTTACGATTAGCCTGTCTGGAGCCTGACCCCGCCCCCGCATCTGCTAGCTCCTCCCCCTCACTGTCCCCAGAATCTGAGCTCAGCAGGCTAGCAGGGCTGCCATTGGACAGCTCAGCATCCTCCCTCAGCCAATCAGGGGAATCGCCGGCGAGGATTTGAGTAGATGTGGGGGAGACGGAGCGTGTGCTGCGGCAATCAGGAGGGGAAAACCGTGAGGGTGTCAGACCGTGATCAGAGCCATGAGTGCGAGGGGGGTGCATGGGTGAGTGTGGGGCTGGGGGAGGGCTACCAGGCTGCCTGTCAATCAAGAGCTCAGCTTCAGAGGGTCTGTGGGGAGATGTGGAAGAGTGGGCGGAGTCTCTCAGGTGCAGGCCCTCGATTATGAACTGAGATGGCACTGGAGAAGATGGCGGTGGGGAGCACTGTTCTTCGAAGTCATGTGACCTGGAAGAGTCTGAATACAGCCTGCAGTCTATCTCACTGGGGCAGTAATACGGACTGAAGGGGCTGAGGGGTGACGCTGCCTCGATGTACTCCGAGATACCGTCTCCCAGGCCTTCTGCCTCCTCTGTCTCGCCTAAACCGTGTCGGGAGTAAGCAGTCCCTGTGTGTTGCAGTGCATTATCGGTTTCGCATTCCGGTGGCGATGGTGCTGCCGGGAAAGCTGACCAGTGTTCCGTCTGCGCGGTCCAATCAGATTCAGGATTACAAGGGGGCGGAGAGTTTGGTTTCCAATCAGGTTCTGGCACACTGGATAGCAGAGATACTGGAGTCTCCTGCTCAATATCAGGTGTACGCGGAGTCCAATCAGGGTCAGGATTACTAGAGAGTGGAGAGTTTATCATACAATCAGGTTCCAGTTCACTAGATAGTAAAGATTCTGGAGCCTCCTGCTCAATTTCGGGCGTATGTGGAATGTAAGCAGGATCTAGAGTATGAGAGAGCAGAGATTCTGGAATTTTCTCTTCTTTAAATGGACTCTTGCTGGGAGAGTTAGGAGGCGACTTCAGAGGGAAATTCCACGTATTGCAGCCGGAACAGTCTAAGTCCAAGGGCTTCTCCTCTTCCTTCAGTTCCGAGGACCGGGGGTGCAGACAACTTTTCCAATTTTGCCCGAAGAAGTCGCCAGTAATGCCTGGAGATTGCCCTGTCTCCTCAGTTTCAACTTTTTGCAATGGGTTTAGTGTTTTCACCTCACTTCCTGTTTGGCTGTTGTCACTCAAAGCCACTGAGGGGCGCTTGTCACTCAGGGCCACTGAAACCAATGGTGTGGTGTCTCTCCTTCTTCGGCACCACCACTCCAGTGGCTGCCATTGTGAGTCCGTAAGGTCGATGCAGGGCTGGGAAATATTTTTTAAAAATTATTTCTTAAAACAAAAAAAACTTGTTGAGAACACAATCAACCATATCTTAATTTCACTAAGTCACTTTGCCTAGCAGAGACACATTCCAAGTCCAGGTTATAATGAGATCGTTTTACCAACATTACCTTGAACAAAATATTCTGGTTTATGTTCATTATATCAAGTAGATAATACTGTTTAAATTTTACAATAACCAAAAAAACAGACATCTCAAACATCTTAAATTATGTGGTGATACTTGACTAGTTAGATTGCATGAATTGGCAGGATGAAGACTGAGGGCATATTAATTCTTTGAAATTGTAAATTATTCACTCCTTCTCGTCATGTGTAAAATTGAAACATTTGATATATTCTAACATACATAGGTGTGTATCCAATAAAATTTGGCTAAATGTTTGTTTTCATAGCCATAGGCCTACTGATTTATCCATCTCGGATACTACCATGAGGCACACCACCTGAAATTGTTGGTTTATTTTGTTCTATATGATTATTCATATCTCTCTATGCACTCAAAGTTCTGAAATGGCCGAAAAATCCATCAATTTCAAGGAATAAAAGTGATTTTTTTGCACTCTTACGCCCCGCCCCCTGAAAAAGTAGGAAGTTTCAGAGACGTGAGTCACATGTTCCTATGCCGTAATCAAAGGAAAGAACTTCTGCCATAGCAATCTCTGCGGTCCATCTACACACTTGTTTACCACGTTTTCTAGGGTTTGTTTAGTGTATGAGCCTGCAATCAAGATATCTATCAATCTATCTATTCAATTGTTACACTCGACAAACCGTGTTACATAGGCTAACGTAGCTAGATGGTTGGATACATAGTGGAAATGAGGACGACTATCCAAACTCAGGTATAAATCTAATGACGAGTGTACCACAAGGCATCACGATAACTCGCCGATTCATAAAAAAAATTTGTATGAATGTTGTGACTGACGTCACAAGCCTATAAGCCAGCGTTAGTTCCTCAGTGATCACGGATGCCCACCTCCTACAGCACAGCCGGCGAACAGGCATCACAATACTGCCTCCCGAGTTCATCTGGCTCATTATGCGACGGCGGCTGTCGATAATCCAGTTACTCTCCAGCCGTGGCAGTTACCCTCGCCTGCTAATTTATCAAAGTTAACCACCTATGGCATTACACTTCAGGATTATTCGTCAGAATAGGCGGCGCCAAACCGCCTTCACACCCGATGCGAAACGAATTTTTCGCATGACAGATTACATTCAAGGTCAATGCAAAGACGATAACACACGCGAAACGCTCTGCTCATAAAGCTCGCTAACTGCCTGAGCCGAGACCGGGGTGATTGGATAGAGGGAAATACACACAATTGTCACTAACTAACGTTAGCTCGCTAAATGGGTAAGGTGGTTAGTTAAACTGACAGGTAGATAGTTAGTGTGTAACTTGACAGTTCTCTCAACACTGAGCTGAACGCTTGCTGTATAATTTCATAATCGAAATACATGGAAATCTAACGTCATGTCGAATTTAAATTAGCTGGCTAAGTAGTGCAGGAAATTAACGTCAGCTAGCCATCTAGCTTGCGTGCATGTCTTAAACTGCTTTCACACCGGACGCGAAACAAACCTTTCGCATGACAGATACACCCAAAGCGAATGCGAAGATGCGAATACACACGTCTTTGAATGTGCGAAAAACCTGCCCCGCATCCGGTGTGAAAGCGGCTCTACGCCACCTATTCTGGCAAACGCGCAGGCGAATAATCCTGAAGATTATAGTATTATAATAGCTGTGTTTTCCTGTTGTTATTTCATTAGCTATGGTAGCCCTACAAAATTTAGCAACACTCAGATCTATATCATGCGTTCCAAAAAAAAAAAAACATATAATTAACGTTACTAAAGTAATACTATAGTTTTTTGAGGTTTTTTTTGTAAGGGTCTGTCAGCTGGCGATGGTAAATAAAGCGGATTGTATGCAAGTTACGTTTCTGACCAGCCGACTGCCTTGCCTGACATCAGTTGCCATATAAGGCCGGTTCCAGGCATTTCGAAGGGTCGTTCTCGATCCGTTTAATCCGAAGTAGTTTAAAAACAACAAATTTTCATGGAAAAGCGTATGCATCTTCGTTTTCATTGCGAAAAAATGATGGCAAGTTCTAAGTGTCAATTTCGGCCCATTTAATGTCAGGGAACCTTCAAAATATCTGACCTGGTATGGCCTTATATATTGTGACAAAATGACAAGGAAGCCAATGCCAGACTACGTCACTTCGTCGTTACTTAAGCAAATCAGCATAATACAAACCAAAGAGTCATCTTTTATCAACAAAAATGTACTCCAAACATCTTACCCTCTAAGCTGAAATGCTGGCTAAAGTTCTAGTCAGGTTAACTCTATGTAAACACAATTATGTAGAGGCTAGCAAGCCAGCTGAGAAAATTCAAGTTTAACGTCAAACATTTAGCCTATTTATTTGCGATACCAGATCCTGGATCGAGTAAAGGCCAACTCCTAAAACTAAGCATTTTCTTGCCTCGGGTGCGTGGGGGAGAAAAATAAACCTACCGTGAAATATGACTTCAAACCCGTTCAGTAATATGGGCGGAGGCGGCTCTACTCGCCTCTCGCCGCCAACGGATCCAGACAGCGCGCGAGCACTGAGCACGTGCCGAAACACTCAGGCAAAAGAGCAAAATCAGGCGCCTCATTTCCCTCCGCGTGACGCGGGAACACATTCGCTCCCATTCAGAAATGTTACTTTCGGCTGCCGGACCATCAATACACAGTGCGAGCCAATAAACATATGAAACAAATGTGGCACGCAGCTGGAAAAAATCCATTTAAAACTTTCCAGAGGCCAACTAAGAGCTCTTAACGGACACCGCCCTTCGCTTCAACAATTTGGCACAGCGCGCCTCAGTCAGTGGAGAAGAAAACTCTCAATAAAGTGAGCTGAGGACCCTGGTAAGTCAAATGCGATTAAAACAAGTGTTTGCCACTAACATGGCAATATCCCCCGCCGCGGCGGCGGACTTTGCTATGTTAGTAGCAAACACTTGTTATCCCCCGCCGCGGCGGATATAGCTTTAGCTATAGCTTACGGACGGACGGAGCCCAATGCTATATCCCCCGCTTCGCGCTAATCGTCCGGCGAGGCATAAACAAAAAAGTAATTCAGAAATTCAGTGAATGGGCCTAAAAATATTTTCTTTGGTCCCACAATCGATTAAACATTAGACATTTGCGCGTTAAATTGCCATTATTTAAGATGGACTGAGAAAAACGACGTATACAAAACATATCCATGTTTATAAAACCGCGGGTAAGCTCAACAGCATTCACTTATTTAATAAATCCGTATTATCGTGGGATTTTCCATGTGGGCACTATCTGAGTAGTTGTGTGTGTTTTTTTTCTTCTTTAATTCAATTTTTTTTTTAAATCAATCCAAACTCTGCGGAGACACTGGCGTCGTATGTTAAAGGTTTGAATTCAAAACAAGCGTTGATAATTAAGACCCCTAGGGCCTGTTCCACAAAGCAGGATTACTCAGACAGATAACTGCGCCAAGTAAAACCTGGAAGCCTCTCAAATATGGTACATGGACTGAAGTTTAAAGAGCTGTGCCCGACTTTACTTGGAGCAGTAGCAATCCAGTTTCATGAAACAGGCCCCAGCTCCTTGCGTGTCATGCCACTCCTCGACCTACACTGCACAGGATTCTGAACAAGAAATCAAATTAAAATGTCTAGTAGTTTTTAACAAGCTTTTTTATTATTTTTGTTTTCATGTTTGGGATGTTTCTCCCTCGTAAACTACGTTATGATTGAATGTAGGCCATTTCATGTTTGAAAGGCGAGCCCACAGTTCAAATTTTGTACATATTTAAAGTAACCTTTATGGAGATGGTATCGTGTTTTTCCCGAACAAATTACTTAAATTCTTTGGTAAATGAATAAGCTGTTGATTAGGTTTCTGAACGCAGGAGTTGGAGGACATTCCTATTTTTTCCCCTAAAACCTAACAGAAAATTAACAGGAAAACGCTTTGACACATTCAAATAGGCTTTGTCGTTGAATTTTCCATTATCTAATAAACAGTTTTAGAGACGGTGCTTCCTCAATTTCAGAAATTACAAGCCAATTCCTTAAATTACATAAATGCTCCTTTTATGCAAGAAGAAATAATTCCAGTACAGATCAATATGAATGCTGCACTTGAAGCATAACTATTTCTGACGTTTGACGTAAAAAGGGCGAATTAACCCAATAAACACGAATAGTGCAATTAAGAACAATTGACAGCTTATTAAAATTCAGAGATTGCAACTGTGGTTGGAACAAAAACCCGCGTAACTGTGGTGTCAACTTAGCTGACAAGGTCACAACAAACAAATTTAATCCTAACTACTCGAAGTACCGGATACGAACGATTGCCAAAACAAACATGTACAAATGAACATAATTTGCTAACTCGCACAACCTGTTTATTTTTACAGCACTTGTTCTGTCGTAGACAAGCGCAGATCGTGATAACACTCAATATGAACGTTTTACGTTAGGGTTAATAAGGAGAGCACTTCTCCCGCCGCTTTAGTAGCACTCATTGCTTCAGAATGTGATCCGGGTGTCCAAAGTTAACGTTGGTTGCGAATCAAAGCGCAGCTATACACAAAACAAAGCGTAAAATATCAAACAGTTAGCTTATCTAACCCAGCAATGGCTAAATTGGCTACTTACCGATGGAAAACTTTTCCATTCTGTAATCTCTTCACTTGATCCGTCTCTAGCGTCATTATAAACGCTCACAATCTCGATGTCGGAGTCGTCGTCACTCCCAGAGCTTATTACAATAACATCATCCATTTTTCGCTGCGTCTGTGTCAGGACAGCCCAGTTACTGCTAGCTACAGCGTAGCTTTAAAAACAGTTTTTTGCCATGCATCTCGATCGCTTAAAATTACACGTCCATGCTCCTCATTGTGTTCCAGTCCCAAATTTTAATTTGTGGACATTTTAAAATGGATGTTTTCAGTTCTTGCAAAAACACCTAAAGTTGTAGACATTCCATTTGTTTCGCATGGTGTCACTTTGGTCGCCTTATAGTCGCATGAGGTGTTCAGCTAAACACATGTAGTCAGTGGGAGTTCATCTTGCCTGTTCAACACGCAGCGTAGTCCATCGTGAGTGGAGAATGACGGTCTGTTCTGGAGTCTGGGCTAATCACAGTCGACTGCGATGAGCGAATTTGCATTGAAACGCTGTGACTCCAGAGGTAAGTTCTTCAAGAGGACTTGGGCTGCGTCCGAATAGATTAAAAATTACGTCCCATCGTCAATTTTCTGCCACTTTTCTTTAACCGCTGTGTAAAACGTCATGAGGTAAAGGAAAAGGTGTAACGTGGTCTTTTTCACAGCTTTGGAAGAGAACCGCGCTAGTAAGAGAATCCGAATGCACTTACACTAGGCGCAGTGATCACCCGCCTCCTGCCCGTCATGGTTGTTTGTTTTCGTTATTGGCCGGATGGGCGGTCATCGCGGGATAGCATTTCCTCCTTTCTTTTTTGAAAAGGATGGTTTAGTGTACCCTTGCTAAAGGAGATAAATTAGGAAGCATTGTCGCACCTTTCCTTTACATTAAAGAATCCGAGCACACTTATCGTGGCTGACACGTAAATACTTCCGGATCTTTTTCTACGAGTTAGGAATTTTCCTAGACAAAAATAACTATTCGGACGCAGCCTTGAATACTGGAATGAGACCTTGGAGGGGAAAGGAGTGTGGAGCAAAGATAATAGAGCGATGGGTGACTAAAACCGAAAACACATGCAAGAGATTGTAGTGCGGAATTGTATTGAAAGTCTGCCATTTTAGTAAGCAACTCCGGCGGTCGCGTTCCTCGTTCTTTGGGCATAAACAATCTTCAGGTATCTAAAATGCATTCGCTTTCTAAATTACAACTCGGAGAAGTTCCTGAGCAAACTTGAGGGCAGTCAAACGCCGATCTACCTCAGCCTATAAAAAGTATCTTGCATACAAAGCCCATGCTCATAATAAAGAAGTGTGCGAAAATTCTTCTTCTTTGGGTTTTTTCTTATTTTTGGTTAAGGCTTTATGGTATATTACCGCCACCTACTGGATTTATACTCTCGCTTAAAGTAGATTAAAAAAACTGCAATCTGCATTATTAATCTGCAATCCTCGATTAGCTATAACTAAACGCAACTATTCACAGGCCTACCAAAGAAAACGTAGCCTCAGCACACAAAAACTTTGAAATGCCTACATTAATCGCGGAAATAGCAACAGAAAAATAATACCCCGCTACCGAAACTGCAGTCTCATTAATGTTTTACCATAAATTCCAAATTACTACAATCACAATTTATGTTATAAATGAATGATTACAATATTCAACCAAAATGGGAAAACTGGGCTTAATTATCAATGCTAAAGTTCAATCGTAATATACAGCGCCCTCAATTATTATTGGCACCCCTTGTTAAGATGTGTTAAAAGCCTTAAAGCAAATTCGATTTTTATTGCAGAAGCATGCTCTCACACTGAATATTGTAGAAAAATGTAACCTTCAACTTAAATGAATTTTAAGGGGGAAGAAAAATCCCTGAATAAGAAATAATTATTTTTCATAAAATCACCTGTTCCACAATTATTGGCAACCCTAACAATTCCTAGGAAATAAATAACTGAAGTATTTCTGTCATTTCTACAGTAGTTTACAAAGTTGATCAGAGTATCTAGGAACATTTAATTAGTAATTCTTCACTTCCTGTTTCCCTGGAGTATAAATATGACGTGGCACAGAGGCCATTTCTCTTATCCACTCTTCAACATGGGAAAGACAAAGGAACACACCATTCAAGTAAGGCAGATGTGTGTCGACCTACACAAGTCAGGCAATGGCTACAAGAAAATACTCTCACCTGCACCTGCCCATATCTACTGTCAGAGGAAACATTAAAAAGTTTAAAACAACTGGAACAGTGGTAAACAAGCCTGGACGAGGACACAAGGTTATTTTGCCACCACGCACAGTGAAGAGGATGGTTAGAGAAATAAAAAGTTCTCCAAAGCTCACTGTTAAAGAATTGCAACAAATGGTAGCATCTTAGAGGCTCCAAAACCACCATCAGGCGCTATCTACATGCCAACAAGCTGTTTGGGAGGCACGCACGGAAAAAACCTTTTCTCACTTACAATCATAAACACAGTCTGGAGTTCACTAAGCGGTACTGGGACTTCAACTGGGACCGTGTGCTTTGGGCAGTTGAGACCAAGATAGAGCTTTTAGGCAACAAACGCTCTAAGTGGGTCTGGCGGAACACAAAAGATAAGTATGCAGAAAAGCACCTCATGCACACTGTGAAGTATGGGTGAGGATCGGTGATGCTGTGGGCCTGTTTCTCTTCCAGAGGCCCTGGGAACCTTGTTAGGGTGCATGGCATCATGAACGCTTTGAAATACCAGGACATTTTAAATCAAAATCTGGTGGCCTCTGCCCGAAAGCTGAAGATAGGTCGTCACTGGGTCTTTCAGCAAGACAATGACCCTAGACAAGTGGCCAAATCTACACAGAAATGGTTTACCAGACACAGAATCGAGCTCCTCCCATGGCCATCTCAGTCCCCAGACCTCAACCCCATTGAAAACCTGTGGAGTGAGCTGAAGAGGAGAGTGCAGAGGAGAGGACCCAGGTCGCTGGATGATTTAGAGAGATTGTGCAAAGAGGAATGGTCGAGGATCCCTCTTTCTGTATTCTCCCATCTTGTGAAACATTATAGGAGAAGATTAGGTGCTCTTTTGTTGGCAAAAGCGGGTTGTAGAAAGTATTAACATCAGGGGTGCTAATAATTGTGGCACACATGATTTGATGTAAAATAATTATTTCTTAATGTGAGATTTTTTTCCCCACTTAATAAATGCAATTGAATTAAAGGTTGGATTTTCCTCTTTTTTTCATTGTAGTCCTATATTATTTAGAAAAAACTGAATTTATTAGAAGCTAAAGAACACATCTTAACTAGGGGTGCCAATAATTATGGAGGGTGCTGTAATTACCATCAACATCCAGCATCAATAATATAACCACTCACTGAAGGAAAGGGTAGCTCTTGACCTGACAGAGGTTAGATTCAAGCTAATATTCAGGCAATATTCAGACAACTAGAAGCACTTGTTGAAATTATATATAAAGGTTTTTTATGTTTCAGTAGCAATGAACAGGCAATCGATACTACTTGAATAAAACAATGAACACGCAGGAAGGATTAAATAGCGGTTATATCGTGAAACGGCATATACAAATAGACTAAAGGTAGGATGTATGAGTGTCACTTCTGATCATTTGAAACTCCCCCTCACAGGGGCGCAGTTCCAGGCTAGATCCTTTTCCACAGGGATCTTTGCCCAGGCTCCCCTATCTGCCTTCTGCCTCCTGGTGTCTTCTTCTCAAAGCCCACCGATCACAGAAGCACCACTCGCCTACTAACACCTTCGCTTTTGGCTTATGGTGGATTGACTGTACATTGAGCCAGGCGCGGCGGCCAACTTTGTGGTCTTACTGCCCTCAGCTGGCAACTTAGTGGTCATACTGCCTTGGCTGCCAACTCTGTGGTCTTACTGCCTCCTGCGACCCGACCAACCGGTGACCCAGTCGATAGAGATCCCCAAATCCCGTAGTGATTATCAGCCACCCAGGTGGGAACCGACGGTCTGATCCTTACCCCACTTCGCTATGGGTATGGAAACTTTGACCATTTTCACCAGCCTCGCCTGTTCACAGAGATCGTCTACCACGCCCCTCTGCTAGGTGTGGGCTGTCACCCACATACCACGTGTTGCCTGCACACTTACAAAATGCGACAACACGCCGACTAGATGGTACCACGGCAGTATGTCAATTCTTACTTCACTGGACATGGTGTTTTTACCTTCAGTTTACTCCCCTGTACTATACACATCCTTTAACCAAACTTTGCAGTCCCGCCGCCGCCTGTTACACACAAGGTTCGGGGGGCCCAATCCCCTACCCTGTATCTGTGTGTGTAAGTCTGAGTACCCAAAAGGGAGGGGTTAAAATGGCAGGCTTGGACTCAGATATAAAATGGAGGGCTTGGATCTAAGAAGACGGACTCAGATCTAAAATGGTGGACTCAGATCTAAGAGGGCGGGCTCAGATCTAAAATGGCGGACTGATGATGTGGCAGTCTGAGAACCACGTGTGCTTGAGAGTGGAGGAAGTGAGAGGGGGAACAAAGAACTGGATGGCATAGGCGGGAGAATTAGAAAAAGACTCCTGCACGAGTTAGGCCAGAGTCAATGTTTCCCACTCAGTAAGTAGTGTGTAGTGAACAGACATTAGCTGAAAAGAGAATATGAATAGCAAGCGAGTGAGAGGGGATGAGAGAGAAAAGAGACAGAAAGAAGGTGCAGGCAAAGTCTAATAAGACTGAGTAGCAAGCCACAGCGGGCTGAACAATCAGTCAGTCAAGCCAAAACGTCCCAATTCAGTTCACACTCAAGAGTTTCAATGATTTACGAAGAGCACAGCAACAATGTAAAACAAACAATCCGCAGGTTAACTGAACTCATTCAAAGATCAGATATTTAACGGCTCAGCAATGCAGCAATATAGAGTAAATATCCGCTATTTCCAAACAAATTCTCTTACATACCGAAGTTTTCAACCAATACAACAGTAAGATCCAGTACATTAAGACAGCAAGCAAAGAAAAACACAGCTCAAAGTATACAGTAATAATTATGGTCAAACATCAAAGCTAAATCTGCCCAGCTAAATTCTAGTTAAATCTGCCCAGATGCAAGTTGCCTTACGTGGGTCACCCACACTGTAGGCGGGAGACTTACCACTGGGCCACCATAACAGGCTGGCTTGAGGTTCGGCAGACTGGGTAGTATCCACACAGGCGGACCGTGGAGTGGCAAGAAGGGTGGCTTGGACAGGGGCTTGGAAGAAGGCAGACGGGAACCAGGAAACACACAGGCAGAACTCAGAGTCAGAGGCAGAAGGCTATCAGGTTTACCGGGGCAGGAACGAAAGGACTTTGTCAGAGGCAAGCAGATTCTTCCGAATAATCCATTCCTTCAGCAGGATCGTCAGGAGCCTGAGTGGTCAGAGTTTGTGTGGATCGATGGCTTCTCAGCAGGAGAATCCCCCACAGGGAGATCAGGTTGGGAAGAGGTGTGGGCCAGCAGGCGGGGATTCCTCGAACACATGGTGGTACCAGAGAGCTGGTCAGGATGACGACGGTGGAAGTCAATGATGAGGTTTGGGTCGAGGATGTGGCGAGCAGGAACCCAAGACCTGTCCTCAGGACCATAGCCCTCCCAGTCCACTAAATACTAGTGTCCCCTCCCATGACCACGGGACCGGACCAGGTGCCGCATGAAGTAAACTGGACCCCTGTTGATAAGATGAGGAGGAGGTGGAACACCCCCGTGACAGGACTCCTGTGGACCGGTTTAACCTTGGACACATGGAAGGTGGGATGGACACACATGGAGCGAGGAAGCTTAACCCCTTTCTGCAGATGTAGACGCTCGCGTCTATAGACCTGCAAATTAAAGCACTTAGTTACATTACCCGACCATGAGATGGTACCCCCGGATCATCAGCTATTGAATTTTCCCAAGCAGGCAGAGCTGAAATGCGATTTAGAGTATGGAGAACCTCCCTCCAATCCCTGTTTTTCAGGAGTTGCATGAATTAAACTCCCCAGCTAAGCCTGATGTGCAAACTGGTCAATATCCCTGCCCATAGTATCGATCCAGTAGTTTAAAAAAATAATCACTTGCGACAGAAAAAAACTTAACTGTAGCTTTGTACAACTTTGTACTCTGTAGCAACCATTTTAGCTACAGTGAGCCAACAGTATTCCAATTACTGGTTAAAAAAATATGTTTTGTGAAGCAAAAAAATCCAACTTTGTATTGATTCTCTCACATTCTACTGTCAATTACAGTCATCACACACAAAATATGCGTAGTTCCCTCCCATGGATTAACGCGTAGATTCCTCCATTGACAAATTCAGTGCTCCCTTCTATCCACCCAAGTACTGGTGTCGATAGCCAGTCACTCAATTATATAGTCCCCCCAGGAATCTGCAGAGAAAAAGTGTTGATTCCGCGGAAAACATTCCTGATTCTGCAGAGAGCAATTCTTGATTCCGCGGCTCGAAAGTTGATTATCCGCGGGCATTAAAAAAACCCTAAAATGACCAGTTATAAAGCAAATTTATGTAATAATGAAGCAAAAATTCTCTTATGAAATTATTTGCAATACCAAAACACTGCGAAACATTTTGGTTATAAAATAAGCAGCATCAATATTCTTTTTGTCCCTCTTGAGCAGATTTATTTGCATAACTTAAAAAGTGCAAAACATTTCACCAAACTATGGGTGAACGAGGCTTAGTAACTGAACAAGTGCCAAAGATCAAAGTAAAGATTTAAACAAAGTGTACACTATTCACTGTATCCTCAGGATATTGTAAACGTTACTGCATACTATAGACTGTATAAAAAGATGGAAGAAGCTACCGTGATGTCACCCACTGGTTCGAAGATGAAGAAGTGAATCGAAGATCCGGGGAGGAACGTGGCTCTGGATCTGACCGTATCGGACGAGGACCAGAGGATAGCGACGCCCCAGAAGCATATTCTGGCTTTATACTTTATTCTAGTTTAAATGGGACCATAATTCACGAAAATGAATGTCATGATATATCGAAGGAGACCTGAAACTTGCTATAGCTAAGATAAAATGATGTGAAAAATCATTATTTAAATTAAAAATCAGGTCGGAAAGTAGGATCATTTTCTCATAGACTTCTATTGCATTGAACTTCTTTCTGCAACCACTGACGTCGCCATCTGCTGGCCATTAAATAGAATTCCATTCTACAGTACTTCCACATGGGCTTCTTTTTTCAAATCAGGGTGCTGCGTCCATCTTTTTACATAGTTTATGCTGTATACAGCAGAAAAAAATCAGTTTCCGTAACCAGCAGCACCAGCTGTGAGTCTTAGATCCCGTTTATCTTCCCGCAAAATCTAGCGGCCGGGATGAAAAATACATGTAAAATATAAAATTCTGCACCTCACCCTATATTCCGCGGACTGCTCTGATTTCCGCGGAGGGCTTTGAATTCCGCGGTAAATTCCGCGATCGCGGAATCGCGGATTCCTGGGGGGACTAATTATATACTCAGATTCATCTGCGTAACTCCACAGTTATAGTTCACGCCCTCGTGAAGCTTCCCCGGTCATGATGTATTGATAGACTCATTTCTTATCCAGTTCCCGAGTGTTTAAACTTTCCTCAATAACTGAAATACATTGATCGGACAATAAGAATAGGATACAAAGCAAAGCGTAAAAGTAAGGTC
Source organism: Gymnothorax reevesii (assembly GCA_029721435.1). Classification (NCBI taxonomy): domain Eukaryota; kingdom Metazoa; phylum Chordata; class Actinopteri; order Anguilliformes; family Muraenidae; genus Gymnothorax; species Gymnothorax reevesii. Next base: position 46,339,630 of record CM056586.1, read on the forward strand.
GGTTGTATTCTTTGAATGTTGGCCATGGCTGCGCAGCTGAAAATGATGCGATATCAAAGAAACAAAGACACCCAAAACCGGCCTGAAGTGTCGAGTTTCATTTACGAGATAAATGTTGTATGGACGCGGTTAATGGGAATTATTCCAAATGAAACAGTACTGGAGGGTTCCTTCTTCCCTATACATCTGTCTCTGGAGGAGGGCATCAATGAAGAAAACAGGTTATATTCTACTCTGTTTGCATTTAGCTGTAGAATTTATACTGCGTTTAAAGACCTCGACTGCCGAGGTTTTCGTTTCTCCAAATGCATGCAGCCCACGCACGTCGGTAGATCCCTCGGTACGTTCAATACACCATTCTGTCTAATATGGAGGCATATGTCGTTTGATTATTTCCTGAAAGTGAAATTTCTGTTCTGTTAGAATAAGGTATATTTCAGAATTCAGATATTACTGAGTTAGTGAGATTTCAACCTTATAAGGTGTAAGGTTATGAGCTTGGATGTGAGAGCGGTTAGCTTTTCATTGCAGCGTGAATGTTTTGGCTGTTTAATCAGCACTTTATTTAATGCTTGGGGGACTTCGAAGAAAAATGGACAATATTGTTAACTCTATTAAGGAGAAAAGGCATGTTTTGTGTTTGGTGAGGTTACCGGTGACCAATGATGTTCAACAGCACTGATATTGATAAATTCATGCTAAACTCAAGGAGAAAATCATGAGTTCATGCTGAATTTCATTCCCCAAAAGTATGGGCCCAGCAGTTTTTCAATTGTCAGTATTATTTTTTTTGCTAATTCAAAGTTGAATTTTCTTGAAGATTTTTTATGTTTGCAGCCCCTTTTCTCCACCAAAATCATAAAAATAAACTGAAATACGATGGGAGTCTAAATGCTTCAAGTTTCTAGACTCAATTGAGCCAAAGTTTTTCTGTCTGTAAAGCTGCAATCTTGAATTATAAAGCCTTAAATCAGGTAACACCTAAATAACCAGATTTGGCTTCTGCACAAAGGGGTTAAGCCTCACCGCAGTTGGACTGATGACCCTCTGGATAGGGAATGGACTGAAAAACCTGGGTGCCAGCTTCTTAAACTCCATCTGGAGAGGCAGGTCTCGAGTGGCAAGCCACACCTTCTGGCCAATCTGGTAGACTGGGGCAGGAGAACACCACTGGTTGGCCAAGGGGTGTAGCACCCAATGGCGTGCTGGAGGGCAGAGCGAGCCTGGGCCCAGGTTTGGCCACAGTGGCAGACGAGGGCTAGGGCTGACGGGCAGGAGATCTCTCTCCAAGGCTGGAAAATGCGTAGGCTGATAGCCACAGACGCACTGAAAGGGAGAGAGGCCTGTGGCGGAGCTGGTGAGGAATTGTGGGCATACGCCGCAGCTGCTTCGACCATGAGGATGGATTCTGGGACACCATGCAGCGGAGGGCAGTCTCCATCTCCTGATTCATCCGCTCCATCTGCCCATTAAACTGGGGGTGGAATCCCGGAGAGAGACTGGCGGTGGCTCCCATCAGGCTACAGAACTCCTTTCAGAAGCCTGAGGCAAACTGAGGACCCCGGTCGGACACCACATCCACAGGGAGGCCATGGAGATGGAAGACGTGGCGCAGGACTAGTCGCACAGTCTCCTTAGCTGAAGGCAGCTTGGGTGGAGAGATGAAGTGAGCCATTTTACTGAATCAGTCGACCACCAGGAGGGTGACAGTGTTACCGTTAGAAGGTGGAAGGCCCATGGCAGAGTCCAAGTTGATGTAGGACTAGGGTCGATGTGGGATAGGAAGGGGTTGGAGGAGTCCAGCGGGAGCCCAATGGGAAGCCTTATGCTTGTTGCAGATGGGGCACGCCTTCATGAAGTTGCAGGTGTCTTCTTCTAGGATGGGCCACCAGAATCATTGGAGGAGGACGTCTCAAGTACACTGGGAACCAGGATGGTAGGAAAGAGTGAAGTTGAAGGGGTTGAAGAGGGACCAGCGGGTCTACCGGGAGTTCAGCCTGTTGGCAGTGCTGATGTGCTCAAGGTTCTTGTAGTCGGTCCTTAATAAGAAGGGTTCCTTAGCACCCTCCAACTAATGCCGCCACTCCTCTAGAGCCAGCTTCACCGCCAACAGCTCCCTGTTCCCGATGTCGTTGTTCCTCTTGGCAGAAGACAGGTGCTGAGAGAATGGGCAGGGGTGAAGCTTCTGGTCAGAGAAGGATCTTCGGAACAGGACGGCTCCTATCCCCACATCCAAGGCATCCACCTCCACCACATACTGGCGATCTGGGTCTGGCATCTGGAGGATGGGTGCAGGGGTGAATCAGAGGTGAAAGCAAAGCAGGGTAGCTTGGTGTAAATCAGGATCAGGGCCCTCATTTATCAAACTTGCGTAGGATCTGGTGTAGATTCTGGTGTAAATATCAGCGTTCACCAGGTGTCACATCTAATTTACTAAGTGAACGTTGCTGATTTCGGTGTAGAACTGGCGTGGCGTTGATAAATCTGGCAGCAGAAACCACTGTAATTAACATGACACGCCCCTATAAATTCATGCTCCGGGAAGCATAGTCCTGCCCACTTTACGATATGAACTCGCGAAAGACGGCAAAGAAGAAAGAACTTCACTGAGGAGGAAATATGTTGGCCTGCTGATAAAACCTCCTATCTACAATTTGATTGGATTGGATACATTCTTGGAGGAATAGTCATCCTACACAAACACTGCTCAACTGCATTATTCAGAGATGCCAAGGTTTACGTCTAAGGCTTGAGTTTCACCTCTTAGTGGCATTCACGTTTCTGTGCCGTAGTCAGCAATTATTCAATCAAAGCGCACTGAAGAAATTCACTCATGGAATTTAAGTCATTGTGCATCAAGTAAATCAGTTTCACGTGCATTATCTAGGATTTCCCCACTAATGACACGGAAATTGATTATGACTTGGGAATTCTCAGGCTTGTCTTTACTGAGGGATTAAAGGCAATGGAATTGCATAAAAACGTTTCAAGTGGTCTTATTTCATTAAAATAATTTAAAAGATCATGAAACGCATGCATTGTTTCCAATCCCTGAGTAAAGAGAAGCACGGGACGTCCGGAGTCATATTCGCTTTCATGTTATTTATGATGAGGTGCATCTTTACGCAAGTGAAACGGAAACTTCAATGGTCAAGGATTTTAATTCCGCCTGAGAATCTCATTAAGCAGGCAATGAATAATTACTATGGGCAGAAATCTGTGCCACCAGAAACTGAATTTGAATCACATGATTTGAAATTGTATTTTTTTTATTTGAATCATTGCATTGAAAAACTGAATCTGAATAGTATCATTTGAAATTGAATTAATTAGTTTGTAACTGGAATCAAATAAAATTTGAAAATTCAACTCCCAAATATGCTCATGTTCAGTTCTCACAATTCAAATTCAGTTCTCAAAATTCAATTTCAATTTACTGTGACACACATCCGGGTAGTTTTAGGACGAAGGAAGAGCAATCGATCTCAGATATACAGGACTCCTCTTTGGCCAATTAGCGCATACGTTCTCAAACACGAGTTCGCGCCTCCTCCTGTACAAAGTACACATTCATTTAAGTTGAACAAGCTCGTTATATCTTTCCATGTGACGATTATTTGACAGCAAGTATATCACATTATGTTACTAACGTGATGTCTGCTGCATTTGCGCATCTTATTATTAGCTGTGACAGGACAACCGTCGTTTACCGAGTTAGTGATAGCTTGACCGATGTTCAGAAACGTTGCTACCTCCAGGGGGTCAGGCTCATTCTGTCTTCCGTACAGCCCCAAGCATTTTAAAATCCCTCTCATTGTACGCATACTAATCACAGTATCGCCCACCGTGCTCAATAATAGCATAATCTCGCCATGTTTCAAGACAAGCAAGAAGTAGAACTTAATCAAACCATGTAAATGAGCCAAAAGTTTCTTGTCAAAATTGAATGTTTTCGCGTTGAAATAACGTGACGATATCTTGTTAAAGCGTGAAAATATGTTGTCATAACACGAAAATGATCTTGTAATAACAAGAAACTTTTCACTACAGACCCGTTTTTTGCCAGGAATGGCAGCAATACGCTACCGTAAGTCAGGGACTCTACCACATGACCTTGCCCATTCATAGGTTTCAATGTCTCCTTGGAGATGATTGACCAATCAGAGGACAGGTAAATGGTGCAATAGACATAACTTTTTAAGAAAAAAAATTTGCGGCCGCCTGCGTCATGAATATTCATGAGAAAATGCGAAATCTGGCCTCGCTTGGTTACGAAAAAAAAAAAATGTCGCGTCCAGGACCAGGAGGAGGCGCGAACTCGTGTTTGAGAACGTAGGCGCTGATTGGCCAAAGAGGAGTCCTGTATATCTGAGATCGACTGCTCTTCCTTCGTCCTTAAACTATCCGGATGTTTGTCACAGTAAATTGAAATTGAATTTTGAGAACTGAATTTGAATTGTGAGAACTGAACATGAGCATATTTGGGAGTTGAATATTAGATTCCTGTTACAAACTAATGAATTCAATTTCAAATGATACTATTCAGATTCAGTTTTTCAATGCAAGATTGAAATAAAAAAAATACAATTTCAAATCATGTAATTCAAATTCAGTTTCTGGTGGCACAGATTTCTGCCCATAGACCTCCGCCAAGCACAACATTTCCCTCCATATTGCGACCTCCACCATAGATATTATTCTTACATTTATTTTATCTTCATTTTTAGATTCCCTGACCATGAAAACATGGCAATTTGATTCGTAATGCTATATCAATATTAGTTCCACAGCGTCTTGGCTGTTGCATGTTTCTAGCTTCATTTGTTTTTGTTTTTTTTCTTATGATGCAACATTTCCCCTCATGTTGTGATTTACTCATAAATATTAGTCCTACATTTATTTCATCTATTTTTTCAGATTCCCTGACCAAGAAAACATACCATTAGCAACTGAATTCATAATCATATCAATATTAGTTCAGTAGTTATTCACGAAAATCAAATTTTCCGTCATGGTGGTTTTCTTCTGGATCTAGTTCCCTGGCTTTTGAAGATACAGTAAATCCGGTGACACCTTCCTAATTCTGCAATATCTTGGCTATTTAATGGTGTTTGTCGCATGTTTGTAGCTTTATTTGTTCTCTTCCTATAATGAAAGTTCCGAAGGTCCCCTACTTTCGTATTCTGGATCATAGTATCATAGTATCCGGAATTATTCCATTTTCAGGAATCAGTCTTTGATATATTGTAGAACATGTTCGAAACTTGTCCTGTATTTTTTTTCCAAGTGCCCTGACCATTTTTGATGGAGTTATATGCATAAATGTCGAAAATAGCCCTATTTCCCAATGTTAAAGAATCCTTTAAAAAATTCCTGGATCCAGATGGAGATCCGGATCACTTCCAAAATCTAATCACTTCCTCCTTATACCAATCTGTTCAATCCCTGAAAATTTCATCAAAATCTGTCCATAACTTTTTGAGTTATTTTGAAAACCAACAGACAGACAAACAAACAAACAAACAAACCCAGGCAAAAACTTGACCTCCTTGGCGGAGGTAATTAATTACTATGAGCGAATGAAGCCGGCTGACAATTTACAACCAGCGGCATTCTTGGGTTGTAATAAGACCATGGTAGAGTGCGAAAAGTCACCAATAGAGGGCAGTACGGGATAAGAGATGAGTTGATAAATGTCCAGAGTTCTTGGAGTAAGTGTGAAGTGCACATGACTGGCATGTTTGTAGGCCCAACTTTTTTGTTGTCAACGTTGAAATTCAAATCTTCCGGCTTGACAGTTTTCAATACTAATTAATAATTGTTCCAGTAAAAATGCAGTGAGTTGCACTGCATCATGATTAGCACATTTAGTAGCATCAACGACATGTTTTGGCAAGTTCTGTAATAAGCGTGTGTCTTTATTGTATTTTTTTCTACGTATAGTCAATGAACAAGAAAAAGCACTACAATTAAGTCTTTTCTGGACACTTCTTGATCGGGCTTTGATAGGGTTTCATTTAATACAAGGAGCATGTGGTTATTCTACAGAGGGAAAAGAGCTGGTTTTGCTCCTTGTATTACATATACTAGTGAATTACCCGTGGCGAGAATAATTTCTTGTGACGACCTATGTCCACATACCAACTTTCATGAATACGGTGACCTTTGACCCTCGTGACCTTGACCTTTGACGGAACGGACCTCCCGTGGTCATTTCTTGTGACGACCTACGTCCACGTACCAACTTTCATGAAAATCAGTTCAGGGAGATGGGAGATGCGAAAAATTGACCTTTGACCCCAGTGACCTTTCAAAAAACTAACTCCTCAAGGACAATTCCAGGGACAACCTACATAGACCTACCAAGTTTGGTGAAGATCCATCAGAGGACCTCGGAGGAGTAGGGGAACAAACAGACAGACAAACAGACAAATGTTCCTCAAATTATAGTATGATGATGATGATGCCTTTGGCGTTTGGCGAGGGCATATAAGAGTCATTCCATGCCAAATGAACCAGGGCCTTCAGGGGGTCCGTCTCCAATTTGGCCAATTTTTTTTTTTTCCCAAAAATACGTTAGGCTTTCGTGTGTGTGTGTGTGTGTGTGTGTGTGTGTGTGTATGTGTGTGTATGTGTGTGTGTGTGTGTGTGTGTGTGAGTGTGCATGTGCTTGTATGCGTGTGTATTTGTATGTCTGTGCTTGAGTGTGAATGTATTTGTGTGCTTGTGTGTGTGTGTGTGTGTACGTGTATGTATCAATGACAAATAAACCTTTTAAAAATGTTTTTTTTATAAATCTTTTAAAATGTACAGAATACATCTATTTGAAGTTGGTTAAAGAGTGTGGTTAAACAAGTATTAATGGTTGCACAACATTTACAGGGTTTTAGTACAATTTTAGACGTATCTGCAGTTTCACCAGCCAAAAAATGTCTGGTGGCGCAACCAAAAGTTTCTTGGAAAAAAAAAACACACTTCCTTCTTTTTTTTCCTAAGTGATTTTTTGAGAAGTATACCTGAGAGTGTCTACTCTGCCTAAAACATTACTATTCTGTCGTTGAGCTGGGTGTTAAAAGTGACTGATGGATTCTTTATTGTAGGGGGTGGGTATTTTGATTTTTGAACATCCAACTTTTAGATTTAAAATGTGAGTAAATACTTTACAAATTTTAAAAGCATATTGTTGTATAGAATGATTATTTATACCACAATTTCCAAACATTTGTTCATGTCAATCTCCCAATTTTTGGTTTAAATTAGTATTTTACCTGGTTGCACCACCTGACGATGCGGTTGCGCCGGCTGACATTTGCTTCAAATTCCCAATTATTCAGGCATCTATTTGGACACCTATATAGCATTTTGACTTTGCTAGCTAGTTCATTCATTCATTTTTACAATACAATAGGAGTTTTAGAATAAAATAACTTTTTCTTAGTTTATATTGGCTGTACCACCTGACATGTAAACTGAACAAGTCTAACTATGAAGAGAAACCTCATCAGTAAAGGTCACTTGGGGTCCTTTTGATGATGTAATATCCTGTTTACTCATCTCTCTTCAATTTAAAATAAAAGTTGTACGAATGCGGCTGCGCCACCCTGACATTTCAGATATGCAGATTTCCAGAAAAATTTGTTTTTAATAATCCAAACAATTTAAGAACAATTAAACTATTAAACTTTGTTTATTTGAAAGATTTTCAATATTAAATTATGCCCCCATATTAATATCATATTAATTCATATTTTAAATTACATATTTAATACATTTCACATAGTGTTAACTTGCTCCGACGGTTGCGCTACCTGACATTTCGGGGGTTTGAGATGGCAAAAATAAAATATATATCATTTTTGTGATAAACTGGAAATATGTTCAAATTAAACAGGTTTAATAGCAAAAAATGATGCTTATTATTTATCATTTAAAATTATTTTAAACCAAAGTAGTGCACTCAGACATGAATATCTGCATGTCACGTCATTGACCCATTTGTGTGCGCCTGTGTGTGTTGGGGCGGGGGGGGGGAGGGGGGGTGTTTACAATTGCTGAATTCCTGGGCCAACAACTCTCTCTCTCTCTCTCTCTCTCTCTCTCTCTCTTTTTCTCTCTCTCTCACACACAAGCACACACTCCAGTCAGTGCATGATTGAAGACCCTAATTATGAGTTCAAACACTCCAGTCATACTGACTCAGTGGGTGTGCGTGTGGGGTGGAGGTGCAGAAAACTGCAGTCATTACAGATGGTTCTCTCAGGTGATGACCTCAGGCAGGAGCAGTTGCACCAGAGCAGAGATACACACCCGCCCACAATGACAGCGCATCACAATCTTCTGCTCTTCCCTGATAAGCCAGCGTGACAGCACTCATTCGGTTTGCGGCGGGCAAGAAATAACAAAAAATGAAGTAAACAGCTAATTTTATATTACTGGCAGGGGAGAGGGAAATGGGCACCAAAAGATAATAATAATAATAATAATAATAATAATGAGCTAACAGGGCAAGGCGATTCAGTGAATGCCAGGCTGTCATCGCATTGACATGAAATGTAGGAGCCGTCCAGCACTCCACTCCAATATGTCATGCTGAGTGTAAGCAGAAACAGCCGCTGACCTTTATATTTGCAGAAACAGCCCTCATGATGCATTGTTACGAACATCTCTCTGCCAATCAAATACAACCTCAATTCCGAAATATTTGGGACAAAGTGTAAATTGTGAATAAAATCAAAATGCAATGACTTTCTAATTACATCAGCCAGTATTTTATTCTCAATAGAACAGAGATAACATAGCAAATGTTGAAACTGAGAAATTTTACAATTTTTTTCCACAAAATGAGCTCATTTCAAATTTGATGGCTGCTACAGGTCTCTAAAAAGTTGGGACAGGGGCCTGTTTACCATGGTGTAGCATTACCTACACTCTCCTTTGAGTCTCTTTTGACAGACTTTGTGTTTAATTATGCACTAAACGTTCTCAATCGGTGAAAGATCAGGACTGCAGGGAGGCCAGTTCAGCACACGGACTCTTCTACTATGAAGCCATGCTGTTGTAATAGCTGCAGTATGTGGTTATGCATTGTCCTACTGAAATACACAAGGCCTTCCCTGGAATAGATTTCGTCTGGAGGGGAGCATATGTTGGTCTAAAATCTTTATATACCTTTCAGCATTCATGCTGCTTTTTAAAACATGCAAGTGTCCCACACCCTATGCACTAATGCATCCCCATACCATCAGAGATGCTGGCTTTTGAACTGAACACTGATAACAGGAGGGGTGGTCTTTCTCCTCTTTAGCCCGGAGGACACGACGCCCATTATTTCCAATAAGAATGTCAAATTTGGAGTCATCTAACCACAGGACACTTTGCCACTTTGCTACAGTCCATTTTAAATGAGCCTTGGCCCACAGAACATGTCAATGCTCATGCTCAACAATGGCTTTCTTTTTGCATGATAGAGTTTTGGGTGGCATCTGTGGATGGCACGGCAGACTGTGTTTACAGACAGTGGTTTCCTGGGCCCATTTAGTAATGTTAATAACAGAATCATGCCGGTGAATGATGCAGTGGTGTCTGAGGGCCTGAAGATCACAGGCATCCAGTAAAGGTCTTCGGTCTTGTCCCTTACACACAGAGTTTTCCAGTTTCTCTGAATCTTTTGATGATGTTATGCACTGTTGATGATGAGACCTTCAAAGCCTTTGCAATTTGACGTTGAAGAACATTGTTTATAAAGTATTCCACAATTTTTTTTACGCAAATCTTTACAGGTTGGAGAGCCTCTGGACATCTTTACTTCTGAGAGACTCAGCCTCTCTAAGACATCCCTTTTATATCCAACCATGTTACACACCTGATGCCAGTAAACTTAATTACTTGCTAAATGTTCTTTCAGCTGATTCTCTTGCATATTAATTTGAATTTCAGCCTTTTTTTTTGCCTGTGTCCGAACTTTTTTGAGACCTGTTGCAGTGAGAAAATTTGAAAATTTTGTGAATAAAAACGTAAAATGTCTCAGTTTCAACATTTGAAATGTTATCTATGTTCTACTGTAAGTAACATATTGGCTCATGTGATTTGAAAGTCATTGCATTTTGATTTTTTTCATGATTTACACTTTGTCCCAACTATTTCAGAGTTGGGGTTGTACAATCCTCCTATATTCTGACGAGATCAACAGAAAACAAGTTATCACAAACAGTGAATGATCGGAGATAGCTAAAGAATATAAACTAATGAAAAAAATTAGGGAAATGTAGTGGTATTAAAAGGTAGATGTCTGTGACTGCTGGGCAGGTTTGGTCCCCAGTGGGTTGAGAGAGACAGAGAGAAAGAGAGGTAGAGGGAGAGAGATGGAAAATTAAAGAGGAATTTGTTGTGAGGAGAATACCGCCAGCTATCCTCTGTACACGTATCAATCCTAAAATATAACAAGTAGATCAGAAGGATATAATAGCTGCGACCTCGCCTAGCATCCGTCACGTGGCCTAGTGTCCATGACTGGTGGTTTCTTGTACAAGTGTGATCTCGAAATTGGCAAATGACCTTGAAAATCAATAGGGGACCCTTCCTCTGCACCAAGAAGCTTCTTCTAAGATGTAATAGCCATCCATCAAGTTGAAGTGGAGTTACTGTGAAATCGGGGCAAAATCGACACTTTTTTTGACCGGTGTGACCTACGGATTCGACAGATGACCTTGAAAATCAATAGGGAACCCCTCCTCTATACCAAGAAGCTTGTAAAATTTCATAGCCATTCATTGAATTAACTTGAGTTATGGTGCAAAAACTGTCAAATCGGGCAAAATTGACACTTTTTTTGCCTTTGTGACCTTGGGATTTGACGAATGACCTTGAAAAACAATAGGGAACACCTCCTGTATGCCTAGAAGCTATTTACAAAATTTCATAGCGATTTATGAATTCTAACTAAAGTTACAGCGCGAAAACCCGCTAACAAGGTCGTGACCTCTGTGAACTTGACCTTTGACCTTTGACCTCGACCTTGCGCATGGACATCACTTTGGTGAAGGTCAATAACTCCCGAAAATTTCATGATGATATGACGACAGGAACATGGTCAAAAAGGTGTCACAGACGGACGGACAGACAGACAGACAGAAGAGCTGCTTGGTCGCAGCTAAAAACAAATTACAAAAATAAAACCATAAATTAATTCACGAGGTCTTCTTTCTCTACTCTTTGCATAACTCAAACACTCATTTTTTCCTTTTTCCATCGCACTTTATTTGTGCAGCTCCTCCATCAGCGAAGGCACCAGGCTTATCGCTACGCTTTTCTTCTGGCTGCAGAAAACATTAGGCAGTGGAAATAGAGAGGTAAATTCTGAGACATGCTACTTCACCTGATGAGGGAGTTTGGCCAAGGTAAAAGTCACACTAAGATTTGCAAAACAATGGTATAGTTTGCCAGCGTTGTTGCAAAAGTCGGTGGTTGTACACCAAACAGATGTAGGATATATTCCTGGGCTAGGGGCCCACTCCACAAGGCAGGATCACCGAATTAGCTGGATAACTTCACTGAGTTTAATCCAGTGCAATCATTTTTTACTTCTATCCATTCTATAGGTTTGAGTGGGGTCCATATATTACTCAGATCAGTTATCCTCTAAACTCAATTAACCTGCTTTGTGAAACTGGGCACAGGGACACCACCATTGTGCCAGCATAATTATGGTACATTAATAATGCTTTTCAGCAGTAATACAAGGGAAAAACTAAATGACAGACTGCAGACAGTCAGTTCGTCCTGCGTGTTGATAATATAAAATACTTTTTCTGTCCTTTTTTAAAGTTCCTGTTTCATAAACATACTTGGTTTTCGGTTGATGCGAACAATGTGCAATCAGGGTAGATTTAATGTAAAAGTCGGGGTCGTACTGTAAGCAGACTGAAATGCGTTACATAAAAAAGAAGCAAAAATATTAAAATTGCGAAAACGTGCAAAGCGTCAATCATCTGTCAATCGGCTCATCTGTGTAACAATGTTTTGAAGGGGGCAGCACAGTGACGCATGGCGCTCGGCAGGTAACTTCAGCAGTCTACTCCGAGTTGAAAGGAAACATCATTTATATAGCACGCTTCACACACGCTTAACACACTTCACAGAAGACCCTGGCTTGAGCCCGAACAGGAGTTAGAAAAGCAACAGTGGCTAGGAAAAAAAAAAAAACATTGATTGCGAAAAGCAATGAAAGTTGCGGTGGCCAGAATTAAGGCCGGCGCACAGTTTGGGCTTTAATGACCAACATTTTCAATGAGTCAGTGCTCATGTTGACCAATCAATATCTTCTCTTGCAGAAAGTTGACTTTAACCATCATTTTGGGCATAGTCAGTGGAGATATTTTCAAAAATTATTAATTTGTGTTTATTTTTTGCAATCCTTATGAGCTGCAGTACTGCCAGTGCCCAGTACACTTTTTCGCAGGTGTCTGGGGAGGGTCAATCCCTGATCCCCTGGCAGCGTCAGACTGCGGCTGAAGGGAACGGTGGGAGCAGGCAGAGATAGCTGTGTGGGAGACTCCAGATGGTGGCCATTTTGTGGACCCAGCGTTTGGAGAGCAGTAATGCTTGGAATGCACTTCCAGTCGCTGGCCAAGGGCACGAAGGTAGTACTGTGTCCTCCCAACCAGATGTTTTCGTATTTTTGAGGTCCCCTTGTCCGTAAATAATTGGAGGGAGACAGAATCTCAGAAGTTATCAAATTTTAATCCAGCCTTGAATCGGACAATAATCCAAACCCGATGTGTCGTCCTTGCGCAAGGAGTACTACCCCAATGTTCCCAAATAGCCATATTTATCAAAAAACCCTATCAAACTTTGCTCCAATCACAATACATGGGTTGACTTGAGGAAACTTTATCAAATATTTCCTCCAATAATATTACATTGATTATTAAGTTGTTTCTTTCCTCTATTGGTTGGCAGCTCTCTCTGGGAAACATTGGTGGCGCACAGAAGTACTGGTCTCATTAAAAAAAAGAAGTAAATACATCAAAAAGGAGAGGAAATATACAGTCAAAGGAATAGGATACAAATACATACATCAATGATTCAACTGATTGTGTTTCCAGTAATAACTAATGATTTTACTGAACAAATATTGATCAAAGCCACAGAAATCAAATTCTTCTAAATGTCTCAAATGATTATGTTTTCAAATCTACTGAACAGAATAGATACTAATCTAAGCTACTGAAGCCCACTGCTTATGTGTGTGTGTGTGTGTGTGTGTGTGTGTGTGTGTGCATGCGCTTGTATGCGTGTGTGTGTGTGTGAGCTGCTTGTGTGTGTGTGCATGTGCTTGTATGCATGTGTGTGTGTAAGCTGCTTGTGTGTGTGTGTGTGTGTGCATGTGCTTGTGTGTGTGTGTGTGTGCAAGTGCTTGTATGCGTGTGTGTGAGCTCCGTGTGTGTGTGTGTGTGTGTGTGTGTGTTTTACTGCTGCTCACATAATATGGTAACTGATTATGATTATTGATTGGTTATTAATTATGGTCATTGATTTACTGATGAATATGATGAGAAATATTAAAATATAATCCTCAATAGTCGGAGGTCAGATCGGGGAGCTGCTGTCAGGAAAGGAGATTACCAGAAAAATGGCAAACCTCCTGCAAAGGACTTAATTCCTCCCAAAAGCTCCTCTTCTGAGTGCATAACTTCATCTATCAACATAATGCATATTTCCGAGGGCACTCATACTTTCTGGAACCATCTAAAAGGTAGAGCTGTCAGGTTGAATATCCAATGAAAGCAGTAGCCATCTGGGCAGTGATTAACTTCACTCTCTGGAAGCAATGTTTTGGCAACGTCAGTGATTCTTCCTCTCAAATCATGAAAACATACAATAAAACTGCTGAGGATTCATTGAGGAATGTTTTTGACGAGCGCCTGGGATGTCTCTGAGATTGTTCAGGCACACTTTCGATTGCATCTCCTGATTAACCCTCGAGGTGTCTTCAGAATAAGTGCTCTGTGCGCCCCAGGCCCACAGGCGTTAAAAATGACCCACACTTACCAGACCCCCAGCAGGTTTTCAGTCTCACTGATGTCACTTGCCAAATTACACCCTACCATTGAAATACATTTGGGTTCAAAACCTCTGTTTGATGCTGAAAAATGGTTAGATTTACAACCCTGTTTCCAGAAAAGTTGGGATGTTGTGTAAAATGTAAATTATAACTGACTGCAATGCTTTTCAAACCATTTACACTCTATAATAATCTGAAAATACAAGAAAGACAACATATCAAAGGTTATAACTGAGAAACTTTATTGTTTTTGAATTTGATGCCAGCAACACGTTTCAAAAAAGCAGGGACATGTTTACCGCTGTATTAAATCATCTCTTTTAACTCCATCTCTGTGTTTTGAAACTGAGGAGACCAATCACTGCAGTTTTGAAAGCAAAATGTTTATTCATTCTCGCTTAATTTTAGGTTTCAACTTCTCAATGCTTTTGCAGACAACTTATTGACATTTGTCATTTCATAATGCACCAAATTTTTGACTGGATTACCTGACTGGAGGGCAGGCAGGCCAATTTCCACTCAGACTCCTTTTCTACGGATCCATATTGTTGTAACAGGCACCCAATGTAGTTTGGAATTTTCTTCTTGAAATAAGCAAAGCCTTCCCAGAAAAAGATCTGGATGGCTGTATATGTTTCTCCAATACCAGAATATATTGTTCAGAATTAATGGTGTCTTCACAGATGTGCACTGATAAAAAGCCAGATGTTTCCTCTGCTCCTCAGCCTTGAGGATGTAGCATACTTAGTTTTCAAAAAAAAAATTCAGATTTTGGTCAGGCCACAGGATAGTTTTCCACTTTATCTCAGGCCATCATGAATGAGGTTAGACCCAGAGAAGGCGGCAGTGTTTCTGGATCGGGTATATTTATTTTTTTTTTTCTTTACATTGTAAAGTTTTAACTTGCATTTGTGGATGCAGTAACAAATTGTGCTCTCTGAGAGTGGTTTTCAGAAGTGTTCCTGAGCCCATGCATTGATCTCCACAACAGAATCATGTTTGTTTTTAATGCAGTGCCACCTGAGGGCCTGAAGATCACAACCATTCAAAACTGATTTTTGGTCACGTCCCTTGCATATGGAAATTTCTCCGGATTCTCTTAGTAATTTTATGATATTACATACTATAGATTATTGAATCTTCAGTTTCTTTGCGATTTCATTCTTTAATTGTTGAACAATTTTCCTATGCAGTCTGTGACAGAGTGGTGAAGCCCTCACCATCTTCTGAAAGACTCAGCCTCTCTGAGAAGCACTTTTCATACCTATTCATGTCACTGACCCTTTGCCGATGAATCTAATTAGCCGTTAACACCATTACCTTTTTTTTAGCAAATTTAAAACATTTCCAAACTTTTTTTTTTTACCCCTGTCCCAACATTTTTGAAACATGTTGCTGGCACCAAATTCAAAATGAGCAAATATTTTTCTAAAGGCAATACATCTGATATATTGTCTTTGCACCATCTTCGATAAAATAAAGACTTTAAATTATGCTTGAATTACTGCATTCTGTTTTTATTTACATTTTACACAGTGTCCCAACTTTTCTGGAAATGGATTTGTACTTACCAATATAATGTCAACTTACTCCAGTAAACTGAACTGCATAACCTCAGTTTGAGCCCATATAAATTAATTGCGTTACGTAGACAACAGTCGCATGGAATCAGATATCATAACATACACAAGTAAATCCAGCATTTCATTTTTGAGAGTGTACACCCTGTCATTGCATACCTGTCGTTCCATTGCTTTGGCAGAAAAGCTTTTTATTAGAGAAACACGAAACATCCTAGAAGCACACATAAGTCTCTTATTAAATATGCTGAGCTTCCTAATGTCAAAAAACAGGACAATTCTGGCAGGTTTTCTGTCCTTCTGCAGTCACTTTCATGCAAGGTTTACATTTTGAAAGTCACACATCCCCAAAACCCGACGTGCAAGGAACTTTGACAGCAGATTTGACCGGATTCCCATCAAAACTGATTGAGTCGCTACATTTTGAAAATGAAATTTTTGGCCTGGTGGTGAGGAAACATGGAATGTCCTGGGGTCACCAACATCACCTCCGTACACCTGGGACAGTCACAGGAGGTTTTACATGATTCCTGTCAGAACTGTCTGGGTTACTGCATTTGGAAATGCAAACTTTGGCCAAGCGGTGGCACTACAGGAAACATTACTGATCCAGCATTATAAATTACTCCCTACGCTCAGAGCCAGGAATGTTGAAAGCAATTTGAGAAATGCTTTTCATTAAAGCTGTCCGAGTCATTGCCAATTTTAAAAATTAAAAGATTGGCCGGGTGGTGGCACTACAGCAAACGCCGTAGGGTGACCACCATCAATGACAGGCCTTTTATGCATCAGAAATGTTCACTGGGAGTTTGACATGATTCCTTCTGAATTGTTTGAGTTGTTGCATTTGGAAATGCTGAGATTGACCAGGTGGTGTCGCCATAGAAATGGTTGTAGGGTCAAGCAAAGCAATAAGGTCCGTCCTGTATTCACCAGGAATGAACTCAAAAAGTTTCATGCAATGCCCATCAAAACTGCTGTAGTTATCGTGCTAACAGGAAGGATTTGTGGCAAATTCATAACACTCCTGAAAACTCTTTTTTTGGGGATATAATTAACATCCAAATTATTAGGAATCACCTTCACCGATGCTTTCTGGTGTAGATGCTTCAAAGTTAAGGCTGTATTTTCAGCTTTGCTTCTGATATTTTGTCAGCCCCCTGTGCATCTCATTCATCTCAGCGGCGTACGTTTGTCCAAATATAAGCTTCAGAGTAGAGAAAAGGGAAGCTGGACTGTGCAGTTGCTGAATAACTGATGGCAGATGAGTGAGTTTGATGGAGAGAACCTCTTTATACCTTTCCATCCTGTTCGCTTTCCATTATCCACCATTACCTGGAGAAAAAAAATCTCGAAGTGTTGAGGTTCCTTCACTTTGGTTCATCAGGAGTGAAGTGGTACAATAGAATTGGCGTCTTTTTCAAACCTTAGATGAACTCTTGGCTCCGAGAGACTCATTCGGCAGCTGGACTCACAGAGGAGCTTCAGCTGATTCAGTCTGTCCTGTATTGTAGTTTAATCCTGTTTTTCATAAATTCCGCCTCAGCATTAGTCAGCATAATTGCACTGATTATCATCACTATCTCTGAAGAAAAGTTTTTTTTTTTTTTGGAAGGGAGACAAAATTAGTTCCACTAAAGGTAGTTATGACAAACATGTATGCTGCCAGTTTCTCGGAAATGTTATGCACTAAAAAGGCAAATCGGTCCAGATCTTGAAGGCACTAATCACAAGTTAAACAGACTCATTTATTTATAAAACTTTACTGGCAGGGATCTCAGACAGTATATATCGAGATGACAGGTCTTAAGACATTATTTGTGGGCATTCTTTCCAAGTATGCCCAATTATGACATGATGAAACTGAATAAAAAAAAAACTAAATTGTTGGAATGTTTATTTGGCATTCTGGTAGCAGTTTAGTATAAACGAAACTTTCTATTTGAGTCATTTGACTTCTACGGGCCAGGAAGCCAAGTGACTTTCCACTGAAATGCTACTTATCATAAAAAAAAAAAAATGAAGTTGATTGACTGCCCAAATGACCCAGTCACATGCTAGAAAGGCCACTCCCACAAAACTCTTCATGTTATTGCCTGCTTGAAAGACTGCAGGACTTACTTTTCCTATATTTGCCACAAAAGGAAAGTACCAGTGGAAATGCTCGGCCTTTGAATTAACCATGTTTCTTCCCTTTAGAGGTCTTGGCTGCGTCCCATTTGATGACATCACACAGGAAGTTAATCCCTTAAAATATATTAGCATGGTAATGAAGTGTCAGCTGCAAATGTCCGCCATCATCAGAGCATGATAAGGCTCAGTGTTCACCTCTCCTCCCATTGACATGTAATGAGGGAATTTACTCAGGAAAAAATCAGGAGAGGCTATTGGATGCATCTATGCATAATCTTTTTTTTTTTTTTTTCCCGCCACCACCCCCAATACATATTGCAGTAGGAAAGTACAGATATGGACAGGCATGGACAGGACACAAAATGAATTGGGAGACAGGGAGAAAAAAGAATGAAAAGAAAAAAAAAGAGGGGGGGAAATAAAGAAAGAAGGAGAAAAAAGAATGAGCAAAATTGTTAAATTAGCCAACAGGCAACAAAACTAAAAAAAAAAAGGGTATAATAGGGTATAATGATCAAAGAGTCGTAGTGTGATATGTGTGATGATTATTGTGACTGGGGTCTTAGGTCATGGAGGTGGGTTTGGCAGTTCGTTGAGTTCAAAATGGGTTATGAAAGGGTCCATGTTTCATTAAAGGCTGATACAGTGTTTTGTTTGTAGGCTGTTGTTCTGATTATTGAAATGTGTCCTTTGAGGAGGTTGATCCAGTGAGCAACTTGACAAGATTTTTTTGATTTCCAGTTTTGAAAAGTTATTTTCTTGCCGATTGTTAGAGAAATAAGTAACAGATTATTAAATTTTGGAGGAAGGGTTATTTCTGTAGTATTTCCTAGTAGGCAGAGTGACTGGTCTATTGGAATTCTGCAGCCAAATATCATGGAAAGCTGTCCAGTTATTGTTGTCCAGAAGGAGTGAAGCGGTTGGCAAACCCAAGTGGCGTGAAAGTAATTGTCTGTAGTGTCCAGAGTGCATTGCATGCAGTTGTCTGTGTCTGCTAATCCCATTTTGAACATTGTACTTTGGGTGATGTGAATTCTATGGATAGTTTTGTATTGTATCAATTGCTGGTTAGAGTTACTGGACGTAGAGAAGATGTTATTATTGATTTGTATCCAGAAGTCGGGAACGGGAGAGATATCCAAATCATTTTCCCATTTTGTGGTTGGAGGTGAAATCTTGTATGGATATAAGTTTATATAGTTTGGAGGTGATTTTCTTTGAGTTTGTAATTTTCATGATCTCTGTACTTAGTTTTGATGGTTCTAATGTGTTGTTGGTTATATTAATTTTGGATTTTATTACATATTTAAGTTGCTGGTAGCGGAGGAACTGGTCTCTTCCTATCCCGTACTTCTGAATTAAGGTGTGAAATGAAATGAGTTGGTTGTTTTCAAATAAGTGTTGGAGACGTGTGATTCCTCTTTGTTGTCATGATGGAAAGTGAACGGGGGGTGTTGTGTAGGTGAAAGTCTGGATTGGGCCAAATTGGAGTGAACTTTCATGGTGGGTAGTGATGATTTAGTCATTTTGTGAGTTTTCCACCAGACTGTCAGAGTTGTGGAGATGTGTTATATTTACTATAGTTAAGTTTTGAATTGATTGTGGTAGGAAGAGAAGGTCTGTGATTAAGGTGTGTTTACATCGATTTTTTTCTAATTCTAGCCATGGGGTATTGTATTTATGTCTTTGAGTCCATTTGAATAAGTATTGTAATTGATTTGATAGAAAGTAATTTAGAAAATTTGGTGCTTCGAGGCCGCCTTGTGATTTTTGATTTTTTAATGTTGAGAGTGAGATTCTGGGTTTCTTGTTTTTACAATAAAATTTTATGTATTTTATGTTGCCAGTGTGGAGTGGAAGAGGTGGATTTTGGGCCACAGAATTCCAAGCTGTTTCAGATAGTGGTAGAATAGTTGATTTGTTCCAATTTATTGTGTAATGTGAGATTTTGGAGAAGTTGTTAATGACAATAGAAGTTTCCTGTAGTGACACGGAGGGGTTCTGTAAGTAAAGAAGTGGGTCATCTGCATAGAGGCCAAGTTTGTGTTCTGAATTTTTGTCCTGAATTCCTTCAATTTTGTTATTCTGTCGTATTGATGCTGCGAGTGGTTCTATAAAAATGGCAAATAGAGATGGTGAGATTGGGCATCCTTGTCTGGTTCCTTGGTGAAGTGTGAAGCTTGGTGATGTGATCCCATTTGTGGTTATTGTGGCTCAAGGTGAGGTGTAGAGTGTTCTTATCCAATGTATGAATGACTCTCCAAAACAAAATTTATGTAGGGTGGCGAAATGTCCAATTTACTTTATCAAATGCTTTTTCTGCATCTAGTGATACAATGATAGTTTTGTTTTGTTGTTGCTGTGAAGTATTGATTAAGTTGAAGAGTCTACGGATGTTGTCTGAGATATTTCTATTTGTGATGAAGCCTGTCTGATCAGGGTGGATGATGCATCTATGCATAATCAAATCTGTTAAACCTAGGTCAGCGTGCATTAACACAGCATTTCACTGCAGGGATCAGATACACGCGCACACACGCACACACACACATACACACAGACAATTAGCTTAACATGCATGTGTTTGTACTGTGGGCGTAAACCAGAACCTGAAGGAAACCCTCGCAAACACAGGCAGAACATGCCAACTCCACACAGAAAGGACTGCAGGCTGGATTCAAACCCTCAACCCTCTGGCTGTGAGAGATGTTTTCAGCAACAGCGCTCCCCACTGCACCCTTGAGTCTCCCTCGGGCAGTGTGACTTACACGCAACAGGTAGTTTGTGTCTCCACAACAGCATTGCTAGGGTGAGGAGTCTGTCAGTCCTGTCTGTCAGACCCGTGAAGAGTCTGTCAGTCCTGTCTGTCAGACCTGTGAAGAGTCTGTCAGTCCTGTGTGTCAGTCCTGTGAAGAGTCTGTCGGTACTGTCTGTCAGTCCCGTGAAGAGTCTGTCGGTCCTGTGTGTCAGTCCTCTGAAGAGTCTGTCAGTCCTGTCTGTCAGTCCTGTGAAGAGTCTGTCGGTCCTGTCTGTCAGTCCTGTGAAAAGTCTGTCAGTCCTGTCGGTCAGTCCTGTGAAGAGTTTGTTGGTCCTTTCTTTCAGTCCTGTGAAGAGCCTGTCAGTCAATCCTGTGAAGAGTCTGTCAGTCCTGTTAGTCAGTCCTGTGAAGTCTGTCGGTCCTGTCTGTCAGACCTGTGCAGAGTCTGTCAGTCCTGTCTGTCAGTCTAGTGGTGAGTCTTTCAGTGCTGTCAGTCAGTCCTGTGAAGATTCTGTCAGTCCTGTTAGTCAGTCCTGTGAAGTCTGTCGGTCCTGTTTGTCAGTCCTGTGAAAAGTCTGTCAGTCCTGTCGGTCAGTCCTGTGAAGAGTTTGTTGGTCCTTTCTTTCAGTCCTGTGAAGAGCCTGTCAGTCCTGTCAGTCAGTCCTGTGAAGAGTCTGTCAGTCCTGTTAGTCAGTCCTGTGAAGTCTGTCGGTCCTGTCTGTCAGACCTGTGCAGAGTCTGTCAGTCCTGTCTGTCAATCCTGTGAAGAGTCTGTCTGTCCTGTCTGTCAGTCCTGTAAAGAGTCTGTCAGTCCTGTCAGTCCTGTGAAGAGTCTGTCAGTTGTGTCTGTCAGTCCTGTGAAGAGTCTGTCATTCCTGTCAGTCCTGTGAAGAGTCTGTTGGTCCTGTCCGTCAGTCTAGTGGTGAGTCTTTCAGTGCTGTCAGTCAGTCCTGTGAAGATTCTGTCAGTCCTGTCTGTCAGTCCTGTGAAGTCTGTCGATCCTATCAGTCAGTCCTGTGAAGAGCCTGTTGGTCCTGTCTGTCAGTCCTGTGTAGTGTCTGTCAATCCTGTCAGTCAATCCCGTGAAGAGTCTGTCGGTCCTGTCTGTCAGTCCTGTGAAGAGTCTTTTGTTCCTGTCAGTCAATCCCGTGAAGAGTCTGTCGGTCCTGTCTGTCAGTCCTGTGAAGAGTCTTTTGTTCCTGTCTGTGGTGAAACACAGACACAGATAAACAGACGGCAGAACTGCGAGCCAGATAACCATTTGAACGTTTGTCATTCCGGCATATCCTTTTAGCGATGTGTTCTGCATTATGCTTTAGTGAGGTCATTGTCACTATACTGTACTTTATAAAGGTGTTGTTGGTTCTTTGGGGGGGAGAGAAGTTGACTTCCCCATTCCGGAGCAGATTTATCATGGTTATCTGAACAGAGCTGATTGGCTGGTGCGGGAGATATGGGGGAGATGCTTCCAGCCAAATCATTTTTAATTTATGACTAGCAGTGAAAAAATTAGAAGATTAACTTGAACCCTCTCTGTCACCCGTTGGTTTTGGCTGCAGGTAATGGGTTCTAATCTAGCTTGGGCCCATTCGGTGTGGTGCTTTAATGTTCTCCCTGTGTTCGTGTGGGTTTACTCTAGGTACTCTAGTCCAAATGCATGCATGTCAGGCTAATTTGAGACTCTAAATAATCCATAGGTATAAGTGCAGGAATAAATGATGCCTACGCCCGGTGATAAGTTGACGAATGGTTCAGGGTTTGATGCAGCCTCTCGCCCATTGCATGCTGGGTAGAATTCAACCCCTCTCTCACTCCAAGACCCTGACCAGGAATACGCTGGTTTTATGATGGATGCATAAATTGATGTGGTATTTGATTATGTACCGGTATTAAGCATGTCAAATAGACCAGGACAATTTCTGACCTCATTAGCTTTCACTGGTGAGAGTAATTAATTAGATCATTAAGTTTGGCCAGGCGACCACTGAGATGCCTCCCGCAGTTCAATGCTGGACCAAATTAGTGCGGTCAAAGGCAAGAATATCTTCAATTATACGCAGGGAGCATCATAGCTTCTCTGTGTTGTCACGATGATTTTTAATTTCCTGTCTGTTTAATATTCAGTTGATTTCCATAGTCTTCGACAATTTCAGAAAGCTAATTTCTTTGCCGTGCGAGGAAATGTGGCCGGTCTGAAGTAAACATGAAAAGTCACTCGGGAGAGACAGTTGCTATGTTTTTTGAGTAGCACCTCTTAATAAAGCACCAGGCTGCTCGTGTTGTGTCAGACTCATCTCATCCTTTAGCTCTGTGAAGAGGGCGGGAGAGTTCTTGCGTCGCTTGTGTCTCTTTTTCAAAGCTTCAGGTATATCCCCTGAGAGACAACCGTGCTCCATAACAAAGTTGTCTCTACTTTTTCTGTACAAACCTGTGGCACACCATGTGCCTTGACCTTTCGTACGTTCTTACCTGATGTACCAGAGCAAGATATTTTTAGTCCCTGTTTTACGCAATCTCTCTTTTGACTCATAGGTTTTTTTTTTCTTTTTACCCTGCCAAAGGGGTGGGGGGTTTGTTTTTCTGACCATTTGTTTTTGTGTCTGTTTAGCACAAAAATAGTGTGAAGAAATCTTCAGGAAAGATGTGCAATGGGCTGAGGATCACCTGATTACATGTTAGACCACATAGATTAAGGTCACTGAAAAACCATAAATCATTTAAAGGTGACCCAGTATGCTATTTTTCCAAGTTTATATTTTGGTCTTTGACACCCCTAGAGTACTCTTGATCGCGCAAAGTAAAAAAAGGGTACTTATCTCACTCATACTGCACAGTGGTTAGCACTACTGCCTCACTGCAAGAAGGTCATGGCTTCGAATCCAGCCTGGGCCCTTTCTGTGTGGAGTTTGCATGTTCTCCCCGTGTTCGCGTGGGTTTCCTCCGGGTTCTCCGGTTTCCCCCACTCGCTAAAACATGCAATATAGGAACACTCCTGTATGGCTGTGTGCGATTGTTTGGTGGTCGGAGGGGCCGTAGGCGCATACTGGCAGCCACGCTTCCGTCAGTCTGCTCCAGGGAGGCTGTGGCTACAAAAATGTAGTTTACCACTATCAGAGCATGAATGTGTGAGTGAATGAATAATGTATCCATTGTGAAGCGTCTTTGAGTGCCCAAAAAAGCGCTATATAAAACTGATGCATTATTATTATTACAAAATTATTATTTTTACACTCAAGTGGCGGTACTTCCTGGAATTTCAAAAAATCATCAACAGCATGGTGATGCTAATGTCGCTATGCTAATGTAACAAACATTTTATTTTCTGAACATTGTGCCTGCCTGAGAAAGTTCTTTAGTTCCCAAACACTCACAGAGCGTTGATTGAAGAAGCCGTGATGTAACACAGTGGTAAACATGCCCCGTGCCAACTTTTTTCAAACATGTTGTTGGCATCAAATTCAAAATGAGCACATATTTTCGGAATAAAAATAATATATCTCAGTTTCATCATTTCATATATTGTCTATATCTATATATTTATTTGAAGATAGTACAGAGTTCAAATAATTTAAAAATCACTACATTCTGTTTTTGGTTACATTTTACACAGCATCCAAACTTTTTTGGAAATGGGGTTTTAAATAAAGTCATATTTTCAGTCATATGAACACACATCTTTACATGACTATAAGGGAAACCCAGATGGGTTTTTTGTATCTGGCATTATCTGTTTATGTACTGAAACTCAATTCTGGAATTTTTTTCTTTTAATATCCTAGGGAATTGTCTTACTGCGGGACTGGGTGGGGGGGTTGGGATTTTTGACCCCGTTAAAAAAATGTCACATTGAGGCCCACTACCACAGGAAATGCCCTGTTGTAAATTCATTTTTGGGCAGCAGTGGCCTCTGACCAAATCTCATCCCATTGGAATAAATTCTTGTCCCCTGCATCCATACAGTCCCTTTAACACCGCTGTGTCACGGATATTATTTACAATGGACAGTTCCTTACGTGGAGGTGCCAAATATCTGTCTATCGGCGACTGAGGTCATCTCACATGACAAGCGGCATCTGAAGTGTGTGTTCTTTCATTGGTTATGCTGTAAGTTGTGCAAAGAAGTCACAGAATTACCACTTCAGAGACAGTCAAAGAAAATGTTCAATATGCATCTCAGAGCACCGTGTTCCTCTGCACAGAGATTTCCACAGACTAGCATGGAAACGACCTGCCCAGTAACCTCTGCTTTATGGAAATAATAATATGCAAATCTCTGGCCTATATGACTGAACTTGAGCTGAAAGTTTTTTTTTATACTTGAAAGCAAGATTAGTTCACTCAACTTGACTAAGTCTAGTTGCTTTGTTGTTGCTTTGAATTAAGTTTTTTGAATGTGCAGTTGTGATAAATGTTCACATTCACAGAACTTAACTCTGTTAAAGCAACAAGAAGACTTGACTTTGTAAAGTTGGGTTAAAAAAAAACATTTTTAGAGCTGCCGGGTGGCTGACATGGTTAAGGCACTGCTCTGCAGTGCAGAGGTGATCACCACGTTGCGGGTTCGAGCCTCGGCGTACCCACCGGCAGGGGTCAGCAGCTTTTTCAGAGTAGCGCACAATTGGCTATCGCGCTACAGGGTTTCAAATTTGGAAGGGACTGCCGGATTTGGGTATTCGATAACAGCTTTGTTCTTTGCTCCAGTGCCTCCTGTTGGCCAGACGGGCGCTCTTCAGGAAGACTCCGGCTTGGTTCATGTCCGGGTATCCTCCGCCCTAGTTCTGAACTTGCGAAGATTCAACCAGCGAGTGTATAAGAATCAGTGGCAGGCGGGCGCGTGCTTCGGAGGAGAGCCGTGAACTGTCTCACGATCCTGAGTTGGCAGCAAGGGGTCGCATACGAGCAAGCTTTGTACATAGTTCCCCAATTGGGCATTAGAAATTCGGGTGGGATTGGAGATGCCAAATTTAAAAAAAAAAAAAAAAAAACATTTTTACCGTGTTTAGTCCATGAATATGATCTTTTAAAACACAGGAATAAGTTGAAAAACGCTCAAATGCTCAATTAATTTGAGTTGCTCAGCATCTGTGTTTGGCTTTTGGCCTCTGGGCATTAGTTATCAGACTACCAGTAAATGCCAGTATGCTACGTTGAAAAGGTGAATAAATCAGGTAAGAAACAAGGGCAGTCAGAGATTACACACCTCCACCGAGGCCCAGCAGACCCCCTACGCCTGGGACTCATACGAGTCGCGTTATCATGTATTACCACCAGGGGCGGTTCAAGGACCGGGAATGGCGGGGCGCAGACACGTCCCTTTATGACAATTAGTGCTGGCTAGTTCTCAATCATTTTCCTTTACTGACGCGTTTTCCAATTATCGTAATTGGCAACTGATGACACAGTTTTTCTCCATATGCGATGGAACAGCAATGAAATCATGGGCTAAATTCCGTACAGTGGCGGAACCAGAACTGAGAATTGTGACAAAACATCCGTTTTAAACAGTTATTAGTCCTGACCTGTTCTCAGTCATTTTCATGATTAAGAAAACGTTCACTCCGAGAGCACTCCACACTACACAGGTGCTGCTTGTTCTCCGTGATTACGAAAGAGAACAATTATTCATCTGGATGCGTATTTGCTGTATTTAAATCCACGTTATATAAATTTGCATACCTGTCGACTCTCAAATAGCTTGAGCAGTGCGCTGCCTATTTAACTACCCAGTGCCACTTTTTTTTTTTTTAAATCAACCCATGCAATACCGAGAATGAAAGGCGATATTTCATTGGAACACGGACCTGATCAATCAACGTGAAGCACTGGCCGATTAATAAGTAAATTATTTTTCTGTACTAAATTTCGTCCATGATTTCATCGCTGTTAGATTGCATATGGAGAGAAACTGTGCCTTCAGTTGCCAATTACGATCATTGGAAAACGCGTCAGTAAAGGAAAATGATTGAGAACTTTCCGGGACTAATTGTCATAAAGGGACGTGTCTCCGCCCCCCCAATTCCCGGTCTTAGAACCACCACTGAATCAGTGCATGATGTAAATGCAGGTGTGCTACACAACCTTCACACATGAAACCAGTGTAACACAGGAGCAAATGCGACCATCGTACAGGAGAGTTTGGGCCCAGGTCGCAAAGCATTGTGGGAAAAGTATCAGGTGCAGTCGAGCTCACGATGCAGAGATCAATGCTTCCCCTTTACATTCATATTTTATATTCTTATATCTCCTTAAATACTCCTCCCCTCATGTAAAGCACAAACTCAAACACATGCACTCACGCACGCGCAAGTAGGCATACACAAACACATGTACAGGCACGCACACCAATGCACGCACACATACAAACTCACACTGGTGCACAAACATACACATGCCAAAGCACAAACACACACGCACACGTGTGCATTGAAATGGGACAAATACAGGGTACCAGGCTGCAACCCCCAGTTAGAGTCATCTTGGTTTCGACTGACCACCTGTTTATTTCCAGGCGAAGGCTGATTCTCACCTCATTATCAATGCGAGGCCATGGGCGAATTCTGAACACAGAGGACACAATGAAGCCTGGAATTGACTCCGTGCCGTTCTGTTGAACCCCGATGTGGGCGTCATGTCTAATCCCTTTGATTCCCACCTGCCCAACTGCAACCGCTCATAAAGGTCACGCGGACAAGAATGAAAAGCTACGCGGTCAATCTGAGTGACAGCTCCACAGTATGAAGGGTTTTGCCATGTTCATCTATATGAGGGAAACATTACAGTCACGTACGCCTTTGTAAATCTTGACTCCTGAGGAAATTCAGTAAGCCTTGACATGACATCAAGCTCACCACCATCCCAGCCGCAATCAGACCACTGTCCAGGAGCCTCTTTTTAATACCACAGTCCCTGTCGCCAAATTGCCTCATTTATTGGTGGGTCTGTTGGACAAAAATAATAAGTTGAATTAATCTTAAAAAAGGATGGCAACCAGCTGCAAAGCATTTTTGAGTTTGCTCAACTTCAAATCCTAGTGACTACACGTACTCATTTTGAAATTTTTATTTTTTGCAGTGTTGTAAGAGCCTCTCGTACTGACAGTATTTATGAAATACTTGCTTACATTTTAAAATGTATATATGTTGTGCTTTCTAGGAAATGAAGACCCTGAAATGCTCATTATATAACCATCACTTGCAGTATGCCGCCTGGAATGGAATGACCGCAACTGTCATGATTGTCAGCAAAGATAGGATTTTTCACCTGCCATTTTTCCATGAGCCTGAAAAATGTAAGTTTGACAAACTTAAATATCAGGGATGTATTTCACAGAACCGTATTGGTGAGTTAGCTGGATATGGGCCCCCTGAGTGAAATCTAGAACATGAATTTTTAACTTCAGTCATGATCTGGTTTTTGACTGGGCTCTGCGTTTCCCCCATAATCTTATCCAGTTAACTCTGTATGGATGTAGCTCAGGGATCCTCATATCCTAAATCCAGACCTGGTTTTCTTTCAGCCCAGGTAATTAACTAAACACTGAGCACTGCTGATTGGCCAGTCTGTGTTCACACCTGACTTCGGGGTCACGGGAGGGTGGAAGACCAGCTGTTCTCAGCCCTTGAGGAATGTGATTTGGGGAAGAGAGATACAGCTGGACCAAGGCCTCTATCCTTCGCTGTGAAATACTCCATTTTCAACTTCCAGATCATTTTCAATATTCCGCAGTAAAGAGGCGCCTCCATACAAACAGCAGAAAGATGAAATAAACCTATAATTACAATAATGGCACTTCAGTTGAGGCAATTATTGTGATTATCATAATGCCAATAATAATTGCCGCAATAATTAAGATTGAGAATACAATTATGTATTATTGCAATATGATGAAGCATTTTTCGTGAGATTTTCTAACTTCCTGTTGAAATGTTTTCGGGAGAATGAGAAATTTGAGGTATTGTTTATTTGAGACTGAACTTCCGCCAAAAACCATCATGCAAAGCATCAACGCAAACTCCGCCATGTGACTGACCTATTACAGTGTAGATGCGATATTGGTGACCTGAGGTTAATGGCAAAGGTGTTCGACTGTGACTCAGACGGTTTGTGGTTTGACCCCTGCTGTCACCACAATAAGATCAGTGCAACTGTTGGGCCCTTTAGCAAGACCCTTGGCCCCATATTGCTTTAAAGAGGACCTCAATTCGCCGAGTCAATTGTCAGCTGCTTTGGATAAAAGCATCAAGTAAAAAAATATAATATAGATCTGATGCAGACTGATATCATAGCTTATGACGTCATAGAGAAGCAGATCACATTTTGCGCACAGCATTTGGCTCAGGGGTGAGCGAGGAACAGCAGCGACTGGGTATCAAACCTGCGACTGTTTTGCTACAAGCTCTCTGTCCTTCATCGTTTAAAGTGCTCCTTTTCCCGGAAATTTCCTTGTCAAAATTCTAAGTGCATGTTCTAGACCTCCATTGCATTCAATCATCATTTGAGACTGTGACATCATCACTGGAACATTTAGTTAAGAAAATGTTAAACGTGTAACTGTGATCTCGCACAGGCTTTGAAGTGCATCTATGCAACGGAAATTGACCGATATACTTATCCCTGGCCAAAGCTGGTGGAAAAACATGAAATGGGTGGCTCATTATTTCCTGTCTCTTAGAGACAACAACACTGATATCTCCACGAGTGTGTAGCTGGGCCCCCAAAAACCTTTAGAGCTCTTTTTTCTTTTACCCGTCCCTGATTACCCGGGAATTGTAGGAAGTGCAGGTAAGACAGGAGAAATGCCTGACGGCCATCAGTGGCCATTGGGCCCAACTAAGAAATTTACAGGGCTCTGCACGTTTATATTCCCCACCACAACTGCCCAGAATTTTCTAAAGTTGTTACATTTTCTTAATTATGCTTTTCATGTTTTCAGAGGTTGTTTACTTATACTCTTGGGCCATATTTGGTCAGTGTTACGCCTGGGTATGTGGACTCAGTAGGCAGGGACTGAGGCAGAGGCAGATGACTGATTACAGAGAGTTTATTGCAGTAGTCTGGACAGAGACACTGAAGAGGTTTGAAGGAGCAGGGCTGGCAGGTGAGTGGTTCCGAAGAGGAGGAAGCTGGCTGGAGTCAGGGCGGTGAGTGAAACTGGTAATCCTGGACAGGGGAAATGAAAGGATCAGGAACTGACAAAAATGGCAAATGAGCAACAAACAGGAAAGCTGAATAAATGTACAGAAAGCTGGAGCAGAAACTAACTGGGTAGCTGAGTCTATAATCCAGCGCTGACTGGCTGTGGACCAGGAGCTTAAGTAGGCAGGGGCTGATGATCTGATGAGTGGCAGCTGTGTAGCTGAGGCCCTAACTCCAGCACAGCAGCTCCTCATTAGCCAATCAGTAAACTCACTCACAACACACAGAAAGAGAAGGACTTGGAAGCAGAGGGCATGACAGTACCCCCTCCTCAACGGGCGCCCCCTGGCGCCCCACGGAACCGGTCAGGGTGAAGATGACGGAAATACCTGATGAGTGACGGGTCCAAGATGTCCCGCCCGGGGACCCAACAGCGCTCCTCAGGGCCATAGCCCTCCCAGTCCACGAGGTAGTGGAAGCCCCGTCCCCGGCGGCGAACGTCCAGGATGCGCCGCACCGTATAGGCGGGACCACCATCCACCAGCCAGGGAGGTGGAGGGGGAGCCCCAAGAGGAGCGAGAGAACAGGAACGAACAGGTTTCAACTGGGACACATGAATGCCTACGGTGGGATGAAGCCTACGAAACGAGGCTGGGAGTTTCAACCGGACTGCACAGGGATTGATAACAGCCTCAATTTCAAACGGACCAACAGAACGGGGAGCAAGCTTCCTGGACTCCACTTGGAGGGGCAAGTCCTTGGAGAGGAGCCATACCTTCTGTCCTGGGGCATTACAGGGAGCTGGAGCACGGTGGCGGTTAGCTTGGACCTGGGTCTTGGATGAAGCACGGAGTAGAGCAGCACGGGCACGCCTCCAAGTGCCACGGCAGCAGCGCATATGGGCTTGGACAGAAGGGACCGCAATCTCCTCCTCCTGATCTGGGAACAGAGGGGGTTCATAGCCAAGGGAACAAAGGAATGGAGACATACCAGAGGAGGCGTTAGGGAGCGTGTTATGGGCATACTCCTCCCAGGGCAGTCGAGTACTCCAGGACAATGGCTCTGCCATGGTAATGCAGCGGAGAGCAGCCTCCATCTCTTGATTGACTTGCTCCGTCTGGCCATTGGACTGCGGATGGTACCCAGAGGACAAGCTGATAGTCGCTCCAATAGCTTTACAAAATGCTTTCCATACCTGGGAGGTAAACTGTGGGCCCCTGTCGGAGACAATATCTGAAGGCAAGCCATGGATCCGGACAACATGCTGCACCAACAATTCAGCAGTCTCATGTGCAGAGGGGAGTTTGGGCAAGGGAATGAAATGTGCAGCTTTAGAGAAACGATCAATGATGTTGGGAATGACAGTATTACCTCCGGATGGGGGAAGACCAGTCACAAAGTCCAGGGCGATGTGGGACCATGGCCGACCGGGAATGGGCAGAGGATGGAGCAGACCTGAACTGGGCTTAGTTGTGGTCTTGTTTCGGGCACAGATGAAGCAGGCTGCCACAAAAGACCGGGTGTCTTTTTCCATGGTAGGCCACCAGAAGCGCCGTTTGAGGAACGAGACTGTAAGATGGGACCCTGGGTGACAGGTAAGGTGGGAGGAGTGGGCCCACTGCAGGACCTGAGAACGGACAGAGTCTGGGACAAAGAGACAATTGGGAGGTCCATTACCTGGGCCAGGCAGTGTGGGCTGGGCCTGACGGACCTTAGCTTCTATCTCCCAGGTAACAACAGCAATAACACGAGAAGGAGGCACGATGAATTCTGGTTCAGCAGGAGCCTCCTCTGCCGAAAATTGGCAGGACAAGGCATCTGGCTTCACATTCCTGGAACCTGGACGGTAAGTAATGGAGAAATTGAACCTCCCCAAGAAAAGGGCCCACCTCGCTTGACGAGCATTCAATCGCTTGGCTGTCTGGATGTATGAGAGGTTCTTGTGGTCAGTCCACACTATGAAAGGATGCTCTGCTGCCTCCAGCCAGTGTCGCCATTCCTCCAAGGCCAACACCACTGCCAGCAGTTCTCGGTTCCCAACATCATAGTTTCTCTCTGGAGGATCAAGTTTATAGGAGAAAAAAGCACAAGGATGCAACTTATTATCTTAAGGTGAGCGTTGGGACAGGACAGCACCTACCCCAGTGTCGGACGCATCCACCTCCACAATGAACTGCTGTGACCGGTCAGGATGGATCGGGATGGGAGTAGAGATGAATTGGCGCTTCAGCTCTGAGAAGGCCGCTTCAGCCTCCGGAGTCCAGCGGAACGGAACAGATGGAGAGGTGAGTGCAGTTAAAGGGGCAGCTATACTACTGTAATTCTTCACAAACCTTCGATAAAAGTTGGCAAAGCCATTGAAGCGCTGCAGCTGTTTGCGGTTGGTAGGAGTTGGCCAGTTAGCGACAGCTGAGACCTTAGCTGGATCCATTTTGAGCTCCCCTTGAGAGACGACAAAACCAAGAAAGGTGGTAGAAGTGGTATGAAACTCGCATTTTTTGGCTTTGACAAACATTCTGTTTTCCATGAGGCGCTGCAGTACTGTGCGGACATGCTCCTGGTGTTCTTGGAGAGAGCGAGAGTAAATCAAGATGTCATCCAAATAAACGAATACAAACTGGCCAAGCAAGTCACGGAGCACATCATTAACTAAGGCCTGGAAGACTGCAGGAGCGTTGGACAGACCAAAAGGCATGACTAGGTACTCAAAGTAACCTAACGGAGTGTTAAAAGCAGTCTTCCATTCATCACACTTCCTTATGCGCACCAAATGGTAGGTGTTGCGGAGGTCCAGGGTGGTGAAGATGGTGGCTCCTTGGAGAGGGACCAAGGCAGAGTCAATGAGAGGCAGAGGATACTTGTTCTTGACTGTGATGTTATTCAGCCCTCTGAAGTCAATACAAGGTCTCAATGTGCCATCTTTCTTCCCCAAAAAGAAAAATCCAGCACCTACCGGAGAGGATGATGGACGGATGAGGCCGGCTGCTAGGGACTCCCGTATATACTTCTCCATGGCTTGCTGCTCGGGACAGGAGAGTTTATACAATTTGCTACTGGGAAGTGGAGCCCCTGGCAGGAGCTCAATAGCACAGTCATAAGGCCGGTGGGGGGGGGAGAGAAAGAGCCTGTTCTTTGCTAAAGACTGGGGCTAGGTCATGATAAACTTCTGGAACAGATGACAGATCCACGGATTCTGCTGCAGGGGGAGAATCAGATGTGGAGGTTAGAGCCGAGCGGAGACAGTGTGAATGACAGTAAGAGCTCCAAGAACGGACTTTTCCTGTGGTCCAATCCAAATGAGGGTTATGGAGCTTTAACCAGGGAAACCCCAGGACCAGAGGAACATGAGGGGAGTCAATAATTAGGAAACTGATTACCTCCTGGTGATTTCCAGATAGATGCACTGGTACAGGAGTAGTCCTATGGTTGATAGTGGCCAGCCGCATACCATTGAGAGCTTTGGTTTCCAATGGGACCTCGAGGGGCTCCGTCGTAATGCCCAGCTGCTGGCAAACGGCACTGTCGAGGAGACTCTCATCAGCCCCAGAGTCGATTAGTGCCGTAACAGAAAAGGACTGCCCCCGCCACAAGAGGGCAACATTGAGTTGAGGTCGGTCTGGCGGAGAACGGCTGGCAACATGGCTCGACAGTATTTCTCCCTCTACTGACGAGCCGACCCTTTTACTGGATGGATGGGGCAACGGGCAATGAAATGGCCAGCTTGACCACAGTACAGACAGGCTTGGGATTTGATTCGGTGGGCTCTCTCCTCGGTGGACAGATGGATGCCGTCAACTTGCATGGGCTCAGGCTCGGGACTACTCGGCATTTCTCGGGGAACCTCTTGAGGACTCAGCACATCTCGGCGGAGACTGTGGGATGTTCGCTGTTCAGAGCGAAACATGGGAGAAATCGTTGATTCGGCACGCCACAGGGACAGTTGATCACTCACTTTAATGGCACATTTTATGGCCTCGTCCAAAGTTGTGAACTCTCCCCGGGGTGCTATCTCTCTTCCAATGTCACGGTTGAGCCCATTCTGGAAGGCGGTAATGAGTGCTGCCTCATTCCAGCCCGACTCCACTGCTAAACTTTGGAAGTGACTCACAAACTCCCGGACAGAGAGCCTTCCTTGGCGGATCCGTGAAAGCTGCAGACCGGCTTGCTGGCCCCGTATGGGATGATCGTACACACGCTTGAGCTCTGTAGTGAAGGCATCGGCAGACATAGCATGGGGGGAGCGCTGCTCGAAGAGGGCATTGTAGAAGTTGAGCGGAGGACCCTCCAATAAGTTCACCAGGTAGGCCACCTTAGCTGCTTCACTGGCATAGCGACTTGGTTGGGCATTGAATGCTAACTGGCACTGAGTGAGAAATTGACGACAAGTGTTAGGATCTCCTGAGTATTTTGCTGGAGGCGGAATGTGCGGTTCGTGGCTGGTCGAGATGTTATCAGGACCTGGTGGGGCGGCTGGAGGAGCTTGTTGGGCAGCGGGGGGCTGAACAGCAGGGGACAGGACCGGCGTCGAGCCGATTGGTGAGGGTAGCCAGTGCAGTGGAGACTTGAGCCAGTTGATCCGTGACTTGACGCAGGGCAGTGTCGAGACGTCCTAGCTGCATTCCCTGGAGGGCTACTGCCTTTTTGAGTGCCTCCTGCCCTGCAGAGTCCATAGTGGCTGGATTGTACTGTTACGCCTGGGTATGTGGACTCAGTAGGCAGGGACTGAGGCAGAGGCAGATGACTGATTACAGAGAGTTTATTGCAGTAGTCTGGACAGAGACACTGAAGAGGTTTGAAGGAGCAGGGCTGGCAGGTGAGTGGTTCCGAAGAGGAGGAAGCTGGCTGGAATCAGGGCGGTGAGTGAAACTGGTAATCCTGGACAGGGGAAATGAAAGGATCAGGAACTGACAAAAATGGCAAATGAGCAACAAACAGGAAAGCTGAATAAATGTACAGAAAGCTGGAGCAGAAACTAACTGGGTAGCTGAGTCTATAATCCAGCGCTGACTGGCTGTGGACCAGGAGCTTAAGTAGGCAGGGGCTGATGATCTGATGAGTGGCAGCTGTGTAGCTGAGGCCCTAACTCCAGCACAGCAGCTCCTCATTAGCCAATCAGTAAACTCACTCACAACACACAGAAAGAGAAGGACTTGGAAGCAGAGGGCATGACAGTCAGGAATTTTTCATATCTCAAAGAATACCATTTTCCAGAGTCATGATGGGCCTGTTGTCCTTTCCATCAGTCTATTCTGTAAGTCGCTTCTTCCTTACCAGGGTCGTGGGCAGATGAAGCCTATCCCAGCTGACTATGGGAAAAAGGGAGGAACACACCCTGGACCCTGAAGTCACCAATCCATCACAGGATACCCACACCATTCACATACACTCATACAACCAATTTAGTCTCCAGTCGGCCTGACGTGCATGTGTTTGGACTGTGGGAGGAAACATGAAAGGTTCCCTATCAAGTCATCAAAATACGTCCTTCTTGACATCACAAGAGGGAGAGACCACCCTGAATAATAACAGAACTGATTATTTGATTGGCTAAAGTTGATCAGCCCATCTGGTCTCTTGGTGGTCATTTCCTCGCATGATGTCACAAAGGAACAGATTTTTAAATGGCTTGTGATGACCTAACTGCAGTGCGCCTGATGACAAGACAGGGGGCCTAGAGAGAGTGGGGTGACTCAGCAGGCTTTTTATTGGTGAAAGATTGAACATCTGGCTGCTAAAATTATCCATTTTGTATGGTCATACTAATAAATGTCACCCTTTTACATCTCCGCTGGACACACCAGCCAGTTAACGCATGGCCATGACAGCACTGCTGGTGTCAGGCAGCATCGGCGTATGATGGGTTCAGTAGCAGATTATGAGACCCATCAATATTCCAGCGCAGTGTTGTAAAATCATTGACCATATAATACTCCCCTGTTCAGGTCGATTTCCTGCCTGTGTATATTTGTATGGAAAATTATCAAAAGCTGCCACGCATGGCTTTTCAGAAAGCAGTAAGGGTATGTGTGTATTTCAGGATTAGGGCAATAGCAGCAAATATAGCTATTTCTTGTCATGGATATTTAATCAAATGTTACATTGAAGCAAGCAAATGGCATTGAGTGCTACTTTAGAACTGAGGAGTTCAGTATGTGCCTCTTCTAGAGATAGTGTGGGCCAACTTTTCTGAGCTGTGTATAAGCAACGAACAGGTAGTGCTCATTTGAATGAAATATAAATCAGAGATGATGGATAAGTCCACATTTGTTGCATATGAAATATAAATCAGAGATGATGTATTAGCCCATATTTCTTGTGTATGAAATATAAATCAGAGGGGATGTATAAACCCACATTCGTTGTGTATGAAATATAAATCAGAGATGATGTATAAACCCACGTTCGTTGTGCATGAAATATAAATCAGAGATAATGTATAAACCCACATTATTTGTGTATGAAATATCAATTACAGATGATGCATAAGCCCATATTTTTTTGTGTGAAATATAAATCAGAGATGATGGATAAGTCCACATTCGTTGAATATGAAATATAAATCAGAGATGATGTACAAGCCCATATTTTTTGTGTATGAAATATAAATTAGAGATGATGTATAAGTCCACATTTGTTGTGTATGAAATATAAATCAGAGATGATGTGTAAACCCACATTCGTTGTGTATGAAATATGAATCAGAGATGATGTATAAGTCCACATTTGTTTTTGAAATATAAATCAGAGATGATGTATAAACCCACATTTGTTGTGTATGAAATATACATCAGAGATGATGTATCAACCCGCATTCGTTGTGTATGAAATATAAATCAGAGATGATGTATAAACCCACATTCTTTGTGTATGAAATATAAATTAGAGATGATGTAGAAGCCCATATTTTTTGTGTGTGAAATATAAATCAGAGATGATGTATAAACCCACATTTGTTGTGTATGAAATATAAATCAGAGATGATATATAAGTCCACATTTGTTGTGTATGAAATATAAATCAGAGATGATGTATAAACTCACATTCGTTGTGTATGACATATAAATCAGAGATGATGTATAAACCCACATTTGTTGTGTATGAAATATAAATCAGAGATGATGTATAAGTGCACATTTGTTGTGAATGAAATATAAATCAGAGATGATATGTAAACCCACATTCTTTGTGTATGAAATATAAATCAGAGATTACATCACATTACAGGTTCTTAGCAGACACTCTTATCCAGAGCGACATACGAAAGTGCACAAGATCAGTACAAAAGTGCAGAGCTCCTAAGTGAGAAGTACAAGTGCTAACAGTAAGTGACAGAACACTTTCCATTGTTACAGATCTAAACTAATAAGCAATCGCCAAAAATACTAGTAAGAGATGATGTATAAACCCACATTCGTTGTGTATGAAATATAAATCAGAGATGATGTATAAACTCACATTCGTTGTGCATGAAATATAAATCAGATGATGTATAAACCCACATTCGTTGCGTTTGAAATATAAATCAGAGATGATGTATAAGTGCACATTCATTGTGTATGAAATATAAATCAGAGATGATGTATAAACCCACATTCGTTGTGTATGAAATATAAATCAGAGATGATGTATAAACTCACATTCGTTGTGCATGAAATATAAATCAGATGATGTATAAACCCACATTCGTTGCGTTTGAAATATAAATCAGAGATGATGTATAAGTGCACATTCATTGTGTATGAAATATAAATCAGAGATGATGTATAAACCCACATTCTATGTGTATGAAATATAAATCAGATGATGTATAACTGCACATTCGTTGTGTATGAAATATAAAACAGAGATGACATATAAGCCCATATTTGTTGTGTCCAATTTCTAGGAATTTCTTTGGGCGGTATTTTCTGAGAATCTTTGTTTTGACTGAATAGTTACTGCAGGACAAAATAATGCAGAATAAAGTGCTGGTTAATTGGTCTTTCGCATGTTTTCCTGAAGGATTTAGTGTAATGCGGAGAGGTCAGCGCACACAGCCTTTGCATGCCTAGCCAACACAATGATAATTAGCCGAGGCGTCTTTGGGAATAATAAACAAGCGTATCAAAAGCAGCGTGGTCTTGTGCCAAACTGAAAAAAAACAGGATGGTAACAGAGGCTTGGGGCTAACATTTCTGCCTTCTCCTGAGATTCAATCATCTCTCCGAAATCCCATCCTCAGAAATCTAAGCTGTTTCCAGCAAAGAGCATCACACTGCCTCTTCCAGAAAATGAGTTCACGTCATCATCAGAACTGAAGACACGCTTGAATTGAGTTGAGCTCGCGGAACTATGAGTTGAGAAAAGATTTCACTGACTTGGACTCACTGGCTTGCAAAAGTTTAGTTGCGGACAAGGACTCAGAAACCAATGCAACTTGTAAATCTGTTAGTATTCCTCAGTTTTACCATTGTTTTCTAACATCTGTATTTGTTTTACTATTTTGCCTGTTTTTTTTAACTTGATCATATTCCTTGTTTCCACCTATGTGACTCAATCTTCCCTGTTCCTTTTGACTTCCTCTCCCTGTTGTATTTCACTCATTGGGCTCTAATTTCCTGGTGCAGCGCAGGTGGCGTAGCGAGGCGCAGCCCGCGCAGTGGTAATTTCGTATGGCGCAGCCTGCGTATTGGTAATTTCGTAAGGTGCGCAGCCTTCGGTTGACGAAGGTGCGCCGAGATGGGTGTGGGGGCGTAGTAGGGGGAGGTGTCACATATTCATCAAGACGCAGTGACAATTTCGTAGAAAAAGTCTCCGCTGGAGTTGCGCAGAAAACTCGCCAGCTCCAACCTGGTTTAATTTCCGTGCAGTGGTAATTTGGCTGACCGGCGCAGAGTGCGCACACATCACCGAAATCTCACAGGCCGGTTTCCAGAATGTCAGGCACATTTCAATGCAAAAAATAATTACAGGAAGCACTATTTAATGCAACTACCTGAATAAGGACATAAATTATAGCATCTATATCGATTGTCCTGATGTCAGATAAAAGGCGGTTGCGACGCGTAATGGAAAATTGGACCTGGCTTAATCAACGCAGCTGAATCTGTGATGCAAACAAATGACTTCACATCTTTCTCAGCCAACCACAAACTGTGTATATATATATATATATATATATATATATATATATATATATATATATATATATATATATATATATATTATATATATATATAGAATGCTTGCGTTCTATGCTCATTAAAGCCGCTTGCACACTGGACGCAAAAGGAATTTTTCGCACGACTGATTACAGACAAAGTCAATGCAAAGACGCGATAGTCGTACAGGGTTTTAATATTGCTCCGTGTCCGAAAGTCATAAAAGTTCTAAATTTTCTGAGTATTCCAGGAATTATTAGACGTGCAAACTTGGCTATGTTTGTGTTCGACCTTCACAAAATGCAAATTGATAGCTTTCGACTTTTCTTGGTCTTTTTAGCCAATTCGTCTGTTTTCTTCCGTTGAAGATAGACGGCAGTCTTTATTCGGTCTTTCTTTCGAAAATTAGTCAAAAGAAATGGATGGATCGAACAGATTCACGCTTTATTTCCACAGCAGAGATAAAATAGTGCATGAGCAAATCAATTCCATGACCATTGACAGTGTGAAGAAATTATCGCATGCACGATCAAGACTGTCCGACACGAAATGCAAAATACTCCATGTCCACCAGCCTGCAAAAAGTAAAAGTATTGATATGAGAACAGATTTATAACGAAATAAAGAATAAAAATATATCACCAACAAACGGGACATCCAACAAAGATGACCCACCAATAAATAAATCGCAGTGTTCATTGGATGTTCTGTTGTTAAGATGTTTCTTTTTATTCTTCATTTTGTTATCAATCTGTTCTAATCGTCCCATTTTTTTTTTTTTGGCTGTCAGACACCGAGGCATTGTACATTGTCTCGCGCCAGTGTCGACTCACTTTACTGAGCAGCTCAAACAGAAACATCGATTGAAATTCTCGGTACTCATCTTGAAGAACTGAGCCCTCTTATCAAAACATTCACGTTTAATATCTAAAAGAGTCAGTAGATTTGAAGAAATCAAAAACAATAATAGACTGTCGGACACGGAGATTTATTAAAACCCTGTCAGACTTTCGGACACAAGACACTGCTTTCAACGCAATCTGTCGAGCGAAAAATTCGTTTCACATCCAGTGTGCAAGTGGCTTAATACTAGGCTACTATTATTGTCACTTAGGTTTTATCATCTTTAGTGGGGGAAAGGAATACAGCCTGATTGCTATGATCTCATACTGAGTTAAGATCACATATTGAAAACTAGAAAAAGAGTTTATAAAGAAACTCTGAGTTTGCATGTGATGGCACAGTTCACTGTGTATTGCGATGTTTATTTTTACATTGTCCTGCACTCTGCTGTATGAAAAGGTTCAAAGTGTCTTCTTTACTGATAGGCAAGTATGATAAACCATGATGACTGACCATTGCATGGTCGAAGTGATCAGGACATATTTAAGGGTTAAATTAGTTGTCAAGCTACATCATTGGTATATAGCATTATATAAGTTATATGGATGATGATAATCATTATTGTTGTCAGTAATGGTTCAGGTATGTACAACCCCATTTCTGAAATAGTTGGGACAAAGTGTCAATTGTGAATAAAATCAAAACGCAATGACTTTCAAATCACACCAGCCAGTATTTTTTTCACAATAATACAGAGATAACATAGCAGATGTTGAAACTGAGAATTTTAACAATTTTATCCAAAAAATTAGCTCAATTCAAATTTGATGGCTGCTACAGGCCTCAAAAATGTTGGGACAGGGGCCTATTTACCATAGTGTAGCATCCCCTCCTCTTTTTAACACAGAGTGGAGGCGTCTGGGCATTGAGGAGACAAGTTTCTTGAGTCTAGCAATTGGAATTTGATCCCACTCTTGTTTAATACAGGCTTCCTGCTGCTGGAGACTTTTGGGTCTCATTTGACAGACTTGTATTTTTATTATGAGCCAAATGTTCTCAATCAGTGAGAGACCAGGACTGCAGGCAGGCCAGTTCAGCACACGGACTCTTCTACTACGAAGCCATGCTGTTGTAATCGCTGCAGTATGTGGTTTTTTCATTCTCCTGCTGAAAAACACAAGGCCTTCTCTGGAATAGATGTCATCTGAAGGGGAGCAAATGTTACTCTAAAACCTTTATATACCTTTCAGCATTCATGGTGCTTTTTAAAACATGCAAGGGTCCCACACCATATGCACTAATGTATCCCTATACCATCAGAGATGCTGGCTTTTGAACTGAGCGCTGATAACAGGAGAGGTGGTCTTTCTCCTCTTTAGCCTGGAGGACACGACGCTCATGATTTCCATCAAGAATGTCAAATTTGTACCACAGGACACTTTGCTACAGTCCATTTTAAATGAGCCATGGCCCACAGAACACGGTACTTCTGGATCATGCTCAACAATGGCTTCCTTTTTGCATGATAGAGTTTTAGGTGGCATCTGTAGATGGCATGGAGGACTGTGTTTACAGACAGTGGTTTCTTAAAGTATTCCTGGGCCCATTTAGTAATGTCAATGACAGAATCATGCTGGTGAGTGATGCAGTGGCGTCTTAGGGCTAGAAGATCATGGGCATCCATTAAAGGTCTTCGGCTTTGTCCCTTCTGCACAGAGATTTTTCCAGTTTCTCTGAATCTTTTGATGTTTTGCGCTGTAGATGATGAGACCTTCAAAGCCTTTGCAATTTGACATTGAGGAACATTGTTTTTAAAGTATTCCATTATTTTTTTACGCAAGCCTTCACAGGTTGGAGAGCCTCTGGCCACCTTTACTTCTGAGAGACTCAGTCCCTCTAAGACATCCCTTTTATAGCCAATCATGTTACACACCTGATGCCATTTAACTTAATTACTTGATAAATGTTCTTCTAGCTGATGCCCTTATATATTTATAGCTTTTTCAGCCCTTTTTTGCCAGTGTCCCAACTTTTTTAAGACCTGTTGCAGCCGGTAAATTTGAAATGAGCTCATTTTGTGGGTAAAAATGTGAAATTTCTCAGTTTCAACATTTGAAATATTATCTATGTTCCATTATGTATAACATTGGCTCATGTGATCTGAAAGTATTTGCATTTTGATTTTATTCACAATTAACACTTTGTCCCTACTATTTCGGAATTGGGGTTGTGTTTGTTAATTATCTATATGCTGGTTTTTAATGGCTATTGATGCACTATCATCTTTATCGACATGTTATTATTCAAAGCCTAAGATTGTAATACAACTATTATTTATCTAAGTCTAATGATACATGGCAGTCATTTATAATCATTCTGTTGCTTTTATCAATATTGTAGAACAGACATTGTTAAAAGATGTCGTAGAATTATTATTATTATTATTATTACTTTATAATTGGTTTCCTGACTGGCAGCATCACCACCTTGTAAAGCAGCTGCAGTAATTGAGAGGCACAGGGTTCATCGGGTGGTGCAGTCAGCCCAGCGAGTTATTGGTGCTGTATTGCCCAACCTGATGGACTTAAACCATTTGTAGTGAGGACCCCTGTGAGTGTGAGGTCGACCACCGTGCTTCCCTACTGACTAAGATGAATGATGGGCAACCAAATCTCACTGCTTTGAACGACATGTGGATCTGATGGATCACAAAACTTGAACAATTTGATTATTATGTATGTATTATTATAGATGTATGATTTTTGTTGGTATTATTATGGGCGTTAATAACAACAATACTTGTACTATTTTTGATTATTATCATATTATGAAAATATTAACATTAATTATGACATTCATATCATACAAAACCCTCCCCAAGAATGCAAAGTGTCTTTTATAGTTTCTATGATGATAACGATATGATGAATATTATTGATATTCTAATCACCAAATAAAAATAATCAAGTATGGTTGACTGTTCAATTTTTGTGTCGACACAGATTCTGTTCCAAAGTAAATAAAGTGTTACTCTTCGCCGATTCTGGCTTGGTTTCGGGTCTCTCACATTGTTTTTCATTCTAGAGCTGGAAATTGGAGATTTGGAGCAGCTCATTGAGACAAGTGTTATTTTCAGAATAATACGGATGATTCGTTTTCCAATTTAGAGTTCTTTCCAGATCGCTTTGCTTATTTTAAGGAGCTATTGCAGATTATCAGTCAACATTCCGATCATATTTGGCCTGTGTTCTGTTCGAGATGACCCGGATTCTCGCTGTTCAACAGTGATAACTTAATTTCGTCCATTTCGGAAGACCGAAATATCATTTCAGAGGCAAATACTTTTATTACTTCGTGTTAAATGGAGTAGCCTAAGTGACGCAGTAAGAGTGAGATCGCGCTGATGGTTAGCCACCCAGAGTCCGTGCATACGACCATTGCCAAATGTTGCGACAGATCATTAAATGCTGATATAGAATCTGT
Organism: Gymnothorax reevesii; assembly: GCA_029721435.1. Classification (NCBI taxonomy): domain Eukaryota; kingdom Metazoa; phylum Chordata; class Actinopteri; order Anguilliformes; family Muraenidae; genus Gymnothorax; species Gymnothorax reevesii. Next base: position 46,382,764 of record CM056586.1, read on the forward strand.
GTCCTCCGTCCCTCTTGTATTGTTCTTGCTAGCCGTTCGGACTATTCTTATTGGATAGGAATCGCAAATGCAGCCATTTTTCATTACCCATGCGATTGTAATATGACTCGTGATCGCTGTAATCCTCATAATTATACGGTGTTCTTCGGTGGCTTCTGTGAGTGCTGAGCGCCTCCCAATAGATTTAGCTTTTAGAGCTCAGATGATGGAAAAAATGCTTCGGGTCTGACAGAAACCTGAAATCGGTTTGCTAATTTTTGGACATAAAAATGGCCATTCTGTTACGAGTAAAGAGTATGACATCCATGACTGATTTATAAACTGTACAGCTGACGATGTTTATACCCTACAGCTATATTCTGAATGCACATGGCGGCGATATTGGTCAACTTTCAAATTCCGATGTTGAAATGAATGTTGACAAAGCATACTGCCTGTTTATATTTAGCGGACAAATGTTCGAGTCGACGCGAATTTTGCTGAGAATTTACATAGCAGGTGTGGTCCGTTTGCAAGCCATCTGGGCTTTCTGAAATCACCGACTTTTTAAAAGATGGTGTAACGTGTTATATTGTCTTCTGTGTCTAGTTGGCTCCATCTAGCATTTTGTTTTACCTAGCTGGACATAGCTTCGCGTTTTTCTGGTCATTTTTGTTGTATATAATTATTTCGTTATCAGTGTGTAGCTAGCATGCTAGCTAGCTACATGGAACTCCGTGCTGTGACACGGAGCCTCAGAAACTATAATCGTGATACATTTTCATAAAACAATATGCTAGTTGGCATGAAATAATTATGTTTCCTAATTGTATGAGATTTGTTTGTTGTGAAGTTACGATTAAATTTGTGCTTTAATTGCTGTTTGCATTGCATTATTCCGCATACTTTCGCTGCATACTGCCCGTTTATAGTTAGCGGACAAAGCGATCGCGTTGACGATCTTGAATGGAACTGTACACAGCAGATGCGGTCCGCTTATCCGCCATTCTGGGCTTGCCGGAATCGCCGATTTTTTAAAAAAGATGGTATAACGTGTTATATTGTCTTCTGTGTCTAGGTACCTCGGTCTTGCTTTTTGTTTTACCAAGCTGGACATAGCTAAGCATTTTTGTGGTCATTTATGCAGAATAAATGAATTTGACTTATATTACAAGGCAAGTTGGCTAGCTAGCTAGCTGCCCGGGATAAACTACGCCATGCTTCGGGGCCCAGCGCGTTGTTCGTCGGTCCTCGTATTAAAATGGAGGCCGCTGCGGCTCGTAGGCCTATTTGCTTGATGCCTGAGGAGCCTGGATTATCGTGTATTATACAGTTTTCTATGTCTGCTTAGGTAATTTTTGTATTATTTTTACGAAATGAACATTACGTAGAATTTCTGTGAATGTTTGTGCTGTTTGTAATTATTTTGTTATAAGTGTGTAGCTAGCATGCTAGCTAGCTACATGGAGCTCCGTGTTGTGACACGGAGCCCTGCGAACCATAATCGCGATGCATTTTCATAAAACAATATGCTAGTTTGCATAAGATAATTATGTTTCATAATTGTATGACATCTGTCTGTTGTGATGTTACGAATAAATTTGTGGTTTGACGGCTATTTAATTTGTATTATTTAGCATATTTTCTCTTGCATCGGAAGCAAAACAAGATGGCGGCGTTTCAATTTTGTCCCGATGCTGTTTAGCCAAGAGGAAAAGAGAAAAAGAGAACGGTCGATGCTGTTTAGCCAATTGGAAAAGTAAGCGAGTATGGTTGTGCAAGAACGCCTCGCTCCCATTGAAAATGAATGGGCTCCATTCATTGTCTATGGGAATTTTTTCATTTTTAATTGCTAATAATTAATAAACTATAATTAATATCGATATGATTTTGAATAGCAACGACCTGCACATATAGTAGAATAATGTGGTATGCAGGTTGTATGGGTAGTATGAAAACTGTAGGAGGAGTTAGTGTTGACAAAATGGGAAGAAAGAGAATGAAAATAAAAATAAAAACCAGAAAAATAGTTTATAAAGAAACTCTGAGTTTGCATGTGATAGCACAGATCACTGTGAAATGCGATGTTTATTTTTGCATTGTCCTGCAATCTGCTGTATGAAAAGGTTCAAAGTGTCTTCTTTTCTGATAGGCAAGTATGATAAACCATGATGACTGACCATTGCATGGTCAAAGTGATCAGGACATATTTAAGGGTTAAATTAGTTGTCAAGCTACATCATTGGCATAATCTTCCAAAAAAGAAACTATACATTGTTTTTAGCATCAATTTATTATACATGAAATATTTTGACAAATGTGGAAAACATATTGAAAAAAAAGTGTAATCATTAATTCAATATTTGTATAGTTTCTTTTTTGGAAGAGTATATTTCAATATGTTTTCCACATTTGGTAGAACATTTGATGTATAATAAATTGATGCTAAAAACAATGTATAGTTTCTTTTTTGGAAGAGTATATACAGCATTATATAAATTATTTGGATAATGAAAATCGTTATTGTTGTCACTAATGGTTCAGGTATGTACTACCCCAATTCTGAAATAGTTGGGACAAAGTATAAATTGTGAATAAAATCAAAACGCAATGACTTTCAAATCACACCAGCCAGTATTTTATTCACAATAGTACAGAGATAACATGAAACTGAGAATTTTAACAATTTTATCCACAAAATTAGCTCAATTCAAATTTGATGGCTTCTACAGGTCTCAAAAAAGTTGGGACAGGGGCCATATTTACTTTTTACTATAGTGTAGCATCCCCTCTTCTTTTTAACACAGAGTGGAGGCGTCTGGGCATTAAGGAGACAAGTTTCTTGAGTTTAGCAATTGGAATTTGATCCCACTCTTGTTTAATACAGGCTTCCTGCTGCTGGAGACTTATGGGTCTCATTTGACAGACTTGTCTTTTTATTATGCGCCAAATGTTCTCAATCGGTGAAAGACTAGGACTGCAGGCAGGCCAGTTCAGCACACGGACTCTTCTACTACAAAGCCAAGCTGTTGCAATTGCTGCAGTATGTGTTTTTTTCATCGTCCTGCTGAAAAACACAAGGCCTTCTCTGGAATAGATGTCATCTGAAGGGGAGCAAATGTTGCTCTAAAACCTTTATATACCTTTCAGCATTCATGGTGCTTTTTAAAACATGCAAGGGTCCCACACCATATGCACTAATGCATCCCCATACCATCAGAGATGCTGGCTTTTGAGCTGAGTGCTGATAACAGGAGGGGTGGTCTTTCTCCTCTTTAGCCTGGAGGACACGACGCCCATGATTTCCAACAAGAATGTCAAATTTCTACCACAGGACACTTTGCTACAGTCCATTTTAAATGAGCCTTGGCCCACAGAACACGGTACTTCTGGATCATGCACAACAATGGCTTCCGATTTGCATGATAGAGTTTTAGGTGGCATCTGTAGATGGCATGGAGGACTGTGTTTACAGACAGTGGTTTCTTAAAGTATTCCTGGGCCCATTTAGTAATGTCAATGACAGAATTGCTGGTGAGTGATGCAGCGGCACTTAAGGCCCAAAGATCATGGGCATCCAGTAAAGCTCTTCGGCTTTGTCCCTTCTGCACAGAGATTTTTCCAGTTTCTCTGAATCTTTTGATGTTTTGCGCTGTAGATGATGAGACCTTCAAAGCCTTTGCAATTTGACATTGAGGAACATTGTTTTTAAAGTATTCCATTATTTTTTTACGCAAGCCTTCATAGGTTGGAGAGCCTCTGGCCACCTTTACTTCTGAGAGACTCAGTCTCTCTTAGACATTCCTTTTATAGCCAATCATGTTACACACCTGATGCCAGTTAACTTAATTACTTGCTAAATGTTCTTTTAACTGATTCCCTTATATATTAATAGCTTTTTCAGCCCCTTTTATGCCTGTGTCCCAATTTTTTTAAGACCTGTTGCAGCCAGAAAAATTGAAATGAGCTCATTTTGTGGGTAAAAATGTGAAATTTCTCAGTTTCAACATTTGAAGTGTTATCTATGTTCCATTATGTATAACTTTGGCTCATGTGATCTGAAAGTCATTGCATTTTGATTTTATTCACAATTAACACTTTGTCCCACCTATTTCGCTATTGGTGTTGTATTTGTTAATTATCTATACACTGGTTTTTCATGGCTATTGATGCACTATCATCCTTAACATTATTGACATGTTATTATTCACAGCCTAAGATTGTAATACAACTATTACTTATCTAAGTCTAACGATACATGGCAGACATTTGTAATCATTCTGATTTCTTTTACCAATATTGTAGAGCAGATGTAGCGGGTCCCGCTCAGGTCTCCGCTGACAGATATATAGATAATTCGTTGGCAGGAGTTACCTGGAAATATTGGAAATATTGCACAGAAATCAGCGAAGCAGGACAACTGTTGCTCATTCTTCATTCATTCGAATTATCGTTTATTCCATGTTCACTGTTACATTTTAGCAGCAATCATGAGATATTTTCAGTGTCATTTTAACCTTTTAACATCGATCATGAATTAATTCAAGTTCATTGTAACCTCTTAACTGCAACCATGAATTATATTCTGTTATTTTGTCTGCTTTACACTGTAGCACTCATTAAACACACATTTGGACAACAAAGCCATATGTTCTTCCAATATATGTCCCCTTTTACATATTTTCCAGAAATAAACTTATCAGAATTTGTATCAAACCAAAATACACATTTTCCTTTTTAAATCAAGTATTTTCTCTCACATCAATCATGTTTGCACTTCTCCCTCGAACACACGTTGTCTAACATCAACCGTATTTGCACTTCACCCTCAGACACACGTCATCTTTCTCCTCTCATCGAAAGAGTATTCTGTAGTAACTGTACATTTTTTTTACACAAGTATTCACTTTATATAACAGAATAAATCTCCATTGCACTTAAGTTAGGTTACATTTCCACTATAACTTCATATGAAAGCAAACTGAAACACCAAACATAGCTGTTTAATCACTTTCCGTCATATCTCATGAATTGGAACGATTTCCTTGCCTACGATTCACGCGCGTGCTGCTTAAACAGGGCTGCAGCCGCGGCTGATCTCAATTTACACGTCAGCATTAACTTGCTACGTTTCGAACAATGAACCGTGCAAACTGCTTTTGACCAATAAAGAAATAACCCTCAAATGTGCGGGAGCCGAAAGAAATAAATGAATGGGTTTCCAATTACCATAGTCATGTACCATAATACTGAAATGCTTGTAGTTAACGCATTTTTAGCTTACAAACCACAAATCACCGGGAGTTCGTATTAGCTTATAGCCATGACATTGGACGCCATTGTATCATCTTCGACAGTCACGTACCGCAACACTTAAATGTTTACGCAATTAACACACCTTTAACGTACAGACCACACATCACCGGGAGTCCGTCATTGTAATGACTCCCAGTGACGCTGCTGGTTAGTGCTGCCCTCAAGTGTCCATATCATTGTGTGGTTCTCTGTATTTTCTTATTATACATTAGCCAGAATGAAATAAAATACAATTCCAATGAACCAGAAAGTGACTCTTGGGAGAATGGAAACAGAAAATAATTATATCTCAACAAAACACTTATTTTGTGAGTATCACATCCACCCCGACAAACAAAAATGGCTCCCGACATTTGTTACAATAAAAAAAAGCATTTTCTTATTTATTTATTTTTTTTATTTTTATTTTTTTAATAAACTTGTGCGGTGACGGGCATGTAATATGTATATGGCATGTACACTTGTCGCGTGTAAAGAGCAGGTGGGATGAACTGTCTAGTTGTGTGTGTCAAGAAAGGTGCAGAGGTAATCTGTGAGGAGAAGGAATCTACATGGGTTTGTATTGACGGTTGGCCCAGGGACTCATAAGTGAATATTGGCCTTGGTCTCCTCACTCTAGCGGACCTCCTAACCTCACTATCTGTATAGTCTGCTGGCCAAGTCATCACAGGGGAGGAACTCTGTCTTTCCCCCTGCGCTTGTTCAGTATGGCCATGTTGCTCATCCTCTCCCGACTGAGGCAGGCCTTCTACATCATGTTGTTCATCTGTTTGTGATTCGTGCTCCCCTAATTCCACATCTCTTCCCTTTGAGCTTTGTTTTTCCCCTCTTACAGGTGTCCCTTGTTCATCTTCTAAGAATGTGTCCATTGGTTCGATTCCTCTCAGCGATACAGCACCTGAAAGTTCTTTCTGGATCATGGTCGGTTCCTTTGGAGTCTGAACAGGCACTGTTGCAGGAGGAGGCTTTGACACTGGTGTCTGCTCTCTGTCCAAGGCTCTTGAACTGCCATGTCCAGTTTGTTCATTTTCCATCCTGACTGCAGGTGTTCTCAACCAATAACCTCCTGTCCACTCATCATCCTCATCGTCAGTGTCTGGTATCCCATCATTGTCAGCAGAGCTAACCCTCCGTTGAGGTTGCCTTTTCCTCTGAGGGGGTGTCACGGCGGTGTCAGCTGACTGTGGTGGGCCTTCAACAGGTAAGTCATTAACTAACAACAGCAAATTCCTGTGTATGGTCCTATTTCTCATACTCGGGTCTCCCTCCGGATGAATGACATACACAGGGTTGTCAGAGATTTGTTCCTTCACCACATAAATAATCTTCTCCCAGTAAGAGCGTAGTTTACCGGGTCCACCTCGCTCACCCATGTTCCGAACCAATACTCGATCTCCTGGTTTGAGGACCACTCCCCTCGCCTTTTGATCGTAGTAGGACTTATTCTTTGCACTTGATAACAAGCTGGTTTTGTTTGCAATCTTGTACGCTTCTGTCATCCTTCTCGACCATTTCTCCACATATCCTTTGTGTGTCACCGGTCCGGTGTCTTCCAATAATCCGAACAAGAGATCCACGGGGAGACGTGGGTGTTGCCCATATAGCAGGTAATGAGGCGAGTAGCCAGTGGACTCGTGGCGAGTGCAATTATATGCGTGTATCATCTGTGGCAAATGTTCTTTCCATCTATCCTTTTCCGTGTCTGTCAGCGTCCGTAACATTTGCAGCAGTGTGCGGTTAAACCGCTCAGCAGGGTTACATTGTGGGTGGTAAGGGGATGTTCGGGAATGCCCGACCCCCGCCAGCCGTCCAAGTGTGCGGAAAAGGTCGTTCTCAAATTCGCGTCCCTGATCGTGATGGAGACGATTGGGATAACCCAGGCGAGGAATGTAGTCATTGTATAGTCGTTCAGCTGCAGTTTGTCCCGATTTGTTTTTGGTTGGGTAAGCCTGAGAAAATCTGGTAAAATGGTCAATTACTACCAGAATGTACTCAAAGCCTCCTTTGCTCTTTTCAAGATGCAAGTAGTCTATGCAGACCAGGTCAAGAGGGGAAGCAGAGGTCAGGCCACCCATTGGCGCACGAACGTGTGTGGTAGGTTTCTTTTGCTTTATGCAACTGCATTTTCTTGTGACATAATCTTCTATACATCTCTTCATGTACGGCCAATAGAACCGTTCTCTGGCGAGATGGAGCACACGTTCTGTGCCAACGTGCCCCATATTGTCATGGAGGTGTTTTAAGGCAACCGACCGGTACTTAACAGGTAGAACTAACTGTTTTCTTCCGGGTGTTCGGCGATACAGGACTCCATTCTCCAAATGTAGTTGACTCCACTCATGAAGGAGCTTGCGAGTGAGTCCACCCACTGACCTTCTAATGTCCTCAGTAAGAACACTACTGGTCTCCTTCAGTCTTACTATGTGCCCTATTCCAGGGTCATCTCGTTGGGCTTTAGCCAGCTCCTCGTGGCTTATTTCAGGCAAAAGCGAATGAGGCTTTGGCATTACATCAGCGGAGGAGGTGTAAAGTGCGGCTATCCATGCTACATCTTTCTTCTGGGCTGCTCTACTCCCTTCCCAAGTTGCATGCAGCACATCCTGAGACAGCTCTTCAGTGCATGTAGCCGCATAGTTGTCAATGTCGAGTGGGATACGTGAGAGTGTGTCGGCGTCGACATTGCCTTTCCCAGGTCTGTATTTGATATTGAAACGGAACTCTGACAGCTCTCCAACCCAGCGATGTCCAACAGCATTGAGTTTTGCAGTGCTCATGATGTAGGTAAGTGGGTTATTATCAGTGTAGATGGTAAAATGTGGAGCGTAAAAGAGATAGTCCCTAAATTTCTCACACACTGCCCACTTCAGAGCAAGGAACTCAAGTTTACCGCTGTGGAGTCTGTAGTTCCGTTCCGCAGGCGTCAGAGTTCGTGATCCATATCCTATCACTCGCATTTTCCCACCCTGTTGCTGATACAGGATTGCCCCGAGCCCTTTCTCCGACGCATCAGTGTGCAGGACGAACGGCTCCTCAAAGTTTGGGTATGCGAGGACTGGGGGGTTGATCAGCATACTGACTAGTCTTTCCAAGGTGCTTTGATGATCAGCATTCCATTCAATGGGTGTTTTGGATGGGAGTTGCGGACCCTTGGACTTGCAATGATGTGAAAGGAGTCGGGGCGTGGAGGACTTAACTTGGAGTAGCTCATACAATGGTTTTGCTATTTTAGCGAAGTCCTGTATGTAGGAGCGGTAATAACTCAGGAAGCCGAGGACCTGCCGGAGGTCACCAACTGTCTGGGGTCTCTTGGTCTTTAAAGCCAGAACTGCACCGAGGTCTTTGGGGTCAACTCGAACTCCCTCGGCCGACACCAAGCGTCCAACATAGCAGACCTCCTTCCGAAACATCTCGCACTTCTCTGCCCGTATCTTCACCCCATGGTGCTGCAGTGCTTGGAGAACCTTGCGAATCACCTCCACGTGGTCACTGAAGGATCTGGAGTAGCACAGTAGGTCATCCAAATACGGGATGCAGTACTCGTCTCTTCGAGGGCCTAACATTTCCTCCATACTCCTCTGAAAAGCTGCAGGTGCGTTAGCTAGTCCAAACGGGATCCTTACCCATTCGTGAAACCCCCAAGGGGTGATGAAGGCGGTGAGATGGCGTGACCCTTCTGCTATAAACCCCTGGTGGTAGGCTTTACCTTGGTCTAGTATGCTGAACATTGAGTACCCACCCAGTGTGTCAGTCAAATCCTGTATTCGCGGTAGTGGATGCCTGTCGGGTACAGTTTTTTGGTTTAGAAGGCGATAATCTATGCAGAGGCGAAGAGTGCCGTCCTTCTTCCGCACACATACAACTGGGGCAGAATAGGCAGACTTAGATTTTACTATCCAACCCTTAACAAGAAGATCTTGAATATACTCTTTTACCTCTTTAAACAATGGTTTGGGGATGGATGTGTACGCTCTCTGCACAGGAACGTCATCTTTGAGGTTAATCACCATTTGCAGATTTGGGATACAGCCAATGTCATTCCCATCCCTGGCAAAGGCATTTGACTCCTCATGCAGCATCTTCCTAGCAGCCTCTTGCTGTTCTTTTTCTAGGTGGTCGAGGTTCACTGGTGGATGCCACAGAGGTGGATCTGTGCTGCTGATCTGAGTGGTGCTGACCTCACTGACAGTTGCTGCCGGCTGTGATTGGTCCTTGATATCTGCCTCCACAACATTGTCAACGTGCTGCAGGATCCCTAGGGCCGTTTTACGTGGTACTGTGATGTCATGATTGGTGTTGTTCCCAATTGGAATGGTGAGATAGGGCTTTGCCTGGTCCTGGACCTCCAACAAACCTGGTCCTGCGTCCCACTGTCCAGATGACAAACTATCTTCATCTGTTTCGAACAACACCAATCGGGTAGAGGCATCCATGTTTGACGGAACCCGACACTTCAGCCATGACACTTGACCAGCTGGGAGCACGATATCCTTAGCACCTGTTCTTAAACGTCCCTGCTGCAAGACTGGCTTTGCGGTCTGAATAAAGTGGACAAGAGCTTCCGCTGTCTCGTTAGGAACAGATATGGCGTTGCTAAGAAGGCTAACAAGTACTGGCACTAGCCTCTCTGGTTGGCCACAAATTAGTACTTCCAAAACATTAAAGCCAATTAATGGTCTATCCATAGGGTAGCGGCTGATGAGGAATGGGACACTAATGGACAAATTGGGGTCTAAATTCCCTGGTAAATTCACTGTAATAGCTACCCACCCGTCATATGGAATGAGACCGCCATTTGCTGCAGTGACCTTCAGGTCCTCCTCCCCTAAGATCTCAGAAACTGGGTGAATACTGAGGTCGGGTAGGTATTCATCTTTCCAGGTACGGCTGACTATACTGACTTGTGACCCCGAGTCAAGCAATGAGGTAACTGATAGCTCTGAACTAGAGCCTTTTTCCCAATCAGGCTAGCAATAGCTCTAGCTTTAGCCACACGCGGTGGCTGGGTTACTTGGTTGCAGTGACTTTGTGTATTAGCCATTACTGAGGTTGAGGGTGAGGGGGGGTGCCAGTTGTCATCTTTGACCTCACTTATCGATTGGGACTTATTTCCAGACCCGGTCACTCGATGTCCCGCTCCAGTGACCGATTGAAGTTTCCCTGTTCCTTTGGTCGTTTCAGACAGCCTGCTGCACGGTGTCCTCCCTCCCCACATGTGAAACAATGTTTACAGTCTTGTCTGTTTTGTTCCACACAGCTTGGACAACCAAAGGGTTTTCCGCGTCTTGATTGTGTCCTATTTTGACTGTACTGGCACCCATTGTGAGTTAGCTGTTGGTTTTGCTTTTGCATGGTTACCACCAGTCTGGTCAGCTCCTCTACTTTGGTCGTAAGGTCCCTCAGGGGATCTGATTTTGTCTGATTCAACTTGGACTCTACACTCTCTGACTTTATGCAGGGTCCCTTTACCACTTCAGGCTCAAGCTGTGCACTGTGTGCATTTGTTATAGTCTGCCGGCGGGAAGAGCCAAGCCTTTTCATTCTCTCATTTTCTTCGCTGGTGATTTTCATCACCTGACGAAGAATCATCTCATCAGTGACCCCACTATTGGACAACAGAGGTTTGAGTTCTCTGCGTATGTTGTTGTGTCTGTGCCCAAAGCCTTGGTACACTGTGTGTAGGAAAACATCTTGTACCGTAGCTGTGGAGTATTTAATGTCAGTGTCGGCCAATTTTGATGTGAATAGGATGCGTTGTTTTAAGCCCATCACTCGGTAGAGAAATTGTTGTGGTGTCTCGTTCTCATCCTGCTTTGTGCACATCAACTCTTGGAATAGCTCTGTGCTGTTTTTTTCTCTCAGATGGGTTTGGAGAAACCCCTTTAGTTCAGTCACTGTTAGGTCATCTTTGTTTACCAACATCTCCTTGAATATGCCGGGTCTAATGATTTTGAGCTCACCACGAACAATCTCTGAGTCGGAAAACCCTTCTCTGATTCCATCATCAATCTGTTTGCAGACATTATTATAGCTAATGTCTGAGGACTGATCACCGACCTGACCGCCTTGCACTTTGAACTCTCTCCTAGGGAGGTAATTGAGTTCCCTATAGGGCACCATCTCCTCGCGAGCTGACTGGGCGGCAGGCTCACTCGGTAGGCTTCCGCTTGGATGGCTGGGCTAGACTAAGGGCGGGGGTATGTGTGTCTGTGGCGGTGTAGCATGTGCTGGTATATACTGAATGAGTCGCTTGCTAAGCTCTTCGTAGCTAGCGAGCATTTTAAGCAAATCAGCGTTCGCTGTATCAGGTGCAGTTAACATTGCAGCCTCAACTGAACCTGAACCTGGTACAGCAATATCACTCGGCGAAGCAGTACTGACCAAAACAGGTGTGTGGTGACTCTGAATATAAGTGTCTGTGGTGATTTCAGGGGGTGCATGGATAATGACAGAATCATCTGACAAATCAACAGGATTAACAAGCTTCTCACCGCTCTGCGCAGCAGGTAACTTAGAATCACCCTTTACACTTAGTAGTGACATGTCATCATCACGACATTTCACAACCTCAACAATAGTATCTCTTAACATCAGTAAGTGAACCATTCCCTCATCCTCAGTTTCAAGTAACTGCTTACTGTACATGAACGAGTTGATGTGGTCGTAGCATCCCTCCTGGTCTCCCTCCACAAGCTCTGACTGGTCCACATGCGACACTGGATCCACCACTCTGGCGACCCGAAAAAGCTCTTCAGCCGACAAGGTGAGCAGGCTCTTCCTAATGTCCCACACTAGGCCCTTCCTCTCAACATTCGACATGATAGCTCCTCGTCTCCCTCACGGCTGGCAACACAGTTCGGTGATGGCGCCGTCTGCTCTGGATCACAGACCTCCACTCGTCCACGGTCACAGCCCCCACGGCTGGGCAGGGCGTTTGGTCGGCGGCTGGATGATGCGACCCTCCCTCCTAGTTGCTGGTAAACATGGTCATCAACATCACTCGGCTACCAATCCAATAGGTGGCGCCGAAAAGTGCTCCCGGACGAGCCCCCAAGAATCTGTAGCGGGTCCCGCTCAGGTCTCTGCTGACAGATATATAGATAATTCGTTGGCAGGAGTTACCTGGAAATATTGGAAATATTGCACAGAAATCAGCGAAGCAGGACAACTGTTGCTCATTCTTCATTCATTCGAATTATCGTTTATTCCATGTTCACTGTTACATTTTAGCAGCAATCATGAGATATTTTCAGTGTCATTTTAACCTTTTAACATCAATCATGAATTGATTCAAGTTCATTGTAACCTCTTAACTGCAACCATGAATTATATTCCGTTATTTTGTCTGCTTTACACTGTAGCACTCATTAAACACACATTTGGACAACAAAGCCATATGTTCTTCCAATATATGTCCCCTTTTACATATTTTCCAGAAATAAACTTATCAGAATTTGTATCAAACCAAAAATACACATTTTCCTTTTTAAATCAAGTATTTTCTCTCACATCAATCATGTTTGCACTTCTCCCTCGAACACACGTTGTCTAACATCAACCGTATTTGCACTTCACCCTCAGACACACGTCATCTTTCTCCTCTCATCGAAAGAGTATTCTGTGGTAACTGTACATTTTTTTTACACAAGTATTCACTTTATATAACAGAATAAATCTCCGTTGCACTTAAGTTAGGTTACATTTCCACTATAACTTCATATGAAAGCAAACTGAAACACCAAACATAGCTGTTTAATCACTTTCCGTCATATCTCATGAATTGGAACGATTTCCTTGCTACGATTCACGCGCGTGCTGCTTAAACAGGGCTGCAGCCGCGGCTGATCTCAATATACACGTCAGCATTAACTTGCTACGTTTCGAACAATGAACCGTGCAAACTGCTTTTGACCAATAAAGAAATAACCCTCAAATGTGCGGGAGCCGAAAGAAATAAATGAATGGGTTTCCAATTACCATAGTCATGTACCATAATACTGAAATGCTTGTAGTTAACGCACTTTTAGCTTACAAACCACAAATCACCGGGAGTTCGTATTAGCTTATAGCCATGACATTGGACGCCATTGTATCATCTTCGACAGTCACGTACCGCAACACTTAAATGTTTACGCAATTAACACACCTTTAACGTACAGACCACACATCACCGGGAGTCTGTCTTAGTTTATAAACATCTGGGTTCACGCAAATAACAAGTAACTAACCTGGAAATATTGGAAATATTGCACAGAAATCAGCGAAGCAGGACAACTGTTGCTCATTCTTCATTCATTCGAATTATGAGCCCCACTTCCTCTACGCATTGTAATGACTCCCAGTGACGCTGCTGGTTAGTGCTGCCCTCAAGTGTCCATATCATTGTGTGGTTCTCTGTATTTTCTTATTATACATTAGCCAGAATGAAATAAAATACAATTCCAATGAACCAAAAAGTGACTCTTGGGAGAATGGAAACAGATAATAATTATATCTCAACAAAACACTTATTTTGTGAGTATCACACAGACATAGCCAAAAAATGTATTATTATTATTATTATTATTATTATTACTTTATAATTGGTTTCCTGACTGGCAGCATCACCACCTTGTAAAGCAGCTGCAGGAATTGAGAGGCACAGGGTTCATCGGATGGTGCAGTCAGCCCAGCGAGTTATTGGTGCTGTATTGCCCAACCTGATGGACTTAAACCATTTGAAATGAGGACCCCTGTGAGTGTGAGGTCGACCACCGTGCTGCCCTACTGACTAAGATGAATGATGGGCAACCAAATCTCACTGCTTTGAACGACATGTGGATCTGATGGATCACAGAACTTGGAACAATTTGATTATTATGTATGTATTATTATAGATGTATGATTTTTGTTTGAATAATTATTTGTATTAATAACAATAATACTATTACTATTTTTATTATTATCATGTTATGAAAATATTAATATTAATTATGATATTAATATCATACAGAACACTCCCCAAAAATGCAAAGTGTCTTTTAAAGTTTCTATGATGATAATGATATGATGAATATTATTGATATTCTAGTCACCAAATAAAAATAATTAAGTATGGTTGACTGTTCAGTTTTTGTGTCGACACAGATTTTGTTCCAAAGTAAATAATGTGTGACTCTCGCTGATTCTGGCTTGGTTTCGAGTCTCTCACATTGTTTTTCATTTTAGAGCTGGAAATTGGAGATTTGGAGCAGCTCATTGAGACAAGTGTTATTTTCAAAATAATACGGATGATTAATTTTCCAGTTTAGAGTTCTTTCTAGATTGGTTGCTTATTTTAAGGCGCAATTACAGATTATCAGTCAACATTCCAATCCTGCGTCGTGTTTGAGATGACCCGGATTCTCGCTGTTCAACAGTGATAATTTAATTTCGTCCATTTCGAAAGATCGAAATATCATTTCAGAGGCAAATGCTTTTACAACTTCGTGTTAAATGGAGTAGCCTAAGTGACGCAGTATGAGTGAGATCGCGCTGATGGTTAGCGAGCCAGAGTCCGTGCATACGACCATTGCCAAATGTTGCGACAGATCATTAAATGCTGATATAGATACTGTGTCCTCCGTCCCTCTTGTATTGTTCTTGCTAGCTGTTCGGACTATTCTTATTGGATAAGAATTGCAAATGCAGCCATTTTTCATTACCCATGCGATTGTAATATGACTCGTGATCGCTGTAATCCTCATAATTATATGGTGTTCTTTGGTGGCTTCTGAGAGTGCTGAGCGCCTCCCGATAGATTTAGCTTTTAGAGCTCAGATGATGGAATAAATGCTACGGGTCTGACAGAAACCTGAAATCAGTTTGCTAATTTTTGGACATAAAAATGGCCATTCTGTTAAGAGTAAGAGTATTTCATGCGTGACTGATTTATAAACTGTACAGCTGACGATGTATATATCCTACTGCCATATTCTGAATGCAAATGGCAGCGATATTGGTCAACTGCATAGAAAATTTCAATTCCCGATGTTGAAATTAATGTTAACAAAGCATACTGCCTGTTTATATTCAGCGGACAAATGTTCGCGTCGACGCGAATTTTTCATAGAATTTACATAGCAGGTTCGGTCCGCTTGCAAGCCATCTGGGCTTTCATCGACTTTTTAAAAAAATGGTGTAACGTGTTATATTGTCTTCTGTGTCGAGCATTTTGTTTTACCTTGCTGGACATAGCTAAGCGTATTTCTGGTCATTTTTGTTGTATATAATTATTTCGTTATATGTGTGTAGCTAGCATGAGCTACATGGAACTCCGTGCTGTGACACGGAGCCTCAGATAATCGCGATACATTTTCATAAAACAATATGCCTGCTGCCATGAAATAATTATGTTTCCTAATTGTATGAGATTTGTTTGTTGTGAAGTTACGATTAAATTTGTGCTTTGATTGCTATTTGCATTGCATTATTCCGCATACTTTCGCTGCATACTGCCCGTTTATAGTTAGCGGACAAAGCTATCGCGTTGACGATCTTGCATGGAACTGTACACAGCAGATGCCGTCCGCTTGTCATCCATTCTGGGCTTGCTGGAATCGCCGATTTTTTAAAAAGATTGTATGACGTGTTATATTGTCTTCTGTGTCTAGGTAGCTCGGTCTTCCTTTTTGTTTTACCAAGCTGAACATAGCTAAGCATTTTTGTGGTCATTTATGCAGTATAAATGAATTTGACTTATATTACAAGGCGAGTTAGCTAGCTGTCAGCTAGCTGCCCGGGATAAACTACGCCATGCCTCGGGGACCAGCGCATTGTTCGTCGGTCCTCATATTAAAATGGAGGCCGCTGCGGCTCGTAGGCTTATTTGCTTGATGCCTGAGAAGCCTGGATTGTCGTGTGTTGTATTGTGTTCTATGTCTGCTTATGTTATCTTTTTAATTATTTTTGAACAAAACGAAGAATTTCAGTGAACGTTTGTGCTGTATGTGATTATTTCGTGATAAGTATGTAGCTAGCATGCTAGCAAGCTACTGCGAACCATAATCGCGATGCATTTTCATATAACAATATGCTAGTTTGCATAAGATAATTATGTTTCATAATTGTATGACATCTGTCTGTTGTGATGTTACGAATAAATTTGTGGTTTGATGGCTATTTAATTTGTATTATTCAGCATATTTTCTCTCGCATCGGAGGCAAAACAAGATGGCGGCGTTTCAATTTTGTCCCGATGCTGTTTAGCCAATAAGAAGAGAGAGAGAGAATGGTCGATGCTGTTTAGCCAATTGGAAAAGTGAGCGAGTCTGGTTGTGCAAGAACGCCTCGCTCTCATTGAAAATGAACGGGCTCCATTCATTGTCTATGGGAATTTTTTCATTTTTAATTGCGAATAATTAATAAACTGTAATTAATATCGATATGATTTTGAATAGCAACGACCCGCACATATAGTAGAATAATGTGGTATGCAGATTGTATGGGTAGTATGAAAACTGTAGGAGGAGTTAGTGTTTACAGAATGGGAAGAAAGAGAATAAAAATAAAAATAATAAGTTGAAAGATCCTGAGAAATAACAAGAGTTTGCATGCTTCACATGCAAACTAATAAAAATAAAAATAAGTTGAAAGATCCTGAGAAATAACAAGAGTTTGCATGCTTCACATGCAAACTAATAAATGTGTCGCGTATCTTGCATTGTTGTACATGCATGTTAATCCCAAAATTTAAAGCAGCAACAGTTTGTAATAATAGGAACACGCTATCCATTGTTTCTCTTGCCAGTGAGCAAGATTTGACTCGGCTGTGTTATACCTAAACACGCCTTCTCTGCCAACATCCGCTGGAAGGAGGGGCAGAGGCGGGACAGAGGAGTACTTGCGCCAGGCTACGCCGGGCACGAAATTGCCACATACGCCTGGACACACCCCGTTGGTGCGGCGCACCCCCCATGCGCCACGCCTGCACCGCGCCTGCGCCTGGTCAACGAAATTAGAGCCCATTGTCTTATTTCCTCGATTGCTTGCCATGCCCCTTTTTGCTGCCAGCCTCCTCCCCTCCCCTGTATCTCCCTCATTTCTCCCAGTATGTTGAAGCCCATAGTTTTGTGTAGCCCAGTGTGAGTCTGTATCACTTCTGCTGTTACTCACAAGCCTTATCCCACTTACAACTTCTACCTCCCCATGTTTTGATTTTCTTTGCCTCACAGTTTCCGAGTTTAAAATTGCCCTCAGTGTCTTGTTGCCTTATGGTTTTCTGGATCTTTGCCTACTTTTTGACCTTGACTCTGTCGAAAGGTTTTGCCCGTAAAGTCTACCCCTGGTAACTGACTTGGACTGTTGATTCTGATTTTTGGCTCAGTTTACTTTCTGTGCAGTTAATGTTTACCTCTGTCTTTGCTTGGATCCATTCACCGCTCTGACAAAGTCACTATATGCCCTGGACATGGAACAATTTCAGCATAAACTCTATAACTATAATCTATTTTCACTTAAGTCATTAAAAAGCAGCTAAACTTTAGCTTTCAAGAGGACTTACAGAATTTGTTTGGCATTTTTTCTGAGGTTTAAAATTCAGTATTTCAGTGTATGTTTTGACTTTTTTTTAGCAGTTTGAACCATATGGTTCAATTGAACACAGCAAAGTAAATGAAACTATTAAAGTGTAGAGGAAGTATAGCTCTCACCTTAAAAATATTTCTGGACTCATTTTGCATTGCTAGTTATTCTAATATTTCTGCAAAAATCCAGTGTCATTCGGGCAACAGGTAAAAAAAAAACCAGGAGCTTTCTTTATAACAGACCTACTTCTCCATACATGTGACAGTGAAACATGACTGTACATCCCTTAAAGCCTCTGTTGTTATCAGTCAGATCGCAGTGGTTTTCTTCTTTTGTATTCAGTAGTCTTCCACTGGTAGAAATCCATGGAATTACCTATGGGATTTCATCGGTCGATACAATGAAACAAAACACTTGACAAGAACACGAGTAAACACTTTAAGTTGTCTTCGAGAGAAATTAAATGGTTGGACATGACAAAAATACAGTTGTATTGAAAACTGCTGAATACTTTAGAACAAAACCAATATGGTATGGCTAATAACTACCAGCATGAAGGCAAGGACAGGTATATGTCTCACTCACTGTTGCATGCATGGCGAAGTGCAGATGTTACAGTCAATGAAAACCAATCAATATAGTGTCCGTTGAGGCCCAAATAGAACATTTTTTCACACAAGAAGACCTACCTGAACGCACTATGGACTCAAATTATAATATTTTCCTCACAGAAATAAAAGTCTGAAGTTCGAATATGCCTGAAGATGGAACATTTAAGTCTGGAGTTTCAATATGCTTGTTGATGGACAGATTAAAGATGGCAATAGCAGGTAGGTGTGAAACTGCATTCACAGAGTGTTTGAAAGAAATCAGGCCAAAGTGGGAAACTATTCATCCAATTCGATAAAAAATTCTCACTTCTCTGGCTATGCATCACATTATAAAACTCTTAATGCTGAGCTCTTCCATTGTTCACATAATGTTCTCTCAATAATGTATGTTGGTACAGATTGTTAGCTGTTTTTGTCTTTCAGGATTATCATAGTTCGATAGGTTCAAAGATTAAGGCAAATACAAGAATGACTAATCGGGAAATGTAATGCCCTCCCCTGCCAGGCATCCAATTTCCCCAGCTACCTGCCTTTCCCTAATTACCCAATTATTCTGTTCTCTCTCGGTTCATGTTCACACTTGGTTTTAATTAAGTTAGATTATTTTAGAGTGCTCAGGGAAGTTGGTGAGATCATCTTTAAGCCGCTATCCATCATCTTCAGACTGTCTTTAGAAACTGGAGAAATACCAAATGATTAGAAACAGGGCAATATAATACCAATATATAAGAAAGGGGACCGTATTGAGCTAGGAAATTACAGGCCAGTCAGTTTAACTTGCATTACGTGCAAAATACTGGAATCTATCATGAAAGATGAGCTGGACTTATTTCTTGAACGTAATAATATCTTGAGGGATAGCCAACATGGTTTCATTAAGGGAAGGTCATGCCTGACAAACCTTCTGGTATTTTTTGAAGAGGCCACCAAGGCTTTCTGACCAGAGCAGGGCTTATGACATCATATACTTGGATTTTTATAAAGCATTTGTTACAGTACGCATAAGAGACTAATTTTTAAAATGAGCTCCATTGGAGTTACAGGAAGCATTCTGAAGTGGATTCAAAACTGGTAACAGGACAGAACACAAAGAGTGGTGGTCAGTGGTATCTTATCTGAGCTAGATATGGTGGGGAGTGGCGTCCCCCAGGGATCAGTGTTGGGACCCCTGCTGTTCCTCATCTACGTTAATGACTGCGATAGGAATATTGAGAGCCAATGAGTTAAATTTGCAGATGATACTAAATTGGGAGGTTTGGCAAATAGTTTAGAGTCCACTAAAGTGATTCAGGATGATTTGGATAGAATCCAGAATTGGGCAGAAATGTGGCAAATGAAATTTAATGTTGCAAAATGTGAAGTTGTACATGTAGGTAATAAAAACATTAGGTGGGATTACTTCATGGGAGGTTTAAAACTGGAATGTGCTCCACACAAAAAAGATCTGGATGTGATTGTTGTCCAAACCCTCACAAGTTCTAGCCATTGTGCCGTAGCAGTTAAAAAAGCCAATCGGATGTTGGGATACATTGCCAAAAGTATTGATTACAAATCTAAGGAGGTGATGCTTCTTTTGTACAACACATTCATCAGACCACATCTAGAGTATTGTGCACAGTTCTGGGGACCATACTTTGAGAAAGATATAGAGTGTCTATAAAAAGTTCAGAGAAAAGCCACTAAGCTAATTTTGGGTATAAAAGATGAAAGCTATGAGAAGATCCTTAATCTCTTGAGTCTTAGGAAAAGGAGACTTAGTGGTGATCTGATTGAGGTCTTTAAATATGTTAAAGGGATTAACAAAATGAATTATGTAGGATTCCTTCGGCCAAGTGTTGTTTGAAGAACTTGGGGTCACAAATGGAAGTTGACAAAAGGTAAATTTAGCACTGATGTTCGAAAACATTTCTTCACCCAACGAGTAATTTTGATGTGGAATAGCTTGCCTGACTGACCATATTGTTGAGGCAGATACCTTTGGAGTTTTCAAGAGCAGGCTTGACTTAATGCTAGCTACCACTGAATCATTGAGTATCTGAAGTGATATATTCACAGGAGTATAAAGAAACTGACGAGCCTAGTTGGGCTGAACGGCCTGTTCTTGCCATTCATGTTCCCCATCCATGCTGGGGCAGTGGGCGTTACGTTACAAAATCCTGGGAACTTACTGTACTCCTTTCAACCAAAGTCATGCCTTCGTCATTTGAACCTCTTGTGTTCAGTTATTTTTTTCATCCAAAATTGTTTGACTTTTTACCGGCTGTACTCTCTCTCTCTCTCTCTCTCTCTCTCTCTCTCTCCCATTTTTTCTACCTTCATTTAAAAATAACCAAGTGACTCCATTTGAAATACATATTCCGGCGTGCTTATACATCACCACGGAAACCACTTGAGTCTGCACATGTCAGTGTCACCTCTGAATGAAGCCCAAGGTTGAGTCTTACTGAAAGGAAAGGAAGCATCAGAGCAGATAATTTATGCTAAGCTAACTGCGCTTGTTTTGCTCCAAGGCAGGCATAGCAGCATTTAAAAGTATCTAGGACTTATCAGAGGAGCGCAACACTTTAAAGCATCAGTTCTCTTTGTCATGATTGTTTTTTGTCACTTATTTGCATTTGACTGCCAAGCTCGAGGACCCTTAAAGAGACAAATTTATGCACAGCTGCGATTCAGCAATTTTTTTCCTCTAGTGAAAAACAAAACCATTTAGGCTTTTCATATGCGTACGATTCGAGAGCCAACTTATCTGAGAAGTGGGTATCATCTCTATAAACAGCTAAACCATCGCAAAAACTGCATCTAAACTGCTTGCATCCAGCTGGGGCCGTTTCCGGGCTGAGGAACTTAAGGTGACCCAGAAAGTGACTTGGAGCATGTGAATCTTGCACACTACCAGGCAGAAAAGAAGTCACAAAATGTTTTTATTTTGAACCGCATTAAGCTTTGATCACACTGAGCATTCATTGTGGCGTTGTTTCAGCAATCTTATTCAATGCTGCAACATTGATGGGTTACTGGTCATTCAGTATATTCAGGTTGTCTGCTAAATTCATTTTATTGCTGCAGAACAGTGCTGAGCCAAGACCTGACCAATTGATGCAACCCCAGATCAATCATCATTGTCCAATCATAGTGCCCACTGTACAGAGGCTTGTCCAGTGGGCACTATGCATGATGGGTGCATCGCTTCATGGGCTTCCTTTCTTACCCCGATGGGCCCATAACTCTGGAATTGGGTAAGTCTGGGCTCATTAGACCACATGATCTTTTTCCATAACCCCCCCCCCACCCCCACCCCCACCCCATCCCATCTTTATGCTCCCTTGCAAATTGAACTCATTTTTTCCCCAATTACCCTTGCTAACATGCGGCTTCTTTCTGGCCACGCAGCTGTTTAGTTCCAGTCCTCCAAGTTCTTCTTACATTGTACATGTGGAAATGCTCTGACCTTCATAATTAAACACAACCATGAGTTCTGCCGTTGATTATTTATGATGACACTTCACAGTGCGTTTTGGTGATTTCTGATCAAGATCATTCATGATTTTTTTTCCGACTGATTTTTTTTCCACAAAGTTAACAGTTTTCCATTATTATTTGAGGTTTTAACAATGCGTCAACAGTTTTTCAGCCCATTCCAGTGTTTCTATCAATCTCAGCTGTTGTTTTTACTTGATGCTGGTCAATAATTTGCCCCTCTGAAAACAAAGTAACTTTCCACAAACATGGCACATGTCATTGTACATGGTTTAAGAAATGCAAAGCTTCAGGCTCCATCAGTAAGGTTGAAAAGAATCATTGCCTGCTGAAACACATTTATCACTGCTGTAATAATTAATTCATAGGCTCTTCAGTATTGGCTCACTTAAAATCCAAACTGCCACTTTTTTGGCCAGGCAGTATATGTGCACATGATTGCAAGAATGTGCCACTTCCAGTTGGAGCAAAGTTATTTTTCAAAATGTCCGAGAGCAGTCTCAGATAAAGACACAGATTTTAGTACTTGCACCGGAAGTTGTACATGACAAAATCTTCATAATAAAATAAAATCTAATAAAGTGCTTTCAACTCTGTCCAATCTTGTCCCTTTCTGACTCTTTACAAGTTTATTTTACACTGATGGAGTTGATTTAACACCAGTAAACTCATTCAAAATTAGATTTTTGGAATTAAGCTCAGGACAGTGATTTTAATAGAGAGGCACTGCAAAGCTTTTGTAAATCATGACAGTTAATTACCTCCGCCAAGGAGGTTATGCTTTTGCCTGGGTTTGTTTGTTTGTTTGTCTGTTGGTTTCCAAAATAACTCAAAAATTTATGGACAGATTTTGATGAAATTTTCAGGGAAGGTGGGTATTAAGTCAAGGAACAGGTCATAAAATTTTGGCATATCTAGGCCAAAGTACTGCTGAGATATACGCCAAAGTTTAGGATTTCAAATCTTATCAATGGGCTGGAGTTCCAATCGCCGTGCTTTTGGGTTTTGCTGCCCCCTGGCAGAGGTCTGCGCTCTCTGAGTGCTTTTCTAGTTTGGTGTATGATCTCTTTGGGTTATCTCTGAATCTGAATCATTTCTGAAGGTTAGCTCAGCCTCAGGCACATATCCCTGGTAAATAAAGCAGTGGTGTGGCGACATCCTGCCACATATTATTTTTTTTTACAGAGAAACGACAGAAGGACGAGAACACGGAAGTGAGACTGCGGTTGGTGCGCGTCATCCCAGCTGTTCCCCAGCTCCTGCAGGCTGACTGCTGGGTTCCTTCCTCATTCACTGTTTGACAGGTTCCCAGCAATAACACTGGCTGAGAGACTGGCGTGACTGGGGTTTGAGAGAGTTTGGGAGCTGTGAAAAACTCATTATTTTAGCTGAGTGGCTCTGTCTTTCACACACACACACACACACACATGCACACACACAGGCTGACTGTCTGACAGTCTGTGCTGCAAGCTCTTTTGGAGCCCAAAGCAAAACTTTGCCCAGTGCGACAAGGCATTCTTTCCCAGGCTGTCTGCGCTTGTTTCCAAATTAGCGATAGCATGTATTAGTGATAACTAATCTAGTTTTGAGGTGTAAGGTCTGTGTACAGTGCCACTGTAAAAATTCAGAGCCACCAATGGTTTTTTGGAGCACTGAATAATGAATTTGGTTTCATGGCTAAAAGCCACTGAACACTCTTGAATTCAAGTGTTGTATTGACTTAACATTGTTATATCAGCTAGTCCTACAAAACTGTGTTCAGTGACTTCTCAATAACTTCTCAGATGGAAAACCATATTGGTTAATCAAGTTACTGAGAAGTAGCTTCTCATAATGGCATGAAATCAGTTAACCATTCAGTAAATCAAGTATTTAACCCCATGAAATGAAAATGCTGCTGCTACATTCAAGCTTGTCAAACTTCAGGCCTATTTTACATGTCAGTGGAGATCCCATTTGTTTGTTTGATTGTTTTCAGCAACCCTGCAAATATACCCTACTGAATTGCAGGGAAATATACACAAAATGATGAACAAGATCTAGATATATTCAATTTGATGTAATGTTGTGGCCATAAAAACATGACTTCCTGAGTAATAATATTTCTCTCAATGTAAGTGTGATGTGTTTGTAGCTTCAGTGAAAAGCTGCAACCAGCAGATACAAAATATGTACTGTATGTAATATTGTCCTAACATATGGAAAAAAAGCTATGACTGACTTTGAACCCATTTCAGGGAAAGCTAAACTGAAAAATTAGAGTTTAAGGAGTTGATAATTTTGAGTGTACCTCGCGGAGTCTTAACCCCTTTCTGCAGATGTAGACGCCTGCGTCGATAGACCTGCAAATTTAAGCACGCTGTTACTGTACTCGATCACTAGATGGCACCCCCGTATCAGTTATTGAATGTTCACAAGCAAGCAGACCTCGAATGCGGTTCTGAATATGGGGAAGTTCACTCCGCTCCCTGTTTTTCGAGAGCTGCATGAATTAAACTCCTCAGCTAAGCCGGATGTGCAAACTGGTCAGTATCCTTGCCCATAGTATCGATTCAGCAGTTTAAAAAAACGATATCTTGACACAAAAAAAATCGTTATCCTTTGTAGCAACCAGTTTAGCCACAGTGAGCCAACAGTATTCCAATTAGTGTTTCAGAAAAATCAGTTTTCTGAGGCAAAAAAATCGACATGGTATTGATTCTCTCACATTCTACTGTCAATTACAGTTGTCTCATACAAAAGAATTCGTTGTTCCCTACCGTGGATTTACGCGTAGATTCCTTCATTGACAAATCCAGCGATTCCTTATATCCACCTAAGTACTGGCGTTGATAGCCAATCACTCAACCATACACTCAGTGTCTTCTGCGTAATTGTAGAGTTACACTTCCTGCCCTCGTGAAGTTACCCTGGTAACAATGTATCGATTGGCTCGTTTCTTATCCAATTCCCGAGTGTTTAAACATTGTAGAGTAAGTGAAACACATTGATTGGACAAACACAGAGCATACGAACCTATGCGTATCAGCATGTTCGGTTGTATCCTGTCTACTTTATGCACATTACGCGGCTAAAATAGACGCGATTTATATAAAATAGGTTCGCAAAACTGGCCTTGAAGTGTTCAGTTACATTTACAGGATTAAAATGAGATAAGGATATGGTCGGTTGGAATTATTTCGAATGAAACAGGACCGGAGGGTTCTTGCTACTGGATCAGTCTCCCGAGGAGGGATTCATGAAAAAGGTCAGGCTGCTACTTTTTTTTTTTGTTTCGTTTTGGAATGTATTCATACTCGACAAAGTCAAATGTCGAGGTTTATTTCCTGGTTAAAACGCGAACTGCCCGTGCATTTGGATGGACCCCCTGGTACGTTCATTGCACGTTTCTTTTGAATCGGGAGAGGCAATGGATTGTTTGATATTCCCTGAAAGTGGAGTGTCTTTTCTGTTAAAATAAGGTATATTTCAGAATTCAGATATTACTGAGTTAGTGAGGTGTACTTGTTCCTTATAAGTGTTGAAATGGGTTCGTGAGCTTAGAAGAGGGGACTGGTAGCTTCCATTACAGGGTGAATGTTCGGACCGTTTAATAAGCAGTTTATTTAATGCGTGTTTGTGCTGGCTTTGAAGAAAAATGGCCAAAACTCTAAACTTTATTATGGAGAAAAGGCATGTTTTGTGTTTGGAGAAGTTACTGGTGACCACTGATATTCATTGGCACTGATATTGATAAATTCATACTAAACTCAACTAGAAAATCATTTGTTTATATTAAATTTCATGCCTTAAGACTTAATTTGTGTTAAATACATACTTTTTACATGATTTTGAGACTTCGGGGAGACACTTGGGTAGCTGTATAATTTGGCTAATAGCATGTAAGTAATCTAGAATGTAATGTTGAAGATGAATTCTACTTGTGCTCAAGGAGTTTATGATACCAGAAATGTTAAGTTTTAAGCCCCAGCAGTTTTTCAATCCTCAGAATTATTTTTTCTGCAATTTCAATGGTGAATTCTCATGAAGATTTTTTATGTTTGCAGCTCATTTTCTCTACCAAAATCATGAAAATAAATTGAAATACAATGTAATTCTAAATGCTGTAAGTGTCTTTTCTGAATTGAGCCACATTTTTCCTCTTTATGAAGCTTGAATCTTGAATTATACAACATTAAAGTGGGTAACCCATAAATAGCCAAATTTGGCTTCTGCCGAAAGGGGTTAAATAGATTGTTGGAGAGTGTGAGGAGATTTAGCCGCTTGAGCGCTAAAAATGTCTTGGACCAGGTGACACTTACCCTCCGTCACTCCCACCTCACACTGTCATCTCAGTAACACGGACTCCATCCCCAGGAAACTCAGGACTGTGTTTGTTTTCCGTAGGAAGGGAGTATTTGAATCACCTCGCCAATTCCCAGAACATTACATAACACAGTGGGCTGGGAATTTTACCCTGTAAGAGTCATGCTGAACTCTATGGTGTTACGTCAGGTCCTGACAGGATGTGTTTATATCCATGTTTTTTACTTTTTTTTAGCCTCAGGACCCTGCATGACTGAAAGTCCTGATTAAAGTTTTACATATTATTTTTTTTCTATATTGTGAGTCTCAGTGTGATTACTTTTACAAATAAATTCTAAATAAAATTAGATAATAAAATAGTAATGGCTTTATTGGACCCACCCTTGCTACAGCGCTTTATTTTATCAGTCCACAAACCTCTATGGGATTTTGATTCAGTTCTGTATAGGACTCCTTGTAACTCAATCGGGTTTAATTCAGGACCCTACAGGTATAAAATTTCATAGTTTTTCAGTTTAGAGCCTTTTGAGACTTGCATTTAAATCTATTGCACAAAACCCAAAACCAGTGAAGTTGGCACGTTCTGTAAATCGTAAATAAAAACAGAATACAATGATTTGCAAATCCTTTTCAACCTATATTCAATTGAATACACTGCAAAGACAAGTTACTTAATGTTCGAACTGGTAAACCTTGTAAATTTTTGCAAATATTAGCTCATTTGGAATTTGATGCCTGCAACATGTTTCAGAAAAGCTGGCACAAGTGGCAAAAAAGACTGATAGAGTCGAGGAATGCTCATCAAACACTTATTTGGAACATCCCACAGGTGAACGGGCTAATTGGGAACAGGTGGGTGCCATGATTAGGTATAAAAGCAGCTTGCCTGAAATGCTTAGTCATTCACAAACAAGGATGGGGCGAGGATCACCACTTAGTGAGCACATGCGTGAGCTGATTGTCGAACAGTTTAAAAACAACATTCCTCAACGAGCTATTGCAAGAAATTTAGGGATTTCTTCATCTACGGTCCGTAATATCGTCAAAAGGTTCAGAGAATCTGGAGAAATCACTGCACGTAAGCGACAAGGCCGAAAACCAACATTGAATGCCCGTGACCTTCGATCCCTCTCGCGGTACTGCATCAAAAACCGACATCAGTGTGTAAAGGATATCACCACATGGGCTCTGGAACACTTCAGAAAACCACTGTCAGTAACTACAGTTCGTTGCTACATCTGCAAGTGCAAGTTAAAACTCTACAATGCAAAGCGAAAGCCATTTATCAACAGCGCCCAGAAACGCCGCCGGCTTCGCTGGGCCCAAGCTCATCTAAGATTGACTGATGCAAAGTGGAAAAGTGTTCTGTGGTCTGACGAGTCCACATTTCAAATTTTTTTTGGAAACTGTGGACGTCGTGTCCTCCGGACTGAAGAGGAAAAGAACCATCCGGACTGTTATAGGTGCAAAGTTCAAAAGCCAGCATCTGTGATGGTATGGGGGTGTATTAGTGCCCAAGGCATGGGCAACTTACACATATGTGAAGGCACCATTAATGCTGAAAGGTACATACAGGTTTTGGAGCAACATATGTTGCCATCCAAGCAACATCTTTTTCATGGACGCCCCTGCTTATTTCAGCAAGACAATGCCAAGCCGCATTCTGCACGTGTTACAACAGCGTGGCTCCGTAGTAAAAGAGTGCGGGTACTAGACTGGCCTGCCTGTAGTCCAGACCTGTCTCCCATTGAAAATGTGTGGCGCATTATGAAGCGTAAAATACGACAACGGAGACCCCAGACTGTTGAACAACTTAAGCTGTACAACAAGCAAGAATGGGAAAGAGTTCCACCTGAAAAGCTTCAAAAATTGGTCTCCTCAGTTCCCAAACGTTTACTGAGTGTCGTTAAAAGGAAAGGTGATGTAACACAGTGGTAAAAAGGCCCCTGTGCCAACTTTTTTGCAGTGTGTTGCAGCCTTTAAATTCTAAGTTAATGATTATTTGCAAAAAAAAATAAAGTTTCTCAGTTTGAACATTAAACATCTTGTCTTTGCAGTGTATTCAATTGAGTATAAGTTGAAAAGGATTTGCAAATCATTGTATTCTGTTTTTATCTACGATTTACATAACGTGCCAACTTCACCGGTTTTGGGTTTTGTATTTGAATTTACACCACGGGGCAAAATTTTAACGATGGTGAAGTAGAGTAGATGTGTTACATTCCCTTCTTCTCTGCTTGAGGAAAGAGTCAGCTTTATACCAGCTTTGCACACTGATCTTGGCGTCCATGCTGGGCCAGTGTGACATTATTGCAGCGAAGGTGCTTGTTTATGGTTTACATTTTTAACAAGGGCAGGAGGAGGGCGATCTTGCCTTCTCTACGCGCTCACTCAATCCTCATCCGATCAGTGCAACACTGAATTCCTTCATCAGTATCTACATGGGTCAAAGGTCACCAGAGGTAGCGACCTTTGCCCTGAGAAACTGATGAAGCTAATGACCGCTCTGTGTTAGACATGTATTGGCAATGAATTCACAGCAACACACACTGGGCTGAGGACGGTCTCCATTAAGAAGACATAGAAGCACACAGGGCAAGTTGCAGCGCTAACAAGCAATGCGTAGTTAATAGGGCTATGGCTGGGGGTGGGGTTTGCAATGGAATACGTCCAGCATGTGCAGTATGCCAGGTCGAAGGTCTCCAAGCACTACTAACTGCCAGTGCAATTGAGAGCATTAATCTTATTACTTGTTGTACAAAGGCAAAAGCTTTGCGAGAAATATATTCCCACCCTAGGAGAGAAATTACAAAGAGTAAGGGGGGGGGTCTCTAATTTTGTCACTAATCTGGGTTTAACTAAAAGACCATTAGCCAACCCACAGTAGGAGCATCCTGCAAAAAGTTTAAAATCAGTCCTGCTCGGCTCTAAAACTCCCACATAATACTGCAGAATCTTTGAGGATTTAGTTTGAGCGTGAAACTGTCGCAGATGTTCCGTGGTTGGTTATTTCTGATGTTCCGGCACCATGTGGCTGATAAGCCCACCATAATCACCCGAAACAAAGTCAAAAATGACAATAAATAAATAAATAAATAAATAAATAAATAAAAGCTGATATACCACGCAGCGAGTAAGTATTTCGGTAGTGCCACTGTGTGAAAAATTGGGTGATATACCTACAGACGGTTCACATAATATGGATGTGAACAGCCCACAAATGAAAAGCTCACTGTCACAATACTTTAACCTCATATTTATTGTCTTCAAATCCAACATATTGGAGTACGGATCCCAGATGTAAACACCGTGATGCCGTTCAAATCCTGATGAACAGCGCGGTGCACATTCCTCATAACATTCTAGTTTTTACAATCGCAGGCCTTGAAGCTGTCTCACTGAGACGTATTTTCTCATTGAGATTTGGAGTCCAAAACAAAATGCGCGTCCCATAACACTTATATAGGCGCACAGTTAAAAAAAAAAAAAAAGGCTCGCGCACTCTTGCTTCAAAAACTCTCGGTTTTATTCCTGTATATAATTTATATTTAGTTCCAGTTTTACTCAATCTTCATTAGGCCTACATTGCTGAAATGAAAGCATTGACCGATCAAACGTTAACGTTTTGCTGGGATAAATCCGTAAGATTTTCATGTCACAAGGGCGACAGAGACTTTCTCCTCTCATTTTTGTGATTGCCACCAATTCTCAGTGGAGGTCATGGCATAATTGCCAACTGAGCTCCACAAAGCCTTAGCGCCACCCAGCCATTCGGTGTCATTGTGGCGTGTTTAGAGTGCGAACGACAGAATCGGGTCGTGAGCTCCACGGCAGTGTCAGAGAGGGATGCGGATGCTTCGCGTCCCGCCGGACCCAGGCCGCTATCTGACAGCGTGGGACAAACTCTCCGCAGACGGGGAGAGGGATCGGGTGGTCAGGAAACAGGAATGTAGGCGGGATGATGCGGCACCACCAGAGACCTGAAATTCTGTGCGCAGCGGCGCTGCTCTCCGAATAACGATTTCGTGCTGTTGCTGTTGCGGAGTGGAACGCTGCATGTTTTTCCATTAATTATGACCCCGGCAGTGTTGTTTTTGAAAGATGAATGTTCATCTCACAGATGAAACCTGTTACACTGATATAGAAAGAAATTCATATCTATCATGAATGGGTATGATGACATTGTAGAACTTTTTTTCTGAAATGTACTTAAAAAAAAAAAAAACTATCAATTTACCGCCGCACTTCATAATATCTTCTCAAGTATTGAACTTACGCTCTTACCGTCATGCACCACACGGGTCGGAATATTTATAATATACCGTAGCATGTTCAATTTCCCTCTGGGTTTCCCTTTATTTTGTCAAAAGCCCTCTACATCAATAAGAATGAACATACGTATTTCCTTCCTGAGGTCAGTAGCTACTTCATGTTCATTTACACAAAAAGGTCACAAATGATGGCAGGAAACTGCAGATTTGAAAGGTTTCAGTTTTATGTCCTTATGATAAAGTTTCTTCTTCCTTTTGAATATTGCTTCATAGTGAGTAAACAGCGCTTAACAAATTTATTAGACCACCCGTCATAAGAAAACGAGAAAACACAAATATTTCAGAAATTTGCCAAAAACTGGTTTAAAACTTCAAATTATTTTGTTTTTTCTTTGGCAAATAAGGCACTGAAACCACTAAGTAGTCCTTATTCACACATAAAAAATTTTTTTTTAAAAAACACAACAACTATATTTTGTATGGCCTCCTTTGGCCTTGATTACAGCTTGCATTTTTGCATTCAACCACTAAAACTAATTTGTATGTTCAGGAATGCAAGAAAATGGCTGTTATTTGGCATGTGTTTAACTACTTTTTCAGCTTTTTTGTAATTCAGAACCATTACAGAAACATAAGAATTATTTTGATGATTACCAACACTGCAACTGTGGCATAAACCAGTGGTGGTCTAATAAATTTCTTAAGCACTGTATATAATTTACTAATTATAAAGTTGAAAGGTTATAGAATTTCAAATATATTTTCTGTCTAACATAAAACAGTGTTTGGGACCTGCAGGGGTGTCATTACTTGCGGCCAGCATGATTGCATTGCTTACTGTGACCTTGGTTCATGTAAATGCTGTAAATATCAGGTTTGGAGTTGTGCCATTACATAGTTCCAATAGGCCTGTCAGTTGCCCTGACCACTGTGACCTTGATGAATGTAAATATTAGAGTGTCAAGGCTTGGATATGAAATGATTTACTGTGAATGCATGCATTGCCCCGTAAGTAATACATTCCATGTCAGTAATAAAACGCTCTTTGATAGAGCCGAAAACATGGCCCCATCAAATTGTAATGTGGAATGTTCTAGATTAATATACATTGGGTCCGATGGTTGCTCTACATTGAAGTGTCATTGGCAAGTACAATTATGATTTCACAAGACCGGGTGCACTCTTTAGTGCAAACACAGTACCCTCTAAATGTCCTCATTTTCCAACATGATAATGACACGTGACGCATGCAAAAAACATTAAATAAAGGTTTCAGGGAAGCAAGGACACAGTTACACGCCCTTCTTACGGCTTACAGCCCGGAGTTACTGAACGCGCTGGGCAAATTAGATTTCCTCACCCTTCATCATTCTAAAAACCCCTGTGCTTCTTGAAAAATGATCCAGCATAAGTATTCCCTCATAGATAGTTCAGAAATTGCATCACCACATTCCTACAGGTATTAGAACTGTTTTGAAAGTAAATTTGTCAATTTACTTCTTGTAAGTAACAGGATTATTTCTAGTAATAAGTACAGTATGTCTCCAATAATTTGTCCATCCTCTGCACCCCTACTTAGTTTCGATTCCTGAAGACCCATTCCATGAGCCCCAAGTTCAGTAATATTACTCAGAAAAATTTTACTTAAAACAAATAACCAGCCAATAAATAATGAAATAAAAACATAAATAAACAACAGCAGCCATAGCAGTGATCTCCGCGGCATCGCTCCAGTTATGAGTTGATTATCTTGGACCGCCTTTTGGAAAACAAAACACAGTCTTGCGTCACGGTTAGCCAGGGGCGCTAAAACCCTCGCTGCGCCCGTCTCTGCCACCGTCTTTGGCTGCCAAGAATCTTCATGTCATCCCGCTCTCGCACTGAATCATAGTCTGTCGGCATCAAAAACTCACTTTAGTGGAATAATTTGGACAAAAATGAAGATCTCTCGCTGAGCCACCTCCCTGCACTGGTTCGGTTGATTGCATTATAATGTTTCAGCTCAAGTGCCATGCTTTTCCGAGCTTATCTGGCATTGTGTTTCAATCCTTGAAACACTCCTGACAAGTGTAATCCCCACCTTCTGATCATCCTGGTTTGGTTCAATTGCACCAGGCAAGATCAATCAAATGGTGAAATGACTTGAATCAAAAACAATTGCGTAACTGACCCAAGTGTGATCCCCCCACATGCCCTTGTTCCATATCATTATCGCTCTAATTAGCTGTTTGTGGTTAATGAGAAGGTGGGGTGACGTTTTGGCCCCGGAGTCAGGCCCCGGGATCAAATGTGTGTAGCAGAAATGGCGCTATTGGATGGGATAAGTATGACGCATGATGAGTGCAGAGGTCTTAATGTTGCCGGCAGCTGATATTCTGAGGGACTGACTCCTCCCCCTCAGCTGTGATTGGCCAGTGTTCAGATGTTCTAACTGTAGAGAGCTGAATGACTGAGCCCACCCACATCAGCTGCGATTGGCCAGACAGCAGACATTTTTCTTGTAAAACACAGAGTAATGGGTTCCTCCCCCCACAGCCAGTCTGCTGTGATTGGTTGGTCCTGATCTGACAGCCACGTTCTTTGTTAAGGGTTTATAGTGCAGTACTGGGTAATAGAGGTTAACTAAGCAATTAACTGTGTGGTCAACTGCACACAGAGGCTAGCTGACAATAAAATTCACACATCATCAATGGGAATCGACTCATATCCAGTACCTTTGGAGAAAATGTGCTCATTTGTGTGATGTCAGTGGTCGTTACCATGGAGGGTGGTGGGGTGGGGGATGGGGGTACAGTCGTTAAGGTCGTACTCGTTAGCGTCAGGTTTGTCACTCTCCTGCGCTATATCCATGTCACATAAGGAATACCCCCCTGTTATTCAGTTCACCAAACGTTTCTGCCTATAACCCAGGGGTGGGCAATCACAGTCCTGGAGGGCTGGTGTGTATGCAGGTTTTTATTCCTATCAATTACCCTGACTAATTGAGTTAATTGATTGCATGCACAAATATAGATTTTCGCAATGATTCGATCAAAGGAAAATGTTTTATGAAGGGAGACAAGACTAGTCTTTGTAGTTAAATGATAATTTAAAGAAATGCGCATGAAACGTCAGATTTCATAAATGGTTTGGCTAATTGAGACAATCAACTAATTAAAGACCAGACGTTGGTGTGAAAACCAGGGACAGATACGGCCCTCGCTGCCCACCTCTGCTATAACCCATCCAGTGATCATTTTACTTTCAACCTTCACTTCCTTCCCTGATTATCGTTCCATCCAGCAATCCCTCTATCTCCTTCACCTTTACTTCCTCCTCATCCCTTCATTTTAAAGAGGTTATGGGAATTAATTTTAAAATCTCTCACCAAGTTCCGTTCAATTAATTCCCCGTCATAGAACATTCTACGTTGAAATTTTTCCAAAATAACTCCTCATTACTGAGTTATGGCAATAGCAACGCACTTAGCAACCAAGACAAAAAGCTTCGGCCATCTTCAGGAATTTCTGATAGTGACGTCAATTCAAGAAGAGCCTCTTTGCTTACTGAGCGGCATTGTGTATTTAGCGTGCATGGTGTGTAATCAGAAACAGCACTCACACTTACCCTCGACTCACCATATAGTGAGTACGATTAAAATGTAACTGGAGTGTGAGAGAGAGATCGACCTACCTCTAAATGAGGGAGTGGTCCCACTCCTGATATTCACAAATGCCACTCGAGAATAACTGACAGTAGTGGGTACTGGGTACCACAGCTGGTGCTCGGCTGCTGCAAAGGGACGCTCAATCCTCACCCTTCAGTGCTGAATGACCTAAACCTGCAGGACTAATTGGTGAAACGAAAATCCATCCATTTTCTATACTCGCTTATTCCTCACTAGGGTCACGGGGCGAGCTGGAGCCTATCCCAGCTGACTACGGGCAAAGGCAGGGACCCACCCTGAACAGCTTGCCAATCCATCGCAGGGCGCACACACCATTCACTCTCACACTCATACCTATGGGCAATTTGGTGTCTCCAATTAGCCTGATATGCATGTCTTTGGACTGTGGGAGGAAACCGGAGTACCCGGCGAAAACCCACACGGGGAGAACATGCAAACTCCAAACAGAAAGGTCCCAGGCCGGATTCGAACCCACAACCTTCTTGCTGTGAGGCAGCTATGCTGACCACTGTGCCACCGTGCCACCCAGTGATATGAAATTGAGATGCATTTTAATAACGTTGTTATACATTGCTTCACAAAATTGAGGCATTTCTTTCGCACATAAATGACGATGTAAATATCAGCATGTCTTCATAAATTCTGTGGTTGAGTGGCTCGCGAAAGGTACAGGACTCATCTCGCGGGCTCAGGAAAGGTGCGAGGCTCACAAAGCAACAAGCTGTGAAACGTGCCAGACATTTCCTTCTACATTCAGCTATTAAGAATGAAGAAAAGAACAGATTCTCGTGACTTACAGCTACATGAGCCCCGCAGACCAATCCACACGCGCCCCACGAGCCCCTGAGCGCAGAATTTTCCAGCCCATGAGGAAAGAAAAGCACAAGAAATCCGAATACGTGAGAGTTGACACATATGCGTCATTAAAACTGGTCACACCTGATAATGTTTTTCGGAGTTTCTGCAATGGTAATTTTATGAAATTAATTGAATGAAATTAAATTACAATCCATCTTGGATTGTATGTTGTGTTCTTGAAATGACGTCCCACTTCCTTATTAGCCAATTTCCCGGGAAATTTGAATGATCTTCGGAATTGTACGAATAAATGTCAAAAAATGCGTTTAGAACACATTTTTCTCACATTTATCTCTCATGATACCTTTTATTTATCTAGTCAGAACGTAAATAACAGGATTCCAGCAATTTCATATAGGACTTCCCATTACCTCTTTAAATACACCCAACAGTTTCTGTCCTCTGAGAAATATTCTCTCTCATGCCTAATTTCTCTACATCGCTATTTCTCTCTTACCATCCCTCCTTCTCTCCATGTCTATCCCTCTATTCCCTCTCTCTCTCACTCCCTCCCCCGTCCTGTCCTCACTTCCTCGCTGTTTCCTCCCTCTCTCGTTCTCTCACCCTCTGTCCTTCTATTCCACCTTTTTTTTGTCTAATTCATCCCCTCTTTCTCTCATTCGGTTCCCTTTTTCAACTGTCTGATTTCCCCAGCCATCCAAAGCATGAAGTAAAGCTTATGTGTTAGCACTTTAAAGTAAGAGTACATAAGTTAATTCAGTTAACATCACGTGACCAAGCCAATTTGTCCACGAGAGTCCTGAATCCCAAAAAACATGCCAGGCCGCAAGAGAAAGTAGTGCGTAAGGTCTACGCGCCAGGCTCCTAGTTTGTTTTTAATAACCACGTTGTCTCCCCATTTTGTATTGCAATCTGGCCATAACACCGCACCAATCACAATTAACGAAGAGATTCTCATTAGGCTTACATGCATTTCTGTAGGCTGTGGGCAGGAATCTGAACATCTTGAAAAAACCCACAGAAATATCATCAAGCAAACTTCTCACAGAAAAGCCCCAGGATTCAGTCTCTCAACCCCTTCTGCAGTGCGATGATAGTATTGCCCTCTACAGTGCACTACAATGCACTGCACTGCACCATGTTCTCCCAGCGAAGTCGTCAGAAGTCATTTTGCCCGCGACGCTGCAGAACAGTCTCCCTGCCGCCTGCTAAAAATGTGCACTTCAGTGCTGACACTGGGTGACAAGGGCAAGCATTAGCATAGAAAATAGCCTGTGCTGGTATCAGCTAAGCTTACAGGTTAGTGATGCCCTTTTGCAGAAGTGCGAAACACTCCTGGCGCAGTGGTGGTACAGAAATGCTCATTATTATTCTGTCGTGGGTTATTTTTTGCTCCCCCATGAGCGGTGGTTCTGTCTCAGAGTTGGCAGGGTGCTCCGGTGACACACTCCTGCGCTTTTTAGGAATGCAGAGAATCTCCTCACAGGCTGTAATGCTGTCTCAGCCCAACCATATCTTTATTTATCATTATTTATGGCATTTTTCACAAATTAACATATTTTCTTTTTGCTGATTTTTATTTCGACATATTTCTTTATTTTATACTTAAATACTGCAAAAATCGCCGACGTTTTTTGAACAATGTATGGTAAGGTTTGGGAAACCCAGCTGCAGGTATTTTTCTCCATAAGATTCAGCGATTTTTTTTTTTTTGTTCAGTGTCACAATTCTCTTTCATTTCCTTCTCTCTCCTCTGAGTGTATTTTTAAAAACTGAATCCAGAATGGAGGCGGCGCCCCAAGTGTCATTACCTCTGAGAGTGCTTGATTACAGCCTCACTGCTGGGAATTACTCTCTCCTCTCTCATCTTACGGCTCTTCAGATCGGACCCCTAATGAAGGCCCCTCTTTCCTTCTCGTTTCTTCGGAGTTCGGGGGATGGAGCCGCGAGCTTTTGTTCTGTTCAGGAGGGTTCAGTGCCGAGAGATTCACCCCTGACACATCATGGTTCATCATCCTCAAAAACATTTAAGCTAATTATAGAGAAGCCTGGCATACGGCAAGCAAAGAACGGGAAAAAATGAAAATCAATAAATAAACAAGCATGAAATACTCAGATCCCCCACCATGGTTTGGCATTCTGGCCAGGAAATGAAATTCAATGGTAGGACAGGAGGGCAGACAGAAGGATGTAAAGACAGATGGACACTATGCATTACTTTTTTGTTCTTAATTAGCTAGCCCGCGGAGGATGGGCTCCCCCACTATGGCCGGGTACCTCCTGAGATTTCTTCCCACTGGGGAGTTTTTTCTCACCACTGTTGGAGGATTTTTCTCCCTACTGGGAGTTTATTGCCTCATTTGCTGTAGTGGGGAATAGGCTGTGCACTGCCTTTTTATTTCTTTAAATTCTCACTGTAAAGCGTCTTTGTGACAGTCTCTGTGAAAAGCGCTATACAAAATAAATTGAATTGAAATTGAATTGAATATGCGTCAATATATGGGATTTTATGGAAAAATGTTGAATGGTTTCAGAACTCAGGCTCGGAAAAGAAGCGAGACAGATGGACATACGGAAGAGCGACAATCATTCCAATATCCCCCCTCCACTTTGTTGTGGGGAGAATGAATAAACAAATAAATAACAAAGAACAAACGTTAAGGAGTCATTCATGCGGACCGCCCTGTTGTGATTTAAGCTAATGCATCGTGTCATGACAGGAGACAGTACGACACATTAAATAGCTTTGGCCTGTTTGTGTTTCCAATCCCATAATTCCATGCGGTAGTAACAAGGATCCTGAGTCTGTGGGTCTACCACGCCCGCTCAACCCTCTCCTCTCCGTTAGATTTCAGGTCAAATCTGCTTTTACACCTTCACTCATCGACGGGATTTCTTGCTGTTAAGAGAGGTGAGCTTTGTTGGGGTTTGAGTGAAACCTACAGAATGGTAGATCTCCAGGAACAGGGTTGGGCAGCCCTGCTCTAGCTGTTGAATGAGGTGAGCTTTGTTAGGGTCGGAGGGAACTCTTGACACTGGTACTATAGATCTCGAGGAATTGGGCAGAGGCAGCCTGACAGAGCCTTGACTGGCCCCCTGTCTAATGTCCTGAGAATAAGCTCATGTTGGAGGCACGCACAGCACTGGATGATTTACACTCTGAAACACAGAAGTGCAGTATGTTAATGGAGCAGGGAGGCTCCTGTACTCTCCATTTCAAATTCAGCCCGCAGATGCGGAGACAATAACATTTTTATCTATGCGAGCAGCGTTCCACCGTCTTCCTGTCCTTTTTTGGCGGAAGAACAGCCGTATTCCTCGTTTTTCTTTCGCGTCAAAAAACGCTTGCTTACACACTGCGAGTTTCTCACCAATTCCGATTTTAATAATTCCGCCGTAAATGAACTGCTCTCGACCTCGCTTTTTTTTGCCTGTACTTAATATTCAGACATTGTTGCATTCTTCATCCAGATATCACCTGCTCGACTCACTGCTGCACAGGGATACTCGCCTCTCACACACACACACTGAACGGGTGGGGGAGCGGTATATGGGTGCACACGCTCTTAGGTCACTCTCTCACACCCACACAGATTATCTCTAATTGGCCAGTGTCTCTCAGAGGAATTCCGCACCCCAGTGCTTACCGCCCCCCCCCATCCACCCCCCATCCCCCACTTCCCCTCTCCCACCCTCCACACCATCTTATTTTTGACAGCGAGGATCCCGCTTTTCTTCTTGAACCGGTAACCCGCGAGGCGCCGGGTTCTCCCCGAGATTTCCTGTCCACCACAAACATCTGCCTCTGCCTCGCTAACTTCCTGAAACCGGGAGAGAGGGAAGGGATGGAGGGAGAGGAAGCAATAGACAGCAAAAGGGAGGGAGGAATGAAAATTTACTGCAACATGTTGTCAAGGGATGTTCATGCGGAACAAAGATGGAGAGCAGATTAAAATGAGGGGAGAGAGAGACAGAGGGAGGGAGGGAGACAGAGTGAGAGATAATGAATGCATTTTTACTAGAAAACGACTGAGAAAATTATCTGACAAGAAACACAGAAAACCCCATGACAGTTAATTACGGGCCCAGTACCATCAAATACTAAAAATCTACAAACAAGACTTATCAACAAGAAAAGAGAACTTCACAGATCTGAAGAACTTAACAAAACAGAAAAAGCAATTGACTTAAACTCCTTCTGGAATTTATTCCATAAATTCAACCCAAAACAAACTTATGATTAAATTACCATACAAAATGGGTCGATTAGGAAAAATCACTTTGAAACTTTGTATAAGAATATTGACTGTAGTGCCATCAGCCCTCTGCAACACTCAGTAATTGAAAAACTTCATGAGTTAGAGGAGAGGGTCAAAGACGACCAAAACCCCCATCGACTCAGAAATTAGCCTCATAGAAATACAGCGCCCCCTAGGCCTGGGAGGAGAACAGCATCTGTCCTGAGATGCTGAAATACAGCAGCCCTACACTACAGGCAGGTCTCCACAAGCTGTTCAACCTCGTGCTGCAATCTGGATCTTTCCCTGAGATCTGGAACCATGGACTAATCAGCCCTATGTTCAAAAACGGTGACAGATTTGACCGCAATAATAACGGAGGCATCTGTGTGAACAGTAGTGTGGGGAAGGTTTTCAGCAGTATTATTAATGCCGAATACTGGCCTTCCTTACCAAGCACAATGTCTTGAGTAAAGCAGAAATTGGCTTTTTACCAAAGTACCGCACTTCAGACCATATTGACACCCTACACACCCTTATTAAAAACTACATACACAAAAATTAAAAATGGGAAAATATTTGCATGTTTTATTGACTTTAAAAAGGCATTTGATTCAATTTGGCAGGATGGGCTCTTTTATAATCTCATTGAAAGTGGTGTAGGAGGTAAAGCTTATGACATCATTAAATCTATGTACAACCCCAATTTCGAAATAGTTGGGACAAAGTGTAAATTGTGAATAAAATCAAAATGCAATGACTTTCAGATCACGAGCCAATGTGCTATTTACAATAGAAGATAGGTCACATTTCAAATGTTGAAACTGAGACATTTTATGTTTTTAACCACATAGTGAGCTTATTTCAAATTTTCTGGCTGCAACGGGTCTCAAAAAAGTTGGGACAAAGGCAAAATTAGGGCTGAAAAAGCTATTAATATATAAGAGAATCAGCTGAAAGAACATTTAGCAAGTAATTAAGTTAACTGGCATCAGGTGTGTGACATGATTGGCTATAAAAGGGATGTCTTAAAGAAGCTGAGTCTCTAAGAAGTAAAGATGCCAAAAGGCTCTCCAACCTGTCAAGGCTTACATAAAAAAATAGTGGAATACTTTGAAAACAATGCTCCTCAACGTCAAATTGCAAAGACTTTGAAGGTCTCATCACCGACAGTGCATAACATCATGAAAAGATTCAGAAAAACTAGAAAAATCTCTGTGCATAAGGAACAAGGCCGAAGACCTTTACTGGATGCCAGTGATCTTCGGGCCCTCAGATGACATAAAAATTGGGATAAAACTCCCCCTGAAAAATTACAACTGGAATTCTGGAAAACCGTATCAAAAGTTTGCCCAAACACCCCAAGTAACGCATGTAGAGCAGAACGTGATACGTATATTCCCACTGAAAATTCAAATCCAAAAAAGATCAATTAAATTCTGACAAAATCAAAATCGAGCCAATCAACATTCCATAGTTTACAAAGCTCACCAAAGCAACCAACAGTCTCCTGGTGAGCACCCGCTGGCCCTGAGGTACATCGTGATCATCACCACAGTCTATGAGCCTCAGAGCGGGACTAACTACAGACACAATCCCCTTCCTTCAATCAAAAGATACAAAACAAAATTAAAAGAAGAATATATATAGAGCAATGGAGAAATTACAATAAAATACAACACAAGCTACTCTGTTATCAATCCCTGAACAGAGATGTCAAATTGGCCGAAATTTGAAAAATCTGAAAAACAAAAATTAAAAAGAAAAACAAATTCTGACTAAATACAGAGACAGTGACCACGAACTTGAAATAGAGAGAAGTCATCACTTAAAATCATGGAAACCGAGAGAGGAGCGTGTCTGTACACACTGCCACCTGGACATTAAAACGGAAATGCATTTCCTGTGCGCATATCCAAAATATAAAGATATAAGAATCTAATATTCTCAAAATTTGGAAAAATGATACAAGGCTTTACTCTGCACCCTATGACAGAAAACTTCCACTTTTAATGGGGGAGGATATAAGTACAACATGGCTGGCAGCCAAGCATGTTTTTTCCTGTCATAATATGAGGCTAAATTCCTAATTGTTGTCTTTCATTAAGAGACAATGCTTTGTGTAATTTTTTATTCATTTATGTACATATTATTTATTTATTTTCATATTACTTTTATTTATTTATTTATTTATCCCATGCTTCTGCAAAACAGATGTATTGATTTTTCATTCCAATAAAGCAAAATAAATTGAAAATTGAATTGAAATTGAGAGAGAGAGAGAGAGAGAGAGAGAGAGAGAGTGTGTGTGTACGCTCTGGGCACAACAGGCTTTTTGTGGATAATTAGCCTAATTAGACTGTACGGGTAGATCCGAGGGTCAGCACGCACTCGTAAATTTGCTTTGCTCAGTAAAATTATACTGCCTTTGTCAGCTCCTTCCAAGTTATTTTAAAAATGATTTTTTTTTAAACTTTTTCAATGCTGCACCTATTTGTTTCTCATCATTTTTCCCCCAACTACGCGGGTGGCCTGTCCGCAATCAGCCACTCTTGATTGTTTCCACGACAATAACAACATAAAGTGTGATGCGTTGTGATGTCATCATTGCATCATTCTCACTGGCCAATTGAGGCAGTTCTTGAGAACTACAAATTAAAATGTCATTTTTGAGTAAATTGCCCTGTTATTTGGAGTAAAAGGCTTTAGATTGGCAACACTAATAGTACCAATGGACATTTTATTTATCAAACACAAGACTCCATGCCGTG
Organism: Gymnothorax reevesii; assembly: GCA_029721435.1. Taxonomy (NCBI): domain Eukaryota; kingdom Metazoa; phylum Chordata; class Actinopteri; order Anguilliformes; family Muraenidae; genus Gymnothorax; species Gymnothorax reevesii. The sequence goes on from CM056586.1 coordinate 46,424,758, forward strand.
TAGCTCTGTGTGACTCAATGGCCTCAACACAGCAGTTCTTATGGCTGTGGCAGGCCTTGATTTACTGCTGGTGGAGTAACTTTTGAAAGCTGAGCCTCATCTCTGTTTTTTTTTTTTTTTTTTTTAGCAAATATACCCAGCTGTGTAAATTAACTATTGGCAGAGTTGCACGTGACATTTATTGCCTCTTTAATGCCAAAGTGTAATGAGCGAGTGAGAGGGGAGACCGTGAGTTTATTAGTGACAAATAGCATCTGACTGTAAATGTGTCAGGGAAGGAGAGTGAGAGAATGATTGATTGACTAAGAAAGAGAGAGAGAGAGAGAGATGCATGATTACATATCTGGTGCAGCTAGCCAATTAGATTTTAATATACAGTATATCATGTATGTTTTTCTTTATATCTAAGTCATTTTTCTCCACCTGCAGCACTCAGTGTTCTGTTTGACTGGCAACCATTTCTGCTGCAGGATTCATTATGGGATGTTATGAGCGAGTTGTTATTTCGTGACATGATAAGGTGTGCGATGGGTGAATTCACTGTAAGGTACATGCAGGAAGAATCCCAGCCAGATTATCCCCGCTGATATATTTCACACCAGTAACACGGACATGATCCATGTCAGATTTTCTGTGCTCATATAAAATTCATTAAAAAGGACATTCGTAATGAAACTGGAGTCAGTCTCAGCATGATTGGCTCTGGGAGCAGCGATACATCCTGGCGCGGTGTCCACTCAATCACAGGCACAGTCACCATTCACTCACATGCTCACTCCTGCAGCTAATTCATCCTGACTGGCCAAACCTGGGTGTCCTTTTGACTCTGACAGGAAGCCCTTGTGAGCGAGGGGAGAATCTGGACCCCAAAACGGAAAGGCTTAAGCATAGGGCCTTTCTGCCATGCGGTTATATCGCAATCCACTCTTTCTCAGACAAACGAATGTGAGCAAGAAAAGCTGTTGTGAGTGACGGGTGTAAACAGGAAGACATCTATATCAAGAACAGGCATGATTTAGTGCTAGATACCATTGAGTCATTGAGTATTTGAAGTAATAGATTCACTATAGTAATAAAAAACTGGCGAGTCTATTTGGGCTGAATGGCCTGTTCTCTCTACTCATGCTATATTACAGGTATGTTATGTTAATTTTTGTTTTGTTATGTTATGTTATGCAACACTGTAATTTATTATGTTATGTAATGTTACGTTTTGTTATGTTATGTTATACTGTATTATGTTTTGTTATCTTTTGCTTTGTTATGTTATGTTATGTTATGTTATGTTTTGTTTTGTTACGTAACGTTATTTTATTTGGGGTTCAAGCCCGTAGGACTGAAACCCAATTGTTTTTGTTCTGATTTATTATTACTAGGGGTTCAAGCCCGTAGGACTGAAACCCAATTGTTTTTGTGCTGGTTTATTATTATTATTATTATTATTATTTCTTTTCTTCTTCAGAAATATTTTCACAAATTCCTGTGAAATGGTAATGGTAGAGACCTGAAATTTTGCACATTGGTTGGAAGTTGTGTGTAAATGTTGACCAAGGCATTTTTTACTCAATCGGCCTGATGGTGGCGCTATAATTCAAGAAAAACAGGTTTTCACTTTAAAGGTCATAACTGCTATGCTGTGACGCTGTTTTACATAAAACTTTGTACAGACAACTTTCCCATAAGGACCTTTTAGGTCCGCCTTATCTGATTTTCCAGAATTTTGAATTTTTTGAAAAACACATTTTTGACATCTCCTCCTAGGCCGTAGGTCCAATTCCTTTGAAATTTGCTTGGATCATCAGTTGACCAAGCTTATCAAAGATACAAATAGCTTGTTGAAATCTCATTTCGTTTCCAAGATATTGACCAATGAACTTCAGCAGGGCCGTGGCTTAGCTCATAAATAGACAAAATTCAACAACCATTTGGCCAATCATCAAAGAACTTGCAGAATATGTCCATATTAGTACCAGGAACATACCTTGACAGTTTAATGCAAATCAACTGATAGGGGGCGCTATAACACAAATCAGACTATAAATCAGTAAGTGTTTGTCCAATAGCCATAAAACTCACAGGATATATTCAGATAAGTACCTGAAACATACCCAGAAAATTTCATTCAAATTGACTGACAGGGGGCGCTATAACTGCAAAACAAAGCAGCATGGTATAACACAGATCAGACTATAAATCAACAATTGTTTGTCCTATAGCCATAAAACTCACAGGATATATTCATATAAGTACTTGAAACATACTCTGAAAATTTTATTCAAATTGTCTGATAGGGGGCGCTATAAATGCAAAACAAAGCAACGTGGTATAACACAAATCAGACTATATATCATAAATAGTTTTTCCAATCATTACAAAACTCACAGGATATGTCCACATCAAGACCTGAAACATAGCCTGAAATTTTCAATTAAATCGATTAATAGGGGGCGCCATAAATGCACAAAATGGCCTAACATAACACAAATCAGACTATACATCATAAGTTGTTGGTCCAATCATTACACTGGCAAAATAGGTCCACATAAATACCTGTAACACGCTCTTAAAGTGGGTTTTGTCCCCTGCCGCCACGATAGCGAGCGGAGTGTGGCACACAGTGTTCAGCTCCGTCCGGTCGTCCGTCATGTCCCATTTGTTCTGAACGTGATATCTCAAGAACAGTTTGACTGATTCCATTCATCTTTGGAGTTAAGGTATATTGGTGTGATACGCCGACCCCAGTAGATCTCTGTGACCTTGGCATTACTTAGAAGGTCATTACGAGCATTTGATCACTTACAAATTCCTTGTCAACATGATATCTCAAGAACAAGTTGACCGATTCCATTCATCTTTGGTGTCAAGGTGTATTAGGAGCGGGGAACATCGTGTTCAGCTCCATCCGTCCGTCTCATCCCGTTTGTTGAGAACCTAATATCTCAAGAACAGTTTAACTGTTTCCATACATCTTTGGTGTCAAGGTGTAATAGGGGCAGGGGACATAAAAGCTGTTAAAGCTTTCAGCTACTAATGGTCTTTCTTGGCTTGAACCCCGGAATAGCCACTTGCGGCTATATTTTTGTTTTGTTTTGTTATGTTACTCTATGTTATGTTTTGTTTTATTACATTTTGTTATGTTTAGTTATGTTATGTTACAGTGTGTTATGTTATGTTTTGCTTTGTTACATTATGTTTTGTTATGGTATGTTGTTATATTATGTTACGTTTTGTTTTATCATGTTATGTTATGTTGTTATGTTATGTTATGTTATGTTACATTACGTTATGTTATGTTTTATCATGTTGTTATGTTATGTCATGTAACATTATGTTATCTTCATTTTCACTGCTATTTAGTGGGCTAAACTTATTATTGGTAATACAAGCAACAACAAATAAATATATCAACAGCTGTTGATAAAGTTCCCCCCTTCTGATTCCTCACAGCAATTGCATCACAGTGGATCCTGTGTTTTAGGCAGCGTTACTATCACAAAACCTATATATCTGAAACAAAATCTACCCCGGAATCCCACAGCAGAGAGACATGAACACACACTGGAACATTTTCCAGGCATTACACGGATCACATACCATCTGCTCAAACACAACAGCAGTTTAGCGTCTCCAATTAGCCAGGAGAGTGTGCATGTTGGCTGTGTGAGGTAAATGTTCAAACATGCAAACTCCACACAGAAAAGCCCAGGTCTGGATTCAAACCCACAACCTGAGTTTTTTGAGGCAACTGTGCTTCCTACTGTCACTAGTTTTCTTTATTTTTCATGATTTTCACCACTCAGGAAGCAAGTACGGGTCACAGAAAAGCCTTATTGGCATCTTTAATAAACAGAACAGGCAAGAATCAAAGGCCTACTTGAAAAGGATTATCAGTAGATGCTCCGATGTCAGGGGGAGGGAACTCCAGAGTTCAGGCAGGGCATAGACGAAAAAATTTGTGAGGAAAACAATTTAAAAAGTAATTTGTATGTGAAAGTATCTAACAATTAATTTTTAAAAGCACTCAATGAAGAGTGTAGGGAAAAATTTAAAAAACTAGGGCTTGACTTCGCAGGTTACAGATCCTGTTTTTATATATTTTTTTATATGTATGTCAAAAGTTTGTGGAAAAACTTTTGGTAGGAAATGCATGTCCAGCATGAATAGCGACCAGTGTTGAAAATATTTGTGTGGGGTACAAAATAGCTATGTTCGAAAGGCATTTGCTAAAAATGATTGCGATTCATATCCGCAGGTGGTAACAAACTACACTTTCCGGTTGCACAACAGTGGTGATTTTCAGTGGTGATTTTAACCCAATAAAGTAACATTAACTGAGCTCTAATACAGCTGCTCAATTTGAGTTTCTGCAGCTCGTGGGGCTGTTCCTTCAGCACCGCAGGTGTCTCCTTCACCTGGGCAAACTTCATGACCACGGACAGCGTCAGCTCCACTCATGACAAAGTACGCAGGGGGTGATTCATTCCTGATTTTAATGGCCAAAACCCAGCATTGCTCGCATGCAGACATTATGTCAAATCCAATCCTCATAATATGGCACAGAAACATGCCTGCAATATTAATGTACATACAGTATATTTTGGCATGTGAAAAGAAATATTAGGGTGAAGTTAGGTAATATTAATGTACATACAGTATATTTTGGTATACGAAATGCAATAGTAGGGTGATGTTAAGGTAATTTAGGACACCTTTTGGTAGATTGCCAAAAATCCACCAAAAATTCTCAAGACAACCTTAAATGCTGCATTTAGAGCCTGCAATGGATTTTTGATATATTTCCACAAAGAAAATATGTTGCCAAGTAAAATACTTTAGAAACTTTGGACCTTCAAACCTGAACAAGGACCTCTACCTCTCTCCAAAGATACGCTCATGTAAAACAGGACAGCGAGTAAAGTAAAATGGGTCATTTTAATATTCCCTTTAAATCTACTGTATATCTCCTTCCCCTGCGTGTGTGTGGGTATGTGCGAGTGAGTGTGTGTGTGTATTGGCTTGTGTATGAGAGCGTGAAAGAGAAGGAGTGAGACATGCGAGTGGATGTACAAGCACAAATGCATTTTGTGGGCATATACTGAATTTGTGATAGGTACAGACATATGCACGTGTGTTTGCACGTTTGTAGCAGTAGTGGCTAATTCTGGGCCATTGTGGCTGGCATGGACTCATTGTAGGATCTTCAATTTTTTTAAATGAGAAAAATATAAAAAATATCTGTGATATGACGGGCGGGCTAATGCACAGTATCTCATGATTTTATGGCACCAGGTCACCCAAAAATCTGCTGGTTTCACCTCAGAAAAGTGTCCCATTTTAGCGTCATTTTCTTGTCCATTTTTACCTAATGCATTTAGGCAAAATGGGACAGTCACTAAGCATCCTTCCCCTTAAAAATAAAGGAGTATTGTGAAAATATTTTGATTATGTGTAAAACAGTTTATAAATTGCAACATCCAGAAGCCCTTTTAGAGATATAACCACACTGACTTAGCTGCAGTCCTCTGATTACTAAAAAGAGTAAATCCGCATCACACATGGCATCCTTGAATGTTCAGAGACCAGTGAGTTTTTGCATCTTTACTCTACCCAACCTCATTGTCTCAGAGAAAAACAAATGGTTGTTTCATGCAAGGGACATTTGTACCATCAATGCAGAAACATGATTGGTGATATGTTGCAAATATTTTTAGAGTCCCATTTTATTTATTTTATTTTACCTGATGTTCTAAATTACCTGACTTCACCAGACATTTTAATATTATTTAATTAATCTTTTATGGAAAGTTGAATGTTCCTCCATCAGTCATCCATTTAATTTTCATTTGTTTTTCCAATAGCTGGAATTGAAATACAGTATAATTGATCTCATGCTTTGTATGGATATCATGTTTACTCCTGAACTACAACACCCATAATGCTCCTTCACAACAGTTCAATTCCTCAATAGTGGGCTGATATGTTTTCATGAAATGTAATTATACAATTGTGAGCTGCCAAATAATATATTTTGAATTAGAACTTCAGTCAGAGCAAAATAAAAATGTGTAGTATCAATTATGATACAAATGTGCAGTTTTTCATAATATTCTCAATGGATGATAGATAAACATAACCATCCTTTCACTGCATGACTGAACTCAGTAAAATTCATAACGCAGCTGTTTGAATTCATACTGATGGTTATATCACAGCTATATCCATAAACTAAATGGGCAGATCAGGGCCGAATCTGTTATGATCTGTATCTGTCTGATTCTGTAGTTATTATTTTTCATGTTTATTTTTCTACTCCATTATTACATTGCACATTGTCTCCCCAGTAGTGTCTGACGTGATCTGTGTCATCATGCCAGTGCTCTCCCCTGTCTGCGTGCAGACACGCTTCGGGTGATTTCAGAAGTTTTCCGGTATTTCAGGAACTTCCCTCAAGTCTCCATTTTCCCCTCTTTCCCGCTTTTCTGAAATGACCATATTAATTAACCGCTAGGCTGCTTAGCTATTACTGCTAATTTTACTGTAAACTAATCCCTTTGTCTGTACAGTAACTAACTAACAATCACGTATTTTGATTAGGTGTGTAGAAATCACTGTTTACTGATATAACTAACTCTGCCCTGCTCTGCTCTATAACTCTGCACCCGTTGCTTTCTCTGCCTCTCCCTACATTTCCGTGAGATCCCTCGCACGTGCTTAATTACTACCCTACACTCATTGCCTGTGCACTTAGAACTCCTTGACCGGAGCTGTTTATCTGTCATAGGTTGTCTGCGTTGATCCTGTCCGTGTTTTGGTTTTTTCCCATTGCTTGTGGTTTAGGGCTTCCCCATGTGTGCTTACCTCTGTAATTAATCTTATTCAATTCACCTGTTCCCTGCATAGCATGTGACTTCCCTCTTGTCTATTTAGAGTCTTCACTGCAGTTCATTCTGTGTCAGAACGTTGATCAATTTACATCTGTGCGGAGCCTTTCGTTCATTGCGTCTTCACGACTGTTTTGCCTGACCTCGAGTTTGCCATTGCCCTTCTATTCCTGTTTTGTCTTTTTGGATTTTGACCTGTTTTTGTAGGACCACGATTTCTGTTTTGGATGCCCTGTGTATGACCTACCTTTCTGGATTTTGACTACAAGTTTTGGCTTACTGTCCATGTACCGTTGTACATCTGTCTTACTGGTTTTGACCCCTGCCTAGTCGACTTCACTTTTTGGACATTGTTTTTGGCTCGGCAATTCTTGTGTCTTCTGGTCCTGACCCTTTTTGCAATAAAGGCTTATGATTTTTGGATTATCCCTGAGTTGCGATTGGTTCCTCTGAGCGTAATCGTGACAGAATCTCTCTGCGGAGCCATTTCTGTGAACATTATAGTGGCCAATAGGCGTCAGTTTAGAGAGGAGGTGGCAGTCATTTGTCAAAATTATATGTATATATAATTAAACTTCAATGAAAGGGCGGGGGATCGTCATACCTATCATTTTATTGGAGATTCCGCAAAAAGGTTGCTAAATGTGCCTGCATGGAAACAGGACTGGCTGCGTGCATATTGCAACATCGTAACAACTACTGCCAGAATAACACAGCTGCATGGACCCGGACGAGGGGAGACTAAAGAGTTCACACTAGAATATCAGCAACAAAGTAACTGCGAGGATAAGGACAAGAAAAAGCTGAGTCGCCAATAGACATGTTCTCTTCAGACCAAAGTTTTTAACTTGCACGCTATTTTGCGGTTTTGACATCAGCCCGATGTCAAATTAGCCAGCATTTCTTCCTGTTTGAAGGCACGAAGAGTGCTCTTTTTGAGGCGGAATATCACCCCTGAGCTCTCAGTGTACCTCCTGCATTGACCTGTGAAATCGGGATTTCATCAAGTAGCTAACAACCTTTTCTATATTCCGCCCTCATATGGACTATTAAATCTCTAACATCCATATAGCGTCTTACAACAGTTCTTTTACTAAGGGCCGGTTGCTCAGACAGGGCTTAAATAAAGACAGGACCAGGCCTAATCTTGACTAGTTAAGCTAGGTCATTTAAGCCGCTTGCTTGAACGTATCTCAACTGTGGCTTAGTAAGTCGAAGACTATGGAGTCCTGAAGTAAGCTAAGTAAGACCTATTGCAAACACCTGGGTTAAGCCTCATTTGTTGTGGGTGGAGCCAGACTAGTTTATACAATGGTCCTCATGAAAACCCGGAATGGAACAGAAAACACCATTTTTGGTGAGAACATTGATAGAAAACAATACCAGGAGCTTTTATTTTGAAAGAAAATGGTTTTATCTTAACTGTCAGCCAAGTATTTAAGAAAAGGATGTGATGTGACAGGTGTGGATCTTCAGTTGGAGCAATGGCAATGTCAACCAAAATTCGTTCTAAGAACTACACCGAGTTGGAAAAGACGCTACTTAAACAAATTGCATCAACCCATCCGATTATTGAAAGCAAAAACCACACTGCTGCTACTGAGCAAAAGAAGAATAGTTGGATTGCAATTTGCAGTGAATTTAATGCAAATAAAAATGTAACAAAACGAACAGTGCAACAACTTCAGGTGAGATCTTCATTCATCTCTTCATGAGATTATCAGCATTTCGCTTCTTATATTCATATTTGTGTAAGATAATTTCTATTGAATGGCATCTCCTTTTATAGACTCTCTGGAAGAACATCAAAATAACTTTAAAAAAACAGAGTGCAGAAGCAAGAAGAGAGTGATTCACCACTGGTGGTGGACCACCAAAAGATCATCAAACTGATGAGTTCAGTGATGTGCTGTCTGGAATGATAGAGGACCAGCAACCCCTGGATGGTATTCCAGATGATGACCATTTGGACAGTGCAAATGAGGAACTGAGCCTGAGCCCAAATGGTAACTTCCATCTTCAACTGTGTCAATCTTCATTTTAGGTCCATATAAGTAAATGTGTGCTTCTACGATTGTTCATTTTCCCGGAAGAAACAATTGTGACTGAAGTGACAGAGCCGGTGCACAATGAGTGTGTACCCTCCACATCTGCTACAGCTGCCGCCACAACTGAAGTCGCCAGCACCTGTCAGCGAAGTAGAGTAAAGATGACGATGCATGAAAAGTTAGCCAGGGAATTTCATGAGCAAAAAATGAAGTATCTGAAGGAAGAACACGAAATGAAAATGAGAATACTCCAGGTTGAATTGGAAATGAAGATGGAGGAGAAAGCTATGAACACATTGAAGTACAGTGCTGAGACAATTGTGCTTAATTCTTGTGATCCACAATAAAAATGTAATTTCCCATGAGTATTACATGAGTACCATTTTATTCCAGCCTTGACACTCATTTAATTTTACTCTTAAATTATGTACAAATTTAAACAATAAATGCATCGCACCCTAGTTGAAGTGCTGCAATGTGAAGGCATTCCTGTGTGCAAGTCCTTGTTGGTCATTGACTGCCACAACCATATGCACATCTGCTTCATCTTCCTCTTCCTCTGGAGGATCAGGACAGCGCTGCCTCCTCAGGTAGTTGTGCAGCACAGCTGTGGCAATGATCACTATGCAGCATCTTCTTGGGTTGAAGCGTAGTGTGTTGCGTAAACACTGGAATCGATTTTTCCATATTCCAAACATACGCTCAACCATACCTCGAGTGCGGATATGAGCCCTGTTGTACCTCTTCTGTGGCGCTGTGCTGGGATTTAGGTATGGTGTGAATAAAAATTTACTCTGGCAGTATCCACTGTCACCAAGCAGTAGTCCACTGTGTTGTCCCCTCAGAAACTCAGCACACAACGAAGAATTGAAAAAGATCCGTGAGTCGTGAGTTGCACCTTTCCAACGGGCAACAATATTTGAGAACTCCAAATTAGGAGTGCATACACCCTGAACATTGATGGAGAACCAGTTCTTGCGGTTCCTGTACTCCTCAGTATCAGGAGTTGATGGGCATTTGATAGGAACATGACATCCATCTATACAGCCAATCACTCCTGGAAAGTGTCCATATTCATAAAACTCAACTTTATAGTTGGCTTGGCTAGCAGCATCAGGAAAGTTGATATATGTATGCTTCAATCCACAAATGGCCCTGCAAACTTTGTGCACTATTCTACATGCAGTAGATTCATGGACACCACACAGATCACCTGTTTCACGGTGAAAGCTTCCAGATGCCAAGAACCTCATAGAATGGTTAGTCCAGGCTCAAGCAAAGTAATGATTTCCAATGCATTTTCCTTGTACATCCGAAAGCGGTCTCGAAAAGTTACTTCATCAAAGTAATTCAATGGATCACTTCTATCCACAAGTACCCGTCTGGCTAGCCTCTGTAAGGCATGTTGGTCTTCATTGAGGTAGTTCAAGTACTCCATGCTTCCTCACAGAAAGTGTTAAGCTGAAGTTAAACCTGCCTCCTTGGAGGATTAATTTAAGCTTCAATTTGGTTCAGTTTAGTCCTAGAATAGCTCTAAACTTCCTTCTTGCAATCAGCTTAGTTTAAACCAAGAGGTAGTTCAAGTACTCCATGCTTCCTCACAGACAGTGTTAAGCTGAAGTTAAACCTGCCTCCTTGGAGGATTAATTTAAGCTTCAATTTGGTTCAGTTTAGTCCTAGAATAGCTCTAAACTGCCTTCTTGCAATCAGCTTAGTTTAAACCAGAATACACTAAGTCTGTCCTATTTTAAGCTATGTCTCTGCAAGACGTTTTGAGTTAAGCCAGTTTAAATGGCTTTTTAGTCTGGAACTAGGCTTAAGCCATGTCTGAGCAACTGGCCCTAAGAACTCCATACCTGCCCTGCCAATTACACATCTGATTTCTTGAGCTTGAAGTTCTAAATATAAACCTATATGAAGTCAAGCTTATCTTTATCATGGGTTTCTACGAAATATAATTCTTACCATTCTATGGACAAAGTTACATGCTAAATCTACACTTTAAAAAAAATATTAATTAAATTAACAATGTTCTTATTTTATTTTTCTTTAATACTGATTTGCAAATGTGTCAAGGTGATTTCTGGGTAATGTGTTGTCCAATGTCAAGTCTGTATTTGATCATGTGACCAGGGTGACAGCTGATCGAGCGAAAAATGTGAGGATCAGACTTATTCGCAAATTTTCTAACTTCAATTCAAACATAGAGCAGTAGTAAATAAAAAGAAAATAAAGAATTGGAGGAGAGGGTAGCAAAGCTGCCAAAACTAAGTTCATTCGGCTTTTTTACTAGCAGTCGCTAGACCATGGACGACCCTCCCTCAAGCAAAGATGCAGCCAGCTGGTATCAGATCAATCTAAGACAGTGTTTGACCTAAATAATAACTTTCATGACTATTGTATAAATTTAAAAATAAGTCAAGGAATTTTCTGTATGCAAAGCTTGCCATATGCCATTTAAATAGGTAAGTAGGCCTACAAGTGACTTTTGTTTTAGTACAGAGTCGATTTTTAGATATAGGATATATGGCAGAAATAAGGCTGTCTGTGCAGTAAATTGATCATTGTATGGGGTTTATGCCAACACTGTTCAGCTGGGCCACTTGGGGGACTTAGTGGCATTGTTTCAAATATATTTAAATATTGTCAAATATTGCAGCTTTTGTCCATCTCTTCGTGTGCTTTTTCAAGTCACTATCATATCTTGCCTTTATGTCACATAATGCACTAGTGAGGTAGCCGCACAAAAATGCAACTTTTCAATTTTAAGTAGAGGAGAAAGTTGCACATGCCAAAGCAACCTGATATGTCAGATCTGTAACATGGCTGTGGCTATTAAATGCTATTACCGTGTACAGCGGCACTAGAAATGAAACTCTAAATTTTCTTGACTGGATGTAGTCAACACACCCGAATGCTTCTCTGGGTACCCAAACATCAAGGTGAGCCGAGAAAGTACTGATTTCATTTGATATTGCTGGAATATGGAATTCTTTCCCAGCCAATGACCAATTTCGTTCTTGTTTTCTTCCCGGAAATTTGACGTTTGCTTGTGCCTCTATGAAATATTACCTGCGGTATTAACTGCTAACAATGGTATTCGTGCAATATTTTTTGCAGTGACCCTGTTAATGACCGGGCTGCAACACACTTGTATGCACGTGCATGTGACCTGTTTTAGTAGTGCTGCCCACCGGAAAATGGGGCTCCTTCGAGAGCCAATGTGTAATTCAAACCCTGATAGTAACTGTTACTCCTTTCCTACTACAAACTGCGTTACCCAGATATTTCCCGCCCCGCGAAGCTCCGAGATGTGTTCCCATTACTACTCACTACTCCGGCGTTTCGGTGCTGGTTGGCGCCTTGCGATTTCCCGCTTCTGCTACGTTCGTTGAAAAACGCCAATTTTTGCAAATTACTTCACCAGTTTTGCTGGTAACGGATCACCATCGCTGGCGTTGGGTTTATCGAAAGTTTATTCAAACAATTGAATGAGGTTTATCTAATAATTCAGTAGCCTACATGACAGTAGTCGAGTTCCCATCGCACTATTTTTATGTGAATTTTTTTTTTTTTTTGGATCAAATTGCGACGTCCTTCTACTGTTGTACTGTAGGGCCTATATATGATACCTAGGTTACAAGTGATTTATTGCTATCTTGTGGAAAACCTGGCATAATACACTGGAGTTTATTTGCTCCAAGCCAGTTGATGGAAACGCAGGTCATTCGCATTTCCTCTGAAGCGAATTGTATAAAATTAGCCAAAATATCAATAATGAGATGGAAACTCGACTATTGACTTTGAACATGAAATACGCTGATGTATGTGATGGTGCCGTTTCACCGAAAGTGAAAACATGAATTAATGTCATTGTCCCCACCACTTCTCAAAACGCACTCATTCTGATAGTTATCGTCCCCCCCACTTTTCAAAACAAACTCACGCCCATATAGTGGCCTGTGGGGTGATTATCGTGTGCGAGGGGGAGATTTTCCCTGAGAGGCAGTGTGTTTGTATCAGGAGGAATGGAACAAATCTTCACACTGAGGGTCACTGCAATCGAGCTGGAAGCATGATGGAGCGAAGGACTGGCTTTACAGCACAAGGTAAATTGTGTTTGCAGGTGTGTGAGGCTGAGAGCCTATGTACGTGTCTAAACGTGTGTGTGTGCGTGCGTGTGTGTGTGTCTCCACGAGTGAGTGTGTGTGTGTGTGTGTGTGTGTTTGTCTGTGAGTGTGTAAGCATTTGTTTACATGCTTAATGCACCTCAGTATATAAAGCACTCCGCTAAAAGATATCAGTGCATTAGAAGAAGAGAGGTGTGATTTAATTATGTCTTCAAAGTCAGCCAGCTCACGTTAAACAACACACTCTTGTCAAGACTTTGTCAGCAGTTTAAGCTTGACAAGTATTTAATTGGTTGGTTGCAGACAAAAACACACACACACACACACAAGTGCACGGATACACACGCACAAGCACATGTTCACATACACACACATTTGGGCACACACTAACTTGACTGCAAATAAATTGACCTTTCCTCATGAAGCAATTACTTCTTGTCACAGCAAGCACTGGGAGTACATTTTGAAAGCAGGAATTACTCCTTGCATGCAGACTGTAGAGATCACCAACACAGCACTGGCTGTATCACTGCTGAAACCACTTACACAGCAAAGACAAAGCACAGGCTGTTTCACTGCAGAGCACTCTTACAGAGCACAGGCTGTATCAATACAGAGCACTCTTACACAGCACAGGTTGTTTCACTGCAGAGCACCTTACACAACACAGGCTTTTTCACTACAGAACACTCTAACACAGCACAGGCTGTATCAAAGCAAGCACTCTTACACAGCACATTCTGTTTCACTGCATATCACTCTTACACAGCACGGGCTCTTTCACTGCAGAACACACTTAAACACCACAGGCTGTTTCACTGCAGAGCACACTTTCATTGCACAGGCTGTATCACTGCAAGTACTCTTACACAGCACAGACTGTTTCACTGCAGAGCACTCTTGCACAAAACTGGTTGTTACACTGCAGAGCATACTTACATAGCACAGGCTGTTACACTGCAGAGCACTCTTACACAACACAGGCTGTATCACTGCAGAGCACTCTTACTCAGCACAGGCTAGATCACTGCAAAGCACTCTTACATGGCAATGGTTGTTTCACTGCAGAGCACACTTACACAGCACAGGTTGTTTCACTGCAGGGAACACTTACACAGCACAGGCTGTCTCACTGCAGAACACTGTCACACAGTGCAGGCCGATTCACTGTATAGCACTCTTAGAGAGCACAGGCTGTTTAACTGCAGAGCACTCGTACACTGCACAGGCTGTTTCATTGCCGAACACTCTTACACAGCACAGGCTGCTGCACTGCAGCGCACTCTGAGAGAGCACAGGCTGTTTCACTGCAAGCACTCTTCCTCAGCACAGGCTGTTTCATTGCTGACCACTCTAACACAGCACAGGCTGTTACACTGCAGAGCACATTTACACAGCACAGATTACGGCAGAGCACACTTAGACAGCACAGGCTGTGTCAATGCAGAACAAACTGGCAGAGCATAGTTACACTGCACAGGCTGTTTCACTGCAGAGCACTCTTCCCACCAAAGGCGGTTTCATTGCTGAGCACTCTTACACAGCACAGGCCGTTACACTGCAGAGCATGCTTACACAGCACAGGTTGTTTCAGTGCAGAGCACTCTTTCACAGCACAGGCTGTTTCACTGCAGAGCACTCTTCCACAGCACAGGCTGTTTCATTACTGACCACTCTTACACAGCAGGGCTGTTACACTGCAGAGCACACTTACACAGGACAGGTTGTTTCAGAGCAGACCACTCTTACACAGCACAGGCTGTTTCACTGCAAAGCACTCTTACACAGCACAGGCTGTTTCACTGCAGAGCACTCCTACAGAGCACAGGCTGTTTCACTGCAAGCACTCTTACACAACACAGGCTGCTTCACTGCAAAGCACTCGTACAAAGCACAGGCTGTTTCACTGCAAAAAACACTTAAACAGCACAGGCTGTTTCACTACAGAGCACTCTTACACAGCACAGGTTACTGCAGAGCACACTTACACAGCATAGGCTGTGTCAATACAGAACAAACTGGCAGAGCATAGTTACATTGCACAGGCTGTTTCACTGAAAAGAACAATTACACAGCAGAGCACACATATCCAGCACAGGTTGTTTAGCTGCAGAGCACTCTTACACAGCACAGGCTGCTTCACTGCAGTGCACATTTACACAGCACATGCTGTTTCACTGCAGAACACTCTTACACATCACAGGCTTTTTCACAGCAGAGCACTCTTACACAGCACAGGCTGTTTCACTGCAGAGCACATTTACACATCACAGGCTGTTTGACTGCAGAGTACTTTTACACAGCACAGCCTGTTTCACTGCAGAACACTCTTACACAACACAGGCTGTTTCACTGCAGAGCACTCTTACACAGCACAGGTTCTTTCACTGCAGAACACTCTTTCACAGCACAAGCTGTTTCACTGCGGAACAGACTTACACAGAACAGGCTGTTCTATTGGAGAGCACAATTACACAGCACAGGCTGTTTCACTGCAGAGCACACTTACCAAGCACAGGCTGTTTCACTGCAGAGCACTCTTACACAGCACAGGCTGTATCAGTGCAGAACAAACTTGCAGAGCACAGTTACACAGCACAGGCTGTTTTATTGAAGAGCACTCTTACACAGCACAGGCGGTATCACTGTAGAACAAACGTGCAGAGCACAGTTACACAGCACAGGCTGTTACACTGCAGAACATACTTACACAGCACAGGCTGTTTCACTGCAGAGCACTGTCACACAATACTGGCTGTGTCACTGCAGAGCACTCTTACTCAACACAGACTATATTACTGCAGAGCACTCTTACACTGCACAGGTTTTTTCCACTGTAGAGCACACTTACACAGCACAGGCTGTTTCACCGCAGAGCACTCTTACACAGCACAGGTTGTTTCACTGCAGAACACTCTTACACAGTACAGGTGGTTTCATTGTCAAGCACTCTTATACAGCACAGGTTATTTCATTGTCGAGCACCCTTACACAGCACAGGTTGTTTCACCACAGAGCACTCTTACACATCACAGGCTGTATCACTGCAGATCACTCTCACACAGCACAGGCTGTTACACTGCAGAGCACACTTACACAGCACAGGCTGCGTCACTGCACAGAACTCTTCCACAGCACAGGCCTTTCACTGCAGAGCACTCTTACACAACACAGGCTGTATCACTGCAGAGCACTCTTACTCAGCACAGGCTAGATCACTGCAAAGCACTCTTACATGGCAATGGTTGTTTCACTGCAGAGCACACTTACACAGCACAGGTTGTTTCACTGCAGAGCATTCTTCCACAGCACAGGCTGTTTTATTTCCGAGCAGTTTTACACACCTCAGGCTATTACACTGCTGAGCACACTTACACAGCACAGTTTGTTTCACTGCAGAACACTCTTACACAGCACAGGCTACTTCTTTGCAGAGCACTCTTCCACAGCACAGACTGTTTCACTGCAGAGCACTCTACTGCAGCACAGGCTGTTATACTGCGGAGCACTCTTGCACAGAATTGGCTGTTACACTGCAGAGCATACTTACACAACACAGGCTGTATCACTGCAGAGCACTCTTAATCAGCACAGACTATCACTGCAGAACAAACTTGCAGAGCACAGTTACACAGCACAGGCTGTTTCACTGCAAGCATATTTACGTCACACAGGCTGTTTTACTGCAGAGCACTCTTACACAGTACAGACTGTATCACTGCAGAACAAACTTGCAGAGCACAGTTACACAGCACAGGCTTTTTCACTGCAGAGCACACTTAAACATCACATGCCATTTCACTGCAGAACACTCTTACACAACACAGGCTTTTTACTGCGGAGCATATTTACACATCATAGGCTGTTTGACTGCAGAGCACTCTTATGTAGTACAGGCTGTATCACTGCAGATTACTTTTACACAGCACATGCTGTTTCACTGCAGAGCACTCTTACACAACACAGGTTGTTGCACTGCAGAACAGTCTTACAAATCACAGGCTGTATCAGTGCAGAACACTCTTTCCCAGCACAGGCTGTTTCACAGCGGCACAGACTTACACGGCACAGGCTGTTTCACCACAGAACACACTTACACAGCAGAGGCTGTTTTACTGCAGAGCACTCTTACACAGCACAGGCTGTTACACTGCAGAGCACTCTCACACAATACAGGCTGTATCACTGCAGAGCACTTTTACTCAACACAGGCTATATCACTGCAGAGCAGTCTTCCACAGCACAGGCTATTTCACTGCTTAACACTCTTACACAGCACAGGCTGTATCACTGCAAGCACTTTTACACAGCACAGGCTGTTACACTGCAGAGCATACTTGCACAGCACAGCCTGTTTCACTGCAGAGCACCTTACACAACACAGGCTTTTTCACTACAGAACACTCTAACACAGCACAGGCTGTATCAAAGCAAGCACTCTTACACAGCACATTCTGTTTCACTGCATATCACTCTTACACAGCACGGGCTCTTTCACTGCAGAACACACTTAAACACCACAGGCTGTTTCACTGCAGAGCACACTTTCATTGCACAGGCTGTATCACTGCAAGTACTCTTACACAGCACAGACTGTTTCACTGCAGAGCACTCTTGCACAAAACTGGTTGTTACACTGCAGAGCATACTTACATAGCACAGGCTGTTACACTGCAGAGCACTCTTACACAACACAGGCTGTATCACTGCAGAGCACTCTTACTCAGCACAGGCTAGATCACTGCAAAGCACTCTTACATGGCAATGGTTGTTTCACTGCAGAGCACACTTACACAGCACAGGTTGTTTCACTGCAGGGAACACTTACACAGCACAGGCTGTCTCACTGCAGAACACTGTCACACAGTGCAGGCCGATTCACTGTATAGCACTCTTAGAGAGCACAGGCTGTTTAACTGCAGAGCACTCGTACACTGCACAGGCTGTTTCATTGCCGAACACTCTTACACAGCACAGGCTGCTGCACTGCAGCGCACTCTGAGAGAGCACAGGCTGTTTCACTGCAAGCACTCTTCCTCAGCACAGGCTGTTTCATTGCTGACCACTCTAACACAGCACAGGCTGTTACACTGCAGAGCACATTTACACAGCACAGATTACGGCAGAGCACACTTAGACAGCACAGGCTGTGTCAATGCAGAACAAACTGGCAGAGCATAGTTACACTGCACAGGCTGTTTCACTGCAGAGCACTCTTCCCACCAAAGGCGGTTTCATTGCTGAGCACTCTTACACAGCACAGGCCGTTACACTGCAGAGCATGCTTACACAGCACAGGTTGTTTCAGTGCAGAGCACTCTTTCACAGCACAGGCTGTTTCACTGCAGAGCACTCTTCCACAGCACAGGCTGTTTCATTACTGACCACTCTTACACAGCAGGGCTGTTACACTGCAGAGCACACTTACACAGCACAGGCTGCGTCACTGCACAGAACTCTTCCACAGCACAGGCCTTTCACTGCAGAGCACTCTTACACAACACAGGCTGTATCACTGCAGAGCACTCTTACTCAGCACAGGCTAGATCACTGCAAAGCACTCTTACATGGCAATGGTTGTTTCACTGCAGAGCACACTTACACAGCACAGGTTGTTTCACTGCAGAGCATTCTTCCACAGCACAGGCTGTTTTATTTCCGAGCAGTTTTACACACCTCAGGCTATTACACTGCTGAGCACACTTACACAGCACAGTTTGTTTCACTGCAGAACACTCTTACACAGCACAGGCTACTTCTTTGCAGAGCACTCTTCCACAGCACAGACTGTTTCACTGCAGAGCACTCTACTGCAGCACAGGCTGTTATACTGCGGAGCACTCTTGCACAGAATTGGCTGTTACACTGCAGAGCATACTTACACAACACAGGCTGTATCACTGCAGAGCACTCTTAATCAGCACAGACTATCACTGCAGAACAAACTTGCAGAGCACAGTTACACAGCACAGGCTGTTTCACTGCAAGCATATTTACGTCACACAGGCTGTTTTACTGCAGAGCACTCTTACACAGTACAGACTGTATCACTGCAGAACAAACTTGCAGAGCACAGTTACACAGCACAGGCTTTTTCACTGCAGAGCACACTTAAACATCACATGCCATTTCACTGCAGAACACTCTTACACAACACAGGCTTTTTACTGCGGAGCATATTTACACATCATAGGCTGTTTGACTGCAGAGCACTCTTATGTAGTACAGGCTGTATCACTGCAGATTACTTTTACACAGCACATGCTGTTTCACTGCAGAGCACTCTTACACAACACAGGTTGTTGCACTGCAGAACAGTCTTACAAATCACAGGCTGTATCAGTGCAGAACACTCTTTCCCAGCACAGGCTGTTTCACAGCGGCACAGACTTACACGGCACAGGCTGTTTCACCACAGAACACACTTACACAGCAGAGGCTGTTTTACTGCAGAGCACTCTTACACAGCACAGGCTGTTACACTGCAGAGCACTCTCACACAATACAGGCTGTATCACTGCAGAGCACTTTTACTCAACACAGGCTATATCACTGCAGAGCAGTCTTCCACAGCACAGGCTATTTCACTGCTTAACACTCTTACACAGCACAGGCTGTATCACTGCAAGCACTTTTACACAGCACAGGCTGTTACACTGCAGAGCATACTTGCACAGCACAGCCTGTTTCACTGCAGAGCACCTTACACAACACAGGCTTTTTCACTACAGAACACTCTAACACAGCACAGGCTGTATCAAAGCAAGCACTCTTACACAGCACATTCTGTTTCACTGCATATCACTCTTACACAGCACGGGCTCTTTCACTGCAGAACACACTTAAACACCACAGGCTGTTTCACTGCAGAGCACACTTTCATTGCACAGGCTGTATCACTGCAAGTACTCTTACACAGCACAGACTGTTTCACTGCAGAGCACTCTTGCACAAAACTGGTTGTTACACTGCAGAGCATACTTACATAGCACAGGCTGTTACACTGCAGAGCACTCTTACACAACACAGGCTGTATCACTGCAGAGCACTCTTACTCAGCACAGGCTAGATCACTGCAAAGCACTCTTACATGGCAATGGTTGTTTCACTGCAGAGCACACTTACACAGCACAGGTTGTTTCACTGCAGGGAACACTTACACAGCACAGGCTGTCTCACTGCAGAACACTGTCACACAGTGCAGGCCGATTCACTGTATAGCACTCTTAGAGAGCACAGGCTGTTTAACTGCAGAGCACTCGTACACTGCACAGGCTGTTTCATTGCCGAACACTCTTACACAGCACAGGCTGCTGCACTGCAGCGCACTCTGAGAGAGCACAGGCTGTTTCACTGCAAGCACTCTTCCTCAGCACAGGCTGTTTCATTGCTGACCACTCTAACACAGCACAGGCTGTTACACTGCAGAGCACATTTACACAGCACAGATTACGGCAGAGCACACTTAGACAGCACAGGCTGTGTCAATGCAGAACAAACTGGCAGAGCATAGTTACACTGCACAGGCTGTTTCACTGCAGAGCACTCTTCCCACCAAAGGCGGTTTCATTGCTGAGCACTCTTACACAGCACAGGCCGTTACACTGCAGAGCATGCTTACACAGCACAGGTTGTTTCAGTGCAGAGCACTCTTTCACAGCACAGGCTGTTTCACTGCAGAGCACTCTTCCACAGCACAGGCTGTTTCATTACTGACCACTCTTACACAGCAGGGCTGTTACACTGCAGAGCACACTTACACAGGACAGGTTGTTTCAGAGCAGACCACTCTTACACAGCACAGGCTGTTTCACTGCAAAGCACTCTTACACAGCACAGGCTGTTTCACTGCAGAGCACTCCTACAGAGCACAGGCTGTTTCACTGCAAGCACTCTTACACAACACAGGCTGCTTCGCTGCAGAGCACTCGTACAAAGCACAGGCTGTTTCACTGCAAAAAACACTTAAACAGCACAGGCTGTTTCACTACAGAGCACTCTTACACAGCACAGGTTACTGCAGAGCACACTTACACAGCATAGGCTGTGTCAATACAGAACAAACTGGCAGAGCATAGTTACATTGCACAGGCTGTTTCACTGAAAAGAACAATTACACAACAGAGCACACATATCCAGCACAGGTTGTTTAGCTGCAGAGCACTCTTACACAGCACAGGCTGCTTCACTGCAGTGCACATTTACACAGCACATGCTGTTTCACTGCAGAACACTCTTATACATCACAGGCTTTTTCACAGCAGAGCACTCTTACACAGCACAGGCTGTTTCACTGCAGAGCACATTTACACATCACAGGCTGTTTGACTGCAGAGTACTTTTACACAGCACAGCCTGTTTCACTGCAGAACACTCTTACACAACACAGGCTGTTTCACTGCAGAGCACTCTTACACAGCACAGGTTCTTTCACTGCAGAACACTCTTTCACAGCACAAGCTGTTTCACTGCGGAACAGACTTACACAGAACAGGCTGTTCTATTGGAGAGCACAATTACACAGCACAGGCTGTTTCACTGCAGAGCACACTTACCAAGCACAGGCTGTTTCACTGCAGAGCACTCTTACACAGCACAGGCTGTATCAGTGCAGAACAAACTTGCAGAGCACAGTTACACAGCACAGGCTGTTTTATTGAAGAGCACTCTTACACAGCACAGGCGGTATCACTGTAGAACAAACGTGCAGAGTACAGTTACACAGCACAGGCTGTTACACTGCAGAACATACTTACACAGCACAGGCTGTTTCACTGCAGAGCACTGTCACACAATACTGGCTGTGTCACTGCAGAGCACTCTTACTCAACACAGACTATATTACTGCAGAGCACTCTTACACTGCACAGGTTTTTTCCACTGTAGAGCACACTTACACAGCACAGGCTGTTTCACCGCAGAGCACTCTTACACAGCACAGGTTGTTTCACTGCAGAACACTCTTACACAGTACAGGTGGTTTCATTGTCAAGCACTCTTATACAGCACAGGTTATTTCATTGTCGAGCACCCTTACACAGCACAGGTTGTTTCACCACAGAGCACTCTTACACATCACAGGCTGTATCACTGCAGATCACTCTCACACAGCACAGGCTGTTACACTGCAGAGCACACTTACACAGCACAGGCTGCGTCACTGCACAGAACTCTTCCACAGCACAGGCCTTTCACTGCAGAGCACTCTTACACAACACAGGCTAGATCACTGCAAAGCACTCTTACATGGCAATGGTTGTTTCACTGCAGAGCACACTTACACAGCACAGGTTGTTTCACTGCAGAGCATTCTTCCACAGCACAGGCTGTTTTATTTCCGAGCAGTTTTACACACCTCAGGCTATTACACTGCTGAGCACACTTACACAGCACAGTTTGTTTCACTGCAGAACACTCTTACACAGCACAGGCTACTTCTTTGCAGAGCACTCTTCCACAGCACAGACTGTTTCACTGCAGAGCACTCTACTGCAGCACAGGCTGTTATACTGCGGAGCACTCTTGCACAGAATTGGCTGTTACACTGCAGAGCATACTTACACAACACAGGCTGTATCACTGCAGAGCACTCTTAATCAGCACAGACTATCACTGCAGAACAAACTTGCAGAGCACAGTTACACAGCACAGGCTGTTTCACTGCAAGCATATTTACGTCACACAGGCTGTTTTACTGCAGAGCACTCTTACACAGTACAGACTGTATCACTGCAGAACAAACTTGCAGAGCACAGTTACACAGCACAGGCTTTTTCACTGCAGAGCACACTTAAACATCACATGCCATTTCACTGCAGAACACTCTTACACAACACAGGCTTTTTACTGCGGAGCATATTTACACATCATAGGCTGTTTGACTGCAGAGCACTCTTATGTAGTACAGGCTGTATCACTGCAGATTACTTTTACACAGCACATGCTGTTTCACTGCAGAGCACTCTTACACAACACAGGTTGTTGCACTGCAGAACAGTCTTACAAATCACAGGCTGTATCAGTGCAGAACACTCTTTCCCAGCACAGGCTGTTTCACAGCGGCACAGACTTACACGGCACAGGCTGTTTCACCACAGAACACACTTACACAGCAGAGGCTGTTTTACTGCAGAGCACTCTTACACAGCACAGGCTGTTACACTGCAGAGCACTCTCACACAATACAGGCTGTATCACTGCAGAGCACTTTTACTCAACACAGGCTATATCACTGCAGAGCAGTCTTCCACAGCACAGGCTATTTCACTGCTTAACACTCTTACACAGCACAGGCTGTATCACTGCAAGCACTTTTACACAGCACAGGCTGTTACACTGCAGAGCATACTTGCACAGCACAGCCTGTTTCACTGCAGAGCACCTTACACAACACAGGCTTTTTCACTACAGAACACTCTAACACAGCACAGGCTGTATCAAAGCAAGCACTCTTACACAGCACATTCTGTTTCACTGCATATCACTCTTACACAGCACGGGCTCTTTCACTGCAGAACACACTTAAACACCACAGGCTGTTTCACTGCAGAGCACACTTTCATTGCACAGGCTGTATCACTGCAAGTACTCTTACACAGCACAGACTGTTTCACTGCAGAGCACTCTTGCACAAAACTGGTTGTTACACTGCAGAGCATACTTACATAGCACAGGCTGTTACACTGCAGAGCACTCTTACACAACACAGGCTGTATCACTGCAGAGCACTCTTACTCAGCACAGGCTAGATCACTGCAAAGCACTCTTACATGGCAATGGTTGTTTCACTGCAGAGCACACTTACACAGCACAGGTTGTTTCACTGCAGGGAACACTTACACAGCACAGGCTGTCTCACTGCAGAACACTGTCACACAGTGCAGGCCGATTCACTGTATAGCACTCTTAGAGAGCACAGGCTGTTTAACTGCAGAGCACTCGTACACTGCACAGGCTGTTTCATTGCCGAACACTCTTACACAGCACAGGCTGCTGCACTGCAGCGCACTCTGAGAGAGCACAGGCTGTTTCACTGCAGAGCACTCTTCCTCAGCACAGGCTGTTTCATTGCTGACCACTCTAACACAGCACAGGCTGTTACACTGCAGAGCACATTTACACAGCACAGATTACGGCAGAGCACACTTAGACAGCACAGGCTGTGTCAATGCAGAACAAACTGGCAGAGCATAGTTACACTGCACAGGCTGTTTCACTGCAGAGCACTCTTCCCACCAAAGGCGGTTTCATTGCTGAGCACTCTTACACAGCACAGGCCGTTACACTGCAGAGCATGCTTACACAGCACAGGTTGTTTCAGTGCAAGCACTCTTTCACAGCACAGGCTGTTTCACTGCAGAGCACTCTTCCACAGCACAGGCTGTTTCATTACTGACCACTCTTACACAGCAGGGCTGTTACACTGCAGAGCACACTTACACAGGACAGGTTGTTTCAGAGCAGACCACTCTTACACAGCACAGGCTGTTTCACTGCAAAGCACTCTTACACAGCACAGGCTGTTTCACTGCAGAGCACTCCTACAGAGCACAGGCTGTTTCACTGCAAGCACTCTTACACAACACAGGCTGCTTCACTGCAGAGCACTCGTACAAAGCACAGGCTGTTTCACTGCAAAAAACACTTAAACAGCACAGGCTGTTTCACTACAGAGCACTCTTACACAGCACAGGTTACTGCAGAGCTCACTTACACAGCACAGGCTGTGTCAATACAGAACAAACTGGCAGAGCATAGTTACATTGCACAGGCTGTTTCACTGAAAAGAACAATTACACAGCAGAGCACACATGTCCAGCACAGGTTGTTTAGCTGCAGAGCACTCTTACACAGCACAGGCTGCTTCACTGCAGTGCACATTTACACAGCACATGCTGTTTCACTGCAGAACACTCTTACACATCACAGGCTTTTTCACAGCAGAGCACTCTTACACAGCACAGGCTGTTTCACTGCAGAGCACATTTACACATCACAGGCTGTTTGACTGCAGAGTACTTTTACACAGCACAGCCTGTTTCACTGCAGAACACTCTTACACAACACAGGCTGTTTCACTGCAGAGCACTCTTACACAGCACAGGTTCTTTCACTGCAGAACACTCTTTCACAGCACAAGCTGTTTCACTGCGGAACAGACTTACACAGAACAGGCTGTTCTATTGGAGAGCACAATTACACAGCACAGGCTGTTTCACTGCAGAGCACACTTACCAAGCACAGGCTGTTTCACTGCAGAGCACTCTTACACAGCACAGGCTGTATCAGTGCAGAACAAACTTGCAGAGCACAGTTACACAGCACAGGCTGTTTTATTGAAGAGCACTCTTACACAGCACAGGCGGTATCACTGTAGAACAAACGTGCAGAGCACAGTTACACAGCACAGGCTGTTACACTGCAGAACATACTTACACAGCACAGGCTGTTTCACTGCAGAGCACTGTCACACAATACTGGCTGTGTCACTGCAGAGCACTCTTACTCAACACAGACTATATTACTGCAGAGCACTCTTACACTGCACAGGTTTTTTCACTGTAGAGCACACTTACACAGCACAGGCTGTTTCACCGCAGAGCACTCTTACACAGCACAGGTTGTTTCACTGCAGAACACTCTTACACAATACAGGTGGTTTCATTGTCAAGCACTCTTATACAGCACAGGTTATTTCATTGTCGAGCACCCTTACACAGCACAGGTTGTTTCACCACAGAGCACTCTTACACATCACAGGCTGTATCACTGCAGATCACTCTCACACAGCACAGGCTGTTACACTGCAGAGCACACTTACACAGCACAGGCTGCGTCACTGCACAGAACTCTTCCACAGCACAGGCCGTTCACTGCAGAGCACTCTTACACAGCTCAGGCCATTTCACTGTAGAGCAGTCTTACAGAGCACAGGCTGTTTCACTGCAGAGCACTCTTACACAGCACAGGTTGTTTCATTGTCGAGCACTCTTATACAGCACAGGCTGTTTTATGTCCGAGCAGTTTTACACAGCTCAGGCTATTACACTGCTGAGCACACTTACACAGCACAGTTTGTTTCACTGCAGAACACTCTTACACAGCACAGGCTACTTCTTTGCAGAGCACTCTTCCACAAACAAGGCTGTTTAACTGCAGAGCACTCTTACACAGCACAGTTGTATCACTGCAATCACTCTTATACAGCACAGACTGTTTCACTGCAGAGCACTCTACTGCAGCACAGGCTGTTATACTGCGGAGCACTCTTGCACAGAATTGGCTGTTACACTGCAGAGCATACTTACACAACACAGGCTGTATCACTGCAGAGCACTCTTAATCAGCACAGACTATCACTGCAGAACAAACTTGCAGAGCACAGTTACACAGCACAGGCTGTTTCACTGCAAGCATATTTACGTCACACAGGCTGTTTTACTGCAGAGCACTCTTACACAGTACAGACTGTATCACTGCAGAACAAACTTGCAGAGCACAGTTACACAACACAGGCTTTTTCACTGCAGAGCACACTTAAACATCACATGCCATTTCACTGCAGAACACTCTTACACAACACAGGCATTTTACTGCGGAGCATATTTACACATCATAGGCTGTTTGACTGCAGAGCACTCTTACGTAGTACAGGCTGTATCACTGCAGATTACTTTTACACAGCACATGCTGTTTCACTGCAGAGCACTCTTACACAACACAGGTTGTTGCACTGCAGAACAGTCTTACAAATCACAGGCTGTATCAGTGCAGAACACTCTTTCCCAGCACAGGCTGTTTCACAGCGGCACAGACTTACACGGCACAGGCTGTTTCACCACAGAACACACTTACACAGCAGAGGCTGTTTTACTGCAGAGCACTCTTACACAGCACAGGCTGTTACACTGCAGAGCACTCTCACACAATACAGGCTGTATCACTGCAGAGCACTTTTACTCAACACAGGCTATATCACTGCAGAGCAGTCTTCCACAGCACAGGCTATTTCACTGCTTAACACTCTTACACAGCACAGGCTGTATCACTGCAAGCACTTTTACACAGCACAGGCTGTTACACTGCAGAGCATACTTGCACAGCACAGGCTGTTTCACTGCAGAGCACTCTCACACAATACAGGCTGTTTCACTGCAGAAAACTCTTACACAGCACAGGTTGTTTCATTGTCGAGCACTCTTATACAGCACAGGTTGTTTCATTGTCAAGCACCCTTATACAGCACAGGTTGTTTCACCACAGAGCCCTCTTACACAGCACAGGCTGCATCACTGCAGAGCACTCTTATACAGCACAGGCTGTTACACTGCAGAGCACAGTTACACAGCACAAGCTGTGTCACTGCACAGCACTCTTATACAGCACTGGCCGTTCACTGCAGAGCACTCTTATATAGCTCTGGCTGCATCACTGCAGAGCACTCTTATACAGCACAGGCTGTTACACTGCAGAGCACAGTTACACAGCACAGGCTGTGTCACTGCACAGCACTCTTATACAGCACTGGCCGTTCACTGCAGAGCACTCTTATACAGCTCAGGCCGTTTCACTGTAGAGCACTCTTACAGAGCACAGGCTGTTTCACTGCAGAGCACTCTTACACAGCACAGTCCGTTTCACTACAGAGAAGTCTAACAGAGCACAGGCTGTGTCTCTGCACAGCACTCTTACACAGCACAGGCCGTTCACTGCAGAGCACTGTTACAGAGCACAGGCTGTTTCACTGCAGAGCACTCTTACACAGCACAGTCCGTTTCACTACAGAGAAGTCCAACAGAGCACAGGCTGCATCACTGCAGAGCACTCTTATACAGCACAGGCTGTTACACTGCAGAGCACAGTTACACAGCACAAGCTGTGTCACTGCACAGCACTGTTATACAGCACTGGCCGTTCATTGCAGAGCACTCTTATACAGCACAGGCTGTTACACTGCAGAGCACAGTTACACAGCACAGGCTGTGTCACTGCACAGCACTCTTATACAGCACTGGCCGTTCACTGCAGAGCACTCTTATACAGCTCAGGCCGTTTCACTGTAGAGCACTCTTACAGAGCACAGGCTGTTTCACTGCAGAGCACTTTTACACAGCACAGGCTGTTTCACTGCAGAGCACTCTTACACAGCACAGTCCGTTTCACTACAGAGAAGTCTAACAGAGCACAGGCTGAGTCTCTGCACAGCACTCTTACACAGCACAGGCCGTTCACTGCAGAGCACTGTTACAGAGCACAGGCTGTTTCACTGCAGAGCACTCTTACACAGCACAGGTTGTTTCATTGTCGAGCATTCTTACACAGCATAGGTTGTTTCATTGTCGAGCACTCTTACACAGCACAGGCTGTTTCACTGCATAGCACTCTTACACAGCACAGTCCGTTTCACTACAGAGAAGTCCAACAGAGCACAGGCTGTTTCACTGCAGAGCACTCTTACAATGCACAGGCCGTTTCAATGCAGTTCACTCTCACACAGCACAGGCTGTTTCACTGCAGAGCACTTTTACACAGCACAGGCTCTTTCACAGCAGAGCAGACTTGCACAGACAGGCTGTTTCACTGCAAGCCCTCTTACACAGCACAGGCTGTTTAACTGCAAATTCCTTCATTTTACACCATTCTATTTTCTCTCTGGAAGACGAATCAAATGTAAACCGCTATTTGCTTTAAACGTTCCCTTTGAGTTTTCATTGGACCAGACATGTAAAAGCCAAAGAAAATTCTTTCTCATTTTGTGAGTTAAATCTGCAGTAGTGTCTGATTGAACACAGCAGTCATCCCTTATTTTCAGGGTTTGTTTGCAAGTTGTAGTTCTCTGCTGTGTCTTGGGATAGATCAGTGCAGTGCATTTCTTAAGCAAAGGAATAAAATCATCAGCCTCACAGCCATGTTATCACTCTCACAAACACCCACCCACATAAATTAAAACACATTTACACAAACACACACACAGACAGACACACCACACATGTGCACACACACACACACACACACACAAACCCTCAAGCATGCTTCCAGACAGTTGTGTTCAAACGCCCACTCTCAAACATTCACACATGCATTTACACACATTCAATGGCAGGCACACTCAGATGCATATTAGCACATACACACATTCAAACACTCGTTTTTTGTACCAGAGCTTCTCTCAACATTTGAAAAATTATATCCATTTTGTCACAATCCCCAGTTGTTTACTGCGAAAAGACCATTTGTGTTGTTATCTGAGAAAATGAATACATCACATTTTCCATATAAATTGAGGAAATGTGGCCGACTCTTTACAATCAAGTACTGAGGAAGTAGGAGTTCCAGTCACTATCTGATCTGAGATTTGATTTTCCACACAAAAGATAAATGCTGTTTCCCCAGGAAAAATATTCAGTTGAGCCACAGAAAAATGTACCTGAAGACTGAATGGCAACTGACAGAGTTTTCTGCCATTTCACCCCCAATAGTTGTCAGTGCCCGTCAGTGCCTATGGCTTCAGAAACAATGCTAGCCAGTGTACAATGTGACGCACCAGCTTTAACCATTGACAACCCTGTTTCACAAAGCAGGATATACTGAGTCAGCTTGATAAGAGTAAATAGAGGCCTTTCTGTGGTGGTTCTGCCCTGCAGTCCCTCCCCCCTGTTGCATTCTTCATCTCCACCTTAACAGGCAACAGGTGTGGCTCGTTGAAGTGAAGGTGAAGGCCTGTTGTTTCAGGGCTGGCTGCGCCTGACATAAACATGAAGCCGATCGCTGCAAGTTCAAGGGCAGTTAAAGGTGTAACTCACAGATTAACAAACAAACTAATCAATAAACATACTATTTGAACCAAATAACATACTTGCCAAAATAATTTCAGCAAGTAATGAAACACGAAAAATAATAAAACATGAAAAATGAAACAGTAACACACAAAAGCAGATTTAAACCCAGACCGTAAATGCAGATGTCGAGCCCTTCGCCCTGCACTGCCACAGAGAAGGCTGGCCTCTGCACTGTCTAATTATCTGTGAGTGACTCGGGCATTAGCTATAGAGCTGCAATGAAGCACAGATATACAAATATTCTAACCACTGAAAAATGGAATATGGACACAAGAATAGAGCGCTGTATCAGGCTTTTATTCCGGTACGTTTATCCTGCTAAGTCTATAACCCTGTTGAAAATAAGACACCTGTGTGGTCTCCTGATACAGGAAATAAAGATGATGTACATGTATCTTCTCATGCAAGACCACAAAGGGGCTTCAGCATATATGAACAAATGGACACTGACTCCATTGAGTAGGTACATGACGTCTTGTGGGACCTGTGATATGGTTCTTGAAGCCCATTTCGAGGCGGCTATTTTTGAGTAGGAGGTTTTTTGACACCAGCGTATGTACACTGGGTACCAACATTACCAACATTCTTACGCGCTTGAAGTTTAATGAACTGCAATACCTCTGGTAACCACTAGGGATTTCCAACTTCTACAGTAGTAAAATGACAAGCTGTGGATTACACGAGGCATAGTTGGTTGGAATATTCAGGAAGCAAAATTTCTCTTTGAAGGTGAGCTGGGAGCAATTAATGAATAACCACGAGGCACAGTCATGAGGCCCAATACCACCTTCTGATTGGTTGAGCCACCTGATTCATGAATATTCACCAGCCTAGAGCTGAACACCGCAACCCGCGCATTTCTTGTCTGGAAACTACTGCACTTTATCCATAGCCCAACTCATGACATATTTCTGATATTACCTTAGGTACATATCACTCATGCAGAAATTTCATTGTCTTAAATCGTGAGATTAAAAAATCGCTCCATGATAAATCATGCTGTAAATATTTAGCCAAATGAATGGCAAGTGTAATGTTGGGTAAATCGGTATGGCTTAGCACTATAGCAGGCTAGCTAAGTGCCCCTAACTAAGTTACGATTACTTAGCTAATGTGCTTGCATTACCTTTTCGTAACCATTATGTAACATCAGTTTGTTAGCAAGCGAGCTAACATTGGCAAGCCACTCTGTTGACAGGTTCCATATTTTTCTCTGCCATTTACCTGTAGTACTTTTCCCACAGCCCAACTCACGAAATGCAAGTGAGCAATACAAACTGTTGCTAGTTCAAAAGCGAAAATGGTAGCTTAACCGCAATGTAAGTTAGTAGAATGATGGCATTACTAATCTAGCACTTAAGGAAATTATGTTGGTTTTCTATTAAATTGCACAATTCAGCTATGTGATAAATGGCATCTTATACTCTCGTCAAGACCTGATAATGCCACTGCTAATACCTCAATAAATAGAACTAGTGGAAACATATATCACAATTATAAAACCCCTGTAATTCCAATCCTTCATCTCTTCTTACGAGGATAATCTTTCAGAATATGATGAAAAATAAGATCAGCGTGCACGCAAGTATCCCCAGCACACTGTGGGACACGACAGTGAAACGCTGATCGGGACGCGGCCATTCTTTGTTTTGCTAGTCAAGCCTCATTTTGGCAATGGAATGCGTGGTATGTCTGGCTGTTTTTTTTTAAGGTTGTTAAAATTCTTAGAGACAGTACCCATCCTCTTTTTAAGTACTACGAGTACCTTCCGTCTGGACGCAGATTGAGAATGCCGCTCTTCAAAACTAACAGGTCCCGTAACTCATTTGTTCCAGCAAGTATTCGTTCCTTTAATCTTATTTAATCTTATTTAGTCGGTTGTTATCAGCATCCATCTGTTTATGTTTTAGCATGGGATTGGGTAATATTCAATGTCATGTATTCAATTTCCTAGTGTCTGTGTTGTTTTTGTCATTCAATGTACTGTACGTATTTGTCTTATTTATATTTGTATGCGAGTATCCCATTATGTACAACGAATTTCCTAAGGGATAATAAAGACATATCTTATCTTATCTTATCTTATCTTATCTTATCTTATGTGTGGAATTTAAGAGTGGCCTATTTCTGGTTGGAGTTGGGCTTATTGCTCTCTAGTGGCCACTACTGGTAGAATCAGCAAGTGCAGGTGCAAAAACCAGGAATTAACTGACACTTCGCTCCTTGCAGCAAGAGTGGGTATCATGTAAAATCCAAAAATTACAATGGTCGACTGTAAACATATTCATGGTCCTAACAAACACATAAAAAAGGCCACAAGCCTTACAGCCATATTCTGCTATTTCCTCTTGCTCTACCTTCAGCTAAAGCACTTTCTTTTTGCCCAGAGAATTTTACTTTGAAGTGAGGGGCAATGTGTGAAATTGGATTTTAACTCTATTCCTGTCTGTTAGCTAGCGCGTGTGGAGATTACGGCACCAAAAGTCAATCATTACTCCACCAAAGTCGGGGCTTAGTACAGGCTCTGGGTGCCATAAAAAGAAACTTAAAATAAAAACGATTGTGGCAGGACAACTGCAGGAATTA
This sequence comes from Gymnothorax reevesii, assembly GCA_029721435.1. Taxonomy (NCBI): domain Eukaryota; kingdom Metazoa; phylum Chordata; class Actinopteri; order Anguilliformes; family Muraenidae; genus Gymnothorax; species Gymnothorax reevesii. Next base: position 46,457,241 of record CM056586.1, read on the forward strand.
CACCAAAAACTCGAGAGCTCATTTTCCCTCACTTCGGCAAATACAGTTATTTGGATCTAGTCTGTGGTTTCACATTGGTACATTTGATGAATCGCTTTGAATGGTATCACTCAACTGAATGGCTGCAATCATGCCATTAGCCACACAGATACGAGATAGTCGGGCCCCAGACTACCTTTGAGTACACTTGGTGGGACATTATCATTAATTGATTGTTTTGAGCAGAGGTAGGGTCACTTTTAAATGCATAGTAATTATTATGATTGTAACGCTTTGCATCGGAATGTCATTGTCCCACATTTTGAATCATCGACCTGAAGCTTGTGGTGGAAAATGGAACTTCTGCCCAACTGATCAATGCTATCAATCCATGATCAATCCACTCAACCTGCTGCTGGACACACTAACCTGACTATCCGATTTCTACAGCACTGAAAAAAGATAATAGACATTCAACCAAGTGATTCCGGTCAAAGCAGGTGATGTCTTATATTAGTCAAGTAATAAATTAAACACACACACACACCTCGTACAGTCAGAAAAAACATGTCTCCAGGAGCTGTGTTTTGAGAGCAGTACTGTCAAATTCTCTGCGCTTCCTTGTGGAGCAAAACGGCTCAGTAAGGGAACCTCCTGGCTTTTTCACACTTTTATTCGAACACTGTTTCTGAAAGCACAAAATAAGATTCCGCAGCATAAACAATCCAAAAAATATATAACGCTTTTCTCTGAGAGCCTTATGAGTGACAGGTGGATGGGAATTGGAGCCTGTGGTCCGTGTTTGTGGTCGCCTTGGCTGGCACACCTCTCTCATGATGTTTCTGGCATGTGGACATTGGCCACACCCACTTGGCAGGTGCAGTGAAGTTTATTTTCTTCCCAGGAAGACCTCTGAACGAATCGCTCCATGTTTTGCTCCTGTAATGAGGGAGGATTGCAGGAGCTGGGTCAGATGTGGGTGCGGGGTCACTGAATTAATCTTTTTCATCACGTAGGTGCAGATTGGCCGTCGGCACCGGCTTGACAAGCAGCCGTGGCAAATCAGGACCCCTCCCACAAGCCGTCCACCCACAAGCCTGGAGCGACAGGTCTTATTTCGAGCTCGGAATGTAGGGCTTAATTCAGCTAAGAACATCAAAGATGGCTTCCTGCAGCCCGGTACAGTAATCTGCATTTAAATTCTACATGAGGTCTTTATTCCTAATTAAATTCATCACACCTCGGATTCTCCTTTTGCCCTCACATTTCAAAGAGCGAATTTGTTTTGAGTCTCAGTTTGTCACTGCATTTGCATGGAAATGTACAGAGACAGACTCGCTTTGCATTCTAAATCATGGAGTGGGATTCCCTTTTCTTTGGTGAAGGAGCATTTTATTTATTGAGAATTCTCAAAATTAGCTTGCAAACGCGTCCAGGTTTTGAGACGCCTCTGAAGAACAGAAAAAGTACCGTATGGTGCCGTATGCATAAATAGTGAATATGAAAGAATGTTTATCAACACACATGAATATTTAAAGTCCAAACTGAACACAGGCCTGAAATTATGGCTGCTTTGTAACGACTATTTTTCCATGGAGAAGCATGACCTGGACATTAAACAGGTACGGGCATACTCCATAGGCACTCACAGCTAACACTATCACTTGTGATCTCACATCTACAAACTGATCCAAGGCCCTTAGTGCCAGTTTAGTTTCATCTTGATGACAAAACAATCTGTGCACCTAATAATGACAATGACTGCATAGAGCATTCGTGACAGAAGCTAACCCTGACGTGTTCTCAAACTTCAAGCATTAATTCAGCTCTGTCAGACTGCATGTGGGTCCAGGAGGAACCTGATGATTTTTTAAAAGGAGATATACCACTGAACAATCTGAGCAAACACATGCATAGGGAGAATATTTCAAGCAAACAATTAAAACCTCCAGAGTACTGCAAATAAAGTTATTTGTACCCAATTCTGAGGACCCCTAACAGTGCATCATATAATAAAGACAGGGAAATTTTACCTTCTGCGTGCATGACTTTCATTCAGAGCGAATGAACTGTACATTCATTCCACGAGTGTTATATATCTCACAATGGGGCACCAGCAGCCCTGGTCAAGTCCTACAACAGGAGTACTCTCATCTGGGACCCAAACCAATAAGCTTCCAGGTGGCGTCTTCATATTGCTACATTGCCTCGTGGATGTTAGATGTCAAATACGGAAGCCTGGTGGGCCACAAAGAGCGAGAACAGGATGTGAGTCGGGACTAGCATTTCAACACATGCAGAGAGAACTCGCAAAATATTTATATGTACGTATATTTTTGTATATTTAAGGAGAAATTCTCAATAAAAAAAATGTGAAAAATACTGCACAATATTGATGTTCCAATGGAACCAACAAAAATCATTTACTGATTCAATTAAAAATCAATTTCCTCCAAATCACGGTTTCACAATTAATGGCGCTCTTAAAGATCATTGTGAATGAAATCTACCAAAATTAAACTAGGTATTAAATTCCACTTATCTAAGTTTTATCTAAGAGTTAGGGGACTATACTGAGCCAGTAACTCACTTCCAGTTTCACTAGGGTATAAAAATGAGGTAACACACATGCAATATCCCTTTGTCATCCAACACCACGAAGAAAACAAAATAACTGTCAATTCTAAAGAGGCAGATGGTCATAGACCTTCATAAATGTGGTAATGGCAACAAGAGGATTCATAAATGATTGAATATCCCACTGAGCACAGTTAGGGCAATTATTAAAAAATTCCAAAGATATGGAACTGTAGAAAACCTCAGGGTAGATGACGCAGCTGCATTTTGCCCCCCCAGGATACTGAGGAAGATAGTTAGAGAGGCAACAAAATCCCCAAGAATCACTGTGAAGGAATTGCAGGTCTTGGTGGCATTTTGGGGTATGTCACACATTTGGTATATTCCATTTCTCTGCAACGATATAATTTATTTATTGATTGATTTCTTGTATTGTTTGTCCATTACCAATCTGGGATGCCAGTAATTTTGGAGCCCACTGTAGTTTTAAATAGGAAGATAGAAAAAAAAAATCCTGCTGTCTGCCATTTTCAATCAATGTGAGCTCATGTGGACGGAAAGTGTATGGCAGGAAATGGCCAACATTAATATTCACAAACAAACAAATAAACAAACAAAAAGTTGAAAGCATGTTTATCAAGAGGAATGTGACTAAACTTTTGTGGATTCCAGCGGTTTCATGAATTCACGAGAAACCCAGACTAATTTGGCTATGTTTTAATTCAATAGTAACCATCTCGAAATAACTGGATGTATGAAAATAATTAATGCAGAAGTTGAATGCGTTTACATTAGCTGTGCATAGATGGAAGAACATATGTAGTAGTAGTTATTATAATAATAATAATAATAATAATAATAATAATAGACTGTCAGTCAGTTAAATAAAAATCATGCATGATTTGCAATTCAGGGAGATTATCGGGAGGCATGGAGTATCTCTCTCTCTCTCTCTCTCTCTCTCTCTCTCTCTCTCGGACTCGTACACACACTATGGGCAGGGTTTGGAGGATGATGTCACCAACTTCGCTCCCGTGGCTTGATGCACTTCGTTAACAGCGTGTGACCAGTAGCGGAACGGAACCCACGAACACCAGAACAGCCATGTGATAAAATGAGATAAAAAGCTGGCACTGCAGAAGAAGATAAAGAAACACAAAGAACGAAATTAAGAGGGGTGACTTTCCGGATACTGAAATAGCTTCAACGCAGCAAAAAAACACAACCGCACACGATCCTCGTCTGCTTTTCCAAACTTGTGGGAATGGAAACCTGCTGAAGAGCGAGGCATCGCTTACCATGGCTCATCCGCGAGACAGCATGAGATTCCTCACCTGCTGGGTGCACAGGCGAACAGCCTCCCGGTATGCACAGCCGAGTTATGTGATTTTACTCTTTTCCTCGGACAAATGAGCGCGGGCAAAAATACCCCGCATACGCATCTCACGAAGATTGCAGTACTTGCAATTTTACGAGGCTGGTAGAGAATTATGATAATAAAATTAAATTAAAATTAAATTAAAATAAAAAAAATAAAAACTATCTCTAATTATTTTGGAACGGGTGGCAAACTACATCGAACTTTCCATCAAAATATTTTTGAGGAAATGCTCGTAAAACAGAAAATGTGGCCAAGATGGATTTGATCCAACGGACCAATATAGCGTCCAACTCCTCCGACGTTGCCAACAGCACGAGCGCCCCGAGGACTTCACCGCATTCACCAGCAGCAGCCGCGTTCATCATCCTTGTCGTGACCGTAATTATTTTGGTGACTATTGTGGGTAACGTTTTGGTCGTAGTGGCTGTGTTCACCAGCCGCGCTCTCCGCGCGCCTCAGAACCTTTTTCTGGTTTCCTTGGCATCCGCGGATATCCTCGTGGCCACGCTAGTAATTCCGTTCTCCCTGGCGAACGAGGTCATGGGATACTGGTACTTTGGAACTACATGGTGCGCGTTCTACTTGGCGCTGGATGTTCTTTTCTGTACGTCCTCCATCGTTCACCTCTGTGCAATAAGTCTGGACAGGTACTGGTCTGTGACCAAAGCCGTCAGTTACAATTTAATAAGGACTCCCAAACGGATCAAGTCCATGATAACTGTGGTGTGGATAATATCAGCCGTAATTTCTTTCCCGCCTTTAGTCATGACAGAGCACAACGAGCACGAATGCTTGCTAAACAACGAGACATGGTACATCCTCTCCTCATGCGTGGTGTCATTTTTCGCCCCTGGCGTAATTATGATTCTAGTGTACTGTAAAATATACAGAGTGGCTAAACAGCGGTCCTCCACGGTTTTTGTTGCTAAAAACGGTCTGGAGAGGCAACCCTCGCAGTCGGAGACTTGTTTCGTGCGCAAGGATAAGTTTGAGACGGAGAGCCCGAGCAGTCAGAGTTCGGGAAGTAACCAGCGGCAGGAGGAGCTGGACGACATTGATCTCGAGGAGAGCTGCGCATCAGACAACAAACCCAGGAACTCGCGCTTCTCCAAACGGAGGAAAGTGGAGGGCTCCAACTGCTGTCCTAAACAAGGCTGTCGCTTGTCTTGGGTTTCCACGCGCCCTCCCTCGCGGCCGTTCCATGACCAAAACATTAGACAGCAGACAATTTCCAAAACTAAAGTGGCACAGATGCGCGAGAAGCGCTTCACTTTCGTCCTGGCCGTGGTAATGGGCGTCTTCGTGCTCTGCTGGTTCCCGTTCTTCTTCACGTACAGCCTGCACGCGATATGCAGGCAAAGTTGCTCAATTCCACGCGCTCTTTTCGACCTCTTCTTCTGGATTGGCTACTGTAATAGCTCAGTGAATCCAATAATTTACACAATTTTTAACCGGGATTTCCGAAAAGCATTTAAGAAAATAATATTTAAAACTGCAAAAAGAATTTAAAAGTTTCACTCTTTTGTGTTATGTCATACTCCGTTGCTTATTTAAAACTCCTTGTGTCCAATACGCTGATTTGTTTTATATTTATGAATTTTTTGTGTGCAAGTATTAATTTGTGTTGAACAATGCAATACATGAACAAACTGGTGATGTGCGCAGTTTCCGCGAATATTATACACGAATGTCATCAAATACAAACGAAGCCATGGATAAAAACAATAATAAATGTAACGCTGTTATTGTTAAATCACGAAAGTGCAATGCATTCTTTTCAGCGTGCTTTCAAAGTTATATAGCCTACTTGTCTTGTCAGTTGACCTTAAACCATTCTATAAGTTATTTTTCAAACTATGGAAATTATAAATTATTGTCTTATACCTTATTTTATTCGTTAAAAACTTGTCTTAAGAATAAAATTATTACATGAATGGTGTAAACGTTTTTCTGACATTCATAAAAGCAGCACGCGTAATTCAGCATCTCTGTGGCCAAATGTGACGTAAGAACATGTTCAGCTCTGTCTGAAAAAGAAAAAGAAAAAAAAAAAAACAGCGACGGCTCCCATATAGTCACGCGGCGTTGGGACTTGCTTTACACACGCAGCATTCTCATCCCTTTGTTATAAAGATTCCAAGACCACAATCAAGCACAGATGAATAAAATGATGCTCATATATGATTCGAGCCCCGGAACTGAGAATCCTTCAGAATTACCGTCAACAGGTTTTGTCGCAAATTCTGCGTCATGTCACTGTACAGGCTCTTCGAAAAAATCCAAATACAAAATCATCGCATGTATAAAACTATGTCAAAGTCCACCATCAGAGGTAAAATCAGCTGACAGACGATAATCAGCAACTAACTAATTCACTCACAAAGAAATCAAATAAATAAATAAATAAATTATCCCCCGCTATTCTAATGTGAAAAACACGCGCTGACATCGACTCGCTGAAAAGTGTGGAGTCAGGCTGGCTTGCAGCGAAGCGCAGGAGGCCTAAAGCACGGTGTCTCAAAATGGTCGACACGCTTTGTCAATCATAATCAATGGTCTCCATGATCTGAGGAATAACTGCTTCTTTTAAAGGTGACCAATAATCAAATCAGCGATCAACTGAATACTGCATTAGCGAGGATTCAAACGTCTCTTTAAATTTCTGCCCATCGTCACGCCTGATTCATCATTTTAAATGTTATCTCACAAATTATTTGACATGATGGTTCAAAATGAATTATTATTGAAAAAAAAAGCTATTTTTGAAAACTTCCTTAAGGCTGACTTGTGGTCCATGCAATGCAGGACTTTGGATTTAGTGAAAGGGCGAAGACCTTAAAGTCCATCACATGCATGTAACTGAAAACCTGTTCAACAATGAATCATGGGGTCGCGGAAATGCATGACAGGTCCATAGCATTCCATTTCACTCCACCACATTACTCTACTGAGACGTTCAAACTTGTATACGTACATTATGTCAGTGTTTTTCAGCATCTGTAGCTGGACAGCAGCCAGCTTAGCGCAAGCTTGTTTATCAGCATGGGAGAAATTACAAGTCTCGCTTCCCTTTTTCTTCTGTGCTAGGAACTCCGTATCTATTTAAGCAAATTACACAAAGGAATTGCCATCCCAGCCATTATTCGGCGTCTGTTATTAAAGAAACACCACATTTACCCGTCATGACGAAGTTCTTGGGTGTAGGCAGCTGAATTTTCCGGGTATATACTTAAAGTATGTCGCAAAGCAGAAAGACGACGAGGACCCTTTTTGGATGATTGAATCACATAGTTGCTGTCCTTGGTAGTGAATATTGCCTTTAGAGAAAGCTACCTGACACCTCATTAACAGATCTTCTGTAAAGTGTGACAGCCTGTGCTTTTAAATGTGTATCGATGCAGCGACAGTGGTCTTTCTGGTTCAAAGGGAACAAGACGTTTGCTCTGTTAATGGTGGCTTAAACTACTTGAGCAACCAGGTATATGAAATAAGCAAGATGACTGCGAATTTGAGTGGTCAATAAATTAGTGGGCTACATTAACTGGTTGATGAAAAATACAAAAGTACTTTATCATGCCCGTATGCATGCAGTTTGGGGGCAACACTAAAACCAGCAGAAAGAAACTCATGGCTCAGGTGCACTCAGAGCGCTAAACTAGGCTGTGCTGAATTGAAGTGTGGCATGTTTGTGGCATTCGATCGATGCCACATCATGAGTCATTGGGAATGCTATGTTCTGCACATACTGCAGTGTTAGTTACTCTGGATACGCACTCCTGCTAATCAGATATAATGGGGAGGCGCACGCTGTCTGAAGAGAGTATTATTGGTGAGCTACTGAAGTAATGGGACTGGAGTTTACATGGAGTAACCCACACCCTAATGGCACATGTGTTCGGCTGATACTCCTATGTTTGTTAGCTCAAACCCTAATGCAAACGTAGGTCAGTGCAGTTCTTGTGCAATGAATACTTGCCTCTGCTTATGGAACTGTAGATCACTTTGTACAGTGTCAGTTAGTAATTGTAATGACATCAGCAAATGGAAACAGGATCATTTAAATATTCAGAGATTATGTGACAGCCTCTAATTAGCCTAACAGCAGGGATTCTGTACAAAAGTGAAAACAGCATAAGCCCTGGAAATTAATTTATTCCCCTGCAGGACACACAAGTCTGTTATCTTTCTTAAAAAAAAAAAAAAAACTTGGTCACACTTTATTTGAAGTGTTGCTCATAAAGGCTTTATACAGCATGTATAATGCATTCATAAATGAGACATAATGTCTTCATAAATCATACATAAGCAAATGTCATGCTTTGTAAAGGTGAAAAAAACATATATTCTGTAATGCAGAAACTGACACAGCAAGACACATTTAATTAAACAAGTGCAGAGCGTGTTCAAAAGCTGCTTGAGCGGTGCTGGTGCTTGCAGCTTTCTCGATCTCTCGGGACCTACTCTGCTAAACAACTTCAAATTCGACTCGGCACTTCATTGGCTCCTCAGCAAGAAACCCACTGAGTTTGAAGTCGATTGGATGGGCAGCTCTCAAGACATGGGAAAGACAGACAGACAGACAGACACACACACACACACACACACTCACCGGCACATTCACACGCACACGTAAACACAAAAACATGCATAGAAATTTCTTAACTTCTTGCTTTGTAGTTTGATATAATCTGTTTTTGTGAAAATAAATGAAAAGGATTTCAACATATTTTATTTCCGCATAGTTTGGGGCATGAATGATAAATCATGATACTTTGATATTTTGTATGCTGTCTGTCTCAGTACATACACAAAATTCAAAGAGAAATGGAGACATTTTGTTAACACATGGCGTACTTTAACACCTGAACAGAATGTCGTCTCTGGTCAGGAAGCAGGTTACAGCATCCAAGATAGATGGATTTTTTTCCCCCAGGTAATCACACTAGTCTTACTCCATGCAGCCGAAAAGAAGGCAAAATTCTGCCCTTTGTGACATCACAAAGGGGAGGGATGACCAAGAGTGATGACAGAAATGATGTAACTGGTTTGCTGAAGTTGATCGGTCCTTCTTGCCTCTGAGTGGTCACGTCACTGTATGATGCCACAAAAGTACAGATTTTGAAATGGCTTGTAGTAATGACTAATTGACTGGGCACCAGGTGACATGATGGGGGGGCTTTTAATGTACTGAGGTAATAAATGGAAGACCAGGGAGCAGCAGGACTTAAGGCCCTAAATATATTAAAGGAAAAAAAAGAAGAAAAACAACCAGATTTGATGGCTGAAGACGTGGAGGAAACAACCTGGTTCCCTGACCGAACCCACCTATTGCATCACTGAGAGGGAAAAATGCAGCATTCAATTCAAGTCTATTAGCGAACAGGCATGGACGCCATTTTCTCACCTGAGTCTCTGATGTTCTGCCTCATGTTCTCATCTGAGTCTCTGATGTTCTGCCTCATGTTCTCACCTGAGTCTCTGATGTTCTGCCTCATGTTCTCATCTGAGTCTCTGATGTTCTGCCTCATGTTCTCTCCTGAGTCTCTGATGTTCTGCCTCATGTTCTCACCTGAGTCTCTGATGTTCTGCCTCATTTTCTCACCTGAGTCTCTGAAGTTCTGCCTCATTTTCTCACCTGAGTCTCCAATGTTCTGCCTGCCTGAGTAAATTCACAAAAGCTGTTCAGCAGAGATGGTAGTGTAGTTCTGGAATTGCACACCCAGCTCCACTGTGGAGCTTAAAGGAGATCCGCATCACACCCAACTCCACTGTGGAGCTTCAAGGAGGTCCGCATCACACCCAACTCCACTGTGGAGCTTCAAGGAGATCCGCGTCACACCCAACTCCACTTTGGAGCTTCAAGGAGATCCCCGTCATACCCAACTCCTCTGTGGAGCTTCAAGGAGATCCCCGTCACACCCAACTCCACTGTGGAGCTTCAAGGAGATCCCCGTCACACCCAACTCCACTGTGGAGCTTCAAGGAGATCTGCGTCACGCCCAACTCCACTGTGGAGCTTCAAGGAGATCCGCGTCACACCCATTCCAACTGTGGAGCTTCAAGGAGATCCGTGTCACACCCAACTCCACTGTGGAGCTTCAAAGAGATCAGCGTCACGCCCAACTCCACTGTGGAGCTTCAAGGAGATCCGCGTCACTTGTGTCTCTCTTTATTTGAAATTAGCTTGATTTACCTTTCTTCTGCTTATATCTCACAACAATGATGAGAAGAAAAAACACGACTAAAGCTTAAAAAGACTTTTAACTGATAGTGTGTGTGTGTCTGTGTGTGTGTGTGTGTGTGTGTTATGACCCAGCTCACAAGTCATAACACCAACTTAGATAAACTGAAGACCCCGGCGCTATAAGTACTTAAGTCACAAAATGTCCATTTTCAGTAAATTGAGAAAATCGACCTGCATATCAAGAGAAGACGTTTTTCCATCCTTACTTCAAGGTGTGTGAAAATGTGACTTAATCACTTTTAGTACTGTGCTTTTCAATTGATAAATGATAAATTTGAAAATCAAAATTCAATTTAAGGCAGAAAACCAAATTTAACAAAAAGACAGTACAGAATTGGGATATAACAGTAATTCAAGTCAGTGTGCAAAGAATGATGATGCAGTGTTTCATAAAAGCTTAAAAACACAGACACAGACGGCGACAGTGAAAAGGGAGAGAGCTACCTGATACGGGAATCAGACACATTTTTACCAGCAAACTGGACCCTGGTGCTCCCCATGGTGTCAATCACCCCCGGCTCCGCCCACTAGGCACCTGCACATGAGCAGCACATGCAGGCAGCGCAGGGGGTCGTAACAGTATACACTCACAGTAAGAGTATGCACTCACAGCAACAGTATACATTCACAGTAAGGGTACGCACTCACAGTAACAGTACACACTTACAGTAAGAGTATGCACTCACAGTAACAGTATACACTTACAGTAAGAGTATGCACTCATAGTAACGGTATACACTCACAGTAAGAGTATGCACTCACAGAAACAGCATACACTCACAGTAAAAGTATGCACTCACAGTAACAGTATACACTTACAGTAAGAGTATGCACTCACATTAACAGTATACACTCACAGTAAGAGTATGCACTTACAGTAACAGTATACACTCACAGTAAGAGTATGCACTCACAATAACAGTACACACAGTAAGAGTATGCAATCACAGTAACAGCATACACTCACAGTAACAGTATACACTCACAGTAAGAGTATGTACTCACAGTATATACTTACAAATACTGTACGTGGCACATTGTAGCAACATCTGCCAAATGTTTCATTCTAAAATGTAACTAAATACTGTAAATGGTTATGGTCCAGACCAATAATCTAGTGCGGAGACGGACTTGCAAATCAACGGGTAATTTACTGGCAGCAGTTGAGACATGACAATGCTGGAACCCCAGAGAGGAGGAGAGACAGTTCAGCACAGATGTAATGAGCAATGCTTGGGCTGCTGTCGCCGGCCAGTGACTCCTGGTGTGCTGCCAGATGTTGAAGCGCTTGCCGGCGCTGGACTGCCCTGGCTCAGGGTTGAAAGCTTGTTCCTGACAAAGTTGATAGAGAGAGTAGACTTGCAAGGCTTAACAAGAACGCGGTCGCAGTCTCAGACCCTGATTATTGCACTGGAAGCCTGTTCTTGGAAACAGGAGTTGAGGAACAGGATTGAATTAAGCTAACTTGAACTCAGCCCCAATACCAATGATAAGTGTTATTCTGGCCGATAATTTTATTGTATTTTTATACATGTATGTACAAGTGGTTTGTGTTTTCGTCATCCGTGGTTGTGTCCGAATCCAATTTTTTGAAGCACCCGGATGTGATGTGTATTGTTCACCAAATCTGCTGGGCATTTTGGATCTTGGCTTGTCGCAGAACGGTCACTTCAGTTTACCTGCGATGTTTGATTATTTATTTGCGTAATCCTGCATTCCAGGTAGGATATTCTTTCACTAAAATGTGTCAATTTTGTCGAAATTTGTACACGCGTTTGTAATTTACTGTCGTCATTTTTGGTCTGTTATTCCTTTATCAAATGTTGTCGTGTATAAATTGAATCGGCAAAATCCCGTTGTCAGTAATTTATGTTGACACGTCATTATTTTGTACTTTGCCAGCCAGTTACCCCGGGTGTTTAGACATCTGTATGCAAGCCCATAATCAGCGCTGTGAGGAGCCATGATGTTCTTGTGAGTAAATTAATCACGGGTAATAATGTGTAGTGACTTATAATCAAATTCTATGTATTTTTTTGCACATTGTTTAGTCTGTTTTTTTTTTATTCTTCTTCTGTACACGGTGCAAGGTGATTATTGTTATGTTATGCAGGCAGTTATACAGTCTGTACTATGTAGGGTCGACTTCGTTTGCTATTTATGTGTAGTAACTTTTGTGTGGTTCATTATTAAATATTGTCAGTATAAATCAAATGCATTAGTAAAAGGCAGTACAAACCAGTATAACTCAGTAAAATGTGTGTAGTTCATAAAGTGCAAGAGTCAATCCAGTAAAAATCAGTAAACTTGCGTTGAGAGCAATTGTGTAAACCCTGAAAATCCTGAATGTTGATTTGCTAATGCAATGTTGTCTCAGTCATGCTATTGTCATGTGTCATGTATTATGTCGTACTAATTTCTGTCATGTTTTTCTGTTAATTTATGTATTTGCAGTCAACCTCCATCGATTAAAGATGGCGAGTAGAAAGTCGGTTTCCTCCTTGTTATTCACCTTATCGGTGATTGGGCTGTTAAGGGCAACAATAAGGATTGGACTCTTATTCAAACTAACTAATGAAAGTAAACTTTTCAAAGAGATTTTGGCCGCCTCTAAAATACTGGTTGCATATGACAAAGAGGGGGAAGTTTTATTAACACTCATATGACCTGGATCTCAGTGCAAATGCAACTTTACTATCCAACAACAAGCACATGCCCTGGAAGGCTTGAGTACCCTTCACTCACTCATCAGGAAATGAGCAAGTAAAGAGATTTTGCTGAGAGGGGAGAGATGCGCAAGAAAGACACCGATCACAGCTCTCATACACCGAATAGTCACGCACAGTATGGCGCAAAAATGTGCAGACACATTTGGGATTTGCACGAGGGTCATGCCAGTAGACCATGGGAGCATGCTCCATGTAGGGGGAGGGTTATTATTGGAAAACTATCATTAGACTTTTCACAGATGGCTGATGAGGTTTCGGGACAGACATGGACTTTAAAAAAACGCGGATTAATTGTAACATGTAAAAGCTAAAGAGATCATTGTGCACAAGTGAAAGACGGTTGTGAAAATGCCGAAGGATGTTGACCTGTCAGTATTTTGGCATCTCTCCAAGCAATAAAGCTCAACTCAGAGGAGGAGCCCAGGTTCTGCCAGTAAGTTTATAGACATAAAAAATTCTGGAGAAAAGATCTAAAAAATAAAAAACAAGAGAGCCTGATTCCTGGAATACTTGCAAGGTTAATCTATGGCACAATCTTGGCACAGAGATGTTCGCTGCTGAGACCCATTTTCTCCAGGTGTAGGGATAAAGGGGAATCTAGTTTGGATTCCAAAGGAGTTATCACACAGAACTCGGCACACACCTGCTTCTCTTATTTTCGTTTTAATGTCTGACTGTGTGTGAGCGTGTGTGTGTGAGAGAGAGTGAGAGAGTCTGCACGGGGGTGAGATAATCTTGTCAGTGGTGACTGAATGTGTGAGCATGTGTGTACGCATCTCTGCCTCTGTGTGTGTGCGTGCGCCAGTGTGTGTGTGTGTGTGTGTGTGTGTGTAAGCATTAATATGGATGCATGTGTGTACTTATTTTTGTCATCATATACCCACATAGCATACACAAGCATACAGCATACATAGCACACAGAATCAAGTCATTTCCAGTATTCTTTGGAGTTTCCAGAATGTTGTGGACCAGGTTCTCGCGCCCCCTAATGGAGACGTACATGAACTGCAAGGTCATGAAAGTTCATCTTCAGAGGAGAGACTCATCAGAGGCGGGGACAGCAGTCACCCATATGAGAGGGATTCTGGGCCAATACTTAAGGGCCAACAGAAGGAATGAGCACAGGCTGGAGTGGGAAGTGGGCCATCTTGCACTTCATCCCGTCATTGTCCCGGACTCAGGGGATTAAAGAGTCAGTTGTCTATTTTTAAACCCCTGTGGAATTTCTATGACTTCGTGTTGGCCAGTCTTGGCCCAATATCTGTTGCCGAGGGCGATGAGTCAGTCTGCGTGGAGTTTTTAAAAGTGTGAGAAAACAAAGATGTCGAAATAATCAGCCGGGATCTGACGCACACACACACAAAAAAAATAATCTATCATGAGGATCTCGGCTCTTGGGTGTATTCCCCGAAAATGTTATATGTGGTGTGTGTGAGTCTGTCTGTCCGTCTGTATTTTATCTGTATTTTTGTTTCGAACATGTTGAGAATTGAAAATATAATAAAAATCAGAATTCCACTAGTATCCTTGGGACAGACAGATAATTTGGTGCTGGGGAGAATATGTGGATTATTTTCTGCACTACATTTAAATTCAAGCTGATCTTGCAAAAAAAAAAATTACCCTCATCCGCAGGGCTGAGTCAGAAGCCAAAAAAAAAAGAAAGTCACACTCGGCACAAAAGCTATCGTCACTAAGCTAACGTTTCTCACAGGAAAATGTGCCTCTTCAGCACATTCTTGTCTCTCTCTGCTCTAAACCCTCACCAGGATGGTTTATTCGGAGGGTTTACTTTTCTCGAAATGCCGAGCGAGTACTCCGGAGCTCCGTCGCCTTCTGCTGCTGGCAGCGACTGTTACATCAGCACTAGAATGATGGGAATGTTGCGAACATTCCGAACACGCCTTTGCGACATCACTCTTTGAGGCAGGAAGGCCAGTGTGCATCCAGTTTCCAGTGTACATTACAGTCATTTAACGGATGCTTGCATCCAATGTGATGTATTGTTGATTTGCCTAAACAAGTTCCAATATGGGGTCAAAGGGCCTTCTCAAGGGCCCAACAGATGCACTGCAAACAGGGGCCTGTTCCACAAAGCAAGACTACCCAGTCAGCTGGATAGCCCCACCCAGTGAAACCTGGAAAGCTTTCTAATCTGGAACATGGACTGAAGTATAGAAAGCTGTTCCGGATTTTATTTTTAGCAGTTATGTGGCTAACCCAGCAATCCTGCCTTATGGAACAGGCCCCAGATCAGTCTTTCAATACACCCTGGCTCTATCAGCAGAATCGTGTGCGGTTGTGTGCGCCAACACCGACTCGCTTGTAAATTATGCCACATTAGCCCGCGATACAATCTGAAAAAGCAAAATCAGAAACTCTGGTCCTCTCAACCCGCTCCAGACTCCTTCACTATTCAGACAGGGGCAGTTAAGATAATTTAAAGTTATGAAACATCCTCCTTGTTATGGGAACAGGGTAGGAAGAGATGATGACATATTCCATCTTCAGCTTTAGGGAAATATACCGAAAACTTCCCACTGAAGAAATTAAGGAGGGGATGCAACTCTGTCCTCAAAAAAACTGTTCCACTCTGCTGACACGCCGTTTGTAGCTTTCCCCTTAGGGCAATTAAAATGTTCCTTGGCACAGTGATTACTGTTTCTCCTGTACTGCAGCTGACACTAACACAGGCTGGCTTTTTCCTGACACAAACAAGCTAAAGTTACAGTGAAGAGGATCCACACCAAACTTACTCTGACACTGCTCTCGACAGCTCAGGCCTATGCTGGGGTTTCACTCCCAGAGTGTTCTCAGGTCAGTGACACACAGATGCTGTTTTAAAACCTTCATCAGGGATGTAAAGTCCAGGTTCAGAAAGTAAAAATCCTCCCCAGAACATTGGTCCAACCACCTGGATTTACTTCGGACAGGAGATAGAGCCAATATGAGCTCTATTCTGTGGGATGGAGAAAAACTTGGCAGGACTTTTACTTTCTGACCCCTGGATTTTAAACCTCAGACCTTCATCTCCCAGAGAGAGGAGCTTCTTAGAAATCACACGCAGTTAAACATTTACAGCGATTATCATTAGCATTAGCCGTGAGTAATTAATTTGAATCCCTTTCTAATTAATTTGTCGGGCACGGTTGTTTGTTGGACTGCCTTGCTGTTACAGAGATTACAATCCAGGTCCGACATCTGAAATGACAGAGAGGAAAGAAGAATGACTAGAAAAATAAAGCCAACCGGAGATTAAAACAAATAAAGCATGGTGATTGGCTGAAAAACAGTGCTGCATAATTAATGAGGTGAATACAGATGCACAAGGATTTTTATTTAGTTTTGTTCATTTATTTTAAACTAATTAAACTCATGCTCATATACCAGACCTCGTTTAATAAGGATCTGTAAACTGTACTGCTGACAGAGGGCTAATTTTGATGTTTACTAATGTATAAAGTACTGGTCACCAAATCTGGCTCTTGAATCCAAATCCAGTCCTGGATTTCATTTCTCCCAAGTAATTTACTAATTTACTGAACCATTATTGCCAATGACTAGCCAGGCTGTCTTTACATCTGACACCCATGAAAATGAAGCGTAGAAAACCAGCAGTTCCCAAGGACTGTGAGTTGAGGATCCATCGTATGGGGAAGCATATTTACGCTATTGGGCGGCACCATTCAACCTGGGGCATTTCAACCTGATCTAGAAAGAGCCGATGTCCACAAGTGCTCCTTTTCCAGCCATACAGATGCACACTTGACACGCCCCCTCCTCCAGTGTCTTCGCTAAGGACCTTCGTTCGCGGAATCAGGTGTGTAACTGATTGGTTGGAATGAAAGCCAGCACCCACACTGACCCATTCTTGTTAAGGATGAATAGCCCTAGCCCTTAGACACCATCATTTTTCACTTGGTATTAATTTGAGAGCAATCAGGGGCAGTGCTTCAAAGCCCACAAAGGCCCAAGCGTCTTTACTGAAGCATCTGTGTGGATTGCTGGGAAAGCTGCACATCATATCACGGTCCTCCAGGGCCGAGAGCTGCTGGCGTTCTCTCCTCCATTTACCTGGGAATGAGGTGTGAGGAGCGTCTGGCCAATCTGTAAGGCTAATTGTTCCGTTAATGACTTCTCATGATTCCCTGACCGCAGTGTTTTTGTTCTTTGACTCTGTAAACAACACCCAGCACCAGCTTCAATGCCCACCTTCAGTGCAGGAACAGTTTGGAAAGTCTAAGTCCTCCCCAGTAGTCTATTTTTCGTGGAGTCATCTGTATTTCCATTACCCTTTAAACTCAAATTTTTTGACGTAAGATTTCCCTTAAGTAGGTTCAAAGTCAGAAACATTGCCTCGGCCCGGACAAGAATTCGTGCCTCAACGTCACAACACTAAGGTCAAAGGTGAAATCCAGCAAAAACATGACCATGCACATCCATGTGTCACAGTGAGTTACCATACCAAATTTGGTGAACCAGCGATCAGTAGTTGCTGAGTACTGACCCGGACAAGATTGCCAGGGTCAAGGTCACAGTGCTAATGTCAAAGGTCAAATCCAGCAAAAAAACCCGACGTTGCACATCTAAGGGTCATAATGAGTTACCATACAAAATTTGGTGAAGCTGCGATCAATAGTTGCCGAGTACTGGCCCAGAGAAAATCATGGACGGACGACGGACGACAGATGGACACGCAGGTGACGACAATACCCCTCCGGCCAGAGTCGGCCGAGGGGTAAAAAGCACTATTCCATATTGTAGGACAGTGTCACATCCATTATACGGACAATCAATATACAGATAGTCTGTATCTGCTGGTTGCAGCGCTTTACTGAAGCTACATCACGCTTATTTTGAGAGAAATATTCAAACCCTGGACACCATATTATTATGACCACAGCATTACAGCAGATGGAACATACACAGATCTTGTACATTATTATATTTACATTTTCTTGTAATTCAGCAGGACATTGGTGGGATTGGTGCAATCCTTCGGATCTCCACTTCAATGTAAAATAGGCCTGAAGGACAACAGGTTTGAACACAGCTGCTGCATTTGATGGAGCCCTTAATGGGTTGTTTGTATTTATGGGGTTAATTCATCGGCCAGGAGGTGCGACTAACCAGTGAAATCAGACAGCTGACATCACAGCCGGGAGAAAGATGCTGCAGCACATCTGCATTTCTCTCCCCAGGACAGCCCACCTCAGAGCGTACACCTGCGAACCACAGAAAACGCTGTCCCTGTCAAGAGCAGGGTGCCTTGCCCGTTTAAGGAGCAGCTACAGTTTTCGGACCGGTCCCACGGTGAGGTACAGAATTCAGCCTGAAAGAGAGCCAGCTGCAGTTATCGGCCCCATGGGGCGACACGTAATTGGCGACTGTGCCACTCAAAAATGGCGGGATTCATTGGGCCACAATGACCTCGTCCCACCAATCAGCACTGACCTCTACTGACCAGCCATGGTTTCTTTCCGGTAACACAAACACTGACTCATTTGTACTTTGTGATGAATGCGGGAGATAATATTTTGTTGTTTTCTTTGCTTTTTAAGTCTATGAGAGTTACTCGGCTGGTGAAATCACTGACGTCCAATCGTCTAACAGTCAATTAAAGAGTAAGAGCTGGTTTTGAGAGACTGGTGTGCAATGTGGTCACACTGGGTTCTATTCACAACACAGAGAAAGGGATAGATCCGCATTAACACAGAGAAAGAGAGATCTTTGAGAACTGTTACAGCCTACATGACTACAGCCCCTTGGAAAGCATTGACTCTAGGGCAAATGAATAATAGTCATGCTTTCTCTCACAGATTCTGATTCATACACCTGAAGTAGCTGCTCCATACAATATTACAGTAACAGACTTATATTTGCACTTTTGTACAGTATTTCCAATGCATCAATTTGCCGTCTGGGGACACATGAAATCAAAGCTTTGCGATAGATCTGAATTGACAGCGTGCTGATGTTTGTGCTGGGGAAAGCCCAAGAGAACAAGAGGGAGAGAACAGGAGATACTGCATTTAAAAGCCTTGTTCATTTGGGCATAAAGTATGTTGTCTGTCAAAACAACAGCAAATTCTCTGACATTAAAAAAAAAAAAACAATAGGAAACTTTCCACTAATAAATACAGCCCCAATTCCGAAATAGTTGGGATGTTTAAATTGTGAATAAAATCAAAATGCAATGACTTTCAGATCACATGAGCCAATATGTTATTTATAAGTAAACATAAATAGCTTTTCAAATGTTGAAACTGAGATATTTTACATATTTATCCACAAAATGAGCTTATTTCAAATTTTCTGGCTGCAACAGGTCTCAAAAAAGTTGGGACACATGCAAAAAAAAAGGCTGAAAAAGCAATTAATATATAAGAGAATCAGCTGAAAGAACATTAAGCAAGTAATTAAGTTAACTGGCATCAGGTGTGTAACATGATTGGGTATAAAAGGGATGTCTTAGACATTACTAAATGGGCCCAGGAATACTTCAAGAAACCACTGTCTGTAAACACAGTCTGCCGTGCCATCTACAGATGCCACCCGAAACTCTATCATGCAAAAAATGAAGCCGTTGTTGAGCATGATCCAGAAGCGTCTCCATGTTCTGTGGGCCAATTGGCTCATTTAAAATGGACTGTGGCAAAGTGACAAAGTGTCCAGTGGTCAGACGATCCCAAATTTGACATTCTTGTTGGAAATCATGGGCGTCGTGGCCTCTGGGCTTAAGAGGAGAGAGACCACCCCTCCTGTTATCAGCGTTTAGTTCAAAAGCCAGCATCTCTGATGGTATAGGGATGCATTAGTGCATATGGTGTGGGACACTTGCATGTTTTAAAATGCATCATGAATGCTGGAAGGTATATAAAGGTTTTAGACCAACATATGCTCCCCTCCAGACAACATCTATTCCAGGGAAGGCCTTGTGTATTTCAGCAGGACGATGTAAAACCACATACTGCAGCTATTACAACAGCACGGCTTTGTAGTAGAAGAGTCCATGTGCTGAACTGGCCTGCCTGCAGTCCTAATCTTTCACGAATTAAGAACATTTGGCGCGTAATTAAACGAAAAGTCCGTCAAAGGAGACCCAAAACCCTCCAGTAGCTGGAAGCCTGTATTAAACAAGAGTGGGATCAAATTCCAATGGCTAAACTCGAAACTTTTCTCCTTAATGCCTAAATCCCTCTACTCTGTGTTAAAGAAGAAGACGGGATGCTACACCATGGTAAACTGGCCCCTGTCTCAACTTTTTTGAGACCTGTAGCAGCCATCAAATTCGAAATTAGCTCATTTTGTGGATAAAATTGTAAAATTTCTGTTTCAACATTTGCTATGTTCTCTCTGTTCTATTGTGAATAAAATACTAGCTGGTGTGATTTTAAAGTCATTGCGTTTCGATTTTATTCACAATTTACACAAAATTCACAACTATTTCAGAATTGGGGTTGTAATAAACCAAAACAAAACAAACAAACAAACAAAAAAAGAAAACAGCCAAATCATTCAATTACATTCATGAAGAAATGGGTCAAGGATACAAATTAGATAACAATTACCAAACTACAATCATCTTCACTGACAGAGAAAAGAGAGAGAGAAAGATAGAGAGAGAGTAATCATTCTACTGGAATTATGGTAACTAAACTGACAGACAGCTTCAAAGTGAGGGATTCCTGAAGATCTGGATGAATTGGGTGAGAACTGTACTGTATTTATTTCTTATGTGGTCCAGTATCTCACTTTAGCCTGGTGTTTCTGATCCCTGACGGCATCTTGGCTGTAGCTGGAAATAATCATCTTCTCCTGGGTTTGTGTGGGACTGTATAACTGTAGTCAGCAGGACACCAACATTAAAAGCTCATTAAGAGACACAGGATGCCGCGCTCCTGCTAACTCCTACTGCATTGTGTTTGCCGCTTTGATAACATCTAGTTCTTCATTTGCAATAAGAAATCTGAGAGATCAAGGGGATGAAGGTGAGAGGTCGTGTTTAATCTCTGGAATTTTTTACACAGGGCCGTCTTTGAGGAACAGGCGTGACCTCACATGTTTTAAATAGATAAAAGGAGCACTATTTTGGAAATGTTTTCAAATCATTTTCTTTTGCCATCCATCTTATTTGTTTGCCTTCTTTGCTTTTATTACCATCTTTCATGAAGTTTTTGAACATATTGTATGTTTTCAAAAAGCGATTTGTGTGTGCAGCATGTAAATCTGGAGTAAAATATTTTGTTTTAATAAATGTATTTATATGGCATATATTTAAAGTTATTCCATCAATTCTACATAATAATAATAATAATAACAACAACAACAACAACAAGTGGTGCCAGGCACAACAAACCCCGCCCCTTGCACATACTTTCACCTGCTTGCACGAAATTCAATAGGGATCGATTCTGGGTCCGTGGCAACTCCCATACCAAATTTGGGGTGAATCTGGTTATTAGTTTTGCCATTGTTAACAAACAAACAAACAAACACAGAAACAAACAAAACCAAAAACAATACCCCTTCCCTCACCCTTTGGGTGGGGCGGGGTAATAATAATTATAATAATATTATTATTATTATTATTACTATAATAACAACCAGCCACCGACTGACTGAAAATTTGGAATCAGATTTTCAAGATGCAGTCAGGAGCACTTGACTGGATTGTTTATGAGAAAGGGGAAACTCATTGGTCCTGGTTGAACAGGCTTTATCATTAGTTTCTGTGTCTATGTGGAAATTAATGAACAGCCCCTGCTTAATTTGCAGAGCTGTCAGCTGATCATACTGAATTAACTTTTGTCTGTTTTTTTAATCAAAGAGTGACACAAATAAACAAATAACTTGACGATTTCCTTAATATTATCTTTTCACAAAGATAGCAAGAGTTCTAATGGCAGATTACTCATGACAATGATGAATTCATCAACCAAGAGGACGAGCAGTCTCAGAGAGCCCCGGCAGCCCAACACACAAATATCTCCACACTGCCTTCAGTTTATGTTTTTTTAAAAACTGTAATAGAAACTAAAAACCGCGATAAAGCTGCTCAAATTAGATTAGGCTCAAGTGACGTCAACAAGGCCGCACCGGCCCCTGCTTCGACAGTCCCGATTGGCTGAACTCAGAATTTCAGTTGGAGCGTCCCTGCTGATCGCTGCTCCGCTACGTCTGTGGGAAAATGCCATTCTGTGGAGAGGCAGATGGCTGGAGAAAAGATTGGCAGGAACTGAAGTGAGACACGAAGAAATGTTTTGGCATTTTCCGTCATTCCAAATAATGAGCAACCGCAGCGTTGTCTTCACTCAAGCTTTACGCCAAGGAAACGAGCATTCATATTTTCATCATTTTCCACCCTTTCACTGGTATTGAACATCGCTGTCAACTAAACCCACACAGACAATTGTAGGGGAGTGATCGGGAGGAATGGCCTTCCTGATCTCAACCCGAGTGGTGTTTTGTTATTTGATTTCTGTGCTGGTCATGGATTATCCACAAAAACCTCATGTTCAAGCATAAGGGTGTTCATAAGTATACTTACCAGAACACCCTCAGCCAAAGGTCAGTAATCGATATTGTAATTGTGTCATCAGATCTGCAGCCGTAGGTTTTGGACTCTCAGGTTAACAGGGCTGAGCTGTCAACTGATCACCAACTGGAGGTGAGTTGGATCAGATGATGGGGAAGACTACCGGACAGACCTGGGAAGCCTAAACGTGTTGTGAGGGTTTACTGAGAACATTTGGTTGAGGACCCTGTCTGGACGATCTGCAACTCACACCTCCAGAAAAGCTTTTCCCATGTCCCGGGGGAGGCTGGGGACATGGAGTCTGAGTGGACTCCATGCAAAATCTCCATCATGGAAGCGGCTGCCATGAGCTGTGGCCCGAAGATTGCGGGTTCTAGCCCTGGTGGCAACCTGAGCACCTGTTGGTGGTGAGGGAGGCCACAAGCTGAAGACGGTGGCTTTTCAAGCTAGGTTGGCCCAAAGGACCCCCGAATTGGCAAACCGATAACGACAGGCTAGAAGGACTGCAGCCGCGGTCGTCGCTGAAGCAAAAACTTGGGTTTGGGAGGAGTTTATGGAGGCTATGGAGAAGGACATGGAGAAGATTCTGGCAACCATCAGATGAATTAGGAAGGGAAGGCAGGGCTTCACCAAGGCTGTTTTCAGCAGGGGTGGGGAACTGCTGATCTCAACTGGGAATATCACCGGAGATAGATGAGATTTGCCCTGAGATTCTGAAGACCCTGGATGTTGTTGGGCTGTGATGGTTGACACACCTGTTCAGCGTTGCGTGGATGTCAGGTACAGTACACGTGAACCAACGGACTGGGTTGCTGGTTCCCATTTTTAAAAAAGCGGACCAAAGGGTGTGCTCCAACTACAGGGTGTGCTCCTATTATACACTACTAGCTGCTACCCGCTTTGTAGCCCATTATTTTGTCGCTTTTAGATCGCATGATGGAGAGAAGCTGTGTGTTCAATTGCGTGTTAATCAAGGGAAACCATCTTGAATCAGCCAGGAATAATTTTTGTCAATAATTGCAGCCGAATTTTCTGGTCTAACGCCAGCCCTGCGAGAGTTCAACTATCAAATTTGAATTTGGGA
The DNA here is from genome assembly GCA_029721435.1 of Gymnothorax reevesii. NCBI lineage: Eukaryota > Metazoa > Chordata > Actinopteri > Anguilliformes > Muraenidae > Gymnothorax > Gymnothorax reevesii. The sequence goes on from CM056586.1 coordinate 46,480,773, forward strand.
GCTGTCAAGTTTGACTAATCAGAATGCTGCATTCGTGGAAGAACGCGGTGCCCTCTCAAAAGCCTGGCTTTCGTGCAGGCTTTCTTATCACTCCCTTAGCTCCATTGCAAACAGTAGCCTGCTCGCAAGTTACCTCAACACACCTTCATAAGGACACTGCGGCTCCTAGCGGTGCAACCGGATATTGCTACGCGCATCAGGTTATATAAGTTTACATGCTAACTGAAGTGAAATTGAAGCACTGATTACTAAAACCCCACAAGTCAAGTCAAGTGTGACTTATGGGGTTTTACTTGTAGTAATAGGTGCTTCAATTGCCTTTTTTTTTTGCGTGCATGACCGTTTATCAAAAATCGGGTGACGTCAAGTCCTTCCTAGTGTCCAAGTGGATATTCACACCAAATTTGGTGATAATCGGTTGAGAAATGTAGGAGAAAAACGTGTACATACACACACACACACACACACACACACAGACATCGACCTCAAATATATTATAGATGCACAATAAGCACATTGGTATGTCCCTCACGTTCACTACTAAGTACTTTGGTGGCGCACAGAAACAGCATTAACACTGAATTTAAAAAAATGTATAAACAAAAAAATAACATAAATAAATGAATACAAATCTGAGATGCATGATCGCCATGCCTTGCACACCCTTCTAAACCCCCCCCCACAGCCTTTGGGCCCGTGTGTCGTGCCTTAGGCAATCTGCTCGAGGCTGCATTACTGCATTACACACAGTGGTGAGAAGTGGGTTGAACAAAAGCACAAGACTATTGGTTCTGACGGCACGCCAAAGGCTAATAATCCAGGCCTGAGGTGCTGCAATTCTAAAGTTTCAATGGAGATGAGAATGATAGAGTGGTTGTTCAAACAAATATAGTTTGTCCTGTCGCCAGTGTCCTAACACACATGTGCAACACGTGGCATTGGGCACAACAGCTGCAATAAGGACCCGTGAGTAACCACTTCATCCCCACCAAAAGGACTTATTTCCCACTTGCTTAGTCGTGCATCTCCTTAGACACCTGAATGCAATTTTTGTCGTTGCTTGGGTCCTACAACCTCTGTTGTCAAGTGGAGCTCGGCCAACTCCTACTGGGTGGCATCGGTCAGGTCAAAAACAGATGCTGGTTCAGAATCAGGGCCAGTACATCTGATGCATTTACCTCATAAAGAATCGGTCTCATTTTCAAAACACAGTTGGCTTTGAGAGGCTTAGCATTTCACAATGAAGGACTCTCAAGATTTGCGCTAAGGTCCTATTAAATTTGCATTGCTCAATGGGCAACGATTGCAAGCCATTGTGTGTTCTAAATGCTGGAAGTCTCAGTAATATCTGTCTAAATTCGCAAATTAAAAAAGCGCCAATGCAATGCTAACCGCAGGCAATACCTTCTCAACAAGCTAACATTGTCCTGCAGTGGATATCAGGAGTTTAAAAAATGTACAGTGCATTAAAAGGCATAAACTTGTGTTCAAATACTTGTGTTCATAGCACAATAAAGCATGGTAAAACTAAATCACACTTTACCTCACACACACTCACGCACACACACAAACACAATGTAATTTTAATTGTTCTTTACGAAGACAAAAAAGAAATATTCTTGGCTCCCTAGTTCTCACAGAGCACAAAAGCAGTAGATTAAAAGCTGTGAAGACAGTTGGCTATGAAAAATAGGAGTTATTCCCCTTTTAAGCAGCACAAAGCCTCCTGGGACATTTACAAACAGAGAGAAGCTACGCTACTGAAGAACATTTACTACAGAGGATTAAATATTTAACAGCTGATACGTGGGAGTAAAGCAAAAAATATTTCACGTAGGTAAAAATAATATTTCTGCAATAACAGAGTATAAAGAGCGACATGGGAAAAAATTTAAATGTTAAAAGAAAATACATCAGTCAAAAGCACAGCTGTTCCAACCGACCCTGACGTGGTCCATTTGCCAATATGCTTGCATATCTTTCCGTGGAGTACTCATGCTGTTTTAATGTGCCGCTTCTTTTTATTTTTTGCAACTGTTTTCAAAACAAATGCTGTCTATGTATTACACTTCCTCACTTTCTAATTATATTCGACAAGCAGGACTCCTTATAGTTGCAAACCTCTCAGCACCAAAGGTGCGACAATCCAATTACGTCTGTGTTTTAAGATGTTTTACACAAGTGCCGCGGTCACGAATGATGAAAGCACAACACCTTAATCCCAAACGCCGTCACGTAATTTGCTCCCCCGGCATCGTGTTCTTTTCTCCAGCGAGGAAAAGGAGACAGAATGCCCTTGTTAACTATTAATCTGCACATGCAATTACTTTTGTAATCAACTGCTCTACTGCCGCAGAAAGGAAACACATAGTTCATCCTCTACTCTTTGCGGCTTGTAGAGAACCAGCGCAACCTGTCAGCGTACTTACACCACGGGTCATCCGTTTAACACTGCGGCCAATCAGTGACGTGCCTAACAAATGCCACACTCATCACATCAAATAATATTGCACCAAATTATTTAGAGTTAGTTGAAGCTCCTAGCACGCTGGGGCAGAAGCTACCGCTGCCGCCATGTAGCAAGAAGGTTCTGGATTGTAATCTTGGCGTGTCACTTCCTGTGTTTTGCATCTTCTCCCAGAGTGCACCTAGGTTCACTCCTGCCATCCAAAGACACGCGTGACGAAACGGAGATTCTTAATTGCTTGTTAGTTCAGTAAGAGTGTGTTAGTGAATGCGTGTGTGACCTCTGTAATGGATTAGCAGATCATCTAAGTTGTTTACCTGCTTCTTGCCAATTGCATGCTGGGATAGGTCAGGGTCCCACCTCCCTCCCAAGCCTGACCAGGGATGCATTTCCTGAAATCATAGAAGCTAACTTACATAGTTGGACCAATTGCCTGTGAATGGATGAACTACGTAAGTTGGAACTACACTTTTGGGAAACGCGCCCCAGGAGTATATGCGAGTACAATGACAGATAGATGGATGGATGGATGGAAGTGCTGCCACACCACGTAGATTCTGAATCATGCTCTTCCTTCCCTTTCCTCTGCTTCCACCACCCTCCCCCGACATGCACACACACACACACACACCACCCAGGAACTGGCTCAAGGAAAGTATCTTCTGGAGAAAGGGTTCAGGAGGAGACCTCTCACTTCCAGACATACAGGGAAAAGCACTCGAGTCGCTTCCCCTGAAAGGAAGGTGTTCCTTGGGGATCCTTCCGGAAGGTGGACATGGCAGGATCAGCTGACATGCTTCCTCGCGGAAGCAGAGCCATTAAGGCGCGATAAATGTTTCAGGAAGCAGCTTCTAACGTGAAACGACCACAAGATGCCACAATGGCGGCCGAGGTATCATGGAACATGTCCCTCATTCAACCCTCTGTCCTCAGGCACTGTGGAATTGTGGGAAGGGTTCGGACGGCGCTTTATTGAGTCTATACTTAACAAAGGTGGTACGATGATACAGTAGTACTGTTACCTTGAAACAACACAGTTGTGAGTTTGCATCCGGTCTGGAGTTTGTCATGTTCCCCCTGTGTTTGTGTGGGTTTCCACTGGGTACTGGAGTTCTCTCCCACAGTCCAAACACATGTATGCCAGGCTAGTTGAAGACTCTAAATTGCCCATAGGTGTGAGTGATTGAGTGAATGGTGTGTGTGGTGTGTGAGTGATTGAGTGAATGATGTGTGAATGGTATGTGAGTGATTGAGTGAATTGTGTGTGAGTGATTGAATGAATTGTGTGTGAGTGATTGAGTGAATTGTGTGTGAGTGATTGAGTGAATGGTGTGTGAGTGATTTGAGTGAATTGTGTGTGAATGGTATGTGAGTGATTGAGTGAATGGTGTGTGAGTGATTGAGTGAATTGTGTGTGAGTGATTGAGTGAATTGTGTGTGAATGGTGTGCGAGTGAATAGTGTGTGAATGGCGTGTGAGTGAGTGAATGATGTGTGAATTGTGTGTGAATGGTATGTGAGTGATTGAGTGAATGGTGTGTGAGTGATTGAGTGAATTGTGTGTGAGTGATTGAGTGAATTGTGTGTGAGTGATTGAGTGAATTGTGTGTGAATGGTGTGCGAGTGAATAGTGTGTGAATGGCGTGTGAGTGAGTGAATGATGTGTGAATTGTGTGTGAATGGTATGTGAGTGATTGAGTGAATGGTGTGTGAGTGATTGAGTGAATTGTGTGTGAGTGATTGAGTGAATTGTGTGTGAATGGTATGTGAGTGATTGAGTGAATTGTGTGTGAATGGTGTGCGAGTGAATAGTGTGTGAATGGCGTGTGAGTGAGTGAATGATGTGTGAATGGTGTGTGAATGGCGTGTGAGTGAGTGAGTGAATGGTGTTTAAATGGTGTCTGAGTGATTGAGTGAAAGGTGTGTGCGCCCTGTGATGAATTATGCTTCCCTGCAAACTGTCCACATTGTGTTTTCCTCTTTATTTTTCCCTGCAAGTACGTAACAGAGGGTATTTCAGTTTCCGATAGTAACAGGCTCCCTCCAGTATTATGTGTCAGTGACCTGGATTTGCGTGGAATAGAGTAATCCTCCAGCCCGCAGGTCAATCACATTAAAATAGAAGGCTGAGTACATGGACAAGGGAAAAAAAAAACACACAGCAGCACTTTTAAATCCAGCCCTCGAACTGCTCTCCTCTGTCAACATCTATTGCAAGTTCTGAAATATTATGGAGTTGCACTAACTTGAAACTTCAGTTTACAACTTTAATTGTGCTGCCCAAAGATGGAAAGAAATGACACCACAGAGTGTTCGCACACATGTAACATTTTGCTTCCTTCTTGCACATTTCCTTCTCATCTACACTTCTCTAGTTCTCTAATCTTACAAGTGTTTGCTTACAACTTGGCACCCTGATGCCTATAGTGTGGATGGCCTATTGAGCTGGGAAGCTGGGGAGGTTGGGGGGCGGGTTTGGGGGCAGGGGCGGGTGTCACCAGATGATCTAACCCAGGCAACCCCCACTGGTACCGGGGCCAGGGTGTAGGTCACCTTGGGGTCAGGAATTCTTAGGTTTATAAAAGTGCACAGAACTCATTTGCCTTTGCCAAAAAACAAGAACATCTGAAGAGACCAACAGGAGATTTGACACCCGGGCCCCGTCTTTGGGTCGCCTAAATACTCACCGGGAGAAAGGTTCGTCAATGTCGGCCAAGGGGTAAGTCTGAATTCAAATCGCTCTTTCTTCAAAATTCTGCAAACCAAATCCTGCATCAGCACGCTTATCCAGGTCGCCCTACTCCTCCATGTACCCCGGCTCCAAACGATGCAGGTGTCAACCACCATAGAAAATAGAAACTGTTTTTTTGCAAGTTTGATGCAGTAGCGCGGGGGAGCGGTGTATGTTTTTCTGACGGTAGGCGGGATGCTGGTGCGCTGTGATTACACAGGAGCCTCCGGCACTTTGGCTGCCTGTCTGATTAGCGGCAGCACACTTCCGCTTCCCTTCATCGATGGCGGGACCGAAAGACGACTAATTACACTGTGTTTCTGATGGGAGAGACGAGCAGGAAGTTACAGAGGTGGGCACAGTAAATGTAAAGATGTCATAAACAAGGAGGAGGTTTATTTGAATGTATTACATTTTTTTGCCCCAGAAATGTATGCAGAGATAAGGATGCACTCTCACACAGTGTTTAACTGGTTGATAGAAACATTATTCAGGAATTGGTTCACCAGGGAAAAAAAAAAAGTGAAATTCGTGCACTTTTGTCTCTGGGAAGAAATTCCCTGCAGTCTGGCATAAACTTTTGTTCTCAGTAAAATTTGGATCCTGGACATTCCCCTGTATAAAATTTGGACCATGTGAATTTCCCGTTGTAGGGTTTGGACTATGTAAATTTCCCTTCTGTACACTTTGGACCATGTAAATTTCCCCTCTGTATAGTTTGGGCCATGTGAATTCCCCCTTTTTGAAGGGTTAAAAAGAATATTTCTACACATATTAAGTGATAAAGGAACTTACCTGGGGTGCGTTTCCCAAAATCACAGACGATAACTTACGTAGTTGGAACCATTGACTGTAAATGGACGAACTTTGTCAGTTGCAATCTTAGTTACAGGGATGTTATTTTTCCGCTAATTCGCGGAATTCTGCTTTTTTTAACTTCAAAATAAAAAAAATGGTAACACTTTATAATGAGTACACATTACTAAGTGTTAGTTAAGCATTGATAAAAACTGAATTCATCATGTATAAAGCATTGTTGTCATCTTAATACTCATTAGTATGTAGTTTATAAACAGTTGTAAATGTCTTACTCAACTCATCATTAATAAGAATGTTAGTTATGGATTGGTAAATACCGAATTCATAATTTATAAATCATGTTTTTAACATGAATACTCGTTGGTAAGTAGCTTATAATCAGTTATTTTTTTCTCTTCATGAGTAAGCTCATCAATAACATGCTTAATTATCGCATTTTCAAACTTTAAATTTATTAATGCTTAACTAATGCTTAATAATGTGTACTCAATATAAAGTGTTACCAAAAAAATAAATAAAACTGATTTTTTCAGTTAAGAAAATCCGATTTCATATCTACAGCATATCGACTTTCAGTATTTCTGTAACGGAATTGATCTTATGCATGATGCATTCTACAGAACTTACGTTTTCAAATTGGCCAGCTAATTCCGGTCAAATGTCATGCTGTGTGGGCAGGGGCTGTGGCGGCAAGTTTCAACACTGCGGAAAAGAAACGACTTAGATATTGCGTATATTTGAGACAACAGATAGCTTGTAGTATAGTAATAATAAGTAATAGTCCGTATCCCTGCATTTTGTTTAGCCCATTCGGCTAGTGGAGCGAGGATGAAGCAGTCTTGTAGCCTAAATTTCAGCGGCGTGGGTGGTTGACGGCTGAACACTGCTGCGTCCCTTTATATAACTCATCGAGACAAATGCTGTACACCGCTGGTAAGTTGCGTGGTTCGTTCAGTGTGTATCAGTATTCCCCGGGAGCGCGAGTGGGTGGTTGTCTTAGCTCTTTGACCCACCTTTGCCAGCTGCCATTAATGGTAGTATGGCCAGTCAAACCATTACATTGCATTACGTAAGCTTACCAAGAAACCTGATGGACCTTTATTTTCCTACCTCATTTTCGCGCACTTTAGTACGAAGCATTATCACCCTACATTTTGACTTAGGTGAATGCTGAATTAATTGGTTACTGTGGCAAGCATACGCGCGTGTTATCAGCGCTAACGCAGCTGGGTGTCTAGCTCCAAAGCGAAATCATGGTTATGTCATCAGCTGCTCAGCTAATCCAAGACCTTTCGCAATATTAGCGAATGATACCACTACGACACGCAACTTTACTATCGCGTCGTATAATTAAAGGTGCTTCAGTACCTCGACGAGGAGCCCTTCCTCGTAGTTTCACTTCTGTTTTTTCACGTAAATGGAGCGTCACTGGACATCGAATATAGCCGAATGTGGCTAGTTAGTGACACTGTTTTCTGTTGTCGTTTGGCTTATTCACTTGGTTAATTTGTAATACATATTTCCAGGAGTTACATCAGGATTGTGTTTTTAGTCAATAATCGGAAGCTGAAAATACTCACAGAACTCATAGATGGTTTCTACAGATGATTGGATAAAGAAAAAAGAATATAGGTGGTGTGTATCTACAGTGATTATGTTCTTATTTTTCATTTTTGCTATTACACAGTTAATTCAGGGAAGTCTAAATTCATAAAAATACCATGAGCATGTGGCTTTGTGATATGATTTTGGAGTTGACTAAGAAGTCAATCATTTTATTGATATATTGGCTATATTCAATGAATGTTATTTGACTTTTATCTGAGTGCAATAGTGACAGATTTAATTCTTTACAAGCTAGGAGCTTGTGACTAATTTTGACTTGACTTAGAAATCAAAGATTGCATGTGTTTGTTGGCTTGAATATACATTGGATAATAATTCAGTTTTTTATTATTTTGTTGAATTCTTAGTACACTTAAGGCACTAAAAATCACTTAAACCTTGGAGCTTCGGGGGGGGGGCTTGGCACGCCGCCCCCCCAGACCCCTGGCAAAATTTTCAGATAATTTCACTTCACCCAAATCACATCCCTGTAGTTAGCAACAATGCCTTTGGGAAACACAACCCTGCACATCTGAAGGCTGCAGATTTGATTCTGAGGTATTACGAGTATTGTACATCAACGTATATATCAACCAATCCCATACAGACATGCATTTCACGTACCCTCCAGCGTTTTTAATATGTTTATTAAAAAATTGTGTCCTCAAATGCTGATGTCAAAACATTCCCTGTAACTCAATGCAACTGGACTTCAAAATATTGCTAAAGAATATTTGCTGAGACTGATCCTCCCAAAGGGTACATTTACAACATGAGGATAAATCACATAAGTGATGGAAAACATTAGTTTGTTTATTTGTGGAGATTTAGTATGTTTTACTCTGTGTCCTCAGGAGCAGGGTGAGTATGATGGTAAGTAAAGAGAACTGATATTCCATCAGCGCTCCCATTCTCTCCTCTCCTTCCTCGTTCCTCCTCTCCCTCCTCCTCAGTGACGTGACTCACGCCAAAGGGAAAAGAAGAGGTTCGCCCGCAGTCCGCATCTCTGTACTTCTGCAGCGGTTCTGCCCCCACACTGAAGACATGAGCTGGCACTTCTCTCACTCTGAGGCAGGTTATGCTAGCCTGTAATGCTACATTACATATATTTATGGATAACTTTTAACAACATAGTTTAAGAGTTAATCTGACTAAGCAATGGCCGGTGCCCACAGGTAAACAAACAGCTAACAGTTAATCTGAATACGGAAGGGCCGGTGCCCACAGGAACAAACACCTTACAGTTAATCTGACTAAGGCAGGGCCAGTGCCTACAGGAACAAACACCTTACAGTTAATCTGACTAAGGAAGGGCTAGTGCCTTCAGGAACAAACACTTTACAGTTAATCTGACTAAGGAAGGGCCAGTGCCCACAGGAACAAACACCTTACAGGTAATCTGACTAAGGAAGGGCCAGTGCCCACAGGAACAAACACCTTACAGTTAATCTGACTAAGGCAGGGCCAGTGCCCACAGGAACAAACACTTTACAGTTAATCTGACTAAGGAAGGGCCAGTGCCCACAGGAACAAACACCTTACAGTTAATCTGACTAAGGAAGGGCCAGTGCCTTCAGGAACAAACACCTTACAGTTAATCTGACTAAGGAAGGGCCAGTGCCCACAGGAACAAACACCTTACAGTTAATCTGACTAAGGAAGGGCCAGTGCCCACAGGAACGAACACCTTACAGTTAATCTGACTAAGGAAGGGCTGGTGTCCACAGGAACAAACACCTTACAGTTAATCTGACTAAGGAAGGGCCAGTGCCCACAGGAACAAACACCTTACAGTTAATCTGACTAAGGAAGGGCCAGTGCCGTCAGGAAAAAACACCTTACAGTTAATCTGACTAAGGAAGGGCCAGTGCCCACAGGAACAAACACCTTACAGTTAATCTGACTAAGGAAGGGCCAGTGCCCACAGGAACAAACACCTTACAGTTAATCTGACTAAGGAAGGGCCAGTGCCCACAGGAACAAACACCTTACAGTTAATCTGACTAAGGAAGGGCCAGTGCCCACAGGAACAAACACCTTACAGTTAATCTGACTAAGGAAGGGCTGGTGTCCACAGGAACAAACACCTTACAGTTAATCTGACTAAGGAAGGGCCAGTGCCCACAGGAACAAACACCTTACAGTTAATCTAACTAAGGAAGGGCCAGTGCCCACAGGAACAAACACCTTACAGTTAATCTGACTAAGGAAGGGCCAGTGCCCACAGGAACAAACACCTTACAGTTAATCTGACTAAGGAAGGGCCAGTGCCCACAGGAACAAACACTTTACAGTTAATCTGACTAAGGAAGGGTTGGTGCCCACAGGAACAAACACCTTACAGTTAATCTGACTAAGGAAGGGCTGGTGTCCACAGGAACAAACACCTTACAGTTAATCTGACTAAGGAAGGGCCAGTGCCGTCAGGAACAAACACCTTACAGTTAATCTGACTAAGGAAGGGCTGGTGCCCACAGGAACAAACACCTTACAGTTAATCTGACTAAGGAAGGGCCAGTGCCGTCAGGAACAAACACCTTACAGTTAATCTGACTAAGGAAGGGCTGGTGCCCACAGGAACAAACACCTTACAGTTAATCTGACTAAGGAAGGGTTGGTGCCCACAGGAACACACACACACACACACGTTACAGTTAATCTGACTAATGAGGGGCAGGTGTCCACAGGAACAAACACCTTACAGTTAATCTGACTGAGGAAGGGCTGGTGCCCACAGGAACAAACACCTCACAGTTAATCTGATTAAGCAAGGGCCGGTGGCCACAGGAACAATGTGATGTCACTGCAGTTCCGTAATGTGGACAAATTGGCTTGGTCATGTGATGCTTTTATCGGTACACCATAGCAATGTGATGACATCATAACGATGCACGTGATGACATCATGATGGTCTAATTATATTAGTAATGCCATTTTGGGCGGACACACAGGCATGCAGAGTTGACTTCGCTCATATTTTATAGACATTGGTAAAACTAACATTCAAAGTCAGTCTCCAGTCTCTCCCCTTTAGTGTCTGGAAACATTTTCTGTCGACAAATTCATAAAGATGAGACTGAATGGTGATACTTCACTGCAGAATGAATTCCACAAAACCTTCATTTAAAAAAAAAACACACACACACACACACACACACAAACACACACACAAAGAGGAGAATTAAACCTGATTAGAAATAAAATCCTGGGGGGAAAAAAAGGAATGATCATAACTGAATTATAATAACTGACTCCAGTCCCAAGCTCTATTTCGATAATATTAATCATCAGAAGATATTACCAGTACTCCAGTGCTGGCTGGATCATGGCTTGTTCTTCTTCTAGGGTAAAATGAGTGAAGCCAGGCCCTACAGTGTGACCTGATCCTGGTATTTGTGCAGAACCAGAGTAATTACTGCCTCTGCTGAGCCGAGTAATGAACAGGGCTGCTCATTTCGCCGGAGATGAGGCGAGCTCTGCTAACAAGCATGTATAGCGGTTAGCACTGTCACCTTCCAAAAGCCAGGCTGTTTTCTCCTTTCCGCCAACTGTAGGGGGGCTTTCCGGTCATGAAGTCGATCTGCGACCCCCTGTATCTGTCCATCCTTCGATGCTGTTATCCTGTAAAGTAATAAGTTTGCAGACAAATAACAATTTGCCCCTGGAGAACGAGTTACCGGTGACAGCGGTGTGTGAGCAATGATCACTTTCGACCCTGCTGACTGCATTCGTCCCATATATCCCTCCGGCAAGGCAGAACTAATGGCTAGCCTTCCCAGTGGGACTTCAGTCCTTTGGGACAAAAAAACTTCAAAAACCATAGTGCTCATGTGGCAACCCAGCAGCCCCACAATAAATCAAGTCTTAAACTTTGTGTGTGGATATTTGGGCATATCAGAATCAAAGCTTTGCATATTTATTAGCAAATTGGCCCACATGAGTGTTTGTGTGAACATTACATTCCTTGTATAAAACATTCATTAGAGATTAATTGTTGTCACCCTCAACATCTTTATCATCTGCCATCATGATTTGTAACTTTTTTCCTCATGGTTAATGTCCAATCATTGTCAGTTTCATATGCGTTGGAAGCTAGCTTATGACACAATCTATTAATTCTTAGGGCATTAAATGCAGCCATAGTTGCTCAATAATGTAATATATCAAAATCAAAGCTGTTGAAAACCTATCATGTGGCGACATGGCAGTTACAGTACAGAGCATGTATAATGCCTTCATAAATGAGACATAATGTCTTCATAAATCATACATAAGCAAAAGTCATGCTTTGTCAAGGGTGAAATAACACATCCTTCTCCAGTGATGCCATATGTGATATAACTGACAATGTCACTTAGTTAGTGGCTAATTGCGATAAAGGGTGACATTGTCGGCTAAGTGACATTGTCATTGTCACATCTTGCATCAGATGTTGAGTAAGGATGTGTTAATTCACCCTTTACAAAGCATGACATTTGGTTATGTATGATTTATGAAGACATTATGTGTCATTATGAAAGCATTATAAATGCTGTATAAAGCGTTTATGAGCAACACTTCAAATAAAGTGTGACCAAAAATTATTCAGTGCTCCAAGGGTTAACTTTTCAGTATGATAGGATGGCTGGATGTCAAGCAAACAAATGGAAATGTCAATGGGATTTCCCCCCTTTTGTCTTGTTAATTACTTTCAATCATTCAACTATATAACTCGGTCGTCACAGGGACCGAGTCATGTCTCTCCCCAATCCCCATCAGAGATCACTCACAAGATTTTACAGTCCCTATGTTACCGGCCATATTGGATGTCGGAAATTGCCCAAAATTGATCTTGAGCATTGTTAAATAAACATCTTTGACCATGCAAATTTAGAAAAAAAATCCTATAAACATTGAAGCCTCCAGAGCCTGGAACAGAAAATCTCCGCAGGCGCGGCAGCTAACCCTAACTAACCCTAACCCTAACATTTTCCTATCAACATTGAAGCTTCCAGAGCCTGGAACATTCTTTGTGGGCACAGCGGTGGCGGCCCCAGAACTAAACCATAGTATCTCCCGACTAACGTCCTGGAGAGATTATTATTATTATTGCCTCGTTACCTCCCTTACCCCTCATGTCTATTCTTCGCTCTTCTCCCTCACCTGTTTCCCGTTACTTATTGTCAGTAGGGGCCGGGCGCACGCATGTTTTGCTCACGTAGACGGTGTTAGACAGTATTTGCGCTCACCCTCAATCGTCTTGGACCCCTCGTTTCATGATCAGTTTTGGTTGCTGTCCGGAATCTGTCACGTACAGGCTGTAACCAGATGTGGCGCTCTTGAGCTGCCATCGTCACTCGTGGCTGCCCTAAGCTGGGTCGGTCAGTGACAGTGCCTGTGCTCCATTCTCGAATAGACAGCCGACTGATTGTTGAACGGTGACAGTGCAAATGACGCACCACCTCTCGGGGGCTGAGATCTGCCCGTAACATGCCAAAGGCTCTGATTCTCTCTCCTGCGTCACAAGCCCTTCCATTTTCTTGATGCAGTAGCATTTTTTGTTGGCTTTATGTAGGCTATTGACCATACTCAAAGGAACAAGTCAAGTGTTACTGTACACATCACAAACAGCTCAATGTTTGTTATTACTGAAGTGCTTGGCGCGTTCACGTGGTGCGAGTCAGGACTACAATACCATGAGCTTTTCTTTATTTCCACTCATGCCTCACAAAAGCAATATAAATCCGTCGATACTTCAATCTGCCACAAATACAGTACATACCTCACCCGTGCGTTTCTTTTGGAGTTAAGTATATTTAAATTTCTGTCTTTGTCTTCATCACTGCCAGATATTTGATCTCCTTTCCAGCATTTATTCTTGTTCCCTTTAGTTTCCTTATGTGTTTCCTGGTCCAGAGTCTGTTTGGTTTGTCTTTGTCTTGTGTCCTTACCTGGTCCAACCCAAGATTCCTTATCTATGAGCCCCTGACCCCTATGGTCTTGGCTTCTTTGCTCTGACGCCGGACCGAATTGGTGAGCACGATTTTTCTATCCCCTTTGATTCTGCCAGCCGCCAACTGACTTTGACTGACCTTCAACTTTGCGTTGCCTTCCTACCACAGCTCTGTATGACAGGGGTCGGACTCGGATGAAAACAGAGAAACAATCTGGTCAAGCAATCTGATTCACAGCCGATCAATATACATGCAGCACAGAAGGAACCATTTAAATGGTAGTCAGGGTAGAGTCCAGGGGTTATAAACCAGATGGTGAGAATGCCAGAATTGGGGGAGATCAGAATCATAAATCCAGGCCAACCGAAGTTAACAACCAGAATATCATAGTACACAAGGGAAGAGCCCATCTCGAATCCATAAGATAGAAGGAATAAAAACCGGAATAATTACACTGGGAAAACAAGAGGCTCGTAGGTAGACTGTGAAAGGGAACAAACTCGCGAAGAAACAAGGGGAAAACTGGTTATATTTAAAGGAAGAAAATGACAAGCAAGGAAGTTAATGCAGGTGTGCTGGAGTTGGGAGGCGTGACTGGGGGTGTGGCTACAAACCAGAGAACTATCAGGAAGTTATTAAGAAACAGAACAAGGAAGGCCAGTGCAGGGATGAGGAGGAAAACAAAGACACATGTAATATAAAGGGGAATACAAACAATAAGCGCAATAATGGAAATAACACTAAAGAATATAAGAATATACAGAAACGTCAGACAAAAACAGAATTCAAACACTGACACTGTTTGCTGTTGATCAACCCTGCACACTTGACCTATAATAAAACTGGCCACTAGCTAAGTGACTGTCAGTTATATCACATCTGGCATCACAAGCTTAATAAGGACATGTTATTTCACCCTTTACAAAGCTAGACATTTGCTTATGAATGATTTATGAAGATAATGTCTCATTTATAAAGGCATTACACATGCTGTATAAAGCCTTTATGAGCAACACTTCATCTAAAGTGTGACTGAATATTTTTACATTATGTTTAAGAACCACACATATTTTTCAGTTTGTCAATTGTACATGTCGCACATGCATTTCAGTTCTGTTTTGTACCACACTTGTTATCAGTCCTTTTTTTCTTATTAGCGCTAGTGTACGTGCTTTTCATACACAAGCCCCAACGGATCAAACAATCTGTCTGGCATACGGCATCTTCAAAACAGAACATGCTTGTGTTACTCCATGAGTAGTACTATAAAAGAAGATGTTGGTGGGAGAGAGAGAGAACGAGAGAGAGAGAGAGAGAGATTTGAAGAAATAAATACAGCTGTTTTCACAGCACCTGGGACGTCCCTGCCTTGTCTCATCCTCCTGACACGCTCTTTTGACCCCTGCCAATAAATAAATAATGAATTTGAAAACCATTGAAGGCTGATTTTTTATGTTTTATTTTTTCTGGTGGGAAAGTGAGCAGACTGCCAACGAGATGTAGATCTCAGGGCTTTCAGTCGGACAGTGCAAGGCTCACCTGAAGAGGAGGACATTTTAGGAGAATCTTTCCGTTTTGGTCCGTCAGTATAGAGCTTGCGATGGCTGACAGGCTGGTCTACATTGCAGGACTCCTGGACCAGAGGCTGTGCCCCACTCATTCCGGTTGGCCCCTGGGAGCCAGGACCAACTGTCCTTCAAAAGCTGGCAGACTCATGTAGTCACTGGCGGTATTGCAGTTTTATATGACCTCTGGTCCTGAGAACCAAATTAGCCCATTGAAGTCCATTCAAGACTGAGGCCAGAATCATGGTTTACAGAAGGAAAAATGACAAAGCCTGGCCCAGCTGACTCAAGAGCAAAACTGTTGTGAACATACTCTATGTGCTGTCTGACACAACGAATCAGACCACAGGGGGGCGATACTAGTACACAGTGGCACCGCCAGGATTCAATTTCATAGTACACCCAGACCAGCACCCCCCCCGCTCCCCCCAAGCCAAACCACCACCACCACCAGATGTGCGTCCCTGAGCAGCGGCTCGTGCAATTCACAAACAAGCCAGTAGAACGCAGAGGCCGCATCGAGTACTCTGTCACCCGGTTCAGCACCCTAGACGGCTGCCAGAGCATGAACTGGATGTGGGAATTTGATGCATTTGAACCAGCGATATTTAGGTCAAAAATTTTGTTTTTGATGAGCCTACTGGTTAATTTTATCCTCGAACGCCGAATGGCGTTCCGGGGAAATTATGTTTTTGGTCCGGCCGCCTCCGCTGCCGCACTACGTGTTAACGCGATAACTTCAGTAATATTTCAATTACAAATTCTAAATATTGCACATAAGTAAGTATCATAAAGAGGAAGAACTGATTCGATTTCGGACAACATACGTTGTCTAAATTGGCCACCAGGGGCCAAAAACTGATTTACATGTTAACGCAATAACTGCAGTAATATTTCAAATAGAAATTCCAAGTTTTGCATGTAAGTAAGTATCATAAAGAGGAAAAACTGACTCGATTTTGGACAATTTACAATTTCTAGATTGGCCACCAGGGGCCAACAACTGAAAAAATCACTGTTCCGCGATAATTTCAGTAATATTTCAAAATTCACCATTTTTGCTATATGTTTGGAACTATTTCTCCAATTGACAGGAAACTATGTGCAACTAAAAGGTCATGACCTCACAACATGTCACATGATGACATCATACCTGTATGGTTCAATATTTTGCCACTAGGTGGTGCTTTGTGATGGAAAATTACCATCTTGGCCATATCTTCAGAACCATTTGACCGATTGACCTGAAATTAAATTCAAATGAAAGTCTATTCAAGGTTTATTCAAGGATTGGGGAATTGGAGGATTGGGGGCGTTCGGGGATATACCCCCAGCCGTCATCTCCAACGGCATAAGCCTAGTTTAAATTTAAAATTAAAGTTAAACACATAGTGGCAGTGTGAACTGCAGACCTGCATTTGTTTTCATTCAAACTTTGCAAACGTGGTCAGGATTTGTAGAAGACATGTATGCTGCTCACTATAAAATGCTATAAATAAGTGCATCTCTGTGCAGAGAGGAAAACATGATCAAGTAAAAAAGAGGCAAAGAGCCAGAGGAGCTAGCAGAGTAGCTAGCTACCTCATCTTCCCATCCTTCCTGACAGCTGCTAGCACCTTCATTCTCGCGGTCTGTCTTTTCGACATTTCTATAACAGTTCTATAACATTACCGGACTGAACCGTAATCACCACATAGGCGGTAGGCTACGTATGTAGAAGAATATAGCGCCAGAATTTGAAATCACTTAGTGACAGATGACATAAATGACATTCATTGGCCTTTATGTTAGGCTGAACAAAGAGGTGGACTCAGCATGTTTAGCCTATTACAAACCAGCATCTTTATTATCCTGTAAGGTTCTGTGTGTTTTTGGTTAGTTTTAATTTTAGGTTTATTAATTCTGTGATGTGAGTCTGATGTCGAGTGTTGCACATTTTAGATTTCCCCGGTATTATTCCAGTCTTTGTCTTACCCAGGTACTGTCTTTGCTTTTTCCCCAGTCGCGTCATAGTCCGTCAGTTTTTGTCTTAATTGATTGTGACACTATTTCGGGTGATTTAATGCATTCTGGGTTTCAACCTTCCTTCCGTTCTCGTTTACTAATTTCCCCTTGCTGTTGCTATATTACTAACAATTACTAAAAGTTTGTTTTGTTAAATTACTAACCAAAACTAATATTGTATATAATACTAACCTACTAACGAGCACCCGGGATTGCACTTACTAATTGACTAATTACCTCTCCGCGTTCACTCTATTCTTGTTTCCGTATCTCGTTTCCTTAACTGGCTAGGCTATGCGTTCTGCAGAACCTCTGCATCCTCATTATCTATTCTGGCTCTTATCCTGTTCACTTAGTCTTTTTATTCAGTTTATTTGTCCCGTTTAGGGGGAGTCTTGTGATCCGCGTCCTTGTGTTAACGTTTTTCCGTTTTTTTGTAATTGAGTTTCCCTCATGTGATTACCCCTTGTTAATAGCATTATTTTCAGCACCTGTATGCGAGCTGTGTGTGTCTTCCCCTCTCCCCTTTATATTCCCCTGCAGCAGGCACTGAGGCCAGACGGGACTTTACGTTGCACACCTTGCCTATGCCTTATTCTGAGTTTCCACGCACTCACTGCGAGATGCGTTTGTTCCGGGGACTGGA
Source organism: Gymnothorax reevesii (assembly GCA_029721435.1). NCBI lineage: Eukaryota > Metazoa > Chordata > Actinopteri > Anguilliformes > Muraenidae > Gymnothorax > Gymnothorax reevesii. The sequence goes on from CM056586.1 coordinate 46,498,542, forward strand.
CGCTGTGCCCAGTCGTGATTGGGATTCGCCCGAGCCTTCAGTATCCGCTGCGCTTCCTGAACCATCTTGGCCAGCTGGATTTCCCCGAGTTCCCGGTGATCGCTGTGCGCTGCACCTTCTGCACCGGTGGAATCTTCCGGGTTCCCTGTGCCCGCTGTACCATCTGCGCCAGTTGGTTCTCCCGAGTTCCCGGTGCCACTGTGCGATGTACCATTCTGCGCCAGCCAGATCTCCGAGTCCCCTGTGCCTGCTGCTCTACGTGATGTTTCTGTCCCAGTCACCTCACCCATTCCGAGCTGTGCTGTCCCCCGTGATGTTCCTGTCCGAGTTACCGGACCCATTCCGAGCTGTGCTGTCCCCCGTGATGTTCCTGTCCGAGTTACCGGACCCATTCCGAGCTGTGCTGTCCCCCGTGATGTTCCTGTCCCAGTTACCGGACCCATTCCGAGCTGTGCTGTCCCCCGTGATGTTCCTGTCCCAGTTACCGGACCCATTCCGAGCTGTGCGGTCCTCTGTGATGCCTCCGTCTGAGTCACCTGACCCACTCCGAGATGTGTGCTGTTCTCCGTGATGTTCCTGTCCCAGTCACCTGACCCATTCCGAGTTGTGTGCTGTTTCCCGTGATGTCCCCAAAAACAATAAAAAAACCCTTTAAAATATTTATTTTTTCACACCTTCAAAAAACATTGTACACACAGTGCGTACAGTATTCCGGCTGGCGGCGCCATTGCTAGTACAGGCCAGAATGTTTCTATGATCACAGTAGTAAACAGTGGCGCCAAACAGAAGGGGTCAGCTTTCGATTTTTTCATGCAGTAGCGCCCTCTAGCTGCTACACTCAGATTGCAGCTTGTGCTTGCGTTCCAGTATAATTTTCAGATGACATGGTAGAATGTGTAGACTAGTGAAACTACGCATCTGTGTTTGTGTACTTATGTGCAGGAGTTAAAGTGGGTCGGAATGGTCCAGAACTGCATTCCGCCACCTTAGTTTGAATTTAAATTATTTGGCTAAAGCTGCTTTCACACTGGATGTGAAACAAATTTTTCCGCACGACTGATTTCATTCAAAGTCAATGCAAAGATGCAAATACACACATTTTTTCGCATGTATTCGCATTTTTGCATTGACTTTTAATGTAATGTCTCGTGTGAAAAATTCGTAGCACATCCAGTGTGATATCGCCTTAACAGTAGCACTGCAGACGACAGATCATTACAGCCTGCTCAAAAGCACCAAGATGCACAACAAATCAGAGCGCAATATCAGTCTCTACTAGCCTCACTTTCACTAAAATGCATCTGTATCATATACTGTATTTCATCTGAATGAGTGCATCGATCACGTTACAGCCTGCGAGGAATTGTCAATGTTTGAAATGCCGTTTTATAGCCAAAGTAAGTGGATAAACTTAAGATGAAGTCGATAGTGAAGTTTTGGAATATTCAACAATTCAAACCGGCCAATTAAAAGAATTTAAATTTAAAAAGAGTTAAAGGTGCACTATGCAAGTTTGTTTACTTTCTGCGCAATCATATTTTTGTCTCAATTCGCCCACATCTCTCCACGATCTGCTTGCTGCCAGCCCCTAAATTCACTGTAAAATAAAAACGCGGGCTCTGGAGACCGCACACATGTAACAAACTGCAAATAAACACAAGGGGCACAGGATGTGCCCCATAACATAACAAACCGACAAGAGTTGACAGTTATGGAAGAATGGGAAGGAGGGAACTATGAGAGAGAGGGGTGGGCTACCTCTGTTTTGTTTGAATTCGAATGTAAACAGAAGTGATGTCAACGCACTTGCATAGTGCACCTTTAACATTCGCGCAGTGTCTGCAGATACAGCAGTTTTTATAGGTTCGGCAGTCGATTTGAAGAGATTAGGATAAGGATTAGGGGTTATGGTAAGGGGAAGGGTCAGGATAGGGTTAGGTTAGGGGTCAGGGTTAGGGTCACGGTTAGGTTAGGGCAGGGTTTGAAATGGGGACTGCCATACCTCTCTACATCGAAAATGCATTGGAAAACTGCCGTACCCGTAGCAACTGCCTAATGTTAGCTGCTTTCAGCTATGTGCAAAATGCTGACCAGGCTGCTTACCAGCTAGCTAGTGCATTAATAAAATTATTAGCCACCAATAGTTATGCGAGCAATGTTGGTTTGTGTTTCTGGCTCAGCAGTAATGTTACTTGTGCATATCTTTCTTTGACATCTACAGTTGCCAGCTAGTTAGTGGCAGAGCAACTTGAAAATTATTGTGCTGAGCAGCACGTTTTTTATGTAGCTGGCAGGCAAGCAATATAATGCTGGCAGCATCGTGGCGTCCTGTACTATCCAGGAATGTGTTTCCCAAAAGCATAATCGCTACTAACTGCATGAGAGCATTGAATTTTTAGAGATCCATCTTGATACATCTAGCCATAATTTTGCTTTGGAAATCAGATCATTTTGGAAGTAGAACGTGGTTTATGCGTGCAGTGTAAGGACAGTGTCTTGAAATCAGAAAAAAATTCTGAGATTTATGTTACTTGCTCAGTTTGGTAATTATACTCAGCAACAAAAGTTTCTGTGACACCAATATTGTTAATTATTTTTCATAACGCAATTATGAAATTGTCATACATGGTGATATCAGACTGAAACAGTACACGTAAACACAACATTGAAATGGAAATCATGAAAATGCGAGAAAATGACTTTGCACGTGAAAATGTGCGTAAATCATGCTTGTGGATGGCAATAAAAGAGGAGAATTTTTGGAATGTTCACATTGTGCCTGATGAACGACGGAAGCATCACTTATCGAAAACACAGCCATTTCGGATCAGGAACTCTACCCTCTTTATGCCAAGACTGTCTGAAAATGATCGGTGGAGGGCCATTGGGATGATTGAATCCGGAACCTCGCAGAGGGAAGTTGCTCATCGCCTGAATGTCCACCGAAACACCATTTGGAACTTATGGCAGCATCATCAGCAGACAAGACATGTCAGAGACCGTCCTCGCAGCGGCCGTGCACGAGTAACCACTCCCAGACAGGACAACTGGATTCGAACAACCCATCTCCGAAATCGATTCCAACCTGCAACCATAACTGCAAGAACGATACCTGGTTTGAGGCGACTGTCTGCACAGACAATCCGTCGCCGTCTCCGTCATTTTGGCATTGTCCCACGTCGGCCAGCAAGACGTCCAATACTCACAGTACAACACCGACGACTGCGTCTACAGTGGGCACAACAACATCGACGGTGGATCCAACGTCAGTGGGATCTTGTACTCTTCACTGATGAATCAAGATTCATGCTTAACCGATGTGATGGTCGTTTACGTGTATACCGTCGACGTGGAGAACGTTATGCCAACAACTGTGTTCAGGAATTTGATCGTTTTGGAGGTAGTAGTGTCATGATTTGGGGAGGGATCACGGCTAGAAACAGAACAGATTTGCTTGTTATTGATGGAAATCTGACAGGTCAAAGATATCGCGATGAAGTGCTACGGCCATTGGTGGTACCGTTTTTGATGCAACATGGTCCCGGAATAACGCTGCAACATGATAACGCCAGACCACACGTTGCAAGGATTGTACAGCAGTATCTGATGCAACAACATGTCAATGTCCTGCCATGGCCAGCCAGATCCCCAGACATGTCCCCAATCGAGCATCTTTGGGACGAGAGGGATCGACGTTTGCGGCGGTTGGATAACCCGCCAGGTACACTCCAAGAATTGCGACAACATCTACATCAGATTTGGAATGACATCCCACAGCAATTTCTGGCACATCTGATTCAGTCCATGCGCCGGAGATGCGTTGCTTGCATCATGGCACGAGGAAGTCACACCCGGTATTGAAGTGTGAAGGTCACAATTGGTTAGACGTCAGACAAGTGCTTCATGACGCATGAAAATGACATTTTTCGTTTTGAGTGACGTTGGCACTGAAAAGTCAGTGTTTCTCCTGTTAAATAAACATATTGATTGCATTGAGATCTTTGCGTGTCATTTATAACATACACATAAATGGTGTCACAGAAACTTTTGTTGCTGAGTATATGTCATAGTTATGATTTACTGTTTGAGGAAATGAAAAATACTGTAACAATAGAATATCTTCACTGTCATACTTTACATATTTTAATTCTGCAAGATTTCAGCCAAATCCATCACTGCTTTGCTCTTGTTATGCCCACTTCCTGATTATGAGAATACAGAAATTCAATGTCATAGTCCCAATGGGCCAAAAATAAAGCAAAAACAATTATTTGCAATCATTTGTGTCATTTTCCCCCGCTGTGCTGCAACACCGAATTTTAGGGTTCCCCCGCCTGTCAAATCCCACTTTAACCACTGCTTTTGTGGACCACGTTTTTGCCCTAAGATTTCATTTGAGTGAGATCATTCCATATACTACACTCAACTTTAAAATTCAACATTTTCTTAACACTATTTCAGCATGTGCAGTATATAGACATACTCAGCTCTTAACTGCTGTATCCCCTTCATACACATGTAACTTACCTTTGGACACCATATCTATTCCTGCACCCAAAAATTTCCTGCAAATAAAAAGAAAAATGTTGAAAAAAATCCATATTTTAATTCTCAGTTTGCCCGACCTTTGCGACGTATCTCCTCCCGCATCTCTGGCATAAAGTATGCGTTCCACATGAGCCTGCCTCTGTCTCCCGCCATGGCGGATCAAACCGACTCCCCCGTTACTGAAATTTCATCAGTTTTTGCCTTTCGTTACCATGATGATGGGTAACGTCACTATTTGTTAGGATTATTTGTCCTGAGTCTCGCGAATCTCAAACCCACACTCAAAAAGATCTGAGATGCTGGATCACTCAAATATGTTGTCAGTTAGTTTCACTCAACTTTGGCAGGTTAATTGAGCAAAATCATAATTTCAGGTTTTAATTGACTTAATTTAATTTAATTTGAGTCTCAGAAAATATTGAAGATAGTTGCTGAACCTGTTGATGTAATATTTTAAGTGCACCTGAGACTTCTGCTTTTAGAATGGAAGCCTCACTTCCGTAATGAATGTCTCATATCTGCAGCCCCGAAAGGAATTCTGGGATTCCGCTCACAGAAGGATCATCGTACATATCCCTGTTCTGCCTTATCGGGGACGGCCGTCAAGCTGGGGCCTGCACTGCAGGAGGGACAGAAAGCTGTAAATATTCAAATAGGCAAATGAGAGGAACGGCCCTACAATGCGATGAGCGGTGCTGTGCACATTTTCGAGGAATGCTGCAAATCCCTCCAGAGATTGAAAAACTAAAAGTCATGGGGCAATTGGGGAATACAAGACAAGCAAAATATTCGACAGGGATCATCAAATCTGGCTGTGGAATGAAAATCCAGCCCGGGCTCTCAATACTCCCAGGGTGCATATAGAAGTACTGGTGCAGCCTATAGGCCAGACTGTCTTTGCGCTCAATTCCTAGGTAAACGAAGGGCGGAAAACCAGCAGTTTATGATACCCGATGTGCAAGATAGAGCGCACATGGAAAATAAATACATAATACATATTAAAGGAATGTGATTTGAGAATTTACAGCAGGACACTTGCCTGTGTGTGCCTGTTCCACCTGCTTGAGATTCCACAGACCCTATGATCCGACTCTGCTTGATGTCCCCAGATTTCCACCAAAAGCTCTCTGATCCGTCTCCTACACCCCAAATACATCATTAGCATTAGTCCTAGATGGGCAGTCCTAAGCGTGAAACATTATTTGATGGAGCTGGGTCATATTTCCATACCATCTGGGCAGGAGTACCACATTATCGCTGGTATAAGGGTATAAGGTATAAGTTATTACCCTTAAAGAAAAGGTAACGTGATAAACATAATATTGTATGTTTGTTCCCATCAATCTCTAAATCATGAGGGAGCCAGTGCGATCATGGAAACAGGGAAGATAAGAATAATGTGTGGCGTCAGGACCATGTGCAGGCTTGCAGCTACAGAGGTTTCAAAAAATCATGTAAAAAATAAACACGGGAAAGGATGTTTAGGAGCTCCGCATCTCTCAGCTGTCTCACGGTGTGCGATCAGGTGAATGCCTGGCCTGCATCCGCCCAGATGTTGGCGGAGGAGGGGTCATGTCGATGGACCAATCAGACAAGGCCGCCGCCGAATCTTCATTAATGCTGAAGCAGACGCCAGGGCTGCCATGTGCATCTGCGCATTAACCTCTGTTAATTACTGTTCCGCTGATTTCCCCAAGGCCTGCAGGCGCATGTCAGTGGGCTTTGATGAACATCATATTACATTACATGACCAGATACGCATTTGTATATATTCAGGACCAAAGCGACTTTTAGTGCAGAAGAATGTACAACCCCAATTCCCAAAAAGTTGGGATGCTGTGTAAATTGTAAATAAAAACTGAATGCAATGATTTACAGATCTCATAAACCCAGTTTTTATTCGCAATAGAACATGAACGACGTGTTAGATGTTGAAAGTGAGACATTTTAACATTTCCTGAAAAATGTTTGCTGATTTTGAATTTGATGGCAGCTACAATCTCAAATAAGCTGGGAGAGGGGCTACAAAAGGCTGGTAGAGTAAGTGGTACTAATCAAAAAAAAAAAACAGATGAAGGAGCCTTTTGGAACCAATATCATCAAAAGATTCAGAGAATCTGGAGAAATCTCTGTGCACAAGGAACAAGTTCGAAGGTCAGCATTGGATGCTTGTGATCTGTGGGCCCTCAGGCGGCACTGCATTAAAAACAGGCGGGATTCTGCACTGGAATACACTGCATGGGCTCAGGAATACTTCCAAATGTCATTGTCTGTGAACACAGTTCGCCGCGCAATCTACAAATGCAAGCTAAAGCTGTATTATGGAAAAAAGAATCCAAATGTCAACACTATCCAGAAACGCCACCGTCTTCTCTGGGCCAAAGCTCATTTAAAATGGTCTGAGGCTGAATGGAAAACTGTTCTGTGGTCGGATGAATCAAAATTTAAAATTCTTTTTGGAAACTACACACGCCGTGTTGTGCGGTGGAAAGAAGAGAGGGACCATCCAACTTGTTACCAGTGCACAGATCAGAAGAGTACATCTCTGATGGTGTGGGGTTGCATTAGCGCCTATGGCGTGGGGAGCTCACACATCTGGAGAGGCACTATCAATGCTGAAAAGTATGCAGAGGTTTTACTACAACATATGCTCTCATCCAGACAACGTCTCTTTCGGGGAACGCCTTGCATATTTCAGCAAAACAATGCCAAACCACATACTGCATCCATCACAACATCATGGCTTCGCAGTAGAAGAGTCTGAGTGCTGAACTGGCCTACCTGCAATCCAGACCATTGGAGCATTATGAAATGAAAAATCCAGCAAAGACACTAAGGACTGTTGAGCAGCTAGAATCCAACATCTGACAAGAGTGGGACAACATTCCTCTCCCAAAATTCAGCAACTGGTCTCCTCACTACCTCGATGGTTACAGACTGTTGTTAAAAGAAGAGGGGATGGGGCGCCCCGGTGGCTCATCGGTCTAAGCACGCTCACCATAAAGGCTATGTCCTTCCTGCGGCGACCCGGGCTCGACTCCGGCTCGGGTCATTTGCCGCAAGCCTTCCCCACTCCCCTCCCCAACACCCCTGTCCCTCTCCACCCTGCAACCGTCAAATAAAGGTGAAAATCCCCAAAAAAAATCTTCAAAAAAGAAGAGGGGATGCTACACAATGGTAAACATGGCCCTATTTCAACTTTTTTGAGATGTGTTGCTGCCATCAAATTCAAAATGATCGAATATTTTTCATGAGATGGCAAAATGTCTCACTTTCAACATCTGATATGTTGTCTATGTTCTATAGTGAATAAAATGTGTGTTTATGAGATTTGCAAATCATTGCATTCTTTTTTTATTTACATTTTCCACAACATCCCAACGTTTTTGGAATTGGGGTTGTCAGTGCCTGATCCTAAATCACCAGAGCTGGAGCTGGGTAGCCGCTTTCCACCGAGGCGATGTGCCAGGGTTAGAGATGTAGGGATAATATTTCAGTATGACGGTATGAATGGGGCTGATGGGAAAACTGCTTATCTATGGGCTTTTGATTGTAGCACATCATGATATGCTACAAATTATTTATTAAATACACACACACACATGCACACATATGTATAAGCATGTTACTAATGCATGCTCACCCACGCACATGCACCTAAATGCACACAGATGCGCACGCACGCACACACCCACTTCCATCCATATGAGCAAGTTACTCACGCGTGCACACCCACACACATGCACCCATATGCACACAGACATACACTTACACACAAATGTGCTCATGCACACACACACACAAGCACGCACACGCATCCATCCATATGAGCACGTTACTCACATGCACAGCAAAACTTGTGCTCCCACATCATGTAACACACACACACAATAGATTGTTGAATGTTAGGCCTTCCATTGTTTGATAGCCATCAGTGCATGGATGACTGCAGGTTGCACCATTTATTTCAGCAGCAAGATGTTCAGGGGTAGGATGATGGGGGGACATTAATTGAGCACTTTATTACAGTTTTTTCAATTGTTTACATGCAATTTTGAAAACAGGGCTCCTTTTTTCAAAATATCCTCACAATTATCCAGACACCAGACTCAATTTGCATAACTCCTAGATTGTTTGCAAAATGACACACTTCAGTCAAATTATATACACATATTTTAAAAACATACACATATTTATAAAAATGCTGTTTTGTTTTCATCTCACTAACACAGTCTTCAAATGATCAGACACTATTGCCGTCAGTTACACACTACTGTGATCAATACAAAACACATTTGTAAAAAACCCTATTTTAGGAAATAGCATGTGCTAGACTTTTTTGTCAGACATTTTTATGAAAGGGATAATTTAGATGGCAAATAGATATTGACAAACCCACAACATTCTATGATTACTTTGAGGTATACAGAGAAAGTACACAAATACTATAAACTTACCAAGCACTACACAACACTGATGCTGCAGACTGAAAATATTTATTTCTTAGTAACAGATCAATCAACAATGAAAATCAGAACAAAATAGTTTTTCTTACTGTAAAGTATAGACAAATAAAAATCTATAGCCAAATAAAAATTACTGCATGAAGTACAAACACTTACAGACACTCTGAAGAAAAACTAAAGCAACAAGAATAATACTGAAACTCTAATGATTATCTCTCCGTCTGGCTGGATCAGGCCATAGAATTTCATCCACATCACAGGCTATGTCTTGATTGGCAAGGCACCTTTGGAAGAATCGCCTTGTGTGACGAATCCACCGCTGCACAGAAGCTGCTTCGAGTAGATCACAGGCCTGCTCCATGGCCTGAATGAGGGGCAAACGGTCGTAAGGCCAAAGGTTGTATACCTTCCACCGCCATGCAGAAAAAACCTCCTCTATTGGGTTAAGGAAGGGGGAGTATGGTGGAAGGTATAAGACTGCAAATTGAGGGTGCTCATGGAACCAATTCTGGACCAGAGCAGATCGATGGAACGATACATTGTCCCAAACGACAATGTACTGCATGTGGTCCACTTGGTTTAATGCTGTGATGATGTTGTGTAATCTGTCAAGAAATGCAAGTATTAGATTGGCATTATAGGGTCCCAGATTCGCATGGCGGTGGAGGACCCCATTTTGGGTAATGGCAGCACAAAGGGTGATGTAACCCCCTCGCTGCCCTGGCACATTGGTGATTGCCCTGTGTCCAATTACATTTCTCCCTCTTCTTCTAGTTTTTGCAAGGTTAAATCCAGCCTCATCAACATATATAAATTCACGTTGGATTTCTTCAGCATCCATTGGCAAGACTCTCTGAAACACAGTAAAAAACAATTGGACGCTGTTCAATATCTACTGCACAGTAATTTTTCATGCAAAAGGTTGTGCGCAGTGCACAATACCACACCATAGTAAGGTGAACAATACATACCTCTACATACTCATGACGCAGATGTTTCACTCTCTCTGAATTTCTTTCAAATGGTACTCGATACAGTTGCTTCATTTGTACTTGATTTTTTTTGAGGATTCGACCTAATGTTGACAGAGAGACTTGATGGATGTTATTGAAAATATTGTGATCATTGATGACATTGGCTTTGATTTCTCTCAGTCTGATGCAATTGTTGGCCAAAACCATGTTTACAATGGCTGTCTCTTGTGCCCGAGTGAACATGGGGGCTCCGTCCACCTTGGTGTCCTCGACCCTCAATCCTATGTAGACAAAAACACGTCGCAGGAAAGGATATCAAAAGTGATGACAAGTACAGTGAGCTGCAGTTTCAACATATTGTGCGGTTAGTTTACCTGTTTTCTCGACGAAATGTTCGAATTACTGTCGTTACAGTATATCTGCTTAGATTTGGCTGAACTCTTAGTCCTGCTTCCCTCAGTGTCAGTCCATGGTTGATAACGTGGTCAATAAGTTTTGCACGGATTTCTTGAGTTTAATTTGGTCCACGTCTTCTTTGTTCAGGTTCTATCACTTCTTCAGGTCCCTCTCTACCTCTACCAAGGCCTCTTCCTCTACCTCCCTCTTCTCCTCTTCCTCTACCTCCTTCTTCTCCTCCTCCCCTTCCTCTACCTCCTTCTTCTCCTCTTCCTCTATTTACTTCTTCTCCTCTTCCTCCTTCTTCTCCTCTTCCTCTATTTACTTCTTCTCCTCTTCCTCTACCTCCCTCTTTCTCTACCTCCCTCTTCTCCTCTTTGAGCTCCCCCTCTCATTCTCACTCTTCTTCTTCTAACTCCTTCCATTTTTGTTAAAGACAGGTGAACTCACCTGCTGCCTTTTATAGCACCTACCTGAGTGCTGTGTTTTCAATTAAGCACATGTGTGCTTCCACACCTGGTGGATGTGATTATCCAGTTCGTTCATTAGTGTGGTCATTGGCAAGCCAGCGCTTTTTAATGAGAAGGAAGTGACCTCACAATCCTTATCTGTGTCTAAGGTGTGAAAATGTGAGTAGAGTTTTGCAAATCACTGTGTGTAATGTTTTGCAAAAAGTGTGAAGCTGAGTCTGTGCTTATTGTTGTGCAACTCTGGACAGGTGTTTTGCTTCTTGAGTGTAAAGATCTGTTAACTGTGTGAACATTTTCATTTTAGTGTGTAAACAACAGTAAAAAACTGTAGTAACAGATCAATCAACAATGAAAATCAATACAAAATAGTTTTTCTTACTGTAAAGTATTGACAAATAAAGATCTATAGCCAAATAAAAATAACTGCGTGAAGCACAAGCTCTTACAGACACTCTGAGGAAAAACTAAAGCAACAAGAATAATACTGAAACTCTAATGATTATCTCTCCGTCTGGCTGGATCAGGCCATAGGATTTCATCCACATCACAGGCTATGTCTTGATTGGCAAGGCACCTTTGGAAGAATCGCCTTCTGTGACGAATCCACCGCTGCACAGAAGCTGCTTCGAGTAGATCACAGGCCTACTCCATGGCCTGAATGAGGGGCAAACGGTCGTAAGGCCGAAGGTCGTATACCTTCCACCGCCATGCAGAAAAAACCTCCTCTATTGGGTTGACGAAGGGGGAGTATGGTGGAAGGTATAAGACTGCAAATTGAGGGTGCTCATGGAGCCAATTCTGGACCAGAGCAGTTCGATGGAACGATACATTGTCCCTAACGACAATGTACTGCATGTGGTCCACTTGGTTTAATGCTGTGATGATGTTGTGTAATCTGTCAAGAAATGCAAGTATTAGATTGGCATTATAGGGTCCCAGATTCGCATGGCGGTGGAGGACCCCATTTTGGGTAATGGCGGCACAAAGGGTGATGTTACCCCCTCGCTGCCCTGGCACATTGGTGATTGCCCTGTGTCCAATTACATTTCTCCCTCTTCTTCTAGTTTTTGCAAGGTTAAATCCAGCCTCATCAACATATATAAATTCACGTTGGATTTCTTCAGCATCCATTTGCAAGACTCTCTGAAACACAGTAAAAAACAATTGGACGCTGTTCAATATCTACTGCACAGTAATTTTTCATGCAAAAAGGTTGTGCGCAGTGCACAATACCACACCATAGTAAGGTGAACAATACATACCTCTACATACTCATGACACAGATGTGTCACTCTCTCTGAATTTCTTTCAAATGGTACTCGATACAGTTGCTTCATTTGTACTTGATTTTTTTTGAGGATTCGACCTAATGTTGACAGAGAGACTTGATGGATGTTATTGAAAATATTGTGATCATTGATGACATTGGCTTTGATTTCTCTCAGTCTGAGGCAATTGTTGGCCAAAACCATGTTTACAATGGCTGTCTCTTGTGCCCGAGTGAACATGGGGCTCTGTCCACTGTGGTGTCCTCGACCCTCAATCCTATGTAGACAAAAACATGTCACAGGAAAGGATATCAAAGGTGATGACAAGTACAGTAAGCTGCAGTTTCAACATATTGTGCGGTCAGTTTACCAGTTTTCTCGACGAAATGTTCGAATTACTGTCGCTACAGTATTTCTGCTTAGATTTGGCTGAACTCTTAGTCCTGCTTCCTTCAGTGTCAGTCCATGTTGATAACATGGTCAACTAGAACGGGCACTCGGTAGAGCGTATACCTTCGCCGACGCCACTGAATCCCTCGCCACATAACTCTGAGGACCAATTTTTATTTTTTTAAATGATCGATGAATGACAAGAGTACGATATTTTTTTTTTTTACATCAATACGCCTTTAAGTTCGAAAGGTAATGACCCCCCTGACCTTTGACCCCCAACCGCTAAGAAGGGTATTGACCCCATTGTACCGTATTTCACATCACAGGATCGGGTATATAATTCTGCACATTTTGCGTTGGTTTCATGCCGATAGGATAAAAATTGACCGAGATATGGCCGAAAGTCGGTTTTGACCTTTTCGTGGCCTTGACCTTGACCTTTGACCCGATCACTCCCAAAATTGAATCGATTGATCCTCAGGTCATGCCAAATCAACCCACCAAATGTTATGAAATTTCGTTCGGTACTTTTTGAGTTATTCGATACACATACAGACAGACACACAAACAAATAAATACACGGGGATCAAAACATTACCTTCGTCAGCGAAGTCGCTGGCGAAGGTAATAAGTGTTGCACGGATTTCTTGAGTTAAATTTGGTCCACGTCTTCTTTGTTCAGGTTCTATCACTTCTTCAGGTCCCTCTCTACCTCTACCAAGGCCTCTTCCTCTACCTCCCTCTTCTCCTCTTCCTCTATTTACTTCCTCCTCTCTTCCTCTTTCTCTACCTCCCTCTTCTCCTCTTTGAGCTCCCCCTCTCATTCTCACTCTTCTTCTTCTAGCTCCTTCCATTTTTGTTGAAGACAGGTGAACTCACCTGCTGCCTTTTATAGCACCTACCTGAGTGCTGTGTTTTCAATTAAGTTTACAAATCACTGTGTGTAATGTTTTGCAAAAAGTGTTAAGCTGAGTCTGTGCTTATTGTTGTGCAACTCTGGACAGGTGTTTTGCTTCTTGAGTGCAAAGATCTGTTAATTGTGTTGACATTTTCATTTTAGTGTGTAAACAACAGTAAAAAACTGTAGTAACACCTGTACACCTGATTATTCATGGGAACTGTTATAATAAGGTATATTTCATTACTATATGAGTTAGTGAGTTAACCTTGTTTATTTTGAGGTGTAGAAAGTGTTTCTATAAGGTTGAGAGCTCAGAAGTTGGAACTGCTGGCTTTTCATTGTGGGGTGAATGTTCTGACAGTTCAATAAGCAGTTCCTTTAATGAATATGTGTGCTGGCTTGTGGGACTTTGAAGAAAAATGGACAAAATTATGAACTTTATCCTGGAGAAAAAGCATGTTTTGTGTTTGGAGAGGTCACTTGTAACCATTGATGTCGAAATGCACCTATATTGATAAACTCAGGCTAAATTCAACCAGAAAATCATCGATTCATATTGAATTTCATGCATAAAAAGTTGATTTGTTCTAAATATACAAACCCCAATTCCAATGACATTGGGAAGTTGTATAAAACGTGAATAAAAACAGAATACAAAGAGTTGATAATCCAATTTGACCTATATTCAATTGAGTACACTACAAAGACAAGATTTTTAATGTTTAAACTGATCTACTTTGGTGTTTTTTTTTCTTTGAAATATTCACTCATTTTGAATTTCATGCCTGCAACACTTTCAAAAAAACCTGGAACAGGGGCATGTTTGCCACTGTGTTACGTCACCTTTCCTTTTAACAACACCCAACAAGCATTTGGGAACTAAGGACACTAACTGTAGAGGCTTTGTAGGTGGAATTCTTTCCCATTCTTGCTTGTTGAACAACTTCAGCTGCTCAAAAGTCCAGGGTCTACGTTGTCGCATTTTGCGCTTCATAATGCGCCACACATTTTCAATGGGAGACAGGTCTGGATGCAGGCAGGCCAGTCCATTACCCGCACTCTTTTACTACGAAGCCATAATGTTGTAATACATGCAGAATGTGGCTTGGCATTGTCTTGCTGAAATAAGCAGGGATGTCCCTGAAAAAGACGTTGTTTGGATAGCAGCATATGTTGCTCCATAACCTGTATGTACCTTTCAGCATTAATGGTACCTTCACTGATGTGCAAGTTACCCATGCCATGGGCACTAACACATCCCCATACCATCACAGATGCTGGCTTTTGAACTCTGCTGATAACAATCTGAATGGTCCTTTTCCTCTTTAGTCCAGAGGACACAATGTCCATGATTTCCAAAAACAATTTTAAATGTGGACTCGTCAGACTAAGCACACGTTTCCACTGTGCGTCAGTCCAGCTCTGATAAGCTCGGGCCCAGAGAAGCTGGCGGCATTTCTGGGTGTTGTTGAAATGTATGGCTTTTTCTTTGCACGATAGAGTTTTAACTTGCACTTGTAGATGTAACAAGGAACTGTGTTTCTGAGCCCACATGGTTATATCCTGGACAGAATGAAGCCGGTTTTTAATGCAGTGCCACCTGAGGGACCGACGATCACAGGCATTCAATGTTGGTTTTTTCGGTTTTGCCGCTTACTATTAGAGATTTCTCCTAATTCTTTGAATATTTTGATGATATTAGGTACTGTAGATGATGAAATCCCTAAATTCTTCGTAATCGCATGTTGAGAAAAATGGTGAACCTCACCCTATCCTTGCTTGTGAACTACTGAGCTTTTCAGGGATGCTCCTTATATACATAATCATGACACTCACCTGTTCTCAATTAACCAATTCACCTGTGGAATGTTCCAAACAGGTGTTTTTTGAGGATTCTTCAACTTTCCCAGCCTTTTGTTGCCTCTGTCTCAGCTTTTTTGGAATGTGTTTCAGGCATCAAATTAAAAATGAGTGAATATTTCCAAAAAACCAATATTGTTTATCAGTTTGAACATTAAATATCTTGTCTTTGTAGTCTACTCAATTGAATATAAGCAAAAACGATTTGCAGTTCATTGTATTCTGTTTTTATCCACGTTGTCCCAACTACACTGGAATTGGGATTTGTATGATTATTCTATGATTAGACAGTGCACCATTTTGAGGGATCATAGAGTTTGGGGACCCACTTGGATAGCTGTCTTATTTAGCTCCTAGAGAGTAGGTAATTAAGAATGTAATGCTCAGATGAATTACTCTTGTCGTCAAGGAGATTGTATAGTCTTAACCAGAAATGTATAGTTTTAACCCTCAGCCATTTTTCAATTCTTAGTATTACTTTTTTTTTACAACTTCAATGCGTAGTTTTCATGAAGATATTTTACGTTTGCAGCACTTTTTCTCAACCAAAATCATTAAAATAAACTGAAATACGATGTAGTTCTTAATTCTTCAAGTGTCTCGACTCAGTTGAGCCATTCCATTCTTCTCTGTGAAGCTGCAATCCTGCGTTATAAAGCCTTAAATAAGGTAATGCATAAATAGTCAGATTTGGCTTCTGCACAAAGTGCTTAATTACTCGATTTGATGACACAAATCAGGAGCATTAGGTGATGTTCACATCAAATAATAGAAGGGAAAAAATGTGATCTAAGTGGCTTTAAGCTTGGCATGGTTGTAGGTACCAGATGGGCTGGTTTGAGTATTTCTGAAACTGCTGATCTCCTGGGATTTTCACGCACAGCAGACGAGAGCAAGCAGAGAGATCCGTGCTCCTGGAGAGCCACAGCCCTGCATGTTTCAGATGTCTCTCTGCTCTATCACACATGATTTGACTGATTGTCGCTTTTCATAGGCTTGATAATGAGATCAACGCTTGATAAAGAGGCATTTATTTGAATTAGGTCTGGCAGAAAAGAGAAATATCAAAGACATGCAGGTTCCTTACCCCTGGATTCAAGTTTGTTCAGGATAGTGCATATAACAAAAAAACTTTCAATGATATCCCCAATACAGAATGTGTGGCACATTCCGCAAAGCAAAATGTGACAAAAAAGACCCTGTCGACATTAAGATTAGATAGTTGGAAGAATAAGATATAATTGCACCTGAAGCACCGCATCACTTGCAGTGGCGGCCCGTGACAAAAATTACAGAGGAAGCCAGAGTGAACAACGAATTTAATTCAGTGTTTACGTGTTATTTTCCTGCAAACAAATTAGCCTACTGTTACAGTGCCTTTATTCTACCGACTTCTCATTCATTTTAGTGAAAAAAAAGGTTAAAAAAAGAGGACTGCGTGTGTGAGAGACAGTGAAAGTGCGAGGGAGAGCTGTGGATGCGCGCTTCGGGCTGTGCGCATGCTTACGGCTCTGGCACACAGTAGTATGTGATCAGTTAGAGGAAGCCCATGCGAAGCTGGTAAACGTCTCGTAGCTTTGGTACAGCAGAAAGCTAAACACATAGCGATCAGACGGCAATTATGGCAAGATCTAGATATAACAAAAACATTTTAGCCATTGCTTTCACAGACAGTATTAATGAAGTTTCGTTGTGTGGACAATGCTTCTCTCTGATTCATATTTAATTAATTGGCAACAAAAGTATTAGCAAGACAGCCGTGGACTATTGTACACAAACACAGGCCAACCCCTTCCACCAACATTAGAAGTAACAATGTCATTTGTGGCAGCCTCGCAACTGAAATGAACAAATCACAAGGATGCCCAAAATTCATACATCCAAAAACACACTCAACTTGGATGCACAACCCGTGCGCAACGTCTGAATTATATAAACAAAATATAAAACACATAGTTACAAAGGTTTATATAAAAATTGATATCAACTGTGCTGCAGCGCCATCAACTGTAAACCTTACAGCTGTCAGCTGATAGTGCAGCTGATGTCAGCGGACCTAAATGCAGTCTCGGTAAGGACTGAGGGTATAAAAAAAACAGTGCAGCTTAGCCATCATGCTCTGAAATCCACGAGACACGACAAGAATAATAAAGAATAAAACACCACATTTTATGCATCACATGAGAAAAATGACAACAACCCGGTGATCAAAAAGGCCACGGCGGGCCATAGGAGACATGGCCAGCAGAAAAGCCGGTTAAGCTCAGCACTTCCTGTTAGCCACTCGTTTCTAGCATAGTTAGCTTCACAAAAAGAGCAAACTTTTCCATCAGCTCTCCCCTTAGTTAAATTGAGCTTTGGGGTCGGCCTACCGTCCCGCTTGACTTTTAGTTGAACCTCAAAAGGAAGTTTGGTGAAGTCATTTTTTACAAGAAACTCAAGGTCCCTGTCACCATCCATTCTCTGACTTACTGGCTATACTTTCTGTGTGGGCTAGTTGGTAACTGGCGGGACAGTTGAATCAGTGTGTGTATTTTCCGTAACAGTTTGTGATTGGTTGGAAGCCAGATTTGATCAGGCCTCCCTCATATTTTTTTAATGATGCATCGACCATTAAGCGATGACCCTTGCTTCAATCTGATTGGCTAATATGGGCTGTTTTTTTTTCTAAGGGAGGCAAAGTGAAGCTGGCCTCCGAGCTGACAGACAGGGCGGAGGGCATGAGACACGAAGTGTAATACACAATGAGAGCTTGACAGGAGGGGCGCTGTTTTGCTCCTCACGCTCGGCCAAAGCAGAAGTGCGCTGATGTATTGTTTTGACAAGGAAATGACAACAATATAAAATACATTGCGGTGAAGCTTTTTTATATTTTTTCTTTCTTGCAATAATTTTTTGGGAAGCCAGGCTTCCCTTGGCCTCCGTGAAAAACCGCCACTGATCACTTGGTGACTTCAGTCCCTAGCTGAAGCTGTCCGGTGGAGTTTTAGGAGCAGGGCAACACCTGAAGCATGATGCACTCGGTGCTTCCTGTAAATGCACACTAAGCCCACTCCTCTTGCGCCTCTTTCGTATCATGCACCAGAACCGAGAGCACGCAACATTGCCTCGAACAACAAAAATGAAGAGAGACCTAACCATCCATGAAGAACTTTCCTCATCTGCTCCCCTCATTCTCAAATTGGACGCCAGCTCATTATCCTCTTTGAACACAGATCTCTGTGAAGGGAACCGGGACGACCAAGTCCAGGATTCCCCTCTCATGCCTGCTGCCTGAGCTGCAGAAGCCGAAAAGGCACTTTGCCACCTCGCTCGAGACCCCACTCCCCATTATCCCCACCCCAAACAGGAAGTGTGTGATTCCAAGTGACCACAGTATCCATGTTTCTATGAACATGTTTTGTGCGCAAATCGCTTTACAAATGTTTAACGCAATGGCAAAGGTTCCATTTGCATACAGTCCAATCCATACAGACAATTCAAACATGCTACAAATTTAGAGTATGGCTTTCGCTTATCGTATTGTAAACATGTCTTGGTCATCTGAGATGCCCTTTGTATGGCCTAGTTCACTAACTCTGAACAAAACTTTCTTGATGTACGTTCACTTCCATTCAAAAGTGGGCGGAAAACTATTTAAAACAGTTGACTTCTGGCTGCGGCAAGGATCCTCAATTTTGCCTAAAATTCATCCTGTGTTTGGACTTTGCTTAGCTGTCCAATTCCCAATATTCACGTGTTTTCATAATCAAAAAGTAACAGTTATTTTTACCCTATTATCTTGCCAAAATGCCAGTTAGTTGTTTAATCCTTTGTGTAGCCAACCCCTGAAATTAACTCAAGTGTGCGATACACTCAATAGCATAACCGCAACAATAGTGTCAACAATTCAGTAATCAGATGAACAGCCCTGCCAGTGGTCTAAATGAACTGCAATGTTTTTCCAAAATATAAATGAATAAAATAATGAATTGTATAAACAGTAATAGTAATCATAAATAAATAAATGGCAAATAAATTAATTTATTAATTGATTAAACATTGCAGAATGTAATCAAATGAACACTTTCTAAGATGATAGTATTACACGCAAAGTAATATGTGAATTTTGGCCTTTGGTCTGTGAGAAGAATGATGCTGTTTGCTGTGCACCATCCTTGCCCTCCATACTTGTGAGGCAGCAACAAGGAACAATTAAATCAGTGTTTTGGACATGAGATGCACACTGATGCAGTTTGTGGCCGCGAACTGACATTGTGAAGCCTAAAAAGCCACAAAACACAATTTTTTTAAAAATACAGGAACAAATATGATATTAAAATGTCGCTGCGAGTTTTTCTTAGTCTGGCGCTCAGTGATGTCAGCATGGCAGGGTGCCACTTGTGCTGGGAACAGGAGGAGACCTGCATCATATTTGTGGGCTGTACACAGCTGTTCATATAAAAAAAGAAAAGCCCACTGCTGGCCACTCCCAGCAACTGCAGGCATCCGCATAAATCAGAGCTCCTCGCACTGGGATGCCAGTGCTGTCCACAGCCTTCTAAGCAACAGTAGCAGTGCAGCACCCCTGCTGCCTCTCTCAGCAGTTTGCTCCAACCAGGGTTCCCGTCAGATGCTGTTCACATTTATAAGATTGCACAGTAAAAATTTCAGAGAGATGAATAACAAGTGACATGGCCCTTTTTTGCCCCAAAAAAGGGCATTTTGTCGCAAAGCCGAAAAAAGTTACTTAAAAATAATTTCATTAAAAAACTTCTACAAATGATATTACTTGAATTACTGCATTTTTTTCAGAGAGATATATCATAAAATCATAAAAAAATAATTCTAGCCCTTTATCTTACTTAGTTCCTGAGTTACAGGTCATAAATGTGGTGCTGTTTTTGGGCGTTTTGTGTTTTTCGGCTGATTTGAGTCTTTACCATACAAAAGTGGATCAAGATACACAGAAGATAAGACCATTTTCAGATTCTAGCGGATGAATATAGTGAGTATACTCAATTTCAGCCTTGTATAAGTAATTAATTTGGAGCAATAAGTTGCCAAAGTTGGCTGAAAATGGGTTTACCACAAACCTTAAAAAATAATTCAAATTTTGTAGGGTTTAACTTGAAAAAGAAACAAGAGGCTCCCCAGAGCCTGTACACGAGCCAGCTTTAGGCCAGGGCCAATCCATAGATCTATATATTAAGAACTTTAAATTGCTGATGATGTAATGCTTACATCGTCCAAAGTGAAGCATCCGCCCGCCATATTGATACACCCAACTTCTCTATAAAAATGAATGGTTTCCTATGAGGCCAATTCCAAATAAGTCAATATAAGCATTGAAATGCCGAGATGTGCGGCTATTTTGCAGCAATTTGAAGGGCTGTAATAAAGCATTATTTATTTATTTATTTATTTGCACATGTGAGACACACATTACAAAAGAGATCACTCAAGAAGAGTGAGTTAAAAAGAAGAAAAAAAATGTGCTGGTGAGGTCTGAAGCCCGAAAGGGCTTATAGAGCGGCCTCACCCTGACCTTATGAAATGCCTATTCAAGAAAAAAAAATTTATGTACATCCTATGGGAAAAATAAAGGATAAGTAATTGAAAATAAGATGAGAATGATAAAATACAGGACGGCAGAAAAAGACAACAAAAAAGAAGAGAAAAGAAAAAAAATCAAAATAAATAAAGGTAAACAAGAAACAAACTAATTCAAAGAAGTAACAGCAAACAGATTGCACCACAAAATGAACTGGTTCTAAGAGACCGCTAAACATATTGTTCCAATAATTTCAAGAATAGTCTCTTTTTAAATATTGACAAGGAGGGGGCATTGTCAGCAAGATTGTGATGTTCATTACCTTCGCCAGCGACTTCGCTGACAAAGGTAATGTTTTGATCCCCGTGTATTTATTTGTTTGTGTGTCTGTCTGTCTGTCTGTCTGTCTGTGTGTATGTATGTGTATCGAATAACTCAAAAAGTACCAAACGGAATTTCATAAAATTTGGTGGGTTGATTTGGCATGACCTGAGGATCAATCGATTAGATTTTGGGAGTGATCGGGTCAAAGGTCAAGGTCATGGCCACGAAAAGGTCAAAACCGACTTTCGGCCATATCTCGGTCAATTTTTATCCGATCGGCATGAAACCAACGCCAAAATGTGCAGAATTATATACCCGATCCTGTGATGTGAAACACGGTACAATGGGGTCAATACCCTTCTTAGCGGTTGGGGGTCAAAGGTCAGGGGGGTCATTACCTTTCGAACTTAAAGGCGTATTGATGTAAAAAAAAATATATCGTACTCTTGTCATTCATCGATCATTTAAAAAAATTTAAATTGGTCCTCAGAGTTATGTGGCGAGGGATTCAGTGGCGTCGGCGAAGGTATGCGCTCTACCGAGTGCCCGTTCTAGTTCCATAATGTACTCCCTTTGTATTTGACAGAGTACTGCCCTCTGCTAGTGTGGCGGAGGGGAAGATGCAGGTGTTCTGCTTGTCTTGTCCTATATGAGTGAAAACTAAGATTTCTGCAAAAAATATTGTTGAAAGTGATTGGGCAGTTCTTGATTTTGATGAATTACTTTGTAAACAAAAGTGCATATTTGTATGATATTGATATCAAATATGGTTAGGATCCTTAGTTAATAAAATAGTGGAGAGGATGGAGCTCTAAAGCTTGCGTTTGCGGCAGCTCTAACAAATTGTTTTTGGAGTAAGTAAAGCTTATTGAGTTTGGTTGGGCTGGTATTGGCCCACACTATGTTACAATAAATTAGGTATGGATATATTAAGCTATAACACAAAACCAGTAAACTAGATCTATTAGGAAATGAACTGATCTTTCTGATGATACCCAGACTTAGAGACTTTTTTTGTCACAAAAGCAATATGTTCTTTCCAAGTACTATTTTCGTCAACCATGAAACCAAGAAAGCGAGCAGAGGATTCCTTTTTAATTTCGGAGCCTTCAATAAAGAGCTTAACTTCATCCGGGTTACTTTTTCCTTCCTGAAAATAGTATGAAATTGGTTTTATTTATGTTAAGAGACAGTTTATTCAATTTGAACCATTTTGAATAAGCTTGTAGGCCCGAGTTGGCTTCTTTTAAAAGAGTGTTTATTAGAAATCAGAAGATTTGTATCATCTGCGAATAAAAGAGGTAAAATTGTACTTGGAACTGTGGCAAAATCATTGATATAAATTGAAAATAATAACGGACCCAGAATTGAGCCTTGAGCCACACCGCATGACAATGTTACTGTGTTAGAGTTACAGTTATTAAAATGAAGGTATTGCTGCCTATCAGTAATATAGCTTTTTAACCATTGGAAAACATTACCTTGGAAACCATATCTATGTAGTTTTGATAGCAATATTTCGTGGTTCACTGTATCAAACGCTTTTGAAAGGTCCAAGAAAATTGCTAGAGTATATTCATTATTGTCAAGAGCAGTAGAGATTTTTTCAAAAAGATCTAACAAAGCCATGTAAGCAGAATGATTCTTGCGGAGGCCATATTGATGGTTGTATAGTATATTACTTGAATTAATATGTTGTAGAATTCTCTTGTAGACTAATTTTTCAAGAATCTTTGAAAAACAGGGTAATATTGAAATTGGGCGATAATTTGTAAAGGAACTTGTATCATCTGATTTGAATATGGGGATGATTTGTGCATTTTTGAGATCACTTGGAATTTCACCAGTCTCCAATGACAGGGAAAAAATAAACGTTAGGGGGTCTGCTATTGAATATTTGACCTCTTTTACAAGAGAATTTCTGACCTCATTTTGTCCTTTTTTGTCCTTTTGAACTGGTTGATTTGAGTTTCTCAATAATGCTTATAACTTCATTTGCATCAGGCTGATCAAAGATCTTAAAGGTATGAAAACAACCATCAATATAGTCGAGGGGACGACCTCCTGGGTTTTTTCTTTTTTTTGCCAGAGAGGCACCTACATTGACAAAGAACTCATTAAACCTACATGCAATCTCATATGAGCCTGTAAGCGTTTTCCCTCTGTCAGCGAAACAAAATGGTATTTTTGTCACAGGTTTCTTTTTATGTAATAATTGATTTATAATAGTCCATGTTTCTTTGATATTATTTGAGGAAGCCTTGAATTTGTCAGTAAAATATCTTTTTTTTGCTGATCTAAGGAGATGAGTAAATTTATTTTTATATGTTTTGTAGTTAGATTGATTTAGTGGTGTAGGGTTAGCTAAGAATTTTTTATAAAGTTTTTTTTTTTCTTTGAAGACTTCTGTAATCCAGTGGTGACCCAAGGTTTGGAAAAGTCCTGTTTTCGAGTTTTTTTATTTACAGTGACTGAGGGAAAACACTTATTGAAGATAGAGATAAAAGAGTCCATAAAAGTTTGGTAAGCACTGTTAGGGTTAGTTTGAGTGTATACATTTGTCCAGGAATGATTATTGATAAGTTGTTTAAAACAAGCCATATTTCGATAATTACATTTGCGATAAGTTATGTTGACTTCAGTTTGGTTATTCTTAACATTGTCAAGCATGGTAAATTGAAAGACTGGGAAGTGGTCAGTGATACGATACCCGAATGGAGCACTTCATTCAGACTGTTTGTTAATATATTGTCTGTTAGAGTAGCAGACCTGTCAGTAACTCTGGTGGGTTTGTGAATGGCAGAATAAAAGTAATTGGAATATAGAGCATTTATAAAATCCTGAGTGGGTGAATGTGTTTCACTTTTGAAAAGGTCGATCTTGTAGTCACCGAGAATATACAGAATTTACCCTCTTTAGTTATTACATCTAAAGTATTCTCCAAAGCATCATTAAAGTTGTTAATATCCGTGTCTGGTGGACGATACACACAGCCAACAATAACCTTTCGGCCATTATTGGGTACTGTTAACTCAACAAAAACAAACTCTGTTGTTGCATCCTCAGAGTTTACAGACAGGTCCCCTCTCTGCACATAATCATAATCACTTCGAATGTACAATGCTATTCCCCCACCAGTTTTCTTTACTCTGGTAGAATGAAGTGAGATATATTGGTGGAGTTCATAAATACTTTTTGTGTTTTCTGTGAGCCATGTTTCCGTTAAAGCAATGACTGAAAAATCATAATTTAGTGATGCCAGGAAATGAGCAAGATGGTCATAGTTTTTTAAAAGACTACGAATGTTAAGGTGGAAAGCAGAAAACGGATAAGTATCAGATGGAAGAGTTCTAGTCAAATGTTTAAAATGTTTTTCACTGAAATATCTACAAGGCTCCTTCATTACATACATGCTGTTTGTATCGGAATCTACATTACTAAGACCAGCATTTGCAGATGGGTTGATATCAATTGGATTGAAAAGCATATTTTCAAAACAAGTAATATTGTATGTTTCTGAAGAAAGAGAACAAATATCATGATCGTCCAGCTTAAAAAATGGAAACAAAGATATACATTCATCACAAATCCATGATACACATAATTTAGAGTTAGGACTGGGAAGAGGAGAACATTTTAAATGGAAATTAAGTTTACATATACCAGTTTACATTTTGCAATTTTAATTTTTTTTTACATTTAGGACAGACTTTTTTGTCTTTAGGGGTTAGTGTAGCCATCAAATTGTTCTTCAGCTGTTTATAAGAGTGTTCCAGCTCTGCAAAGGAGTGTTCTGGCTTTTTTGACAGTTAATATGAGTGACATCCTTTCAAATTCTAAGTCCTGTTTTGAATCCGGTTTGTTTCGGACCGTCTACCTCTAGGCGCATTTTGCTCAGGGGTGGACGCAGTGATGAATGGGGAATTATTTTGAGGCTCGTTCTGATTTTCTGATTTTCCTTTGCCTGGTGGGTGGACAATTAGACGGTCATATCGGAGGTAGGCGATGTTGCCGCGCTCACGGGCAGCTCGCATTGCTGGAAGAAGTTCCTTTCTTTTCCGTCGCACAGCATCAGAGAAGTCTTCATTTATGTAGATTCCGGTTCCTTTCAATTTCTTTGCGTTTGCCATGACTGACATCTTGTCCTTATATTTTAAAAATGTAACCACCACGGGTCTAAATTTATTGCGGTCTGCATCTGGTTTCCCTGTCCGATGCGCACGTTCTATTTCTATTGATTTTTGATTCAAGTTTAATTTTTCGGAAATCAAATTTCACACTTTGCTCTCTGTCTCTATCCATCCTTCATGTTCAGTTTCTTTGATCCCCTCAATGATTAGATTATTTCTTCTCGATTGATTTTCTAAATAATCCGTAGAGGTAGTGACAGAGAGCAAACCCTTACAGAATTTGTAAATGTCTTGTTGCATTGCATCGCATTGATTGGATTGCACATTTATTTTACTTTTGATGTCATCCACGTCATTTTGGGTAAACTGGATGCTGTGTTTAAGTTCTTGAGTTTCTTTCGACATTTCGTCAAGGCGTTTATTCGTAGAGTCCATTATTATTTGAACAAAGGATTTGAAGGTGTCTTGTTGTTGTTGGAGCAGGTCCATAAAATGGTCTTTTTGCTGTTGTAATAAGTCCTTAGCCTGGCCCGTGGACATGAAGTCATCTTCACTAGGCTTTGTTGCTTGCTTGGGTGGCATGGTAAAGCAATTTTACCAATTTTACAAGAAGTTAAAAGCTGACTCGCTAGTTTTGTTTAACTTTGAATTTTTTAATAACAAGCTTTCGTCATGCCAAACTCAGCCGAAACATAAATCGAGACGCACTCTCCTCTTTAGTAAAAGCACCACGCTCTTTCCTTTAAACAAACCCAGCAATGAAAAAAACACCGACTGGGAAGCCGTCACCCTAGCAAACGACCATCCACCACAAGCGGCGAGTTTCAACACAAACCGCGTAGTAAAACTCACAATCTGGGGTTCAACTTAAAGTCCCACTGGATAAGCAAACGGAGATTTACTTACCAGCGCGGACACACCACCACTGTGGTGGAAAAGATGCAAGCAAGGCTAGACATTCCAGTCAGGTATTACGAAGCAGGCCGTTCACAAGTAGTCAAGAGCAATCCACAGCTATCCACAACCACGGCAACAGCAGTGGCGGCAGCGAGGTGAAGACGTGATGACGTAATGACTTAAGTTAAGTTTCATGCTTATGTTAACATAGAAACGCAAATTTGTCGCTTAAATAAAAAAAATTGCGTTCGCTTGCTTGCTAGGTAATTTGCCATCCCACTGACTTAAACAGACCGCTGACCAGTGGTGGACCTACAGGGGGGGCAAAGACACGTCCCTTTTACTCCTGGCTAGATCTCAATCATTTTCCTTTATTGACGTCTTTTCCAATTATCGTAATTGGCAACTACAGACATGGTTTTTCACCATATGCGATCTAACAGCGATGAAATCATTGGCTAAATTCAGTGCAGGAAAATAATTTGCTTATTAATTGGCCAATGCTTCGCGTGATTGAACTGGTCCGTGTTCCAATGAAACGCGGACTCTCACTCTCAGTATTTCGTGGGTTGATTAAAAAAAAAAAAACAGTGGCAGTCGGCACTAGGTTATAAAAAGCGATCGGCTCAAGCAATTAGCGAGAGTCGACAGGTAGGCTATGCAATTTTGAATAACGTAGATTTAAATATAGCAAATACACGTCCAGATGAATGATTGTCGTCTTACCTAATTGGGGAGAAAAAGCAGCACCTGTTAAATGCGGAGCGCTGTCGGAATGAACCTTTTGTTAATAATGAAGATGACTGCGAACAGGTCAGGATTTATAGTTGTTTTCAACAGTTGTTTTGTGCAGCCCAATTCTCTGTTCCGCCTCTGTACTGAATTTAACCCGCAATTTGATCGCTGTTAGATTGCATGTGGAGAGACACCGTGTCTTCAGTTGCCACTTACAATAATTGGAAAAGACATCAATAAAGGAAATTAATTGAGATCTAGCCAGGACTAAAAGGGACATGTCTTCGCCCCTCCTGTAGGACCGCCACTGCCGCTGACTACAGCAAACGCTAGCGATCGATAACAGTCTCCAGCCAGCTACCCTGGTACCCTTACCGTCGGGGGGAATGCATTGACAAAGCAGTTAATAAAATTAACAAGGTGGCTAACTAGCTAGCTAATTGTAGTTGACATTCAAGGACAATATTTCTTACCTGAATATTTAAAACAATTGACAAATTGCTTTGTCTGTTTATGCAGAGTTCCAAAAGACAGGGAGGGGAGAAAGGCTTGGTTGTTAGAAATTAGGGGGAAAAAAACCTTTCTCTATCCCCTCAATCTGTGCTGTGCAGTGAGTATTTTTGAGAGCTGTGTTATAACGGCACAGGGGCAAAGATGAAGCTTATTAAAGGAGTAGCCAGAGTTAACTATCACTTCCTTTAAACAACATTGGCAATAGCCATAATGATTCAGTATGAACAATTCAGTCAACAGCATATATGCTCAATCAGGGTAGAATGAAGTGAGGAAACCAGAGAGTAATTAGATAACGTATACAGACATTCATCAACATTGCTTATAAAGGTGATAACTTCCAAGTAATTATCTTATCCGAGGGTCATTAAAATCATCGGTCACGTTAACTGAACTTTTCTGCTCGCACTTTAACGTTGACACTGAGTAACATTTCGATCTTCCCTTTAGTAAGTGTGCCGCTTTCCATCCTCCAAAAACGCACATATTTAGGGAGAGAAAATGTTGCTCTGCACAGCGATACTAAAATCACCCCGACTGGCACACAAGTGTTTTTGAGAATATAATTTTGCAGTAGGCGAAAATGTATGAGAGTGTATGTGCGAATTTAACTTCCCGGTGTACACGCTCCTGGAACAGATGCTTCACCTGAACGTTCCCTGTCAGCAATGTACTGTTCTGTATATATATTCTTTTTTTTTGGGGAGGGGGGGTTCGTCGTGTCTGGGTTCTACGGAGAGTTCTCTATCATAGCTTCCCCAAACTTGCAGGAGACTAAGTCGAAGAGCTCCATAAGAGTTCCCCTGTCAGGCAACAGCCGTATTCTCTTCTACAAATTTTTAAACACAGCTTGTTCAAAGTGCAGTCCTCGCCAGTGGCATGTTTATTAAGAGTTGTTAAAACGAAAGGGTAACATTAAAAATTGGTAAAAAGTTTATTGTCCCATTTTATTTGGAGATATCTCCCAAGATTTATAATGACTGCTTTCAAATTTACTTCGAACATTTTGTCCCAAATTTTTTAGATCGGTGGTTGATGATAATAATTACTATTCTTATATAAATTCATAGTCACTATGAAATGTTCATGACCCATTTATACAGTGTTCATTCAAAAATCCTTTAACCACTTCAGATCCTGTGTCCATTACAATGGACGTCACATGACAGCTGTTTTTTTTTGCAACATTTAACACCACCTAAGTCCTCAAGACCATTTGAGTGGACGTTTAGCAACCAATCAAACAGCAGTATAGGTATCCTTGTGGCCATTTTAAAAAAATACAACACACTGAGAGGGATGGCAGGACTTCACTCCACACGATGAAGTTAGGACTATTTTCAACAGTTTTATTCACATTTATAGATATTTGGGCTTGTTGTTCATGTTAGTTTGTTTTGAATTTTAAACTGTTCATATCAAGCCCATATTATGATGTGATGTCAAGAAATGAATTTATATGATGTTTTCATATTTTCACGGCTGTTAAGACCCGATGTCCATTCAAATGGACAAAAAAAAATGACAATTGAAGATTGTTGATAAAAACAAAATAATGATTGATTCTCATTTCTGGTTGCATATAGTTGGGAAAAACTATAAAAAAGGGATTGCTATATTTTTCACAACCTTGGAACATAATTCAGGTCTGAAGGGGTTAACGAGTTATGAATTTGCAGCTATAAAATAATGACAATAAAACTTTATGTCGGATGTTTTCCGATTCTGATTCCCGCCTTCTTGAAGTTATCAGGATTGGACAGTTGTCAGTGACTTTCACATTCCATTAAAGTTACTTTTTTTTTTACCAGGGGA
The DNA here is from genome assembly GCA_029721435.1 of Gymnothorax reevesii. NCBI lineage: Eukaryota > Metazoa > Chordata > Actinopteri > Anguilliformes > Muraenidae > Gymnothorax > Gymnothorax reevesii. Next base: position 46,527,765 of record CM056586.1, read on the forward strand.
AAACCCAGCACCTGTTTATGAGACCATATTTCTAGGGGCAGAGAAATTTTCAACAGATTTATAGGAACATGGAAGTCAGAACATCTTTCTCTTTTTCTCTCTCTCTTTACCCAGTCTTTACGATTTTTATTGAGATTATTATTATCATTATCATCATAAGATTATGTATTGATGTATTCTTATAAAAATAATGATAAAACAAAGTTAAAAAAAAAAACAAGACTAGGCAAGCCTAGTTCAGCCAGGCTTGGATAGGCCTACATGCCATTGGGGATGTGCGTTGATGGCTGTACGAGCTATGTGTGGCCACTCGAGCTGCATTGTCGTCTGAGGAATCATGTTTTCATTTTGTAGCAGACAGGTTAGCCTATAAATAATTCATTCACTTTCCTATTTGGGTTACCTGCTTATTCAGGAGGATGCGGTTTCCTTCCTGTTCATTGGCATAGATCTAAAGTCATCATTGGAGTACATGTAAACAATACTGCGGTGTTTGTCATAGTCGTGTACATGAATCATAATTCAGCGAGCATAAAAATCACAGCCAGGCGCATTAATTGTCTCCATGGTGAGCGGTCATGTAGGAGTCAGTATCTGTTCTATTACGTATTACTCTATGGTCTCTTTCACACAGGCCAGTTCCCTGTAAACTTCGGGGGTAACCTCTCTGGCACCTCCACTGCTTTCACTATTCTGTCATGCAGCTTCATGAATGAACATTTTTGTTGTTCGCCTTTCCACAAATGCAGCGGCAGTGACGAATAGATTGAGCAAGCAGCTGTCCTGTCATTTTATAACCCTGCAGCATATCTGTTCCAGACCGCTAGCGGTACTTCAGTTTCATCCTCTGTGTAGACTGAGAGCAGCTCCTTATATTTCAAAATCTGATACGCATAAATCGTCGAATTATTTTCCCCGATTTAGCGACCAGCACCCGTATACCCGCATATATATATATATATATATATATATATATATATATATATATATATATATATATATACAGAGTGCTGGCCAAATTGAGTGTGCGAGTGTGTACTCAGACCACACCCTGTTCAGTGAGACTGTACTCAGACCGCACCCTGTTCTCTGAGTACGTACTAAGACCACACCCTTTTCAGTGAGCGCATACTCAGACCACACCCTGTTCAGTGAGTGCATACTCAGACCACACCCTGTTCTGTGAGACCGTACTCAGACCACACCCTGTTCAGTGAGTGTGTACTCAGAACACACTCTGTTCAGTGAGTGCGTGCTCAGACCACACCCTGTTCAGTGAGTATGTACTCAGACCACACCCTGTTCAGTGAGTGCATACTCAGACTACACCCTGTTTAGTGAGTGTGTACTCAGAACACACCCTGTTCAGTGAGAACGTACTCAGACCACACCCTCTTCAGTGAGTGTGTACTCAGACCACACCCTTTTCAGTGAGTGTGTACTTAGACCACACCCTGTTCAGTGAGTGTGTACTCAGAATACACCCTGTTCAGTGAGTGCGTGCTCAGACCACACCCTGTTCAGTGAGTGTGTACTCAGAATACACCCTGTTCAGTGAGTGCATACTCAAACCGCACCCTGTTCTGTGAGAGTGTACTCAGAACACACCCTGTTCAGTGATTGCATACTCAGACCACACCCTGTTCAGTGAGTGCGTACTCAGACCGCACCCTGTTCAATAAGTAGTACTCAGACCACGCCCTGTTCAGTGAGTGTGTTCTCAGACCACATCCTGCTCTGTGAGTGTGTACTCGGACCACACCCTGTTCTGTGAGTGTGTACTCAGACCACACCCTGTTCTGTGAGTGTGTACTCAGACCACACCCTGTTCAGTGAGTGTGTACTCAGACCACACCCTGTTCTGTGAGTGTGTACTCAGACCACACCCTGTTCAGTGATTGCATACTCAGACCACGCCCTGTTCAGTGAGTGTGTACTCAGACCACACCCTGCTCTGTGAGTGTGTACTCTGACCACACCCTGTTCAGTAAGTGCGTACTCGGACCACACCCTGTTCTGTGAGTGCGTACTCGGACCACACCTACAGGGAAAAAGGATTTTTATATTCCACGAGGAAATCATTAACACCTGAGTTTCAGTGATGTCACACTGATTAAAAAATCATTTAAGAGGTCATTATCATGTGGCCATAATTCCTGGCAAATATTTTCCCTCATACTGCTCAATCAGAATATCCTTGTTTTGGCTTACAGATGCAAACATTGTATCAGGACTCTCACCTTAAATGACAGTCTATGACTCCACCACAGGTCAGCTGACAGGCTTGATAGGGCATGGGACAGCGGGACCCCAGAGGGCCGCCCTTCAGATGTTTTATTGGTCAGAGGGCCCAGTTCTGCCCCCCCACCTTCAGGGCCCAGGACAACTGACACAATCCCCCCCTGTCGGTAGCCCTGCTCCACCATGTAAGGGAAACCCCCCACAGTCAAAACAGGAAGGGCTTTTTCTGAGGACAAGAAAAGCTTCACTGTGAAAAGAGTTACAGAAAAATTTAAGAATCTTCTCTTGCCAGACAAACTGAGGTAGTTTCAACTAGTCATACCTGGCACAACTTACCCCACGTAAGATAGACGTCTTATTCTTTTTAGTGCCCTATTCTCAGCTTTATAACTCAGGATTTCAGGGTCACTGGCACTGGAAAAATGACAATAATCAAGCAAGGTATTCGTATCATTTGGAATTAAAACTTATTTCTCTTTATTAATAAAATTTTGGAAAGAAAATACATTATTAACGATTATGTATGCTGGCCTGATCATCTGTACATGCCAAAGCCAGAAGAGGACGCCTCATCGGCACAGTCACGTCACCTTGACTTCTTTCCCTTGCCTGGTCTTGGCTTGATTGTTTCTGTAATCGAGATGCGATTGGGGTCCCAAACGCAGTCTTCTTCCTGACCGCTGGGCACCATCCCGCAGTTCGGAGGGACCCAGGCCGTGTCGTAGCCATGGTCGTGCCAGGTCTTCTGCATTGGGTGCCTCTTACGATCGATTTTCTTCACTCTGCCGACTCTAACCTTGAGCTTCAGAACGACGCGCTCGTGCTCCGGAAGCTCCAGGGGGTACTTGCTGGCCTTCCGCAGGTCTCGGCTGATGTAAACACCACGCCCCAGCATGCCGTCACTGGACGGACAGAACCCTGAGGCCCTAATCTGTCTGGCAGCCTCTTTTGACGTTCCGTGGTACATGGTGTATGTCCGGCCATTCTGGGGTTCGGCTTGGCGCCCCAGACACTCCGATGAAGGTGACGGACATTCTTCCATCCAAATGATTAGGGTAGGATTCTGCACCAATAACAGAATATTATCACTTGTTTGAATAAATAAACTGTCAGTCAGAAGGACATATACATGCACAGGCATAACGATCAATGTGTCATAGATTGGGTTCACCATCTGTGGTCCATCGACGCGACAGCAATTTTTCATGATGTTCCTATAAATATCTATTAAATAATATAATGCGGAAATACGATCCAAAAGTTGGCCGCACAGTTTCCATTTTTGATATCTTTATATACGAGATCACGCGTGACTCACTGACAGGGCTAGGAGCCTGAAGATGCTTTCACTGGCTGGCTGTACAGACATCAGCGCAAGACTTCATGTGCAACTAGGGCAAGACATCGAGAGCTGCCTCAGTAGTCACATGATATTCACCACTGCAAGTTACGCAGCATTCATCGCCTCTGCTGTGATTCACACGACAGAATCAGTAAAAGAGATCACCTCCATTAAAGGTAAAAAAACAAAAAAAACACTTTTAGTAAGAGGGTGAGCCCACATGATCAGCCCGTCTGCCGCGGTAGCCCCTGTGGAGCTGTGCTCAACTGCGTATCCGTTTTGATCTGGCAAGAGTTCAGAGTCTTGTGCCCAGACATCCGAGATGGTCTAAATTTTCGACCTACAGCCCTTTCCCATAATTTACCAGAACCCAACAAGAAAACTATGCCGCCATCGTCCACGACATCAACCAAATCAGCCTCAAGGAGAGACTCATAAATATACACTGAACTCTCATTATTTTTGACATGAAAATATGGAGCTTTAATCATATGTGGTGCTAAGTGTTCTCAGTCATCATATCAGGTGGGTAAAAATCACTCCCTTCACTAAAAAGGACCAGAGACAAGAAAAACCACGAATAAACTGGAACCACATTAACACTGTAAGTTATGGGATGCAGGTTCTGGCTCAAGACTTGTGGATCTGACAGTAATTCAGGCTGACAAGGAGAATGAGGCGGGAAAAACAAAACCAGTGCGCTCACCTCTTTGCTGTTGTTGCCTTCCATGGTTGACTTGTTCTGCTCACACCACAGTTCGAATGCGCTCACGGCTGTGTGCTTGGCATCTTTATAATTTCACTTTAGGGCAGTTTTGTGGGTCTAATTTCACTTTGGCCCACACACACTGAGTGAGAAGTGACGGGAGGGAGGGGTGTTATTTATAGTAATTTCTGGAAAACAGAGACTGTGAGGTGAACTTTTGAACACTTATAAAATGTGTGCTGTGTCATACTTACAGTTTCACTCTTTAAATGCAGTGTAAACACTCCTGCGTATTTATGCTCTTTGGTAATTCGTGGTGTGCCTTGTATCACATCCCTTCATTTGACTGATGTATTGATTTGATGGAATACACAAAGTGTCTCATTCATCAAACATTACTAAATTTATGGGTAAACTTACACATAAAATCCCTTGGTACTAAAATCCTATCCCTGATTCCTGAAAGCTGTGGAAAACTCGGATTTACGCGTGCAGTTGATGAATGCCAATCAAGCATAAATTGACGTGCGCTCCCGCTATTCAGACATTAGCATACATCCCCGTCCCTGAATAGCCAGTGACCACCATATAAGGAGATGATTTAACTATGCAAAGTTGTATTACGTGGCCTGCGAGCCTGGTGCAAACAAATAGATTTTTATCATTTTTTAAAATCATTTTTATAAATGGTATTGTAAACAAAGAGGGTAAACTAATGTCTTATGATGAGTTGATTGATATTTATGGCAAGGTTTGCCCATTACAAAAGTTCAATCAATTGATTGTGGCCATACCACAAAAATCAAAAAGAGGAATTGTTAAAGGGAGTAGCCAGGAGTATGTATGTGTGAGGAAGCGATCTGGAACCAAATGCGAGGACACGGGATTGCAAAAAATAAGTGCTTTATTGAATAAGGGGGGTAACCCATGCAGAGAGAAAGGCAACAGTACAGAGTCCGTAATCCAAAGCTCGAATTCCAATGGGGCAGAGCAGAGTTCGTTACCAGGGCACCAATCTCAAAAATCGTAGTCAGGCAAAACAGATCCGGTTCACAGCCATACGTTTGAGGGAGAAGCAAACTCATAAGACAATAGACAGTCCGAATCGTTAACAGGGCAGCAAACCACAAAATCAAGGTCGGGGAGAAAAAGGTCAAAAACACACAGATGCAACAATATCCAAAAAGGGCAAACCAAGAATCTGAAGTCGGGCAATCCAGTCAGAAAGATAAATCACAATGAGTCGAGGCGAGAAACGTGGCACAAGAAACAAGGAAGTTACGATCTGACATGGAAGTGAAAGTAAAGACACCTTAAATACACATGGGTGAACACATGACAAGGGAGAACAGGTGTGATCAATGAAACAATAATCAGGATTGACACATGAGGAATAATCTAATTACATGAATTTGGCAAATGCCAAAACGCAGATAGGGATCACAAGACAATCCTATGAACAAACAACAGCTCCAATTAAGGAGTACTAAAGTGTACAGTCTAAAGAAAAGGGAAAGCCTGAGATATAAGTGGAAAACTGCAGTAGAGATAATTAGGGATAGACAAGGAGGGCGGAGATACGAATTGGGCGATTGCTGAGAGATCGTTAGTCAATTAGTATGTGTAGCTATACAATCCCGAGTGCAAGTTAGCAAGTTAGTAAAAATATACAATGTTAATAAGTGTTAGTAATTATCGAAAACAATAAATTGTTAGTACTGTTAGTAGATAGCAAAAGGAGAGAGGGAAGGAAGAACACGAGATATGAAGGAAGATTGAAATCCCAGAAACCAGTAAATCACCCAAATGTGTGGCACGTAAGACTAAACCGTGAGCAAATACCTACACAAGACAAGACGGGGTAGACGTAGTGCAAAGCATGGCATGGCAGAAAAATAAACAAGACAAGAAAATGAAAACATGGCATAATACCATGGCAAGGAAAATAATAAAAAAATCTAATCTGAATTACCAAAACACAATATATGAGGCTAAGAATAGTCGAAGGGCAGGCAGTGGTCACTAAACACGAAAATCAATAACATGGCAAAGCCAGGCACAAAACTGAAACATGGCATGGAAACAGGATCCTAACAGTATGTCGACCACATATGAAAAACTTTCAGTGGAATGAAAAGACCTGCATAAATAGAATGATGTATAAGTTTAATCTTAAATTAAGAAAACTGATCCTCGAAAAATTCCATTTTCAGTTTAAATTCATACATACATTTTTTGCCACTAAAAAGATGCTTCATACTTGGGGAATTGAGGGGTCAAACCTGTGTAGATTCAGTGGCGAAGAGTTTGAGTCAGTGGGTCATTTATTTTGATACTGCCCCTGTGTAGCTCTGTTTTTGACTGGGGTTCAGGGGTGGCTGGTATCATATTCCAGTAAGTTTACTCTAGACTTTCCAACAGTGCTTTGGGTCAGTCAAAGAAATGACTCCAAAACAATAGTCACTATTATAAAACTTTTTGGGAATATTTTCATTTTTAAATAAAAATCCGTGGTAGCTTTCAGGACAGAGAGAATCAAACTCTCTGAAAAACATGACAGTAAATTGAAGTGTATTATGGCACATGAAAACAGTAGGTTCAGTGTATATTAGGTTAGGTGGAAGTTGAGAGGAGCAGAAGGATGGGAAAAAGAATAACACAAGCAAATGAGTACGAGTCAATCAATATATAATGTATATGTGTTTGTATGTATGAATGTATGTATGTGAAAGCATGAGTTAAGTATATCATGATCTAATGATCTGTGTGTGTAATGGTGCATTTATGCTGATATAATCCTCATTTCAATTCATTCATTTTTGTATCTATTTATGTACTTATTTATGTCATTGTCCTTTCACTTCAGCATGAGTACATATGGGTGTAGGGTTCTGTCGTGGGAGTCGAAGGGTGGGTGTGTCACACCCTGACACCCCAGGGTGTAAAAGAAGGCGCCATGGCGTGGAGTGGAGAGGAGGACCCCAGTGTAGGGATGTGGTGTTTATGAAGTAATGAGTGAGGGGATAACTGAACTAGTACTAACTAGTACTAACATAAAGGGGAGTGTTAACACAAACACAAAGGGTAAAGCAGATGAAGGTATCTGTCCAACTGGGGGAAAACTCAGCTATTAATACTTGAGGTAATCTAATAAAGTAGAAGGGAAACAGGTGGGCATAATGAAGGCAGTGGACAACAGATTGATTAATTGAGCGCAGGGCAAGTAGCCTGGGACATGGAATGCCGGGGGGGGGGTGCTAAATTTATAGTGATTGAATTAATTCAGTTGACCCCCAGTTTTGAAATGGGGGGGGGGGGGGGGTTAAAAAAGAGAGAGAGAAGAACTTTACTGGGGCTGAGATGGAAGTAATTGTAGTTGAAGTTGAGATGAGGAAAATCTGCTTTTACAGTAGCCGACATCTAATTAAAATTGACTACACCTGGGCGCTCCTTTAAGCAACATAGGGCCGTTTCGATATACAAAACCCAAAACCAGTGAAGTTGGCACGTTATGTTAATCGTAGATAAAAACAGAATACAATGATTTGCAAATCCTTTTCAATCCTTATATTCAATTGAATACACTGCAAAGACAAGATGTTTAGTGTTCAAACTGAGAAACTTTTTTTTTTTTTTTTGCAAATAATCATTAACTTAGAATTTAAAGGCAGCAACACATCGCAAAAAAGTTGGCACAGGGGCCTTTTTACCACTGTGTTACATCGCCTTTCCTTTAACGACACTCAGTAAACGTTTGGGAACCGAGGAGACCAATTTTTGAAGCTTTTCAGGTGGAACTCTTTCCCATTCTTGCTTGATGTACAGCTTAAGTTGTTCAACAGTCCGGGGTCTCCGTTGTCGTATTTTACGCTTCATAATGTGCCACGCATTTTCAATGGGAGACAGGTCTGGACTACAGGCAGGCCAGTCTAGTAACCGCACTCTTTTACTACGGAGCCATGCTGTTGTAACACCTGCTGAATGTGGCTTGGCATTGGCTTGCTGAAATAAGCAGGGGCGTCCATGAAAAAGACGTTGCTTGGGTAGCAACATAAGTTTCTCCAAAACCTGTATGTACCTTTCAGCATTAATGGTGCCTTCACATATGTGTAAGATTCCCATGCCTTGGGCACTAATACACCCCATACCATCACAGATGCTGGCTTTTGAACTTTGCGCCTATAACAGTATAACGGGCATTCAATGTTGGTTTTCGGCCTTGTCGCTTACGTGCAGTGATTTCTCCAGATTCTCTGAACCTTTTGACGATATTACGGACCGTAGATGATGAAATCCCTAAATTTCTTGCAATAGCTCGTTGAGGAATGTTGTTTTTAAACTGTTCGACAATCAGCTCACGCATTTGTTCACTAAGTGGTGACCCTCGCCCCATCCTTGTTTGTGAATGACTGACATTTCAGTGAAGCTGCTTTTATACCCAATCATGGCACCCACCTGTTCCCAATTAGCCCGTTCACCTGTGGGATGTTCCAAATAAGTGTTTGATGAGCATTCCTCAACTCTCTCAGTCTTTTTTGCCACTTGTGCCAGCTTTTTTGAAATATGTTGCAGGCATCAAATTCCAAGTGAGCTAATATTTGCAAAAAATTACAAAGTTTACCTGTTCGAACATTAAGTAACTTGTCTTTGCATTGTATTCAATTGAATATAGGTTGAAAAGGATTTGCAAATCATTGTATTCTGTTTTTATTTACAATTGACTGTTATAATTCTTTGATTCTGCTTGTCATGTTTAAGTTCTGTGCCTGGCCTAGCCATGTTTAGGATTTCTGTGTTTAGTGACCACTGCCTGCCCTTTGACTATTCTTAGGATTGTGTATTGTGTTTTGGTTATTTAGATTTCTTGTTTATTATTTTTCATGTTTAGATCATTTAGTTTTCCATGCCATATTTTCATTTCTATCATTGCACTACATCTACCCTGTCTTGTCTTGTGTAGGTCTTTGCCCACGGTCCCTAGTCTTGCGTGCCACTCATTCGGGTGATTTATTGGTTTCTGGGTTTTCAATCTTCCTTCTTTATCTCGTGTGCTTCCTTCCCCTCTCTTTTACTATCTACTAATCCATACTAACAGTTTTTTGTTTTCGATAATTACTAACCAATATTAACATTGTATATTTTTACTAACTTGCTCATGTGCACTCGTGATTGTATAGCTGCACATACTAATTGACTAATGATCTCTCAGCAATCGCCCAATTCTAATCTCCGCCCTCTTGCCTATCTCTGTTGCAGCTTCTGTGAATTTCCACTTACATCTCATGCTTTCCTTTTCTTTAGACTATGCACTTTTAGTACTCCTTAACCGGAGCTGTTGTTTGTTCATAGGATTGTCTTGTGATCCCTGTCTGCGTTTTGGCATTTGCCAAATTCATGTAATTAGATTATTCCTCATGTGTCACTCCTGATTATTGTATCATTGATTGCACCTGTTCTCCCTGGTCATGTGTTTCACCCGGATGTGTATTAAAGATGTCTGTTTAGTCACTTGCAGTTGTCAGATCGTTCTTCCTAGCTTCCAGTGCCACGTTTGTTTCTCGCCTCGATTCATAGTGATTTATCTTTCTGACTGGATTGCCCGACTTTCGATTTTTGCCTTTGTGATTTTGGATTACTGTTGCATCTGCGTGTTTTGACCATTTTTCTGCCCGACTACGAGATCTCTGTTTGCTGCCCTGGTAACGATTTGGATTACGTCCTGTGGCTTCTGGCTTGCTTCTCTGATAGAACTATTCCTGTGTGCCAGACCCATTTCTGTCCGACTACGATTACTGTGATTGCTGCCCTGGTTTTTGATACTATTTATGCCCAACTGGATTTTCACTTTTGGATTGTGGACTCTGTACTGTTGCTTTCTGCCCTGCGGGGGTTCTCCTCCTTTGCCAATAAAACAAGCTCTACTGCATTTCCTGGTTCTCGTGACTGGTTCCTGATCAGTACACAACATTTACACAATGTGCCAACTTCACTAGTTTTGGGTTTGTACATCAACATTGTTTCTTCTACTTTGAAAAATTATTATTCAACATGGAGAAAATCCGTCTATGAAGTCGATGTATTTAATAGACATAGTCCAAAGCTTAACTTGTTATGTAATTGCCAATGCAGTTTATGACAATGACATACAGTATTTATTTGCATTTTTTATTACCATGAGCACTATTTGTGGTCGGCAGCAGGTGTAGATTTTCTGAGTAGCTATGAAAAGATCGAAGCTACTGAAATACTGATAAAATACCAAAATCCACAAAAATTTCCTTCTGCGAACAGATTACACACACATTTGTTCTGCTCTCGTTTCATCTATGAGACCCAATAAGCGCATACCATCAGGTCACTGAAACAGTCACACAACAGATTGCATGAGTTCATTCACAGCTCATGCAGAATATCAATTTGCGCTGTCATGGACATGTAAACCACATGATTGGCATAAGACAGCTGTTATACAGCAATACAAAACAGGTGAGAAAACAAGTTAAAGCTAAGCAAACAATCTGACTTTCAACTGCAAGTGGTTATATATGGAGGAGATGGAAAGATTGATGTTGGGGGTGGGGGGGTGAGTAGTATTGTATTGAAAGAGCAGTCAAGATTACAGCACAGGATTACATCCTAAGAAAGTGAATCTGCTTGACTGTAATACATAATCTGGTTCCATTCTTGCCAATCCGTCTTCGTTTTGCATTGTATTTATATATTTTATTTACATTGTACTCCAGCATTATGCTTTTGAAATTAAGGAGCTTTCTATGAAAATTCGAAAATTCAAAGCACAAGTTTAAGCTTTAGCCAAGAGATGGACTGTAAGCTGGATGCCATCGCGTATTATCACAGAAGAAGAAAAAAACCTACAAGCCTTTGATATGCAGTTGAGCAGATTTACTTTGTTCAAAGTTGCGTGTATGCGCAGGAATCGTGAAGCTCCTTTAAACCAGGAAATCAGTAAGACATGGGTTTCAATGACATCCCACTGTCCATTCAAAAATCCTGTCATCATCTTGCGGCCATAATTCATGTAAAATAATCAAACTGCTCAGTCAGGTGAAGACTGTTAAAGGTGTTTCACCTTTACTAATGATAGTGAACCGGTCTACCATGGGAAATCCCCCTGTAAAAACTGGAAGAGCCATTTCTGCTCACAGCAAACGCTGCCCCTTGAACACAGTACCCCTATGAGCATGGAGAATGAATGGAGTTACAATAAATTTAAAAAGATAAGCTAAGAAATCTGAGGCCACACTGGACACAGGCTCACTAAAACTGGGCAGTTGAAGTTTGTGAAAATGTAGCCTGCTCTAATGAACCAGAATAACAACATGTCACACCAAAATCTAATCCAATCAGAATTTATTTCTTGTCACAGTGGTCTGAAAAAATTACTTACATGCAGGGCAGGATACTTTCTTCTTCCTGACTGCTCTACACCATCCCAGTTTGAGCCAGGCCATGTTGTAGCCTTAGCAATGCCAGGTCTTCTGTATTGGCCCTTGTAATCGATTCTCCTCACTTTGCCGACGTTAACCCAGAGGTTCAGAACCACGCGTTTGTGTTCGGGGAGATACCATGGGTACCTGCTGGCCTTCCACAGGTCTCGGCTGACGCAAGCACCAGGCCCCAGCTAGCCGTCACAGGACTGACGGAAGCCACAAGCCAAAATCTGTTTCGGCAGCCGCTCCTGAGGTTCCGTGGTACAGGATGTACACCCGGCCCTCCTGGGGTTCTTCGTAGCACTGCAGACAGTCGAATGGACATGGCGGATATTGCTCTATCCAACTGCACCTGCCATAATGCTGAAAAAACATATGATATCATCAATAGTTTGAACAAAAAAAAATGACATAAATATTAAGTTCAAGGGATACAAAAATTTTCTCTACAGTGTGTGCATTCAAAACTCAATACATCATACATCGCTCAGTGCTGCTGCATAAATTGCACCCTAACATCTTTCCTTAAACCCTTGTGCAGTGAATGGGTCAAAATGATGCAAGAACTCATGATTCAGCAAAAAAAATATACATTTTAAAAAATCTTTTGTAAAATGTAACTCCATGGCCATGGTGTTTGTTTTTTATTTATATTTCTTGGCAGAAACATTTATACGGAGTAAACTGTCATGTCCTTAGTTTCTGTTAATTATTTTTACTGGATTCATGGGTATTCATGTTGGTTTTGCTTCCTTTTGTTGGTTGATTTCAAGAAGTCAACTATTGTCCGGTTACCTCCTCAATCACTCATTCTCATTCCCCACACCTTTGCCACTCCTGTTTCCCACTGTTACTCATCGTCTCTGTGTATTTCTGTTCCTGTCTTTCTCTGGGCCATCGCCAGATTGTCATGTCGTGCCTCGCGCTCGCACTGCTTTCTCTTGTCCAAGTTCTTTCCAGCTCCCGGCCCTGGTTCCCAGCCGAGTGTTTTGTTGGTGTTGCCCCAGTCTTTTCTCTGGCCCTCTCCAAGTACCAAGATTTTTGCACTGCAGACTGACTTAGTGGCTTTGACTCTGGACCACGCCTGAAACTTGGATTTGCTTGCCTCTCCTGATCCTGAGCACTGCTGTCAGACTCCTGCCTGCATATCGGATACGCGCAGATGCTGGCTGTGGACCCTGGATAGTTGGCCCTGCTAAAAACGATCTCAGATCTCCCGTTCCTGGTTCTGCGACTAAGGCTCGTTTCCCAAAAGCGTACGTAGTTTGTCCATCCATAGTCAATGGGCCCAACTCTGTAAGTTAGCGTCTGTGTTTTCGGGAAACGCACCCCGGTTCAGTTAGCCCCGACCTTATAGAGTACTGAGGTGACCATGTCACTGATACTTAGCTTCTGGTGTCAGAAGTAAAATCCTCATGGGAATCTGAGATGGGGTTTGGACACTCTCCGGCGTTAGTCGAATTAGGATTAATTATATGAGCTGGTTCATTCCGTGTTTAGCCTTTGGGGTAGGCTACACAAATGTCCATTACACACTTTTTTTTTTGAGAATTTTTCCTTTTATTTGATAGACAGTGGAGAGAGACAGGAAGGCCGGAGAGAAGAACGGGGGAGACATGGGAAATGACCCGAGCCGGGATAGAGCCCAGGTCGTCACGGGAAGGACGCAGCCTTTATGGTGCCTGCGCTTTAGACTGATGAGCCACCGGGGCGCCCCATGTCCATTACACGCTTATGTCATTAATGTACTTCAACATTGTGCTCATTCACCCTTACTCTTGTATACTCCCTGTTTTCTCATTGTTTTTGGCATAAATATGCTGCTGCTTTCATATGTGGGGTTCTCAGGTAAGTGATCTCAGCCCAGTAAACCACAGCCTCCACTAAAACGGGACCGATTTCATTATAGAAAGATGCTCAACCAAGCAAACAAAGCTTGTGGATAAAAGGTCTGGTACGGACATCAACAAAGATATTGCTATTTCAGTTTTCGACCACGGTACAGATAGAGGTTTCAACTGAGAAGCTCAATGTGTACACTTTCAGGGTATTTGCTGCTAAATCGGGCAAACAATGAAGGAATTACAACATTTTCATATATACACCCCCTTTTAGGAGACAAAAATTAAATCTAAAAGTCTATATTTGTAGCACTTGACTGATTTGTTACAAATCTGTTGTGACAAGCCAAAATGATGATAATTGGGTCTCTATGCTCATACTTATGAAACATGATAGCAATTCAGGCAGAAAACTCCAGAAATGCCACATCACCCTTGTGTGATACTAATGCATGAGGCACATCCTGCAAGGCAAATTTGTGGAACTAGCTGAAAAGCTTAGGAGCAGATCCTCCACGGTAGTGTTCTCCGGGATTCTACCGGTACCACGTGCAAGCAGAGGGAAGCAGAGTTTTATTTGGTAGTTCTCACGTGGCTACGAACCTGATGTAGGAAAGAGGGGTACAGGTTTATGGGGCACTGGAACTTTTTCTAAGGGTGCAAACAGGAGTGACCTGTTCAAGCCTGACGGGCTGCACCTGAACCGGAGGGGTACCTTTGCACTGGGTCACCTTATGTTGAGGGTACCACAGTGTTATTTAAACTAAGGACTTGGGGGGCAGGGAGGTTAGAGAGTGTTAAACATAGGGAAATGTTGACAGTGTTACATGCACTATTGATGATATATTTTTAAAGCAACGGAGCATAGTGAGGGGCTTGGAGCAGCAGGCACATGGGAAATCGAAGGGGAAGAGCGTATGTGATAACCTGAAATGTTTTTATCTAAATGCAAGAAGCATAAAAAATACATTTCCAGAGCTTGAGGCCGTTATGATTAGGGAGGGCTATGACATAGTTGGTATTACAGAGACATGGCTTAGTGAAGAGGATGGAGATGAATATAATATAGAAGGTTATAAGCTCTTTAGGAAGGATAGATTGGCGAAGAGGGGGTGTGAACAAAAACATAAATGTGCACGAAATTCCTGAAATTGAGCATTCCTTGCCCTGTGAAGATATCTGGGTCAGGCTCATTGGAAAACATGAGACAGGTTTAAACATAGAAGTCTGCTATCGACCTCCAGCTTTGGACAGTACAGTCAATGAAATGCTCTTTAAGAGGATTACGCAAGCTTGTAGAGGAGGAGGGACTATTATTATGGGAGACTTTAATTATCCTAGTATCAGTTGGGAAATGGTGAAAGGACAGGGTAGGGGGGAGGAAGAATTTCTAGATGTTGTAAATGATAATTTTTTTGGTGCAGAATATTAATAAGCCTACAAGAGAGAAGGCAATTTCAGACTTAGTGCTCTTTAATGACCCAGATAGAATTAGCAATGTTAAGGTACTGGAGCCACTTGGGACAAGTGATCACTCTGCTGTTAATTTTGATGTTTCATGGGAAGTTAAAAAGGTTTATTCAAAAACAAAAATTTTCCATTTTAATTGAGCAAACTTTGACAGAATGTGCTCATATCTAAGTGAAATAAATGGGGAGACACTCCTGGACTGTGAGTCTGTAAATGAGATGTGGGAAAGATTTAAGGGGGTTTTACTTGATTCACATTGCAAATTCATTCCAAAGGTGTCCAAAAGTAATCTGAAAAAGCAGAATCCTCAGCGGGTTACCACAGCTATTTGTAGGAGTTTGCGGGAAAAGAGGCATCTTTATAAGATTTACATAAAGGATAACAATGAGAACACTGAGGCTGAATACTGTGAAATGCGGGCTGTGGTCAAAAGAGAGCTGAGGAATGCTAGAAGACTGTATGAAAGACAAATTGCAGAGGAGACAAAAACTAATCCTAAGCGCTTCTTTCAGTACTGTAGCAGAAAAATGAAGGTCAAAGAGCAGGTGAAGTGCATAAAGAATAAAAATGGATCGCTGCTATATGATAAGAAGGATATTGCAGATACCTCAAACTGTTACTTTGTTGAGAATTTTAACCTAGAGCGGGTCTTTATTTGGCCAGAGGGCATGTCCAATGCTCAAGATTATTTAACGGAAATTGAGGTTAGGGATAATGAAGTATTAGACAAGTTGCATAAACTAAAGGCCAATAAGGCGGCGGGCCCTGATGGCTTATATCCTAGAGTGCTCAGGGAAGTTAGTGAGATCATCTTTAAGCCACTATCTGCCATCTTCAGACGGTCTTTAGAAACTGGAGAAATACCAAATGATTGGAAACAGGGCAATTTAATTCCAATATATTAGAAAGGGGGCCGTACTGAGCCAGGAAATTAGAGGCCAGTCAGTTTAATTTGCATTGCGTGCAAAATATTGGAATCTATCATGAAAGATGAGCTGGACTTATTCCTTGAACGTAACAATATCTTGAGGGATAGCCAACATGGTTTCCGTAAGGGACGGTCATGCCTGACAAAAGTTCTGGAATTTTTTGAAGGGGCCACCAGGACTTATGACCAGAGCAGGGCTTATGACATCATATACTTGGATTTTCAGAAAGCATTTGACACAGTACCGCATAAGAGACTCATTTTTAAAATGAGCTCCATTGGAGTTACAAGAGGTATTCTGAAGTGGATTCAAAACTGATTGCAGGACAGAACACAAAGAGTGGTGGTCACTGGTATCTCATTTGAGCTCGGTGTGTTGTGGAGTGGCGTCTCCCAGGGATCGGTGTTGGGACCCCTGTTGTTCCTCATCTACATTAATGACCTTGATAGGAATATTGAGAGCAGATTAGTTAAATTTGCAGATGATACTAAATTGGGAGGTTTGGCAAATAGTTTCGAGTCCACTAAAGTGATTGAGGATGATTTGGATAGAATCCAGAATTGGGCAGAAATGTGGCAAATGAAATCTAAAGTTCCGAAATGTAAAGTTATACATGTAGGTAATAAAAAAACACTAGACGGGATTACTTCATGGGAGGTTTTAAATTGGAATGTGCGTCACACGAAAAAGATCTGGGAGTGATAGTTGACCAAATCCTCACAGGCTCTAGCTATTGTACCGTAGCAGTTAAAAAAAGCCAATTGGATGCTGGGAACCACTGCCAAAAGTATTGAGTACAGATCGAAGGAGGTGATGCTTCTTTTTTATAACACACTCTGTAAGAAGGGAGCCGGAAACACCAGGCGCAGGATGCAGAAGAATTTATTAAACACAAAAACACTAGGGGGAGAATATGGCTGGCACGCCAGAAATAAAACACCGTGCACATGCACTGAACAGAAGGGAGAACTGAAATACACTGCCAAAGGCAGGGGGAGAACCGAGGTACACACTCAATAAGTGGCTAAACTAAAAAACAAAAACTGAACCTAACTAACTGACAAACCACACTGGGAGACTGAACGAAAAGGAAGACAAGACTGGGGTGCAGCAAAAGGGCAAGACTCAGGACAGGCTCGGGGAAAAATACAGGAATGCAGGAGCAAAGATATCACCATGTAGACAAGTCAAACAAGGATCCGTCTGATGAAAGCTTCCAATACTGCCACATTTAAAGATCACGAGAGGAGGCGGGGACTCGAAATGCAATCATACTGAAACAGAAACACATGGGGATTAATAAACAATCACACGAGGACCGGGAAATACTAATGACTCGAGACAAGACGCTGAGATGAGCAATCAAGCTAGACGGTTTAGATTAAGGCAATCTAAACGTGACAAGAAAAAAGCACCATAAGGAAAGCAAGGGAAAGCACAGGGTTTAAACTGCAGTTAATCAGAAAGTTCAGACTGAAAGCAGAAAAGCCAGAAACGCATACGCTCGCTAAATGAGTTAATCAAGGTTAATACTAAGTGACGAAGTATTTACAATCACCCTTAAATAAGTGAAGATTAGTACGGGTTAGTAATGTCCTATCAGAGAACGCATTCACTCAGTTTGCCAGACCCGGAATTAAGCACAGCTGGAAGCAATGAATGAAATGCCAAAGCCAAACCGAAAGTAGAAAGGTGATTGGACGACGAGACACAGGCATGCTGAAGGCAGTCACACGACACCACTGAAAGCAGATTGGAAGCGGATCAGCCGGCTGGAAAATACACGAGACGAAAGTAAATCACAAGCACAAAAACGCACGGGACAACACACGAAAGGGCAGAATCATAACAGTACCCCCCCCCTAAGAAGCGCCACCTGGCGCTTAACAACAAAAACAAAACCCAAAACACTAAAAACTAAATACAAAACCCCACAAGACTAATACAAAACAAGGAATACCTAAAAATACTAAACACAAAAACCCCTAAAGACTAACAAGAAAAATCTAACTAAATAAAGACAAAACCCAAAAAAGACTAACACACAAAATATCTAACCAAGAAATAAACACAAGCACAAGAAACACTAAACAAACAAGAATGCTAAAATCTCCAGCATAAGCTGGGGCTAAGGCTTGGGATGGTCTCTGTGAAACTCGGAAATTAAATTTTTATCCAGAATTAATCTGACTGGTATCCAGGAGCGTTCCTTGGGACCATAACCTTCCCAGTCCACGAGGTACTGGAGCCCCCTACCCCTCCGCCGACAGTTGAGCAGCTTCCTGACGGTGTAGGCTTCACCACCGTCGATGATGCGCGGCGGAGGGGGAGGCTCGGGATCCGGGTGGAGGGGGTGGGTGACAGAGGGGCGGACTCGGGAGACATGGAACACAGGGTGAATGCGGCGCATGGTGTGGGGGAGCTTCAGGCGGATGGCGGTGGGGCTGATAATCTTGTCCACTGGGAAGGGGCCGAGGAATCTTGGAGCGAGTTTGCGGGACTCAACGCGGAGGGGAATGTCCTGGGCAGAGAGCCAGACCTTCTGGCCAACAAGGTTGGTGGGGGCCGGCTTACGTCGCTTGTCCGCCGCGTCCGCCTACATCTGTTCCCCAGCACGGATGAGGGCGCGGTGGGCGGTGCGCCAGGTGTTATGGCACCGCTTCGCGAAGGCTTCTGCGGATGGGACCCCCACCTCCGCCTCCTGAGAGGGGAACAAGGGAGGCTGGTACCCCAGACAGCACTCAAATGGGGTGAGACCAGAGGCTGCAGATGCGTGGGAGTTGTGCGCGTATTCAACCCAAGGCAGATGGGCCGACCATGAGCCAGGGTTCCTACCGCACACGCATCGCAGCATGGTCTCCAGGGTCTGGTTGGCCCGCTCGGTCTGGCCGTAAGACTGTGGATGAAAACCGGAAGTGAGGGAACAGGAGGGGCCTAGGGGGGACAGGAAGGCTTTCCAAAAATGAGAAGTGAACTGGGGGCCACGGTCGAAAACAATATCGGTAGGGATGCCATGGGGGCGGACAACGTGTTGTATAAGGAGGTTGGCTGTGGATTGGGCGAAGGGGAGCTTGGGGAGTGCAATGAAGTGGGCTGCTTTGGAAAAGCGATCAACAATGGTGAGGATAGTGGTGTTACCTTGGGAGGGCGGAAGACCAGTGACAAAATCTAGGGCTATGTGGGACCAAGGGCGACTGGGGATAGGGAGTGGCTGGAGGAGGCCTGAAGGGGGTGTGTGAGGTGACTTAGCAGTGGCACAGACCGAGCAGGCACTTACAAAAACCCTGACGTCGTCCTGGAGGTCCGGCCACCAGAAGCGACGTCGGATGAAGGCAGTGGTCCTTTTGACCCCTGGATGGCCTCAAAACTGGGATCCGTGTCCCCATTGCAGCACCTCTGACCGGAGGCCCTGGGGAACAAACAGACAGTTAGTGGGACAGGCACTGGGCGTGGCCTGTCCGCCCAGTGCTGCCCGAACCCTCTCCTCAATGGGGAGCTGGACGGCATTGAGGAAGCGGCTAGGGGAAAGAATGGTCTCGGGAGGGTCCTCGGGAGTGGCCCCCGTCTCGAACTGTCGAGAAAGGGCATCCGCTTTGGCATTACGGGACCCGGGCCTGTAAGCCAAGGCGAAATTAAAACTCTCGAAGAATAAGGCCCACCGGGCCTGGCGGGGGTTAAGCCTCTAGGCCGTCTTGAGGTATTCAAGATTCTTGTGGTCCGTCCACACCAGAAATGGCGTAGTGGCTCCCTCTAGCCAGTGACGCCACTCCTCCAGGGCCAACTTGACTGCTAGTAACTCCCGGTTACCAAAATCATAGTTGGCTTCCGTTGGCGTGAGGTGGTGCGAAAAGAAGGCACAGGGGTGTACCTTACCATCCTTGGTGGACCTCTGGGACAGCACCGCTCCCACGCCCACGTTGGAGGCATCCACCTCCACGATGAACTGGGACGCCGGGTCCGGAGTCATCAGGATAGGTGCAGTCGTGAACCGCCGCTTCAGCTGCTGGAACGCTTGGTCTGCCTGAGGGTTCCAGCGGAATGGCTGCTTGGTGGAAGTCAGCGCGGTCAGGGGGGCTGCCACCGTGCTGTGCCCTCGAATGAAGCTGCGGTAGAAGTTCGCGAAACCCAGGAAACTCTGGAGAGCCTTGCGGTCCTTGGGCTGGGGCCAATCCAGGACAGACTGCACCTTGGCGGGATCCATTTTCAGGGACCCGGGAGAGATGATGTAGCCCAGAAACGTTGTGGAGCAGGTGTGAAACTCGCTCTTCTCGGCCTTCACGAAAAGGCGGTTCTCCAACAACCGTTTCAGGACTTGGCGCACATGCCGAACGTGCTCCTCCCGAGTACGTGAGAAAATGAGGATGTCGTCTAGGAAGACATAAACGGACCGGCCGATCATGTCACCCAGGACATCGTTCACCAGATGCTGGAACACCGCGGGCGCATTAGTAAGGCCAAAAGGAACCACCAGGTATTCCCAGTAGCCACTGGGGGTATTGAATGCGGTCTTCCACTCATCCCCCTCACGTATCCGCACCAGGTGGTAGGCGTTCCGCAAGTCCAGCTTGGTAAACACCTGGGCCCCCTGGAAGATGTCAAAGGCGGAAGACATGAGGGGAAGGGGATAACGGTTCCGGACCATTATCTTATTCAACCTTCTATAGTCAATACAGGGCCGAAGCGAACCATCCTTCTTCGCCACGAAGAAGAACCCGGCTCCTGCTGGCGACGTGGAGGGCCGAATTATCCCAGCCGCGAGATACTCCTGAAGATACTTCTCCATGGCGACTCTCTCAGGCTGGGACAGGGAAAAGACCCGCCCCCGAGGCGGAACTGCTCCTGGCAGGAGATTGATCTCGCAATCGTAGGGCCGGTGAGGAGGTAGGGACACCGCCCTGGACTTGCTGAATACCGCACCCAGATCATGGTTATCAGCAGGGACTCGGGAGAGATCAGGAGCAGACTCAGACGACACCTGTGACCCAGGCGCAGGTGAGGCTGCATGGCGCAGGCAGCTGGCAGAGCAGGAGACCTCCACTCACGAACCTCGTGGGTGGACCAGTCCAAAACTGGGCCATGCTCGCGGAGCCAGGGGTGTCCCAGAACCACCGGGGATCCGGGACACCGGATGAGCAGAAAGGATATGGTCTCACGGTGGTTTCCTGAGACCAGGAGCTGAATTGGAGCAGTCTGATGTTGAACCTGAGCCAGTCTTTGGCCACCGAGGCCAAAGACGGTCAGAGGCCGTGCCAGTGGGGAAAATGGGATACCCCAGGAGGCTGCGGCTTCAGCATCCAGAAAATTCCCCTCCGCTCCGGAATCCACCAAAGCTGTAGAGCGACGACTCTGATTACCCCAGGAAAGGGTCACCGGGATGATGGTCCGGCTGTTGCAGGAGACTTCAGTACGGGAGGTGCCCACTAGCGCTCCTCCAGTGACTAGTGGGCGTTGGCTTTTCCCAGACAGTTGGCAATGAAGTGCCCCTGCTGGCCACAGTAGAGACAGGCCTTGGACTGCATACGGCGATCTCTCTCCTCCTTCATCAGGCGACTTCGCCCTAACTGCATGGGCTCGGGCTGATGGGCTCTGGAGGATGCTTGACCGGGAGGAGTAGATGACGGGAACCAGATGACAGGAGTATTGGAGGGGTTGGAGGAAACTGGCCAACCTCGCCCCAAGCGAGGGGCAACTTCCTCCTGGCGGTTGGTAGAGAGAGCTAGCCGACCTCGCCCCAAGCGAGTGGTAGCTTCCTCCTGGCGGTTGGTGGAGAGAGCTCGCAGACTTCGCCCCAAGCGAGTGGCAGTCTCCTCCAGACGGTTGTCAATCCTGATTGACAGATCCGCCACAGCCTCGGGAGTCTTGGGCAGCTCATGGAATAATAGGTGATCCTTGATGTCATCTGCCAGACCTTCCACAAAAATGTCACGGAGTGCCTCGGAGTTCCACTCGGACCGGGCCGCTAGGGTTTGGAATTCGATGGCATATTCGGCCACCGAGCGGCTTCCCTGCCTGATCCGGGTCAGGCCTCTCCCTGCAGCAGCGCCGCACCTGGAGCGGTCGAATAATCTTTCCATCTCAGAAGCCAGGGCGGAGAAGGATGCTATACAGGGTAGGCGGCCCGACCAGGCGGCGGTTCCCCACTGGAGGGCAGGACCAGTCAGGTGGGAAATTACAAAAGCCACCTTAGCGGGCTCCGTGGCGTAAGTGCTAGGTTGTAGCGCAAAGTGCATTTCGCACGTCGTCAGGAACGGCCTGCAGAAACCAGGGCTGCCGTTGTATCGCTCGGGTGGGGGTAGCCGAGGCTCAGGTCCAGGAAGGGGTGCAGCAGCTCCAGCAGGAGGATGGGGTGGCACCGTGCTCCCAGGGACGGTGGCCTGCTGCGCCGCCAGAGCAGCAGTCAAGTGCTGGATCTGCTGTCTCTGGCGCTGGAGCTCCGCATCGCGGGGGTCCATCCTGCTGGTGTACAGCTGAGACAGATCCTTCTGTAAGAAGGGAGCCGGAAACACCAGGCGCAGGATGCAGAAGAATTCATTAAACACAAAAACACTAGGGGGAGAATATGGCTGGCACGCCAGAAATAAAACACCGTGCACATGCACTGAACAGAAGGGAGAACTGAAATACACTGCCAAAGGCAAGGGGAGAACCGAGGTACACACTCAATGAGTGGCTAAACTAAAAAACAAAAGCTGAACCTAACTAACTGACAAACCACACTGGGAGACTGAACGAAAAGGAAGACAAGACTGGGGTGCAGCAAAAGGCAAGACTCAGGACAGGCTCGGGGAAAAATACAGGAATGCAGGAGGAAAGATATCACCATGTAGACAAGTCAAAACAAGGATCCGTCTGATGAAAGCTTCCAATACTGCCACATTTAAAGATCACGAGAGGAGGCGGGGACTCGAAATGCAATCATACTGAAACAGAAACACATGGGGATTAATAAACAATCACACGAGGACCGGGTAATACTAATGACTCGAGACAAGACGCCGAGACGAGCAATCAAGCTAGACGGTTTAGATTAAGGCAATCTAAACGTGACAAGAAAAAAGCACCGTAAGGAAAGCAAGGGAAAGCACAGGGTTTAAACTGCAGTTAATCAG
Source organism: Gymnothorax reevesii (assembly GCA_029721435.1). Classification (NCBI taxonomy): domain Eukaryota; kingdom Metazoa; phylum Chordata; class Actinopteri; order Anguilliformes; family Muraenidae; genus Gymnothorax; species Gymnothorax reevesii. The sequence continues at coordinate 46,550,854 of CM056586.1, forward strand.
AAAGTTCAGACTGAAAGCAGAAAAGCCAGAAACGCATACGTTCGCTAAATGAGTTAATCAAGGTTAATACTAAGTGACGAAGTATTTACAATCACCCTTAAATAAGTGAAGATTAGTACGGGTTAGTAATGTCCTATCAGAGAACGCATTCACTCAGTTTGCCAGACCCGGAATTAAGCACAGCTGGAAGCAATGAATGAAATGCCAAAGCCAAACCGAAAGTAGAAAGGTGATTGGACGACGAGACACAGGCATGCTGAAGGCAGTCACACGACACCACTGAAAGCAGATTGGAAGCGGATCATCAGCCGGCTGGAAAATAAACAAGACGAAAGTAAATCACAAGCACAAAAACGCACGGGACAACACACGAAAGGGTAGAATCATAACACATTCGTCAGACCACATCCAGAGTATTATGTACAGTTTTGTGGACCATACTTTAAGAAAGATGTAGAGGCTCTTGAGAAAGTTCAGAGAAGAGCCTCTAAGCTAATTCCAGGTATAAAAGATGAAAGCTATGAGAAGAGGCTGAAGATCCTTAATCTCTTTAATCTTAGGAAATGGAGGCTTAGGGGTGATTTGATTGAGGTCTTTAAATATGTTAGACGGATTAACAAAGTGCATTATGTCGGATTCCCTCAACCAAGTGTTGTTAGTAGAACTCGGGGTCACAAATGGAAGTTGACCAACGGTAAATGTAGCACTGATATTCGGAAATATTTTTTCACCCAAAGAGTAATTTCAATGGGGAATAGCTTGCCTGACAATATTGTTGAGGCAGAGACCTTATAAGTTTTCAAGGGCAGGCTTGACTTAAAGCTAGATACCACTGAGTCACTTAGAATCTGAAGTGATATATTCACAATAGTATAAAGAAACTGGCGAGCCTAGATGGGCTGGACGGCCTGTTCTTGCCATTCGTGCTGTGTTATGTTATGTTAATGGGAGAACATTTGAAAACAGCAGCTTCACCTCTTGTCCTCTGTAGCAGGCTGCCATGGTTCCTGTGTTCTCGTCCACTTGTCTTGGTTGTCCTGGTTTACTTGTTCTGGTTGTCTTGGTAGTCCCAAATGTGTCTATCAGACCCATGAAGTTCTGATCATGATCCCTGTGAGCATGTCGATCGAGCTCACATTCTATCATCATTTTGGATCCTGCTCACAGGGCGAAACATGAAGTGAAGCGCCAACATCACAGTGAAGTTCCAATTAATGACATATAATGTGACAAAAAAAAAAAAAAAAACTGACCGTCGAATTATCCTTCCGGTATTCTGACCAGAGTAGTGTGACTCATCTTGAAAACACAAAGATTTGGTTTCTTTTTTTGAACATGTACTATCTAAGAGAGAGAAAAATATCAGGAAGTAAGTGAAGAAAATTACTTTACCCTCTGGTGGACCACATCCCTTGTAAGAATGGGGTTGTCTTCATATTTCATGTAATTTGACAGCTTTATTGATATTTACATATGTACGACTGAGAAATCTCTTAAAAGTGCTTCAATAGTCTTTTTGAAATGAGTCATGTGTCATACTTTCGGTTTCAGTTTGTGAAGTCTGCATGAACAAGGCTGTGTCTATAAATGTTTGGCATGACAGTATGGATTATATTACAGCACATTTATTTGGCAGGACCATTTATCCAAACTGACTTCCAGTAAGTACATGAACAGTCAGCGAGACAGCTGCAAAACAAATCAGGCCAGATGGCAGTTTTAATTATAACACCTTCAGTGAGTGTACTCAGACCACAGGCTTTTCAGCGAGTGCATACTTAATTCACCCCCTGTTCAATGAATGCATACTCAGATCACACCCTGTTCAGTGAGTGTGTACTCAGATCACACCCTGTTCAGTGAGTGTGTACTCAGACCGCACCCCAGTAGCGGCTCTAGACCCGGGAATGGCGGGGCGCAGACACGTCCATTTATGACAATTAGTCTTGGGTAGTTCGCAATCATTTTCCTTTACTGACGCGTTTTCCAGCAAGGCAATCAGAGATAGCAGAACTGGCCCCAGCCACGGGCTGACAGACAGACTGACAGAAACACACACACACACACACACACACTTGATCATTGCTTAAACTGGCCCCCTAGGGGAGGGGCCAGGTAATTATCGTACTTGGCCACTTAAGACACGGTCTCTCCATATGTGACCGAACAGCGATGAAATCATGGGTGAAATTCAGTACAGAAAAAAAATTTACTTATTAATAGGCCAGTGCTTCGCATTGATTGATCAGGTCCGTGTTCCAGTGAAATATCGCCTTTCACTCTCGGTATTGTGTGGGTTGATAAAAAAGTGGCACTTGGCAGTTAAATTGGCAGCGTGCTGCTCAAGCTGTTTGCGTGAGTGGCGACAGGTATGCAAGTTTGACTAACGTTGATTTAAATACAGCAAATAAGCGTCCAGATGAATGATTGTCTTCTTACGTAATCGGGGAGAACAAGCAGCAGCTGTTAACTGTGGAGTGCTCTCGGAGCGAACCTTCGGTTACTCATGAAAATGACTGAGAACAGGTCAGGACTAACGACTGTTTTAAACAGATGTTTTGTCACAATTCTCAGTTCAGGTTCCGCCACTGAGCTAAATTAAGCCCATGATTTCATCGCTGTTTCATCGCATATGGAGAGACCGTGTCTTAAGTTGCCAAGTACGATAATTGGAAAACGCGTCAGTGAAGGAAAATGATTGCGAACTACCCAGGACTAATTGTCATAAAGGGACGTGTCTGCGCCCCGCCATTCCCGGGTCTAGAGCCGCTACTGTCATACCCTGTTCAGTGAGTGTGTACTCAGACCACACCCTGTTCAGTGAGTGCATATTCAGACCACACCCTGTTCAGTGAGTGAGTACTTAAACCGCACCCTGTTCAGTGAGCGCATACTCGGACCACAGCCTGTTCAGTAAGTGCGTCCTCGGACCACACCTACAGGGAAAAGGATTTTTATATTCCATGAGGAAATTATTAACACTTGGCTTTGAGTGATGTCACGCTGATTAAAAAATACTTTATGAGGTCATTATCGTGTGGCCATGATTCATGGCAAATATGTCCCCTCATTCTGCTCAATCCGAACATCCTTGTTTTCACTTTCACACTTACAAACATTGTAACAGGACTCTCACATTAAATGACAGTCTATGACGCCGCCACGGGGCAGCTGACAGGTTTGATAAGGCACGGGACCCCAGAGGGCCCCCCTTCACATATTTTACTGGTCCGAGGGCCCAGCTCTGCCCCCCCGCCCCCGCCCCCAGGGCCCAGGACAACTGACACGATCCCCCTGTCATCAGCCCTGCTCCACCATGTAAGGGAAATCCCTCACAGTCAAAACAGGAAGAGCTTTTTCTGAAAACAGGAAAAGCTTCACTGTGAAAACAGTTACAAAATTTAAGCATCTTCTCTTGCCAGACAGACTGATTCAGTTTTAACAAGTCATACCCGGCACAACTTACCCCACCTAAGATAGACGTCTTTGTGCTTTTAGTGCCCTATCCTCAGCTTTATAACTTTTCACAGACATTGGAAAAATGACAGCAATCAAGCAAGACACTTGTATCATTTGGAATTAAAATGTATTTCTCTTTATTTTCATATTTTTGGAAAGAAAATACATTATTAACGATTATGTATGCAGGCCTGATCATCTGTACATGCGAAAGCCAGAAGAGGACGCCTCATCGGCACAGTCACGTGCCCTTGACTTCGGTCCCTTGCCTGGTCTTGGCTTGATAGTTTCTATAATCGTGATGCGATTGGGGTCCCAAACGCAGTCTTCTTCCTGACCGCTGGGCACCATCCCGCAGTTCGGAGGGACCCAGGCAGTGTCGTAGCCATGGTTGTGCCAGGTCTTCTGCATTGGGTGCCCCTGACGATCGATTTTCTTCACACTGCCGACGCGAACCTTGAGCTTCAGAACAACACGTTCACTCGCAGGGATATCCAGGGGGTACTTGCTGGCCTTCTGCAGGTCTCGGCTGATGTAAACACCACGCCCCAGCATGCCGTCACTGGACTGACGAAACCCATGAGCAGCAATCTGTCTGGCAGCCTCTTTTGAGGTTCCGTGGTACATGGTGTACGTCCGGCCATTAACGGGCTCGGCGCTGAACATCAGACACTCGAGTAGAGATGGCTGACATGCTTCCATCCAAACCCAGCCAAAATCCTGCACCAATAACAGAGTATCATCAATTGTTCTAACAGAAAAAAAAATGTAGAAATAGAGAAGTGGGGAGAAACAATAATTGAATATGCATTCAAAGATCCATGTAGCATATATTGTCTGTGCTACTTCATCTCAACTAGCTAAACGGCCTTTCTTGAGCTCTAGCGCAGAGTTTCGGACAAAATAACATTTTCATGATACAAAAATCTGTGATTCTGAGAATACATAATTTTTTGAAATCCTTTCAAATTTGAAACTTTGTGGTCATGGCTTTTTTCTTGATACCCCAACGAATTTCTCCGAAATCAGTGGCAGCCGACGAACAGAAAGCAGGGAGGGCGTAAAACATGCCGTTGAACTGATAATTAGTCTTCATCGGTTTTCAGACATTTTCCTTGATAAATATACTTCCCCTCATCTCTTTCAGGTAACACCAATTCTCTTTGTAAAAATGATAAATAAAATGTGTCATTTGGATGAAAAAATGTGCCCATTTCAATCTGTTTTCATTAAACAATCATGAGGTGTAGGCTTTAAGGCCTGCTTTGCAGGCTACAACATAAGGTAACGCTGAAATAGAGAGTAAAACCAGAGTAGGTTTTCTTTTTCAATTAAGGTAGCCTATTCATTTTTTTCAATAATTCAATAACATTTTTATTAATTTTACTATTCACTCGCCTTAATGTTCCAAGCCATTGGCAGTTAAGCCGTGCGCTTAACTGCCAATGGGTTGTTCACATCGATGGAAAATGTGCACATCAAGAACAATGATTTAAAACAGCCCACATATGATTCATTTCTTGGAATGTTTTCCACACTTCCCGCTTTCTGTTAAGCAGCAGCCATTGTCCAAAAACTGAGTAGAGTGAAAAGGTTAATAAAACTCCTCACTAAACTCATAATGGAATAGCATGCTTCAGCTCTGTGCTCATTCACCCTTACTCTTAAATACTGTCTGTACTCTCACTGTTTTTGACATAAAATGTACAGCTAATTTCATTTGAGGGGTTAGGTGTTCTCTGTTAAGTGTTCTCAGCTTGGTAAAAACCTGAGAACCAATCAAGAGTCATGAAAAAAAAAAAAAACCCACAATCAAATTGGTAAAAAGATACGCAACCAAGCAGGCAAGATACAAAACTCATGGATAAACAGTCAGTTTCAACAAAGTTATACGTTATTACCATTTTAGCTGACCACCATAACATACTGCAGATGAAAGTATATAAAGAAAAGCTCAACACATAGACTTCCAGCCTTCATTTCAGGGCATTTATATTCAAATTTGGTCAAGAGGTGATGGAATTACAGCATTTTCATGTCCCCCCCCCCCCCCCCCTTTTTTTTTAAACAACCAAAATGAAAGATGAGCGACTTCATTTCAAGCTAATCTGAGTGATTTGTCTTAAATCTGCTGTGGCGCTGGGCAGAGCCAAAATGATGAACACTGTGTTACTGCGCCTACATTTACGGACCTGAGAGTTAGTTGAGCTGACAGCTCCAGTAATGCCACATCACCCTCAGCTGACACTACATCTTACAGCACGTCTGTAATGGGAGGACATTTAAAATCAGCAGTCTCACCTCTACTCCTCTGTAATACGCCATGGTTCCCTTGGTCTGTTTGTCCTGGTTCATACGTCCTGAAAGTGCCTCTCTCCCGGCAAGGGTCGTATAATAACCCTATGGGGGAGTTGACTTCACTCACATCCGGTTATTATTTTGGCGGGCTTTTGCACAAAGGGAAGTTAAATGGGGTAGAGTGCCAACATCAAAGTTAACTTTCGATTTTGTAAATATGCTTAGTCACACACACACACCCCAAAAAAAGAATGAAAATAATGAATGTTGGCTGATCGTAACGAGGGTTGTCTGACTAGAATAGTGCAACTCATCTTGTTATCACCAGATGTATCGTGTTTGTTTGGTTTTTCTTTTTTTTTTTTCAAACTTGTACCGTAAGAGTGAAAAAAGCACTTATACAGTTACCTAAAAACCTTACTTTAATGTCTGTAGGACCCCAGCCCTTATATAAATGGGAGCTGTCTTCATAATTCATAGAATTTGACAGGCTAATCGATGTTTATATCTGTAAATCTGAGCAATGTCCCTGAGGACTTTCTGAATGAACCTAACCAGAGGAGTCATGCGTTTAACTCTCAGTTTCCATTTCCCAATGCAGCGCAAACCGTTCGTGTCTGAGACCCTTCAACTGTGGGATTATGGATTATATTACATTACATTCATTCAGCAGACACATTTATCAAAAGTGTTGTACACTACGTAAGTACAATAATGTCAATGAAACAGCCCCGTCATAGACTGGACAAAGTACAATTCATGTTGGGCCTCAATCTGCTCAATCATGAATAAGTGCTGAAAGTACCCAGTAGGCATATGTCATCAATACAGGTTGTTTAAAAAAAAAGTCTCACTTTCAAAAATTGCCCTAAAATTACTATTCTATAATTATGTTTTGAAAATCCTTTAATATAGGTTGATAGACAATGGTTCAGTGCTTTTTTCTGCAATTTCACATACTCAACATGTTCAGCTTCATTATTCAAGTTCAGGTTTATTATAGAGCCCTTTAAAAACGACAACAGTTGACCAAATTCCTGTACAATCCAAATAAATGAGGTAAAAAAGTTAAACAAAGCCTAAAAACAGATCAGGGACACAGATAGGGATGCACACTCCACACAGACGACACTCATACAGAAGCAAAAGCCAGGGAGAAGAAATGAGTTTACAGGAGGGATTTGAACGTAGGCACTGAATGAGGCAAGCCTTACGTGCAAAAGGAGTTCATTCCACAGTTTTGGACCGATGACTGCAAAGGCACGATCCCCCTTGCTCTTTAACTTTGAAGGCGGGATGGTTAAAAGTAGTTGGTCAGTGTGTTGAGTTGCGATCAGGAACCAGATGCGAGAACCAGGAAATGCAGTAGAGCTTGTTTTATTGGTAAAACAGGGCGAAAAACAACAGTACAACGTCCACAATCCAAAAGTCAAAATCCAGTTGGGCAAAAATAGTATTAAAAACCAGGGCAGCAATCACAGCAATCGTAGTCGGACAGAAATGGGACTGGTTCACAGGAATAGTACTATCAGAGAGACAAGCCAGAATCCACAGGACGTAATCCGAATCGTTAACAGGGTAGCAAACAGAGATCTCGTAGTCGGGCAGAAAAATGGTCAAAACACACAGATGCAACAGTAATCCAAAATCACAAAGGCAAAAATCAAAAGTCGGGCAATCCAGTCAGAAAGATAAACACCGAGGGCTCTAATGTCCTGGCGCAGCGCAGGTGGCGTAGCGAGGCGCAGCCCGCGCAGTGGTAATTTCGTACGGCGCAGCCCGCGTAGTGGTAATTTCGTGAGGTGCGCAGCCTTCGGTAGACGAAGGTGCGCCGAGATGGGTGTGGCGGCGTAGTAGGGGGAGGTGTCACATATTCATCAAGACGCAGTGACAATTTCGTAGAAAAAGTCTCCGCTGGAGTTGCGCAGAAAACTCGCCAGGTCCAACCAGACGCGTGTTCAACAGCGTGAGTACTCGCAAGTACTCGGTTCTGAACGGAATTTTGTTCGCGGGTACTCACGAGAACACGCGTGACCACTTTCGAGCAGTTACGCCAAGCGAGTACACTCGATCAAAGATGGCGGCTGTTACGTGCTATGTATGTCTGACTTGCTTGCCCTTATCTGCCACCATCTTCATTTGTGTGCCACCTGTCAATCTTCATCATCCAAGTCCCGCCTCCACCAACCACAGTCTTCCCAGTTCCACTTCAACCAATCCAAAGCTTCCATGTCATCCAACAGTCAACCAACCTGGATCTACCACAGTGTTTAAAATCCTGAATTGTTTGCTATTCTGCAGTTTTGCCTTGTTTTGATTTTGTTGTGTTAGTGCGAACTGCCTGTATCTTCATTTTGTCTTTGTTACCCCTTATTCATTTGACTGTATTTTGTTTGCTTTGTGTTCACTTCCAGGTCCTGGGACAGGTAAGACTGGGGGCTCCTGTACATATGCCCGTAGGATTTGCAATGTATAGACCCACTAGCCTTTAGGGGTGGTTGCCAACCACTGTACTTATATGCTAGTTAGTGTAGGTAGGCTTTTGTTTTGTGTACTTGATGCACTAGGTTAGATTGGTCTATCTTAGCTAGTTTGTTTTTGCTGTTTCTTTTGGCAACATCCAGCGTCCCTTGACCTTGGTTGGGAGAGTCTGTATTGTCTTATTTGTCCTGTTTTCTTAAGTCTATCTTACACCACAGTAAACCGTTGTGCACTGAGTTGCTACTTTGTCCCCCTTGTATTATTATTTCTACTCAATCACTACATCCTAAACATCTCCCGGTTCTTACCAAATTTTTAACATCCAGTTACCTACCCCCCCTGCACCCCTAGGCCTGTGGGGGTTGTAACATATTGTGGGGGCTCGTCCGGGAGCAGTGCCAACTGGTGGGCTGCTGATTTGTAGTAATTAGTAAAGGTAATATTGTGTGGTTGTTGTGTTTTGGTAGAATACAGACAATGTCTTTGTTTGATGTCAAAGATTTTTTGGGAAACCCGTCAGATGACGCACTGGATAAGTGTCAAAAAATTGACCTGCTTAGTATAGCAGATCATATTGGTCTTGTAGTGTCTACTGCTCTCCGGAAGAGAGGGATTAAGTCACAGGTGAGAGACAAGCTGGTAGAACTAAAAATTCTTGTTTTGCCTGCTGCAGTTTGTCCTCGTGTCCCACCTGATGTATCGTCTGCTATGCCTATTGTGAGTCATGAGTCTCCTTGGGGCGCCGGTGTTACTCCAGCAGTGAAAGTGCAGGAGGAGATGCCTCCGGCTACCCCTCCACCAACTTTGCCCAAGTTTGAGCCATACTCGCCAAGTGCGGTTTGGTCCGGGAGCGATGCACGGCTAAAGGTCCGTCTCGCTCGGTTAAAACTTGAGGCTGAGGAGAAGGCACAAAAGGCGGAGATTGAGGCACGAGAGAGGGCACAGAAACAAGAACAGGAGTTTGTGCTGGCTAAGCGTAAACTGGAATTGGAGGCAGAAGTTAAATTGCGGCAGCTAGAGCTACAAAACGCTGCACAGCAAAACGCCTCAATGGTTACTCCAGATATGTCCTCACCTTTTGATTTAGCTGGTTATGATGTCAGGAGACATGTGGCTCTACCCGCTTTCAGGGAAACTGAGGTAGATGCGTATTTCAGTACTTTTGAGCGTTTGGCTGTAGCTCTTAAGTGGCCTAAAGAAGTTTGGACAACTTTGCTGCAGTGCAAACTTGTTGGCAAAGCTCAAGATGTAGTGGCTACCCTAACACTAGAAGAAAGCATGGACTATGAGGCTGTAAAGGCAGCTATTCTTCGAGCATATGAATTGGTGCCAGAGGCCTACCGACAAAAATTTAGAAATCAAAAGAAAACTTCAGCCCAATCATTTGTAGAGTTCGCCAGAGAGAAGGGAACTCTGTTTGACAAATGGTGTTCTGCAAGTAAAGTTCATGACTATGGCTCTCTTCGAGAATTAATTTTAATGGAAGAGTTTAAAAATTGTGTTCCAGAGAGTGTTGTGGTTTATCTAAACGAACGGAAGGTGATGTCCTTGTCTGAGGCTGCGATATTTGCAGATGAGTTTGCACTCACTCATAAGACTGCGTTCGGTTCTTCTCACGCATCTAAATTGGCTGCTACCCGTAGTTCCAAAGCAGGTGAACTGCCAGAAAATTCCAAATCGCCCCCAATACGCTCAAAAGAAGACCGAGAATGTTTTTATTGCCACAAAGTAGGGCATGTTATAGCTAATTGTTTGGCTTTAAAAAGGAAAAATGCTGCCACTGTTAAACCAACCGGTTTTGTAAGAACTGTTTCCCAAAGCACCCCGTGTTTGAACGCTTCCGAAAGCCATCCGGAAGATGGTTTTGAGCCGTTTATTTTCGGTGGTTTTATTTCTCTTTCTGGAGATGCGAACGACCAAAAACCCGTTCGGATTTTAAGAGACACTGGAGCTTCGCAGTCCTTTGTGTTAGCCGATGTCATAACAGTATCGGATCTGACATATAGTGGTGCTAACGTGATAATTCAGGGAATTGATATGTCCTTTGTTACTGTTCCCTTACACAAAGTTCATCTTCAGACTGAATTGGTCACGGGTTATTTTAATGTGGCTGTATGGTCCGCTTTGCCTGTTCGTGGCGTTGATTTTATTATGGGAAATGATATTGCCGGCGGTAAAGTGCATCCAGTCCTTGAGGTTTTAAATAAACCCGTATCCTGCCCTATGTCTGACTTGTCTGGCTCAAATTCTGCTGTGTTCCCTGCATGTGTGCTTACGCGAGCTCAATCTAAGAAATGGGGCGAGGAAGTTGATCTGTCGCAATCTGTTTTATCATCGACTTTTACCGACGATATTTCTCGCATCGAACAAAAACTACCAGGCATGCAACCAGAGATGAGTACGGAGGTCAAACCTCAAGAGATTTCTGAAAAAGAGCAACACGAATTTCTTACCACCTCTTTAGAAGTGTTTCCTCTTAAATTTCCTGCCACACGTGAACAACTTGTTGCCGCTCAGGAAAATGATTCTTCCTTACGTAAGTGTTTTGAGATGGCAGTCACACCAGTTGTGATGAAAGAGAAGCCGATCGCTTATTTTGTTGACAATGGGTTGCTAATGAGGAAGTGGTCCTCTTCATTATCTAAGGGAAGCGAATTGGGTATAGTTTACCAAATTGTTGTGCCTGTCGCGTATCGACCGCACATATTGGCTTTGGCACATGAAGATTCATGGTCTGGTCATTTAGGCGTTACAAAGACGTATAATCGCGTTTTGAGGCATTTCTTTTGGCCAGGACTTAAAAATGCTGTTTCAAAGCACTGTCGATCTTGTCACGTTTGCCAGATTGCAGGGAAACCGAACCAGGTTATTCCACCAACCCCACTCTGTCCTATTCCAGTACTTGGTGAACCTTTTCAGCACGTTATTGTTGATTGTGTTGGTCCGCTTCCAAAGGCGAAATCTGGTCAACAGTTTTTACTTACAATCATGTGTACTGCGACTAGATTTCCGGAAGCCATTGCATTGCGCACAATCACTGCCAAGAACGTGATCAAAGCATTGACACGTTTTTTTTCAATATTTGGGTTTCCGAAAATTATTCAGACAGATCAAGGTACGAACTTCCTTTCTAAGCAGTTTCAACAGTTTTTGCAATCTTTATCAATTAAACATCAGATCGCAAGTGCCTACCATCCTGAGAGTCAGGGGGCGCTAGAGCGTTGGCATCAGACTCTCAAGTCTGCCCTCCGTAAATATTGTCTGGAGACTGGAAATGGCTGGGAGGATGGGCTGCCATATATTTTGTTCGCTTTACGAGAAGCAGTGCAGGAATCATTGGGGTTCAGTCCTGCTGAACTAGTGTTTGGGCATACTGTTAGAGGTCCATTAAAAGTGTTGAAGGATCAGTTCATGTCTGTTCCTGATGTAAAGTCTAATGTGTTGGATTATGTTTGTCAGGTTCGAGAGAAATTGCACCATGCCTGTTCCCTTGCTAAAGAGTCGCTCTCTTCGTCTCAGAGTAAAATGAAGCGTTGTTTTGATTGGAAGGCTGTTGAGCGCAGTTTCAAACCTGGTGATCAAGTCCTTGTTCTGTTGCCTGTTGCTGGATCTGCTTTGTCGGCCCGTTTTTCTGGTCCCTACACTGTGGAGGAAAAACTAAGCAAAAGTAATTATGTAATTCAAACGCCCGATCGTAAGCGTCAGTCACGCGTCTGCCATATTAATATGCTTAAAGCATATCATCCCAGAGAAGTGCCTCTGTCAGATATTAAAAAAGTTTTGCCTGTGTCCCACATTTCTACTACTAGCCCTGTTCCTAATCCCAGTGTTGATGGTACAGAGGATGAGGATGGCCTTGTACTTCGGAATGCCCCACAGAAATGTGCTAGACTGACTAATTCAGAAATTCTGTTAGATTTGTCATCCCATCTCACTGATTTATCAGATAATCAGAGGTCTGATATAGTGAATTTAATCCACAAGTTTCCTACTCTTTTTGGTGATACCCCGTCTCAGACCACTGCAATACACCATGATATTGATGTGGGCGGTGCTGCCCCAATTAGGCAACACCCATATCGAGTTAATATTGCAAAACGTGAGGCCATGAAACGGGAAGTGCAATATCTTTTGGATAATAACTTGGCTAAGCTCAGTCATAGTCCATGGAGCTCGCCTTGTATTCTTGTCCCAAAACCTGATGGAACGTCACGCTTCTGCACAGACTTTCGGAAAGTAAATGCAGTTACTGTGCCAGACTCCTACCCTCTCCCGAGAATGGAGGACTGCATCGATAACATTGGTGCCGCTAAGTTTGTCACTAAAATTGACTTGTTGAAGGGGTATTGGCAAGTGCCTTTAACTCCTCGTGCTTCTGAGATTTCGGCATTTGTCACCCCCGACAACTTTCTCCAATATAATGTTTTAGCATTTGGCCTTCGAAACGCCCCAGCTACCTTTCAGCGTCTTGTGAATACGGTGCTTATGGGTATTCCAGATTGTTATGCCTACTTGGATGACCTGGTGATTAGGTCAGATAATTGGGCTGACCACATGTCTGTGCTGCATTGTGTGTTTGAGAGGTTAGCCAAAGCAACATTAACTCTGAACCTCGCCAAATGTGAATTTGGCAAAGCGACTGTAACATATCTGGGAAAGCAAGTGGGTAATGGCCAAGTTAGGCCATTGGAAGCAAAGGTTGCTGCGATTGTTGTTTTCCCTGTGCCTACAACTAGGCGTGAGTTGCGTCGTTTTCTAGGAATGGCGGGATATTACAGGAGTTTTTGCAGGAACTTCTCGGTTGTCGTGGCTCCTTTATCAGACGCGCTTAGTACTAAGACACCTTTTAAGTGGACCTCAGATTGTCAAAATGCTTTTGAGGCTGTTAAGCTCTTACTATGCAGTGCACCTGTACTCGCTGCTCCAGATTTTGCACAATCGTTTAAGTTAGAGGTTGATGCAAGTGCTCTGGGAGTTGGTGCAGTATTGCTACAAGAGGATTCTGATGGAATTGATCACCCCATCAGTTTCTTTTCTCGCAAATTTAATAAACATCAACTAAACTATAGTACCATCGAGAAGGAGGCACTAGCACTTTTATTAGCCTTACAGTTCTTCGAAGTGTATGTGGGCTCAAGTTCCGTCCCCGTTGAAGTCTTTACGGACCACAATCCATTGGTGTTTTTATCTCGAATGTATAATCAGAACCAGCGCCTCATGCGATGGTCGATGATTCTACAACAATATAATTTAAACATTCACCATAAAAAAGGAAGTGAAAATGTACTAGCTGATGCGTTGTCTCGTATTTTTGGGTAGCCTATGTAAGCCCTTAGCATTTTAGGAGATGTGTTTTGCATGTATTAAATGCTGTCACACCATTATTGAAAAATGGGACACTTTGGCTTACTGTTATATATTGTGTACTTGTAAGGGAGACTGCTGTATTGTTTTAGTCTCTGAAAATAAAATAAAATTTAGAATGTAGTTTTCTGTGTAAATTAGAAATTTGTATATTTTTGAGTGTATAAACTAACTTAGGATTAAGTTAGTTCTTAAGGTGGGGAGTGTTACGTGCTATGTATGTCTGACTTGCTTGCCCTTATCTGCCACCATCTTCATTTGTGTGCCACCTGTCAATCTTCATCATCCAAGTCCCGCCTCCACCAACCACAGTCTTCCCAGTTCCACTTCAACCAATCTAAAGCTTCCATGTCATCCAACAGTCAACCAACCTGGATCTACCACAGTGTTTAAAATCCTGAATTGTTTGCTATTCTGCAGTTTTGCCTTGTTTTGATTTTGTTGTGTTAGTGCGAACTGCCTGTATCTTCATTTTGTCTTTGTTACCCCTTATTCATTTGACTGTATTTTGTTTGCTTTGTGTTCACTTCCAGGTCCTGGGACAGGTAAGACTGGGGGCTCCTGTACATATGCCCGTAGGATTTGCAATGTATAGACCCACTAGCCTTTAGGGGTGGTTGCCAACCACTGTACTTATATGCTAGTTAGTGTAGGTAGGCTTTTGTTTTGTGTACTTGATGCACTAGGTTAGATTGGTCTATCTTAGCTAGTTTGTTTTTGCTGTTTCTTTTGGCTACATCCAGCGTCCCTTGACCTTGGTTGTGAGAGTCTGTATTGTCTTATTTGTCCTGTTTTCTTAAGTCTATCTTACACCACAGTAAACCGTTGTGCACTGAGTTGCTACTTTGTCACCCTTGTATTATTATTTCTACTCAATCACTACATCCTAAACATCTCCCGGTTCTTACCAAATTTTTAACATCCAGTTACCTACCCCCCCTGCACCCCTAGGCCTGTGGGGGTTGTAACAGCGGCGCAGGTAGGAAATCTTGTGCCACTGCAGCTGACAACTGTTGATAAATCGAAGACTTTCACCATTTACCTTCTCCCAAGCGCGCTGTCAAGATGCGTGAATGGTAAGGATTCAAGTTTAAACCGGTTATTGTAATATTTTTCAAGCAAACACTGATTTCTTCTTCAAAATTGTCTCTAAACCGACGCAAGCTTGGATTAGATGAAGCTAGCTAATTCACTCACTATGAATGCCTGTAGGTTATCAGCCGCCATCTTGGAAAATACTCTCGATCTAAGTTTCCGTTCAGGAGCCACCCGCGCGTACACGCGTACGCGCCTAGCTACTACTCACGCTGTTGAACCTAACTAACTGACAAACCACACTGGGAGACTGAACGAAAAGGAAGACAAGACTGGGGTGCAGCAAAAGGCAAGACTCAGGACAGGCTCGGGGAAAAATACAGGAATGCAGGAGCAAAGATATCACCATGTAGACAAGTCAAACAAGGATCCGTCTGATGAAAGCTTCCAATACTGCCACATTTAAAGATCACGAGAGGAGGCGGGGACTCGAAATGCAATCATACTGAAACAGAAACACATGGGGATTAATAAACAATCACACGAGGACCGGGAAATACTAATGACTCGAGACAAGACGCTGAGATGAGCAATCAAGCTAGACGGTTTAGATTAAGGCAATCTAAACGTGACAAGAAAAAAGCACCATAAGGAAAGCAAGGGAAAGCACAGGGTTTAAACTGCAGTTAATCAGAAAGTTCAGACTGAAAGCAGAAAAGCCAGAAACGCATACGCTCGCTAAATGAGTTAATCAAGGTTAATACTAAGTGACGAAGTATTTACAATCACCCTTAAAAAAGTGAAGATTAGTACGGGTTAGTAATGTCCTATCAGAGAACGCATTCACTCAGTTTGCCAGACCCGGAATTAAGCACAGCTGGAAGCAATGAATGAAATGCCAAAGCCAAACCGAAAGTAGAAAGGTGATTGGACGACGAGACACAGGCATGCTGAAGGCAGTCACACGACACCACTGAAAGCAGATTGGAAGCGGATCAGCCGGCTGGAAAATAAACGAGACGAAAGTAAATCACAAGCACAAAAACGCACGGGACAACACACGAAAGGGCAGAATCATAACAGTACCACCCACCCCCCCCCTAAGAAGCGCCACCTGGCGCTTAACAACAAAAACAAAACCCAAAACACTAAAAACTAAATACAAAACCCCACAAGACTAATACAAAACAAGGAATACCTAAAAATACTAAACACAAAAACCCCTAAAGACTAACAAGAAAAATCTAACTAAATAAAGACAAAACCCAAAAAAGACTAACACACAAAATATCTAACCAAGAAATAAACACAAGCACAAGAAACACTAAACAAACAAGAATGCTAAAATCTCCAGCATAAGCTGGGGCTAAGGCTTGGGATGGTCTCTGTGAAACTCGGAAATTAAATTTTTATCCAGAATGAATCTGACTGGTATCCAGGAGCGTTCCTTGGGACCATAACCTTCCCAGTCCACGAGGTACTGGAGCCCCCTACCCCTCCGCCGACAGTTGAGCAGCTTCCTGACGGTGTAGGCTTCACCACCGTCGATGATGCGCGGCGGAGGGGGAGGCTCGGGATCCGGGTGGAGGGGGTGGGTGACAGAGGGGCGGACTCGGGAGACATGGAACACAGGGTGAATGCGGCGCATGGTGTGGGGGAGCTTCAGGCGGATGGCGGTGGGGCTGATAATCTTGTCCACTGGGAAGGGGCCGAGGAATCTTGGAGCGAGTTTGCAGGACTCAACGCGGAGGGGAATGTCCTGGGCAGAGAGCCAGACCTTCTGGCCAACAAGGTTGGTGGGGGCCGGCTTACGTCGCTTGTCCGCCGCGTCCGCCTACATCTGTTCCCCAGCACGGATGAGGGCGCGGTGGGCGGTGCGCCAGGTGTTATGGCACCGCTTCGCGAAGGCTTCTGCGGATGGGACCCCCACCTCCGCCTCCTGAGAGGGGAACAAGGGAGGCTGGTACCCCAGACAGCACTCAAATGGGGTGAGACCAGAGGCTGCAGATGCGTGGGAGTTGTGCGCGTATTCAACCCAAGGCAGATGGGCCGACCATGAGCCAGGGTTCCTACCGCACACGCATCGCAGCATGGTCTCCAGGGTCTGGTTGGCCCGCTCGGTCTGGCCGTAAGACTGTGGATGAAAACCGGAAGTGAGGGAACAGGAGGGGCCTAGGAGGGACAGGAAGGCTTTCCAAAAATGAGAAGTGAACTGGGGGCCACGGTCGAAAACAATATCGGTAGGGATGCCATGGGGGCGGACAACGTGTTGTATAAGGAGGTTGGCTGTGGATTGGGCGAAGGGGAGCTTGGGGAGTGCAATGAAGTGGGCTGCTTTGGAAAAGCGATCAACAATGGTGAGGATAGTGGTGTTACCTTGGGAGGGCGGAAGACCAGTGACAAAATCTAGGGCTATGTGGGACCAAGGGCGACTGGGGATAGGGAGTGGCTGGAGGAGGCCTGAAGGGGGTGTGTGAGGTGACTTAGCAGTGGCACAGACCGAGCAGGCACTTACAAAAACCCTGACGTCGTCCTGGAGGTCCGGCCACCAGAAGCGACGTCGGATGAAGGCAGTGGTCCTTTTGACCCCTGGATGGCCTCAAAACTGGGATCCGTGTCCCCATTGCAGCACCTCTGACCGGAGGCCCTGGGGAACAAACAGACAGTTAGTGGGACAGGCACTGGGCGTGGCCTGTCCGCCCAGTGCTGCCCGAACCCTCTCCTCAATGGGGAGCTGGACGGCATTGAGGAAGCGGCTAGGGGAAAGAATGGTCTCGGGAGGGTCCTCGGGAGTGGCCCCCGTCTCGAACTGTCGAGAAAGGGCATCCGCTTTGGCATTACGGGACCCGGGCCTGTAAGCCAAGGCGAAATTAAAACTCTCGAAGAATAAGGCCCACCGGGCCTGGCGGGGGTTAAGCCTCTAGGCCGTCTTGAGGTATTCAAGATTCTTGTGGTCCGTCCACACCAGAAATGGCGTAGTGGCTCCCTCTAGCCAGTGACGCCACTCCTCCAGGGCCAACTTGACTGCTAGTAACTCCCGGTTACCAAAATCATAGTTGGCTTCCGTTGGCGTGAGGTGGTGCGAAAAGAAGGCACAGGGGTGTACCTTACCATCCTTGGTGGACCTCTGGGACAGCACCGCTCCCACGCCCACGTTGGAGGCATCCACCTCCATGATGAACTGGGACGCCGGGTCCGGAGTCATCAGGATAGGTGCAGTCGTGAACCGCCGCTTCAGCTGCTGGAACGCCTGGTCTGCCTGAGGGTTCCAGCGGAATGGCTGCTTGGTGG
The DNA here is from genome assembly GCA_029721435.1 of Gymnothorax reevesii. Classification (NCBI taxonomy): domain Eukaryota; kingdom Metazoa; phylum Chordata; class Actinopteri; order Anguilliformes; family Muraenidae; genus Gymnothorax; species Gymnothorax reevesii. The sequence goes on from CM056586.1 coordinate 46,568,782, forward strand.
AAGTCAGCGCGGTCAGGGCGGCTGCCACCGTGCTGTGCCCTCGAATGAAGCTGCGGTAGAAGTTCGCGAAACCCAGGAAACTCTGGAGAGCCTTGCGGTCCTTGGGCTGGGGCCAATCCAGGACAGACTGCACCTTGGCGGGATCCATTTTCAGGGACCCGGGAGAGATGATGTAGCCCAGAAACGTTGTGGAGCAGGTGTGAAACTCGCACTTCTCGGCCTTCACGAAAAGGCGGTTCTCCAACAACCGTTTCAGGACTTGGCGCACATGCCGAACGTGCTCCTCCCGAGTACGTGAGAAAATGAGGATGTCGTCTAGGTAGACATAAACGGACCGGCCGATCATGTCACCCAGGACATCGTTCACCAGATGCTGGAACACCGCGGGCGCATTAGTAAGGCCAAAAGGAACCACCAGGTATTCCCAGTAGCCACTGGGGGTATTGAATGCGGTCTTCCACTCATCCCCCTCACGTATCCGCACCAGGTGGTAGGCGTTCCGCAAGTCCAGCTTGGTAAACACCTGGGCCCCCTGGAAGATGTCAAAGGCGGAAGACATGAGGGGAAGGGGATAACGGTTCCGGACCATTATCTTATTCAACCTTCTATAGTCAATACAGGGCCGAAGCGAACCATCCTTCTTCGCCACGAAGAAGAACCCGGCTCCTGCTGGCGACGTGGAGGGCCGAATTATCCCAGCCGCGAGATACTCCTGAAGATACTTCTCCATGGCGACTCTCTCAGGCTGGGACAGGGAAAAGACCCGCCCCCGAGGCGGAACTGCTCCTGGCAGGAGATTGATCTCGCAATCGTAGGGCCGGTGAGGAGGTAGGGACACCGCCCTGGACTTGCTGAATACCGCACCCAGATCATGGTTATCAGCAGGGACTCGGGAGAGATCAGGAGCAGACTCAGACGACACCTGTGACCCAGGCGCAGGTGAGGCTGCATGGCGCAGGCAGCTGGCAGAGCAGGAGACCTCCACTCACGAACCTCGTGGGTGGACCAGTCCAAAACTGGGCCATGCTCGCGGAGCCAGGGGTGTCCCAGAACCACCGGGGATCCGGGACACCGGATGAGCAGAAAGGATATGGTCTCACGGTGGTTTCCTGAGACCAGGAGCTGAATTGGAGCAGTCTGATGTTGAACCTGAGCCAGTCTTTGGCCACTGAGGCCAAAGACGGTCAGAGGCCGTGCCAGTGGGGAAAATGGGATACCCCAGGAGGCTGCGGCTTCAGCATCCAGAAAATTCCCCTCCGCTCCGGAATCCACCAAAGCTGTAGAGCGACGACTCTGATTACCCCAGGAAAGGGTCACCGGGATGATGGTCCGGCTGTTGCAGGAGACTTCAGTACGGGAGGTGCCCACTAGCGCTCCTCCAGTGACTAGTGGGCGTTGGCTTTTCCCAGACAGTTGGCAATGAAGTGCCCCTGCTGGCCACAGTAGAGACAGGCCTTGGACTGCATACGGCGATCTCTCTCCTCCTTCATCAGGCGACTTCGCCCTAACTGCATGGGCTCGGGCTGATGGGCTCTGGAGGATGCTTGACCGGGAGGAGTAGATGACGGGAACCAGATGACAGGAGTATTGGAGGGGTTGGAGGAAACTGGCCAACCTCGCCCCAAGTGAGGGGCAACTTCCTCCTGGCGGTTGGTAGAGAGAGCTAGCCGACCTCGCCCCAAGCGAGTGGTAGCTTCCTCCTGGCGGTTGGTGGAGAGAGCTAGCCGACTTCGCCCCAAGCGAGTGGCAGTCTCCTCCAGACGGTTGTCAATCCTGATTGACAGATCCGCCACAGCCTCGGGAGTCTTGGGCAGCTCATGGAATAATAGGTGATCCTTGATGTCATCTGCCAGACCTTCCACAAAAATGTCACGGAGTGCCTCGGAGTTCCACTCGGACCGGGCCGCTAGGGTTTGGAATTCGATGGCATATTCGGCCACCGAGCGGCTTCCCTGCCTGATCCGGGTCAGGCCTCTCCCTGCAGCAGCGCCGCACCTGGAGCGGTCGAATAATCTTTCCATCTCAGAAGCCAGGGCGGAGAAGGATGCTATACAGGGTAGGCGGCCCGACCAGGCGGCGGTTCCCCACTGGAGGGCAGGACCAGTCAGGTGGGAAATTACAAAAGCCACCTTAGCGGGCTCCGTGGCGTAAGTGCTAGGTTGTAGCGCAAAGTGCATTTCGCACGTCGTCAGGAACGGCCTGCAGAAACCAGGGCTGCCGTTGTATCGCTCGGGTGGGGGTAGCCGAGGCTCAGGTCCAGGAAGGGGTGCAGCAGCTCCAGCAGGAGGATGGGGTGGCACCGTGCTCCCAGGGACGGTGGCCTGCTGCGCCGCCAGAGCAGCAGTCAAGTGCTGGATCTGCTGTCTCTGGCGCTGGAGCTCCGCATCGCGGGGGTCCATCCTGCTGGTGTACAGCTGAGACAGATCCTTCTGTAAGAAGGGAGCCGGAAACACCAGGCGCAGGATGCAGAAGAATTCATTAAACACAAAAACACTAGGGGGAGAATATGGCTGGCACGCCAGAAATAAAACACCGTGCACATGCACTGAACAGAAGGGAGAACTGAAATACACTGCCAAAGGCAGGGGGAGAACCGAGGTACACACTCAATGAGTGGCTAAACTAAAAAACAAAAGCTGAACCTAACTAACTGACAAACCACACTGGGAGACTGAACGAAAAGGAAGACAAGACTGGGGTGCAGCAAAAGGCAAGACTCAGGACAGGCTCGGGGAAAAATACAGGAATGCAGGAGGAAAGATATCACCATGTAGACAAGTCAAAACAAGGATCCGTCTGATGAAAGCTTCCAATACTGCCACATTTAAAGATCACGAGAGGAGGCGGGGACTCGAAATGCAATCATACTGAAACAGAAACACATGGGGATTAATAAACAATCACACGAGGACCGGGTAATACTAATGACTCGAGACAAGACGCCGAGACGAGCAATCAAGCTAGACGGTTTAGATTAAGGCAATCTAAACGTGACAAGAAAAAAGCACCGTAAGGAAAGCAAGGGAAAGCACAGGGTTTAAACTGCAGTTAATCAGAAAGTTCAGACTGAAAGCAGAAAAGCCAGAAACGCATACGTTCGCTAAATGAGTTAATCAAGGTTAATACTAAGTGACGAAGTATTTACAATCACCCTTAAATAAGTGAAGATTAGTACGGGTTAGTAATGTCCTATCAGAGAACGCATTCACTCAGTTTGCCAGACCCGGAATTAAGCACAGCTGGAAGCAATGAATGAAATGCCAAAGCCAAACCGAAAGTAGAAAGGTGATTGGACGACGAGACACAGGCATGCTGAAGGCAGTCACACGACACCACTGAAAGCAGATTGGAAGCGGATCATCAGCCGGCTGGAAAATAAACAAGACGAAAGTAAATCACAAGCACAAAAACGCACGGGACAACACACGAAAGGGTAGAATCATAACACATTCGTCAGACCACATCCAGAGTATTATGTACAGTTTTGTGGACCATACTTTAAGAAAGATGTAGAGGCTCTTGAGAAAGTTCAGAGAAGAGCCTCTAAGCTAATTCCAGGTATAAAAGATGAAAGCTATGAGAAGAGGCTGAAGATCCTTAATCTCTTTAATCTTAGGAAATGGAGGCTTAGGGGTGATTTGATTGAGGTCTTTAAATATGTTAGACGGATTAACAAAGTGCATTATGTCGGATTCCCTCAACCAAGTGTTGTTAGTAGAACTCGGGGTCACAAATGGAAGTTGACCAACGGTAAATGTAGCACTGATATTCGGAAATATTTTTTCACCCAAAGAGTAATTTCAATGGGGAATAGCTTGCCTGACAATATTGTTGAGGCAGAGACCTTATAAGTTTTCAAGGGCAGGCTTGACTTAAAGCTAGATACCACTGAGTCACTTAGAATCTGAAGTGATATATTCACAATAGTATAAAGAAACTGGCGAGCCTAGATGGGCTGGACGGCCTGTTCTTGCCATTCGTGCTGTGTTATGTTATGTTAATGGGAGAACATTTGAAAACAGCAGCTTCACCTCTTGTCCTCTGTAGCAGGCTGCCATGGTTCCTGTGTTCTCGTCCACTTGTCTTGGTTGTCCTGGTTTACTTGTTCTGGTTGTCTTGGTAGTCCCAAATGTGTCTATCAGACCCATGAAGTTCTGATCATGATCCCTGTGAGCATGTCGATCGAGCTCACATTCTATCATCATTTTGGATCCTGCTCACAGGGCGAAACATGAAGTGAAGCGCCAACATCACAGTGAAGTTCCAATTAATGACATATAATGTGACAAAAAAAAAAAAAAAAAACTGACCGTCGAATTATCCTTCCGGTATTCTGACCAGAGTAGTGTGACTCATCTTGAAAACACAAAGATTTGGTTTCTTTTTTTGAACATGTACTATCTAAGAGAGAGAAAAATATCAGGAAGTAAGTGAAGAAAATTACTTTACCCTCTGGTGGACCACATCCCTTGTAAGAATGGGGTTGTCTTCATATTTCATGTAATTTGACAGCTTTATTGATATTTACATATGTACGACTGAGAAATCTCTTAAAAGTGCTTCAATAGTCTTTTTGAAATGAGTCATGTGTCATACTTTCGGTTTCAGTTTGTGAAGTCTGCATGAACAAGGCTGTGTCTATAAATGTTTGGCATGACAGTATGGATTATATTACAGCACATTTATTTGGCAGGACCATTTATCCAAACTGACTTCCAGTAAGTACATGAACAGTCAGAGAGACAGCTGCAAAACAAATCAGGCCAGATGGCAGTTTTAATTATAACACCTTCAGTGAGTGTACTCAGACCACAGGCTTTTCAGCGAGTGCATACTTAATTCACCCCCTGTTCAATGAATGCATACTCAGATCACACCCTGTTCAGTGAGTGTGTACTCAGATCACACCCTGTTCAGTGAGTGTGTACTCAGACCGCACCCCAGTAGCGGCTCTAGACCCGGGAATGGCGGGGCGCAGACACGTCCATTTATGACAATTAGTCTTGGGTAGTTCGCAATCATTTTCCTTTACTGACGCGTTTTCCAGCAAGGCAATCAGAGATAGCAGAACTGGCCCCAGCCACGGGCTGACAGACAGACTGACAGAAACACACACACACACACACACACACTTGATCATTGCTTAAACTGGCCCCCTAGGGGAGGGGCCAGGTAATTATCGTACTTGGCCACTTAAGACACGGTCTCTCCATATGTGACCGAACAGCGATGAAATCATGGGTGAAATTCAGTACAGAAAAAAAATTTACTTATTAATAGGCCAGTGCTTCGCATTGATTGATCAGGTCCGTGTTCCAGTGAAATATCGCCTTTCACTCTCGGTATTGTGTGGGTTGATAAAAAAGTGGCACTTGGCAGTTAAATTGGCAGCGTGCTGCTCAAGCTGTTTGCGTGAGTGGCGACAGGTATGCAAGTTTGACTAACGTTGATTTAAATACAGCAAATAAGCGTCCAGATGAATGATTGTCTTCTTACGTAATCGGGGAGAACAAGCAGCAGCTGTTAACTGTGGAGTGCTCTCGGAGCGAACCTTCGGTTACTCATGAAAATGACTGAGAACAGGTCAGGACTAACGACTGTTTTAAACAGATGTTTTGTCACAATTCTCAGTTCAGGTTCCGCCACTGAGCTAAATTAAGCCCATGATTTCATCGCTGTTTCATCGCATATGGAGAGACCGTGTCTTAAGTTGCCAAGTACGATAATTGGAAAACGCGTCAGTGAAGGAAAATGATTGCGAACTACCCAGGACTAATTGTCATAAAGGGACGTGTCTGCGCCCCGCCATTCCCGGGTCTAGAGCCGCTACTGTCATACCCTGTTCAGTGAGTGTGTACTCAGACCACACCCTGTTCAGTGAGTGCATATTCAGACCACACCCTGTTCAGTGAGTGAGTACTTAAACCGCACCCTGTTCAGTGAGCGCATACTCGGACCACAGCCTGTTCAGTAAGTGCGTCCTCGGACCACACCTACAGGGAAAAGGATTTTTATATTCCATGAGGAAATTATTAACACTTGGCTTTGAGTGATGTCACGCTGATTAAAAAATACTTTATGAGGTCATTATCGTGTGGCCATGATTCATGGCAAATATGTCCCCTCATTCTGCTCAATCCGAACATCCTTGTTTTCACTTTCACACTTACAAACATTGTAACAGGACTCTCACATTAAATGACAGTCTATGACGCCGCCACAGGGCAGCTGACAGGTTTGATAAGGCACGGGACCCCAGAGGGCCCCCCTTCACATATTTTACTGGTCCGAGGGCCCAGCTCTGCCCCCCCGCCCCCGCCCCCAGGGCCCAGGACAACTGACACGATCCCCCTGTCATCAGCCCTGCTCCACCATGTAAGGGAAATCCCTCACAGTCAAAACAGGAAGAGCTTTTTCTGAAAACAGGAAAAGCCTCACTGTGAAAACAGTTACAAAATTTAAGCATCTTCTCTTGCCAGACAGACTGATTCAGTTTTAACAAGTCATACCCGGCACAACTTACCCCACCTAAGATAGACGTCTTTGTGCTTTTAGTGCCCTATCCTCAGCTTTATAACTTTTCACAGACATTGGAAAAATGACAGCAATCAAGCAAGACACTTGTATCATTTGAAATTAAAATGTATTTCTCTTTATTTTCATATTTTTGGAAAGAAAATACATTATTAACGATTATGTATGCAGGCCTGATCATCTGTACATGCGAAAGCCAGAAGAGGACGCCTCATCGGCACAGTCACGTGCCCTTGACTTCGGTCCCTTGCCTGGTCTTGGCTTGATAGTTTCTATAATCGTGATGCGATTGGGGTCCCAAACGCAGTCTTCTTCCTGACCGCTGGGCACCATCCCGCAGTTCGGAGGGACCCAGGCAGTGTCGTAGCCATGGTTGTGCCAGGTCTTCTGCATTGGGTGCCCCTGACGATCGATTTTCTTCACACTGCCGACGCGAACCTTGAGCTTCAGAACAACACGTTCACTCGCAGGGATATCCAGGGGGTACTTGCTGGCCTTCTGCAGGTCTCGGCTGATGTAAACACCACGCCCCAGCATGCCGTCACTGGACTGACGAAACCCATGAGCAGCAATCTGTCTGGCAGCCTCTTTTGAGGTTCCGTGGTACATGGTGTACGTCCGGCCATTAACGGGCTCGGCGCTGAACATCAGACACTCGAGTAGAGATGGCTGACATGCTTCCATCCAAACCCAGCCAAAATCCTGCACCAATAACAGAGTATCATCAATTGTTCTAACAGAAAAAAAAATGTAGAAATAGAGAAGTGGGGAGAAACAATAATTGAATATGCATTCAAAGATCCATGTAGCATATATTGTCTGTGCTACTTCATCTCAACTAGCTAAACGGCCTTTCTTGAGCTCTAGCGCAGAGTTTCGGACAAAATAACATTTTCATGATACAAAAATCTGTGATTCTGAGAATACATAATTTTTTGAAATCCTTTCAAATTTGAAACTTTGTGGTCATGGCTTTTTTCTTGATACCCCAACGAATTTCTCCGAAATCAGTGGCAGCCGACGAACAGAAAGCAGGGAGGGCGTAAAACATGCCGTTGAACTGATAATTAGTCTTCATCGGTTTTCAGACATTTTTCAGACGGTTTTCCTTGATAAATATACTTCCCCTCATCTCTTTCAGGTAACACCAATTCTCTTTGTAAAAATGATAAATAAAATGTGTCATTTGGATGAAAAAATGTGCCCATTTCAATCTGTTTTCATTAAACAATCATGAGGTGTAGGCTTTAAGGCCTGCTTTGCAGGCTACAACATAAGGTAACGCTGAAATAGAGAGTAAAACCAGAGTAGGTTTTCTTTTTCAATTAAGGTAGCCTATTCATTTTTTTCAATAATTCAATAACATTTTTATTAATTTTACTATTCACTCGCCTTAATGTTCCAAGCCATTGGCAGTTAAGCCGTGCGCTTAACTGCCAATGGGTTGTTCACATCGATGGAAAATGTGCACATCAAGAACAATGATTTAAAACAGCCCACATATGATTCATTTCTTGGAATGTTTTCCACACTTCCCGCTTTCTGTTAAGCAGCAGCCATTGTCCAAAAACTGAGTAGAGTGAAAAGGTTAATAAAACTCCTCACTAAACTCATAATGGAATAGCATGCTTCAGCTCTGTGCTCATTCACCCTTACTCTTAAATACTGTCTGTACTCTCACTGTTTTTGACATAAAATGTACAGCTAATTTCATTTGAGGGGTTAGGTGTTCTCTGTTAAGTGTTCTCAGCTTGGTAAAAACCTGAGAACCAATCAAGAGTCATGAAAAAAAAAAAAAAACCCACAATCAAATTGGTAAAAAGATACGCAACCAAGCAGGCAAGATACAAAGCTCATGGATAAACAGTCAGTTTCAACAAAGTTATACGTTATTACCATTTTAGCTGACCACCATAACATACTGCAGATGAAAGTATATAAAGAAAAGCTCAACACATAGACTTCCAGCCTTCATTTCAGGGCATTTATATTCAAATTTGGTCAAGAGGTGATGGAATTACAGCATTTTCATGTCCCCCCCCCCCCCCCCCCCCTTTTTTTTTTTAAACAACCAAAATGAAAGATGAGCGACTTCATTTCAAGCTAATCTGAGTGATTTGTCTTAAATCTGCTGTGGCGCTGGGCAGAGCCAAAATGATGAACACTGTGTTACTGCGCCTACATTTACGGACCTGAGAGTTAGTTGAGCTGACAGCTCCAGTAATGCCACATCACCCTCAGCTGACACTACATCTTACAGCACGTCTGTAATGGGAGGACATTTAAAATCAGCAGTCTCACCTCTACTCCTCTGTAATACGCCATGGTTCCCTTGGTCTGTTTGTCCTGGTTCATACGTCCTGAAAGTGCCTCTCTCCCGGCAAGGGTCGTATAATAACCCTATGGGGGAGTTGACTTCACTGACATCCGGTTATCATTTTGGCGGGCTTTTGCACAAAGGGAAGTTAAATGGGGTGAAGTGCCAACATCAAAGTTAACTTTCGATTTTGTAAATATGCTTAGTCACACACACACACCCCAAAAAAAGAATGAAAATAATGAATGTTGGCTGATCGTAACGAGGGTTGTCTGACTAGAATAGTGCAACTCATCTTGTAAACACAAGATGTATCGTGTTTGTTTGGTTTTTCTTTTTTTTTTCAAACTTGTACCGTAAGAGTGAAAAAAGCACTCATACAGTTACCTAAAAACCTTACTTTAATGTCTGTAGGACCCCAGCCCTTATATAAATGGGAGCTGTCTTCATAATTCATAGAATTTGACAGGCTAATCGATGTTTACATCTGTAAATCTGAGCAATGTCTCTGAGGACTTTCTGAATGAACCTAACCAGTGGAGTCATGCGTTTAACTCTCAGTTTCCATTTCCCAATGCAGCGCAAACCGTTTGTGTCTGAGACCCTTCAACTGTGGGATTATGGATTATATTACATTACATTCATTCAGCAGACACATTTATCGAAAGTGTTGTACACTACGTAAGTACAATAATGTCAATGAAACAGCTCCATTATAGACTGGACAAAGGACAAATCATATTGGGCCTCAATCTGCTCAATCATGAATAAGTGCTGAAAGTACCCAGTAGGCATATGTCATCAATACAGGTTGTTTAAAAAAAAGTCTCACTTTCAAAAATTGCCCTAAAATTACTATTCTATAATTATGTTTTGAAAATCATTTAATATAGGTTGATAGACAATGGTTTAGTGCTTTTTTCTGCAATTTCACATACTCAACATGTTCAGCTTCATTATTCAAGTTCAGGTTTATTATAGAGCCCTTTAAAAACGACAACAGTTGACCAAATTCCTGAACAATCCAAATAAATGAGGTAAAAAAGTTAAACAAAGCCTAAAAACAGATCAGGGACACAGATAGGGATGCACACTCCACACAGACGACACTCATACAGAAGCAAAAGCCAGGGAGAATAAATGAGTTTACAGGAGGGATTTGAACGTAGGCACTGAATGAGGCAAGCCTTACGTGCAAAAGGAGTTCATTCCACAGTTTTGGATCGATGACTGCAAAGGCACGATCCCCCTTGCTCTTTAACTTTGAGGGCGGGATGGTTAAAAGTAGTTGGTCAGTGTGCTGAGTTGCGATCAGGAACCAGATGCGAGAACCAGGAAATGCAGTAGAGCTTGTTTTATTGGTAAAACAGGGCGAAAAACAACAGTACAACGTCCACAATCCAAAAGTCAAAATCCAGTTGGGCAAAAATAGTATTAAAAACCAGGGCAGCAATCACAGTAATCGTAGTCGGACAGAAATGGGACTGGTTCACAGGAATAGTACTATCAGAGAGACAAGCCAGAATCCACAGGACGTAATCCGAATCGTTAACAGGGCAGCAAACAGAGATCACGTAGTCGGGCAGAAAAATGGTCAAAACACACAGATGCAACAGTAATCCAAAATCACAAAGGCAAAAATCAAAAGTCGGGCAATCCAGTCAGAAAGATAAACACCGAGGGCTCTAATTTCCTGGCGCAGCGCAGGTGGCGTAGCGAGGCGCAGCCCGCGCAGTGGTAATTTCATACGGCGCAGCCCGCGTAGTGGTAATTTCGTGAGGTGCGCAGCCTTCGGTAGACGAAGGTGCGCCGAGATGGGTGTGGCGGTGTAGTAGGGGGAGGTGTCACATATTCATCAAGACGCAGTGACAATTTCGTAGAAAAAGTCTCCGCTGGAGTTGCGCAGAAAACTCGCCAGGTCCAACCAGACGCGTGTTCAACAGCGTGAGTACTCGCGAGTACTCGGTTCTGAACGGAATTTTGTTCGCGGGTACTCGCGAGAACACGCGTGACCACTTTCGAGCAGTTACGCCAAGCGAGTACACTCGATCAAAGATGGCGGCGCAGGTAGGAAATCTTGTGCCACTGCAGCTGACAACTGTTGATAAATCGAAGACTTTCACCATTTACCTTCTCCCAAGCGCGCTGTCAAGATGCGTGAATGGTAAGGATTCAAGTTTAAACCGTTTATTGTAATATTTTTCAAGCAAAAACTGATTTCTTCTTCAAAATTGTCTCTAAACCGACGCAAGCTTGGATTAGATGAAGCTAATTCACTCACTATGAATGCCTGTAGTTTATCAGCCGCCATCTTGGAAAATACTCTCGATCTAAGTTTCCGTTCAGGAGCCACCCGCACGTACACGCGTACGCGCCTAGCTACTACTCACGCTGTTGAACACGCTACTGGTTTAATTTCCGTGCAGTGGTAATTTGGCTGACCAGCGCAGAGTGCGCACACGTCCCCGAAATCTCACAGGCAGGTTTACAGAATGTCAGGCACATTTCAATGCAAGAAATAATTACAGGAAGCACTATTTAATGTAACTATCTAAATAAGGACATAAATTATAGTATCTATATCGATTGTCCTGATGTCAGATTAAAGGCGGTTGCCACGCGTAATGGAAACTTGACCTGGCTTAATCAACTGCTGAATCTGTGATGCAAACAAACGACTTCACATCTTTCTCAGCCAACCACAAACTGTATATATATATATCGAATACTTGCGTTCTATGCTCATTAAAGCCGCTTGCGCACTGGAAGCGAAATGAATTTTTCGGACGACTGATTCCAGACAAAGTCAATGCAAAGACGCGATAGTTGGACAGGGTTTTAATATAGCTCCGTGTCCGAAAGTCATAAAAGTTCTAATTTATCCGAGTATTTCAGGAATTATTAGACGTGCAAACTTGGCTATGTTTGTGTTCAACCTTCACAGAATGCAAATTGATAGCTATCGACTTTTCTTGGTCTTTTTAGCCTATTCGTCTGTTTTCGTTGAAGATAGACGGCAGTCCTTATTCGGTCTTTCTTTTGAAAATTAGTCAGATGGACCGAACAGATTCACGCTTTATTTCCACAGCAGAGATAAAATAGTGCGTGAGCAAATCAATTCCATGACCATTGACAGTGTAAAGAAATCATTGCATGCTCGATCAAGACTGTCCGACATGAAATGCAAAATACTCCATGTCCACCAGCCAGCAAAAAGTAAAAGTATTGATATGAGAACAGATTTATAATGAAATAAAGAATAAAATCCAACAAACAGGATATCCAACAAAGATGACCCGCCAATACATAAATCGCAGTGTTCATTGGATGTTCTGTTGTTAAAATATTTGTTTTTATTCTTTATTTCGTTATCAATCTGTTCTAATCGTCCTCTTTTTTTATTGCCCGTCAGACACGGAGGCATTGTACATTGTCTCGCGCCAGTGTCGACTCACTTTATTGAGCAGAGCTTAAACAGAAACATTGATTGAAATTCTCGGTACTCATCTTGAAGAACAGAGCCCTCTTATCAGAACATTCACGTTTAATATCAAAAAGAGTCAGTAGATTTGAAGAAATTAAAAACAATAATAGACTGTCGGACTTGGAGGCTTATTAAAACCCTGTCAGACTTTCGGACACAAGACGCAATCTGTCGAGCGAAAAAATTCGTTTCGCGTCCAGTGTGCAAGCGGCTTAATACTTGGCTACTATTATTGTCACTTAGGTTTTATCGTCTTTAGTGGGGGAAAGGAATACAGCCTGATTGCTATGATCTCGTACTGAGTTAGGATCACATTTTGAAGATAAATGTGTCACGTATCTTGCATTGTTGTCCATGCATGTTAATCCCAAAATTTAAAGCAGCAACAGTTTGTAATAATAGGAACACGCTATCCATCGTTTCTCTTGCCAATGAGCAAGATTTGACTCGGCTGTGTCACCTTCTTTGCCAACTTGCGCTGGAAGGAGGGGCAGAGGGGGGACAGAGGAGTACTTGCGCCAGGCTAGTCCGGGCACGAAATTGCCACATACGCCTGGACACACCCCCCATGCGCCGCGCCTGCGCCTGGTCGACGAAATTAGAGCCCTGAGAAATCGAGGCGAGTAACGTAGCACAAGAAAACTAGGGAGAACGATCTGACACTGGAAGTGCTTTAACAGACATCTTAAATACACATCCGGGGTGAGCACATGACTAGGGGGAACAGTTGTGATCAATGAAACAATAATCAGGACTGACACATGAGGAATAATCTAATTACATGAATTTGGCAAATGCCAAGACGCAGACAGGGATCACAAGACAATCCTATGAACAAACGACAGCTCCGATTAAGGAGTACTAAAAGTGCATCGTCTAAAGAAAAGGAAAGCATGAGATGTAAGTGGAAATTCACAGAAGCTGCAACAGAGATAGGCAAGAGGGCGGAGATTAGAATTGGGGCGATGGCTGAGAGATCGTTAGTCAATTAGTATGTGCAGCTATACAATCCCGAGTGCACGTTAGTAAGTTAGTAAAAATATACAATGTTAATATTGGTTTGTAATCTAGCGAAAACAACAAACTGTTAGTATTGGTTAGTAGATAGTAAAAGAGAGGGGAAGGAAGCACACGAGATAATGAAGGAAGATTGAAAATCCAGAAACCAATAAATCACCCGAATGAGTGGCACGCAAGACTAGGGACCGTGGGCAAAGACCTACACAAGACAAGACAGGGTAGACGTGGTGCAATGCATGGAAATGAAAACATGGCAGAGAATACTATGAACATGAAAAATAATAAACAGGAATCTAAATAACCAATACACAATACACAATCCTAAGAATGGTCAAAAGGCAGGCAGTGGTCACTAAACACAAAAAGCATACATGGCAGAGCCAGGCACAGTACTTAAACATGACATGAGCATAATCAGAATCACAAATCACAACACAGTGGACCTCAGTGCCTTCGTGGATGTGTGAGGATGTTGGAGATCTGATATGTAGGGTGGAGCCAGTCCTTTCAGAGATTAAAAAATGAATAACAAAATTTTTTAATTTATCCTTAAGCGAACAGGGAGCCAATGAAGAGACGCAAGTACTGGTGTGATGTGCTCCTGCTTGCGTGTTCTAGTGAGAAACCAAGCGGCAGCGTTTTGGAATAGTTGAACCCTGGACTTGGAGGAGCAGCTAATGATAAGAGCCTTAAATGGCAGAAACTGGATTTGACCACATTGTTTACTTGTTTATCCAGTTTAATATCAAAAATTATACATAGATTTTTGACAGAGTCTTGAACAAAATGACTCACAGGGCCCAGGTCCAGGCTATTTTTACAGGCTTTACTAGGTTTACATTGTAGAATCCTTGTTAACAGTCAATAAAATGCTCTTTAAGAGGATTACGCAAGCTTGTTGGGGAGGTGGGACTATTATTATGGGAGACTTTAATTATCCTGGTATCGATTGGGAAATGGTGAAAGGACAGGGTAGAGGGGAGGGAGAATTTCTAGATGTTATAAATGATAATTTTTTTGGTGCAGAATGTTAATAAACCTACAAGAGAGAAGGCAATTTCAGACTTAGTGCTCTTTAATTTCCCAGATAGAATTAGGAATGTTGAGGTACTGGAGCCACTTGGGACAAGTGATCACTCTGGTGTTAATTTTGATGTTGCATGGGAAGTTAAAAAGGTTTATTCAGAAAAACATTTTTCAATTTTAATTGAGCAAACTTTGACAGGATGTGTTCATATCTAAGTCAAATAAATGGGGAGACACTCCTGGACTATGAGTCTGTAAATGAGATGTGGGAAAGATTTGAGAGGGTTTTACTTGATTCACAATGCAAATTCATTCCAAAGGTGTCCAAAAGTAAGCTGAAAAAGCAGAATCCTCAGTGGATGACCACAGCTATTTGTAGGAGTTTGAGGGAAAAGAGGAATCTTTACAAGATGTATATAAAGGATAACAATGAGAACATTAATGCTGAATACTGTAAAATGCGGGCTGTGGTCAAAAGAGAGCTGAGGAATGCTAGAAGACTGTATGAAAGACAAATTACAGAGGACACAAAAACTAACCCTAAGCGCTTCTTTCAGTACTGTAGCAGAAAAAGGAAGGTCAAAGAGCAGGTGAAGTGCATAAAGAATAAAAATGGATCGCTGCTATATGATAAGAAGGATATTGCGGATACCTCAAACAGTTACTTTGTGGAGAATTTTAACCTAGAGCGGGTCTTTATTTGGCCAGAGGGCATGTCCAATGCTCAAGATTATTTAGCGGAAATTGAGGTTAGGGATAATGAAGTATTAGACGAGTTGCATAAACTGAAGGCAAATAAGGCAGCGGGTCCTGATGGCTTATATCCTAGAGTGCTCAGGGAAGTTAGTGAGATCATCTTTAAGCCACTATCTGCCATTTTCAGACGACCTTTAGAAACTGGAGAAATACCAAATGATTGGAAACAGGGCAATTTAATACCAGTACATAAGAAAGGGGATCGTACCGAGCCAGGAAATTACAGGCCAGTCAGTTTAATTTGCATTGTGTGCAAAATATTGGAATCTATCATGAAAGATGCGCGGGACTTATTCCTTGAACGTAACAATATCTTGAGGGATAGCCAACATGGTTTCCGTAAGGGAAGGTCATGCCTGACAAACCTTCTGGAATTTTTCGAAGAGGCCACCAGGACTTTTGGCCAGAGCAGGGCTTATGACATCATATACTTGGATTTTCGGAAAGCATTTGAAACAGTACCGCATAAGAGACAAATTTTTAAAATGAGCTCCATTGGAGTTACAAGAAATATTCTGAAGTGGATTCAAAACTGGTTGCAGGACAGAACACATAGAGTGGTGGTCAGTGGTATCTCATCTGTGCTAGGTATGGTAGGGTGGCATCCCCCAGGGATCGGTGTTGGGACCCCTGCTGTTCCTCATCTACATTAATGACCTTGATAGGAATATTGAGAGCAGATTAGTTAAATTTGCAGATGATACTAAATTGGGAGGTTTGGCAAATAGTTTAGAGTCCACTAAAGTGATTCAGGATGACTTGGATAGAATCCAGAATTGGGTAGAAATGTGGCAAATGAAATTTCGTGTTCCGAAATGTAAAGTTGTTCATGTAGGTAATAAAAACATTAGATGGGATTACTTCATGGGAGGTTTTAAATTGGAATGTGCTCCACACGAAAAAGATCTGGGAGTGATAATTGACCAAATCCTCACAGGCTCTAGTCATTGTGCTGTAGCTGTTAAAAAAGCCAATTGGATGCTGGGATACATTTCCAAAAGTATTGAGTACAAATCCAAGGTGGTGATGGTTCTTTTGAACAACACATTCGTCTGACCACATCTAGAGTATTGTGTACAGTTTTGGGGACCATACTTTAAGAAAGACATAGAGGCTCTAGAGAAAGTTCAGAGAAGAGCCACCAAGCTAATTCCAGGTATAAAAGATGAAAGCTATGAGAAGAGGATGAAGATCCTTAATCTCTTTAGTCTTAGGAAAAGGGAGTTTAGGGGTGATCTGATTGAGGTTAGCCCCTAAGGTTAGCATTGCTGCCTCACAGCAAGAAGGTCGTGGGTTCGAATCTGGCCTGGGGCCTTTCTGTGTGGAGTTTACATGTTCTCCCCGTGTTGCGTGGGTTTTCGCCGAGTACTCCGGTTTCCTCCCACAGTCCAAAGACATGCATATCAGGCTAATTGGAGACACCAAATTGCCCATAGGTATGAGTGTGAGAGTGAATGGTGTGTGCGCCCTGCGATGGATTGGCAAGCTGTTCAGGGTGGGTCCCTGCCTTTGCCCGTAGTCAGCTGGGATAGGCTCCAGCTCGCCCCGTGACCCTAGTGAGGAATAAGCGGGTATAGAAAATGGATGGATAGATGGATTTCCAAAGTGAATTATGTAGGATTCCTTCAACCAAGTGTTGTTAGTAGAACTCAGGGTTACAAATGGAAGGTGACCAATGGTAAATTTAGCGCTAATGTTCAGACATATTTCTTCACCCAAAGAGTAATTTCGATGTGGAATAGCTTGCCTGACCATATTGCTGAGGCAGAGACCTTAGAAGTTTTCAAGGGCAGGCTTGACTTAAAGCTAGATACCATTGAGTCAGTTAGTATCTGAAGTGATAGATTCACAATCAATGGCGTCATTAGGCTGTTTTATTCGGGGCTAAAGCCCCGGATGTTTAGTAATTAGCCCCAAATATTCAGGGGAGGAAAAAGAAAAATTGTTTTAAAAAAAAGAAAGAAAAGAAAAAAAATAGACCGTTTTTGCACTCCCAAAGCTCCTCTTATGTTGTAGCTCGAATTAAATAATGATTGAACCAATAACAAATAACAATCGGTCATTATTATTGAATCCACTAATAGCATTGGCACACAGAGGGTTAACCCCAGGTCTCACCTAAGTTGTAATTGACTCAGCTTCAGCCACGCGTCAGTTGGCTAGACTTTTCAACAAGGCAATATGACCCAGAGAAAGATATCGATGTTTTTTGCACCAAAGGATGTTCACAGTCAAAGAGGCAATGGGAAGGGATTCTGGAAAATTGCATATTATTTGGAAAATGAGTTGTGTTGCAGCTAGAGATGAGATCAGCTATCTAGCTTAGGTTCAAGACTGTAGCTCGTTAGCCATGTGTGTCTTGTAATTTTAATTTGCCATGGTTACTAGCTAGCCAGCTTGTAGGGATAGGAATATTTTACCGAACCTGACGGGTATGGAGGAGACGGGACCCCATATTTAATTTTTATCATTTGAATGGGGCCCGGGCCGGACTCGGGCTTTGCGTTATTATTTTCGCGGTAAACGAGTGATCACATGAAGCGTTCCGAATGCCAAGACATATGCAAAAATGGATGTAGCGGAGTTGAAACCGAGATTAGCCTGTGGTAATTTCATGTTGGTTGACCCAGCGAAAATGGGGAGAGATTTGTTTCAAAAATATTTACGCACGTGTTTTTCAGATCTACAAATATATTATCTAGGATTTACTCATGTGTTTTTCAGATCCACAAATATACCTGCGATTAACACACGTATAGTTCTAAATAAAAAGTACTGAAAATGTACAACACAAATGATTCATTCTTGACTGACATGCCATATGCGCACATTTGAAAAAACGTCGGGCTGCAAACGGGTTCGGCCTCTACAAAGCTGCTGGGCTCGCGTCGAGTTAGCCTATATCGGGCACGGGCCGGTTCGGCTATAACTTTTAAGGCCCGTTTTATGCTCGACTTAATGTTACATGGAAAAATAATATAGCCAACCGTATTTTTCGGGTTATAAAATTTCAATTAATGTGTCAGTAACTTGTCAACTTTCTTAAACACACATTTGTCATGTTTTGTAGCTTATGTCGTTGAATTTTCTCCGGCATAATTGAATATAAATAGAAAACACATTCCTGAAAAAACTGTGAACAAGAGCCAATTTTGACAGTTTTGATAATTCTTTTTAGCTGTACTCAGCTGAGGACTGTTTTTCTCTCACAAAGGAAGGTAACTCAAATAAGAGAGAGGTACCACACTTTGTTCAGTAAAACTGCCCACATGTTTTTGTTCAGGAAAAAAATCTAGTTTGATTACAATCAGAATAAATACATCAGGTGCACTGTATAATTTATTTTTAATGTTGATTTTTTTTTTAAATTGGATGATTTTAAGTGTGCTTTATAGCCCCAAAAATATGTGTAGCAAACTTAACAGTGTGGTTAACCTAGTAACTGTTGGTGTATGCAAGTGTGTGTGATGCAGTATGCGAGGACTGTGTGTTCCTGAAATAATTATGCTTGGACTTCTTCAGATGATAACCAAGTTGGTATGGATGTGGCAGGCCCTGCTGTTGCAGGTGCTGCTGATGCCCTCAGCCAGTCCAGCCTACTGGAGGGTGCAAGAGGTAGCTAGCTTGTTGATTCTTAAATGGAGTTGTTGACTAATCTGTTCCAGGATTATAGCAATTGGAGGACAAAGTTGACTATGTATTAACATTTATAAGTAGGCTATAAAACACTATGGGTATGTTTTCATTTTCAGGCATGATAGCAGATAGCGGTGTGGTCAGGGATCCTGCCACAGAGGACAGTAAAAGAGCAGGTATCTGTAGGCTGTAGTCTCTATACAGTGTTTAACAGGTTCCAGCAACCTAACTATAATGTTTCGCAATTGCAATACTGGGATTATATTATAATGTAACATATTGATCTTTAGTTTACAGCAGACTACAGTGTAACATTTTTTTTTACATTTTCAGATATGAAAGCAGAGTCAGCAGTTAGTGGTGCTGCTGACCTGAGCGAGGACAGAGAAAGTGCAGGTACATGTAGGCTATAAGGAGATACAGTATTTAACTGATTATAGTAACCCAGCCTTATATTTGTAGATTTATATTTATATTTTATACTTTATATTTAGTTGATAGTAGCTTAAAATATCTTTTTACATTTTCAGAGATGAGAGCAGAGTCTGGTGACCAAAGGGAGGGCTCAGGAAGTGCAGGTACCTATAGGCTGTATGAGGAGTACCTATACCATTTCAAAAGAGAGGATCTGCAGCACACAGATCTTAGTAATAAGTTCTTTATTGGTTGATTCAACCTACATGGTCTTGAATACGACGAATGATCATCCTGTTGAGGACCAGATGGGTTGAGCATGTATGTTACTGACTATGCGTCCATTGTAGATGGACTAGCAGGGCACAAGAGTTTAAATCATGCTAAAAAAATATTATCAGCATACAAACATTCAACTTGCTTTGGAACTACAGAAGAGTTTGAGTGAGGCTGCAGCTCTTGTCCCTCTTTATGGCAAAACAGGTGCCTCAGGGTCAGCCAGGACTGACTTAGGGGCACAACAAACGGGTCCAAAACAACAAAAAAAATGGTTTGACTCCTTTGAATGGCTGGAGTATTCTCTCTGCCAAAACAGTTTGTTTATTAAGATAAAAGCATCACGTAAATATGCGCATTCACGATATGGCCCATGAAAAAAAATTTGGCGCGCGCTCATTTACTTCTCCCCCTGTGCTAAGACCCGGATGTTTCTGAATCCTAGAATCGCCCCTGCTCACAATAGTATAAAGAAACCGGCGAGCCCAGATGGGCTGGACGGCCTGTTCTTGCCATTCGTGCTGTGTTATGTTATGTTAATGGGAGAACATTTGAAAACAGCAGCTTCACCTCTTGTCCTGTGTAGCAGGCTGCCATGGTTCCTGAGTTCTCGTCCACTTGTCTTGATTGTCCTGGTTTACTTGTCCTGGTTGTCTTGGTTGTCCTGAATGCGTCTCTCAGACCCATGAAGTTCTGATCATGATCCCAGTCAGCGTGTCGATCGAACTCACTTTCGATCATCATTTGATCCTGCACACATGGTGAAACATGAAGTGAAGCACCAACATCACAGTGAAGTTCCAATTAATGACATATAATGTGACAAAATAAAACTGACCTACGATTTACCCTAACTGTATTCTGACCAGAGTAGTGTGACTCATCTTGTAAACAAAAGACTTGGTTTCCTTTTTTGAAATGTACCATCGAAGAGAGAGAAAAATATAAGGAAGTAAGCGAACAAAATTACTTTACCCTCTGTGGGACCACATCCCTTGTAAGAATGGGGTTGTCTTCATATTTCATGTAATTTGTCAGCTTTATTGATATTTATATCTGTACAACTGAGAAATCTCTTAAAAGTGCTTCAATTACCCTTTTGAAATGAGTCGTGTGTCATACTTTCAGTTTCAGTTTGTGAAGTCTGTGTGAACAACTCTGTGTCTTTAAATATTTGGGCATGACAGTATGGATTACATTACAGCACATTTATTTGGCAGGACCATTTATCCAAACTGACTTCCAGTAAGTACATGAACAGTCAGAGAGACAGCTGCAAAACAAATCAGGCCAGTTAACAGTTCTCATTATAACGCATTCAGTGAGTGAACTCAGACTACAGGCTTTTCAGTGAGTGCATACTTAATCCACCCCCTGTTCAATGAGTGCATACTCAGACTACACCCTCTTCAGTGAGTGTGTACTCAAACGACACCCTGTTCTGTGAGTGTGTACTCAGACCACACCCTGATCAGTGAGTGCTTACTCAGACCACACCCTGTTCAGTGAGTGCATACTCAGACCATACCCTGTTCAGTGAGTGCATACTCAATCCGCACCCTGTTCTGTGAGCGCGTAATCGGACCACACCTGCAGGGAAAAGGATTTTTATATTTCACCAGGAAAGGTTTGAGTGATTTCAAACTGATTAAAAAATCCTTTTAGAGGTCATTATAGTGTGGCCATAATTCATGGCAAATATGTCCCCTCATACTGCTCAATCAGAACATCCTTGTTTTCACTTAGATACAAAAATTGTAACAGGACTCTGACCTTAAATGACAGTGTATGACTCCTCCATAGGGCAGCTGACAGGTTTGATCAGGCACGGGACAGCGGGACCCTAGAGGGCCCCCCTTCAGGTGTCTTATTGGTCAAAGGGCCCAGTTCTGCCCCCCTCCCACCCCCAGGGCCCAGGACAACTGACACGATCCTCCCCGTCATCAGCCCTGCTCCACCATGTAAGGGAAATCCCCCACAGTCAAAACAGGAAGAGCTTTTTCTGAAGACAGGAAAAGCTTCACTGTGAAAACAGTTACAAAATTTAAGCATCTTCTCTTGCTAAACAGACTGAGTCAGTTTTAACAAGTCATACCTGGCATAACTTACCCCACCTAAGATAGACGTCTTAGTGCTTTTAGTGCCCTATCCTCAGCTTTATAACTTTTCACAGACACTGGAAAAATGACAGCAATCAAGCAAGACACTTGTATCATTTGGAATTAAAATGTATTTCTCTTTATTTTCATAGTTTTGGAAAGAAAATACATCATTAATGATTATGTATGCTGGCCCGATCATCTGCACATGCGAAAGCCAGAAGAGGACGCCTCATCGGCACAGTCACGTCACCTTGACTTCCTTCCCTTGCCTGGCTTTGGCTTGATTGTTTCTATAATCGTGATGCGATTGGGGTCCCAAACGCAGTCTTCTTCCTGACCGCTGGTCACCATCCCGCAGTTCGAAGGGACCCAGGCAGTGTCGTAGCCATGGTAGTGCCAGGTCTTCTGCATTGGGTGCCCCTGACGGTCGATTTTCTTCACTCTGCCGACACGAACCTTGAGCTTCAGAACGACACGTTTGCTCGCAGGGATATCCAGGGGGTACTTGCAGGCCTTCTGCAGGTCTCGGCTGATGTAAACACCACGCCCCAGCATGCCGTCACTGGACTGACGAAACCCATGAGCAACAATCTGTCTGGCAGCCTCTTTTGAGGTTCCGTGGTACATGGTGTACGTCCGGCCATTAAGGGGCTCAGCGCTGAACATCAGACACTCGAATGGAGATGGCTGACATGTTTCCGTCCAAACCCAGCCAAAATCCTGCACCAATAACAGAGTATCATCAATTGTTCTAACAGAAAAAAAATGTAGAAATAGAGAAGTGGGGAGAAACAATAATTGAATAGGCATTCAAAGATGTATGCAGCATATATTGTCTCGGGCTGCTTCATCTCAACTAGCTAAACGGCCTTTCTTGAGCTCTAGCGCAGAGTTTCGGACAAAATAAAATTTTCATGATACAAAAATCTGTGATTCTGAGAATACAGAATTTTAAGAAATCTTTTTAAATTTGAAACTTTGTGGTCATGGCTTTTTTCTTGATACCCCAACGAATTTCTCCAAAATCAGTGGCAGCCGACGAACAGAAAGTAGGGAGGGCGTAAAACATGCCGTTGAACTGATAATTTCATCGGTTTTCAGACATTTTCCTTGGTTAAATATACTTTCCCTCATCTCTTTCAGGTGACACCAATTCTCTGAGTTAACACAATTAATAAAATGTGTCATTTGGACGAGAAAATGTGCCCATTTCAATCTGTTTTCATTAAATAATCATGAGGTGTAGGCTTTGAGGCCTGCTTTGCAGGCTACAACATAAGGTAATGCTGAAAATCCAGGGTAGGTTTTCTTTTTCCATGAAGGTAGCCTATTAAAACAACTGAATAACACATTTTTATTGATTTTATTATTCTCTTGCCATAATATTCCATTATAAAGGAAGTTGTGTGCTTAACTGCCAATGGGTTATTCAAATCAATGGAAAATGTACACATCAAGACCTATGATTTAAAACAGCCCACATATGATTCATTTCTTGGAATGTTTTCCACACTTCCTGTTTTCTGTTTAGCAGCAGCCACTGTCAAAAACTGAGTGGAGTGAAAAGGGTAATAAAACTCCTCACTAAACTCATAATGGAATAGCATGTTTCAGCTCTGTGCTCATTCACCCTTACTCTTAAATACTGTCTGTACTCTCACTGTTTTTGACATAAAATGTACAGCTAATTTCATTTGTGGGGTTAGGTGTTCTCAGTTAAGTGTTCTCAGCTTGGTAAAAACCTGAGAACCAATCAAGAGTCATGAAAAAAAAAAAAAAACCCACAATCAAATTGGTAAAAAGATACGCAACCAAGCAGACAAGATACAAAGCTCACGGATAAACAGTCAGTTTCAACAAAGTTATACGTTGTTGCCATTTTAGCTGACCACCATAACATACTGCAGATGAAAGTATATAAAGAAAAGCTCAACACATAGACTTCCAGCCTTCATTTCGGGGCATTTATATTACAATTTATAAAAAGGTGATGGAATTACAGCATTTTCATTCTACATCTTACAGCACGTCTGTAATGGGAGGACATTTAAAATCAGCAGTCTCACCTCTACTCCTCTGCAATAGGCCATGGTTCCCCTGGTCTTTTTGTCCTGGTTCACACGTCTTGAAAGTGCCTCTCAACCGGCAAGGGTCATATAAGAACCCTATGGGGGAGTTGACCTTACTCACATCCGGTTATCATTTTGGCCCGGCTTTTGCACAAAGGGAAGTTAAAAGGGGCGGGGTGTCAACATTGATTTATGATAAATATGCTTAGTCACACACACACACACACACACACACAAAAAAAAGAAAACAATAAATGTTGGCTGATCGTACCAAGGGTAGACTGACTAGAATAGTGCAACTCATCTTGTAAACACAGAGTATTCTGTTTGTTTGGTTTTTCCTTTTTTTTTAAACTTACCGTACCGTAAAAGTGAAAAGAAGCACTAGCATAGTTACCTAAAGACCTTACTTTTATGTCCGCAGGACTGTAGCCCTTATAAAAATGGGAGCTGTCTTCATAATTCATATAATTTGACAGGCTAATCGATGTTTACATCTGGAAATCCGAGCAATGTCCCTGAGGACTTTCTGAATGAACCTAACCAGAGGAGTCATGCGTTTAACTCTCAGTTTCCATTTCTCAATGCAGCGCAAACCGTTTGTGTCTGAGACCCTTCAACTGTGGGATTATGGATTATATTACATTACATTCATTCAGCAGACACATTTATCGAAAGTGTTGTACACTACGTAAGTACAATAAGGTCAATGAAACAGCTCCCTTATAGACTGGACAAAGTACAATTCATATTGGGCCTCAAGTGCTGAAAGTACCCAGTAGGCATATGTCATCAATACAGGTTGTTTAAAAAAAAAGTCTCACTTTGAAAAATTGCCCTAAAATTACTATTCTATAATTAGGTTTTGAAAATCCTTTTATATAGGTTGATTGACAATGGTTTAGTGCTTTTTTCTGCAATTTCACATACTCAACATGTTCAGCTTTATTATTCAAGTTCAGGTTTATTATAGAGCCCTTTAAAAACACCAACAGTTGACCAAATTGCTGTACAATCCAAATAAATGAGGTAAAAAAGTAAAAAAAGCCTAAAAACAGATCAGGGACACAGATAGGGATGCACACTCCACACAGACGACACTCATACAGAAGCAAAAGCCAGGGAGAAGAAATGAGTTTTCAAGAGGGATTTGAACGTAGGCACTGAATGAGGCTAGCCTTACGTGCAAAAGGAGTTCATTCCTCAGTTTTGGATCGATGACTGCAAAGGCACGATCCCCCTTGCTCTTTAACTTTGAGGGCGGGATGGTTAAAAGTAGTAGGTCAGTGGACCTCAGTGCCTTCGTGGACGTGTGAGGATGTAGGAGATCTGATATGTAGGGTGGAGCCAGTCCTTTCAGAGATTAAAAAACTAATAACAAAGTTTTAAAATTTATCCTTAAGCGAACAGGGAGCCAATGAAGAGATGCTAGTACTGGAGTGATGTGCTCTTGCCTGTGTGTTCTAGTCAGAAACCAGGCAGCAGCGTTTTGGAATAATTAAACCCTGGACATGGAGGAGTAGCTAATGCCAGCATACGAAGCATTGCAATACTCGAGGCGAGATGTAATAAAAGCATGTACGGCAGCCTCTAGAATAAAAAAGGTTTGATAAGAGCCTTAAATGGCAGAAACGGGATATGACTACGTTGTTTATTTGTTTATCCAGTTTAAAACCAGAGTCAAAAATTATACATAGATTTTTGACAGTCTTCAACAAAATGACTCAGAGAGCCCAGGTCCTGGCTATCTTTACAGGCTTTACTAGGTTTGCATAGTAGAACCCCTGTTTTATTTTCATTGAGATTTAAAAAGTTTAAGGACATCCAACCTTTATTGTCATCAAGACAGTCTAAGAGCCTTTTAACTTACTGGGAGTCTGTGAGCTGCAGTGGCATGTACATTTGGGTATTGTCTGCATAACAGTGGAAGAAGATGTATTTTCTTAGGATAGAACCCAAGGGCAGACGGTAAAGGGAAAAGAGGATGGGTCCAAGAACAGACTCCTGGGGGACCCCGTAGGGGCTGGGGGCTGAGGAGGAGGTGTGTTCTCCAATGCTGACAGAGAAGCTCCTGTCAGCAAGATAGGACTTGAACCGCTTTAGAGGAGTTCCCTTGATGCCAACCCACTGTTCTGGGCTATATATTAGGATGTTATGATATCCTGTGTCAAATGCCGCTGTAAGATCAAGGAGGACCAGGATGGCACAGTCACCGCCATCAGTGATTTGTAGCAAATCAATAAATACTTTAAAAACATGTGACACATGAATGAGCACAGGCTAATTACATAAACTGTGATACATCTGTTTTGTGCGAAAAAGTTCTTGGATGGAAACAGGATCTGAGACCGTGAGAAGCAACTTCCACCTTTTGGAGTCACCACAAGTGCCAGCGGTGCCCGGAAAGGCTATGGCTAGAGTGCCATAGTCCCCACATTGACTGGGTATCCAAATCCATCTTGGAGTAAACCACATCATCCAAATCCTGCCTTTGTTCCACATCCAGTCTGGAGGCGCACCTTCCTCCCAGCCATAACATGGAGCTGCCAGACCTGAAAGGGGATCCCACCATCTGCCCTGTCCTTCACCAGACATTTAGTAAGTCCCATGTTGCATCACTTCCTCCACATCTTCTTACTGTGCTATTGATCTTCACCTGGGAACATCATCTCCTGGAGTTTGGCTGCCCTCCCTGTCCACACCAGAGTCTAAACTCAAAGAAGAATACATCCCACACCTCTGGAATAATTGAACTGCCATCTTCACTGACAAGAGCCAGTTTCTTCTTAATTTCTTCAACACCGTATTGATTACTGGGGATTGAACTTCGTGAACTTCTGCCCCTGGTGGACACAGTATTCACCTACCTCGAGGGATGCCAGTTATTCACCAAGTTAGGCCTATGCAATGCTTACCATCTGGTGCAACTGTTGAAGATTATATTTCAGCATTATTCATTATATTCACTAATACTGATTATATTTTTTTTATCGTTATTCATTCATTGCTCATACTAATAATCAATAATTATGATCAATAATCATACTATGTGGGCAGCAAAAAGACACACACATAACACATACGTACAAGTAGTTCACATACTGCAGTACAAACACACAGACAAATACACATGCAAGCGGTTTACACACAGACAGACACACATATACAAGCAATTCAGTTCACACATGCATGAGCAGCTCACACACATAAGCTGCGCACTTCTGTAGCTTTGATTAGTAAGCAGGCTTCTGTTTAGTTGATCCAAAAAACATAATCAGAGGATGTATTTGATTTCTGTAGCTTTGATCAATATTTGTTACTGAAAAACATAATCAATTGAATCATTTGTAATAATTGGATATGCATCAAATTCATCCACTGATATCTTTTTCTTTTTATCATATTCATCTGGCTGTATTCTTTGTCTGCATATTTCTGTATATCTCTTGCTGGGTGTGGCTGTAGGTCTCTTGAGGTGACGCGCATGCGTCTTTGCTCTGCATTCCTGAAGGGTTACCTAACAGAGGATCGGGTTGCCTGTCCAATTGCAGTGTGTGAATGAAAAGCGAAAAGACCATATTTGCAGAAAATAAGGGTATAAAACCTGTGCGTGAAAGTCCGGAATGGAGGGAGATTGAGTTCTTCTTGCGCAGGAGGAACTTGGCTTTACATTTATCAACATACACAATAAAGCCAAATTTTCTTTTTCAGAATCTCTCTCTCCAATTGCTTGAGGATGGGGGAACCTCAATATGTAGAAGAAAACCACAACACAACACCGGCTGAATTATGAGTACCTTGTGATGCGATTCGGGCTCATAATGGCCCCACAATGTTTCAAAACCTGATTAATGATTTCTTTCACAAATAGATCTTCTTTATTTATGTATACCTCGACAACATCTAAGTCATCTTTTGCATCCCAGAGGACCATTCCTACCATGTCCACCATAAATCCTTGAAAATCATCTTTCATCATCTTCCAGGGAGATATAGAGATAGATCACCAAGAAGTGTTGGCCAGGGGTGTCAAACTTACTCGTAAAAGGGCTGAGAGGCTGCAGGTTTCCACTCCAACAATGCAGAAGCTCACCTGATACAACTAATCAGTTGTGCAGACCTAGATCAGTTGATTAAATCACTGGTTTCAGGTGTGCTTCTGCTTGGTAGGATTGAAAACCTGCAGCCTCTTAGCCCTTTTACGAGTCAGTTTGACACCCCAGATGTAGGCTATATGGGATTAGCCAGACCACGAGATGGGAAGCAGTTGTAAATGTTCCTTGATCTGACTGTGTTTGGGGGTTGGCTGATGCAGTGACGCACCCACTCGCTTGGCGTTGTGTTCCAAGATTATTTTCTCCTTGGATTTCAGCTTTGGTCGTATCCAGCAGCAGTGCAGTCATTTCAAAAGATGGTAGGTCTCCCCAGATGGCAGTTTCGGTGCCTGGAAACATTGTCTGTAGGTCTCTGTCTATCCGCAGGCTCTCTTAGTTGTTGATGCAGTTCTTGTCCATGGCAAAGGCTTCAAGGGCTTTGTCAGTCAGCAGTGGCACCACTCAATATGCCCACCCATCTGCTGGTCACTGCAAGGCCCTTTCGACGAGTTCAAAGGGGAGCAGGTAATTCTCAATGTCCTCCTCTTGTTGTTAGGAAGGTACCTTTGGTTCCCAGCAGTGATCTTGGCCATCAGTTACTGGGTCATGGCCGGGTGATGCTTGATGGCAAGATAATTACTGAGCTATGGGCTGCTGGATCTGGCAGGGTGCTAAAACTGGCTGATGGTCCTTAACGGGGAGCCAGCACAGGTTTTTCCTCATTCCACAGCCTGTACCTTGGTTGAAGCCCTTTTGATATATCAAAATCCCACCACATTGACTGTACCATCTTTGTATTATATTTCTTAAAAATAAAAAAAACACTCATAAACGTGCCCTAATTATAACAGAATTAACATAAAAGCCCAAACTACCAGAAATCAGAGAGTGAAATAGGAATTTAATGAAAACCCTCATCTGTGCAACAGATTCCGTGCCTGAGCTGCGGTTCTCAGAGATATAACATGAACAGGAATCATGTGATTTGGCAAGTTGTTTATGGCACAGTGGGAAAAGACTATATAATAACCGTGTGTGGACCAGCAGCAATGTTAGCACAGTGGAAGTAATGGAAATAAATGATATGTGTGCATTATGCATGCATTACTAACAGGTGCTGCCAGCCATTCAAAAATCCCTTCAGAGGCCAATATCTTGCAGTCATAATTCAAGTCAAATAATCAAATTGCTTAATCAGGTGAACATTTTACAAGGATTTTCACCTTAATTAATGATAGTCAACCTGTCCACCATGTTAGGGAAAGAGGAAGTGCGTATTTTTGTGCTCACAGGCAAAGCTTCTCCTTGAAAACAGTGTACCTCTGGGCAAGGTAAATGAATGAATTACAGGAAAATGAAAGTTAAAAGTTAATTCTCTGGAAATGTGGCTTGAATTAAATTAATATTTCTTATTGTAGTTGAGTGTCTTCAGAAGCATCCACAGAAATTTGAGAGAACATAAACGTTCACAACTAGAAACCCTCATTAACAACAACAGCGCCTTTTGTACTTCAGACCATTTCTGAAGACTGTTGGCATGGAAGATCACATTTCGATTACATCTCCCTCCCTCACACTGACAGAACCAGATGTGAGATTTTGTCTCATCAAGACTTCCTACTCCAATAAAGTTTTTTCAGATATTTACATTCGGCTAAGTTATTAGCATTAAAGGCAAGCATGCAGTACTACCAATGGTAGGATTGCTGATAATCTCACTAACTTTGTGCCAAGGAGGTTCTATCACATTAAGGTGACAGACTGGAGTTGGTCTCCTGGGCGCTGCTCTGTGGCTGCCCACTGCTTCTAACTATAGGAAGGGTTAAATGCAGAAGACATATTACCCCACGGGGTTCAATAAAGTGAGTAGTATTTCATATTTCAATACAGTGTATCTGGTGGATTGCAACGGTCAGTCTCTTGTAAAAAACATGAACATTGTCGTTTTATCAAGTACACCAGTAAGAGAAAGCACCATAATTCATTGAATGACATTTCTTTTGATTTTGATTCTAGATCCTAGCACTTCAAGTTTGAAAAGATAAAAAATGAATGAAGTTGAAGTGCAGACAGTCAGCTTTAATTTGAAGGGTTGCTAACCAATACATGATGAATTGTTTACAAATCATAGCACCTTTTATTCGGTGACACCCCCCCCCCCCCCCCCCAAAGCATAATGTTCAATAAAGTTCAATCTTTTTTTGTAGCATTTGGCTGCATATCCCTTGCATGAAACGATTGCTTGAAGCCCGTGACACACAGATATCACCAGACACTGGATACAGTACAGTCGCCGTTAAAACCAAAGAAAAAGTTGTTAATCCGCCCGTACGGGGGCGTTAGGCTCTCAGTAGGACCGGGAAATCTCGTCGTGAGCTGTGCAGTAGGACCGGCGTATTGACGCGCATGAAGACGAAAGAATACCACCCGCCACCTACGGCGCACGGGGTAGCTGGGCAATAGGCCGGTAGCCGGGTGTTTGTTTAATCATAACTGAGCCACGAGGGCGGTTGGGGCGGTCGTTTTGACAGTAGTCCAAGCATATAGATAATGGCACAGCTTGTTGGCAATTTATTTCCATAGTATGAATGCAAAAGTAACGTTAGCCTACATAAAATATTTATTTTCTTTTGGCTGGGGTGATGTTGCCGGTAAAACCTTTTTTTTTTCTGCAAAACTTTTTATATTTGACGATACAGTTTGCTCACTGTGCTACAATTCAAAACTTTAGTGCGGTATGATAAGCAGTTGGATTATTAAATATCATGCTATTTTTGGTTTGGATTTTGTTTGTCAGGTATCATTTCTGCAATATATTTATGTTCGAAGATAATGCCTGCTTTTATGTACTATTAGGCCTATTTTACACTCAAGTGCCGAAAAATATTATTTTTTCTGTTGCAAGCCTGTAATTTAGTCTAGCCTATCCATTCCTACAGTATGTTGACCGGTTCCGCAAACGGAATTTGTTTGAAGCGTCTGGTATCGATACAGAATTCGCTGGTGGAAAGTTATCTGTTCAGGAACGTGCGGAAATTATTCACGCTTTTTGTGGATCAGTTAGTTTTCTTCAGTTATTAGGAATAAAGCCTTGCACAGTCATTTTTCAGTGGCACGTCCTTTGACTGGTTCCACAAATAATCTCCAGTTTCGCAAACAGCGTCCTTTGTCAGGCCGAACTTATGGTATTCTTTTTTTTTTTTTTTGCCCGCCACCACCCCCCCTCTTTGGAGGACAACTTTATTATTTTGCCGGACTTAAATACAATGATGTATCACCTCTTGAGGGAGGGACTAAACGAAGAAAAAAACAGAAAGAAAAGAAAAAAATATATAATATAGCAATGAAAGGAAAAAAAAACCTAGAAAATAAAGAACGTAACCACACACCAACAACTCTCAAAGCTATCAATTCTTCAGTGAACCCCCCAAACCTCCTAAAGCCTCATCATTGCAATGCATGATTGGACATGTATTTTTACATGCAATGATGTCTCCATAAGAAGAAGAAGAAAAAAAAAAACAGATCACACAAACTTATTCACGAACTTATGGTATTCTTTGTTTATTGGCATTATTGCGTGCCCCTGCCCACAACAAAACAGACACATGTATTTTCCACCAATTTTAGCCAGCATTACTCCATTGGGGATATCACAATAATAGGCCAAATTTATGGCTAACTGTTACGTGTGTCGACATTGTGTCAGCTGGAATCCACGTGCGCTGGCCTCAGTTCAAAATGATTTGTACATCCATGGATGTTCAACTGCTATCAGCGACTACGGATGATTCTTTCTACTCTTTCCAATCCAAGTAGGCCTAGTAAATGCCAAGTATATGTTAAAATGATCAGGATGAGACGACAAGTTCAGATTAACACAGGACATGAGTCATGATGAGCCCGTTGAGCCACAGAAAAACAGTTATGGCGGAGGAAAATTGTTTCTTTCACACTTACTACAATAAACTTTCATTAAATTCTTTCAGAAAAAATAAACAAGAATAAACATGTCTCATAAATTACAAGTTTGAAAACCTACAAAACGGCGTTTGCGGAACTAGTCAAATGACAAGCAGTCACTCTAATGGGTGTTGATGAAAAGTAGGCAATCAAGAGTACGAAATTGGGATTTAGGTGGTCAAATAAACGGTAATTTCTGATCATAATGACACTAATAACATGTGATGAATCCCAGGAATACACGTGTTTAACGGCCACACACTGCACAGTGCGCCTCATCACAAGCGTTGATTTGGTAGCCTACTGCTGCAACGGCAAGCAACAGTTATCGGGCATTTCTTTCTTTATGAAGCCAAATATTTCGAAACCATAGTTGAGAGTTAAATCCATAACAATTTACCGTTCCAGCGGTGTCAAACTCAAGGCTGACAGCGAAGTCGTTTTCTCGCAAAAAAAGTTTGATTTCTGCAAATTGCGGAATCGGTCAAATTGCGGAACCGGTCAACTCACTGTATATCGAACACTCTCAGAAATAGAGGTACAGCAGGAGTCCATTTCTGTTCCCCAAGGTATTATGTACCCTTTAGGGCTAATTATAGAACCTCAAGGTACCTGTGTGAACCTTTTCTAAAAGGTACTTTTATGTTCCAAAACAAATGAAAACCCACTTCTAAGGTACAATAGCAGTCACTGGGGCAGTACCCTCAAAGGCACTGCTGGTGTACCTTAGAAGTGGGTTTTCATTTGTTTTTCATTTGACCCTGAAAAGGTTCACACAGATACCTTGAGGTCCTATAATTAGCCCTAAAGGGTACGTAATACCTTGGGGAACAGAAATGGACTCCTGCTGTACCCCTATTTCTGAGAGTGAAGATTACTCGCGCCCCGTCTCAGTAAAATTCATTGAGGGAAAGAACTTGAATGTTTTTCGATTTACAAACCCAAAACCAGTGAAGTTAGCACGTTGTGTAAATCATAAATAAAAACAGAATACAATGATTTGCAAATCCTTTTTAACCTATATTCAATTGAATACACAAGTTACTTAATGTTCGAACAGGTAAACTTTGTAATTTTTTGCAAATATTAGCTCATTTGGAATTTGATGCCTGCTACATGTTTCAAAAAAGCTGTCACAAGTGGCAAAAAAGACTGAGAGAGTTGAGGAATGCTCATCAAACACTTATTTGGAACATCCCACAGGTGAACGGGCTAATTGGGAACAGGTGGGTGGCACGATTGGGTATAAAAGCAGCTTCCCTGAAATGCTCAGTCATTCACAAACAAGGATGGGGCGAGGGTCACCACTTAGTGAACAAATGCGTGAGCTGATTGTCGAACAGTTTAAAAACAACATTCCTCAACGAGCTATTGCAAGAAATTTAGGGATTTCATCATCTACGGTCTGTAATATCGTCAAAAGGTTCAGAGAATCTGGAGAAATCACTGCACGTAAGCGACAAGGCCGAAAACCAACATTGAATGCCCATGACCTTCGATCCCTCAGGCGGTACTGCATCAAAAACCAACATCAGTGTGTAAAGGACATCACCACATGGGCTCAGGAACACTTCAAAAAACCACTGTCAGTAACTATAGTTTGTCGCTACATCTGCCCGTGCAAGTTAAAACTCTACAATGCAAAGCAAAAGCCATTTATCAAGAGCACCCAGAAAACGCCGCCGGCTTTGCTGGGCCCAAGCTCATCTAAGATGGACTGATGCAAAGTGGAAAAGTGTTCTGTGGTCTGACGAGTCCACATTTCAAATCGATTTTGGAAACTGTGGACGTCGTGTCCTCTGGACCAAAGAGGAAAAGAACCATCCGGATTGTTATAGGCGCAAAGTTCAAAAGCCAGCATCTGTAATGGTATGGGGGCGTATTAGTACCCAAGGCATGGGCAACTTACACATATGTGAAGGCACCATTAATGCTGAAAGGTACAAACAGGTTTTGGAGCAACATATGTTGCCATCCAAGCAACATCTTTTTCATGGACGCCCCTGCTTATTTCAGCAAGACAATGCCAAGCCACATTCTGCACAGCATGGCTCCCTAGTAAAGGGTACTAGACTGGCCTGCCTGTAGTCCAGACCTGTCTCCCATTGAAAATGTGTGGCGCATTATGAAGCGTAAAATACGACAATGGAGACCCCGGGCTGTTGAACAAGTTAAGCTGTACATCAAGCAAGAATGGGAAAGAGTTCCACCTGAAAAGCCTCAAAAATTGGTCTCCTCAGTTCCCAAACGTTTACTGAGTGTCGTTAAAAGGAAAGGCGATGTAACACAGTGGTAAAAAGGCCCCTGTGCCAACTGTGTTTTGCTGCCTTTAAATTCTAAGTTAATGATTATTTGCAAAAAAAAAAATTAAGTTTCTCAGTTTGAACATTAAACATCTTGTCTTTGCAGTGTTTTCAATTGAATATAAGTTGAAAAGGATTTGCAAATCATTGTATTTTGTTTTTATCTACGATTTACATAACGTGCCAACTTCACTGGTTCTGGGTTTTGTATATACAGTTTCGTTTTAAAATGCTAATTGGCCATTTTTAACCAATTTTTCAAAATGTTTTGCATTGTCTGTATCTGTTTTAAAGTCCGTGTAAAGTCATCGTGTAAAGTCATAATAAATATGTCTCCTGAGTTTCTCTCAGCAAAGAAAAGTGTGTTATTAACCACCCAGCAAAATTTAAATGATCAAAAAATTCGCCAAGTATTAAAAAGTAGGTTTCAAAAACCTGAAAGTTTAAAAGTTATCTCTGCTCTAAGACGCTGGGGGTGAGTCCGCTGGGGGCCCTGAAACGACGCCCACTCTCAATTGTCACCTGTCAATCAAATACCACCACTACGAAGTGAAAAAATGGATGCTAATGCATGTATCAGCTTCATTGGGGTCATTTAATTGACAATTAATGCGCCCACTGGAAGCGTGAGACCCGCGTCAAAAAATTGATTAGCTAACGTTACATTAATTTCAATGGAGCAACACCCACTGGCAGCATATGATGCGCGTCAGATTTTTACTATTCGCCACTGCTCAATTTCTGAGGCGTCAACTCAATAGAAACGCATTTGTCTTGTTGGTTATTTAACTATTTCACTTTGTCATGGTCGGTGGCACACATTTACCGAATCCTCACATGCACTTGTCAGAACCAATATGCCTGCTTTTTAACCAAGTCGAATTTTTGAGAGGAAATCCGTTATTTTGCGAGCATTTAAGTTATCAAGCGATCTACAGTTAGACAGTACCTAACTCAGGGTACACCGATAAGTACACTGCTAAGTTAGCTAGCTAGCTAATTCCCTGCTGGGTGAAGTAAAGTGAATCATAATCAAAATTTACAAGATGGCTAAATTCAGGAGGGAAATTATGCCTGCATAAAACGGATAGTGCATAGTAATCTGACCGTCGCACTTTGTCATCACTTAAAATAAGCTTGATCAGTAGGTTTTTTTTTTTTTTCAAAATTAAACGTTGTCTTGTTGAATATATTGAGATTGACACTCATGGCTTCTCGGTCGTGTTGACAGCCGTCAATGTTGATGCGGCTGACGCTTTCATTAGGCGTTTAAAAGCGTCAAGTCAACATTCGGAGTTTGACGCGACGCTTCGCAGCCAATGGGCGTTGGGCTTAAATGTTGCGTACCATATTGAACCAATACGGTAAGCGATTTGTTTCGTATTTTCGTAAATGTCCAATACACATGTCTGTCACACACATCAACACTAAATCTAACAATAATGAACAAAATAAAACACAGGAAATACTAAGGCAGGCCAAATAGTCGTGGCGCTGATCTACGCAGCCCCTGTGTGTCTGCGCCTGGCTGCCTGTGTGTGTTGCTGTCACGGTTGCCTAGAGACAGACACCACACACCGGAGCTGCTTGCAACACCCGCGCCTTTTAAAAATTCCTGATGCTGTCGCCCGTTGGAAATTTAAATAAACTGATAGAGCCACTACCCTGCACACTGGCATCCAGGAAAGATGCACGAACGGGGAGGAGTCATGACTAGTTAGTTAGCTAGCCAGCTGCAAACTATCGTCAGTTGATGCTTTTCGAGGCTCGAGAACGAGCAGGAACACTACAGAGGCTTATGCGGTGAAAGTATTTATACTGTTACAGTGTGCGTGGAAGGAGTTATGAAACTAGGGGCCGCAGTGCATCATGCGGCCCCCTGATTAAGCCCGCCCAAATAACCCTAAACCACTAAAACAGAGTGAAACAGTTCAACCGTCTAAATCTAAAATTAAGCACTATATAGAAGTGAGTCTTTTTGTGTGTTTTTAACAATTAATTTGCAACATTTATAATATGTTTTGAAACAAATCTCTGATTTTTCTTTACACGGCCTTTAATGACTTCTCATAACCATTCAGATAACCATTCAGATGTTCAAACATAATGTTCACAAAGCTTGCAACAAGGAAATAATTGTGTACAATATGAATTTAGTTTGACCATAACGACTCTTGAATGCACTAAAAAAGCGAGCAAAATAAATTATTTGCGGAACCTTGCACAGGATGTTTTAGTAAGCTTATTCTATATCTATCAATAAGGAAACGCAATTTAAAAAAGGTCTGTTCAATATCTTATCTCAAAAGGACCATGTCACTTAAAACTGAATGGCTCTTTCGTAAACTGAATTCACAGAATTAAAAGCGGATACACCTGGCACTGATTCAATACAGCTCAGTTCGTGTCACCTCTATTTATCACTCATTGTCACCCTAATATTCCCTTTTAATCTCATTGTAGCCTATTAAAGAATTAATGACCTGGTCAGTGCGTGGCAGACATTTTCGCTAAAATGCCCAACCATAAACTGATCACATTCACAACTATGGATCCTATCACAATACGACACATTTCCCCAGAGTTTAGGACGAAGATTGACTCCTTGGCGAGAGACAACCTCACACCTCTGCAGGTCCGAAAACGCATAATTTCGGAGAATAATGTGAGCATAACCTCACAGGCTATGAAGTTGTATATTGCCAATTTGTTTATACTCCTAGGGGGGAGCCAGGTTAAGCAATGATCATGTCTCTCTGTGTGTGTGTGTGTGTGTTTCTGTCACTCTGTCTGTCAGCCCGTGGCCATTACCTGGCCCCCCCCTAGGGGGAGCCAGGTTAAGCAATGATCATGTTACAAGGAGAGTTAGCTAGCTGCCCAGGATAAACTACGCCATGCCATGGGGACCAGCGCATTGTTCGTCTGTCCTCGTATTAAAATGGAGGCCGCTGCGGCTCGTAGGCCTATTTGCTTGATGCCTGAGGAGCCTGGATTGTCGTGTATTATATTGTTTTCTATGTCTGCTTAGGTAATTTTTGTATTATTTTTGCGAAATGAACATTACGTAGAATTTCTGTGAACGTTTGTGCTGTATGTAATTATTTCGTTATAAGTGTGTAGCTAGCATGCTAGCTAGCTACATGGAGCTCCGTGTTGTGACACGGACCCCTGCGAACCATAATCGCGATGCATTTTCATAAAACAGTATGCTACTTTGCATTAAATAATTATGTTACCTAATTGTATGACATTTGTCGGTTGTGATGTTTCGACTGAATTTGTGCTTTTATTTCTATTTGCGTTGCATTATTCCGCATACTTTTGCTGCATACTGCCCGTTTCTCGTTGGCGGACATAGTGATCGCGTTGACACGGATCTTGCATGGAATTGCACAAGGGGTCCGCTTTCCAGCCAGCTGGGCTTGCTGAAATCACATTTTTCTTTTTTTTTAAAGATGGTATAACGTGTTCTATCGTCTTCTGTGTCTAGTAAGCATTTTGTTTTACCTAGCTGGACACAGCTAAGCATTTTTGTGGTCATTTGAGCAGTATGAATGAATTTGACTTATATTACAAGGACAGTTAGCTAGCTAGCTAGGTGCCAGGGATAAACTACGCCATGCCTCGGGGACCAGCGCAGTTCACCGCTCTTCGTATTAAAATGGAGGCCGCTGCGGCTTGTAGGCCTATTTGCTTGATGCCTTAAGAGCCTGGATTGTCGTGTATTATATTGTTTTCTATGTCTGCTTAGGTTGTCTTTGTATTATTTTTGCAAAATGAACATTACGTAAAATTTCTGTGAATGTTTGTGCTGTATGTATGATCGTGTCTGTGTGTGTGTCTGTCACTCACTCTGTCTGTCAGCCCGTGGCTGGGGCCAGGTCTGCTGTCTCTGATTGCCTTGTTTATTTTGCGGCTGGCTTTTCAAAACCAAAACATCAATTGCGGCACAATTCATTGAAGGTCTACCCACAAACTCTCAGAATCACAGTTTCTGCAATAAAAAGACATATTTAAAATAGCAAAAAAAATATTCCTTCAAGAATACAATTTCTTACATTTCGCTGTTGATTTTATCACAATATTTCTTTTTCTTGTTCATTGTAACTAACATTGTATATAATACTAACTTACTAATGAGCACTAGGGATTGTATAGCTGCGCTTACTAATTGATTAACAAGCTCTCAGCACTCGCTCTGTTCTAGTCTCCGCCTCCTGTCTCTCCCTAATCTCCTCTGCTGCATTTCTGTGGAATCTCCACACTTGATCACACTATCCTTTCTCTCATTA
Organism: Gymnothorax reevesii; assembly: GCA_029721435.1. Classification (NCBI taxonomy): domain Eukaryota; kingdom Metazoa; phylum Chordata; class Actinopteri; order Anguilliformes; family Muraenidae; genus Gymnothorax; species Gymnothorax reevesii. The sequence continues at coordinate 46,607,068 of CM056586.1, forward strand.
TCTATGCACGTTAGACCTCCTTGACCGGAGCTGTATGTTTGTCTATAGGAATGTCTTGTGCTCCCTGTCCGCGTTTTGGCTTTTGCCTATTTTATGTGATTAGGTTCTCCCTCTTGTTCCACCCTCTGTAATTAGTCTCATTTCCAGCACCTGTGTTCTGTGTAGCATGTGATTCCCCTGGAGTGTATATTAAGAGTCTTTTCACAGCATTTCCTCGTCAGATCGTTTCCTCTGTCTTCTTGTGCCACGCTTCTCTCGCCTTGATTGCTTAGTGATACTTTTCTGACTGGACAGCCCGACTGTTTTTTGACCCTTTTTCTGCCCGACCTCGAGATCTGTGATTGCTGCCCTGGTTACGGTTTGGATTACGCCCATTGGATTTTGGCTTTGCTTCTCTGATATATCTTTACCTGTGAACCAGACCCATTTCTGTTCGACTACGAATACTGTGATTGCTGCCCTGGTTTTCGATTCTATTTTGGCCCAACTGGATTGTGATTTTTGGAGAGTGGACTTTGTATCTTTGCCTTCTGCCCTGCTGGGCTTTTTCCCCATCATTAATAAAACTAAATCTACTGCATTACTTGGGTCCTGATCGCACCATCACAACTTTAGGTTTATTCGCTTATGCGGCCCCCTGTTGACAATTCAGGACAGTGTACGCAGCCCGCGACCATTAGCAATTGCTTTCTACATATAGGCTGGGCGACACTTTGCCAGCTCAGAACGAGGCGGAGGATAGTCAACTGTCTGTTTGGTCAGAATCTCATATATGAGTGCCCATCTAGCCAACAGGGCGCACCATTTACATGTACACGTGTGCACTGATTTCAAGGATGATGTTACGTATAAAGTCTGAAAGGTGGGATTGGACGAAACCAGTGGCTATAATATAATAAATGCTTTTATTTTCCTTAGATTTCAGAAAATAAAGAGAGGAGAAGAAAAATGTCTTCACAATGTCTTTGTGGGGCACTGGAAAAAGGAGAAATCAAAGGACAGAAACATCTTTACATTCAGTTTCCAAAGCAGTTGCATCATGCTATTCACTTTTCAGGAGAGGGAAATAGTACCAAATGCAAACAAAAGCTATGTTGATATATCCTAGTATTTAGTGTTAAACCAACTAGTTGTCTATCAAAATTCCTGCACTCTGAGTTCTGGCTGAGCTACTTATGGTCTATACATTATAAATGGTAGACGCTGCTTATTAGCAATTCATGAATTTTGTTGCTCCTGACATATGAAACAAAATGGATTAAATGAGCTTTTATATTTCTCAGACTGCTGGGATGTCACAGCGAATTGACTCAAAAATTGTTGACAAAATCCACCAGCTGGTAGAAGATGGAGTTTGACATGAGGCGTCACATTCAATTCTTTGTTCAGAAAACCCTCTTTTGTGGAGCACCAATTCCATCCAAGTCAAATAAGCGGTACTACCCAAGTAAGACCACAATCAAAAACCACATGTACAAAAGCAATCTCAAGACAGAGGCTGGCCGAGGTAGACCAAGAAAATCTCAAAGAAAAAATAAACCTGTGGAAAGCAGATTCAAAAGATGATTTATTTGAGTTCCGTCCATATGTAGCTCCACAGGATGAAGCTCAGGAAACCAACGGTGACCTGACAGAGGAGGATGATGATGATGACGACAGCAGTGAAGACAATGAATGGGAGGATGTCATTGAGAATAGTGGCAGCCCCACTAAAGGGCTGCTCTTTGTTCACAAGACAATGTGGGGGTGACAGCTTCTAAACTGATATGGAAATGAGCTCTGTTTGCTAGATGCTACCTATCGCACAACTAAGTATTCCCTGCCCTGTACTTCCTGGTTGTGAAAACCAATGTAGACTACAAAGTTGTAGCTTCATTTGTTACACAATCTGAGAAAGCAGATGCTATCAAAGAGGCTTTAGCAGTGATCAAGAGATGGAACCTTGAATGACAGCCTCAACACTTCATGGTGGATTATGCAACTGAAGAAATCGTAGCTGTCGAGGAACTTTTTCCGTGTAAATAATATATTTATGTTAATGTATATAAATAATATATAAATGTCATTTAAATTAGACATATACATTGCTAATATGGTATATCATTGATATATAAGGTTAACATGTTTTTTGTTAAAATATATACATACAAAAAAGTATGAGGAAAAAAGTAATCAAATGTAAATGGTGGCAAAAATACATACTGTATAAAACTGTCCACATTACTGTTGTTATTATAATGATATTAATAGTTAAATACGATTTTTCTTTTCATGCAGGTTGTGATGTTTACATTTGTGACTTTCACCAAGAACAAGCTTGGGACCGCTGGCTTTCAAAGGGCACAAATGGCATGTCTCATCTTAAAACACAAGCCTTAACTGCTATGCGCTGTATTGCAAGGTCCACTTTAGGGGAAGAATTCCACAGAAACCTTGCCGGCCTTAAAGGAGATGATGAGCTCTGGTTCCGGCACTTATTCAAGAACTGGTTTGAAAAAACCTGGCTGAAACTAAGCAAAGTGAGCATGTAACAAGAATAATGGTAGTGGCAACAATGACGATGGCAAGAGAATTTAATGTGGTAATGACGATACAGCCATGATGTTGATTGTGATTTGATGTTGGTGATGACAACAGTAGTGACATCGGTAATGGCTGTATTGATGATGGCATTTGCAATGATGAATGCATTCATTCACCTTCTTCTCGGTATTCTGGAGATGGGTTTGGGCCAGGAAGAAAAGGGTTTTGGTAAATGTCAACACTAACAATGGAGTAGAGCGCCAGAATTTGGCCTTCAAGTATGACTTTCCAGCGAGGAAAAGAAATGCAAACCTGAGCAGCATGATAACTGTTCTTATAGATGAGTTTCTTCCAGAAAGTTACAACAGGTGAGTGAATGAATCCTAATTTATACTTGGTATGTACATGTAAATGGACCATTCTTGCACCAAAGCATGATAACAGCCCTGTTTGTAACTGATTGTTTACTCTGATGGTAGATGGCAAGGCTGTTACATTGTATCTTCACTGTTTTTGCTAAATCTTGAGGTTGATGAGAACCTCTATGTTATGAAGGGAATGGCAATGACACCTGCAGTGCATGAAAGATTAATGAATATTTTCGGGAAAAATGTATCATGTTGTTCCAGACGACATCCAAACCAAAAAGGAAATGGGGTGGGGAACCATTCACCCCTTTGGTGTATCCACCTTTTACATTGTTTTCAGGCATTTCCCCCCCAAGAAAATTCCATACCCTTTGGGAGGGTTGGATATTTCCTAGAACAGGGGTGTCAAATCATGTGCCAACAGGGCCAAGAGGCTGCGGGTTTTCATTCCAACAAAAACACCGCCAGGTAATGTCACTGATGGCCTCACCTTCAAGCAGAGTAGAGGGACTAATCAGTGACATCGCCAGGTGGAGTTTTTGGTTTTAATGAAAACCTGCAGCCTCTTGGCCCTCCGTGGCAAATTGTTTGACACCCCTGTCTTAGAACACATTGTCACAGAATACCCTGAACGCTAATACCCAAAAATAAAGATCTGCACCCTCATCTTAATTTTGTCCCACTTACAGTTTGGCTTACAGTTTGTACTTGCTATCCTTTCTTCAGGTACATTGATAACAATGTTCGCCTATCAAGCATGCACAGAAAGTACACCAGTGAGATTCCAACCCACTTGCATGACAGGCCCCACCATTTCATTCAACACTACGTGGGTTGGTACTACTCGGTGAGAGATAGTGAACCATCTAGTGTGCAACTCTTAGATGGAATTAATGGAATATTCACTGTGAAAAGTCTGGATCTTTGGGATGCTTCCAAACCTCACTGGTACAAAGTATATTTTGGAAATGAGACAAATTTCCCCCACTGTGCATGCAAAGACTGGGAAAAAAATCGCATTCCATTTAAGCATTTTATCATGATTTTTATTCACTCTAAAGAATGGGAATTTCACAAGCTTCCAAAGCAATACAGAGATTTGCCATTCTTTACAATAGATGAAAATTTTGTATGCAAGAACAGAGAAACCAGCCTCCCTCCCAAGTCTCCCGATGTAGTTTTTGAAACTGATACCATTCTTGAAACTAGGCTTATGTCGTCGGAGGTGACGGCTTGGGGTATATCCCCGATCGCCCCCAATCCTTCAATTCCCCAATCCTTGAATAGACCTTGAATAGACTTTCATTTGAACTTAATTTCAGGTCAATCGGACAAATGGTCCTGAAGATATGGCCAAAATGGTAATTTTCCATCACAAAGCGCCACTTTGTGTCAAAATTTTGAACCAAACAGGTATAATGTCATCGTGGGACACATTCTCAGGCCATGACCTTTCATTTGCACTTGATTTGAGGTCAATTTGACAAATATTTCGAGAAATGATAAAAACAGTGATTTTTCAGTTTTTGGCCCCTGGTGGCCAATCTAGAAATTGTAAATTGTCCAAAATCGAATCAGTTCTTCCCCTTTATGATACTTACCTATATGTAAAACATGAAATTTCTAATTGAAATATTACTGACGTTATCGTGTTAACATGAAGGCGGCGCAGCGGCGGCGGTCAGACCAAAAACACAATATCCCCCAACAAGTAATAACATTTGTAATGGAAAAAATGGTACTGTTACTGAACTGCTTAGATGTGATTGTGAACTTCCCCCAAAGAATAAACAATGCTCAAGATCTCTTAGCAGCAGGTGTAAAAAGGCAATGAAAGAGGTGACATCTCTGATCCACATTGTTGATGATCCTGATTCAGTACATAAAGTGGAAACTCTGCTTAGAGAGTGTGTGAAAATCCGGACATCATCATGTCAAAAAGAGGAGAGGATTATTCTTGAAAGACTTTCACTACCGAAGAACAGGAAAAGGAAATTAGTCAGTGGCGCCAAACAAAAGAAATACTCAGAAATTCCTTCAAAAAAGAAAAAAACACCCTTATTCTGGCGGACATGGTGAAAAGGCTGACGTGATGAAGGCAAGCCTCCATTCCAAGGTTGATGTAACATGTTAGTCCGCCAATCCAACAAAAATTGAAACAGAAATTGTTGGTCTGGATATACAAGCTGACCCCATCGGTGCTTCTCATACATCAGCCGACAGCCTCACCACTTGCATTTCTTCTTCTTCTACATCAACCGAAGGTCTGACCACTTATGCATCCAAAGTTTTAATAGATAATGATTACCCTACTTTCGCAACTTGGATAACAATAACAAATGACGATACCACTATTGATCTGTATCCTCAAAACAAGGCGAATATACTCAATCCTGAGGGAGAATTGTTTGATTCTGAAATAACTGCTTCTCAATTATTACTGAAGAAACAATGTCCACATATAGATGGTTTAGTAGACACTGCTATACATGGCTCCAGTGTGACACCAGCAGTCGGTGAATTCATTCAAGTTATCAACACTGGTGGTCACTGGGTGTGCATAAGCACAATTAGCTGCACACCAGGTGTCATTACAGTGTATGACAGCATATACAACTCTGCAAACTCTGTCACACCATAGAGCATGGCTGCCGTATGCTTCATAGTCCCAAGAAGTCTGTGACATTCATCAATCAGAGAGTGCGGGAACAAAACAACAGTCATGACTGTGGCCTCTATGCAAAAGCGTTTGGTACAGATTTGAGTCATGGCATCAGCCCAGTTGGACGGAATTATGATAGTACACAAATGGGGCAACACTTGGTTCCTTGCCTTGAGCATCAGTGCATGTCTGCATTTCCATGCATAACAGGTGATGGCATCATGATAGAAACACCAAGTACAGCTGTTGTTCCTGTGTACTGCTCATGCAGACTGCCACTGAAAAAGGCACCATCAGTGCAATGTCATGCGTGTAAAGAAAAGTCACACCTTGCTGTTCTGCTAAAAAAGGAGTGAGGAGGATGGTAAGAGAAATAAAAAGTTATCCAAAGCTCACTGTTAAAGAATTGCAATAAATGGTAGCATCTTGGGGTCACGAAGTCTCCAAAACAACCATCAGGCGCTATCTACATGCCAACAAGCTGTTTTGGAGGCATGCACAGAAAAAACCTTTTCTCACTCACAATCATAAACGCAAATATCTGGAGTTCGCTAAGCGGTACTGGGACTTCAACTGGGACCATGTGCTTTCGTCAGATGAGACCAGGACAGAGCTTTTTGGCAAAAAACACTCTAAGTGGGTCTGGCGGAACACAAAAGATGAGTATGCAGAAAAGCGCCTCATGCTCATAGTTATTATGCCATAGTTATTAAAACGGGACAGCATGTGCGCATTTTTACCTTTAAAACTGGAGACGCTGTTACGCATTTCTACCCTTCAGACCGGGAAAGCGGATACGTCTTTTGTTGTTTTCATTACTTTTCTGACCATTTCCAGGCTCATAGCTGTTCTTTTATTGGCACTTTATACTAGGGCAGATGCCATAGTAACGCTTCAAGAAACTTTGTTTTTTATATTTTTATGTTTATTTTTATTGCATTTTAATGGAGACTTTATCATGCAACAGGGGGGTTAAAGACACGTCGCTTTTAGTCCTGGCTAGATCTCAATCATTTTCCTTTATTGAAGTGTTTTCCAATTATCGTGATTGGCAACTGAAGACACGGTTTCTCACCGTATGCGATCTAACAGCGATGAAATCATCGGCTAAATTCAGTGCAGAAAAAATGTTTACTTATTAATTGGCCAATGCTTCGCGTGATTGAACTGGTCCATGTTCCAATGAAACGCAGACTTTCATTCTCAGTATTTTGTGGGTTGATTTAAAAAAAAAAAAAAACAGTGGCACTCCTAGGTTAGCCTAGGTTATAACAAGTGTGCGGCTCAAGCCATTTGCGTGAGAGTCAACAGGTAGCCTATGCAATTTTGAATACCATAGATTTAAATACAGCAAATACGCATCCAGAGGAATGATTGTCGTCTTACCTAATCACCACTCCATCACACACTTATTCGTATGGGCAATTTAGTCTCCAATTAGCCTACATGCATTTATTTGGTCTGTGGAAGGAAACTGGAGTACCTGGAAGAAACACATGCAAACACGGGGATAACATGCAAACTCCACAAAGAAAGGCCCCAGACTAAATCTGTTGTTATTATTATTATTTTTATTATTATCATCATCAGTAGTAGTGCTATTCCTAGCAGTGCTGTAAACAGTTGTTTTATTCATTTTATAATTGATGGCCATCTATAATAATAATAATAATCATCATTATAGTTATAATGAGTAGACTTGTCAGTGACTTTCACATTCCATACTTATGATGAAAAACTGGATTCCAGAAATACTGTGCACATATCTGAGGAAGACTATGTTCATCAGGGTCGGAAAATCAGCTACAGGAAAAGGATTAGTTTCTATTTTTCCTTCTTTCTCATTACCCAGTCTGAGTAAAATGAATAAATAGAGTTATTTCAATGCATTCCAGCGCTGGCATGTGATAATATCAATTTGTAAATGTCTCCTTTATTAAGATCCCCACCACCTACTAATATTTGCTTGAGTCAAGCTAGAAAGATTCTTGCAGAAGTAGGAAACATGACTGATTTGAAACGGTATTTTTTATTGTTGGCGCTATCATATCACTCCAAAAATCCGATTAAAATGTATTTGTTGATCATATTTCACGAAGTCTTTTCACAACTGTGCAGAGTCCAGTGACCAGGCCTATCCTCCCTAAGGTTGCACTGGATAGATTATATCTATCACTGTGATACGCTTTGGGTCCCAAACGCAGTCTTCTTCTTGGCCACTGGTCACCATCCCACAATTTGGAGGGACCCAGGCCGTGTCGTATCCATAATTATGCCAGGTCTTCTGCATTGGGTGGCCCTGATGATCGATTCTCTTCACTTTGCCAACCCTAACTGAGAGCTTCAGAACGAGGCGTAGCTGTATGGGGATATTCAGAGGGTACCTGCTGGCCTTCCTCAGGTCACGACTGACGTAAACTCCAGGCCCCAGCATGCCGTCTCTAGATGGAATGAACCCAAGAAATACAATCAGTATGCCAGCCAGGATTGAGGTGCCGTGGTACATGATGTACGTTCGGTCATCTGTAGGTTGAGTGTGACTTTCCAAACACAATGGAGGTGGGCGATGCCTTTCTGTAGAATCATAGATGCCATAATCCTGCAACAATAACAGAGAATCATCAATTGTTGAATAAAAAAATTATGGAAATATAGTCAATTGAAAGGATTTAACATTGTGTATGCATTCAAAGATCAATGCAAGGTATGTACATTGTCCAGCACTGCCACATCACAGGAGGCTTAACTTCTTGTCTTGGACTGTTGCGCAGTGTTCTGGTCGAAGTAAGGTGTTCATCATACTATAATTTGAGGAACGTTTGTCTGTCTGTTTGTCTGTCTGTTTGTTTGTTCCCCTACTCCTCCGAGGTCCTCTAACGGATCTTCACCAAACTTGGCGGGTCTATGTAGGTTGTCCCTGGAATTGTCCTTGAGGGGTTAGTTTTTTGAAAGGTCAAGGTCACTGGGGTCAAAGGTCAATTTTTTGCACGCCAAGGGTAATTCACTAGCCATAAAAAAATCAGTGATTCGGGGGAAAAAAAAAAAATTGAAATCCTTGTAAATCTGAACCTTTTTGGTCATGCCGTGCTTTCAGTAAGGAGGACATTTCACTGAGTACACAGTGGTGGCGGCACAGAGGGGCTGGTGGGGCGGAGACGCGCAGATAGCATGTTTTGTTTTTACACTCTAGTGAAGGGTTGCTCAGGATTGGGACCTTGTGAGCATGCGCAGAGGGTTCGCTGGCCATAACAACCGTACATGTGATGCATAGAAGTCATTGGATAGCAATGAATAGTGATAACTTCACCATATAGTTAGCTAGCTGGCATTATAAGCACCAAATATAACAAGCTAAGCTAGCTAGCTAACGTTAGTTGCCTAGCCTAGTTAGCTAACAATTGCAACAATTTGGTGCTTGTTGACTAAAGAAACCTATAAACTATCTCCAATCACTCAATGATATACTCATCTGCTTAACAGCAGTTATAGTCCACGCCCCTTTGAAGCTTCCCCGGTAACGATGTATTGATTGGCTCGTTTCTTATCCAATTCATCAGTGTTTAAACTTTCCACAGTAACTGAAAGACATTGATTGGACATTAAGAGAAGTATTAAAATCCTTTGCTTATCAGCAAGCCGATTGTATCCTCTCAACATTGAGCACATTGCGCAGCTGAAATTGACGCGATTTATAGAAAAAAAAACAGGCCTGAAGTGTTCAGCTACATTTACAGGATTTAAATTAGGCAAAGACATGGTCAATGGGAATTATTTCGAATGAAACAGGACTGGAGGGTTCTTTCTGCTGGATACATCGGTCTCTGGAGGAGGGATTCGTGAAAAAGGTTAGGCTGCTACTTTTGCCTTTTGTTTAGGAATGTATACCACATTCAATAAAATCAAATGCCGAGGTTTTTTTCCTGCCCATGCATTTCGGTGGACCCCCTAGTAAGTTCATCGCACCATTCTATTAAATCTAGGGAGGCATATATTGTTTAACTTTCCCTGAAAGTGGAATGTCTGTTCTGTCAAAATAAGGTATATTTCAGATATTACTGAGTTAGTGAGCTTCACTTGTTCCTTATAAGGTGATGAAAGTGTTGAAATAAGGTTGTGAGGTTGGAAGTGGGAACTACAGGCTTTTCATTGCAGGGTGAAGGTTCTGACCGATTAATAAGCTATTTATTTAATGAGTATGTGTGCTGGCCTGGGGGACTTTGAAGAAAATGGACAAAACTATAAACTTTATTATGGAGAAGAGCCATGTTTTGTGTTTGGAGAAGTCACTGGTGACCACTGATGTTCAACTGCACTGATATTGATAAATTCATACTCAATCTAACGAGAAAATAATTAGTTCATATTGAATTTCATACCTCAAAAGTTTATTTGTGGTAAATATATGATTATTTTATGATTTGACAGAGCACCATTTTGAGGATGACTTCTCAGACTTTGGGGAGCCAACTGGATAGCTGTCTAGTTTGGCTCATAGCAAGTTGGTGATCTAGAATGTAATGCTGTATATGAATAATGCAAGGTGTTTAATTGATCCCAGAAATGTATAGTTTTAACCCCCAGCCATTTTTCAATTCTCAGTATTATTTTTTTTGTAACTTCAATGCTGAACTTTCATGAAGATTTTTTGTGTTTACAGCGCCTTTTCTCAACCCAAATTATGAAAATAAACTGAAATGTGATAGAATTCTATACGCTTGAGGTGTCTTGATTCAGTTGAGCCATACGCTTCCTCTCTGTGACACTGCAGTCTTGAGTTATTAAGCCTTAAAAAAGGTAACACCTAAATAGCCAGATTCAGCTTCTGCGCAAAGGGGTTAATGATGCAATATTATCTTAGTGCTTCACTAGTTCTACCATTTGCTTGCCACTCAGAAGTTCCTAAAATGTAGCCCTTCCAAAGTAGATTGTGTTGCGGTCTGTGTAACCTGTAGCATAGATAAATGTTTGGGATAAAGGCTTTCACTAAGCTATTTACCCCGTTACACAAATGATTCAAACTTACAACAAATTTCTGTGAAAAAAAAAACACGAATCCAAGATGATAGAGGGTGTTATTACTTTAATGACTAGGTGGTGGTATAAATAAGATGTTTGTGGATAAAATATACCTTAAGAGAGACATTGAATATAGCTCAAGGTACCACCAAAATTTGCCTCTCAAAATGCAGGAAATATCATTTCAGGGGGTTAAAATTTTTAAATTTTTTCCAGTGGAGCATTCCCCCGGACCGCCTACAATTGCCACACCTTCACCACGCCACACCTCACATCTACGGTGCTTGCTAATCTTGCCCCCCCCAGCACAAATATGCTGCCACTACCTCTGGTACACATGCTGCAATTCCCATCATGCCCCAACAAATTTGTTCAATAACTGAATAGACAGCAAGGGTTAATTCCAGTCCTAACTAAACTTGGACTAGTGTGCTTCAGCACTGTGCTCATCTACTGTTACTTTTAAACACTCTCAATACTCTCACTGTTTTACTCTCAAACACTCTCAGTACTCTCACTGTTTTACTCTTAAACACTCTCAGCACTCTCACTGTTTTACTCTTAAACACTCTCAGTACTCTCACTGTTTTACTCTTAAACACTCTCAGTACTCTCACTGTTTTACTCTTAAACACTCTCAGTACTCTCACTGTTTTACTCTCAAACACTCTCAGTACTCTCACTGTTTTACTCTTAAACACTCTCAGCACTCTCACTGTTTTACTCTTAAACACTCTCAGCACTCTCACTGTTTTACTCTTAAACACTCTCAGTACTCTCACTGTTTTACTCTTAAACACTCTCAGTACTCTCACTGTTTTACTCTTAAACACTCACAGTACTCTCACTGTTTTAATCTAAAACACTCAGTAATCTCACTGTTTTACTCTTAAACACTCACAGTACTCTCACTGTTTTAATCTAAAACACTCTCAGTACTCTCACTGTTTTACTCTTAAACACTCACAGTACTCTCACTGTTTTTGGCGTAAATGTGCTGCTGCTTTCATGAGTGGGGTTAAGTGTTCTCAGCTTGGTAAAACCCACTTTAACATGACCAGTTATCTCCGAAGTCATGAGAAAAATATTTAAGTTCATGATCAACAAAGTAGACAAGATACAAAGCTTCTAAATAAAAAGTCAGGTACAAGCATCAACAAAATTATAAGTTATTGATAGTTTGGCTGACAACCACAGGCTACGGCACGTCACAGTAAATCATGAAAAAAAACTTAACACATAAACTTCAAGCCTTCATTTAAGGGCATTCATACCCAAATTTGACAAAAGATCATAGAATTACAGCATTTACATGCCACCCCGCACCCCATTTTTTAAGTGACCAAAATTAAAGCTGAACTTCTGCACTTCAAGCTCATCTGAGTGATTTGTTTCAAATATGTTGTGGTGTCGTACGGAGCCAAAATGATGAAAATGTTTATGGACTTGACAGTAAGTTGAGCAGAGAGCTCCAATAATGCCACATCACCCTCAGCTGACACTGCATCTTACAGCACGTCTTAATGGGAGGACATTTTAAATCAGCAGCCTCACCTCTTCTCCTCTGTAATAGGCCATGGGTCCCTTGTTCTGGTTGCCCTGGTTTAACTGACCTGGTTGTGCTGGTTCACACATTCTGAATGTGCCTCTCACACGGCGAGGCTCTTATAATGATCCCTGTGTTCATGTCTGGAAATCTGGAGAAATGCCTCTAGGGTGTACCTTATAAAATGAGTTAGTCATCATAATTCCAGTTTCAGTTTTGGAATGCAGCGCAAAAAGTTTGTGTCTGAAACCCTTAAGGTCTGAGATTATTGATTACAAAACATTACATTGATTCAGCAGACACATTTATCTGAAGTGTTGGACACTAAGTTAGTCCAATAAGGTCAATGAAACAGCTCCGCTATAGACTGGACAAAGTACAATCATATTGGGCCTCAATCTGCTCAATCATGTGTGCAAGTGCTTTCAGTAGGCATTTGTGAGGCATAGTATGGTAGTGCAAAAGACAAGTTACAAAACAAACAAGTAAGCCAACAATTTGACTCTCAAAGGAAGGGGCTAGATATTCCAGTTAGATGGAAGTAATGATGCTTTGGGGATGGGGGATTTTTATATTCAACCATGGTTCATTAACACCTGGGTTTGAGTGATGTCACACTGGTTATTCAGAAATCTATGAGAGGTGATTATCAGGTTGATCAATTGAGGTGATATATTTTCCATCATACTGCTTGATCAGAACATGCTTATTTTCATTTACAGATGCAAACATTGTCACAGGACTCTCACCTTCACTTATGACAATCTATTACACCACCCTGTTATGGAAATCCCCTGCAGTCAAAACAGGAAGAGCCTGTTTTAAACACCTAGAGAAGATTCACCTGGAAAAGAGTGGCCCAATGGGGATGGAGAATTAACAGAAATGAGAAAATATAAGCATATTCTCTTGTTACCCAATATGACCCAGTTTCAACAAGTCATTCCAGGCGCAAAATACCCCACCTGAGGCAGAGGTTTTGGTGCTGTGGGTGTTGAAAAACCCGGGACACCCCTGACATTCAAGCCCAACTGCTAACAAGTCTAACATTGCATCATTTTATAGCATGCAGTGCTGTGAAAAAGCATTTTCCCCCTTCCTGACTTAATTTATTTCTGCTCATTTGTGATATTCAAATGTTTCAGATCATCCAACTAATTTGATTATCAAACAAAAACATAAAACTAAATCAGCTTTTAAATTATCTAGTTTGAAACTCCCGGTATTAATGACAGTGGCAGGCACGTATCTGTCACATAAACATGCTAAAAAATTACCTCTCAAGAGACCTTGTTGACTTGCCCCCTGAAAGAAATGCCTCTGCCTTACCGTCTGTGACGACTGTTGGCGCTGCCATTGGCCAGGATGAAGATGGCCTCATGCTGAGAAATGCACCAAAGCAGCGTGCATCTGACGCCCTATTGAGTTTGTCTTACCATCTTGGACATTTGGAAGAAACAACAGCATACTGATATTCTGCACTAAACTGTTAACTCTCCAACTCTTTTTGGTGACACACACACTAAAACCACCATTTTAACGCACGACATTGATGGTAAGGGTTCAGCGCTCATAGTTGCATCTATACCACATTAAATCCATGAAACGGACAATGAAAGTGGAAGTTAAATGCATTTTAAATAATCATTTTACCAAACCAAGAGAGAGGACTGAGAAATTTAAAAAAATTATTTCTCAAAAACCGCGCGATAAATAATTTTCTAAATCAGGCAATCAACTTGCCTTGGTACCTTTTGATTGAATTGACAGAAGTGGCTCTAGTAGGGGCGCTGTACTTTATGAATATGCAAGATGGCCTGTGGAGGCCAAATGGTTGCAGAGAGAGATTAAGTTTGCATCATCGACATATAGGAAGTCATATATGACCTATTTTGGCTATGTTAAACTTGACCTCAGATGACTTTGAAAGGTCAAACTTGAGGTGAAGGAAATTATTAACAATGTTACACGATACGACTTGAAATTCCAAAAACTTATTCCTCAAAAACTCTCTGATAACTTTTTTCTAAATCTGGCAATCAACTCATCTTGATACACTTTATGCACAGTGCGAGAGCCATTTTGATTGAATCGACGGAAGTGGGTCTGGTGGGGGCACTGTACTTTAACATTGGGCCTTATGGAGAATGGGCAAAATGGCCTGTGCAAGCAAAATTGTTGCAGATAGAGATTACGTTTCTATTAAAAATATATAGGAAGTCATACATGAGCTATACCTAGTTGTGTTAAAGTTGACCTCAGATGACCTTGAAAGTTCAAACTTGAGGTCAAAGCAAAATATTACAATTTTCAAAGGCTTCTAGGCTGATGATTGGGAACATATGTGTATTAAACACTTAAAGGAAGTCATATATGAAATTGATTCTTTTGATGGTCATGAACTTGACCTTGGGTGACCTTTAAAGGTCAAACTTCACAGAGCAAAATTTCAACGACTTCTTTTACCAAAACTAAAACAGATAGAGCTTATTTTTGTATCATGGGCATAGGTACTTATGTATGAGTTTCATTTGGTGATCTTGAACGTGACCTTCAATGGCCAAACTTTACAGTGAAATTTCAATAACTTACAACCCCGATTCCGAAATAGTGGGGGCGAGTGTAAATTGTGAATAAAATCAAAATGCAGGGACTTTCAGATGACATGAGCCAATATGTTATTTACAATAGAACATCGATAACATTTCAGATGTTGAAACTGAGACATTTTACATTTTTTATCCAAAAAATGAGCTTATTTCAAATTTTTTGGCTGCAACAGGTCTCAAAAAAGTTGGGAAAAAACGGTTGGGGCTGAAAAAGCTATTAATATATACAAGGAGAGAATCAGCTGAAACAACATCTAGCAAGTAATTAAGTTAACTGGGATCAGGTGTGTAACATGATTGGCTACAAAACAAATGTCTTAGACACGCTAAGTCTCTCAGAAGTAAAGATGGCCTGAGGCTCTCCAACCTGGGAAGGCTCGCGTAAAAAAAAGTGTGGAATACTTTAACAACAATGTTCTTCAACGTCAAATTGGAAAGGCTTTGAAGGTCTCATCATCAACAGTGCGTAACATCATCAAAAGATTCAGAGAAACTGGAAAAATCTATGTGCTTTAGGGAAAAGGCCGAAGACCTTTACTGGATGCCCGTGATCTTCGGGCCCTCAGACACCACTGCATCACTCACCGGCATGATTCTGTCATTGACATTACAGCATGGGCCCAGGAATACTTCAAGAAACCACTGTCTGTAAAAATAAAAAAGTTCGCCATGCCATCCACAGATGCCACCTAAATCTCTGTCATGCAAAAAGGAAGCCATTATTGAACATGATCCAGAAGCGCTGCCATGTTCTGTGGGCCAAGGCTCAATTTAAATGGACTGTAGCAAAGTGGAAAAGTGTTCTGTGGTCAGAGGAGTCCAAATTTGACATTCTTCTTGGAAATCTAGGGCGTGTGTCCTTCGGGCTAAAGAGGAGAAAGACCACCCCTCCTCTTGTCAGTGTTCAGTTCAAAAGCCAGCATCTCTAATGGTATGGGGATGCATTAGTGCATATTGTGTGGGACACTTGCATTTTTTCAAAAGCACGATGAATGTTGAAAGGTATATAAGGGTTTAAGAGCAACATATGCTCCCCTCCAGATAACATCTATTCCAGGGATTGCCTTGCGTATTTCAGCAGGACAATGCAAAACCACATACTGCAGCTATTACAACAGCATGGCTTTATAGTAGAAGAGTCTGTGTGCTGAACTGACCTGCCTGCAGTGCTGATCTTTCACCGATTGAGAACATTTAGCGCATAATTAAATCAAACGTCCGTCAAAGGAGACCCAAAACTCTCCAGCAGCTGGAAGCCTGTACTAAAAAAGATCGGGATCAAATTCCAATGACTAAACTCAAAAAACTTGTCTACTCAAAGACCAGACGCCTCCACTCTGCGTTAAAAAGAAGAGGGGCTGCTACACCGTGGAAACCAAAACCCTGTCCCAACTTTTTTGAGTCCTGTAGGAGCCATTTGAAATTAGCTCATTTTGTGTATAAATTTGATAAATTTCTCAGTTTCAACATTTGCTATTTTATCTCTGTTCTATTGTGAACAAAATATTGGCTGGTGTGATCTGAAAGACATTGTGTTTTGATTTTATTCACAATTTACACTTTGTCCCAACTATTTCAGAATTGGGGTTGTATTTCAGCAAAATCATTACAGATAGAGTGGAGGTTTGTATTGAAGACAGATAGGAAGTCATATATGAACTTTCATTTCGTGACCTTCATATACACCTTTTGAAGGTCAGACTTGTCCGAGTGAAAATTCTACGATTTCTATCACTAAAACGGTCACTGATAGAGCCTAAATTTGTGACACAGACTTAAAGGAAGTCACACATGAATGTTCATTTGACAACATTGAACTTGACTGTTGGTGACCTTTGAAGGTCAAACTTGACATAATACAATGACAATGACTTGTATTGCCAAAACGGTCACAGATGGAGCCTAGGTTTGTATTAGAGACATATAAGAAGTCATATATGAGCTTTCATTTGGTGACCTTCATATTAACCTCGAAGGTCAAATGTGACCTAGGGAAGATTTAGTGACTTGTATCACTAAAATGGTCACAGATGGAGCCTAGGTTTGTGTTACTGACATCCAGGAAGTCACATATGAATTTTCATTTGGTGACATTCAACTTGACTTGACCTTTGAGGGTCAAACTCGACAGTGAAATTACAATGACTTCACAAAAACTGTCATAGATTGAGCCAAGGTTTGTGTAGAGACATTTAGAAAATCGTACATGAAGTCCATTTACTGACCTATACTTTACCTACTGTGACCTTTAAAGTTCACGATTGACATATTGAATTTTCAATGACTTTTATCACCAAAACTGATTCAGAGTTTAGGATTATATGACAGGTCTTATAAATGTATGTGAACTTTTTAGTGACCTTTGCATTGACTTTCAATGATTCGAATGTCAAACATCCCATTAAATTTTCGAAACTTGTATCATCACTATACTTGCCGGTAAGCTACAGGACCCTTGGTTCTATTTTTTCTGTTAATACAGCAGTTTTCTAAGATTTTCTCACAAGAAAGTTTGCGCTCTCTACAACAGTAACACTCCTGATCATTTTTTTGTGGAATGAGATGATCGCTCTTGCACCAGCTGGAAGCTGCCATATTTCGTCTTCTTCCCTTCAAGAGACTTGCAGTCTCCAGCATCTCCTCGTCTGAATCAGAAAGCGAATCTTCAATTTCAAATGTGGTTGAAGGTGTGTCTGACCTTTCAGGTTCAAACGTATCTCCTCCAATCTCATCCATTTTTGGCTGGAGTAAAATATTTGGGGGTTCGATAGAGATGAACAAAAAACACGGGACAGTTCTGGATATTGGCTTATACCTGTGCGTTAGGCAGTAATAATGCACTGACCTGACGTCTGGTACGCCATCACGGGTATCCATGATTGTAAAATTCATCACTCCACTGTTAAATATCTTCCATGTACAACATGTATATTTTTCGAGAAAGGAGCCAATGAATGGAAGCAGTAGCCTTGCACTTCTCTTTTTGAGGAAGGATTGTTGACCTCTACAGTTTTAAAGTAACAGGAACATTAAACCTTAATTCTTTCCCTTTCTCTTCCAGTGTGGAAAAAATATCATCATCATTATTATTACAGTATAACACAACTTAACCACTTTACTCAGATGCCACATCAAGCCAGCCCCTGCCTACATGTGCATGACCCATATTCTCCACTTTATAAGTCAGGAATTGAGAGTCGCAGACACTGGAAAAATGACTTTAATGAAGCAAGACACTCCTATCATTTGGGATTAAAACATATTTCAGTTTATTTTCATAATTTTAGGACAAAAAGTATCTGATTTATGATGATGTACGCCGTGCAGAGAGGTCTGGCCTAATGATTTGTAAATGGGAAAGAGAGAAGAGGAGGGTTCACCAGCACAGTCACATGACCTAGCATTATCTCTTGCCTGGCTTTGGGTTGATTATTTCTATAACCGTGATGCGGTTGGGGTCCCAAACGCAGTCTTCTTCCTGACCGCTGGGCACCATCCCGCATTTTGGAGGGACCCAGGCCGTGTCGTAGCCATGGTCGTGCCAGGTCTTCTGCATTAGGTGCCCTTGGCAATCGATTTTCTTCACTCTGCCGACTCTAACGTTGAGCTTCAGAATGACGCGTTCGTGCTCTGGGAGCTCCAGGGGGTACTTGCTGGCCTTCCGCAGGTTCCGGCTGATGTAAACTCCACGCCCCAACATCCCATCACTGGACTGACGGAACCCAGAGGCCATAATCTGTTCGGCAGCCGCTCTTGAGGTTCCGTGATACATGGTGTACGTCTGCCCTCTCGCAGGTGCTGTGTGGCTCTGTAAATGCTGAGTGGAGATGGCAGACATGTTTTCATCCAAATGAAGCCAAAATCCTACGCTGATAACAGAGTATCATCAAACATATTCACCAAAAAACAAATCCAGACAATGAGAAGTGTAGGGATAGAAAAACTGTGTATGCATTCAAAGATCAATGCAGCGTACATTGTCCAGTGCTGCTACACAAGTGCCTGAATGCTTCATCTTGGACTGTTACGCAGCATTCTGGTCAAAGAAAGATGTTCATGATACAGAAAGCAGTCATTCCAGGGAAAAAAAAAATCTTTTTTTGAAATCTTTGCAAATCTGAACCTGTTTGCTCATGGGGTGCTTTCTGTAAGGAGGACATTTCACTGAGTACATGTGCCGCAATCACCATCATACCCCAACAAATTTGTTCAACAACTGAATAGAGAGCAAGGGTTAACTCCAGTCCTAAACTTGGATTAGTGTGCTTCAGCACTGCGCTCATGCACTGTTACTTTTAAACACCCTCAGTACTCTCACTGTTTTACTCTCAAATACTCTCAGTACTCTCAGTTTTACTCTTAAACACTCACAGTTTTGCTCTTAAACACTCTCAGTACTCTCACTGTTTTACTCTGAAACACTCACAGTACTCTCGCTGTTTTTGACGAAAATGTGCTGCTGTTTTCATGTGTGGGGTTAAAGGAGGAGGCCGCATCTCGGCAAAGTATATTTCAGTGGAAAGTAGACTTCTTAAAGTGCCTAAAACGCATAGTTTTATAAATTTTAATTTGATAATGACCTAGTGCGACCCCTTTTTAAAATCGGCAGGGCAGACATTTTTACTTGGGGAATCTAAGGCTGCATTCGGAATGCACACTTGTCCACTCGCTCACTCACTCTCCATATTGTTTTCAATGTAGAACATTCACTACATTGTGCCCTATATAGTGGGTGAGTGTGCATTTTTAACGCGTTATCCAATCAAATGCCCGTGCCGCGGTGCATGTGGCGTCAGTTATTCTCTTCAGTGATGTCATTTTTTCTCTTTCCTGTCATCAGGGCCATGGAGTTGTTCAAAAGGCCTTCAGTAAGCTATCCCCTTACGGCTTGGCTGCCTGCAGGCTTTTTTTATTTAAGCTGGGCTGATTAACAATCAAACAATTTATCGACTGAGCGACCAAGACCAATACATGACCTATAGTTAGAAATGGTAATGAAAAGGTGAATTCCCGTTGCCTACATTTATATTATTAATATGGCATTGTAAATTTGAAACATTCACTGACTTTGCAGCATTTACTTTCGCCGTCCAAAGGACTGTCACACGGCTGTGCAACTTGCCTTACAGCGCCTTTTCGAAAAAATGAATTCTCCCAGCCTTGCAAACTAATTTCCGCAAATCTGTGCTGCTTAACGATCAACACAACGGCTGAAATTATGAAGACATATTGATATTTTACGTCGTCATTTATGCGCAGAAGACGCCTTATAATTTTGTGGTGCAATTCAAAACAATGCTATCAAAAGTAAATTAGACTGTTGTCAGTTTTTACCAATTAGTCTGAGCAACTGTAGCTAATCGGGAGATGTCAACTGCAAGAGGTTTAGGTTATTAAGCATTTAAAGGTGAGGTTTCCGAAGATCAAATTCAAAATCAGCAGATTCCCCAAGTCCCCAAGAAAAAATGTCTGTCCCCTGAGATTGAAGCCAATTTGAAGACTTTGCTGGTTGAAAAATGTGTTGCACTGGATCATTACTAAATTAAAATTAATAAAACTATGCACTTTAGACACTTCAAGAATTCAACTTTCCACTGAAATATACTTTGCCGAGGTATCCTCCTTTAAGAGCTCTCATCTTGGGAAAACCCTCTAAAACATGACCAGTTAAGTCCAAAGTCATGAGAAAAATATTTAAGTTCATCAAAAGATTATCAACAAAGTGGACAAGATACAAAGCTTGCGAATAAAAAGTCAGGTTTGAGCATCAATAAAATAATAAGTTATTGCGATTTTGGCTGACTACCACAGGCTACTGCTGGTCACAGTAAATCACGAAAAGCCCAACGCAGACTTCCAGCCTTTATTCCCAAATTTGATAAAAGATGATAGAATTACAGCACTTTCATGTCACACCTGACCACACCGCCTTTTTTAAGTGACCAAAATTAAAGCTGAACTTCTACACTTCAAGCTCATCTGAGTGATTTTTTTAAAATCTGTTGTGGTGTCGTACGAAGCCAAAATGATGAAAATATTTATGGACTTGACAGTAAGTTGAGCTGAGAGCTCCAGTAATGCCACATCACCCTCAGCTGACACTGCATCTTACAGCACGTCTTAATGGGAGGACATTTTAAATCAGCAGCCTCACCTCTTCTCCTCTGTAATAGGCCATGGGTCCCTTGTTCTGGTTGCCCTGGTTTAATTTACCTGGTCGTCCGGGTTTAATTGACCTGGTTGTGCTGGTTCACACACGCTGAATGTGCCTCTCACACGGCGAGGCTCTTAAAATAATCCCTATGTTTATGTCTGGAAATCTTGAGAAATGCCTCTAGGGTGTACCTCAATCACCCTTATGAAATGAGTCAGTTATCATAATTTTAGTTTCGGTTTCCGAATGCAGTGCAAAACATTTTTGTCTGAGACCCTTCAGTTCAGTCAGGTAAACTCATGCTTCAATAAAATAGAACAATTTATTCATGGGTATAAGCATTACATTGTATTTTGGAAGCAGCTCTGCTCTGGAGGAATGTCCTACCTAGGCACAGCAAACATACAAACATAGTCATGAACAGAAATCAAAATCCCTCCGATATGAGCAGAACCAAACAGGTGGAGGCTGGGGTGGAGGCGGCAAGCAAAAAACCACACAGCATGTTGCATAGCATGAAATGTCATTGCAAACAGCAGCGGAAGTGAGTGAGCTTGACGTCTTTCAAATAGACCGCTGTATGACCTTGTGATGTGTCTCCACCAATTGTGTGCCAGCATGCTGCTGCTGACGTGCTGGTAGCTTACCAGGCTGCTGTCAGCTGATGTAGCTCTTCTCCAGTTTCCTACCTGAACTAGTTACACTCATTTGTGGGATTATGGATTACAAAACATTACATTGATTCAGCAGACGCATTTATCCGAAGTGTTGGACACTAAGTTCGTCCAATAAGGCCAATGAAACAGCTCCAAAATAGACCGGACAAAGTACAATTCATATTGGGCATCAATCTGCTAAATCATGAATAAGTGCTTAAAGTACTCAGTAGGTATACGTGAGGCATAGTATTGTTGTGCAAAAGACAAGTTACAAAACAAACTAAAAGTAAGCCAACAGTTTGACTTTCAAAAGGAGAGGTTAGATGGTCCTATTAGATGGAAGCAATGATGTTTTGGAGATGGGGTATTTTTATATTCATGAAAAAGACACAAATGCGCTCAACTCCCGAAAAGTTATAAAGAATTAAGCAATGGGTGCTGAAACCTATGAAAAGAAAAACACTATTGATTAGTGTATTTTTATATTCAACCATGGAATCATTAACACCTGGGTTTGAGTGATGTCACACTGGTTATTCAGAAATCTATGAGAGGTGATCATATTGAGGTGATACATTTCCCACCATACTGCTTGATCAGAACATCGTTATTTTCATTTACAGATGCAAACATTGTAACAAGACTCTCAACTTAACTTATGACAGTCTATTACACCACCCTGTAATGGAAATCCCCTGCAGTCAAAACAGGAAGAGCCTGTTTTAAACACCAGGAGAAGATTCACCTGGAAAATAGTGGTCCAATGGGGATGGAGAATTAACAGAAATGAGAAAATATAAGCGTATTCTCTTGTTACCCAATCTGACTCAGTTTCAACAAGTCATTCCAGGTGCAAAATACCTCACTTGAGGCAGAGGTTTTAGTGCCTTAGGTGTTGGAAAAACCTGGGACACGCCTGACATTCAACCCCAACTGCTAACAAGTCTAACAGCATCACACCATATTGTAGCATACAGTGCTGTGAAAAAGTATGTGCTCCCTTCCTGATTTCTTTTATTTTTGCTCATTTGTCACAAGCAATGTTCAATCTTTCTGGATAGTACAGGATCCTGCAATCTGGTGCAATTTTGCTAGTAACACCTTTCTGCAGACGTAGATGCCTGCGGACATAGAGCAGCTCTTTTTATGGAAGCAGTTGCACTACTCAATCACGTGATGGCACCTCCGGATCAGTTACTGAATGTTCACAAGCCAGCAGAGCGCCGTTTTTCAGGAGTTGCATGAATTAAATTCCTCAGCTAAGCCTGATGTGCAAACTGCTCAATATCCTTGCCCATTGTACTGTAAACACCGTGCAACTCGGCCAAGGAGGGTCCTAGCTGAGGCGGAAGGTCTCAGCATGTTTGCCTTAACAGCCAGGGAATAGAAAGTCCTAGCGATCTCCATTATAATAATGGGGTCTGGCTGCAGCGTCAGCACTAGACCACTGCCTCAGGCCAAACGTGATGACGTCTTTAACGTTCTGCTTTTAAATGGCCTGAAACGTGAGAAAATGTCACTTTTTGAAGACGTCAAGGATTTGACCCCCCTGGAATTGAATGAAACTTGGCACATAGGTAGATATTGTAGTCTCACAGAAAAAGCCAAATCTTTAGGTCCATATCTCACTTAGACTGCCAGTGGCGCCACCTGGAAACCACTAAAGTGGCTCAGTTTTGCTTTTGTCACCACATTTTAAATCAATTATTATAACTTAAGTGTACACAGTTCCAGATGTGTCATTCTTTGATCATGACCTGTGACACTTTAGGTCTGGAGTCTTACAGCACGTTGGTAATGGGAGGGCATCTTAAATCAGCAGCCTCACCTCTTCTCCTCTGTAGTCGGCCATGGGTCCCTTGGTCTAGTTGTCCTGGTTGTCCAGGTTCACACATCCTGAATGTGCCTCTCACACGGTGAGGGTCTTGTAATGATCCCGATGGGGTAGTTGACTGCAATCACCTCCGGTTATCATTTTGGCGGGCTTTTGCACATAGGGTAGTGAGAGAGGGCAGAGTGCCTACTTCACAGATAAGTTTCAATTTATGATACATGTATTTAATTACACAAAAAATAAATGAATAAGATAAAACAAATTAAATAAATGTTGGCTGATGCGTACCAAGGGTAGTCTGGCTAGATTAGTGCAACTCATCTTGTAAACACAGGGCATTTTACTCGTTTTGTTTTTTTTTAAAAACTTTCTCTGTCAAAGTGAAAAGTACTAATCAAAGAGTTACCTAAGAACCTTAATGTCTGCGGGACCAGACAAAATGGGAGATATCTTCATAATTCACATAATTTAACAGACTTATCGTTGTTTACATCTGGAAATCTGAGCAATGTCTCTGACATCTTTCTCAATGAACCTAACTAGATGAGTCATGCGATTATCTCTTAGTTTCCATTTCCCAATGCAGCGGTAACAAGTTTCCACCTTTTCAACAGCGCCGGATAACTACATTATTAATTCCCTGAAAATTTATTCAGCTCTCAAAGGGTTAAAGTGCTGTGACTGAGTCAATGATGCAAATCACAACCACAGAACATGTTTGTCTGATTTTATGGGATATTATTAGCATATTCCACTCCACTTTTATTTGGTTCAATTTGGAGATAGAGAGATGTGTGATTTTGCAATCCCATTGAACATGATGCATTTTTGCCTCTTTCATTGGCTTTGGTTGAAGCACTGTGACACAGCCTGTCTTATGAGTCATTGCTTTGCATGCACTGGTATTTGCTTCAGGAAATGTACATCTAGTTATCATTGTACTCCTTAAAGGGTTAAACAACTTTTCACTGAATCATAATTTATTTTATTTATCACTGATTTTTATAAAATGCAGATGGTTCATTCAAGATGTCTTTCTTATGAAAACTGGAGTGGCAAAGGTGCATTGTGGGTAAGACACTTGGCTCAATGGAACAATATTACACATACATCAGGGCCGGCTGGTGAACTGGAAATAGGAGACGCACAAACCATCCCTTAAAAAAGAATAATCGGTCATGACCTGCTTTCAATTTAAATGACCATCACAGAAACTCCGAAAACTCTCAACATTGTCAGGTGAGGCCATTTTTCATGAATAACGCACGCCTGTCAACTCTCACGTATTCAGTGTGAGTTACATGGCATATTTACGTTCCACTGCTGTAGTCAGCAATTATTCAATCAACGTATATGTAAGAGATTCTCGTGCGGAATGGAAGTTCTTGTGCACAGGAGGTTTATCAGTTTTATGTGGGTTAAAATGGATTTCACTTCTAGTAATTGGAAACCGATAATGACTCCAGACTTCTCACATTTTTGTTTACTCAGGGGTTGGAAGCAATGGAATTGTATAAAGATGTTTCAAATGATCTATTTTCATTTAAACAATTTGAAAAATCATGAAGCACATGCATTGCTTCCAAGTCCTGAGTAAAGAAAAGCATGAGAATCTCTTATATTAGCGTTGACTGAATAATTGAAGCACCAATTACTAAAACCCCATAAGTCACACTTGACTTGACTTGACTTGACTTGTGAGGTTTTAGTAACCAGTGCTTCAATTGCTGACTACAGCAGGGGAACGTAAATATGCCACTTAAACTCACACCAAATGTGTGAGAGTTGACAAGTATGCGTCATTAATGAAAACTGACCACATCTGATAATGTTGAGGGTTGTCGTAGTTTCTGTGATGGTAATTTAAATGAATGGGTGAAAACAGGTCATGACCAATCATTAATTTTAAGAGATGGTTTGAGCCTCTCCTATCGCCAGTGCGCCAGCCGCCTCTGACATACAGCATGAATGTCCTACAGGAGATTCAAAGCCCAGACTGGGAAACACCAAGTAGCCGTGTCTCTGTACTCATTGCAGAAACTCCCTCGTCTCACTCGTGAGTTTATTTGCATTAATTTGGCTCTCCTGCTGGTTTGAGTGGGTCAGTTGGGGAGCAGTGAGTTCCTGCTTTTTCTGGATCAGGTCTTCACTCAATATTCGGCTCCGTCGCTAACCTGGGGCAGGTGTCAGTTTTTGCAAATTTTGCATTCGTATCTTGATGAGTCTTTAGAGCTACAGGACATGAAACTTTATTTCTTTGCTCGGTCTCTCTTGTTCCCCGTCTGAAAGAATTTCTGTTATTATTATTATTATTATTATTATGCAAACAGAATCCAACCTTTCCCCATTTTGCCGAAGCTAAATCAAGCCAGTCCCTGCCTTTGAGTGCATAACCCCTGTTCAAGGCTTTATTACTCAGGATTTGAGTGTCACAGTGACCAGATAAATCACGCCAGTGAAGCAAGACACGCATATCATTTGCAATTAAAACTTATTGCTGTTTATTTTTTAACTTTGGAACAGAAACAGTGCTCCATTAATGATAAGGCACGTCGTGTATAGAGCTCTTTCCTAATCATTTGTACATGTGAAAGACAGAAGTGGGGGCGTCCCCAGCATAGTCACATGACCTTGCTCCATCTCCCACCCCTGGTGTTGGACTGATTGCGTCGATAACTGTGATACGCTTTGGGTCCCAAACGCAGTCTTCTTCCTGACCGCTGGGCACCATTCCGCAGTTCGGGGGGACCCAGGCTGTGTCGTAACCTTCATCATGCCAGGTCTTCTGCAATGGGTGCCCCCGATAATCGATTCTCTTCACTTTGCCAAGGTCAACCTTGAGCTTCAGGACGACGCGTTTGTGCACAGGGAGCTCCAGGGGGTACTTGCTGGCCTTCCGCTGGTCTCGGCTGACGTAAACTCCACGCCCCAGCATGCCGTCACTGGACTGATGAAACCCACGAGCAACAATCTGTCTGGCAGCCTCCGCTGAGGTTCCGTGGTACATGATGTATATACGGTCATTTTCAGGCTCTATGCCACTTTTCAGACACTTAAAGGATGGAGGTGGCTGAGGTCTGTCTATCCTGAAGTAGTTGCCATAATCCTGCAACAATAACAGAGCATCATCAGCTGTTTGAATTAAAAATGACAAGGAAATAGTCAGCTGGAAGGATCAAATGGTGTGTATGTATTCAGAGAGCAAAGCAACATACACCGTCTAGTGCAACTACATCAGTGGTAACTGAACACATCTTGAGCCCTTGACTGGTGTTCGAGTCGAAATAACAGGTACATGATACAAAAATTAGTGATTCAGGGAAGAAATCATTTTTTGAAATCTTTTTAGATCTAAAACCCTTGGCCACAGTGTTCTTTTCCATTATATATGGAGCACATTTCACTTTGTATAATACACATGCTGCAATCGCCACCATACCCCTACAAATCTGTTCAATAACTGAATAGACTGAAATGATTTGAATAAAACTCCTAACTAAACCTGCAGTTGATTGGTGTGCTCCAACACTGTGGCAAGACACCTATACTCTGAAATACTCGCAGTACACTCACTGTTTTTGACATATATGTGCTGCTGCTGTCATATGGGGGGTTAAGTGTTCTTAGCCAAATGCACTAAAATAGAACCAATAACATTAGCATTCGCAAAAAAATTATACCACATTTAAGTAAATAGACACAGGTACAACCAAGCAGACAAGCAAACAAAGCCTGTGATGAAATTGTCAGATTTGAAAATCAACAAAGTTACTGCTATTTTAGCTGACTACCACAGCGTATCGTATTAAAGTATGTAATTAAAAGCTCAACATGTAGACTTCCAGGTAGATACACAAATTTGGTAAAAGGTGATGGAATTGAAACATTTTCATATGTCTAACCCAAGTGACCAAAATTCAAGCTGAACATCTACACTTCAAGCACATCTGAGTTATTTATTCCAAATCAGTTGTGGTGTCGTAGGGAGCCAAAATAATAAATTGTCTCACAGTCCCAATATTTACAGACACAATGGTATGTCGAGCAGGCAACTCCGGAAATGCTACATCACCCTCAGCTACTAATCTGAAAAAGAATTTAACAGAACTCATACCTCCCTGGCTAACCACGAACTTGAAGAAAACTGAAAACCGAACCAAACCCCGCCGCTTGTTCCTATTCAGCTTCCAAGGGAAACTATGATGCGATCACAGCACTCATGGCGTCTGAGCAAACAATAACTCAAAAAATGAGAGTCGAGTGGTTCCAGTCCACATCTGTGGGATAGATGGCACTGCCTCCATGGTCCAACCGATATGTGCTGCCCCAATCAGCTCCTGACGCATATCCAGCACCTGCATCAGGACAGCCTATCGGAGGCCTATGTGAGATGGTGCGAATCTGCGACACACTCTCTTAGACTCTCTACGATAGAGCGGAGAGAAAAACTAAAAGAAAAAATACCCACGAGTGAGGCATTCACTCTCCACTCAGAAATTAATGTAACTGTCTCAGTTATAAAATACAATAAATTATTGTAACCATATTAGAGAAACTGTATCAGACTAGAAGAAGAAAAAAATCTTAATTTTCTTCTAGCTCCATTCATTCTCCCAGCCCTTATTGATACTGTATTCAGATCTAGCTTTAACTGCGTTCAAACTAGTTCTTCTTGTTCTCACTCTGGCAATTTGCCTAACATGGTGAAAGTCCTTTCACAATGTTCTTTTGATTGAGATGTTTAATAGGATTAATTTTACATGAATCATGATCACTAAATAATGACTGCTCAAAGGATTTTATTAAGATTAGTGTGATGTCATCGATGTGTACAGTTCAAAATATACAGTTCAATTGCATTTTGATTGACTTGTTTCAAGTCTGTTGTGGAATCGTTTGGAGCCGAAATGATGAAAATTGTGTCTCCGTCCTTGTACATATAGAACGTGAGAGTTTTTCAGGAAGACAATTCCAGAAATGCCACATCACTCTCAGCTAACGCTAACGCTAACACCAGATCTTAATGGGAGGGCAACTGAAATGAACAAACTCACCTCCTCTCGGCTGTTTCTCGCTGCCATGTTTCCCTGGCTCTGCATCTGGTGATTGAGTGGTGCTGAATGCTGCCACAAACCACAAAAGTGATATAAGGGCGTGGTTACTGCGGTCACGTCATCATCTGACCGAGCTCCTCTACACTGGGAGAAAAGAGCGCCAAAATGACAGCGAAATTCAGATGATGATAAAATGATAAGTACCTTCACTTACAAAAGAATAAATAAATAAATAAATACTGTTTGGCTGAAACTGTGGGTGCTCTGACTGGAATAATGACAACACAAGAGAACACAGATTTATTTACATTTTTTTCTGCTTTACCAATTACCTATTACCTGAGAAAAGTGAACTTGTCTTTATTTTTCGCAAATTTTGTCAGGCTTATTGATAGTTACATTCAAAAGAAAGAAAAATGTCTCCAAAATACACCTCATGAACCCATATTAAATGAGTCCTGTGCCTTACTTTCAGTTTGAAATTTGCAAATGCAGTGTAAACAAGTCTGTAACTCCTTTGGCGTAACAGGGATTACAGATCGGACCAGGCGCAAAACAAATACAGCATAAATCTACTAAACCATCAACAAGTGAGGTTTTATTTTAGTGAAATAAAACAAATAACAAGTGAGGTAATCAAACAAAGCTAAGCAATTTATTTGACTTTCAAAGTAGATGGAGGAGCTGGAACCAATGATGTTCCCGGGGGGGGAATTGTTATACTCAACCAATGAATTACTGACACCTGGGTTTGGATAACATCACACTGGCCATTCAAAAATTCCTTCAGCGGTCAGGAGTCATTTCAAATTGTTCCCATCACACTGCTCAATCAGTTGAACACGATAAAAGGACCTTCACCTCTTCTAATGATAGTTTAGCAGCCTACCATGTCAGGAAAATTCCCCATAGAACAGTATGAGTCCGTTTGCAGCAAAGGAAAAGCCTCCCTGTAGGAGATGGAGGATGAACAGAGTCACAGGAAAATGAAACCTAACGGTCTTTTCTCTATCTCCCTCATTGTCCAGTCCGATTCAGTTTCAATAAAATTATTACAATAATTTACTGTGTATTACAACTGTAATGGCCTGGAGTCCTACATTTCCGAGTGGAGAGCAAATGCCTCACTTGTGGATAGTTTATGCTTTTTCGTTTTTCTCTCCACTGTATTGTACCTTGCGTGTGAGTGAGCGTGTGAGGGATTTTCAGCATCTCACAGGTCCTCCTCTGATAGAACGCCCTGTCAAAGGTGCCAGAGGCGTGTCAAGAGCTGAGTTGTGCAGTGCGGATTGGTTGGAGTTTAGAGGCGGTGCCACATATTCTGCGCGTCCGGACTCAAACCCCTCTACTCTCAGCTTCCATTTCTTTTGCCGACAGTGCAGAGTCTGGACATGGGACAGTAATTATTCCAGGCAGAACAATCTGTCCTTTAATAAAGGGAAAACTATAGCTGATTTTCAGGTTCCGGGTACAGTGTTGGAGGAAAAGCGCAGATTAAAAACAGAAGCAATATTTTCTGCAATGAGCCTGTAACAACAGAATTGATTGAGAGCTGGGAATCTCACAGTAATAGGGCAGTCAGGGTCGGGCGATTTGCTAGTCGCAGTAGTGAGGTTAATCTGAGCCGTGGACAAAATTGTCCAGTGGTCAGAAGCCAGAACACACGGTCTGTGGTGAAGACACAATATCCCTCTACCTCAGGGGTCTCCAAGCCTGTTCCTGGGGAGCTACCATCCTAAAGGTTTTCACTCCGAACAAAGCAAACCACTCCTGCTTTCCCAGTTACAGATCTTGACGAACTGCTAATGAGCTGAGTCAGGTGTGTTGAATTAGGGTTGGAGTACAAACCCGCAGGACGGTAGCTCTCCAGGAACAGGGTTGGAGGTCCTTATTCATGCCATTTGCAATGAAGTTTTTTTTTTTTTTTCCAGCCATGTCTCAAAAAAAAAAACATCATGATGTGAGAACCAGCTAATTCATCATATTCTAAAATTCTTTTTTTTTTTTTCAGACTGTGTACATTGACATGAAAAAGACGATATTCATCTTTAGTTTTAAACTCATCGGGTGTTTGGAGCTGCCGAAGCTCTGGGCCTAGGTCAGGTCAGGTTACATACTCCCCGATAGGAAGCGTAACACCCTGTCAAACCGGTTACTCTTGGCTGCAGCATCATGGCGGCTCCCTCCTGCCCCCACCTGACCAAAAGCAGAGCAGAGTTCTCACTACGTCCCTCGTAGAGAAAGACGAGTGACAGAGAGCAAACAGCTGGGTCGTCATAACAGGATCTCTGATGGTTTCTGGGGAGAACCCAGCAGGCCGACCCACTGCCTGAGGTATGCCACGGGAAAATTGCAGGTAGGTTTTTCCTCTCTTTTGCCTCTTGCCTTGGGCCACGCCAGTCACAAGAATCCGCTGCATCAGGTAGCAGAACAAAGGGGAAGAAAACCACATTTTGCAGCAATTTCATAATAAAGTAAATAACTGCCCCAGGGGATTGGCACAACGACTCTTTGGTCTAGGAAAGAAAGGGAGTTTCCAACATCAGGGCAAAAATATGAGACATAAAGCTGCAGAGACAGGAGACAAACAGCGCAGCCCAACACACAAGCGGCCATCTTGATCACCACTGTTATAAAGGGCAGCGTATATCTTCAGAAACATTTTGAACAGTTCGGCACCAGACCATCAGTAGCTACATGCTTGACCTATGCGCGCACACACACAGACACACACACACACACACACACTCACACAAACAAAAACATAAATTCAGTGATCTGTTGTAAAAATCATATAATTTCATACTTGCAAAAGGATATTAATCTGCCATAATCCTCCATCAAATGCCACTAGAATGCACAATGTGCATGTGGAAAACCAAAATGTTCTTGGGGAGGCTCCCAATGTGGATCAAAAAAAGAAAGAAAAATAGGAAGAAATTATTCAATCAGCGCGTTTATAGGAGATTCTCAGGTGAAGCTGAAGTCCTTGTGCATGGAGGTAAATCAGTTTCACATGCATTAAGGTGGATTTCACCACTAGTAATATGGAAATCAAGTATGACTACGGACTTCTCACGATTTTCTTCACTCAGGGGTTGGAAGCAATGGAATTGCATAAAAACGTTGCAAATGGTCTTTTAAACAATTTGAACGATTGTGAAACACAAGCATTGCGTTGATTGAATAATTGCTGACTACAGCAGGGGAACGTGAATGTGGCACTAAATCTCACGCCGAATGCGTGAGAGTTGGCAGCCCTGGTTAAATTGATTTTGAATGCTTTCATCGCACGCATGAACAATTCTTCAAAAGCCATGCACTTGATATTTTTGTACTTCCTAAAGAGATATTCTAGCAGAATTGACTGCAGTGAGCGCATAAATATTGAAAATCGGTTAACTCTGTTGCAATATCCCAAGTTTTTAAAATCAGCTTATCAACGTTCAGCTATGAAAAACTCTCTAGTGTTAGACTGCTACGCCAATGTGGTTAATCAAGCTCACTCATATAGTGGTAGCTAGCCATAACAAGAAAAATTTCAAAGTTCACTGTTCACTTTGCCAGATGCAAATAACATGACGTATAAATATTTTATCAAAAATGGAAGGCTTATATCTAATAAGTAGACATTACCTTAATCGTTTTATGTTTTGATCAGATTTTTTTTTGTGCTCCCTAATGGCACATTTCTGGCGTCATAAACTTAGTGGGAGCAGAGACCTTAAATTGGCTTATAAGGTTTCTGGGCTTCCAGGAGGAGGCTTTTATGAGAACGATACAGACATATAAACATCTCCATACATACGGTAACTTACCAACGCACACCGCAAATAAATTACTATATAGGCTGACGACTCAGTGGTCGCAAGAGCTCAAAGTACATATTCGTCTTTAGACCCCCTGTCTAAAGAAACAATCTGGCCGCGAAACCCACGGTCTCCTGTCGCCAAAATAAATATGTGCCCTGTGACCTTAAAGGAGGTCAATTCTGTTCAACGTGAAAGTTAATATTTTGTAAAAGATGTCAAGGAACTGGATCCATGAAATTTGACCAGCAGGTTAAAGGGAATGCTGCAAAACACCTCAGTGAGCAATTTTGAGCTTGTAAATCAAGTTTGAAAAAAATAGGAGAAGTACCAATATTTGACCAGCTAATTGCAAGGTCAAATATTAGGTCAAGGTTCCTGATATTAAATCGGAAACTGGTTCAAAATCTAATCTTCTAATATGCACAACATGGGGTCTGTAATCCAGTTTCCTCTTGAGATATCGTTTTAATGCCACTTTTCAGATGGATGGACGGACACACACATGCAGGGACGGGGTGCAATACCCTGGGCTATAGCCCAGTAGCCAGGCCCTAAACACGCCACTGATTCTGCCCATAAATTGTCGTTATTAGGCCATAGATAAGCCAAATAAAGTTTAGTCTGCAACCCAGGAGACCTTAGAACTTGTTCAATCTGAGTTTCACTCGAACATGCGCAGTCAATCCATGTGACGTCATATTTGTGAACCCAGGTAGCAGTAGAGTCAACCAATTGAACTACTCCTAGCAGTTTGAAACTGAAGTCCCTTGACTAAGTTACATCTGTCCCGGAGGTTGTTACAAAAGTTTGAATTTGCCATCTCTAAATACTTCATTATAGTCGAGTGAATTTGGTCCAGCTGAAAGGCCAAAAGTGATGTTACGATCCATAAGGCATCAGGCTCGAACGCAATTTAAAAAAAAGCCATGTGCTCGATCAGTGCTGCGGTGAGCATGTGGTTGCTAGGCCTCCTAATCATAACTTCAATTGTATGAATGAACTAGCGAACATTCCGTATATAAAGGAGAACGAGGAGTAACTAGCGGCTCGGGTTACTTCACAAAATGACACATTTCAGCAGCTTACTGCGCCATGAGTACAAACACTGCTGAGACATTAAGTATTTGCAATACAGCACGCTTTTGTTTGCAAGACATGCAGGTCAAATCTCCCAATTAGAACAATACCTCAGTACACTTATTGCATTTTTAAAGCATCCAAATGTTTTTTCAACAGCCAGCACAGACAATTTTTTTGCCATAGAGGTAATTATTCTCAGACAATGGCCCTCATTTATCAAACGTGCGTACACGAAAAAATGGGTGTACACCAAATCTCCCACAAGGATTGGCATTATCTGAACGTGAGTGAACGGTCCGCAAAAATCTCACCCCAGGTCTGACCAGGTGTGCGCTCATCGAACAACATGCAAGAACGAGTGCAGCTGTCGAAATGATAAATTAACCATATGCAGCGATTTGGATGTCATGCTGCTCTTGCTTTTGTTAGTAAAATAAATAAATAGGCTAAATAAATAAATAAGACACCTGTGTTGAGAAATTAATTAAACTTATATTTTGAGAAAACCTGCTTGTCAGGCCAGACAGCTGACAATTACAATCAATTTGATTAAGCGCAATGCGCGGCTTAGCAGATATGCAGTGTGGTATGTCAGATGCTCATCCAGTCAGATATATACTGAACAAACGCAAGTTAGCCTAATTAAAGGCTGACTGGAAAATAAGTTTCGCGTAATTATTTTAGAAAATCTAATTTATAACTAGCGCGTGCACATTTACACTCACAAACTATACTTTATTTTGCCATCACTTTGACTGAGTAACCAAAAGAGTACATTATCTAATAATTAAGCTAACTACCGTGATCACATTTTGACAATGGCAGATCTTCTATTGTTAGAGGAATACAATTCTGTCCGACGTGAGAGGAACTTTCGGCACAGAGATCTCCTCCGGGAAAGTGATGAGTGGCTGCTCCTTTTGTGCGGCGCCCAATAAAATGTCATGGAGTAATAGTAATAAAAGTACAACGAAGAGTGATCTCTGCGGACTATATTTTAACAATTACCCACATGCAGCTCCGATCGAGGCTGTGGGGACTCATCCATGTCCCCACCGCCTCGTATTCCCAGGATGTAGGGGGGAGCCCTGCTGCCACACGCTGGTGACAGCTGGAGGTTCGAGTCTGGTTGGCCTCCACCGGTCTGTGCGCTGCTGCGCCTGAGTGCAGCAACCCGTTTTTTGATGGCGATCTTAAAATCGGACCACTTTTTCTTACCTACATGTAAAGCATTTGCATTGTCAGTTATGTAGGCTAAATAACATTAAATATCATGGATCTATAAATTGAATTAATTAATAAATTAGATCAAACCTCTGCTGCACTCCGGTTTTCCACCCCAACAGTGTTTACCGCAGCAGCAATAGTTTTCCAAACTGCATTATTAAAATAAACAAATTATTTTGTTTTTCTCCACCTCAGACGTGATAATTTATATTTCCTCATGAATTTATAGGGGCGTGTCATGTAAATTATGATGGCTTCAGCCGCCAGATTTATCAGTTCTACACCGAAATCAGCGACGTACACACTTTTAGTAAATCAGACGTGACACCTGGCGAACGCTGATATTTACACCAGAATCTACACCAGATCCTATGCAAGTTTGATAAATGATGGCCAATAAGTGTACTGCCTCAGTAAGCCAGAACTGAAATAGTCCAGCGTTCGTGGCTGCATCTGGATTAGCATGTACTGCTTTAAATTTACGGTTTAACAAATGACACTAATAACAAAAAGTTCCGTCAGCAAACATATAGGCAATCTTTTCGAAACAAACTACAATTTACAAAACCCAAAACCAGTGAAGTTGGCACGTTGTGTAAATCGTAAATAAAAACAGAATACAATGATTTGCAAATCCTTTTCAACCTATATTCGATTGAATACACTGCAAAGACAAGTTACTTAATGTTCGAACAGGTAAACTTTGTAATTTTTTGCAAATATTAGCTCATTTGGAATTTGATGCCTGCAACATGTTTCAAAAAAGCTGGCACAAGTGGCAAAAAAGACTGAGAGAGTTGAGGAATGCTCATCAAACACTTATTTGGAATATCCCACAGGTGAACGGGCTAATTGGAAACAGGTGGGTGCCATGATCGGGTATAAAAGCAGCTTCTCTGAAATGCTCAGTCATTCACAAACAAGGATGGGACGAGGGTCACCACTTAGTGAACAAATGCGTGAGCTGATTGTCCAACAGTTTAAAAACAACATTCCTCAACGAGCTATTGCAAGAAATTTAGGGATTTCATCATCTACGGTCCGTAATATCGTCAAAAGGTTCAGAGAATCTGGAAATATCACTGCACGTAAGCGACAAGGCCGAAAACCAACATTGAATGCCCGTGACCTTCGATCCCTCAGGCGGTACTGCATCAAAAACCGACATCAGTGTGTAAAGGACATCACCACGTGGGCTCAGGAACACTTCAGAAAACCACTGTCAGTAACTACAGTTCGTCGCTACATCTGCAAGTGCAAGTTAAAACTCTACAATGAAAAGCGAAAGCTATTTATCAACAGTACCCAGAAACGCCGCCGGCTTCGCTGGGCCCAAGCTCATCTAAGATGAACTGATGCAAAGTGGAAAAGTGTTCTGTGGTCTGACGAGTCCACATTTCAAATTTTTTTGGAAATTGTGGACGTCGTGTCCTCCAGACCAAAGAGGAAAAGAACCATCTGGACTGTTATAGGCGCAAAGTTCAAAAGCCAGCATCTGTGATGGTATGGGGGTGTATTAGTGCCCAAGGCATGGGCAACTTACACATATGTGAAGGCACCATTAATGCTAAAAGGTACATACAGATTTTGGAGCAACATATGTTGCCATCCAAGCAACGTCTTTTTCATGGACGCCCCTGCTTATTTCAGCAAGACAATGCCAAGCCACATTCTGCACGTGTTACAACAGCATGGCTCCGTAGTAAAAGAGTGCGGGTACTAGACTGGCCTGCCTGTAGTCCAGACCTGTCTCCCATTGAAAATGTGTGGCGCATTATGAAGCGTAAAATAAGACAATGGAGACCCCGGACTGTTGAACAACTTAAGCTGTACATCAAGCAAGAATGGGAAAGAGTTCCACCTGAAAAGCTTCAAAAATTGGTCTCCTCAGTTCCCAAACATTTACTGAGTGTCGTTAAAAGGAAAGGCGATGTAACACAGTGGTGAAAAGGCCCCTGTGCCAACTTTTTTGCAATGTGTTGCTGCCTTTAAATTCTAAGTTAATGATTATTTGCAAAAAAAAATAAAGTTTCTCAGTTTGAACAGTAAATATCTTGTCTTTGCAGTGTATTCAATTGAATATAAGTTGAAAAGGATTTGCAAATCATTGTATTCTGTTTTAATCTACGATTTACATAATGTGCCAACTTCACTGATTTTGGGTTTTGTAAGACAAGTGAGTTTTTGCGCAGGCTTGCCATCATAACGGAACTCTTCCAACATGGCAGCATAAGTGAACATGACATCTAAGAGCTGCATAAACTCCGCCGAAGTGAGGTAACCAAAAAAAAGACATGTCAAAGAAGTTGCAGCGATAACGAAACCACAAACCTTGTCGCAGGTGGCTCGGTTTCCTGTGGGAGTGGTTGTTAAGTGAGCGTGCTTCGGAGCTGCTTCTCAGGATGACAAGTTTAGGTAAGCCAGCGTATTATCAGTCAAGCATTCATCTGACAGCAGAGTCAGGTGACATTCATGTGCACTCAGGTGATTTTCCGACGGGTGAAGCAGCTCTTCTATGTTAGCAAGCTTGACTCGGTGGCCCAGTGGCGTAGCCAAAACTGAAAATTGGGTGGTCACAGAACATCCCTTTACAACTTTAATAATCCTGATTTGTTTGCAATAATCTTTCCTAATGAATAATACATTCATTCTGAAAACACTCCACACTATCAGGTGTTGCTAATTCTCCTGGTAAAGGTAAGATGGCAATCATTTGTTTGGACGCTCTTCAACATTTATTGGTCCCGACTTGCACTGAATCATTTTCCTCTACTAATACTTTTACCGATAATAATAATAAACAATTGGCAATTACAGACTCAGCAATCAAAGGGTGACAAAATAATAGGCTAAACTCGGTTCAGAATTACATTAAAGTTCCATTATTTTAAAAATAAATGGCAACATTTCACAAATTCATCTGGGGCATGCAAACTTTTGAGCACAGCTGTATGTCAGCTATTGTATTGTAATGCAAAAGACAAGTTAGCAAACAAACAACAGGAAAGCAAACCAGTTGACCTTCAAAAAAGGGACTAGGTTCTCCTATGAGATGGAACCAACAATGTTTGGGGGATGGAAGATTTTTATATTCAAGCAGGGAATCATTAACACTAATATAACACTGGTGATGCTAAAATTGTTGATGCGGTCATGATCTTGAGGTCATAACTGGATACCTTGCAACCAGACTGAACCAGACCACACAGAACACATTTTGAGATATCGGCCATTTTAACTGTCTTCCTTGAAGATGAATGAACAAGTTTGAAAGAGGGTATGTAAAATCATAAACCAAACCTTGATGCAGCTCAATAATTTATAGCAAAACCTTATATTTTCTTTGAAAAGAAAAATGTAACTGTTAAAAAAACTAGTTTGGAATGGTTGGTTCGTTATTGCTCATGCTACATAGTAATATATTGTAAAGCAAAAATGCTAAAGAAAATCATCCCCATGCTATGACATTTTAAAAAATAACAACACTATGCAAAACAAAATTGTAAACTAATAGTTTTACACATATTGAACTGATATGGAGAGCTGTTGTCTGCAAGAGAAAATAAACCGCTCCATTTATTACCAAATGCTTGGCCCAGGATAACAAAGGAATCACGTGATGTAACTGTGAACCACTGAAGTCTCTGCAGTTTCAGGAGTCGAACACAAGTTAAACAAAGAGTAAAAATCATCATCGTTCATCGTTTTAGTTTGCGCCCATAATCAGTGACATCTTAGCTGAAGACCCGCCTTGATGAGACTCTGACAGATTCCATTTTAATTTTCATTGTGTCCAAAAAAGAGCGTGGTGACCTGCATTTGTAAATGCAATGGACTAGGAGGCACTGTTTCCCTTACTGTATTTGAATATTGTCCCACATATTAGTCTTTGAAAATGAAATGTTAAATTCCGTTATCATTATTATTTTCAAGTGATTGGAAAATAGCATTTGCATTTTCATGTTGACCCTAAAAGAGCGTGTTGACATGTGAATCAAATGCAATAGGCTGGGGGTGCCGTTTTACTTATTGTATTTGAATATTCTCCACTGCATTGCGGAGCAATACAACTTTAAAAATTAAATGTCATACAGCTTTTCATTTTCATTTGAATATAGTCATAGATTTCCCATATGAGTAGGTGAAAATTAAAGTTATAATCGTATGAATGCATTTTCAATTTAATATTGTCTCAAACAACCCATCCATATGTGGAAAATTATAATGCAATAGTGGAATTACATTTTCATTTAACCCTATAATGCCCCCTGTATCATATATGATACACAAAATTTGAAGGACTATGCCCACCTGTTAAGATGCAACACCACGACGACTGCTCACTCTATCATATCTGATTCACAGTGCAGCCACCTGGAAGGAAGAAGTGAGATTACAGGAGTCGTCTCTCCCCTAGTCACTCACTTCAAGGTACTATCTCCTATGTGAATGGGAACTCATGAATTTCCTTGGACTTTAGCAGTGAAGTTCGGCATTGCAAGGTAAATATTACACAAAAACTTATTCATGTTAAGGGATAGGTATAGATAGTAGAGAGCATATAAATAATTTGAAATTTCGAGTGTTGAGTTCTAGAGGGGTGCTGATTTTTGGCTGTATCAGATATGATACTCCTGGAATTAGAAGAAGTTCTGTCCAGCAGTGTATATTTTACTGTCACAAAACCTAACGATGAACAGTAGATTTGAATACTACGCTTCAATACTTATATTACTGGGTTAAGTTTCTATTATAATAATGTCTGTGTCTGGGCATAATAGGGTTAATATTGTCCCCTGTGGGCTTCTATAGTGAAAGGACTCATCTTCGTTAAGGAAATCCCCCAAGGTCAAAACAGGAAGAGTCTGTTTTGAACACAAGAAAAACTTTACTGAATAGAATAGAATAGAATGGCGCAATGGGGATGGGCGAATGAACAGAGTTAAAGGAAAATGAAACATAAGCGTCTTCCTCTGCAATCCACTCTGAGTGAATGCCAGGCACAACACACCCTGTCCAAGGCAGGCGTTTTAGTGCTTTGGGTGATGAATAACCTGGGGCAACCCTGACATTCAACCCAACAAGCCTAACAACATCACATCATAATGAAGCATAGGGTTGGAAGTGGAATTGAACATATCCAGTTAGAAGTTGATCAGAGCAGATTTTATGAAGTTATCATGGCAAGAATCCGGCGTCTTGCAGCAGCTACCGACCTCTGTCCCTCATTGGGTCTGATGTCAAGCTACAGTATCTCTCAAAAGTGAGTACACCTCTCACACTTCGAGAATTCATTTATTATATCTTTTCAAGGGACAATGTTACAGAAATGAAACTTGAACATATTTTAGAGTAGTCATTGTACAGTGTGCTTAACAGTATAGATTTACTGCACTGCCCAAATAACCAAACAATTAGTGACAGACAGACAGACAGAGTTTATTTCAGTAATAGGCCACCGGCCCAAAATACATACATCATCAAACATATGTACGTAGCGCATATATACATATATACATGTAGACGTTTATATACACATTCAATTTTTCAGTTTGTTTCTAACATTAGACAAAAACAAACATACATTTTTGACAATATGAGGGTTGTTACTTTGCATAATAGAAATGAAGTTGTTAATTGTAGGGTATTTACTCAAATATTTTACAATATACTTGTTTCTAAAATCTGAGTAAGAATCACAGACAAATAGAACATGCCATTCATCTTCCACAGCAAGATGCCCCTTAGATTTACAAAATATACAGTGCCTTTCATTATAGCTAACATTTTCATACCTGCCAGTTTCGACAGCTAGATTAAAATTGCAGCATCTAAATTTAGAATAAATTACTTTCAGGTGTTGGGGTAGTTCATCCATACACAAATACCTTTCAACATTTAAGAGGGATTTAAACTGATTATAATATAAACACTTGCGAGTTGTATGCAAGGATGCCTGCCATAATTGTACAAGATTGTCACGCAATCTTTGTTTGAAAAGTGAAATAAATACATTAATATCCCCAACATCCTGACTTATCCAGACAAAGCCAAAACCAAATTGAAACAAAATAATCTTAATTTTACTTGCCCACGTGCTGCGGCCTACATCATCCAAAGCTTTTAGCATTGTGTAACACTGCTTTGGTAATCTACTGTCTGATAAATGTAACAATCGACACCAGTATTTGACAGCTTTGGTCATATATACAAGCTGCAGCGGTACTCTCCCACATTCACCAAGAGCCATGTTATTACATGTTGATTTTCCAACTTTCAGTACAGATTTACAAAAATTTATCTGCACTGATTCAATGGTATTACAATAAGATGTACCCCATATCTCAGAACCATAACATAAAATAGGTGTCACCATGCAATCAAAGATTTTAAATAAATCAGTACAACAAATAGTACCAAGTTTTCTTTGGAAATTATTTATAGAAAATATAGCCTTCTTGGCTTACGATACAATACATGTTTGAGCTTTGCTCCATGATAACTTTGGAGTAAATACAAGGCCTAGATATTTATAAAATGATACAATTTCAACAGGTTTCCCTTCATAATACCATTTTTCATAAGAACGCAAGGGACCACCATTTCGAAAAACTAAAACTTTAGTTTTCTTCAAATTCACAACCATCCCAGTTTGTTCACAAAACTTTTCAAGTACATTTATCTTTTTCTGTAACTGCATGCATGTGTCAGAAATAGCGGAGACATCATCAGCAAACATCAAGGAACATAAATTATTAAAAGATGATGAAACAGTAATACCTCGACCGCCCTCTCTCTCCATAAGAATACATAGTTTGTTAATAAATATAAGAAATATCTGAGGGCTTAAAACACATCCTTGACGGGTGCCAATGTTGCAAGAGAAATTCTTGGATAAACCTTCAGAAGTTCTAACACATGCCGTTAAATTATTGTACATTGATTTAACTAAATAGAAAAATTTACCAGTAATGCCGACATCATACAGTGACTGTAACAAAACATCATGTCTTAAAGTATCAAAAGCCTTAGCAAAATCAATGAAGAGGCAATAAAATCTACCTCTTTTCTTACCAATATATTTCTGGATTAATGCCTGCAAAGAGAAAATATGATCAGTAGTGGAGTAGTTTGCCCTAAATCCAGCTTGAGATTCACTGATAATATCATGGGCATCACACCAATGCTGCAAGCGACTGTTCAGTATAGAAGTAAACAATTTACAAGTAGAATCTATCAGAGAAATGCCCCTATAGTTATTGGGGTCATTTTTACAACCAGACTTAAATAAAGGGCAAATGATACTTTTCCCCCAACAACTGGGAAAATTGCCACTATCAAATACGTGATTAAAAAGTAGTGTAAGGTATGGTACAATAACTTGCCTAGATGTCTTAAGAAATTCAGCAGCTATACCATCAGGACCTGGTGATTTATTATTTGCAGCAGTTAATATATGATACAAAACTTCTTTCTCTGTGATTGGCTGATCCAATCCTCTAATAGACCTGTCTGTGGAAAAAAGTGCATCATTAGAATGATCAACTGTAGGAGAAGATATATTTACATGTTCTACACACAAAAGTGACATAAAGTGGTCAATCCACTGCTGACAAGATATTTTCTGTGATAAACCACTTGACATATTACATTGTTTCAGAATTTTCCAAAACAGTTTTGAGTCATTCCTAGCTGCTATTAGTTTATCCTTCTGCTTATTCAAATGCTCTTCTTTCTTAGTCCTAAATGTATGCTTGAATAAATTTCTAAAATATCTAAATACATTCAAATCAAGGTTTGCATCTCTATGTGCTCTAAGAGCTCTATATTTCTGGTGTTTCAAGTTTTCCAGTTCCTGGTCCCACCATGGAGGCTGTTCATCCTGTTTAACAAGTACAGTACGTTTCACAGGGTAAACACTCATTGTATGTGCAGCTGCATTTTGAAATATATTAACTAACAGAGACAGGGCTTCATCAACATTAGTGTACAGAAGATCATATAAATTAACTAGTGATTCACCAAAGTAACAATGAAAATTTTTAATAAACTTATTGTCAGTATCTTTAGACCAGACATACTTGGTCCACTGTTCAGTGCCCACCTCTGGCCTATCAGGCCTTTCCTCCAGCAAGATGTTCTGGGCATGGCTATCAGAGTTACCTGGGACACATACAGCTAGTGAACAATAGAGTGGGAAATGACATGACAGATCAAATGTACCAACGCCAAAATTATTAATATAAGGAAACAGTGATGAAGTTGCCATCATATAATCAACAACACTAGAACCGTTATGTGTAATACATGTAAATTCACCAGCTTTATCGTCATACAAACGGTTTAGTCAAAACAATTAGTCACCATCTCCAAAATGAGCGGCAACAAAAGGGAGTACACCTCACCGTCAACATGCCAAATTGTGTCCATAGTGTCAATATTTAGTGTGACCACCATTATTTTCCAGTACTGCCTTGATTCTTCTAGGCATGGAATTCACCAGAGCTGCACAGGTTGTTGCTGGAATCCTCCTCCACTCCTCCATGACAACATCACGGAGCTGGTGGATGTTGGACACCTGCTGCTCCTCCACCTTCCTCTTGAGGATGCCCCACAGGTGCTCATTGGGATTCAGGTCTGGAGACATACTTGGCCACGTCTTCACCTTCACCTTCAGCTTCTTCAGGAAGGCAGTTATCATCTTGGAAGTCGTTATCATGT
The DNA here is from genome assembly GCA_029721435.1 of Gymnothorax reevesii. Taxonomy (NCBI): domain Eukaryota; kingdom Metazoa; phylum Chordata; class Actinopteri; order Anguilliformes; family Muraenidae; genus Gymnothorax; species Gymnothorax reevesii. The sequence goes on from CM056586.1 coordinate 46,650,333, forward strand.
TGGAAAACTGCCGTGCGGCCCAGTTTCCAAAGGAAGGGCATCATGTTCTGCTTCAGAATGTCACTGCGCATGTTGGAATGCATTATTCCATAAATGAAGCGCAGCTCCCCAGGATCAGAAGCGCTCATGCAGCCCCAGACCATGATGCTGCCACCACCATGTTTGACTGTTGGCAGTACACACTTAGTACTCCTCACCAGGGCGCCGCCACACATGCTGGACACCATCTGAGCCAAACAAGTTTATCTTGGTCTCGTCAGACCACAGAACATGGTTCCAGTAGTTCATGTTCTTGGACTGGTTGCCTTCAGCAAACTCTTTTCGGGCTTTCTTGTGGGCTAGCTTCAGAAGAGGCTTCCGTCTTGGCCAAGGGGCATGCAGACCGACCTGGTGCAGTGCACGGCATATGGTCTGAGCACTGACACGCTGTTCTCCCACTGCTGCAACCTCATTAGCAATGCTCCCAGCACTCCCGCATCTGTTTTCTGAAGCCAACTTGTGCACTTAGTGCAGAGTACAAGGACTCAACCTCTTCGGTCGAACCCTGACGAGGCCTGTTCTGAGCAGAACCCGTCTTGGAAAACCACTGGATAACCTTGGCCATCATGCTGTAGCTCAGTTTCATGGTTTCACAGATGTTCTTGTATCTCAGACCATCTTTGTGGAGAGCAACCGTTCTCTTTTTCAGATCCTCAGTGTTTTCTCCCATGAGGTGCCATGTTGACCACCCAGTGACCAGAATGAGAGCATTGCACCCAAAGCACCACAATTTAAACCTTCAACACGTTACACAACTTCATATAACCCAGTCGAACAGACAAAAGCATGAACATGATGAATAAGACACGTATCATTACTTGGTGGACCATTACCAATTGGGGTGTACTCACCTTTGGTGCCACTCATTTTGGAAATAGTGACTGTTTGTTCAGTTATTTGGATAGTCCATTAAATCTATACTAGAATATATTCAAGTTTCATTTCTGTAACATTGTCCCTTGAAAAGCCCCTATCCCCCCCCACACACACACACACAGAGTCCCATTTTTAGTTTTTTTTTATTATCTTTCACTCAAGCATGAAAACTGATTTAAACAATAAATGAGCAAACATCTCTCATAATGAAACAAATAACAGAAATCTGTTATCAATCAGTTTAACCATTTTTTTTTACATTTTAAGCATGTTCTTCTCATTTCAACATTTTTGGAACATTTTAACATTTCCATCTATGCTTACCATCTTATAATTTTAGAGATTTTATCATTTTTAACATCTCCTTATCTTTTTAAACATTCAACATGTTCAGGTCTTTAATAAATAAATAAAACGCATCCATAAATATCTGTTCTTACCATCACATTTTTTTACATATTTTTTCAAAATCATTTCAAACACGTTAAACAGGTTAATCTGGACTTAATATCTTACTTTTTCAGAGATTTTATCATTTTGAACATGTTCTTATCTTTTTATACATTCAACATGTTCGAAACACCTTAAAAAAAAATAATTCAAATATCTTAGCATCTGTTCGTACCATCACATTCTTTAAAAGATTTTCTAAAATCACTTACATCTTTTCAAAAATTTTGAACATGTTTATCTGGACTTAATGTCTTTTTTCAGAGATTTTATCATTTTGAACATCTCTTTCAAACATTTGGAACTTGTTTTTCTGTTCCGCACATTTTTAAGCACACTTTTTGACTCTCAGTCTCATTTTCTGTATGCTGTCGGCAATCTTTTGCTCAGCCCTACGTCTGTGGGAACAATGAGTCTGAGATTTTGATGCGCAAAGACGGCTGAGGCGGGGACGCACTGCAGAGAGGAATAAACGTAAATCATCCTCCACTTGCAGCCTTGAGCGGTACTTGCTTTTACGGTAAACATGGTCAGTGCGGAAAATCCGCACTCCCACAGGTAGGTGGAGGTGATGAGCACTTTGACAGCCTTTTTTGGAGAGGTGCGGGAGCTCGGACTCCACAGACAGCCAGAAGTGCACAAGTGAGACTTTCCAAGTCCACTTTGGAGTTCAGATCGACGAGAGCCTCTTCTTCTTGCAGGCTGAGTCCATCCCGGGGCGTCACTGGGAAAGAGAATGGATTTCTCCCCCATTAATTTGCCAAGCTGTCCTCTCCAAAATACCCTCCAAACTGCTCACCCAAGCCTTTCAAATGCGCAATGATCAACGGCTGTGTAGAGTCCAGCTGCAGGCCTGCTCTTCCCACAACATCTTCCAGTGTCGGGAACATTTCCACCGAGCCCCGTTCCACCCAAGCACACCACAGGTCCAGCTTTTTTCTGAATGCAGCCACTTAATCCTGCGCCGTAAACACATGGCACTCTTTGCCCTAAAGAGAGGTGTTCAGCGTGTTTATATGGTCAAAAATCACAAAGATAGGCCAACTTTGCAACCCAGTTCATGTCCTCCATGTGTTTCACTTCCTCGTGCAAATCCCACAGGTGGGTTAAGACCTTGCCCGGGGACACTAACCTGACCTCGGAGCGCAGCAGCAGCTGCTGGAAGTGAGCGCCCATCTCAGTGCAGCGGAGGGAGAAGAGACAGCATTCATGGCGCACGATTTGATTAGGTTTACCGTTTTTACTGCCTCATCCAGGACGTTGTGCAGCTCCTGCGGCATCTTTTTGGCTGCCAAGGCCTGATTGAGGATGATGCAGTGCTTCCAAACAGCAGCGGGGCCAACTGCTTGCACCTGTTTCTCCAGACCGCTGTGACGACCTGTCATTGCCCGCGCGCTGTCAGTACATATTCCACCACAGCGGCCCCAATCAACGTGACTCTCCTGAACGAAATCATCCAAAGCCTTGAAACAGAAACTCTTCCTGGACGCTGAGCTCTTTAATATAGCGCACAAACACTGAGCGCAATTAGCCACGTCAGTGGACTCATCCAGCTGAATGGAGAAAAAAGGGCTCTTACGCACATTATCCAGCACCCGCTCGTTGACATCAGGTGCCATGTCTGAGATGCAGTGCTGGATGGTGTGGTCAGACATGGGAATGGCATTTAGCTTGGCAGCAGCAGGTTCTCCTTTCATTGCCGCACACGTCTTTAGCTGCAGATAGGAGTAAGGTCTCTGCGATATTGTGGAGTTGACCTGCCTTTGCTATACGTAACGCCACGAGATATGATGCTTCGGTTGCCCTGGTATTCACAGTACACAATGTCTCAATTTCTTTCTTCAGTGACTGCAATTCACTTAGCTTCCAGTCAAAAAACTCCCGCGTTTGGGCGCCAAAGTTGGGTGCTTTGTTTCAATGTGGCACCGGAGTTTGCATCGTCTCGTACTGTCATTAGCGAGCACCTCTTTGCAAATAACACACGGTGGCTGCAGAGCATCTTCAGTACCAATCCATAAATATCCAAACTTTAAATAATCACAGTCATACTTCTTCCGTTTTCTTCTTCCAGATTCATTCTTCTCTCTCACTTTGTGAGACGCAAATCAATCCATGCTCCTCAGATAAATTAGCAAGGTGAGATGTTAGTTTTTTTTTTTTCATTTTCTTTTTCTTGTGTCGCGCTTCCCCTGATGTGCTCTGGCGCCCCCCAAGGGAGGCGCGCCACACACATTAAAACCACTGTGCTAAAGTATTGTCATGTCGCCTTGAACTATGTATAACAAAACTGGTATACCAGGATCAGACTGGATTTATTAAATAAAATAAATACATTTTGCTAATCAGATTAGTTCACCTTATGGTGTTTTTTCACTTGACGCAATCAAGGCCTTCGACCACCTTGAGTTGCAATATTTATGGTCAGTGTTAGAGCGTATGGGTTTAGGTTATAAATTTTTTGCCATGATAAAGATCCTGTACTCCGACCCCTCTGCTGTCGTAATAACTGGTCGGAATTGGTCGAATTCATTTTCCTTTACCAGAGGCGTGTGTCTGGGCTGCCCACTTTCTCCGTTATTATTTTCTTTGTCTTTAGAACCCTTAGCTCAAGCTATTCGCCAGTCAACATTGTGCTCCCCAGTTGTTATCAAGAACACCTCTCACCATATTTCGTTGTATGCCGATGATATTCTTTCATTTGTAAATAACCCAGTCCAATCCATCTCAAATTTGTTAGCACTTTTTAGCACTTTCAGCGAAATCTCAGGTTATAGAATAAACTGGTCCAAATCTTATTTCTTACCATTAGATTTCTCAGTGGCCAAGGTCCCCTTATCTCCATCCATTCCTGTTATGAGACATTTAAAATATTTAGGTACTGATAAATATCCTTCCCTGCAAGATATTATAACTCATAATTTCAATGCTATCTTGCAACAAGTCAGCCTAGATCTGTCAAATTGGATGCATTTTCTCAACTCTTTATATGCTTGTATATCAGTTGTAAAAATGAATGTTCTCCCTGGATTCAATTTTTTAAGTTCTATGATTCCACACCCTTCTCCTGTTGGTTATTGGGACAAGCTACATAATCTTCTGTCTAGTGGGGAGCGCTCTCGGAGTGAAGCTTTTGTTAATCATGAAGATGACTGAGAACAGGTCAGGATTTATAACTGTTTTAAACGGCTGTTTTGTGCAACCCAACTCTCTGTTCCGCCACTGTGCTGAATTTAACCCGCGATTTAATACTATTAGATCGCATATGGAGATAAACCGTGTCTTCAGTTGCCAATTACGATAATTGGGAAAGACGTCAATAAAGGAAAATGATTGAGATCTAGCCAGGACTAAAACGGATATATGTTATAGTTTGTTCAGTGTTTTAAATATTGTGATGAGGATTTGCACAAATGGAGCTTTGCGTAATTCTGATGGGCACGGAGTCAAGCTTGGTAACTATAATAGCCGCTTCTTAGGCTTGAATCACCTGAGTGCTTTTGGATGTCATCTGATTTGCTGTCACATGATTGCGCGATTGATATGCTAGTTTACATAAGCTCGCATTCTGAGCAGAGGCTCTGCAGTATAGACGCTTAACATTGCTGCCACCAGAAACGGAGCAACTTGTGACAAGGTTCGTCGTTTTCGTTATCACTGCTACTTTTATAACATGCTTATTTTGGTTACTGCATTTCGGCAATTTGCTGTGGTTGATGTCACGCTCGCATGTTGTCACCTTGGAAGTGCTAGGTTATGCAGGATAGCAAGCGTAAAAAACAAACTTGTACCATAAATTTATGTGTCTGGCTTCGGAAACATTGCGTTAGTTTTGCCGAAGGAACGTTTCGGATTGGCGTGTCATTTATCAAGCGCAAATTTAGCTTCGCATGGTCATCTGGATGCAACCACGGGCGCTCGATTCCGGTTCTTGTTTGGCGAGCCGGTGCTCGTCGTCAGAAGCTGATCTTTTCCGGGTGTCGAAAAATTCTTTGGATGCTCGGATAAACGCAGTAATGCTCTGCAGTTTTGTCTCAACTGGGAGCTTGGTGCTTAAATCCGCATGTCTTTCAGACGAGCGTGCCGGATGCTAATAATTTCAGTCGTTGCAGTGTTTGCGCAGGAAGATGCTGTTACGTCTTATTTTGCAAAGTTACCGTTAACTTTCTTTTTTTACATGGATGCTGCTGTTCCTTTGTACTGTCGGGATATGATTGGGAAGTCTTGGTAAATGCATTCGCAACATTCTTAACACAGCAATGAACGAGCTCTAGGCTTCTGAATTGCATTCATGGTTTACGCCTTTCGGAGTCTACAAATCACTTGGCCTCCAGGGGCACCCAACTCACTTGGGCCTGGAATATTTGAAACGGCAATTTAATTTTTGCTGCAACCTCTAGATCGCATAGCCACTTGGTCCAGTGATTTAAGTTTTAAACCCTTGGGTTGAGTTCGAATTGTTAACTCTTTTTCCAGGTTCTCAGTTGTGTCATTACATGGATGGACTGTGCGCGAGTGATCTATTTTGCTCGAACTGGTTCCTGAGGTCTCTTGGATTGTGACTTAACGTTGCCTTGTATTAAGCCGTAGTAGCATTTACGGGCTGAAATATGACAATTTTGCCAGTTATTCTATTGTACAAAAACATAAATAAATAAATACATTAATTGTCTTGATCACGTTCATTTAAAGCAATTGGCCCTTCATAATTGCTTCAACGGTATGCTTGGCACAGGATTAGAAGTCAATTCAGTAATTCACGTATCCACGGCCAAAACGAAAGCTTATTCTCATGATTGCTCTAATGCAGTTCAAATGACTGGGCCAGTTGTACATTCATGTTAAAATGGATTGCCGATATGCTGCTTGGATCCAATAGTTATGCTGCAATTACTTCCCTGTTGATTTATTGACATGCTCCTAGCAGGTGCTGCTATTGTAAGTGTCAAGTTGTGGTAACTGTGTATGGAAATTGCATGACATTCACCTTGCACCATCAAACTGATGGCAAATCTTATAAATAATAATAATATTAAAAAAAAAAAAAAACTTCGCTTTTTTTTTTATGTTCCGCTTTGCAAGAAAACTTCGGGGTGCTTGCCAACATCAAGCTCACATACTCAAGCTGTGGCTTATCTTGCGCATGCTCAGCAATGCCATGATGCGGCATGTTGCCATTCTTCACTAATATTTACCCCATGTCGGCATCCAGCTAGTGCTTGTGGTCTGCTACTCATTACATTCAAACTGATTTGCTTTGCCTACTCAGTATGTCCTACAGTCTAACAGCCAGTTGCTGGATTGACCAAAGGTCGCTGCTGCAGGGCTCAGTCATTAGCCTCTGATGTTTGGTTTTGCTACACCATTGTTTTTGGGGGATTCTAGCAACTCTCCCAGCTTTCAGATTCAGCAAGATTTTTACCGTTTTCATTCATAAGTGTGTGTACATGCATGTATGTGTATATATTTATATTCTCCCTTTTATATCAACTTTATGGAGTCGGCAGCATTTATTCGTGGTACATTCCTAGCATTGCTTCCCACTGTGTTCTCCACTAATTGTCTGCATTTCGTTTCTGCATGTCCATGGTGGACCCTGCCCTGAGTATGCTTCTGCTGATCTTTGCATCAATGCCACCTGGCCTCTGCACAAGCGCTGCTCCACATCATGGACTGGGTCATGGCATCAGCAAACTACAAATACTGGGCTGCTTGACAACTTCCCGTTCGCATTACGGCAACCATGAACTCGGACCCTGGGACGGTCAGAGGAGGATGGACCTTCCCTCTTAAGCCTGGTTCCTCCCAAGGTTTCTTCCTATATTTTAGCACATAGGGAGTTTTTCCTTGCCACTGTCGCCAATGGCTTGCTTTTGAGGAGTTCAGACCAGGGTTTTTCTACAAAGTGCATTGCGACCAATTGAGTTCCTATGATCATCTCGGAGGTTGGGGAACCCATTTCTAGTTCACCGCTCAGCTCTGCTTCATTTCTATATTCAAGCAGTGCATCGCCTCCTTCGTGGCTTAATGAAGGTATTAAGGCCTCAGGACATTGGACACGCAGCCAAGAACATTACCTTCACCCAGGAATTAAGGACATTGTGGAAGCTCAAATGGATACGTAAGACTGTAAGTGGTCACCAGGTTTTGTAAGTTAAACAAATCCTCCTGTACTTCTGATTCATGCGTCATTTAGTATACTCAAAACACATAGTCAGGGCACGAAGCGTCACTCTTCAGCACACGTCATGTCATTCACCACAAAATACACTTCAATTTATTATAGGTTCTGCCTCATGTCATTTACTTCAAATCATATAGTATAATTCTCATGAATTCTCATGAGGACTATCACTACATTTAGAATATTTCTCTAGTGTTAAGGTTCAAGAAAAATGGTGCCAGCCGCCGGGCTTTCGCAACACATAATACACTCACATAGAATATTTCATTGTACATGGCTTCACTACAGGTCAATCACTACATTTAGAATATCTCTCTTGTGTTTGGCTTCAAGAGAAATTTTGCCAGCCGCCGGGCTGTCACGACACATAATACACTTCACATAGATTATTTCATTGTACACTGCTTCAAGAATAGTGCCAACCACTGGGCTGTCTCGGTACACTCACATAATATATTTCTCTTGTTTGGCTTCAAGAAAAATTGTGCCAGCTGCCGGGCTGTCACGACACATACAACACTTCACATTGATTATTTCATTGTAGACTGCTTCACTACAGGACTATCACTACATTCAGAATATTTCTCTAGTGTTTGGGTTCAAGAGAAATGGTGCCAGCCGCCGGGCTGTCGCGACACATAATACACTCACATAGAATATTTCTCTTGTGTTTGGCTTCAAGAGAAATTGTGCCAGCCGCCGGGCTGTCACGACACATGGTACACTCACATAGAATATTTCCCTTGTGTTTGGCTTCGAGAGAAATTGTGCCAGCCGCCGGGCTGTCACGACACATGGTACACTCACATAGAATATTTCCCTTGTGTTTGGCTTCAAGAGAAATTGTGCCAGCCGCCGGGCTGTCACGACACATAATACACTCACATAGAATATTTCTCTTGTGTTTGGCTTCAAGAGAAATTGTGCCTGTCGCTGGGCTGTCACTACACACAGTGCATTTCACATGGAGTATTTCTCTCGCACTTGGCTTCAAGGGAAATTCTGAAAGCCGCCGAGCTGCCTTTAAACCTATGGAAGCACCATTTTTCATTCTTGGCGGGCATCAGTATGGTTCTGTTTTGGGGGGTTAATAGCAGCTCCCTGCCTTTGGTTCCACGTTGGACGGGCAGGGATCTCTCGAACAGAGCCATACCACCAAACTCAATGTATGCTTCTATGTTTTAATAAATTTTCTCTTTGACAAAGTGTCCCATCAGAAATGGAGCTTTGCGTAATTCTGATGGGCACGGAGTCAAGCTTGGTTACTATAGTAGCCGCTTCTCGAGCTTGAATCACCTGAGTGTTCTTGGATGTCATCTGATTTGCCATCACACGATTGCTCGGTTGATATGCTAGTTTACATAAGCTCGCATTCTGAGCAGAGGCTCTGCAGTATGTACGCTTATCATCCCTCCTCCTCCCCAGCTCCTCTTGTCATTTGTAGCATTCTGTAATGCTGTTCTTTCATGTCTAACTGTCACACATAACAATGTCTCTTCTCTTTGAGGTCATTGTTGCTTTTGGCTCTGTTCTATGGACGGGGGGTTAATAGCAGCTCCCTGCCTTCGGTTCCACGCTGGACGGGTAGGGATCTCTCGAACAGAGCCATACCGCCAAACTCAATGTATGCTTCTATGTTTTAATAAATTTCCTCTTTGACAAAGTGTTCCATCAGAAATAAAAAAACATAGTTCTTATGAGAGCCACAGATGTAAGCCCCCAATACTTTTAGAAATTTGTTTCTATCTGCTACAGAGGCTGAGATATCAGCTTTTTACTAGCCGTTTTCCAGAAAACCTCAAGTTTTAGGGGTTCTTTTCAAAATCGCCCATAGGTTTTCATAGGTGTTTTTTGAATAGGCCTCAGGCCTAAATGGGTTAATGACTCAGAATTCTCTCCACAGACAAACGGACCACAAGCATGCCCATTTGGAAAACAGCAATAGAAGTAAAACCCAATATATTCTTACCTTGTAGTACTTGAGAAAGCATGCAGATAAATTGCTATAGTTGGAAAATGTAGCCTACCACTCGATGTGAGGAATTGCGAAAGCCTATGATACTTTTGAAACACCGGCAGAGTTTCAATTTTGTTGCGATGGAAGAAGCAGACCGAATGATTGTAGCTTCAAGTGCCCGACCCGGTTTCTGATGCTTCCATGATTTTCACCAGGGTTTGGATAGCTGGCATCCAGAACCAGGGCATAATAGGGAGGGAATGCTTTCTGCAGGAGGCCGCTGGACTGTTTCGAACTGAGAATTCCGTTGTAGAGGGGAGGATTCGCGGTGGCATAGGAGAGAGCAAGTAGCACCAGAAACTCAAATCGAAGAAGTTTGAGGTTGATATGAATTTTTAGCTCTTTCAGGGTCATGCGGAATAGTTAAACAAAAAACTAGACAATCGGGGGTAAGTTCCCCATCGGCGGGCGTTTGCTTATCTTCTTAGATAATTAGCAAACTGAAGAGCAATATCAAGAGCGGACTAACATGCTGGCGGCTGCGTGATGCAAAATCTCTGCATACAGCAAATGGAAACACGTTATGGGTTTTTAAATAAAAGACCCATTGTTGCGATTGGGTGAATTAAATTGCCTAGGCGTTCCTACGTCTCGTGATTGAACTTTCCTTTACACTTTAATATTGTACGAATGGCAATTATCTAATTAATTAATTACAAATTAAATCTGAAGATGACCAAAATACCATTTTCAGCGGTGTTCACTCCATATTATTCTACTTCAACGTGGAATAGAAATTTCAGGTAATTTCCGTCTACGCAGTATTGTAGCCTTCCTCTTTTGACGCAAAGCTGTATGTCTTATGTGTTAATGGAAATGCAGCTCAGGCTATTGAAAGCCTATTTGCTCAGTAAATTAATTAGTTTAATTGACAAGATCAACATCTCAGGGGCGCATGGCATGCAGGAATACACGTGGGATAAACAATCTCAAGTGCTGTCACGGAGCTTGTATTATTGCCCAGCCGCAGGCCGAATGATTGCTTTATTCTCTTGTTCAAAATAATGGAAAAGTTCAGCTCACGCTTGTTCGGGAAGAAGAACTCCCTTTTTACCTCCGCCAAACGAAGTTGGGGCGGAGGTTATGTTTTTGACCCTGTTTGTTTGTCTGTCTGTCTGTCTGTCTGTGGACAACATAACTTAAAAAGTAAAACACTGAAAATAATAATAAAGTAATACACTTTGTCTGAAATTTTGTGGGTGGATTGCTATTACATCAAGGAAGGACCCTGTTGATTTTCACCACGATCAGTGAAACAATATGGCCGCCACGGCAGCCATCTTGAAATCGTTTGACACCCAATAAGTCAACTTTGCTCCCACTCATGAAGATTTGGATTGTGCTGCCTGGGGGAAGGTTTGCACTCTATGAGTGCCTCTAGTTTGCTTAAGTTAAACACATAGAAAAATTTTACTTTTATTTGCTTTGTTACTACATTTGTAGAGGGGAGAGAATTAAAACGTTACCAAATGTTTGTATGATTTTTTTCTTGTTTTTGGGATTAGGTTGGCAGTCAAGCTCCAATTATTATTGATTGGACCTGTGAATGAACAGAGCTGTCAATACGAGTCTGCAGCCGGCCGATACAGCTATCCCACTTGCCAATCTGCACCCATCTACTTTCATCTCATTTAACCATAAATTTTTACTGTGGTTTACAAGGGATAGCATATTTCAACAGCCAAAACATCTCCAGTCAGAGTACAGCATAGAATCTGCACGTCATGCAACACGGGATGCAGAGAAACATACAGAAAGCATCATTACCTGAAATACCAGGTTGGCTGAATATGATGTTGGCTTATGCAACTGGGCGCAATCACTTTCTGCCATGTGAGCAGTGACAGTGGCTCACCTGGGAATTGAAGCTGAATTCTGGCAAACTCCATTCTTTAAGTGTCCTCAGTCACAGCGCCAGCATCCAATTTCGCCTGTTAGGATTTTGAATTGTATTCATTCTTGTAATAAAACAACAACAATAAAATCCAGTCATAACCATGCAAAACTTGCAAACATAGTCACATCTCCAAGAAACAAACTGGATTCTGCCATCACATATCCAACGAATAGGGCCAAGTAACTACAATGAATCCATTTGGCATCTATTTGCATTGTGAACTAAGATCAGTTCACAGGTGTTACAGAGAGAAATCAAAGCCAATTTTAAAACAATTTTCATAAATTACGGTTACAGTACTTTCAATGGCACAACATGTAAACTCGTTAATTTGCATTGCAGCTTGCCACAACCACAGGGTGGCAAAGATTGAGCAGACAGGAGAAACTAGCATTCTAGCAGAGGCTACCGCCGGCCTGTCAGACTGGGATTAACAGTAGCCTGTGAAAACCATAGCGGGCAAAGTGATGAAAAAGAACCAGAGAGCGAACAGCCTGCTGGGGTAAGAACGGTCAGGACTGATGGGACCACTTTCAGGTCCTGCCTCGCGGTGAGCTTTTAACTAACCATTCGCTGACAAGGTTCAAAATCAAACGCCTGAAATCCTGAGCTTTGATCTCACAAGCCAGCTGAGTCTGGAACAGGACAGGCCGCTGGTCCTCCATTACGGCTCCAGATTCTCCAGGAAGCAGAGAGGGCCAAATATAAAGAGGCCTTGATGTAACTACAGCCAGACACTTGAGCGGGGAGCTGAGCTGAAGTTCAGTTCCATCCCTCCTGTTGTGTTTGTACACCTGCTGCTCATTTAGCAAGTGAGGGAATTTTCTGCCAAAATCTTTTTTTTTCTGTACAGGGCTAGAAGGGATGAGAATTACTGCAGGGTAAACCCAAGAAAGCATTGTGCACTCAAATGATTTGTGTGTGTCATTCAACTTAATGATCTTGTGTTCACAGCACTTAAAAGCACATTAAACTAACTTTTCAAACTATGTAATGTATCACGTATTTTTAAGTACCATCCACACAAGGCAATAAAGTCGGCTTAGACAGGTTTTTTGTGACAATCAGTTTCCACAAATCGTGTCAGTGTATCTCGTTATCTGGGTTTACAGTGAGTGGCATTTCGTCCTAAATAAAATGCTATGGAGGTAAGAAAACGTAATTCAGCTTTTAAAACATGAAAGTCCACTTTTAAACCTTTAATTAACCAGGTAAGGCATTCAATAAGAAATACCTGCTTACCAGGAACATCTGAGTGAAATACCATGGAGAGAGAGAGAGAGAGAGAGAGGGAGGGAGAGCGAGCCCCATGGGTGCTTTTGGGCTTCAGGGCCTTGCTCATGGACCCGAATGCAGAGTTCCTTTCTTGCGTCACCTTCTAAACCCGCACATCCCCGGTACCAATAAACATCCTATAAGTACAGCGTGTTTCTTTATAGCAACATTGTCATGCAGGCGTATCCACTTTAACAAACTTGGCGAAAAGCACATGATGACCATTTTTACCTCAAACAAACACAATTCAAGCACCAAGCAAGTAAATAAGCATGAAGCAAAACAGGATAAAATCATATCAGCACTGAGTCGCCAGCATTTCTTCTGAATTTGTGCTTTGCAAACAAACGAAACCTCAAATGACAGAGGAAGGTCCACAGAAATCCAACGATATAAACCATGTATTTAAAGATGAATTACCCAAGGCACTCTTCAAAAGAATTATTGAAAAAAAGCTTTAATTAATAGGCTTAATCATATTTGAAACAATAAAACTGCCAACATGTTTCGGCCATGGCAGGCCTTCATCAGGGCACGGTCAATTACAAAGTGTTCTGACAGGTATTTCAAGTCATCTGTTGAATTAACTCCAGCTGTAGGCGGAGTCGGCAAATTACATAATCAAGACCTATATCCTGAAATCGTATCACGAATGCACACACAAACACAGAATAGATCCAGTATCAAATCACAAACATAATTCATAAAATGATATAGAATAGAATAGCTAGTTAGATATCCTACTATTCATCACATCTACAGGAATGTTACCAAATCTATAGAGTCATTCAACCCTAAGAATGTCATAGCATTTAGCTTATAAATCCAGCGACTTTCTTTTTGGTTTAATGTTTTTTGTCTATCACCCCTCCTAGCGGTAAAGGGCACATGATCAATACCTATGGCAGTGAATAAAATATATATATATATATTTTTTTTTTAAATAAATTTGGCATCTCCAATCCCACCCGAATCTGGAATGCCCAATTAGTGAACTATGTACAAAGCTTGCTCGTATGCGACCCCTTGCTGCCAACTCAGGATAGTGAAGACAGCTCTCGGCTCTCCTCCGAAGCACGTGTCCGTCAGCCACTGATTCTTATACACTCATTGGTCGAATCCTCGTAAGTTCCGAACGAGGGCGGAGGATACCCGGACGTGAACAAACCCAGAGTCTTCCTGACGAGCGCCCGTCTGGCCAACAGGAGGCGCCGGAGCAACGAACAAAGCTGATATTCTTAACCCAAATCCGGCAGTCCCTTCCCAATTTGAAACCCTGTAGCGCGATCGCCAATTGTGCGCTACTCTGAAAAAGCTGCCGACCCCTGCCGGTGGGTACGCCGGGGCTCGAACCCGCGACGTGATAGACACCTCTGCACTGCAGCACAGTGCCTTAACCGAGTGAGCTATCCGGCAGCCCCCAATAAAATATTTTTATCATTGTGTGCTTCTTTAAAATGTTTTGTCATAGCATAATCGCAATTTCCTATTTTTGCGGCATATCTGTGTTCAGCCAAGCGGTCCTGCAGCCGTCGTTTTGTACGCCCTACATAGAAGGTGTCACACAGACAGCATTCCAAAATATAAATAACAAATGTAGTCTTGCAATTTATGAAATGGTTAGTAAAGAATGTAAATTGTGTGACCGGGTGGGTAAACCCATTTGCCTTTGACACCACTTCACATAATTTGCAGTGCCCACATTTGAATGTACCGTTAGGTACTTTGGGTAGCCAAGTAGACTTTTCTTTGGCTGGTAAATAACTACGCACCAGTCTATCACCCAAAGTAGGTGCTCTTCATGGTTGATATAAACCATGTAATTTTAAACTGGCACCACACTCAAAAGAACAGCCTGCATACACTTTACATTCTATAGCGATGAGCAAATATTTTTTACCCGTGATATGTTTTAATAAAAATCTCTGTTCGAGGGTAAATCTGCTCTGGCTATTGTTAGCCCAATGTGTGTGTGTGTGTGTGTGTGCGCGCGTGTTTGTGCGTGTGTGTGCGCGTGTTATATTGAAACTAGATCTGCCAGGCTCCATGTATGTTTTTTCCGGGGCACTGGTTCCACTGAGATCAGGCCCTGAGCATTCCACTAATGTGTGATCAGCTTGTAATGCTGTCAGTAAGACTTTTCAGGTGGCCATTTGATTCTATGGGCTCTGACATTTCTAAAAAGCCCTCAACCATCATAATCGCACAAACGTAGCCTGTGATAGAGCCTTGCTTTCCAAGTGCATCTAACTGAGAGTCCATATGTCATGACACACATGTCCTCAACAAGTGCAACAATATCAGTGCTTCACTGGTTTGTGTTTAGTATTTTCACTATAATTATCCACGAAATATTCAACAGTTGTTTTCAAAGTTGTTTTCTGACTGAGAATCCTCGCACCATTATGCATGAATACTGGAAGAGCACTACAAGCGCGAAATCAGGGTGTGTGACGTGTTTTATTGTCCCACTCTTAATATTTGCAATGATACAACTGTGGTACAGACCACTCAGCTAGTGTGGAGGCTAAGGCAATAGACCCTGACGTGGGAGAACTGGGTCCAAACCTCATTGAAATATGATGTTTTTTTGAGTTGACAGTGTTCCTGTATAAATAATTGCTTGATTGTTTGTTCTTTTTCACACTTTTAACCTTATCTTTGCATTTTTTATTTTGTTTATTTGCTTGTTATATTGAAAATAAATCTGCTCCAGTGGAGTCCAACTTCATTTCAGTAAGGGTTGGTGCGGAGGCCAGGAAAACATGGACTGGACTCAAGTGTAAAGGTGGATTTGGTTGTCTGTTTATTATTATGCAGGAAAAATACAAATGAAAAGGAAACAATGTTCCTTAAAGAAATAGTAACACAAATAATAGGCTAAAGTAAAGCAACACTTATATCACAAATAGTAAAATGAAAAAGGAAATGAGGTTCCTTTCAACTACACTGAAGTGCTGGGACTGCAAAGCACTTGTTATCAAGTTTAGATTGATATTAGGAAGCTTTTGCTCTCGCATGTGGTTTCGGCAACTTTGCAAAGAACAAATGCTTGGCTGTGGCACTTATACCACCTAGCAGTAATGAGAGACAAATGATCCTGGTTGACACCTGGAGGGTGAGACTGGCTGAAAAAAAATTTGAGAATACATTTTTTTATTAAATGTTTGTATGTAGATGATTTGGATGCCTGACATGTAAGTGAAATGAAATGAGTTTCACAGTTTGGTACCAGAGTAATCTCAAATCTCTCACACAGTGCACACATTGCCAATTAGGAGATGCCACCTAGATATTCCTGAACTAAAACCTTTCTAATTTTGGTCTGATTTACTTGATTAGAATAAATTTTGGCACAAGTAATGTTTAGATTCTGTGCTGTCATTTTTAGAGGCTTCAGACTGCAACTAAATTATTTCAAAGGGGATAAAAGTATAATTTTGTGAAACGGAAATGCGATCTTTCATTTATGCTGTGTTCCATCCTCATTTAGGCTGACTCAGTGACATATATACTGATTTTTACACCATGAAAAAAAATCCCTAAGGTGTTACCTTTATTATGATACCAAGATTATTCATATGGACCAAGTAATTGCAGAGATATACTAATTTCATTTTGACCATGTTATTTTTAAGCCATAGGTTTAATTTCTCCCCATGCAAGTTAGAACCACAGGCCTCACTTAAAGCATAATTCAACAACTACACCAGCCATACAGGCAACCAGCTACAATGCTACCATGGCTGTGTGGAGCCTTTTGAATACAAGGTCAGAAATAATTGATTAAATATTAACATTCTGATGTTGATGTCACTGTTTTCTCTAGAAATTGAAAGCAGCAATGTTCCCAAACATTTACTGAAGAGAAAAGCGACCCTTCAGAAGATTAATTAGGTTTTGTGGTGAGGTTTGTGAAGAACAACATCAGTGAATACAAAATTTTTTGCCTTCTCGCTCTTATTTACTTTCAGAAAAAGACTTTGCGGTAATGGAGAGCCTGACTCTGGCAAGCACAGAGCCGTCAGGAGACAAAACGCCCCTTGATTTCTCAAAATTACTTCACTTTTTCTCTCCTCTTTGAAAATTCCAGCATGTCATCATGTTCCTGGCGAGAAAAGAAGCCCTCCACTTCTATCCATGTTTTCAATTTTTTAAGGTATAAAAAAAAAAGAAATTAAAAATAAAATTATATTATCAGGGCTGCTCATGACACATAGCAGTGTATAAAAACACACACACACACACACACTCAAAAGTACACATGCATGGACACAAATACACAAAGACAAACAAACTCTCTCTTGCGCACACACGCGCGCACGCGCTTTACTAGAACTTGCAAAGCCTATTTATCAAACACAATGTTCTTTTGCTTACCTGGCTGTATTACAGAGGGATTTTTGGCTCATTGAACGCTTGGTCGCTTTTACATTTTCTCATATTTATGCCAGAGCACTTAAGCTTGCCAGTCCTGGCTTTCGCAGACTGTAGATTATCTTTTTTTTTCCTGAGAACATATGCACTGCATATCGATACAGAAAGTCATCTCTCACTGCAATTCATCCCTCTGTGTAAACATGAAGGGAATTGTCTTCCTTCTAAAAATCCAGTCGCACTCCATTGCGTCCTGGACACCAGAACTGTACTAATTGAAGACTAGCCTATAGGTGATACTGAACATTTTCCCACATAATGACTTAGACCCTTTAAAATTCCTAACATAAGCTTGAAAACAAACAGCCAAGGGGCTTTGTCAAAGTCATGCTTGCCATTAATATTCCGACTTACTAAAATTGTTCATCTACCTCGTTGGAAATACGATTACTGCATATTTTGGAACATAAAATTATTAAAAAAACTGCCAGCAGTTTTTTTTCTCTTCAAAAAAAAAAATTGCCAGGTAATTTTCCAGGGTAGCTGCAAGGTATGCTGGGAAAGAAAACAAGCATTCACAACTCCATGTTCCCTTTTCAAACATTGGCTGACATGTTTCCGAGCCAGCCTGGGGCCTATTGCACAAAAGTCGGATCCTGAGATCCTGGATCAATGCCAAAGCGAGGATTGCCATATCCTAAACAGCGCTTTGCTGGCTTATTTAATTGCACAAAGCCAACAGCGGGTGAAGGAGGATCGGCTAAGTGAAGCCCTGTGCCGCTGATCCTGCTGAGTGCGCGCACACGGCTACCTCTTATCAACCCTGAGATCGATCACAGAATCGCTGATCATCACCATGGACATGGACGCATGCGTCAGCAACACTCAAAGACTGCGTTCAGACAGGAGGACGATGGGATCGCTGAAATGCCTCTGCTTGCTATTCGTTTAGTTTTTGTCTGAATGGTACGAGACGTTTGAGACAAGTATCAAAGGTGAGCTAAACTCAAGTGAGAGTAAACTCGGGAGGTGTTTCAGCGCCGTCAAAAAGGAGTAGCTGATGCACTTCGGCGTTACCGTGAACGAGATAAGCCGTCGCTGTCAGACAGATGTAACATCGAGTCAGACTCAAATGTACGTGTGTCATGCGCACTGTGTGGATGGAGTTGAATATGACAGTGTTCCCCAACCCTCTCCTGGAGGCCCACCTGTCCTGCTTGTTTTAGATCTCTCCCTGCTCCAGCACAGGTGATTCAAATGATCAGGTTTTCATCAATCAGCTTTAGGGGGTGATTAACGAGCTGATCATCTGAATCGCCTGCGCTGGAGCTCCTGCTAGAAATCTAAAACATGCGGGACAGGAGGGCTTCCAGGAGAGGGTTGGGGAACACTGGAATATGACAAAGCAAAGGAAGCATATTTCTGTTACACGTATGTCTCTAAATTCTGCGACTAGCCCTTTCTTGTCCTATACAAACTGAATTGATAGTCTGATCTAGAAGACATTTACAGATTAGTTGAGTTTACTTTCTGCTTTTAACCACCTCTGATGGAGGCATACTCAAATTGAAAAATGTTAGAATGTTAGCAACAGAAAATCAAGGAGCCTCCTGAAAATGTTTGATATCAGTATCGCGAAGCGAGCGACACTGCACTCGTGTCCAGCACTAAGGCAAAGACTCTTCCTTACCTGCCGCATGGAGAAAAGTAGCAGCAGTGCTGTAGGTAGGGGGTTATCGCAGCGATTTGAGACCGCGCTGAAACCACAGGGTAACCTACTTCATGCAGCACTGCTCATTTTCTACTCTGATGGAAGTCTCAACTTGGAGAATGAGGACAAATCTGATTTGGACAAACGACGGATTCTAAATATGGCTAAAATGTGACATGGAAAGGGAACTGATTGAACTGTGACGGTCAGTGGTTACATGGTTACTTGAATATAATGATCGAATATTGGCTATTTTACTGACATCAATGGTCACAAGTTTCTACTATAATTACTCTGGACCTACTGTAATTGAGATAGTAATGTGTAGTGGACAATTCAGAATATGTTCTGGACATTGATTTTCAATTTGGGTGACTGTTGAATGAGGTGAAGTGAAATTGGCTGGAGACGGGAGCTTAGCTAGTTTGTGAGCTTGCTCCGGAGCTGACTAGGTCCACAGACTTTGTTACCATAGTAATTAGTGCCATGGCATAGCTCACATGCTCTGTGCAACCAAAATGGGGCTTGAAATCAGGCTAATCCCGTGCCGCTCCTGGGCTAATCCCTTAACCCGCCTTCGTGCAATAGGCCCCTGGAGTCAGCCGGGCCATGTCTGGGTAACACCTCCGCTGTTACCGTCATTAATTAATTTCCACTCCTTGGAAGGTTCTGGCTGTTTGAGGGCCCTGATTAAGGGACAGAATCACAGTTTTATCAGGTGAACCAAACAGCTGCTTTTAATCTTTATTTCAAACAGTCATAAATTTTGCACATTTTATTTACCTGACTTCCAGAAACCCAATTCCAAAAACACTCAACTGCAAATGAATCCTGATACATATAGCTTGAGTATAAAGAGATCACTGAAAGATCTATCTATCTATCTATCTATCTATCTATCTATCTATCTATCTATCTATCTATATATCTATCTATTTCATTAAGCCAAACAGTTGAAGCACAGAGTTAGGACCTGCGAATTGATTAATATCAAAACCAAAGCGACCACTAGGGCTATTATCAGCCGGTGAAAGACGTTGAACTGTCAAGGCATTTACCACTTCTGATTCTAACTCTTTTTTTTTTTCCAAAGAAAGTGAAAGTGAAATTGAATGACACTTTTAGGCACAGTGAACAGAAATGTTTTGAAAAAATGATATCTGATATATGCATCTGAATGTCTTCAGGATATTTGCTCCTTGACTCCATGGCCCATCAGAATTTACGCCACGGTCTTTTTTTTTTTTTTTCATTTGCTGTTTATGGATTCAATTCAATGATGAGTTTAAGTAAAGGAGTCCTTCTTTCTTGGTTCAGGTACTTTATACATATTTACATTTCTTGTGGGCTTTTATCTACAATGTACTCCTGACTGACAGAATGCCACAGAGCTCACTGTCTATTTCTGTGGTAGCAGGAGACCTGCAATCATGGACCCAGAGGCAAATATTTCATTTAAGCTCCATCTCCCACACCATCAGAAGCTCTAAAAAGCATCTGAAAATGAAGTAGGTGGTGGAGCCAAAGAGGAAAATGTATCAAATTTTTGCAGCTTTTCCAGACTATGCCCCTATTATTGTTTTTCTCTTTAGCGTACTGCTTCTTTGTTTTTAGCTTACTCGGCATTGCTATGCTATGAAAGGGTAACCCGTTGTTTTTCTACTTCGGCTTTTCGCTACTGTACTTTTGCTACTGCTGACTGTACTTTCATTACTATGTCAAAGTCCGTGCGCTTCTATAATCAAACAAAAAAGCGAATGGTTTTTATAAAGTTTTGCCACTGATTTTTAATGTTCTTGACTTGCATTTACCTACAGTCGGAAATGGACTTGGACATAATAGCGAAAGTATGGTAGTGAAAACCACCATAAACCTATGAAAGCTGACAGTGTCCACATGACGTGCACACTACCTAACATCACAGCATAGCTAGCTATTTTCGCACACATTTACGCATGATTCAAAACTTGATGCTGTTCCTTTTTTGATTGAAAAAAGAAATGCACAATGTACAAAAGTAAGTGCCAATTTTATGCATCTTGTATGATGAACCAGACATGGAACCAGATGCAGATTCAGGGAAAAATCTACACGGGAGTACTTAAGAATATGGTAATAGGAGAGCGAAAGCCTGCGGGCAAGAACAGGAGAGAGGCAATCAATTAATGGAGGCAAAACCACAGAACACTTGCAGACAGCTTCAAAGGATGGGGAACGAACTGAAGACACACAAGGGTCATGACAGATTGAGCAAATGTAGTTGGGCTCATTGGCCCAGCGTTTCAAATCCTTGCTCTTGCTACTAGTACCTCTGCCCTGCACTTGATGAGCTTAACTGGGTGTGTAATTAAATTCAATTTCAATTTCATTTATAAAGCGCTTTTCACAGAGACTGTCACAAATATGCTTTACAGTGGGATATAAATAAAATAAAATAAAAAAATAAATACATAAATAAATAAAAGGGGGCAGTGCCCAGCCTAATCCCCACTATAGCAAATGAGTAAAAAAAACTCCCAGTTGTGAGAAAAATCCTCAAACATTGGTGAGAAAAAACTCTCCAGTGGTAAGAAATCTCAGGACGAACCCGGCTATAGTGGGGAAGCCCATCCTCCGGAGGCTAGCTAATTAATAATAAAATAAAGAGGTAATATAGTTCAATTAAAGTCCATTAAAACATCCAAGCAGTGGCATTTGTAGCTCCAGGGAGTGGCGAGGCAGGGATGGAACAGAACAGTGTAAGATCGAGGGGACGTCTACAGTGCGCAGGACAGGGGTACTCCGCGATCGGGGTTTGGAAACACTGCTCTAGGCCCACTGAGGCTCACAGCCTGAGGACTGCTGCCCCTGTTAGCATTCCATAGTTGCCCCTGTACCCACAGTCCTGACGGGGATTGCCCCTGTGCCCGCAGTCCTGACGGCGATTGCCCCTGTGCCTACAGTCCTGTTGGGGGTTCGATGAAGACTGGCTGAGCTGATATTTTTGCCGCGAGCCCCTCCTGTAGATGAAAAATACATTCTCAGCTTGTAATCTTTTTCTGGCAGGCTATTGCTGAAATCCTTAAACACTGGGAGAAAAAAAATAGATCAGAAATACTTTTATATACTTTTATTACTCAAGCAATTCTGGAAAAATATCTTTTGAAGGAAACAAAAATGGCTTCTCATTTCAAGTCATTGTGGTTGAGAGGGAGTGAAAGAGCGCCGGGTTTATGTGGATAATGGTTGGCAAATCTTACAGAATAAGAACTTTTGACCAGGTTTTTTTTTTCCTGCCACAGCAAAAAGCTGGGAAGGTTAACAGTTTTCATGCAAAATTTTTGTCCGATCAGATGGCTGCTCAGGAATGTCACTCTTTTAGAATGAATGAAAGAATAATAAGAATTCAGACTGAATATGAAAAATTCCAAAATTTTCCGTATGACTAAGTGAAAATTGCCACCGATTTCTGTCATTGTGCTCATGAGATACAGGAACTTCAGCTTTTACAATTTCACCGTTACCACTTCTGTTGCACTGAATATTTATGTCCCAATAAAACGACCCCCCAAAAAAAACCATAGTAAAAATACCATCTTTTACCTGGTGCTCTCAGAAAACGAGGACAGTGAAAACATACACTTAAACTTTTTTTTCTTCCAAATGTATTATTTTACAAGGCATATAAATTTGAGTAGTAGTTTGGAAATTTAAACTTTGTTAGTTGTCATCCTAATTGTTTAATTGAATTCTCATCCTCTCTCAGTCATCCAAAGTTACTTGAAATGAGCAAAATTTGTGCGAAACTATCATGTAGAGCACTAGTTAGCATTACCCAGCTCATCACAAACTCCTGCAGCGGTACAATGTAAGTCACCTGCAGAATTAGCGTAGTTTTATAGTTATAGAGTGCTGTAAACAACTGCACAGTCTGATACTGCTTTTATGACCAGACAATCCCCTATCCTGTCACCAGGTGCACAGCCAATTAGCCTTTTCAATCCATTTTTAAAAAATCTGTTACTTGTTACATCACACGGGGAAGTGACCGTCCAGAAGCAGGAAGGACTGATCGACCTCAGCCAACAAATGAATCAGCTCCTTCATTATTCTGGGTCATCTCATTTCATTGTGATGTCACAAAGAGCAGATTTTGAAATGGCATGTAATGGCTGATTGGCTGTGCACTTAAGTGATATGATAGAAAATGTTTAACGCCTGCTTTTCTCTGCTTCAAGCTGAGGAGAAAATGAGAGTGGGTGTTAAACAATTTACCAAGATAATGTCTGAATGCTTCAACCGGAATGCGGCTCCCGCAGGCTAACAGCATTTGTCACATATTCACAAACTTTAACTCTGCATAAAAAAGAATAGCAAAGTCAGACACAGAAAAAACGAAAGGAGGCGAAGCAAACTTTCAGAACATTAAATCTATCCATCAACTTATCTCATATCTTTCTCTCCTTGTATCTATGTCTCAATCTACATTCAGAGGCCACATTATTAGGAATGCCGGTACGTGTTTTTTCATGCAAACGTTTGACTTCATATTTAACAAAAGCGCGCGTCCATCGTCAGGAGGATCAGCTAAAGTTAACGCTAAATCTCAGGATGCAAAAGGAATGTGATCAGAGTGACGTGACCGTGGAAGGACTGTTAGAGACGGAATGATTCGAGCATCTCAGAAATGCAGAGTATCTCTGAGGATTTCCATGCACAGTGGCGAAAAATAGCGTGAAAATAAAAAAAAACATCCCATGAGTGGCAATTCTGCGGGCAACAGAGCCTTGTTAATGAGAGAGGTCAGTGGTGACTGGCCACCCTGTCTGCAGTAGCTGACAGGAAGACGACAGTAACTCAGCTTCCTGTGTGTTATGATAGTGCCGTGATGCAGAGCAGCCCCTCTGAAAACAGTACCCATCAGGCCCTGCATCAGACGGGCAGCACTGCCTTCTGCTCCCGTCAGCTAGGAACAGGAAACTGAAGCCGCACCAATACTGGAGGGTGGAGGGATGCAAAAACGTTGCCTGGTCTGACTCATCTCTGCTACACCGAGCAGATGGCCGGGTCAGAATTTGGTGTAAGAGACACCAATCCAGCCCACCTTGCACCTCTGGTTCAGGCCGGTGGTGGTGGTGTAACAGTGTTGGGGGTTTTTGGGCCCCTTAATACACACCGATCATGGGTATAGTGCCACAACCTTTGTGTATTTCTGACCGAGTACGATTCGACTCTTGCACTCCAGGGTTGCCACATTGGGCCCTACACTGTCACACTGCCATTGTCACTTGCTTGCTAGGCTAAACGTCGATTATGAATGACTGTATTTTATTGTACTTGGTAACTGCGTTTTAGGACATATTTTTAGCTTTTTAAGATAGTTATTTTAGAAGTGACCATTTTCTCATTGTTACAGTTGTATATCTTTTTTTAATTGGCTTGATTTTAATGACCAAATGGCCAATGGCTCAACATACAAACAAGAAGAATATGTTTTACTGCACATAGTTTTTCTTGTAGAATATCTGCTCATACACTTATGTTTTAATTCTCTTTGCTTTCTAGAACTCTGTTTTTAAACCCCATTTCCATCACTATACATGACTGACCAGCCAAAGTCCCAGGGAACAATATTTAGGATAAATGTTTTTGTGCTGTCAAACCTTTACTTTTTTCTTTTTTTTTTTTACATTGTTATGGTTACTGCCAGCATGACAGTGCACCAAGTCACAGACCAGACGTTATATCAGACTAGTCTTCTGAACCTCCACAGACATCAGGTCTGAACACAGCGCAGCTCCTTTGGAATGTGCTGGAACAGGAGATTCACGGCCAGAACCTGCTGCCAGTTCATCTGAGACAAGTGTGTGATGCTCTCGTGCCCACATGGACCAGAATTCCTGAGGGAAGTTTCCGGCATCTTATAGGGTCCACGAGGACTCTATACTATCCCACCTCAGACGAGAATACTTGAACAGCATTGGTCAAAGCAGTCGGTATACGTGGTAACCCCGTATATTCCCATATTACGTCTCCCAGCCCATATACGGCGTGCAAGTAGATTATCTCCCTTAGCGTCTCTTGAGCAGCTGAAACGGCATAAATGTGAAAAAAAGGTATTTGGTGGGATAAATTCGTCACACTGATTACAACTCCCCATGAACTGTTTGTCACCAAAAAAAAAAAAAAAAACAATAAATAAATACCAAAACAATTGTGCACCCATTTATTTTGGTAATTTTATGGAAAAGCAATATTATGACTTGCCTGTATGCTTTTCTCCTCGTAACAAAAATGAATATGAATATTATCATAATGAACGAATAATGCAATGACCCATACAGTTGGGACTATTTTTACACATGACAAACAACACACACAAAGTCTGTTTTTGCTTTAAACTGTCTGAGTCAGTGTCTATCACATATTTCAGAAGCACATCTTTCGCCAACATTTCTGAAAGCAGAGAGCGGAATCCCTCCTCTCCGTCTGTCCGTACTTTACTGAGCTGCTCGGCGATGGGCAGGTCGAGGGCTGCATACATTTCAGGGACAAAAAAAAAAAAATGAAGTAATTAAATAAAATCCTGAGTCACAGATTCAGTTGAAAGATGCTTTTAGCTTCTAACACTCTCCTCACAATATTTCGCAGCGTTTTATTTTTTTTTTAATGAACAGCACTCACTTTGGGGACTGAAGTCAGAATGACTTATTTATTTTGTAACGGAGAGTTTCTGGAACTCTGTTAAGCCGTTTCGGAGAGGGGCTTACCGGTTCGACATCAGTCACAGGTCAGCAGAATCATTTTTACTCTGGAATAACATCAACATCTTCACTTGCGGCTGCAGTTTAAAACCGGCTCAGCCATTTGTGCATGAAAAATCCCCTCAACAAATGCAGCCAGGCACCATCTCATTGGCTGGCCTGTGAGTTCCAAGGACACAATTGGCCAATTTGTCAAACGCTCTGCTGCGAGCCAACCACAAGTGTGTTGCACAACCACTTGCACAGTCAAAAAAATAAAACAAAAAAAATCAATCAGGATTATGTGCTTCCTTTATAACACCCGTATATTTGACAACCACAGTTGTACAAAAAAAAAAAACAAATCATACCAAATGCATTCAAGTTATTTAAACACTGAAACATCATAGGAAAATCATACACTGAAAAGACAGAGAAAGTCACTGAATGCCTCGATAAAACCTCCGGCCCAGGGTAAGTTCCATCTATGCCCCAAAAAGGCTGCAGTACAGCGGTAAGGAGCTGATGCTGGGAGCGCACAGAAGGAGAGGATCAGCAAGATAAAGGCCCCTGAATCCCCATAAAGCCTGTAGAAGCAAACAGAGAAGCCCTTCCAGGCTGCCGAAACATCTGGACATCGTTAGTCATGGCAGAGGTCGACCCAAAAGCTTCAAATGTGGAAAAGCTAACGAGCTAAAAATTTCTCTGTCTCTTTGACTGTTTTAGGTAGCCACTTACTCAAATTTCAGTCTTTTCAGTTAGAAAACATCATGTTTTATCTCATAAAAAATATTTATTTTATGCTGCTTGTTTTTATTATTTTGTGCGAGTGCATTTGAACAACTGTGAACAACAAGTTGTGTCAGTCAAACTGCAAAGGCAGTGTGTATCTGACCCACACAAACACATCGGGTAAACACGCAAACTCCGCGGGGAAGAGGTTTCAGGATGGATTCAAATTCACACCTGTGAGCCATACTTATCTCCCATGGGATAATATGGCTTAACAAGAGTTAATAATTATAGTTTGTACAATAAGCAAATTCTGATGCGGTAGCATGTGAGCAATAGTTTATTTTTGGCTGAACTGAGCCCTTCACTGAAAAATGAAAGAAGATGGATGATGACGCCATGAGGCAGAAAGACTAAATTCCTCAACGAATGGACTGCATACCCGAGCGAAAATATATATAATAAATAAATCAATAAATAAATTGTTGAGTGGGAGTCTTTGTGGGGACTGGAGTGGATTTGATTGACGTTAATTGCGGAACAGTAAACGCAAAATATGACGCAGTTTGCATCACAGGAGAGTGATAACTGACAGGTGTCTTCAAACAAAGCTATTGGTTCCAATTTGACTCATGGCCAATGATATGATATGAAAATAAAAGTAAAATCGTATTCCAAAGAGTGGAAAGACATGAAGCTGCACAAGTACATGGCGGCACAGATTGTATAGTGGTTGTGGTTTAAAAGCGGCCTGGGGCCGGTCTGCACGGAGTTTACATGTTCATCCCATGCCTGCGCAGGTGACTCTCCGACACCTCAAGTTTCCTCCCCCAGCCCAAAGACAAGCGTATCAGTAACTGTAAACCCTAAAGTGCTCACTTGTATGACTGCGTGAGTGACAGGTGTGTGGTTCCCTCTCTAGCTTAGAGGAGCACAGAGGGTGCTATAATACAGCCTAAAAGAAAAGTGCCGAATTGCTGTTGAACTATAAGTAAATAATAAATATGAATAAATAAATAAATGAAATGATTTATGAAACGATAAATAAATGAATGCATAAATTCAGAATGGTTTTTCGCTTATGTAATTTGGATTTGTGTAAATTCGTTGAGAGTAGAACTGTGATTCCAGCCTGTTCTCAGACTCGTGCCCCAACAGGAAGACAAAGTGCCTGGTTCTCCCCGCCATTATCCACCTCCTGACAGCAGCCATTAATTATTCCGCTTTCTCAGAACGCAGGTCAGAGTGACAGCGGAATGTTCAGCCTCTGTTGTCTTTGGCTGCGGGGAAAATCCCGGAATATTAATTGGGCACCCTGGCATTCCCTACGGAAAATCCAGCTCAAGGCCTCTTGGTAAATTATTACGGCAGCAGATCTCCCATGCCGCTGCAGAATGGATATGAGCGTGTGCGAAAGCGCTTAGAGAACCGGCCAGGTGCTCTCTATCCATCACTCTCACCAAATCAAACACATAATTAGATCTTTAAGGGTGGAATGACTTGTCTCTGGGGCAATAATACCTATGTATGCCTGTTGTACCCTTGAGAATGTGTTTGTACTTCTTTAAGCCAAAAAAGGGTATGCAGTACATGTCTACCTTGAAGTAACCCCTCGGGGTTCATTACTGTAGATTCCGGGAGGAGCTTCTATTGTAGCCCTATTTCTTTCTCCAATATAGAAATGTGATATACAGTATATAATATATTGTTAAATACTATCAATGTCATTATTGCACAAAATGTTTGACGTCTAATTAACTCTAAGTACGTGTGTAATTACGTGGACGTATATATTTTGCGAAAGCCAGACTCTCACTGCATATTGTCCTTGCAGTTTTCTTGCTGATGTTGATGTTGTTGCTCATGATGATGTCTAATTAACGTGGATGATCACAGCCATCTGCCTGTGTGTAACGGTTTAAGTGATTCTGTCGTGGATTCGCCCCCGCCGGCAATAGACCAGAAACCGGCGGGGACTGGGACCATGTATCCAAAAGCAGAACTAGGGACCCAGATGCACAAGCTGAGTAAAAATATTAAATCTTTAATTTAAATTATAAAATACATTCCCGGAGGGGAGCAGCAGCACACAAGAAACCGTCAGGGCTTCCAGAAAACAGAATACTGCTGCACCAAAATGAGGTGCAGCCAGCCCTGAAATAACAGCACTTCACCTCCACCTTAACCAGCCACACCTGTTGCCCGTGAAGGTGGAGGCGAAGAACGCAACAGGGGGAAGGGCCTGCAGGCCAACACCATGACAGATTCTCCGCCGCTGCTTTAACCTCAGGTAACCGTCTACTGCTGTGTGCTGTTAGGTAGAGATACGCATGACCCAGGTGTGTGGGGAGAGAACACACGACACACACGCTCCCCAAACACACGCGACACACACGCATCGCAAACACACGCGACACACACGCATCGCAAACACACGCGACACACACGCATCGCAAACACACAGGACTAACGTGCATCGCATCATCCTCAGCAACTCATGCTGATATTATTCATCCATTGTCAAACCCCAGTACTGCAGGTCAGGGGCATTTGGGTGGAGGGTGGAACAATCCCAGCATGCAATGGCTGAACGGTGGGAACACAGCCTGCTAAACGCACCACAGAGAGTGCTCCATTCACATACCCATGACTAATTTAGAGTATCTCTCATGCATGCCTTTAAACTGTGGGAGGAAATTAGAGTACCCGGAGGAAACCCTCATAAACACAGGGAGATCATGCAAACTCTACACAGAGGGACCCCAGGCCGGATTTAAACCCACGACCTTTGGTGAGGCAGCAGTGCTACCCACCATGCAGACCTCACCATACTATCATTTATTCGAACGGGGTTCCAAAACACAAAAATAAAAAATGAGAAATAAAACCTGTCGGATGTTTCGGGTCCGCGCACAAATGTCCCGCCCGGAATTCATAAATCAGAGGCGAACGTGCACCAGCCGGAGGCAGCCGGGGACAGGTGTGTGAAATATTCCAGCACCGAGGGTGCCAAATGGGCACGGCGAAGCGTCCCGGCGTGACTTCGACTGCTCCCGTCCGCGCCTTGCCGAAGCATGCGCAGAACAAGAAAACGGGCGCTCGCACGCAGAGGCAAAGGAGGACAAATCGCTCCGACGGCCTTTGCGGCCCAGCTGGCGTACACAAAATCACGGCGAGGGAAAAATGTGTTTGTGACGATGGACTGAGATGAACCCGGTTTCTACACGTAAAGCACTGAGTCTGTATCACTCAAGAGCCTACGTTTGTAACCTCTACCTGTTACAGCCCAGCTGAGCCAACAAAGGGCCTTTTCCGAAGAATTACACGTAGAAAATAAGAGCTTGCCATGATGGATTGAATTGAATATGATTTGTTTGTTTCCAAAATGCAATAAGTGCCAAAATGATAAAAATTGAGATAACACCGCAGAGCAATCGCCCTGTTCTTCTTACACATGGCGCAAAAATCCGTTTTCAGACATTAATACTATGCGGTGTATTTCTTCATGGTCAAAGTTTATGTTTTTCAATAAAATGCACTAGGCAACAACATAGATAAAGCTGATTTACTTCAAATGAGTAAAATAGATGTATTGCATTTTGGAAACATACTCCTCATATGCTCAAGGCCTCTGTGGCCACAGGGCGGTGTGCACATCACTACAGGGGCCTCTACAGAATGTTCTCTAAGCATCAACAGAGTCCAAAGCCATTAAGTGACATTACATTTATTTACATTATAATAGCTGGGTGTCCTCTGTGTGTGTGTGTGTGTGTGTGTGTGTCCAGCCAATCAGTGCTAGGTTCCACCGAGCGTGTATCTGCAGCACAGCGTGAGCGACGCTGTTTGGCTCCGCCTTGCAGGCGGCTGTGTCAGGCTAATCAGTGGTAGGCTCCGCCGGGCACGTATCGGTGCTAGATTCCACCGGGCGTGTATCTGCAGCATAGTGGGAGTGATGCTGTTTGGCTCCGTCTTGCAGGTGACTCTGCCCAGCCTATCAGTGCAAGACTCTGCCAGGCGCTTATCTACAGCATAACCTGAGTGACACTATTATACTATAGACATACAGGGGGAATCCCCTGGTATCCCCCTCTCTTGGGGATTCCCCCTTTTGAACCCAAGCTAATTCGTCCACAGGAGTCCTGAATCCCAAAAAACAGATGCCAGGCCGCAAGAGAAACTAACACGTAATCTGCAGCATAATGTTTTATGCTAACACTCAGTCTTGCAGGCGACTTCGTGTTCCACTGAGCGCGGAATGTCATCGCAGCGTATTCCCCTTGATAGTTGCTTAGTTTTAGTTATAAAAAATCGGGCGGGTGACAGTCACCTTGGTGTTTATGGAAACACCATAGCAACGTGATGACATTATAGAGGTGGATGTGATGACATCATAATGCTGCACGAAGTTACATAAAACAGAACCCGTGGATCCCCACGGGCAGAGTGGTAGTTTATATTTATTTCATTTATTTACTTTTACTATCTTTTATCCAAAACAATGACCAGCAAATGCATCAAATGAGGTAATGGGTGTGAACATCACTACAGGGGCCTCTACAGAGTGGTCTCTAAGCATCTAAGCATTTGAAATTCAGGTACAATTCACATGCATACATCAGTTTTATATAGCGCTTTTCTGGACACTCAAAGACGCTTTACAATGGATACATTATTCATTCGCTCACACTCTGATGGTGGTAAACAACGCTTTTGTAGCCGCAGCTGCCCTGGGGCAGACTGACGTAAGCGTGGCTGCCAGTATGCGCCTACGGCCCCTCCGACCACCACCAAACATTCACACACAGCCATGCAGGAGTGTTCCTATATTGCATGTTTTAGTGGGTGGGGGAAACCGGAGAACCCGGAAGAAACCCACGCGAACACGGGGAGAACATGCAAACTCCACACAGAAAGGGCCCAGGCTGGATTCGAACCCACGACCTTCACCTGCGTGAAGTTGGCACCCCATATGTTGAAAATATGAATAAAAGTATTTTGATTCAACATTTAACCGGTTGGTGACCTGAGGTTATTCAGCGCCCCATCAACATCCAAATGACTCAAAAATGGTTGGATTCGTTTGTGCTTCGTTTGTGCACGTTTGTGCAGGCAAAATTAACGTTTGTGCACAAACCGTCTTTACGATATTCAACATTTAATTATTTGACCCCGGGTCACCCAGCACCCCATCAACATCCAAATGAGTCAAAAATGGTTGGAATAGTTTGTGCTTCGTTTGTGCACGTTTGTGCAGGCATAATTAACATTTGTGCACAAACCGTATTTATGATATTCAAGATTTAACAGATTTGTGACCTATTGGTGACCTGAGGTCACCCAGCACCCCATCAACATCCAAATGACTCAAAATTGGTTGAATTCGTTTGTGCTTCTTTTGTGCAGGCAAAATTAACGTTTGTGCGCAAACCGTCATTATCATATTCAATATATTAGTATTTGACCCCGGGTCACCCAGCACCCCATCATCATCCAAATGACTCAAAAATGGTTGGAATCGTTTGTGCTTCGTTTAAAGAGTCATTTATGGGAGTCAGGGGGTGGCAATCTTCTCCCAATATTACAAACATGCTGAAATAGACGCCCTTTATAAAATAGGCCTCACAACATTCATGTATGTATCTTAGCCCCCCAGTTTTCAAACCAAATTTATGCCCTTGCCTGAGTATTTGCTGAAGACCAAGACTTGCAATATCAGGTCAGTAAGTGATTTATTGGAATGAGAACCTGCAACCGCACCAGCTCTTTCCTGTTCCGCGCTCATATACGCAAATCACAACACAGGGCTTGTACTTCATTCCCAGGAGAAATGGGCCAAAGTGAACTTGTTTAACGAATGCGTGGCCAATCCGATATAATATGTACTTGTACATGCAGGTCACTGCAGAGGGCTGGGAGAAAGAATTGTCTGTCAAGATGGATGAAAGTGAATTCGTTTTGCAAATCTATGGCTGACCTCATGCAATATGAAATTCAACATGCAAGTCACTGCAAAGGTCTTCTGCAACCACCGGAGAAAAAGATGTGTGTCGATGCGGACTGAGGTGAACTCTGCTGAGTTTGGCCACAGCTGAGGCGGGGCAACACAGCTGCAGGTCTGACTCTGTCCTTGGAGTACATCTACTGACCCACAGAGGAACACCGTCAGGAGAGGCCAACTGGGGAAATGTTTGGGGCTAACCCCCAAAATAAACTTGGTGTTATGATTCTGCCTTGTTCTGTTCATGTTTTGCCATGTCTTGATCCATGCCATGTTTTGTTTCTGTTTATTCCTGCATATTCTCCCATAGTCCATTCCCTCAGTCATATTCCGGTCCTTGTTTTGTGCCATACCATGCCTTGCACTTTGTCTCCCCCTGTCTGGTCTTATGTTATGTGATCGCTCACTGCCCCAGAATTGTGTGCCACACTTTCGGGTGATTTAATGATTTTCACTTGTTCTATCTGTCGCTGAAAGCCATTTCATCACTCATCAGTGAGAACAGTTGGGAATGTGTTGCGAGTTAGAAATCCTCTCATTTCTCATTGGAGCAACAAATGCCTCATGAGTGCCAATGAACAAACATCAGTAATAGGTAATCGAGACAAATCATGCGAACATCATTCGTAGTTAATTAAGCCAAATCCTGGGAATATGGCTATAGCTAAAATCACATTTTCGGGATGATATACCTGTCATCTGCTCATCATCTGATGGAGATTGATCAGTAGGAGAAGCAAACCGGAAATAGTTAAGCTTACCAACGTATTTCAGAATGTACACAGTGCCATCTTGTGCAACTAGCCATTCGGGAAAGACCTGAAATCTTGAACTTTGGTGTACAAAATATCTCACCTGTACTTTGGCCTAGATATGCCAAAATTTAATCACCTGTTCTTTGACTTTATACCCACCTTCTCTGAATATTTCATCAAAATCGGTGCATTACTTTTTGAGTTATCTTGCTAACAAACAGACAAACAGACAAGCGCTACCAAAAAACATAACCTCTTTGCGGAGGTAATTAAAAATCCGCGTGATATAACCCATTAGATACTGGTTTGGCATCACACGCCTTACAGCTTTCTTGTGTCGCAATTCAGTTCATTGGCAAACATCGACTAATATGTTCGCAAAGCCAGTTGTGCTGGAAATGTTCACCATCATTGGCGTTTGCCTTTGGTTGACAGTCTAATCAAATTAAAGGGATGAATAATTTGTAAGCTAGCACGCCAATACCTTTGGCCAAAAGTAATGAGTTACACACATTACTTTGACCATAAACACTTGAATTTATAATTTAATGGAGAAAAGTGTTTCAAGCTAGCTAGCGAATTGTTCATCTCATTGAATTGATTGATTACAAACCAGAAGCCAACGCCACATTTCTATTTTCCACATATTACGACACTGACATTTATGGGATTAATAGGAATAGGATCTCAAATTCGTGAGCATGTGATGTCAAATTTATGAAACTCAAGTAGGAATTTTCATAAATGATTATTACCATTCTCGTGGCAAGTTTGATATCTCGGCCTCACTCATTGGCAATCCTGTTCATATGGGTAGGCCCACGGAATGGGAAATAGTACGTAACATTCTGCGCGAAACCCAACCTTTCTACAAATGTTACATGAAAATATTCTTAATAGCACTGATCTTTTCTCAATGAATTTATTACCGCCTGACAATGGAGATCGCCTAAATATTGATATAAGCGGGGCCACTGAATCTTGAGCGATCTGAACACTTTGCGACGTTTCATACTAATAATGAACTGCTTTTGAAGTGGCCTTGAACCACCTCCAAGAGCAGTTGATACCGAGTCTGTTCCTGCGCCAGTCTGATACCCAGTCTGTTCCTCTGCCAGTCTGATACCCACTCTGTTATTGTGCCAGTCTGAAACCCAGTCTGTTCCTGTGCCAGTCTGATACCCAGTCTGTTCCTGTGCCAGTCTGAAACCCAGTCTGTTCCTGTGCCAGTCTGATACCCAGTCTGTTACTGTGCCAGTCTCATACCCACTCTGTTATTGTGCCATTCTGAAACCCAGTCTGTTCCTGTGCCAGTCTGATACCCAGTCTGTAACTGTGCCAGTCTGATACCCAGTCTGTTCCTGTGCCAGTCTGATACCCAGTCTGTTACTGTGCCAGTCTGATATACAGTCTGTTCCTGTACTGGTCTGATACCCAGTCTGTTCCTGTGCCAGTCTGATACCCAGTCTGTTCCTGTGCCAGTCTGATACCCAGTCTGTTCCTGTGCCAGTCTGATACCCAGTCTGTTACTGTGCCAGTCTGATATACAGTCTGTTTCCTGTGCCGGTCTGAAACCCAGTCTGTTACTGTGCTAGTCTGATACCCAGTCTGTAACTGTGCCAGTCTGATACCCAGTCTGGTCCTGTGCCAGTCTGATCCCCAGTCTGTTCCTGTGCCAGTCTGATACCCAGTCTGTTACTGTGCCGGTCTGATACCCTGTCTGTTCCTGTGCCGGTCTGATACCCAGTCTGTAACTGTGCCAGTCTGATACCCAGTCTGGTCCTGTGCCAGTCTGATACCCAGTCTGTTACTGTGCCAGTCTGATACCCAGTCTGTTACTGTGCCAGTCTGAAACCCAGTCTGTTCCTGTGCCAGTCTGAGTCCTAGTCAGTTCTTGTCCTCCCAGTTCTGCCCCTGCGTCCACCTCTGATTATCACTACTTGCCTGTTTGTGCCTCCTGTGCTGCTGCCTGTGATGATAAAACAAGGTTTGGATCGACACTGCTGTCTGCGCCTCAGTGCCCTGACAAATTTACATGCAAACGAGACACCATGAGTAGGGATAGACTGAATTGAACTCGCTTAGCGAATCTTTGGCCAGAAGTCTGTGAGACAAATGGCCTCCAGATATCTCTCCCCAGTGGAGTTTTAAATTTGAATGCAACACCTGAGGCAGGTGCATCTTGTTAACTCCGCTTTCTCCAGTCCCCGCCGGGCTGCCTGTTAGTCCATAAAAAACTGCAATCAGACGGCCGAGGACCAGAATAAATGATTCTAAAGATCTCACACCACACTGGGGCCAGATTTTCATTCACAGGGGTACATCAGTATACCCCATTCAGTGACATAAGCAGCTACTTGGGGCCCTGTCACTTCCAGGGGTCTGTAATTATTATTACGCACTGGACATAGTATTTATAGTGCAGCAATGGGGTCCCCAAATTGACGCAGATTCACTCCCGCACAGATTCACAGTCTCACACACACACACACACACACCAGTGTTTATTTCTTGTGCGACTGATGCATTTCACACCCGTCTCGCTGCCTCCGTTTGCGTCTCATGTATTTCTTGTGCATTTTAGACTCCGGCGATGAAAGGTGCTCATCATCAGCGTGTTTTACACTCAATCCACAAACGGCACCTGGCAGCCGCAGCGCTGCCTGTCAATATTAACCTGCCACAGCTGCCCCTTAAATTCACTCAGATAACATGCATTTCTGCCGGATGTGGATTTTTGCAAGAGAATATTCAGAATTTCCCTATTATCACAACTGAGTCAACCACATGAATCACAAACATGTGATCAGAGTGTCCTGGTCTGAATATTCTAGTACAATACTGATGATGCAACAATCAGCACTGGTGACCTGAAAAGAACTGCAAATCTAGAAAATGGACTCACAATTTCATCCATCCATTCTCTATACCTGCTTATTCCTCACTAGGGTCGCAGGGGGAGCTGGTATCTATCCCAGCTGATACGGGCAAAGGCTGGGACCCACCCTGCACAGCTCACCAATCCATCACAGGGCGCACACACCATTCACAGACCATTCACTCTCACATGGGCAATTTAGTGTCTCCAATTAGCCTGACATGTTTGTCTTTGAACTGTGGGAGGAAACCGGAGTACCTGAAGAAAACTCACGCGAACACGGGGA
The DNA here is from genome assembly GCA_029721435.1 of Gymnothorax reevesii. Classification (NCBI taxonomy): domain Eukaryota; kingdom Metazoa; phylum Chordata; class Actinopteri; order Anguilliformes; family Muraenidae; genus Gymnothorax; species Gymnothorax reevesii. The sequence goes on from CM056586.1 coordinate 46,686,530, forward strand.
GAACCGCGCCATCATGCTGCCCACTCGCAATTCAAAACAAATAAAAATAATAAGAGTAAATGAAATGAATTACACCACAGAACTGTTGAATACTCAGCTGTGATTGGTTGAAAGACGTTCGAAGGGTGTGCATTATTTTCCAATAAATTCACACCTATAAAGCCTTTTGAACACAAGCCAATTCGTCCACAGGAGTCCTGAATCCCAAAAAACAGATGCCAGGCCGCAAGAGAAACTAACACGTAATCTGCAGCATAATGTTTTATGCTAACACTCAGTCTTGCAGGCGACTTCGTGTTCCACTGAGCGCGGAATGTCATCGCAGCGTATTCCCCTTGATAGTTGCTTAGTTTTAGTTATAAAAAATCGGGCGGGTGACAGTCACCTTGGTGTTTATGGAAACACCATAGCAACGTGATGACATTATAGAGGTGGATGTGATGACATCATAATGCTGCACGAAGTTACATAAAACAGAACCCGTGGATCCCCACGGGCAGAGTGGTAGTTTATATTTATTTCATTTATTTACTTTTACTTTCTTTTATCCAAAACAATGACCAGCAAATGCATCAAATGAGGTAATGGGTGTGAACATCACTACAGGGGCCTCTACAGAGTGGTCTCTAAGCATCTAAGCATTTGAAATTCAGGTACAATTCACATGCATACATCAGTTTTATATAGCGCTTTTCTGGCCACTCAAAGACGCTTTACAATGGATACATTATTCATTCGCTCACACTCTGATGGTGGTAAACAACGCTTTTGTAGCCGCAGCTGCCCTGGGGCAGACTGACGTAAGCGTGGCTGCCAGTATGCGCCTACGGCCCCTCCGACCACCACCAAACATTCACACACAGCCATACAGGAGTGTTCCTATATTGCATGTTTTAGTGGGTGGGGGAAACCGGAGAACCCGGAGGAAACCCACGCGAACACGGGGAGAACATGCAAACTCCACACAGAAAGGGCCCAGGCTGGATTCAAACCCACGACCTTCACCTGCGTGAAGTTGGCACCCCATATGTTGAAAATATGAATAAAAGTATTCTGATTCAACATTTAACCGGTTGGTGACCTGAGGTTACTCAGCACCCCATCAACATCCAAATGACTCAAAAATGGTTGGATTCGTTTGTGCTTCGTTTGTGCAGGCAAAATTAACGTTTGTGCACAAACCGTCTTTACGATATTCAACATTTAATTATTTGACCCCGGGTCACCCAGCACCCCATCAACATCCAAATGAGTCAAAAATGGTTGGAATAGTTTGTGCTTCGTTTGTGCAGGCATAATTAACATTTGTGCACAAACCGTATTTATGATATTCAAGATTTAACAGATTTGTGACCTATTGGTGACCTGAGGTCACCCAGCACCCCATCAACATCCAAATGACTCAAAATTGGTTGGATTCGTTTGTGCTTCGTTTGTGCAGGCAAAATTAACGTTTGTGAGCAAACCGTCATTATCATATTCAATATATTAGTATTTGACCCCGGGTCACCCAGCACCCCATCATCATCCAAATGACTCAAAAATGGTTGGAATCGTTTGTGCTTCGTTTAAAGAGTCATTTATGGGAGTCAGGGGGTGGCAATCTTCTCCCAATATTACAAACATGCTGAAATAGACGCCCTTTATAAAATAGGCCTCACAACATTCATGTATGTATCTTAGCCCCCCAGTTTTCAAACCAAATGTATGCCCTTGCCTGAGTATTTGCTGAAGACCAAGACTTGCAATATCAGGTCAGTAAGTGATTTATTGGAATGAGAACCTGCAACCGCACCAGCTCTTTCCTGTTCCGCGCTCATATACGCAAATCACAACACAGGGCTTGTACTTCATTCCCAGGAGAAATGGGCCAAAGTGAACTTGTTTAACGAATGCGTGGCCGATCCGATATAATATGTACTTGTACATGCAGGTCACTGCAGAGGGCTGGGAGAAAGAATTGTCTGTCAAGATGGATGAAAGTGAATTCGTTTTGCAAATCTATGGCTGACCTCATGCAATATGAAATTCAACATGCAAGTCACTGCAGAGGTCTTCTGCAACCACCGGAGAAAAAGATGTGTGTCGATGCGGACTGAGGTGAACTCTGCTGAGTTTGGCCACAGCTGAGGCGGGGCAACACAGCTGCAGGTCTGACTCTGTCCTTGGAGTACATCTACTGACCCACAGAGGAACACCGTCAGGAGAGGCCAACTGGGGAAATGTTTGGGGCTAACCCCCAAAATAAACTTGGTGTTATGATTCTGCCTTGTTCTGTTCATGTTTTGCCATGTCTTGATCCATGCCATGTTTTGTTTCTGTTTATTCCTGCATATTCTCCCATAGTCCATTCCCTCAGTCATATTCCGGTCCTTGTTTTGTGCCATACCATGCCTTGCACTTTGTCTCCCCCTGTCTGGTCTTATGTTATGTGATCGCTCACTGCCCCAGAATTGTGTGCCACACTTTCGGGTGATTTAATGATTTTCACTTGTTCTATCTGTCGCTGAAAGCCATTTCATCACTCATCAGTGAGAACAGTTGGGAATGTGTTGCGAGTTAGAGATCCTCTCATTTCTCATTGGAGCAACAAATGCCTCATGAGTGCCAATGAACAAACATCAGTAATAGGTAATCGAGGCAAATCATGCAAACATCATTCGTAGTTAATTAAACCAAATCCTGGGAATATGGCTATAGCTAAAATCACATTTTCGGGATGATATACCTGTCATCTGCTCATCATCTGATGGAGATTGATCAGTAGGAGAAGTAAACCGGAAATAGTTAAGCTTACCAACGTATTTCAGAATGTACACAGTGCCATCTTGTGCAACTAGCCAATCGGGAAAGACCTGAAATCTTGAACTTTGGTGTACAAAATATCTCACCTGTACTTTGGCCTAGATATGCCAAAATTTAATCACCTGTTCCTTGACTTTATACCCACTTTCTCTGAATATTTCATCAAAATCGGTGCATTACTTTTTGAGTTATCTTGCTAACAAACAGACAAACAGACAAGCGCTACCAAAAAACAGCTCTTTGCGGAGGTAATTAAAAATCCGCGTGATATAACCCATTAGATACTGGTTTGGCATCACACGCCTTACAGCTTTCTTGTGTCGCAATTCAGTTCATTGGCAAACATCGACTGATATGTTCGCAAAGCCAGTTGTGCTGGAAATGTTCACCATCATTGGCGTTTGCCTTTGGTTGACAGTCTAATCAAATTAAAGGGATGAATAATTTGTAAGCTAGCATGCCAACACCTTTGGCCAAAAGTAATGAGTTACACACATTACTTTGACCGTAAACACTTGAATTTATAATTTAATGGAGAAAAGTGTTTTCAAGCTAGCTAGCGAATTGTTCATCCCATTGAATTGATTGACTACAAACCAGAAGCCAACGCCACATTTCTATTTTCCAAATATTACGACACTGACATTTATGGGATAAATAGGAATAGGATCTCAAATTCGTGAGCATGTGATGTCAAATTTATGAAACTCAAGTAGGAATTTTCATAAATGATTATTACCATTCTCATGGCAAGTTTGATATCTCGGCCTCACTCATTGGCAATCCTGTACATATGGGTAGGCCCACGGAATGGGAAATAGTACGTAACATTCTGCGCGAAACCCAACCTTTCTTCAAATGTTACATGAAAATATTCTTAATAGCACTGATCTTTTCTCAATGAATTTAACACTGCCTGACAATGGAGATCGCCTAAATATTGATATTAGCGGGGCCACTGAATCTTGAGCGATCTGAACACTTTGCGACGTTTCATACTAATAATGAACTGCTTTTGAAGTGGCCTTGAACCACCTCCGAGAGCAGTTGATACCGAGTCTGTTCCTGCGCCAGTCTGATACCCAGTCTGTTCCTCTGCCAGTCTGATACCCACTCTGTTATTGCGCCAGTCTGAAACCCAGTCTGTTCCTGTGCCAGTCTGATACCCAGTCTGTTCCTATGCCAGTCTGAAACCCAGTCTGTTCCTGTGCCAGTCTGATACCCAGTCTGCTACTGTGCCAGTCTGATACCTACTCTGTTATTGTGCCATTCTGAAACCCAGTCTGTTCCTGTGCCAGTCTGATACCCAGTCTGTAACTGTGCCAGTCTGAAAACTAGTCTGTTCCTGTGCCAGTCTGATACCCAGTCTGTTCCTGTGCCAGTCTGATACCCAGTCTGTTACTGTGCCAGTCTGATATCCAGTCTGTTCCTGTGCCAGTCTGATACCCAGTCTTTTACTGTGCCAGTCTGATACCCAGTCTGTTCCTGTGCCAGTCTGATACCCAGTCTGTTCCTGTGCCAGTCTGATACCCAGTCTGTTCCTGTGCCAGTCTGATATCCAGTCTGTTCCTGTGCCAGTCTGATACCCAGTCTGTTCCTGTGCCAGTCTGATACCCAGTCTGTTCCTGTGCCAGTCTGATACCCAGTCTGTTCCTGTGCCAGTCTGATACCCAGTCTGTTACTGTGCCAGCCTGATACCCAGTCTGTTACTGTGCCAGCCTGATACCCAGTCTGTTCCTGTGCCGGTCTGATACCCAGTCTGTTACTGTGCCAGTCTGATACCCAGTCTGTTACTGTGCCAGTCTGATACCCAGTCTGTTACTGTGCCAGTCTGAAACCCAGTCTGTTCCTGTGCCAGTCTGAGTCCTAGTCAGTTCTTGTCCTCCCAGTTCTGCCCCTGCGTCCACCTCTGATTATCACTACTTGCCTGTTTGTGCCTCCTGTGCTGCTGCCTGTGATGATAAAACAAGGTTTGGATCGACACTGCTGTCTGCGCCTCAGTGCCCTGACAAATTTACATGCAAACGAGACACCCTGAGTAGGGATAGACTGAATTGAACTCGCTTAGCGAATCTTTGGCCAGAAGTCTGTGAGACAAATGGCCTCTAGTTATCTCTCCCCAGTGGAGTTTTAAATTTGAATGCAACACCTGAGGCAGGTGCATCTTGTTAACTCCGTTTTCTCCAGTCCCCGCCGGGCTGCCTGTTAGTCCATAAAAAACTGCAATCAGACGGCTGAGGACCAGCATAAATGATTCTAAAGATCTCACACCACACTGGGGCCAGATTTTCATTCACAGGGGTACATCAGTATACCCCATTCAGTGACATAAGCAGCTACTTGGGGCCCTTTCACTTCCAGGGGTCTATAATTATTATTACGCACTGTACATAGTATTTATAGTGCTGCGGTGGGATCCCCAAATTGATATTAAGCTTGACAGCATGCGCCAATTCGCATATGTGCGCACGATTGCACATCCGGACATACACGCGCACACGCAGATTCACTCCCGCACAGATTCACAGTCTCACACACACACACACACACACACACACACACACGCACACACACGCACACACACACACCAGTGTTTATTTCTTGTGCGACGGATGCATTTCACACCCGTCTCGCTGCCTCCGTTTGCGTCTCATGTATTTCTTGTGCATTTTAGACTCCGGAGATGAAAGGTGCTCATCATCAGCGTGTTTTACACTCAATCCACAAACGGCACCTGGCAGCCGCAGCGCTGCCTGTCAATATTAACCTGCCACAGCTGCCCCTTAAATTCACTCAGATAACATGCATTTCTGCCGGATGTGGATTTTTGCAAGAGAATATTCAGAATTTCCCTATTATCACAACTGAGTCAACCACATGAATCACAAACATGTGATCAGAGTGTCCTGGTCTGAATATTCTAGTACAATACTGATGATGCAACAATCAGCACTGGTGACCTGAAAAGAACTGCAAATCTAGAAAATGGACTCACAATTTCATCCATCCATTCTCTATACCTGCTTATTCCTCACTAGGGTCGCAGGGGGAGCTGGTATCTATCCCAGCTGATACGGGCAAAGGCTGGGACCCACCCTGCACAGCTCACCAATCCATCACAGGGCGCACACACCATTCACAGACCATTCAGTCTCACTCTCATACCTATGGGCAATTTAGTGTCTCCAATTAGCCCGACATGTTTGTCTTTGAACTGTGGGAGGAAACCGGAGTACCTGAAGAAAACCCACGCGAACACGGGGAGAACCGCGCCATCATGCTGCCCACTCGCAATTCAAAACAAATAAAAATAATAAGAGTAAATTAAATGAATTACACCACAGAACTGTTGAATACTCAGCTGTGATTGGTTGAAAGACGTTCGAAGGGTGTGCATTATTTTCCAATAAATTCACACCTATAAAGCCGTTCCAAACGTTAGGTTTTTGACGCTTCGTAAATTTTCCACGTCTTAAATTTGACGGATACTTTGAGAGGCAAAAAGTCACAAACATTAGCAGTGAAATGTAAAATGGATGCAGACAACAATGAAAATCTTCTCTGAAAATCTTGGACGAGTATGGTGATTATTAGAATTGGAGATAGGACCATGTGACAACGACCTTCTGAGTGGAACTATGAACCTGTGAAATGAGTAACCACAGCTTTTGCATTGCAAGAAAACAACTAATGACCACTCGCTCGAGCGCAACGATGGAAATTTCAGCAGTTTTGAAGCCAAATAAGTCAGCAGTGGCAGCAGTAAACCGTTCACATATAAACGCGATAATTGCGCATTTTACAATACTTAGGTTTGCAATTATTTTGTATAATGACCGGTACATCGCTGTTTATTACTTACATAAAAAGCATCACTATAAATTGCGCTATTCAATCGGTTAAAAAGATTAGCACATACGGTACTACACTGTTATAAACTGACTGCAATTTAACAGTTAAATTAATGTATTGTTCCCTGGTTATTTTAACTTGAGTGGAGTCCTGCGCACATTTGATTGTGGTTTACACTTAACTCTGTTTCTACTCTTATTGTATAATTACAGTTAAAATAACTGGCGAAAAAGGTGCAAGTATATAACAGTGTACCTGTGGGCTTGTTTTCCAGCTTGACTCATGTAGGCTCTGACAGAAGCTGTTCTCTTCTGTAATAAACTCCCCCAAGCAGCCAAACCTGGCCCTTCCAGATAAAGTGCCAAACACACGCAAAAAAAGAATAATGAAAAGGCAAAACGCATGATGAGAAGAGCTCAGAAATGTCACAAATGCCTAGTAGAATAAAATAAAAAAGTCCATTGCAGAAAGTGCCTGATCATCACACAGGGAATGATTCACTAATGTTACAGGATGTAATTTGACATTATTACCCAGAATGGCTCCAAACCTGTGTATCAAATGGTTTTGATATGTGTTTTATACAATGGTTTTTTTATGTTTTTTCAGTGCAAAGAGCACTTGAATCATCATCAACGTCCATCCCTCTCTCCATTATTTGGGTTCTGTGGCAGGGTTGAGAGAGGAGTTAAAACAGGTCTTCCCCCCGCCACAGACCACAGGTCACCTGCAATCTAGTGACAAAAACACAAGTATAATGAGCTTTTTACATAGATTAAATACACCATAATTGTATTCATGGATATCATTTATTAATTTGTATATTATCCAGTTATCATTCATTTACCCAGCCAGCGAAGGATGGGCTTCCCCACTATAGCCGGGTTCCTCCAAAGATTTTTTCCTACTGGGGAGTTATTTCTCACCATTTAGTGAGGATTTTTCCCCTGACTGGGAGTTTTTTTTTTTTTTTTAATCTTTTAGGCTAGTTTGGGAACTTGGGCCAGGCATCTGCTCGACTGATAGCAGGCTACTCCCTGAAGCATCTATGCGGTCTTGTATAAAAAGCATTAAAAGCTCTAAACTATTTTTTTCATAACAAACTGGTCATGTTTATGCATATTTTCTACAGCAGCTGACACAGTTCAAGTTCAGCTGTCATTCTGCAAGAATGTGAGGCAGGCTCGTGGCTTCTGATTTCAGGCAGCCTCGATGACTCATGATGTCAGGCATCTCGGTGACTGATGATGTTAGGCAGCCTCGGTGGCTTCTGATGTCAGGCAGCCTCGGTGACTCATGATGTGAGGTAGCCTCGTGGCTCATGATGTCAGGCAGCCTTGGTGACTCATGATGTGAGGCATCCTCGGTGGCTCATGATGTGATGCAGCCTCGTGGCTCATGATGTAAGGCAGCCTCAATGACTCATGATGTCAGGCAGCCTCAGTGGCTCATGATGTCAGGCAGCCTTGGTGGCTCATGATGTGCAGCCTCAGTGGCTCATGATGTGAGGTAGCCTCGGTGGCTCATGATGTGCAGCCTCAGTGGCTCATGATGTGAGGTAGCCTCGGTGGCTTATGATGTGAGGCAGCTTCGTGGCTCATGATGTGAGGCAGGTTCGGTGACTCATGATGTGAGGCAGCCTTGGTGGCTCATGATGTGAGGCAGCCTCGGTGGCTCATGATGTGAGGCAGCCTGGTGGCTAATGATGTCAGGCAGCCTCAGTGGCTCATGATGAGCAGCCTCAGTGGCTCATGATTGAGGCAGCCTCGTGGCTCATGATGTCAGGCAGCCTCGGTGGCTCATGATGTGCAGCCTCAGTGGCTCATGATATGAGGCAGCCTCGGTGGCTCATGATGTCAGGCAGCCTCGGCGGCTCATAATAGGATGTGAAGCAGCCTTGGTAGCTCATGATGTGAGGCAGCCTCGGTGACTCATGATGTCAGGCAGCCTCTGTGGCTCATGATGTGAGGCAGCCTCGGTGGGTCATGATGTCCTCATCTTTGTTATCAGGAGCAGTCGCACTGCGACTGCAGACTGTGAGGTGCGCGGCAGCCTGGCCGCTTGGACAGAGAAAGTGAAATGTGGTTAGTGATAGCAATAACGACATGAGAGTACAGCTCAGCCAATCAATTGTTAGTTGAGACGTGCTTTGCAGACAGTTAAATAATGTTCAGTTGAATTACATTCATTGAACGCATTGAATGGGGCCATGCGTTTCAGAGAGTTACGGCGAAAGAATAAATCTCCCATGGAGCTGCCATGACACTTCCAGAAAACTCGTTCAGTGTGCTGCAGAATTACTTCACAGTTTTCATGACTAAACTGTGCTCCAATCTGTTGCAGGGCTTTGTTTGATGGCAACTGCAGTCATGCTATTACTAGATCTGCTCCAGCCGTGTGGCTGAAGCTATGCAGGTGTGGGCTTGGTTAGTACTTGGATGGGAGACCACCTGGGAAAACCAAGTTGCTGCTGGAAGAGGTGTTGGTGGCCAGTAGGTTGCGGTCTTCCCTCTGGTGGATTAATCCCCAGTACAGTGACGATGACTCTGTATTGAAGGAGACGCCGTCTTTCAGATGAGATGTTAAACTGATGTTCTGACTCACTGTGGTCATTTAAGATCCCATGGCACTCTTTGATAAGAGTTGGGGGTTCCATGGTGTCATGGCTAAATTCCAACCAGGGGCCTCATTTATCAACCTTGCATATGCACAGATGTGTGCGTAATGAGTGCGTAAGAACGTTCCCATGCAAAGTATTGGATTTAACTTGTACTTGTGCGTAGGAACATGTGTAAATTTAAGCACAACTCTTACCATGCGTACAGACGAAACCTAGTGTTAGAACAGTGAAACTACAAATAGAACACATTAAGAGAGTCACAGTGTTCAGCAATCTCAAACTTCACACACTTTCCGCTTATTAATAAAAATTCTCAATTAGTAGGCCTAATTTTGCAGACAATTTGAATCATTTGTGTAAAAAGTGATATAAAGACAGCTGTGACAGGACAACCTGAAAATAAAATTTGAAATGCAGCCTCTCGCCCATTGCATCTATTTAGTGTCTCCAATTAACCTGATATGCATGTCTTTGGACTGTGGGAGGAAACTGGAGTACCCAGAGAAAACCCACGCGAACATGGGGAGAACATGCAAACTCCACACAGAAAGGCCCCAGGCCGGGTTCGAACCCACGACTTTCTTGCTGTGAGGCAGCAATGCTAATCACTCTGCCCCCCAAAAACATACTGATGGATTTATGCCGTGATTTACAACCGATGTTGGAGCGAGAGAGAAAACGCACCAAAACCACCCCAGTGCACATCCAGCTCCTGTCCACCCTGGGATTCTTGGCCACCGGAACATTTCAGCGAGAGATTGGAGACTTCTGCGCCATTTCGCAGGCGACAGTAAGCAGAATCATGCCGGCAGTGTTGGAAGCAATAATTTCTCTGGCCCCAACTTATATCCAGTTCCCAAACAGACATCACCAACAAGCCGAAATTAAACGACGAATTCACACCATCGCCGGATTCACAAACATAATTGGAGCCATAGATTGCACCCAAATTGCAATAAAAGCACAGTCACACAATGAATTCAGTTACGTGGACAGGAAAGGATTTCACTCAATCAATGCACAAAGAATCTGCGATTCAAATATGTGTCTGTTAAACGTTGTTGCCTGGTGGCCTGGAGGAACGCAGGACTCATTCATTCTGTAGAAGAGCTCTGTGGGTGTGCACCTCCAAGCAGGAGCTGTTGAGGGTGGCTGGCTTATGTTATGATCCTGATCTACCTGACCATGTTTTTGTTTTCATCCTGTCCTGCCTGACCATGTTTTGATTATGAATTCTGACTATGCTCTGTATTTTGTATTGTGTTTTAAGATTCCATGCCATGTTTTGTTTTTGCCTTGTCTTTGTCTGTCATTTTCCACCATTGCAGTTTTATTCCAGTCCTTGTTTTGTGTCATGCATTGCACTTTGTCTCCCCCTGTCTGGTCTTTCATCATGTGATCGCTCACAGCCTCAGTATTGTGTGCCACACTTTTGGGTGATTTCATGGTTTCTGGGATTTCATCCATTCCTTCCAATCTCGTTTACTTCCTTCACCTTGCTTTTCTATATTACTGACAAGACTAACAGATTGTTGTTCTAAGTAAACTTACCAATCAAGACTAACATTGTTTATAGTACTAACTTACTAACAAGCACTAGGGATTGTATAGCTGCACATTACTAATTGACTAACAAGCTCTCAGCACTCGCTCTGCTCTAGTCTCCGCCCCCTGCCTTCACTCAATTTACTTTGCTGTGCTTCAAGCAGATTTTCTGCACCTTGTTAATCACTGTTCTGCCTCTCACTCTGTGCACGGTAGAACTCCCTAACCAGAGCCGTATGTTTGTCAGTAGGCTGTCTCTGTGATCCCTTTCCGCGTTTTGGCTTTTGCCAATTTCTTGTAATCAGGAACCTCCTCATGTTCATTCCTTTGTAATTAGCCTGATCCGAATCACCTGCCTTTGTAGCATGTGACTTCCCCTATGTGTATTTAAGCAGCCATTTCATTCACAGCTCTTGTCAGAATGTTTTTCCTGTGCTGCGATTGTTTATGCCTCGTACTCTTAGTGTTATACTTCTGACTGGAACATCCCGGATTCTGATTTTGGCTTTACCTTTGATATTCCTGTGCCCGTGTACCATACCTATTTTGCCCGACTCCGAGTTTTGTGTTTGCTGCCCTTTTAATGGTTCGGATTACGCCCACTGGATTTTGGATTCTGACAAACCCGTGCCTGTGTACCGAACCTGTTTTGCCGACTACGAGTACTGTGATTGGTGCCCTAGTTACGACTCGGATTTCGACCCCTGGATTTTGATTTTTGGATTGTGGACTCTGTATTGTTGCCTCCTGCTTTGCAGCGGTTCTCCCTTTTCCTTAAAATCCAGTTTTACCGCACTGCTTGGTTCTTGCGACTAGTTCCTGAACGACACCTTACAGCTTATTGGTGAGACAACATTTTGAACTTTTCTGGGCTTCATATGATTTATTATCTGATCTCTATAGATAATCAGGGATTTCCACTGAAGCCGGTCTAATGGCTTAGACTGCTCTTTCCGCTGACCTAACAGAATTAACAGCAGTCGTTACCTTCTCCCATGCAGCATTTTTTTTTTCTTGTGATCACTTTTGGAGGCGTTGATGAGCATGGTAGTTTAGAACAAGTGGGATTTATCATCACATATCTTACTGGTGTGCGTACGACTGGTGTCCGCACATTTGATTAGATATGGATTTTTTTTTTGTACTCACACACATTGTAAGTTTCATTCCTACAAAATAATTTGGAAGACTTTCTACACACAGGTTGATAAATGAGGCCTCTGGCTCTTTTGACCTGCCACATAATCATCCCCTGATCCAATTGTGCAACTTGACCTCTCCCTCCCCACCTCAACCCCCAGGGCTTCCTTAAAGAGATTCCAATCTCAATGGGACATCCTTGATTTAAAGATTTAAAAAAGAGTAATTGAAATGACAATAGGGCATCACAGTGGAGCATAACTTATTTGCACAGGCGCAGCGAATAAGGGGTGTGCCGCGCCAACGGGGTGTGTCCAGGCGTATGTTGCAATTTCATAGCCCGGCGTAGCCTGGCGCAAGTTCTCCTCTGTCCCTCCTTCCAGCGCAAGTCGGCAATGAGGACGTGTTTGGGTATAACCCAGCCGAGTCAAATATTGCTCATTGGGAAGAGAAACGATGAATAGCGTGTTGCTATTATTACAGCCTGTTGCTGCTGAAAATTTTGGGATTAACATGCTTGGACAACAATGCAAGATACGTTACGCATTTATTTTCAATATGTGATCTTAACTGAGTACGAGATCATAGCAATCAGGCTGTATTCCTTTCCCCCACTAAAAACGATAAAACCTAAGTGACAATAATAGTAGCCTAGTATTAAGCCGCTTGCACACTGGACGCGAAACAAATTTTTCGCTCGACAGATTGCGTTGAAAGCAGTGTCTTGTGTCCGAAAGTTTGACAGGGTTTTAATATATCTCAGTGTCCGACAGTCTATTATTGTTTTTCATTTCTTCAAATCTACTGATTCTTTTCGATATTAAATGTGAATGTTTAGATAAGAGGGCTCAGTTCTTCAAGAAGAGTACCGAGAATTTCAATCAATGTTTCGGTTAAAGCTCTGCTCAATAAAGTGAGTCGACATTGGCGCAAGAAAATGTACAATACCTCCTTGTCTGACAGCCCAAAAAAAAAAAAAAACAATTAGAACAGATTGATAACGAAATAAAGAATAAAAAGAAACATTTTAACAACAGAACATCCAACGAATACTGCGATTCATTTATTTGCGGGTCATCTTTTTTGGATGTTCTGTTGGTTGGTGATGTATTGTATTTTTATTCTTTATTCCGTTATAAATCTGTTCTCATACCAATACTTATATTTTTTGCTGGGTCCTGGACATGGAGTATTTTCCATTTCACGTCGACAGTCTTGATCCTGCATGCGATAATTTATTCGCACTGTCAATGGTCATGGAATTGATTTGCTCTCTGATTGCAAGCACTATTTAAACTCTGCTGCGGAAATAAAGCGTGAATCTGTTCGATCCATCTGACTAATTTTCAAAAGAAGAAAACGGACGAATAAAAAGACCGAGAAAAGTCGATAGCTCTTTGCATGGACTTTGATTGTAATCAGTCGTGCGAAAAATTTATTTCGCGTCCAGTGTGCAAGCTGCTTTACTGAGCATAGAACGCAATCATTATATACACACTGCCTGATGCTGAGGCAGTTTGTGGTTGGCTGAGAAAGATGTGAAGTCGTTAATTTGCATCATTGATTCAGTTGCGTTGATTAAGTCAGGTCGAGTTTCCATCATGCGTGCCAACCGCCTTTGATCTGACATCGGGACAATCGATATAGATACTATAATTTATGTGCTGATTCAGATAGTAACATTAAGTGGTTGCTGTAATTATTTACTGTATTGAAATGTGCCTGACATTCTGGAAACCTGCCTGTGAGGTTTCGGTGACGTGTGCGCACTGCGCACCGGTCAGCCAAATTACCACTGCACAGAAAATGAACCAGGTTGGAGCTGGCGAGCTTTCTGCGCTACTGCAGCGAAGACTTTTTCTACGAAATTGTCACTGCGTCTTGATGAAGTGACACCTCCCCCTACTACGCCGCCATACCCATCTCGGCGCACGTTTGTCTGCGAACGGTGTTGCAGCTCACGAAATTACCACTGAGTGGGCTGCGCCGGACGAAATGACCACTGCGTCCACCTGCGGTGCGCCAAGAAATTAGAGCCCCATGTCTTTTATTTATTCTTTTTGGTTGTCATTCTCAGGTTTAAGTTCAGTCCAGTCTACAGCTCCATTGCACTCGTCTCCCCTGTCTTGTGATCCAATTGGTTCAGTCAGTCTTCCCGGTCTGTGTGCTCACATACTTCGGGTGATTTAATGATTTCTGGTGTTTAATATGTTCAATTCTCGTTTACTTCCTTCTCCTTAGTATTCTGATTACTAACAAAACTAACATTTGTATTTTGTATCGTAGTCTAACACAACGAATCCATGTATTTAGATTACTGACAAGCGCTCTAGTTAATTCGGTTAAGTTTGCACCGCTAATAATTAATACTAATTCCCTCTCAGCAATCGCCCTGTTCTAGTCTCCGCCTCTTGCTCAGCTTTACCCGTCTCCCCCTGTGTTTCTGTGAGATCTCTCGCACGTGCTTAATTACTTTCCTGCCCTCGTTATCTGTGCACTTAGAACTCCTTGACCGGAGCTGTTTAAATGTCATTGGCTGTTTGCGTAATTCCAGTCTGTGTCTTGGCTTTCGCTAATTTTCGTGGTTAGGGTTTCCCTTGTGATACTTCCATTGTAATTAGTCTGATTCAACTGACCTGTTCCCTGTGTAGAATGTGACTTCCCCTCCGTCTATTTAAGAGTCCGCACAGCAGTTCTGACTTTGTTACAACGTTGATCATTATTTCTTTGTGCAGAGTGCCGTGTATGCCATTGAGTATTTTCTTTTGACTGGTTTGTCGGACTTCGATTCTTGCCATAGCCCTTCTTGTATAGTTTTGTATTTTTGTATTTCAACCTATTTGTGTATGACCACGATTTCTGCATTTGGATGCACTGTATGACCCTTGGCTTTGTTCGACTGACACTTTGCGTACCGTCTATGTACCTTTCCTCATCTGTTTTTCTGGTTCTGACCCCTGCCTGTCTAGTTGACTCTGTTTTTGGATTTCGTATTGTGGCTTGGCAATTCTTGTGTTTTTTGACTTTGACTCGGACTTCATTAAAGGCACACTTTTTTGGATTTCCATCTCTTGCGTGTGGTTCCTGAACGCTACGACACAGATGGTTCAATCCATCAAAACGCTACTTGTGGTATGACAGTGACAAAAGTCTGCGATTGAGTCCAAGTGTGGTCTGCGGCCTGAGAGCCGTGCATAATTAGCTTTGTGCTGCTGAGGTACATGGGAGGGCGACAGTCAGTTTGGGTTAGCACTGCTATTGTCCCAGGGCCTGCTTCTGGTCATCCAGGATCCTGTCTGTTACTCTCTGAACAAGCATCCCACACAGCAGTAGACTCCTAGGCGGATCCGCCTTCAAGTCGCCAAACCCGCATGACTGTCACATTCGTTTTGGCGCCGGCCAGAGAATCAGCTCCGCCTCCGGGCTTCGCTGTAAATTCTTCTGTCAAACAGCGGATCTTGAGCGGACCCATTTCGGATCCGCGGCCGCGGACGCGCCTTTACTGTGCAGTTTAGAGTTCCGAGAGCCGAGAGGAGCCATAACAGGGGAGATTTCTGTGCTGGGACACGTTTGTGCTTAACCTCTTGAGTAAGTGTATTGATTTATTGATACATTGAGACATTCAGAGTAAATATTGACCTTTTGTGTTTTTTTAATTATCATGCATTTTAATGTTTGCAATGACGTTGTTTGATATTGTATTAGGACTAGCCTCTTAGAACTACATCTGTGCAACAGTTAGCTGAGAGGGGATCATCTGAGTCTGTAGCCTATTTGATTTAAAATGGGATAGCAATTTCGACAGAATATGTCATGATGGGATGATTAAAAAACACACATTATTTGGCCTGGCCTGCTATCGCTGTTACTCATATGTGGCCAATGCTAGCGGCTTGTAGCTGCTAGCTAGCATGCTGCTTGGCGCGATTTTATCATTTTGCAAGTTATTGCTAATGTATATTTGTTAGAGTTCACGTTTGCGATGCAAAATATAGATCAAGCTAATAAATTGGCTCTGGTAACCCTGTGCCTACTGTTATGGCGCTTTTTAACTGCATGGTACCGGGTCTAATCTACTTTCTTCGCCTTGGCACCAGGTACTTTTTTTGGGGACGCGTTTCCAATTATAGTAGCCTACCGCTTCAGTGGTACCGCGACGCCATCCTCAGTAATATCGTTTACTTTTATTCCGTCGATTTTGCTAAATATGTTCGGGTGCATAGTTACAAAGTACATGTACGTCGTTACCGTACTTAAGTAGTTTTTTGAGGATTTGTACTTCAGATTTTTCTTTTTTTTTACCGGGACTTTTACTCTACTACATTTAAAAGATAAAAAGTATACTTTAATTTCATTACTTTGAAACTGGTAACTTAGTTACTCATTTCAAATTAAATATGAATTTAATTAATCATTTACGGAATATCTGGATTTGGCGTGTTCGAGAACAACGGTATATTTTTGTACAGATGTATCCGCCATTGGACGTGGAGCTGCAAATGTATGCACGCAGTTACAATATTCTATCACTAGATGGCACACGAGGATCAGCTATTGAAAAATTAAAACTGCCAGTTAACGCAAAGAAGTATATTCGGGCCAGAGTGGTAGATGACTCTCATCAATGGCTTTTATTCAGGCGAAACTACCGGTTTATTTTTTTTTAATGCTGTATCTTTCATTCACCTGAAAATTGATTTAAGACCACAACGAGAGAAAAAAATGTGGTCGCTTTGCTTCTTTCTATGCCGACGATGAAAAATACTTTGTACTCGTACTTTTGATACTTAAGTATATTTCTTTCACATACCCGTTACAGTCTGCGTATTTGCATTGTTTTGTATGTCACAAACGAGAAGTTGCGGTACCACCTATGACACCGGATCGGAGCAGGGTTTGTTTTCAGCCAAAATACACTACATGGAGGGCAGAGAGCCCCCACTCTCCCCGTAACAAGTTACAAGTCAGTTCTTTAAACCATAACCTCCAAAGCTGTTAAATTGAGGTTAAAAAAAAAAGATCAACAATTTATTTATTTATAACATTAGAAAAAACAATCCATTTACACATCTAATTGCAAACTGTCTTTCTGAAATGTCTCTTTTAGAACAAAAATGAATAGGAAGACCGTTCCTGTCTCCTTACGCACCATAAGACGAAGGACCCATGTAGATGTACAAAAAAGGCTTGAACAAATTAAGGATGACATGACTGACATGGACATGACTGGAATAGGGGCAGATGACAGAGACAGGGACAGTGGAGTTATTTTTGAAAACACTTGTTCACAGATTCCAAGTAGCTCCAGCATTACATGTGCAGCTGATGAGGGTGGGGCAGCTCTCAGTGAAGAGGAAAATGACATAGAATTGGAGGCAGAGTATTTTGCTAATGTGTGTTGTGATGGGTGCCCTGGGACATCAGGTGCAGAATCTGCAGATGATGATGACCTATATAAAAAATCCCTATGTGATAACATTGCCAACTGGGCTGTAAGTTTTGGCATTTCCTTGGTTGCCCTGACTGCACTTTTGGGTATACTCCATATAGCCCATCCCATTCTGCCAAGGGATGGTAGGACCCTTCTCGGAACAAAAACAAAATATGCAGTTCAGGAGAAGGCTGGTGGGCATTACTTTCATTTTGGCATCCTTACCTCCCTGAAAGCCACTCTTACGAAATATGCCAAAACACTGGCAGAGGGCATGACACTAGGGCTGCAAATAAATATAGATGGCCTACCTCTATTTAAAAGCTCCACTGTGCAGCTGTGGCCCATCCTTGGGTTACTTGTCTCTGTTCCCATGAAGGAACCTGTGGTCATTGGCATGTACTGTGGAACAAAAAAACCCACTTCGGCCACAGAGTTTCTCTCTGACTTTGTCAGCGAATTACAGGAGCTAGAGGCTGGGTTTTGCTTCGGGGATAAAACTTTTAAGATTGAGCTGCACACAGTGGTATGTGACACTCCTGCACGGGCCTTCGTGAAAAACACAAAGGCCCATAATGCATACCATGGGTGCGATAAGTGCCTACATCCAGGGCTATATCAGAACCGGCGCATGACATTCCCTGGACCAGAGCGCCCCCAGAGAACAGACATGTCGTTCAACCTCATGGTCGATGAACTGCACCATCATGAGGGGCCACACCCCTTTAAAAATGTAAAGGTGGGTATGGTATCGCAATTTCCCCTTGATTATATGCACGCAGTGTGTCTTGGAGTTGTAAAGCGACTGCTTCAGACCTGGCTCCGGGGCCGTTAACCATAAGACTGCCTGCATCAATAGTAGAAAGGATGTCAGGGAAACTCTTGTCAATGAGGCCCTACATGCCTACTGAGTTTGCCAGGAAGCCACGGTCGCTAAGAGAGTTGGACCGTTGGAAGGCAACCGAATTTAGACAATTTCTTCTCTACACTGGCCCTGTGGTGCTTGCGGGATTCCTGGACAGGAACATGTACCACAATTTCATGCTCCTATCGGCTGCAATTTCAGTGTTGGTTAACCCCCATCACATGAGCCTAGTCGAATATGCGGGTGAAATGCTGAAGTCATTTGTTCAGCATTTTGGTGAACTGTACGGGGCAGACCAGATAGTTTACAATGTTCACTGTCTGGTGCACCTGGCAGACGACGTGCAAAGGCATGGCTGTCTGGACTCCTTTTCAGCATTCCCTTATGAAAGTCATCTCGGGAAAATATAAAAACTGATTCGTAAAGCAGAATTTCCTCTGGCTCAAATAATTTGACGCCTGTCAGAGTTAACTGAAACTACCGAATTAGACATGAGTATAGAAGAAAGACGACTGAAACAGAAACATTTTGTTGGCCCAACTGTTGATGGAATGGAAATTCATTCCCAATATGGGGAGATGCAAGGTGAAAGATGGACTGTTAAAATAACAGCGGGGGACAACATTTTTCTGGTGGGGGAGAAAGTCTGCCTCATCAAAAACATTGTCAAAAATGACAATGGTGTGCATGTTATTTACTCTGAATTTGCCCAGCAGTCTCCATTTTTTACCTACCCCTTTAACTCTGACAGAATAAACATCTGTGTAGCAAATTATCTTTCTGAAGAGCTGAAGTCAGTTGAGGTGTCAGCCCTGCGTCAGAAATGCGTAGCCTTGCCACACAGGGATGGTTTCGTGGCCATACCCCTCCTCCACTAAATAAAAAAAACCAAAGAAATCAATCAGTTCAATCAATCAGTTCTGACTTCTGACTTTGACTGCCATTACTCTGGATAATAATTTGCTGTAAGTATTTAACAAAAGTTGGTAATCTTCCATGTATACACTAAACACATAGGGCTGATTTTGCAAAAGTGTTTTAGCGGGGGTAAAACTAACATGCGTTTAAATTTTAAACGCATGTTAGAAAGCCATTATACGCGGACAGCTAAACGAATGTTTAAACACCATTTCACAAGATGGGATCATTGCACATTAAGCTGCACGCGGATAACCTCGCGTTTAGCCCTCAAACTAAACTGGTGCGGTCAAATTATGACAACCTTGCATTACATAATGGGCACTTCCAATTGTCATTACCGGTCAATAACCATGTAAGTTGGGGTGGTTGCGTTGTGGACACGAATTTTGCAAAGAGATGTCGGCAAGAAACGTGGCAAGAACTTCACTTTGCTTCAGGCCGATGTTTTTACACTTAAACGTGTGGCCAATGCTGAATTTCTTTCTTGACCACACTTATAAGTGCGCTAGTTGATGATCATTCCAGTGCCGCGTAGAAAGTACAGCTAAAAATTAGGGCTGTCGGAATAATTAATCGCGATTAATTTAAGCGCAATAAAAGTAACTGCCACTATGAGGCAGACAGACGTGATTGCTTATTACCTTTTCTATGACACACACCTAATGCGGTCATTTGAAATGCTTCCGGGAAGAAAACTTTGGTTTGAAGTCCACTAATTACCAGCCAGGTTGGACAGCCTCCATCGCCTTGGCATAATTAGCCCACCTTAAATCAATTCCCGTGTACTTTGCCTAATTTGCAATCAAGCCATTTATTCAGCCAACTGACAAATCAAAACCAAAATGTAGCCTATAATGATTAAGAAGAGAGAATGAGAACCAGACAGACCTAACCAGGCTGCCGCGTTATATTAAAGATTTTCAAATTCGTTAACAATTTACATGTCACGTTCTATACGCTTAAAAAAAATGTTTTCCACCTTCACTGTTGGTTATTTAGATGCTCAAAAGTAAATAAAATCAAGTGCTATGAGTTACATTATTTTAGATTACTCTTGTTCAATTATCTAATAAGAAATGCCTCAAATTTGCGGCAAAGATTCGCCTGAACGTTAATTGCCAAATCTTCGGTGCATTTGACTATTGCCTGCAATGCAAACGTATTCTCTCTCACATTCATGTTCGATATGCTTCACAAAATGTTTTACACTTCACGTAGCCTATATTTTTAAGCTCTTAAAACCAGGGCCATCTTTGAATAACTTCTTCTTCTTTTTTTTTTAGAAATATCTTTAATGCATACAAAATTCCTTGATGAAAGGTGGAATTCAGAGGTCTGCTTTTTATGCAGATTATTGAAACACAGCAACCTTGTTAGGTCCGTCTGCTTCTCATTATCACTTCTTAATCATTCTACGCCACATTTCGATTTTGATTAGTCAGTTGGCTGAATAAATCGCTTGATTGCAAGTCAGGCAAAGTACGCGGGAAATGATTTAAGGTAAGCTAATTATGCCAAGGCGATGGAGACTGTCCAACCTGGCTGGTAATTAGTGGACTTCAAATCACAGTTTTCTTCCTGGAAGCATTTCAAATGACCGCATTAGGTATGTGTCATAATTAATTATTCTGACAACCCTACTAAAAATAAGTTTGGCCAAGAAAACATTTTTTAGGTTGGGACAAACTTAAAATAAGTGTGGGCAATGGAGCAATGTGCATCTTGGCCACACTTTGAAGTTTGTCTATCGCGAATTTCGATCAATTTTTGTACTTGTACGCACTTAAAGGAACAGTCCACCGTATTTTCATAATGAAATATGTTTTTTTTTTTTCTATGAAATGAGACGAGATGATACGTACCTCTCCGAGCTTTGAGCGATCACCCAGTCAGCCAGACGGGCTGCCACTCCTGTTAGCATTTGTAGCTAGACTCATTGTGGTCAACGGTATTTTTCGGGGCTGTAGTTAGATGCGACCAAAGTCTTCCACGTTTTTCCTGTTTACATAGGTTTATATGACCAGTGACATGAGGTCGGGTTCGGGGATGCAAATCCAAAAGTGGCTTTTTCTATGCTGTGGGAAGTGCGTACTATAATGACAGACGTAGTAACACCTTCAGCGCGCTTCGACAGCGCATTGATACCTTCACTTCTGATTTCTTTTCTCTCCCACGAGCCCCCCTACTTCCGTAAATACAACCAACGTGACTGCACTGCACTGCTTGGTACACAGTCAGGAAGCCAGAGCTTGCAGAAAATTATGAGTAAGGGATAATTAACGAGAAGGTGTGCATTCCACGGTTTTAATGCACGACGCGGAGTTCACGTCGGGTGGTTGCCTCCGTGAAGAGCATTAAAACCGTGGAATGCTCACCTTCGAGTTGATTATCCCGCTTATACCATGGTCATTTGCCAGCAATATCAAATCGCAGCATTAATCTGAAACGGAGATTATGCATAACCCAACATTATGCGCGATTATGCGGACTGTAGCTTACTTGCTACCCACGCATTACCCGTCAGTCTGGGGTTCAATTCTCCACCCTGGCCCTCCTTGGCCTGCAGCATAAACATACCCACACAAGAGTTTAAGTTTTCCTTTGTTATTTGACTGCAGGCATTTAAAATATTTAGACGCACGCTGACAGTTGCTCCTCGTGAAACGGTGATTAAAATTAAATGCATGCTAAACACGCAAATAAGAAAGTTATCCTCATTTAAACCTTAAAACACTTTTGTGAAATGAGCCCATAGTGTCATGCTTTTCAAAATTTTCTGTGCATTTGACTAATGTTATTTTTGTGAGATTATAAAACAACACCCCAATACATTCTGCCAAAAAATTGCATTAGTACCCTACTTTATGGTTGAGCTGAAGTTCTACTAGATTATTTATGACGTGAACTTTTTCCTTCCTAACACTTCTCACCTTAGGGCAACCTTTTGTGCCCATTCAGTTTAAATTTAAGCCAATTTTACTGGCTTATTTGAATACATAGTAGACTTGTGCATGCTTTAATGCATGTTATTACTTTTTTTGTTGATTAATAAATACCCCATTTCTTTCTTTCTACATTAAGTATGCCTTTTCATCTCGTCGAATTCCAAGCCAGCAAGGACATTGCTGTGGTTCCTGTGGATTGGCATGATGACGGCGTGGTGTACTGGCCCAGGTACAAAAGCACCGAACGAGTGAAAAGGGCAGCTGCCAACTCTGAGAAGCATGAGCCGAACTGGCATAAATATGATGTCAAAGTCGTCCGTACTTGTGGTATGCCAATTCTTAAAAGTCTTGTTTACAAATTATTTCATGTTTGCTGCTCCTTCTTCTTGGAATAACCTATTTTCTCTATGTTCTGAAAATTCACCTGAGATTGTCTTTTCCTTGTATTGTATAAGATGTTTCATTTATATCTAGCTATTCTTGGCCAGGTCTCTCTTGTAAGAGATATTTTGTGTTCTCAATGAGACTAACCTGGTTAAATAAAGATAATAATCATCTGTGCAGTTCTACAGCTAATTTGAAACTTGTATTCATTTTTACATATTCAATTTTAGACAACTACAAAGATGCCATTATGCTTCAGCGGCAATATCAGACCGGCTGCCACACCTCTGAGCTCCAGTCTGATGCAGAGCAGGAGGATGTGCTGCCATCAGACCGGCTGCCACACCTCTGAGCTCCAGTTAGATGCAGAGCAGGAGGATGTGCTGCCATCAGACCGGCTGCCACACCTCTGAGCTCCAGTTAGATGCAGAGCAGGAGGATGTGCTGCCATCAGACCGGCTGCCACACCTCTGAGCTCCAGTCTGATGCAGAGCAGGAGGATGTGCTGCCAAAGAAAAGAAACAGGAGGCCAGTGTAAGTGTGATTTATCTTGTGTTTTTGTGATGTTTCTGCAGTTATAGGAAGGTTATATCCCGTAGCATTCAAAAACAGACCGGGAACCCTTGTACATCTATTTTGGAAATTTTCGGGTTGCAAAAAACATAATTATATGGTTACTTATCAGCCATCGTTTTGGGGACTCTGATGAGAGTGATGAAGAGAACGATCTGTCAGATGAAAACTCTCCAAGTCTGATGTCCAACTCGCCTGGTCTAGCAGCCGAAGCCTCAGGCCCCAGCCACTTACACTTGCAGAGTAAGAAATAATCTCAACATTATAACAAAATAGCAATATCAATAGAGATATGGTTAACATTCTTGGTGCTAAAGATATTCCCCTCTCCTTGTACCCATTCCTCCAGCTCCACCATCTCGCCGAGTGTCAGGCAGCAGAGTCTCTACTCCTCAACCTGGAGAAAACTCTCCAGGTAAAGACTGATTTCCAAAATAATATTGAATACAGTGGCCCCATCTGTATTAACACAGCAATGTTCTTTCTGTGCCAAATCAACAGATTGCATCTGCATTCCCATCACAGATTTTCTGCATACTCTAATGACAACTTTCAAAATATTAAAATCTCAGCCAAATTTCTCTCCCTCAGCACCTTTCCATGGGGCTGAACCAACAGTCCTGCAAAACCCTTCACCACCTCTAGTCCCTGTACCCAGAATTAACGTGCGGAGAGTTACTCAAGGTAGGGACTGATTTCTGAAATATTATTGAATAGAGGGGTCCCATGGTTAACAGATGACTACCATTTCATAGAAATGTATCCCCCTCTGTCCCCGCCCACAGGAACAGCAGTCCCTCCTCAACTCTCTCCACCCCCCGTACCCGCACCCACCCTCAACATACGGCAAATGGGGGGGCCCTGTTCAAGCCAGGCCCACAGACCAACATGGCGTGGGGGAATAATCAACGATGGCATTCCCTGCTCTGGTGAGCAACACCTGACAAATACTAGAGGGTCATTGTGAGCCAGATTTTGGAGAGAAAAAAAATCCCACAACCGTCACATATTTTCGTCAATTAACTTTTGACATTCAGAAATGTCAATAACGACAATGTACCTAATAACAACCATGCCTAGTTATAGCCTTACATCTTTAACTCCAAAAAATGTTGTAAAAATGGTGTTCTGGTGCTGAAAAATGAGTAATGAGGATAAGCACTGAAACATGATATTTTACACACTACATTTAAACTATATTTCATGTTTTTAACAGCGGTTGAAGTCCACATCCTTAGTTTGTTAGAAAATATCAAGCAGCAACAGGACCAGCTCATAGCAAAGGTCAACTACCTGAGCAGCAGACTGAACTGCACCCCGGGGCCAGATGTGGAAATGCCTGACAACATCCAGCTCCCCCTGGAACATTTGGAGGCAGTGGAGGCCTTTGAAATGTTTTTAAAGGAACCTTCAAATAGCCCAGCTCGACAGAGAGTGGTGAGTTTTCTTACTTTCTAATTTGAATGGTGCCATTACATTCATTGATTGCCCATGATTATTGAAAATATTCGATTTACTAGTCTTGAAGCTGCCCTGAACAGGCCTGCCTGAATCGCCTTGTCCCTGTGGTCAGATCAGGGTTCCCGCTTTTAGTCAAAAGTAAAATTCCATAACTTTTCCATGACTTTCCCTGACCAAAAATATAAATTTCCATGACCTACTATACAAAGACTGGCAAGATATTTATTAGTTTATCTAACTTGATGTGGGGTACGTGTTCCTTGCGTAACTGCGCAGGGCACCTCCTCCCTGGTTTGACAGACAATTATACTCAGCAACAAAAGTTTCTGTGACACCATTTATGTGTATGTTATAAATGACACGCAAAGATCTCAATGCAATCAATATGTTTATTTAACAGGAGAAACGCTGACTTTTCAGTGCCAACGTCACTCAAAACGAAAAATGTCATTTTCATGCGTCATGAAGCACTTGTCTGACGTCTAACCAATTGTGACCTTCACACTTCAATACCGAGTGTGACTTCCTCGTGCCATGATGCAAGCAACGCATCTCCGGCGCATGGACCGAATCAGATGTGCCAGAAATTGCTGTGGGATGTCATTCCAAATCTGACGTAGACGTTGTCGCAATTCCTGGAGTGTAGCTGGCGGGTTATCCAACCGCCGCAAACGTCGATCCATCTCGTCCCAAAGATGCTCGATTGGGGACATGTCTGGGGATCTGGCTGGCCATGGCAGGACATTGACATGTTGTTGCATCAGATACTGCTGTACAATCCTTGCAACGTGTGGTCTGGCGTTATCATGTTGCAGCGTTATTCCGGGACCATGTTGCATCAAAAACGGTACCACCAATGGCCGTAGCACTTCATCGCGATATCTTTGACCTGTCAGATTTCCATCAATAACAAGCAAATCTGTTCTGTTTCTAGCCGTGATCCCTCCCCAAATCATGACACTACCACCTCCAAAACGATCAAATTCCTGAACACAGTTGTTGGCATAACGTTCTCCACGTCGACGGTATACACGTAAACGACCATCACATCGGTTAAGCATGAATCTTGATTCATCAGTGAAGAGTACAAGATCCCACTGACGTTGGATCCACCGTCGATGTTGTTGTGCCCACTGTAGACGCAGTCGTCGGTGTTGTACTGTGAGTATTGGACGTCTTGCTGGCCGACGTGGGACAATGCCAAAATGACGGAGACGGCGACGGATTGTCTGTGCAGACAGTCGCCTCAAACCAGGTATCATTCTTGCAGTTATGGTTGCAGGTTGGAATCGATTTCGGAGATGGGTTGTTCGAATCCAGTTGTCCTGTCTGGGAGTGGTTACTCGTGGACGGCCGCTGCGGGGACAGTCTCTGACATGTCTTGTCTGCTGATGACGCTGCCATAAGTTCCAAATGGTGTTTCGGTGGACATTCAGGCGATGAGCAACTTCCCTCTGCGAGGTTCCGGATTCAATCATCCCAATGGCCCTCCACCGATCATTTTCAGACAGTCTTGGCATTTAGAGGGTAGAGTTCCTGATCCGAAATGGCTGTGTTTTCGATAAGTGATGCTTCCGTCGTTCATCAGGCACAATGTGAACATTCCAAAAATTCTCCTCTTTTATTGCCATCCACAAGCATGATTTGCGCACATTTTCACGTGCAAAGTCATTTTCTCGCATTTTCATGATTTCCATTTCAATGTTGTGTTTACGTGTACTGTTTCAGTCTGATATCACCATGTATGACAATTTCATAATTGCGTTATGAAAAATAATTAACAATATTGGTGTCACAGAAACTTTTGTTGCTGAGTATATTAGTATACTGTTGTCTGTTGCCAACTTTGATCACCCAGTCTTTATGGTTTGAAATCGTAATGTTTGCAACACACACCAACAGAAATTTCCCTGATATTCCCTGACTTTGCGACTTTTTGAAGCATTTCTGGAAAGTGTCAACTAGAACAAAATAATTTAAATTAAGCTTTAAATGCAACCTAAGCTTAGAAATGTGTACTTTGTGTAAAATGTGCAAAAATAATGTCTTTGCCTTTAGATTTCCTCTCTGGCCACCATTGGGGGCCAGGATATGAAGAGGGTGACCTGGAACATCCTGGGCAGGATCTTCACTGATGAGGTGTCCTGTCAAATTAACTGGAAGGGCGTAAACAACAAGAAGCCTTTCAGCAGGATGGCAACAAGAACATTGCTTTTCTGTAAGTAGATAATCAAAGTAAAATTGAATAGCCTATATTCAATGTCAATAGTTTTAAAATTTTGGGGTAGCCTTCAAAATCATACCAATATAATAATAATTAGGGATAATAATAATTAATTTTTTAGGGCCGATACCGATTTTTTTTTTTTTTTTTTTTTTTTCTTCCCCATTACCCTTAGCCAATGACCGATTTTGGATTGCCGATTTTCTTGGGCCGATATTTGTGGCTGATACTGCTTCTGATCCCTCAATTTACATAAAAAAATGGCACAATGATAACAAATATCACAGGTGTCAAGTTAGGCAAACATTTATTGAAAAGTTTCAACCAGCCATCGATGTGATGGCTGCACCTTTTTGATTTTTTGCGGTAACTTTTTCAAAAAGTGGCAATGAAAGTTGCAATGTCTTGGCAATTTATTTTTTGACTGCGATAAATTTGTGTGGATTGGTTGAATTTGCTTTAATAGTTGCAATTGCGACATGCAACTTCTTGAGGGACTGAGCAATAGATTCACTCCGAGAACACGCCGGTACGGTACATTTCAGTACGGCGACAATCATTCATCTGGATGCGTAATTTCGTGCATTTAAATCAGCGGTATTTAGAATTGTACACAGACGTGTCAAATGGTCTTATATTTAATTAAAAAAAAAAACGATAATGAAGCGCCAGTTTAATCACTTGATGTGTGGAAAAGGTGGCGCAGACGTTTGAGAGAAGTTTGTCATCCATAAAGCGATGAACAATTTTTGAGTGGCCTAAATAATTTTTCTGATCTGAATTTATCCCATTATGTAGTCGTCAATAGATCTCACGGAGAGAGAAACCGTAACTTCGATTGCCAGAGAATTATTGTCAAAATTGGAAAATTTGTTAATAATGGAAAATAACGGACTACAAGCCAGGAACAATCCTTGACGCAAAGGCATGGTCCGGGCTCAAGCAATCATCACTTCCAGAGACGCCACTGCACACGCAATTGTCTTCTAATTTCTGCATTTTCAGGAAAACGTTGCGTGTACATGCAAATATATAAATGTTTACTGGTCCAAAGACGCGCTGTAAAAAATGTTAATGATTTTTGCAGATAGGATACTGAAGATATGAACGAAGAAACCGAGATGGAGATTTTAGGGCTGCGTAAACGCCGAGCCGCGAGGCAGCATATTTTAATAAGTTGCAACTATTAACAGAAATACGGATCTACTTATTTATGTCCATTTGTCACAGAATTTTCTGTGTTTCGTGCTTTCTCCATGTTTGGAAGGACTTTCACGTTTAAAGTGTTTGGACTCTGGAAAACGCGCTGTTACCAGCAAGATTCGGGCCATTATCTTTACAATGAACACGGTGCACTTCACCTTCTTATAACCTCAGCCATTCAAAATTTCGATGCAACTCTCTGCGAAAATAATCCACTGATTTCGCCACCGCTTCATCCGAATCACCATCATGATTTTCAGTTTCAGTAACTTTTGATACCGACTCGACTTTTTTAATGTTTACGGTACCAAAAAAAAAAAAGAAGTCTTGCATTGCTCTTCGTTTCATTTTCCGTACAAATCTTGTGCATAGCTACAATATTAATGGATCGTTTGACGGCCAATATTAACCATTCTAGAATCAGTACTGAGGTTTAGGACGTCAACATCCCCTTTGATTGGTCAGAATGGTCACCGTCAGTTCGAGGGAACACACTGGGTGCGCTCGGCTGCGGTATGTCCATTAGATTCATGCACTTCTCCGAGACATACGCCCATCTTTATTTAAGCTGCAGCGGTGGCTGGCTTGCCTTCTGACTACCAAATGTACACGAAAAGAGGCGATTAATTGGGGAAAAAAGCGGTCGCACAGGTGCGACCATTTTAATTCCAAGGTCGCACAGTGTTAATTTTGGTTGCAATTTCGAGCCCTGCACATACGCACGCGACACAAAATGCATTTAACTTCACCCCGGTGTTCGCTGAATTAAACTCCTACAAACACCATGGAACTGAATTGACAACATTGACATTACTTAATCCTTAAACGGGTGTTCGTTACATCTGTACATATTAGCCTACAGCTACGTCAACAGCTCCCTAAATACAATAGTAAGGACTTTTAAAGACGAAGCATTCAGCAACATTCCCGTTTTTCTGACCCATAAACTTAAATATGTTTGCAAGCACGTGTACTACATGGCAATTACTTCGCATTCATGTTTCTTATTTCAAAGTGGATGGCAATATTTCAACTAAGTTTAACAGTGAGAGGCTAATTGAAATTTTAAAACACCTTGTTCTGAAGCAGCCACTGTGTTCACCACTCTTCCAGTGGGGGAGGGGTAATGCGTCTGCATGTGCTGCAGGGTCTTCCGGCAACACAGAGCTGCCCCTGGATGCCTGTCTGTAAATCATGCCGCGGAAAAATATATCGGCTAACCCACGCGCGAATCGGCCGATGCCGATTCAAGTAAAAAATGCAAATATCGGCCTAATAAATCAGCCGGCCGATGTATCGGTCGATCCTTAATAATAATAATTGTAATAATAATAATAATAATAATAACAACAACAGGCTACACACTGGTGGAATGCAATTTCAAGTAGGCTAAATCACACACACAATTTGTTTAATCTCTGAAGCAATTGCTTTAATTTCACTTTATTTTGTTTTTTAGCTTTTATTTTGTTGGCCTAATGTAATGTGTGGGTTATGAATGAAAATGTGAGTTCTATTTTAATTTAGTGTTGCTTTTGGAATGGTTTTATAACTTATGCATAACTTCTCATTTAAAATTTTTTTTTTTTTAAATTGTATTATTTAATCTAGTCTTAATACCTTCCTATATTGTTTAATACCTATATTGTATTGTGTAAGCATACTTGGCTTTGAATGCTACACCATTAACATAAACATAGTCTTTCTGTTTGATTACAGGTGCTGTGAGAAAAAACACCATAACAAAGTCAGCCACGGAAGAGGAGATCACAAAGCACGCCATTAGGTGGTTCAACCTGGCGGCAGATCGAGCCACGAGGAGACGCGCCCCGACTCCACAAGATAACCATTAAATAATCATTTTTGTTGCAATTCTTGCCATTTGTCAGTATTCATTTATGAACTCATCTTGTTTTGACCTCAGCTTTTGCCAACTCTCTGCTCCTTGCCCTCCATAAGCCTGGTTGTTTGGACTGTTGTTTATGTTCTCTCTCATACCTGGTTCTGCTGCTGATTCTTTCAGGTCTGACATTTGTGACACCAGACCCCCTTTAAAATGGGTTTATCTGCAATAATCAATTTTGCTATCAGACAATTTGATTCTTCTCCTGTCTGAGAGGCATGATGTAGATGGTGATGTTGCTGCTTAAATAGAAACCAACAAACATGGTTACTCAAGCGGACGACTCCATTGATGAAGCAATTTAATCTGTTGCAGAAATTGAATATATTTTTGAGTGAAAAGAAAAACCAAGCAATGGCACAGAAGGTGTTTGAGTGGAAAAGATGTTTTTGCAGGTCTCTGGGCCATGTCCAGGATAATGTGGATAGTGTCAGCTTCTGTTAGTCTCTGTGATCCGTGCTTATTGAACATTAAGTGGGGAATCCTACTTTCATTAATTGTGTATCAATTCTGCAGTGTGGGGAATACTGTGGATGTGTTGCACGTTATGCTGGGTGTTCAGTAGAAGATTCTCATTTATCAAGTCAGCATTGCAATTCTTTGCTAGCTACTGTTAGATATCTAGCTTGTTAATTCCTGATTACAGCTTTTTTATGGACTTAAACATGTTTCAACCAGCTTCTTACAAAAACTATGAGGTATCGTGGATGTGATGATGTAAAAGGAAGGTGTCAACTGCCATCTGTGGCCCAAACACTCATTTACATGAAAACAATAATGTTCATGCAAACAGAAAAGAAAGCAATGCCCCTTGACCAATTTCCCCCATTTCCTCTTGCATTTTAGCATATAAACCAATATTCCTACTTTCATTACTATCTGATGTTGGTCTGCGTGAGAAGTTTTGATATAGACCTAATCTCAAAATGAATGTAGGCTACAAAATAAAAACAAAATATGAGCCTAAAACTTTCCATAAATGTAAATCTAAATTTTATATTGGTGTAGTGAGATAGTGATTACTTTTGTACAGTAGACCCTCATGAAGGGGAACCTAATGAACGAGTCCAAAACGGACCCAGGCCGGATGAGCCGTTTTGATTTTTGAGTCCGCCGCGGATCCGCGGCGGATGTATGTGTCAGCATGCGGGTCCGCGGCGGATGTATGTGTCAGTACACGGGTCCAAAACGGACCCGCCGCGAAGGTAGGGTTTTAAGGGCGGATGCGGATCAGATACAGCTAGGAGCCGCGGCGGATCAGCGATCCGCCTTCGTAGCGGATCCATCACGCCGGACAAGTGGACACCAATACGGGTCCATTTCGCGGGTCCGTTCCGGATGCCACGATATCTCCGCGGTGGATCCGCCGCGGAGTCCTTTTGCTGTGTGGGATATTTGTGTCCTCGGTGCTTGTTCTGCGCATGTGTGTGTTTGAACTGTGACCACTGTCCAAGCAACACAAAAACAAAGATGCAGCCATTGATGGGTGAGTGTTTGACATGAATGTTCAAACATTACAGATTCAGGTAGGAATGGAGATGGGAAATTATTTGAGAAATAAAAAAAAAAATCAGAAAGTAAATATTCAGATTGTGTAGATCTCCCAGGGAATATTCCAGCATCCGCCCCCCCCCCCCCCACAGCTTTCCTCCATTCCGTACTCCTGACCCCAATATCCATCATGGTTCACCATCATCCCAGGGAGAATAAATGGGTATGAAAATTCAAGGGAGAAGTTTCTGAAAGATGTCTAGAGCTTGGAAAATGGAAGCAATCCTTTGAGTACTACTTCTTTTTTCAGAAAGTAGGATGTATCTGTGATTAGCCAGTGCACTGTACATATCCCTGCCCTTCCTCGGTAAGTGACGCTGCATTGCACAGACATTTTGAAGGAGTGAGGGCATCCCATTTCTACCCAATCCACAATTCTTTCATTCCTTCCTCCTTTTTCTCAGTTTTCTTTTTTTTCCTGATGGGAAAATCTATGAGCAAGAAAAGGGAGGATATTAAAAATATCTGGAAAGAGCTTCAGGGTTTGTGTGTCAGACGCCTCTCTTTAACTGGTCAAGCACAGAGACTGCCTCTGCACGCACTTGTATTTTTACCACCTGGTGCTCTAATTATTGCAAACCACCTCTCCAATATCACCGGGCCAAAGGTTAATTCAGTTTCGCTGGTATAATGGCCGCTATCTTCACATAACTTGAGATAATTAAAAAAACAAAAAATCTTGCTTCAGAATTCACTTGATTTTCTTGGCATTTCATGGTTCACTGAACCCCTTAAGAAAACTTTATAAAAGAGGCTGATCTGTAATCATGGCCTCTGCAGTATGCGTGGGCAATTCCAATTTAGCCGTAAAGAATTGCTGTCAGATCAATTTACATCAAAAGTATATCACTATTTGGCTTCGGTGGGTGAGAGTGAGTCAAAGTTAACTGTTTTTTCTTTTTATATTCAGATGCAAAAATATCATGGCACTGTTGACACTCATGAGAAGTATGCGAATTT
Source organism: Gymnothorax reevesii (assembly GCA_029721435.1). Lineage (NCBI taxonomy): Eukaryota > Metazoa > Chordata > Actinopteri > Anguilliformes > Muraenidae > Gymnothorax > Gymnothorax reevesii. The sequence goes on from CM056586.1 coordinate 46,718,913, forward strand.
CAACTCAAAATGTTTTCCAGAAGGATCTGCTATCTGGCTTTGACCTCTTTCATGACCTGAGGTCCAATCAGAAGCGCTCTGTACCCAGTGACTCAGTGATTTAACAAGTCAGACACAGCCAGCCAATCAACAAGGTGTTATAAAGGAAGACTAGTGTAATCCAAGCCACTTAATGGAGGATTTAAGTTTTTTTTTTTGGGGGGGGGGATTGAGTATTCTCAAACATACTGCGGACTGCTCAGGGTGTGTTGGAGAGAAAATTTGAGTAGTGTGATACATTAGTCCTTTGAGACGTTCCATCTATATTCTTGTTTTTAACCAAAGCTGTTGTCCAAAGTGACTTACAGCTGATTAGATTCAGGAGGGGCAAGCATTTTTTAGTTTTACTGGCTTTTAATGACTTAAAACAGGGATGGCAACTCCAGTCCTGGAGGGCCGGTGTGTATGCAGGTTTTTATTTCTATCAATTACCCTGACTAACTGAGTTAATTGGCTGCAAAGATAGATTTTTGCAAAGGTTTGATCAAAGGAAAATGTTATTTGTTGGGTGGCAAGAACAGTCTTTGGTGGTAATTTATGATAATTTAAAGAAATGTCAGATTTATGAATAGTTTAATTAGTTAATTATCTAAACTAGCCAAAAGGCCAGAGGTTGGTGAGAAAACCAGGGACAGATATGGCCCTCGTTGCCCATCCCTGACTTAAAAGCAGGGGTAAACGGCATGCATGGCAGGTTAGCTTGGCGTGGATCTTGAGTGGAGCTCTTCTGAGAACTCGAGGGAGCAGGCGCCGATGGCGGGATTCGAACCCGGGTTGCCCACCCAGCAGGTGGAAGAGTTATGCAGGCAGTGGAATAGCAAGACAGGTGGCTTGGAAGAAGGCAGACGGGATCTAGGAAGTACACAGGCAGAACTCAGAGTCAGAAGGCTATCAGATTTACCGGGGCAGGAGCGAGAGGACGTTGTCAGATCCAGGCAGTCATTTCGAGGAAGTCAGACTGACGATAAATGCTGGAGAGTAGTGCAGGCTGCAACAACAATCTGGCAGTGAGTGAGTGACACATAGCTCCTTATATACTGGCTGGGGGACGAGACTCAGCTGAGGGCAGTTGCAGTGGGAGGAGTGTGGCCAGCAGTGGGAGGGATATGACTAGGCAGAGGGAGGGGTGTGGCCAGCAGTGGGAGGGATATGACCAGGCAGAGGGAGGGGTGTGGCCAGGCAGAGGGAGAGACTGCAGCAGCAGAGCAGACTGTGACGCCTTTATTTTCTGCTTAATTCAAAATCCAAGTTTTCCACAGAATGTTTTTTCTGCAGCAAAAGAGCAATGTGCAATTTGCATCCCTGAAATGAGACTGCATTTTAATAGCCAGATTTCAGACATGCACACCAATCATAGTAAAAGGTTACTTGCAGACATGTGTGTTATTATCCAGCTTTCAATCTAATGATTTGCGAACCCCAATGTTAATTAAAGGGGCGAGTGTCGCATGGAGGTCTGAAAACGGATTATTTCATCTTTTCTCCCCCAGATTTTATTTTAGTTTCTTTTTGTAAAAACAAAATTGTCTTTGTAGAGTAAAGGGTCTGTGTAACAAATAGTTTGAGGTGGTGGGTGGGAGCTCCATTTTTAAGGCAGAGCCATAATGGCAGGAAACAGTGACCTTGCCAACAGTCATCTTTTGGAACACTGGGAGAAGGCAGATCGGACACCATTTGGGACATTGCGGCTCTACAGAACGCCCATCTGCCTTGTCAAGCATCATTATGGGAAGACATGATGAAAACGAGATAGGGAGGGGTTTTAAGACCAGCAAAATTTGGCGCAAGAACATGGCTGCCCAACTCTGTTCCTGGAGATCAAGTGTCCTGTAGATTAAAACTACAGCCCGAATAAGGTAGAGCTGGATCAACAGCTAGAGCAGGGCTGCCCAACCCTGTTCCTGGAGATCTACTGTCCTGTAGGTTTATACTCCAACCGTAACAAAGCTCACCTCACTCAACAGCAGTGACTTAGCAGTCAGGTGTGCCAAATTAGCGTTCAAATGAAGACCTTGAGGGCTGCTTACTAAAGGGCTGTGGGTCCATATCCCCAGTGAAACACTTGTTAATCCATGGGACATCCAGCCATTTGGACCATTATGTAATTCAGTTTAAGGAGAAATAAATGGAGAGATGAGAAAAGATAGATACATTATATATGCCCATAGGGAAATTACTGAATCGTGCAGCTCATATACACAGAAATAAAAAAAAAAATACACGAAAACACATAAAAACATCATCACCTACAGACACAGACACACATTCAGGGTCAATAAATACAGATAAAGTGCTGTACGGTTCATTACAACTGGTGTCATGTGAATATGAGTGTGTGTGTTGGTGGGGTCATGAGCCTTCTCCTCTAACTGAGGAGTTGAAGCTACTGATGGCCGTGGGGATGAGGGATTTTCTGAAGCACTTAGACCTACAGCACATTGATATTAGTCACTCACTGATCCCAAAGATGTAATTGAGGGCAGGGCTCTGTAAAGACCAGTCCAGTTCTTCAGTGGTATTTATGACAACAGTATTATCATTATAACATGCATGCTTACAAACAGTGGGGTGCAAAAATTTGGGCACCCCTGGTTTAAATGTCTGTTACAACGAATCTCCAAGTAATTGAAAGCAAACCTGAACACTAAATGCTAAACATGATGTTAAAAGTTAAACATGACACATTTCATCACATTTTAAAGCAAGAATAATTTTTATTTTTTACTTTTAACAATTTCAAAACAATAAAACAAGGAAAAAGGCCTTGTGCAAAAAGTTTGGAAACCCTGTCAGCTAGTACTTTGTAACTCCTCCTCAGGCAGCTATAACAGCTTGCAACCGCTTCCTGTTGCCAGCTAAGAGTCTTTCAATTCTTGTCTTCCACCGCATCCAGATAAAGGCTTAGAAATCATGACACATGAAGGGCAACACCTGGAGAAGGAGAACAAGAGGCATGGCAAGATCATGACATGGACAGAGATTGGATGACAAGACTTGCTCATTAAGAGAATGAGCGTGCTCAGCTTAAGTACCAATTAAGTATGCAGTTTGGAAGCAAGCATGAATGTTAAGAACAGAAAAGCACAGCAAGATCTTGAAATAGCAAAGCAGGAATCATGACAACAAACTCCCTGTCTAAATTAGTAGTATTAGTAATGTGCCTATCTAAGAATTACACCACCCAGTGAGTGTTAGTAAATGTTAGTAACTTAAAAACAGTTAATTGTCAATTAAGCTTAGAGAGCCCCGAAACAGCACAGAAGGAAGAGGGAAATACCAAAGCCAACCAGAGCTCTGAAATGTGCAACAACGAAGGCACGAGGCGGAACGCAGACAAGCGGTGGAGTGGCTTGGCAGACCCGGTATGAACAAAAACATGGAAAAGTAAAAACATGGACATGGAATGTGAAACATGAAATGTGTAATCCTGATACAAGAAACTGTTAAAACTATGACTATGACCATGAACATGAACTATGAAACTATGAACGTGAAACTGTTAAAACCATAAATGCTGTCCTGGCCAAAGGCCAGAACCCCGGAACACAACACACATGGTTTTTAACACCAGACACAACAGCCACCACAGTCGGATACTTTGGAAGGCATGGAGTTACTTCAGAATATATACTTAATTCCTGGAATTATATTCACCTGATTTACTCATAGAAGCCCAAATGAGTAAATCACCTGTGTCTGGGCCTTAGTAATCATCTTCTTAAAAGGTGACAAAGAATAATCATAAAGGGCTCCCAAACTTTTGCACAGGGCTCTTTTTCCTTTCTTATCATTAAAAACCCAGAAAAATTAAAATAAAAAGAAACCTTGCTATTAAATTTGCAGAAAGGTGTTTTGTTTAAATTTGTAGCATTTAATGTTCAGGTTTGCTTTCAATCACTTGAAGATTAACTGTAACAGACATTTCAACCAGGGGTGTGCAGATTTTTGCACCCCACTGTATATCAACAGCATAACAACATATGGGATCTATATGGATCCCATTGTCCATCCAAGGTATTATCTTGCTGAAAGAGCCAAGGATTTTCCCCAAACCTGTCAGAGAGGAACTGAATCTTTCAGAATGTGATTGTAAGCTGTTGCTTAAATATATGTCTTCACTGTAACTTAGGTGTCTAGCCTAAACCACAAGAAAACAGCTCCAGATCTGAAGTATCCAGATACTTTTGGTTATATAGTGTAGCTCTTTAAATGATAACCAAGTCATGACACTGTGAATAAGAGCGAACAACGCTCGTTGCCAAGGCAACTTTACATTTCTCTATATGGAGAAAGGCTCTCTCAGCTTAAACTGCTGCTGGGAACGGGAGTCAGTAATTACCCTTGATGACTGTACAAGCACATTTGACACAGGAATATGAGTGGGCACCACACAATGGCTGTCCCAGACTAACACCATCAGCCAGAACCAGTCAGGAGAGGGTGACCGAAGCCACTGAGGGAACTTCTACCTGAGAACAGCATGAACACTGAACTATTACAACATGCTCTACAAGCTCCGGATAAACTCCAGGACATAGAGCTTAACATTGAAATATGACCCTTTAAACAGTATTACAGTTACAGTATTTGTTATACACGATCAGTGGCGGTCCTACCGGAGGGGCGAAGACATGTCCCTTTTAGTCCTGGCTAGATGTCAATCAATTTCCTTTATTGATGTCTTTTCCAATTATTGTAAGTGGCAACTGACGACACGGTTTCTCTCCACATGCGATCAAACAGCGATTAAATCGCAGGTTAAATTCAGCACAGTGGCGGAACAGAGAATTGAGCAGCACAAAACAGCCGTTGAAAACAATTATAAATCCTGACCTGTTTCAGTCATCTCCACAATGAACAAAAGGTTTATTCCGACAGAACTCCGCATTTAACAGGTGCTGCTTTTTCTCCCCAATTAGGTAAGACGACAATCATTCATCTGGACGGGTATTTGCTGTATTGAAATCTACGTTATTCAAAATTGCATAGGCTACCTGTCCACTCTCGCTAATTGCTTGAGCCGCACGCTTTTTATAACCTAGTGCCGAGTGCCACTGTTTTTTTTTTTAATCAACCCATGAAATACCGACAGTGAAGAGTCCGCGTTTCATTGGAACACGGAATAGTTCAATCATGCGAAGCATTGGCCAATTAATAAGCAAATTATTTTCCTGCACTGAATTTAGGCAATAATTTCATCGCTGTTAGAGCGAATACAGTGAAAAACCATGTCTTCAGTTGCCAATTACGTGATGTAAGTGATGTAAGACACAATGTTATCAATGTCATTCAACGGCAAGAGCTGCCTCACCCTGACCCCCTCAATCTAACTCATAGGCTTAGTTCCTAACACTAATCCTAACCCTAACCCCCCAATCTAACTCATAGGCTTAATTCCTAACACTAATCCTAACCCTAACCCCCTCAATCTAACTCATAGGCTTAATTCCTAACACTAATCTTAACCCTAACCCCCTCAATCTAACTTATAGGCTTAATTCCTAACACTAATCCTAACCCTAACCCCCTCAATCTAACTCATATGCTTAATTCCAAACCTTAACCCTGACCCTAACCCCCCATTCTAACTCATAATATGCTGAATTCCTAATCCTAACCATAATCCCAAAACAAACTCCAAAACACTGATCCAAACCCCACTGCTAATCCCATACTCGGAGATATACTGTCCAATAAAGCTCCTATCCAACGCAGGAAATGCTGTTCAACAGCTATGGATCCTGCTGGGCTATTTCATTTGGAGAATAAAGTTGAGTCAAAGTATAATATGAAATGAGAACCTGCAGGACCTCCGAGTAGGAAAACTGGCAAACAATACTCCCCACCTGTGGGTGGTAACACTTCTGTCCAGGCATCTTTGCCCAATCTGCTCTCGATATTCATTCACAATATGATACAAACCATATTACAAAGGCCATAGATGAAGACGAGGCCAAAGCTGCTCACTTGTAACCAATCGTACCGCTTCAATTCTCCATGGGAATTTTTTTCAGTCGGGATGAAATGAAAAGGGTCCGCGTCAACAGGTAGTCATGCTCAAAAAGAAGCAGCGCGAAATTATTGCAGGACGAATTAGTATTTTTTAAGCCTTACTCTGAATTCCCAAACTTTGTCAAAACACACACGCACACATACACACACACACACAAAGTAAAGACTGCACATTGTTCATAGCCTGTACAGTTTTATCTTGTAACCTATCAACATTCAAAGAAGCATCAACACTCCTCTAAAAGTGCCTCAGATAAAAAAAAAAAAAAATTTTATGAGCCTCTCCGCTGAATACAATATGACCATTCTGAGTAATGAAGGAACTGTGGGCAGCCGCAGTGCAGTACGCCATACCAACTCCAGTTCTAGGGTCAGAGCCTTGGTCAGGGACACTGGTAGGAGTGTTCCTATAGAGCATGTCTTTCTAAAGCCAGAGCCTTGGTCAGGGACACTGGTAGGAGTGTTCCTACAGAGCATGTCTTTCTAAAGCCAGAGCCTTGGTCAGGGACACTGGTAGGAGTGTTCCTACAGAGCATGTCTTTCTAAAGCCAGAGCCTTGGTCAGGGACACTGGTAGGAGTGTTCCTACAGAGCATGTCTTTCTAAAGCCAGAGCCTTGGTCAGGGACACTGGTAGGAGTGTTCCTACAGAGCATGTCTTTCTAAAGCCAGAGCCTTGGTCAGGGACACTGGTAGGAGTGTTCTTCATTGCGTATGTTTTTGTGTGGGAGGAAACTGGGGCACCAGAGGGGGAAACTAATGGAAACACAGGAAGAGGGCAAAACCACCATGTAGCGCTGACTGAAAAGAACTCAAACTTAGATCATCAGTAATAACCACTGTGCCACCATGTCGCCCACAAGCAGTATTTGTAGGGATGTTTCATTTAAACATGGATGCCCAAGCTGTTCATTTTGACTGATGTCGTCACTGCTCATCAAAGACAGCACATTGTAATTAGCCTAACACAATTTTAATACAAAAAAAATTAAGTATTCAAAAAAAAAAAACCAAGGAAAAGAAAGAGGCAATTGATTTAGACAATGAAAACATAACAAAGAAGCACTGAAACATTAAAAAGGAATTAAACAACAAATGCTTGTAAAGCATTTGAATAAAGCAAAGCTATTTTATTTGGAAAATGGGAAATTATGATAATAGCTATTCACTGCTTCATGCAAATTACTTTCTCAGACTATTGAAACATTTCTTCATGGGGAGAGTTTGGTTTACACGCCCACAATAAAAGCAGACAAGCAGACAGGATTAAAGCAAGTTTTTTTAAGTGCTTGTCTTCATAAGGGTCAATCACAGTGGTTGTTGATTTGTGCCCTCCAAATCGCTTCTTGAACTCAGCGACTAATTTGGGGTTCGGAGAATCGGAAGTGCTCGCTCAGACAAGTCAGCCAATTAGAAAAACGGCAAGCAATTATTCCTAAAATAAACTCCTACATCAGCGTTAATGATTGTTATTCATCAGGGACTGCCAGTTTGCATTTTACTCAGTGCTTGTTTGTTCTTTCGACCAACATGCAGAATTCCGTTAAATTAAACATGACATCATACCATTCTATTCTGCAGTCAAGTCAAGAGCAGCACAGTGAACAAAATAACTGCCACGTATTAACTGCCAAAAGCTTGTTTAAGAACTGCCTTAAATTTAACATTGAGTAAAGTTGAGAAGAGCTGTGGTTTCCCATTTATAACCATATTAAACTCAACCTATTCTCAGGTTCACTTAATTTAAAATTTTATTACAGCCTGAAAACGAACTTTTAATTTCAAAAGCTTTTTAGAAAGCCTGCTCATGGAATTGAGAGCTAGGCTGGCATCTGTGCTAAATTTGTGCTGCACATTTGATGGATACTTCTGCGAACAAGCCAAAAATATTCTGAGCTGAAATGGAAACACAGGTTTTCTATATGCATTACGAAACAGAATAATACAGCATACAACATAGCAAAACAGTCAACCACTACAATTACCAGAATCCAACAAGAGACAGTTCAAAAATATATTTTAATATTAAAGACAGTCTTGTTTTGCAAAATATCTTGTGTATGAATGCAAAAGTGTGTGTAAGCATTTGAGCATGTGTGTGTGTGTGTGTGTGTGTGTGTGTTTGTGAGCACTGCCTGTTGAACAACCAAGCAAAAACTGGTTTGCTGTCTCATACACATACATTATGTGATACATTCGTGATGTAGGATTTACTCCAAGCTTATAAACTTTTCAGCTGTTTTATTTGGAGTAATTTTATCTGATATTATTTCACGGCGAACAGATAGCCCTGGTGACCAGCGCTGCCGCCCACAATCTACCTTCCTCTGAGCACCAGAATGTTGATTTTTACCTGGGTTTGCTGTGACCCTGAAAAAAAAGGATTCAAATCAGAATAAAATAGCAATTTAACCAAAAAAATGGAGGATTTGAAGTTTATTTGCCTGATTAACATGTTGAAATCGGGAAATTCGTGAGCATTTTTTTTTTTACAAAGGTTACCTGTGTTCACAAAAAACGCTGTTACCTGTGCAAAAAACATTCCGTATGGTCACAGAGTCATTTTCAGAAGAGCCAACACTTCATCTGAGCAACAATGAAATTAACCCCTTTGTACAGACGCCAAATCTGGCTATTTATGTGTTACCTTATTTAAGGCTTTATAATTCAAGATTGCAGCTTCATAGACAGGAACAGAATGGCTCAATTGAGTCAGGACACTTGAAGCATTTAGAATTCCATCATATTTCAGTTTGTTTACAAGCGTTTTTAGAGAAATAGGGCTGCAAAAATAAAAAATCTTCATGAAAATTCAGCATTTAAATTGTAAAAAAAATAAAAATACTGAGATTGAAAAACGGCTGGGAGTTAAAACCATACATTTCTGGGATAATAAACTCCTTGACCACAAGTATAAATCATCTGAGAATCAAGTATTAAATTATCTACTCTCTAGGAGCCAAATAAGACAGGTATCCAGGTGGCTCACATATTTAACACAAATCAACTTCTGATGATTGAAATTCAACATAAAATAATGACTTTCTGGTTGAATTTCGCGCAAGTTTGTCAATCTAGGTGCAGCTGGACACCAGCGGTCACCAGAAACCTCTCAAAACTGTAAGAGGGAAACCAGGTGATAACATGGACATGCGGCCAAAAGTGCCTATTGCCCTCTGTTCTTAACATAGTGGGGTAATCAAGGCATAAGAGCTTAAACTTCCTCCATAGCTGGCATCATCTCCAGTCAGTGGGGTAGTAAAGTCATCAGGGTCCAGACATCCTCTACAGCAGCACCCCCCAATTCTACCACTGAGATAAGGGGACCTGGAACTGGACTCTTCAGCAGGGTGTGACCTGTGCTCTCTGCCCCATTAGTGCCATAGTGACCTCTTCTGGACACACTGTCACAGCACTCTTTCATTTCATCACTGCAACTGTTCTGAGTTAAGAGTTTCAATTTAAACAAAACCCACTATTACACTGTTTTAGCTGCCCTCATGTCCTCACTGAATTACTGTATTATACCTGAGGTAATAGTGATGTGAATCTCATGGGGAATGGGTCTGTTGGGAAGGAAATTCATGAAAATTACATCATCATAATTCTCTATGTAATCGTGTTTGGTATGTATCTCTTCAGCTAAATTCAAGGAGTTGAATGAAATGCATTTCATATCCACTTTATTTCAAGGAAACATAATTTCTGTTCCCCAGCGATAATTTGTCCTGAACCGGAGTTATCTCTTGAGGTGTATTCAGAATCTGTTATGATTCTGCCCTGTGTGCTTGTTTGTGCTTGAGCGTTTTTCCCCCGTGTCTCTCTTGATTTGTGTTTAAGCTCCATTCCCGCGGCCTGACCACCTATTCCCCCTAACCTGGTTCCTGTGATGTCGTGTGACAGCTTGCATGCCCGAGTCTCATCGTCCAATCACGTTTCCTCTTTCGGTTTCGGCTTTAGTATTTCCTTCAGTGCTTCTACCTGTGCTTAATTCTGGGTCTTGCAAAACTCTGAGTGAATGTGTTCTCTGAAAACTTTGAGTGTATGCTTTCTCTGATAGGGCCATTACTAACCGTACTAACCAGCACTTAAGGGTGTGTAAATATTTCATCACGTAATTGCTAACCTAATTAACTCATTAGTGAGTGTGTGCATTTCTGGCTTTAAGGAAATTCTGCCTGAAGCCTTCCCTGATTAACTGTGTTTAAAGCTATGCTTTTCTTTGCTGTTTTCGTGGTTCTTTGGACTTGTCACGTTTAGATTACCTTAATCTAAACTGTCTAGTTTGATTGATCGTCTTGGCGTCTGGCCTTGAGTCAATATTGTTACCCGGTCCTCGTGAATTTGTTTATTAAACCCATGTGTTTCTGATTCCCCTTGAGGATGCCTGCCTTTCCCCGCCTCCTCCCTAGTGTATTTATTCTGGCCCTTAACCCTTGTACATTCTTTCTAGCTACGTTACGCCAGAGACTGAGGGGTTATGCTCAACAAGGACTGACTGATCAGCGGCTTTGGGATGAGAATTGGTTTTATTAAGTTGGAGAGACAACCACGATCTACTTACATGGGCGTATGTATTGCCGGTTCTGGGATTTTAGCCTTGAGGAAACCCATGGACGAAAAGTCGGTTATCTGTTAAAATTCACAGAAGGAACCCAAGGGCATGCATGATCTGGGTTCATTGCAATTCAAGCCAAAAGATGCTGTTGCAGTGATGGTTGACTTTCAATCCTCTGGTATTACCGACAAACCTAAGCTGCGGAAATAATGCCAAAACCCCGGGGGCATATATTTTAGTGACGCAGGCTTGCATTTATGAGTCCGGGGGGTAATCTCCCCGAGGTCCACGCAGGTGCTGCCTAAATTATAAATTCTAATTCTAATTTGGAGTCAGATATTTAACGAGGATATAACTAAATTTAGTGTTCTAAGGGCATTATGGAGTCAGATTTGAAACGAGAGTAAACATTGTCATCGTAATGCTTAGTTTGCTTGAATCACTGAAATATCTTACGTTTTCAGTTGCTGCGTGTGTTCCGACGTGCGCCTTGGATTATTCGCAGCACAACATTAAGTTCGATGATTCTGTTACTTCGGCAAAGCCCTGTTTTCGAATGGAGAACGACTGAGAATACCTCATGTAAGTCTCAGGCTGGGTCCAAGGCAGGACACAGGCATGAAAGATGTAATTGACATGTTCCGTTGCCTCAAGACAGCTGGAATCCTCATGTGTAAACCTTCGCTCCTGGCTCCTCCGCCGTTGGTTGAGCTGCGTGAGTTCTACAAAACACAAAACATGCTCTCATGCTTTTCTTCATGATAAAATTTAGTTTTGTCCATTTTTCTTCAGAGTCCCACACGCCTGCACAAGTACAAGGAACTGCTTGTTTAATAGTCAGAACATTCACCCTGCAATGAAAAGCTAGCAGTTCCCACTTTTGAGTTCACAACCTTATATAGACACTTTCCACACTGAAAAGGAACAAGTACAACTCAGTAATAGCTGAAATATACCTTATTACAACAAAACAGACATTCAAGTATAAGGAACAATCAAGCAAAATTCTGTCCCAGATTGAACAGAACGGGGTAATAAACGTCAAGGACTACCGAAGTCCTTGAGCAGTTCACATTTTAAATGAGAGCAAAAACCTTGGCATTCAGTTTCATTTAATACAGAATAAATTCCAAAACAAAAAGCCACATTGCGCAAAATGCATCCACAGCAGCGGCATAACCTTTCTTCATTGAATCTTGAAACCTTTCTTCATTGAATCCTGTGTTATGGCCCCAATTTGTTATTACAATTTACAACACAACGTCAACAGCAAGGGATGACAGACACAGTTTTAAAAACTTAAACACATTTAATTTTTAACAAAGACAATAACGACTAAACTAATATTCTGACCAAGATTGAATACAAAAAACATAAATATTTACAGTTTCCTGGTGATGTGCTGGTTGAGGAAAAAAAAACTCAAACACAGGCAAATATCCACAAAAGAAACTTCACAGGTCTTGAACAGAAATGACAGGTCTGGTCACACGTATCCTTCTTCTTGCAATTTCTCCTACTACTACTGTCTCAATTCTTTTCCTTATATACTCTTTTGCAGACCCCACCCACATTTAGACCTCTTTTTTTTAATTTTCGGGGACTTTCCCCAGACATGCCCAGGACATGTCTAAACATAACTCCAGTCTGGGCTAAACAAAATTAAAGGTAAATACTGCCATCTAGTGGCCTCTATTCTCATTACACCTCCATTCCAAAAGGGAAAAATTTTGACTTATAAAGGCAAAATTTTTCTTTTCAATACAAAATGGTTAAGTGGACACTAGTCTATATATACATATCATACAATGTTTAAATAAACACGTGATATATATATACATATTCAAACACGGGATAAGAAATCAGCAATTACATTGTCTGTACCTTTCACATGCTTATTTCCAAGTCAACCTCCTGTAAAATCAAACTCCAATTCAACAATCTCTGATTCTTGTTTTTCATCTTACTCAAAAACATTAACGGATTGTGGTCTGTGTACACAGCCGTTGGCTTTTGTCCTGTACAAACATAAACCTCAAAGTGTTGTAATGAAAGGACCAGAGCCAACAGTTCCTTCTCTATTGTGGAATAGTTCCTTTGGTGGCGACTGAACTTCCTGGAGAAGTATGCCACGGGATGCTCAATGTCATCAGAGTCACTTCTCTGTAGGAGCACAGATCCACAAGCTTGGTCGCTAGCATCGACCGCGATGGAGAACGGTTTGTTGAAGTCAGGAGATTTGAGCACGGGGAAGTGACACAGCAGAGACTTCAGGCAATCGAAGGCTCTCTGGCATGCATCATCCCAAGTGAACTTTACGCCTTTCTTCAGTTGGTTAGTTAGACTGAGAGCAATCTCAGCAAAGTTCTTGCAGAACTTGCGGTAGTACCCGATCATTCCAAGGAAGCGGCGCAAAGCTTTTTTGTTGTCAGGAACTGGAAAGTCCATGATGGCTTGGACTTTAGCATTTATGGGTGCCACCTTACCCTGGCCTATGACGTAGCCAAGATAGGTGACAGTAGCACAACCAAAGTCAGTCTTGCTCAGGTTAACAGTCAGGTTAGCCTGGGTCAGGCGCTGGAACAACGTCTCTACGTCTTTTAGATGTTTTTCCCAGGAGTCACTCCATGTGATCAGGTCATCGATGTACACACCGGTGTGTGGCAATCCGGCGATTGTAGACTGTATCATCCTTTGGAACGTGGCTGGGGCATTTTTCATGCCAAAGGGTAGGACTTCATACTGGTACAACCCAGATGGTGTGGCAAAAGCAGAGATGCTCTTGGCCCTCTCAGTTAAAGGCACACACCAATAACCCTTCAATAAATCAATCTTGGTCAGAAACTTTGCTTGCCCTACTCTATCAATACAATCATCAATCCTAGGTATTGGAAACACATCAGTTCTAGTTACAGCATTGACTTTGCGATAATCTGTACAGAATCTAGTACTTCCATCAGGTTTTGGAACTAGCACACAGGGTGAACTCCAATCTGAGTTGGAGGGTCTGATAATATCATGTTTTAACATGTACTCAACCTCTTTCTCAGCAATCTTTCTCTTTTCAGAATTCATCCGGTATGGATGCTGTTTTATTGGTTTGGCATCACCAACATCTACATCATGAGAGGCTGTAGTAACTCTCTTTGGAACATCAGGAAACAAATCCTCATATTTCTTGATCAACCTTTCAAACTGATCTCTCTGTGAGGGTTCTAAGTGCTGGAGTTTTACATCAAGATTTTGCAACACTTCAGTGTTTGACAATTTACATGAAAGAACTTCAGCTTTAATTCTTGGTTCATCATCTTGAAACTCCCCCTCATCTTCACACGTTTCGACCATTGGAGAATCTGAAGTGACAGCTGCAACCCAAGCATTTCTGTCATGATAAGGCTTTAGCATGTTAATATGACACAATTGTTTTGGTTTTCTCCTATCTGGAGTCTTCACAATGTAATTGAGATCATTGAGTTTTGTCAGAATTTCATAAGGACCATGAAATCTAGCCTGCAATGGATTGGACTGCAAGGGAAACAACACAAGGACCTTGTCTCCTGGTTTAAACTCACGGCTTCTAGCCTTATGATCATACCAAGTTTTCATTTTTCCCTGACTTGATTTCAAGTTCTCTTTGGCTAGGTCACAAGCTGCACGCAATCTTTCCTTGAACTTGCTAACATAGTCTAACAGACTGATGTACGGCTCTTCCTCTTGCCATTGTTCACTCAATAATAGCAAAGCCCCTCTCACTTCATGACCAAACACTAGCTCAAATGGACTAAATCCAGTAGACTCCTGCACTGCTTCTCTAGCTGCAAACAACAGCAAATGAACACCTTCATCCCAGTCTTTCTCATGGTCATAACAATAAGTCCTCATCATTGTCTTGAGAGTGGAATGAAACCGCTCTAGGGCACCCTGACTCTCTGGATGACAGGCACTAGAAAGAATCTGCTTTGCACCTAGTTCATACACAACCTGCTGAAACAATTCTGCAGTGAAATTGCTACCTTGGTCTGACTGAATTTCCCTGGGAAGGCCAAACAACGTGAAGAACTTTATCAAAGCCTTTGAGATTGCAGTTGCCTTGATGTTACGTAGAGGTATGGCTTCAGGGAATCTGGTTGATGCACACATGATTGTCAACAAGTACTGATTTCCAGATCTAGTCTTGGGTAATGGACCAACACAATCAACAATGACCTTAGAGAACGGCTCCCCAAATGCTGGGATAGGCTGCAATGGAGCTACAGGTGGGTCTAACTGGTGTTTTCCAACTACCTGACAAGTGTGACAGGTTTTGCAAAAGTTGGAAACGTCTTTCCGAAGCCCAGGCCAAAAGAAGTGTTTCATGATCTTATCAACAGTCTTGTTAACACCAAGATGACCTCCTAAAGGTAAACTATGAGCCATTGTTAAGATCTCATTCCTGTAGACCTTCGGAACAATAATTTGCCTGACCACTGCCCAATCTGCATTGGCAGGGATATCAGGAGGGCGCCACTTCCGCATCAACACACCATCCTTGAGATAATACCCAACTGGAACTGCGTCTATTTCTTTATCAGGAAGGGCTCTCCTCTTTAGTGCACAAATTTCAGGATCATTAGTTTGCTCCTCAATCAACCGCTTTCTGGACAGAGACAAGTCTCCAGACACATCAAAATCACCAGACCCATCCGGCTGGCTGAATAGAGAACTGATAAAAGTATCTGATAAGTCCTCAAACGGAGAAACCATAGTAGGCCAATCAGAGTCATGAGGCGAACCACCTGAGTCCTGACTATTCAATGTGCTGGACGGCACCACAACATCTTCTTCTTTAGCCTTCTTGGCCATAGCACGAGTCACTGCGCAAGAAGGATACAGAGATGGGTCCTCATCCCCATCTTCAGTGCTCGGCTGTGAAGTAAGATGAACAGGGGGAACTACTTTGCCCCCAGCCAGGTCATTGCCTAGCAACAGAGAAACACCCTTTATAGGTAGACTTGACAAGTCCCACCTTTACCTGTCCTGTAACTAAATCTGGCTTCAAGAATATAGAGCGCAGGGGTACAGATACAGTCCTCCCTTCAATACCTTGTACAAGTATGAAATCCCCTGAAGCGGTCTCATCACGTAACTCCAAGGAGTCCATCAACAAAAGTGACTGAGAAGCTCCGGTATACCTTAGGATATATATGGGGATAGGAGTAGTATGCTCATTCAGAGCCACAAATCCCTCTGACACAAATGGAAGAAATTCCTCCCTCACGAAGTCAGCTGTATCAGGCTTTTTAGCCCCACAAGAAGCAGGCAATTTAGCAGATCGGTTATCTACTACAGGGGTTTCTAACCTTGTTTTCATAAAGGCATTTGGTTTGGTATCCTTTTCTTTTTCTTTCTTAGCTTTAAGGAACCAACAGTTAGTTGTAACATGACCAGATTTCTTGCAATAACTGCAAACTAGACCACTTTTGTCACTGTCAGCTTTCACACTTTGATCAGACCTGTTACTGGATTTCTGAGCACCATCACCAGATTTGTCTTTGTCTTTGGGTGAGCAATCTTGGGTATCACCGTAACCCCTTTTCTGAAATTGGGACCATCTATTGTTACTGCTAGACTGAAATTTAGACTTATGTGTGAGAACATATTCATCTGCAAATTTGGCAGCTGATTGCAAATTCAGTGCTTGCTTCTCATTAAGGTAGGTCTTAACATCATCCTTAACACAGTTCTTGAATTCTTCAACTAACACCATCTCTTTTAGTAAGTTGAAATCATCCTTGACCTCCATAGAAGTACACCAGCGCTCAAAGCAAACCTGCTTCTCATTAGCAAATTCAACATAAGTCTGATTTTCAGATTTCTTCAAACCTCTGAATTTCTGTCGGTAAGCCTCTGGAACCAACTCATAAGCTCTCAAAATAACCTTTTTGAAAACCTCATAATCAGAGGAATCATCTGCAGACAAAGCCGAATAGGCTTTTTGAGCTTTACCCTTGAGGACAGTTTGCAACATCAGAGGCCAGTGTTCCTTTGGCCACTGGCAACTCTTTGCTACCTTTTCAAAACACTGGAAATAGTTGTCAACATCCTTTTCCGAAAATGGAGGCACCAATTTTACCTCCTGGCTAGCCCAAAATTTATTTTCAGTTTGAATTTTAATTTTTAGATGCTCCATTTGGAGTCTTTCTTCTCTATCGAATTTCTCTAATTCAAAATCTCTCTGTCTTGCAAATTTTTCTAACTCAAATTCTCTTTGTTCCCTTTCTTTCTTCTCTTCTCTAGCTAATTTTTCCAACTCAAACTGCCTTTGTTTTTCTTTTTCTTCCCTTTCAATCTCTAGCATTTTTAATTTAAGTTCCATTTCTATATTTGGATTTTCCACTGGAAACTGTTCCAGATCTCCTGGTGCAAACACATTTTCATCAATGTAATATTCAACTATCTCTCTAGCCAGTCTTGCTTTTCGCATGGCTGGTTTTACCTCTGTCAGCTCCAAATGTCTGCATATTTCCAACAGTTCGGTCTTTTTAAAAGACTTCAAAACCCCTACGGTTGGTGATGCCAAGAAATCATCCATTGCTGTTGTCAATATATTTATATAGGAAAATTCACAAAAACAATTTTACAATCTGAAATGTTAGATTTTTAATAAATGACTCACAAAATGGTCTATCCTGAACCTTGAGCCCCCAATTTGTTATGGCCCCAATTTGTTATTACAATTTACAACACAACAGCAACAGCAAGGGATGACAGACACAGTTTTAAAAACTTAAACACATTTAATTTTTAACAAAGACAATAACGACTAAACTAATATTCTGACCAAGATTGAATACAAAAAACATAAATATTTACAGTTTCCTGGTGATGTGCTGGGTGAGGAAAAAAAAACTCAAACACAGGCAAATATCCACAAAAGAAACTTCACAGGTCTTGAACAGAAATGACAGGTCTGGTCACACGTATCCTTCTTCTTGCAATTTCTCCTACTACTACTGTCTCAATTCTTTTCTTTATATACTCTTTTGCAGACCCCACCCACATTTAGACCTCTTTTTTTAAATTTTCGGGGACTTTCCCCAGACATGCCCAGGACATGTCTAAACATAACTCCAGTCTGGGCTTAACAAAAAAAAGGTAAATACTGCTATCTAGTGGCCTCTATTCTCATTACACCTGAAACCGCTTCAGGGCGGTTTTGGGTGTCTTTTTTTCTATAAATCGCGTTATTTTCATCTGTGCAATCACACTCAACTTCGAGAGAATACAACCGACCTTGCTTTTTTTTTTTGCTCATACTGCCATCCTCAAAAAACTGCATTTGTAGTACATTGTTGTCTCTGCCTGAAACGCCTCACTCGGGTGGCTCTTCCGCTATGGCCCCCCCTCCCCGTTTGCCCACTTTCTTCTGATTGGCCAGCTTTGTGGAGGGCGGATCTAGAGGACTGAGGCAGAAGAACGCAGTTTTCCGGGTCCGCCTCCCCAGACTGTGAACCTGAGACGTAGCTGTTATCTGAGAAGGACTTGACGGGCTGATTCCGCAATCAAAGGCTGCATGTGTACAGAACTAATGAAATTAACTTGTTCTAATAAACACAATGGCGAAAGTGGAGGACGCAGTGCGAAAGTCTGGCAGCTCAAGCTCGAATTTGCTGACTACCTACAGCTATGTTGAGTTACACCGCTGTTTCTACTCTAGCTAGGATTTAGGGCAAGCTAGAATCCACCCCATACAGACACATTTGTGTAGACCGTAGAAATTCGATGGGTTTAGATGGAAACATGGACAGTGAGTAGCAGCTAAACGTGGACCAACAGCTAATGAACTGCTTTGATATGTAGTATTATAATGACCTGCTGGTTTGTGTGCATAACTTTGGTGTGTCATTGGCGTGGAGTAACAAACAGCTTCTGTGCTGGTAACTTATATGACGGAGCGGCGAAAGCTCCAGGCTAAACGGTCTTTTCGGAAATTGCCTGTGGTAATGGTTTACTTATTGCGTCGAAATGACCAACGTTTGCTTGCGGAGAATGGGTGCGATAAGCAGCTTTCACACTGGACGCAAAACAATTTTTTGTGGAACAGATTACATTCAAAGTCAATTGCAGACATTTATTTGTTTCGCGTCCAGTGTGAAAGCTGCTTAACACACCCATAACACGTGTATTCGCGTCTTTGCATTGACTTTGAATGTAGCTAAATTCATTTCGCATCTGATAAGAAGGAAGTTTTATGGAGTACATGACAGCTAGAGAGAGCTCGGTTGCGTTATGAACGTAAAACAGGTTTTACTGATCGTAAGTTCTGTTTGCGTGGACAAGTTGCTCATATGGAGCTAGTGAATCAATCACTTCTACAGGATAGAATTTCCCATTTAATCTTCGCCTTTTTCAGCTTTTTATTAGCTAGAAGAATTTCTAAAGGGGGATGAAACTATGTCACGGAGGTACAGAGAAATTGTAAGTTATACCAGTCAGGTTACAGCTTCTGGATTTTGCATTGCTTTCACGGTCGATTCAGAGAGCTAACTCAGATATTTGCGAAGTATCCGGCTGATCCTGGTCATGGACAAGTTAAGCAAAACAAACCCGTACCCCAAGCTCCACAAAACCCACGTCTGGTGTAACTGCAGCCTTTTACAACACCTCTTTGGTTAGCTTCAACTGTAGTAGCTAAAATCGGGCAACGTTATGATGAAACTGCCACATTGATGCTTACCAAAGTAACATAAGCATACCGATCAGAATTACTGCATATAAGTTAACTGGGAGTATTTTAATTAGCATGGCACGCTAACTAACATGCAATAGCTGATAACCGAGCAGTCATAAGGGTAGGGCTAATCTGCTGAAAACATTCTTCTGAAAATTTGCAAATTCTTCTTTTCTTCATCAACTCAACTAATTATTGATAGATATACATCTCAAGAATAACTGGTGAAAATTTCATCACAATATATTTAGAAACAAATTAATTATGAAGAAAAGTATAGATGGCTGTAGTTTTTCAGCAGATTTGCCCTACCCCGGTAATAACAACCACAGAGGCAAACCCTTGCAATACAGGTTTTACAGACAGCAAGTTCCGTAACCGTGGACAGTTGTACCAAGAATCCAGATTACAAACAAGTATTAAAAATTAGGTTCAAGTGAGGTTTATGTTCACACACCTTCTGTAGAATTTCCCCTGATATCTCATCATATCACTTGCATATTTAGGACACAAACATTAGCAACAGTAACTTGGCTACGTTAGCCGCTGAGCTACAGCCACAGTCAACAGGTTATCACATCAGGTTGGCTTATGCAGTAAAAGCAACTTACAGCTTCTGTGTCTGAGTCATGGACAGTCACGACCAATACAGGCTTTATCTTCACATATTTTACAAAGCCTGTGTTTGAGGCCAGTTGTTCGTGCTACCTATCGCTAGCGGTCCTGCTAACCACCCGAAACACGTTAGCTTCACTTAAATTACACTTAGATTATTGATGTTATATCGTTACTTTCAGCTTGTGGCTCTGAGTACTTGATCATGCAGCTGCTTCAGGTTTGAGAAGCAGCTGAAACGCATATCCTGTGTCGAATTATCCTTTATTGAGAAAACTGTCTTTGGTGAAATGCTGAGCACAAGCAGGTAACGTTCTCTTTGGCGGTGGCTGTTTGCTGCCAGCAAACAAAAAAGCTAACTGCTAATTTCTGGTGGCATCGTCTTTTGGAGTTTTTCTATGCGTCCAAAAGTAAACGGACAAACAGCTTTGGGAGTAATACTGAAAAAACTGCACCTCAAATGATCTGCGGTTCTTCTTTTGAATTTCCAAAAGTGTAGATGCTACTAAGGCATAGTATGATTTGCCGCTGTTAGTGCCTGCTAGAATAGTTTCCGGTGTGGCCAGGTCCAGCGCCGTGATTGGCTCTGGCTAAGTCTGCACTAATTGGACGGCACAACCTGACGTCAGGTTTTACCCAGATCTCGCGAAGATCTCGGGAGGAGCTGTTCAGAGAGGAAATTACGTTCATGAAATCACGTTCTTGGATTACGACAAAACTTCTGTATCTTATGTTTAGAAACTTTTCAGAGGTTGAGTATGGACAACATGATAACATTACTAATATGTACTAAAAGAAGGATCAGCGTAATAGGTCCCCCTTGAACTCTCGGGAATTGGATCAGAAATGAGTCATTCAATACATCCTTACCGGTAAAGTTTTAAAAGGGCATGAACTATAACTGAGCAATTACACACATGAGCCTGAGTGTATGATTGAGTGATTGGCTATCAACACCAGGAGAATTACTTAGGAGAATGTAAGGGATCACTGAATTAGCCAATGGCGGAATCTATACGTAAATTCATGGTAGGGAACTATGCATTTTTAGCTGCGACCAAGCAGCTCTATGAACGCTTCTGTCTGTCTGTCTGTCCGTCTGTCTGTCCGTCTGTGACACCTTTTTGACCATGTTCCTGTTGTCGTATCATGATGAAATTTTCAGGAGTTATTGACCTTCACCAAAGTGATGTCCCTGCACAAGGTCGAGGGCAAAGGTCAAGTTCACAGAGGTGTGATGGCCCCAATTTGTTATTACATTTATAACACAACAGCAAGGGATGACAGACACAATTTAAAACTTAAACACATTTAATTAAACAGACAAAGACTAATAACGACTAACTACTAAATGACCAAGATTGATTATAACAAAAACAAAAAGAAATATTTACAGTCCTTTTTGTGGGGTGGCTTGGTGATGTCCTGGGTGAGAAAAATCTACAAAAGAAACTTAACAGGTCTTGAACAGAAATGACAGGTCTGGTCACACGTATCCTTCTTGCAATTTCTCCTACTACTTTACTGTCTCAATTCTTTTCCTTATATACTCTTTTGCAGACCCCACCCACATTTAGACCTCTTTTTTTTACTTTTCGGGGACTTGCCCCAGACATGTCCAGGACATGTCTAAACATAGCTCCAGTCTGAGCTGAAAAAAAAAGGTAAATACTGCCATCCAGTGGCCTATATTCACATTACACCTCCATTCCAAAAGGGAAAAATTTTGACTCATAAAGGCAAAATTTTTCTTTTCAATACAAAATGGTTGTCTATATATACATATCATACAATATTCAAATAAACACATGATATATATATATACATATTCAAACACGGGATAAGCAATCAGCAATTACATTGTCTGTACCCTTCACATGCTTAATTTCCAAGTCAAACTCCTGTAAAATCAAACTCCAATTCAACAATCTCCGATTCTTGTTTTTCATCTTACTCAAAAACATTAACGGATTGTGGTCAGTGTACACAATCATTGGCTTTTGTCCTGTACAAACATAAACCTCAAAGTGTTGTAAAGAAAGGACCAGAGCCAACAGCTCCTTCTCTATTGTGGAATAGTTCCTTTGGTGGCGATTGAACTTCCTGGAGAAGTATGCCACGGGATGCTCAATGTCATTAGAGTCACTTCTCTGTAGGAGCACAGATCCACAAGCTTGGTCGCTAGCATCGACCGCGATGGAGAACGGTTTGTTGAAGTCAGGAGATTTGAGCACGGGGAAGTGACACAGCAGAGACTTCAGACGATCGAAGGCTCTCTGGCATGCATCATCCCAAGTGAACTTTACGCCTTTCTTCAGTTGGTTAGTTAGACTGAGAGCAATCTCAGCAAAGTTCTTGCAGAACTTGCGGTAGTACCCGATCATTCCAAGGAAGCGGCGCAAAGCTTTTTTGTTGTCAGGAACTGGAAAGTCCATGATGGCTTGGACTTTAGCATTTATGGGTGCCACCTTACCCTGGCCTATGATGTAGCCAAGATAGGTGACAGTAGCACAACCAAAGTCACTCTTGCTCAGGTTAACAGTCAGGTTAGCCTGGGTCAGGCGCTGGAACAACGTCTCTACATCTTTTAGATGTTCTTCCCAGGAGTCACTCCATGTGATCAGGTCATCGATGTACGCACCGGTGTGTGGCAATCCGGCGATTGTAGACTGTATCATCCTTTGGAACGTGGCTGGGGCATTTTTCATGCCAAAGGGTAGGACTTCATACTGGTACAACCCAGATGGTGTGGCAAAAGCAGAGATGCTCTTGGCCCTCTCAGTTAAAGGCACACACCAATAACCCTTCAATAAATCAATCTTGGTCAGAAACTTTGCTTGCCCTACTCTATCAATACAATCATCAATCCTAGGTATTGGAAACACATCAGTTCTAGTTACAGCATTGACTTTGCGATAATCTGTACAGAATCTAGTACTTCCATCAGGTTTTGGAACTAGCACACAGGGTGAACTCCAATCTGAGTTGGAGGGTCTGATAATGTCATGTTTTAACATGTACTCAGCCTCTTTCTCAGCAATCTTTCTCTTTTCAGGATTCATCCGGTATGGATGCTGTTTTATTGGTTTGGCATCAACAACATCTACATCATGAGAGGCTATAGTAACTCTCTTTGGAACATCAGGAAACAAATCCTCATATTTCTTGATCAACCTCTCAAACTGATCTCTCTGTGAGGGTTCTAAGTGCTGGAGTTTTACATCAAGATTTTGCAACACTTCAGAATTTGACAATTTACATGAAAGAACTTCAGCTTTAATTCTAGGTTCATCATCTTGAAACTCCCCCTCATCTTTACAAATCTCGGCCATAGGAGAATCTGAAGTGACAGCTGCAACCCTAGCATTTCTGTCATGATAAGGCTTCAGCATGTTAATGTGACACAATTGTTTTGGTTTTCTCCTATCTGGAGTCTTCACAATGTAATTGAGATCATTGAGTTTTGTCAGAATTTCATAAGGACCATGAAATCTAGCCTGCAATGGATTGGACTGCAAGGGAAACTACACAAGGACCTTGTCTCCTGGTTTAAACTCACGGCTTCTAGCCTTATGATCATACCAAGTTTTCATTTTTCCCTGACTTGATTTCAAGTTCTCTTTGGCTAGGTCACAAGCTGCACGCAATCTTTCCTTGAACTTGCTAACATAGTCTAACAGACTAATATGCGGTTCTTCCTCTTGCCATTGCTCACTCAATAATAGCAAAGGTCCTCTCACTTCATGACCAAACACTAGCTCAAATGGAATAAATCCAGTAGACTCCTGCACTGCTTCTCTAGCTGCAAACAACAGCAAATGAACCCCTTCATCCCAGTCTTTCTCATGGTCATAACAATAAGTCCTCATCATTGTCTTGAGAGTGGAATGAAACCGCTCTAAGGCACCCTGACTCTCTGGATGATAGGCACTAGAAAGAATCTGCTTTGCACCTAGTTCATACACAACCTGCTGAAACAATCCTGAAGTGAAATTGCTACCTTAGTCTGACTGAATTTCCCTGGGAAGGCCAAACAACGTGAAGAACTTTATCAAAGCCTTCGAGATTGCAGTTGCCTTGATGTTACGTAGAGGTATGGCTTCGGGGAATCTGGTAGATGCACACATGATTGTCAACAAGTACTGATTTCCAGATCTAGTCTTGGGTAATGGACCAACACAATCAACAATGACCTTAGAGAACGGCTCCCCAAATGCTGGGATAGGCTGCAATGGAGCTACAGGTGGGTCTAACTGGTGTTTTCCAACTACCTGACAAGTGTGACAGGTTTTGCAAAAGTTGGAAACGTCTTTCCGAAGCCCAGGCCAAAAGAAGTGTTTCATGATCTTATCAACAGTCTTGTTAACACCAAGATGACCTCCTAAAGGTAAACTATGAGCCATTGTTAAGATCTCATTCCTGTAGACCTTCAGAACAACAATTTGCCTGACCACTGCCCAATCTGCATTGGCAGGGATATCAGGAGGGCGCCACTTCCGCATCAACACACCATCCTTGAGATAATACCCAACTGGAACTGCGTCTATTTCTTTATCAGGAAGGGCTCTTCTATTCAGTGCACAAATTTCAGGATCATTAGTTTGCTCCTCAATCAACCGCTTTCTGGACAGAGACAAGTCTCCAGACACATCAGAATCACCAGACCCATCCGGCTGGCTGAATAGAGAACTGATAAAAGTATCTGATAAGTCCTCAAACAGAGAAACCATAGTAGGCCAATCAGAGTCATGAGGCAAACCACCTGAGTCCTGACTATTCAATGTGCTGGGCGGCACCACAACATCATCTTCTTTAGCCTCCTTGGCCATAGCACGAGTCACTGCGCAAGAAGGATACAGAGATGGGTCCTCATCCCCATCTTCAGTGCTCGGCTGTGAAGTAAGATGTACAGGGGGAACTACTTTGCCCCCAGCCAGGTCATTGCCTAGCAACAGAGAAACACCCTTTATAGGTAGACTTGACAAGTCCCACCTTTACCTGTCCTGTTTCTAAATCTGGCTTCAAGAATATAGAGCGCAGGGGTACAGATACAGTCCTCCCTTCAATACCTTGTACAAGTATGAAATCCCCCGAAGCGGTCTCATCACGTAACTCCAAGGAGTCCATCAACAAAAGTGACTGAGAAGCTCCGGTATCCCTTAGGATATATATGGGGACAGGAGTAGTATGCTCATTCAGAGCCACAAATCCCTCTGACACAAATGGAAGAAATTCCTCCCTCACAAAGTCAGCTGTATTAGGCTTTTTAGCCCCACAAGAAGCAGGCAATTTAGCAGATCGGTTATCTACTACAGGGGTTTCTAACCTTGTTTTCACAAAGGCATTTGGTTTGGTATCCTTGTCTTTTTCTTTCTTAGCTTTAAGGATCCAACAGTTAGTTGTAACATGACCAGATTTCTTGCAATAACTGCAAACTAGACCACTTTTGTCACGGTCAGCTTTTACACTTTGATCAGACCTGTTACTGGATTTCTGAGCACCATCACCAGATTTGTCTTTGTCTTTGGGTGAAGAATCTTGGGTATCACCGTAACCCTTTTTCTGAAATTGGGACCATCTATTGTTACTGCTAGACTGAAATTTGGACTTATGTGTGAGAACATATTCATCTGCAAATTTGGCAGCTGATTGCAAATTCAGTGCTTGCTTCTCATTAAGGTAGGTCTTAACATCATCTTTAACACAGTTCTTGAATTCTTCAACTAACACCATCTCTTTTAGTGAGTTGAAATCATCCTTGACCTCCATAGAAGCACACCAGCGCTCAAAGCAAACCTTCTTCTCATTAGCAAATTCAACATAAGTCTGATTTTCAGATTTATTCAAACCTCTGAATTTCTGTCGGTAAGCCTCTGGAACCAACTCATAAGCTCTCAAAATAACCTTTTTGACAACCTCATAATCAGAGGAATCATCTGCAGACAAAGCTGAATAGGCTTGTTGAGCTTTACCCTTGAGGACAGTTTGCAACATCAGAGGCCAGTGTTCCTTTGGCCACTGGCAACTCTTTGTTACCTTTTCAAAACACTGGAAATAGTTGTCTACGTCCTTTTCAGAAAATGGAGGCACCAGTTTTACCTCCTGACTGGCACAAAATTTATTTTTAGTTTCAATTTTAATTTTTAGTTTCTCCATTTGGAGTCTTTCCTCTCTATTGAATTTCTCTAATTCAAAATCTCTCTGTCTCTGTCTCTCTCTTTCTGCTCTTTCCTCTTTCTCTCTCTCAAATTCTCTTTGTTTTTCTTTTTCCTCCCTTTCAATCTCTAGCATTTTTAATTTAAGTTCCATTCCTATATTTGGATTTTCCATTGGAAACTGTTCCAGATCTCCTGGTGCAAACACATTTTCATCAATGTAATATTCAACTATCTCTCTAGCCAGTCTTGCTTTTCGCATGGCTGGTTTTACCTCTGTCAGCTCCAAATGTCTGCATATTTCCAACTGTTCGGTCTTTTTAAAAGACTTCAAAACCCCTACGGTTGGTGATGCCAAGAAATCATCCATTGCTGTTGTCAATATAATTATATAGGAAAATTCACAAAAACAATTTTACAATCTGAAATGTTAGATTTTTAATAAATGACTCACAAAATGGTCTATCCCGGACCTTGAGCCCCCAATTTGTTATGGCCCCAATTTGTTATTACATTTATAACACAACAGCAACAGCAAGGGATGACAGACACAACTTAAAACTTAAACAGATTTAATTAAACAGACAAAGACTAATAACAACTAACTACTAAATGACCAAGATTGATTATAACAAAAACAAAAAGAAATATTTACAGTCCTTTTTGTGGGGCGGCTTGGTGATGTCCTGGGTGAGAAAAATCCACAAAAGAAACTTAACAGGTCTTGAACAGAAATGACAGGTCTGGTCACACGTATCCTTCTTCTTGCAATTTCTCCTACCACTTTACTGTCTCAATTCTTTTCCTTATATACTCTTTTGCAGACCCCACCCACATTTATACCTCTTTTTTTACTTTTCGGGGACTTGCCCCAGACATGTCCAGGACATGTCTAAACATAGCTCCAGTCTGAGCTGAAAAAAAAAGGTAAATACTGCCATCCAGTGGCCTATATTCACATTACAGAGGTCACAACCTTGTTTGCGGGTTTTCGCGCTGTACCACCAGTTAGAATTCATGGATCGCGAAGAAATTTTGGAAATAGCTTCTAAGCATAGAGGAGGCGTTCCCTATTGTTTTTCAAGGTCATCCGTCAAATCCCAAGGTCATGAAGGCAAAAAAAGTGTCAATTTTGCCCGATTTGACGGTTTTCGCACCGTAACTCAAGTTTAATTCAATGAATGGCTATGAAATCTTACAGCAAGCTTCTTGGTATACAGGAGGGGTTCCCTACTGATTTTCAAGGTCATCTGTTGAATCCCAAGGTCACACCGGTCAAAAAAGTGTCGATAATGCCCCGATTTCACAGTTCTCGCACCGTAACTCCACTTCAACTTGATGTATGGCTATTACATGTTAGAACAAGCTTCTTGGTACAGAGGAAGGGTCCCCTATTGATTTTCAAGGTCATTTGCCAATTTCGAGATCACACTTATACAAGAAACCACCAGTCATGGACACTAGGCCACTTGACGGTTGCTAGGTGAGGTCGCAGCTATTAGATCCTTCTGATCTACTTGTTTATATGTGATGACTATACTGGATAGTAGAATGACATAGATAGTGTCAATACCATGTTAGATTGTTGCTTCAGAAAACCGATTTCTCTTTACTACTAATTGAGATACCATTGGCTCACTGTAGCTGCAGTGGTTGCTACAGAGGACAAGGATTTTTTCTGTAGCAAGAGATCATTTTTTTGAACTTCTGGCTATAAACTATGGGCAAGTATATTGAGCAGTTTGCACATTAGGCTTAGCTGAAGAGTTTAATTCAGGCAACTCCAGAAAAAAAGGGATTGGAGTGAACTCGTCCACATTCTAAACTGTGTTCCAGCTTGGCTTGCTTGTGAATATTCAATAACTGATCCAGGTGTGCCATCTAGTGATAGAATATCGTAACTGTATGCAAAAATTTGCAGCTCCCTGTTCACTGGCGGACACATCTGCAAAAAAGGGTTAAAATGATTAGACATCCCTGTGAAGAGCTTCGGTAAAGACAATTCAAACTGCTCCTGGCTGAAAAAGGTGAGATTGCCGAAATACAACAAGTCCCAACATAATCAGTCACTCGAGACTGTTGTTGTTGTTTACAGAATTTTTTTTTTTAGGCAAGCAAAATGCGGGGTCAGTGGTCAGGTGAACTTTGTAAAAACTAATCATGTCCACGGTCCTATATTTCCATTTTCCCTTCAATTGCAGTCTTCATTAAAACTCGTCTGTGTAAACATTAATGGGGAAACAAACTGGGAAATGGCAATAAATTTGATGGCAAATTTGCTCTAAGCAATACTTCGACAGAAGAGAACGGCCTCCAGGCTTTTTGTTTTCATCTGACGATTAGCAATCAACTCAGATCAAAATAACAAATACCTAAGCAAACTGAAGCAGCTTCTGTTATTTGACAAATTAAATCATCGGCTATCGTGCAGGCCTTACAAATGTTTAGTTCTGATCTATAAGCCTGCAGGACATAATATTATTTTCTATAAGGGCTACTGCACAATAAACAGTCAAAAAGCATTTAAAAACAAATTTAAATACAACATGAGCAATCAAAAGTGCTTATGACGGCAACTTTAATTATACTACATGTTATACTACCACTGATCTGGTGTGAAGCTTTGTTGTGACATATCAAGTCTGTGTGCTGTGGCATTCGCAAGGGCTGCAGTCCAATTTGCGAATATATTCCAGTTTTCGACCGCCCACAAGTGGCCCACATCCTCTTTCACTCAAGAAGAAGCGATGCAGAACCAAAAAAAAAGAGGGGACAGAACGTTGTGGACGTAGAGCGAAGTCAAACGCTAGATTTCAAGCTTCGCCGCTATTGGCCTAGAACTCAAAGGGATATTCAGAGCTGGACCGAGGGTTGAGTGGGTGATCCGGAGTTGGTGGGTGTATATGGGGTCTTCGCGTCTCAGTAAAGCGCCCATGTTAGACACACTCCTCAGAGCAGGAACAGATGGGCAGTTTAGCTGACCAACTCACCAGGGTTGAGGACCCGTGTGGACAAGCTCCTGCTGAAAGGTTTCTTGCATAATACAAGAAATTACCGAACACGGAGGACACGATACTCAGTAACTATCCAACAACAAAAAGACAGAGACCAGAACATAAATACACAAAACTGTAATCAACAAGATGGAGGATGTCTGGGAGGGCACGAGGAAGAAACAAGGAGGGAGGGCAAAGGCATGAGACCAGAGTTAACCCCTTCAGACCCTGCGTCCGTTGCAATGGACATGACATATTTCTGGCTCTAAACCAGTAAAAATGATGTGATCAAAAGATGTCAGCAGTGCTGGTTACTGATTGGATCCTGATTATCCAATTACATTTGAGACATGACTTTGTGCATGCCCAGAGAGAGTGACAGACGTCGGACAAGACAGGCAAGGCTCAGCGACCGGTGAGAGGGAGGAGTGCCCATTTTCAGTCAAAAATATGAATTTATGTTCAAGCTAGCCAAACAAATTTGCTCTCAGCATAACTATAAGTGTTGCAAGTGATAGTATTTCAAGTAATCTTGAATATATCTCATATCATTAATTTATAGGAATTTTTCGAAGTCCGATGTCCACTGCAATGGACATCAGGAGTTAGGCAGCATTAGACAACATTCACTTACTGCTAGTGTCAATATGCAAAGAAACAAAACACCTGTAAGCTTTTCTTAGGTAAAGTATGATGTCTCAGTTTATTTATATTTGTTTATTTATTCATGTTTAGAAAATTTTAAATGTTTATTTTTTGTACATAATGTTCTTATTATAATGTTCTCAAATACTATTAAAAACATGAAAAGGCAAAAATGTGTTTTTCCCCCTCTGTTTCTATGGTGGAGAGGAGTAAAAATCAGTAGGACAAAAAATTTTTTGCCCAGCAGAAAAAATGCGGGTCTGAAGGGGTTAAATAAGAAGAATCAATAAACAAAATGAAAACAAAACTGACAGACAACAAGATGCAGGGAAAACCAGGAAGGAGAGCAGTATTTTGACCGCGCTTGCACTCGAAAGTTTTGCAGAAAAATCATCGAAACGCCCTTTGCTGTTGCTTGTGTTCTGCGCATCTAGAAGTTAATTTGGAACACAGATCCGATCATTGTCCAACCAGAAAACAGGGCTTGTGAGGCTTGAAATCAAACTCAATCTTGTATTAGAAATGTGAGCTAACTGTATGTACAAAAGTACTAATTGATTTGAAGAATGCCTTCTTTTCATGTGCCAAACAGTTGTTTAAAGCCAACCCT
The DNA here is from genome assembly GCA_029721435.1 of Gymnothorax reevesii. Lineage (NCBI taxonomy): Eukaryota > Metazoa > Chordata > Actinopteri > Anguilliformes > Muraenidae > Gymnothorax > Gymnothorax reevesii. The sequence continues at coordinate 46,749,251 of CM056586.1, forward strand.
AATCATTTTGCCATCTCGATTTTGAATTTTGCATTATTTTACAGCTTAATGATGGCTTGCTTCATTGGCAGTGACAGGTGTGGAATTCATATTGAGAGTTTGTATAAACAGAACCAAATGCTAATGCCCGAAATCAAGTTGAGACCTTTGATCTGCTTGTAAATGAAGTAACGAGGGCACAACACAACAACTAGGCATAGGACAGCTGAGTAACAAACTGTCAAATTGTTAGGATTTGGGATGGAAGACATCAGGCACAAGATGAAATGTAGGAAAGAATGTCTATTACAAAACAGGGAAAACAACAAATAACTCCACACAAAGGGCTGATAAGAAAACAAAGGTTTGCTGCACAGAGCTAGAGAACTACGAAACAAAAACGTCCAGAAAACTAAGGAAATAGCAAAACAAGGACGTCAAGACGAGGTAAGAACAAACAATACTATGATTCGAGAACTAAGGTACACTACCGCTCAAAAGTTTGGGATCACTTGCAAATTTCTTTGTTTTCCAAAGAAAAATGCATTTTCATGCATTTCACAAACATTTTTTTTTCCATTTCACAAACAATTAAAATTAATCAGATGATTTTCAAAGAATGATCTACATTTTTGCATAGAGGCCTATTATCAGCAACTGTCAGTCCTCTGCATCTATCTCCTGGTATGGCTGCTAATCCAAGTTAAGCATTTTATAAGGCTAATCCATTTTTAGAAAACCATTCTGCAAATGTGTTGCACAGCTGAAAACCGTTGAACTAATAAGGATGCACAAATGAGAGCGTAGCATTCTTGAGGTTGGTTTAGTACCTGAAGCATCAAAAGTTGTTTGTTTGCTTACAGGCTCAAAATGGCCAGAAAGAAAGAACTTCCTTTCGAGACCCGTTAGCCTATTGTTGTGCTTAGAAAAGAAGGCTATTCAATGCGAGAAATTGAAAACTTAAAATCTCTTTCCATGCTGTCAACTACTCCCTTCAGAGAGCAGCACAAACTGGCACTAACAAGGGCAGAAAAAAGGAGTGGGAGGCCTCGATGCGCAACTGTCCAAGAAGACAAACATCTGAGAGTGTGAGGTTTAAGACAAAGACGCCTTACAGGTTGTAAACTAGCAGCTGCGCTAAATAGTTCCCCTCAAACACCAGTTTCAGTATCAGCAGTGAAGGTGTTTTTTTTTTTTTTTGATGAAGGCAAAGTTTGAAGTACATATTCATCATTTCCATTAAAATCCTTATTTCTAACTCAGATAATGTCAGCATGTTCTGTTCATTTGCTATATTTCCTATTCAGACTAATTTCATGTGTGTTTCCATGGAAAACAAAAAATTTCCAAGTGATCCCAAACTTTTGAGCGGTAGTGTAAGTAAATGCTCTAGAAAACACCGAAAGACAAGGCTTGTGGGAGACACACAACTCATGAAACAACTAGATGAACAAGGTTCCGTCTGCAGCCGTCCTCCAGCCTCCCCCAGATACAGGCAAGGGGGCGGGACAACAGGAACGAAGAACACCCAGGCTGCCCATGAGGAGAAAAGCACATGATAACAAGACAGGGGGAAACACAATGGAAATGCAAACTCTGACAAAGACCGAGCAATTAGACAATGACGAGCTCATTAAGAATAATGAGCATGTTCAGCATAGGAGTACCAATACACGATTAAATGAAAGCGACAAAGTGGAACTTTGAAGTGAATAGCACAGATCTGAAAATTGTGAACATGGGAATTCAATCATTCAATGCCCTAACTAATTTAGTAATGATTAGTGAGTGCCCATCTAATATAACATCTTCCCGTGCATTGTTAATAATGGGGTTAGTAATTAGTACTAATAAAACGATCAATCACTCACTCTCGCTTAGAACAGGCTTAAATATAGAACAGCTGTGAAGGATGTAAGAAATGCCAAATGCCACTCCCGAATGCAGTGATGAATCGAGAGACTAGGAGACGACAAAAACATGAACCGAACGTGGACTTGGAGAGGTGGAGTCATGCTGGCAGACCTGGCAGGGAACACTGAAATAAGGCAAACACACAGGCAAGGCAAAACATTACTAGACATGGCTGAACACCACTCAAAATCACTTGCTTAACAAACAAGGGAAATTACCAGAGTTGGGTCCAAGTGCTTTCAAGTACTTTTGAGAATTGTATGCAAGTTTTTTTTTTTTACATACCATAGAGCTTGTATCTGTTTCTGAGTACTTCCTAATAATTTCTAATATTAGGCTTTAGGCCTAATAATATTATTAAGCCTAATGCCAAACAATACCTAATTATAAGTACATGTACTTGTATCCAAGTACTTTTTAAGTACTTGACCAATCTCTGTCAGCACTTAGGAGACAGATTGGTCAAGAACTTTGAAAAGTACTTGAATACAAGTACAAGTACTTTCAGCATTAATAGGAAGTACTCCGATACAAGTGGAAGCACTTTGGCATTTAAAAAAAAAAAATACTTGTATCCAATTCTTGAAAGTATTTGAAAGTACTTGAACCCAACTGTGGAAATCACACATTAAAAAGTGCTGCAATTCCAAAATAGCCAACCCAGTGTGGAAACAAATACTGTCAAATTAAGGCTGAACGTCAGTACTTAAGTACTTAATTTCAACCCATATGCGGTGGATGGCCGCTAAAATAACAATAACTGAGTGAGTCTGAGCCAGACTGCGCAGCAGTGAACTTCAGAGGCAAAAAAAAAAAACGCAGTGGCCTCACATCATGCATTTTCCCGGGGGAAAACACATTCTGCAATGAATAGATATCGGCGACCACAGCGTATGATTAAAGTACTAAAGTTTGATTGACGGCTACAAGCTGTGAGGATAAAAGACTGAAGACAGCATAACATCCAAACTATGTTGAATCCTTATTCAGGGACATTATTAACAACTGAAAAAGAGAGAAAGTGGAGGTAGGAGAGCAGCAAGGAGCAAAGAACAAGAAGGTTAACTTCGTGACAAATTACGGGCAGCGTCGTTATTATGGCTGTCGGCTGTTTTTGCCCATTGGTTCCTACGCATCGGATATTCAAGACAGAGATTGCTCAGCATCGCAGGCCGAGATGAATAAACTATGCCTCGATCGCCGTGGAAAGTTTTTTGAAAAGACTGAATCACTGCTACAATTTATGGTTCCTTCGGTTCGCTTTAAGAGTTAGGCAGGATAAAAGTTCTTTGTGTCCCCAATCGGTTTGCTCCTTCCTACGCGTCTATGCAGATTGCGGACTGTTTGCCTGTCAGTCACGTTGCGCCTGTCCGCAAACTGCCTCATCTCGGAGCGATACAGTGCCCTCCAGAGTTATTGACACCCGTGGTGAGTATGAGAAAAAAAAAATGCAGAAAAATGCCTCTGCTGTTTATCCTCTTGGTCTATCGCTCAAAATATTCAGAAAAAATTTTACCCTAACCTTTAAGTAAATGAATTTCCACAATCGGGGCAATAACTAATAAGTTTAAAGCGGGAGTAGATGTTGACCATCAGCCTGGAAGAGGACGTTTGCATACATCAACCCCACACACTGAGAGGAGGATGGTTAAACTGGCAAAAGAATCTCCAAGGACCACAGCGGAAGAACTGCAGAGGTTACTTGAGTCTTGTGGGCAGAACTTCTCCAAAACTACCATCAGATGCTGCTTACATCACCACAAGTTATTTGGGTGGGTTGCCAGAATAAAACCTCTGCTGTTACTCAACAACAAATTAAAATCGTTTCAGTTTTCCCAAACGTCACCGAGACTCTTACTGGGACCGGATTATATGGTCAGATGAGACCAAAATAGAACTTCTTAGCTACAAATATCAAAAATGGGCACCTCGTACTCACTGTAAAGTATCCACAGGTGGATATTCAATGTTGTGGGGCTGTTTCTCTTCCAAAGGTCCAGTACCTCTCCTAAGGATAATATCTGTCCTCCATCAAATACTAGCAGGTACTAGATGAAAAATGACCAGCCTCTACCAGAAGGCTTAAAATTGTCTGTGTTTGGACCTTCCATTTGGACAATGGTCGGAAGCATACCTCAAAATCTACACAAAAATGGTTCACCAACTGAAGAATAAAGGTTTTGCCATGGCTATCACAGCCCTCAACCAAAACCCCATGGAAAATCTGTGGCACAAGCTGAAGAGGAATGTCCACAATGGTCAGCTTCAGAACTTAAATAGATCTGAACCAACTCAGTATGGATAATGGTCTGAGATCCTGTGTCGTGTTCACCAACCTCATCATGCACTACAGGGGAAGACTTTGAGCTTTTATCACGGCAAAGTGAGGCTGCACAGAATATTAAATGAAGGGGTGCCAATAATTGTGGCACGCATATATTTCAGAAAAATATTTGTTTCATGCAAAGAATTTAATGTTTCTTTCAATCGTGTTATTTCAATTAGCTGTTAGATTTTTTTGAGTACACTGAATGACAGATATTGAGGAGAAACTGTAAAGACTCGTTAGCATCTCGTTTTGCTCATTTCACTAGGGTGAAAGTAAGGGTGCTAGTAATTCTGGAGGCCTCTGAATATTACCAAACATGTCCGCTTTCCTGTGAAGCCACTTGGATTAATGCGCATCCTATGGCTCCAACTCCATTAGCCTCCATTACAGGGTCACGAGGTCATCCTGATCACGGAGGAGAGAGTAATTCATGTGATACATTGACCCCCAACACATCTCTCTCACACACACACACACACACACGCGCGCATACACACACACACGGAGACATGCAAACTTGAACACGCACACACACACAAGGGGAAAATAAATAGCTGGGTATTAAGTGCATGTAGCCGTACAGGCTGAAGGTGATCTGCTGAATATAAGAATTCAGTTACAGCCTCGTTCCTCTCTGTGGTGCATTGGGGTGACGTGCCGGACAGAGTTTACGGAAAATAATTTCAGGAAAAACATCTTGTGTTCCTGTATTCACAGAGGAAAACTGTTCCAGTTTGCCTGCTCACTTGTGCAGTTTCCTTCTTCTTCTGAGCTATTCATTTACTCCTCCGTCTGCCTCTCTCTTTCACTCACTCTATCTATGCTTTTGCTCGTCCGAGCTCTCTCTCCTCGGCCCAGCGTCTCCCCGTCTCGCGCAGGTTTTCTCTCCATCTCCACATGCCTCTTCACTCCTGCCTTTTTCCCTCCTCCCTCCATCTCTCCACTTCTCAATCTCCCTCTCCATCTCTCGCTCTCCCCACCGGCCTCCCACTCAGCCGCACTTCATCCCTCCTTCTTTTCATCTCCGTTTAACTGCAGGCCTCTCCCTCCCCCTCTCTCTCGCGCTCTCATTCACTCTCCCTCGCTCCCTCCCTCCCCCACCCTCCCTGTCTCGCTCTCTCCTCCTTCCCTCTCTCTCTCCCTCCATCTCTGTATCCAGCTGCAGCCGTCTTTTCATCGCCCTCCTCCTCAGCTGTGAAATATTGAAAAGGTGCAGAGAGAGGCACTGCTCTCGCCTCCTACACACACACACACACACACAAACACACACACACGCGCACACTCACACGTATGCACACACACGAGCGCGTGCATGCACACTGACACAAATACACGTACAACCATGCACTCACATACAGTCACACACATATAACTATACATTCATATGCATACAAACTGCCAGGCACACGCACATGCATACACACAAACATACGCACACGCTCACACAAGTGTACACTGAGACACACACACAGACATATGCACACGCTCATGCACAAGCATGAACAGACTCAAACAACCATACATACATGCGCACGCACACACACACACACACACTCACACATACTGTACATGCACACAGACACACTCATATACAAACGTACATACTATACATGCGCACACACACACTCAAATATGCACACAGATACACGCACATCCACACAAACATGCACACACACACACACACACACACTCACACATGCATATCATTCAAAAAACACACATGTACATAAAAGCAATATAACATAAAAATATACCCATCACTTTCACACAGGGAAATCTGCACATCTTTACATGGAGGTTTTGCACATCTTCACTTGGAGGTATCCTTAAAGGATTAACACTATCCAGACTTCATTGGACTATATCTCCCAAACACACTTCAGATAACTTGAAAAAAGAGTGATTTAGGTATTTTCATCTCTTCAGCACATTTGCCGTTTGAATGAAACCACGTGTCTGTGCTATTCTCTCGGTAATTATGATCATGAGAATTCATAATATCTGAAGCTGAACGATATTCATCATATTTTGCACAGTTAATCATTAATAATCACCTTTAAAGCCTTTGTAAATGTGTTATAGCATGTCAGTTGAGACATTGTGCCTGCTTTTGCCTGGCTCCAGAGGATGTTGTTTAATTTTATGAAGGGAAGTAAACTTGTTTGTAACGCTTAAAACTGGCTCAGTGCGAGAGATGGATCCAGTGATGTTCCCAACAGCCAGATTCCAGTTGTGATTATCAAATAAAGATCGAAACAGGCCAATGAGTATAAAGCCTGGTATTTGCAAGCAGTCATCAAATAGGACCTCATGGATTTACATTTACCACTAGAAATTAAGTTAAAATTCACACATGTTTTTATTGATTTTTTACCCCCTGGACGGCTGACGTGGTTTTTATAATAACTATCCTGTCCCATGGAAGATTAGCGGATATGCTAACACGACCCGGCGGACTCTGTAAGACAACATTCTAATTATTGCCGGATGGAAGCGGCTTTTTCTTCTCAATGCTGTTCTGAGAATCGCACTGAAACAAAAACCGTCCCGTGGTTAACCGCATCCATGACGTTAATGAGTCTCCCTTGACACCCACGCTGCCGGGTGACACTTGCTGTGAGGCGGGTTGAGACCACACTTCATTCCGGCCTGTCGAAAATCAAGGGTGCGCAACCCTAATTAGCCGCAGCAACTTGCGACAGCTTCACAGTCTCAGTTTAAACGAGGCAGACACTTGAATTAGCATGTGTAGAAGTCAGTATCTTGTCTCAAAGTTCCGGAAAACAAAACGCCAGGGTTAATTTGTCACGCTTCCGTTGTTTGTTTAAATGCGTTTCTCAGCTCAGGGTTCACGGCCCTCACAAATGGCATAAACGGACCATCCGCAAACGGATGCCCTGTAAATGCAGGGCGGGTTTCAGTTTAAGTGAATCAGAGCCTGACGCTCCTCATCTATCTTGCAACAGGTCAGGAGCACCGCAAGATTGCAGGGGCATCTGAATTCTCTTTTTTCTTACCTCCCCACTTCTCCTTAACCTTAAGAGAAAACATTACACGGGTCAAAGGGAAGTTACAGGGTGATTAAACCGTAAGAGGAAACATTACACGGGTCAAAGGGAAGTAACAGGGTGATTTAACCGTCAGAGGAAACGTTACACGGGTCAAAGGGAAGTTACAGAGTGGTTTAAACTTCAGAGAAAACTTTACACGGGTCAGAGGGAGGTTGCAGGGTGATTTTAAAGGTAACTTGGGCATGTGTGAGAAAAATCAAATGACCTCTCCTGCGGTACGTTATGAGCTTGACGGCAAAGATAGCCTTCGCAATTCATCAGAAAAGTTTGGGACACAAATGGCATATCCAAATACTACAGCTGCAAAGAATCGTGATCCATATTTCAATCGTTCCTTTCTTCTGAGGTGGGTACTGTATTTTCTTGCTGGAAGGAAGCATACTGTATAAGAAGCTAATTGCCTCCTTACCTTCATGATATAGACAATTGGGCATTACTTGTCATGGCTTCCTGTCACATTATTTCCGGTTTGTGTTCAAGGAAGCCTCTTTGCTTGAGGGAGAATTTGGGTGCACCCCACAACTCAGGTTTTTTTTTTTGGTCACATGTTCATCCAGCTCAATACTGATAGGTCCTGGAGGCGCTCTGCAGTAAAGACTGAAAAAACAAAACCAAACAGTGGGTGCAAAGATCAGAAAACCGTCCTCGCTAATGGACATCAACTGGAAATGGCTTGGCTGGTGGCCATGTAAAGGACCATCCTACCTATCTACTTTACTAAAGAAAGGAGACAATCAGCTCCTGTACAGCTGCCTTTTAGCAAGGAAACACAGGACCAATCTTGAGAGAAAGGATACATTGATGATGGACCACAATCCTTTGTAGCTGTACTGACTGGATTTATCACGCGTGTTTGAATGTTTTCTGATAATTTGCGAACGTCTATGTATATCATCTATGTTAAGTATTGAAAAAAAAAAACATCAGATGTTTTTCAGACGTCTCAGGGAGACTTCAAAAACTCCCCTCGACTTTCCCTTGACCCATGTGTGGTTTTCTAGCGAGGTCAAGGAAAAGTGGTGAGAAAATAAGTCTGGTTGCATAGTGAAGAGAATTTAGATGCGCCCCATGTTCAGCTTTTGGACGTGTCCTCTCTCTAAAAAAGCATTCTTGGAAGAACATGGCCATGAACTCATGCTGACTGAATTTATTTATTCAGTATTTTCTAAAGTAAATACCCTACACTTGCTGCTCCACTGAATCTTTTCAAACAGATAGAGGGTAAAAGTTCTATGACTAAGCAAAAACTGACAATTGATTCTTTGTACAATTTAGCTTCACAAAGCTATTAATTTTAAAATTATGTAGGAATTTGTTGTGTATGCTCACACACAGACAAATACATGCATGCGCAAACACACACACTCAATCACACACACACACACACACACACACACACACACGCACGCCTGCACATACACACATTTACTTGTGAGGACGTTGTATTGACTTTCAATAATTCTGAGCAGCCTTTCCCAAACCCCAACCATTGCCAAATTATGCTAAACCCTAACCTTAATCTAACCTTAACTGTAATACCTAGAGCCCACTGGGGATAGCAATGGTTTGCGAGGCATTCCTGATGGAAAAAGTGAGAATCGCAATGCATTGCAAACACATTAGCCGAACATTTTCAGAATATGCGGCAACGTTCGCCGAGTGTCACAAGCAAATTCTAGCCATCGCAATGGATCACGAGTGGATCGCAAAAGCCCGAAAAATTTCAAAGCCTGCTTTGAATTTTGTTGCGAACCATTCGCGACATTTGCGTCTCAAAAGTTGTTGCAGAATGTTTGCTGAATGTTTGCTGACGGTCGGCAAATGCATGCGCTGCATCGGTGAACCATCCGCCACCTTTCAAAACTGAAAAAGTGTCAGCGACCCTCGCAGAACTATTAGCAAACATTCGGCGAACCTTCGGCAAACCTCGCACAACATTTGCCGATATGTCGCCAACAGTCGGCGAACATTCTTGGTGATGGTCCCCCAAAGCAACGCCGATCATGTCATCCCTTCTTGCGGTGAACAATCCCAAGAGCAAATTATAATGGGACTGCTCCACTTTTTTGACCATTTTGTCACGCCCAATCGCAAGGCATCGCCAAACTTTTCCAAATTTCCCCATCGGCGACCATCGCAAAATGCTAGATCCCCAGTGGGACTGAGCCATAACCATAACCCTAGTTTTAATAAATTAGCCATAATCCGTAGTGATGACCACCAAAACTGTCCTCACAACATTGTGGTTTCTCAATATTTGGTCTTAACAAGTGTAGTTATACAAGCCCACAGGAACTACCACCCACACACACACACACACACACACACACACAGACTGCACACTGTGTGTGCTTTAGATGCATAGGAACTCAGCAATTCAACTGATGCTGGGCTCCCACAAGACCCAGCATCCATCTCTGTCAAAGGAAAGTTCTAGACAAATCCCAGAAGCAGCCTTGTGAGCCTTAAAAAAATGGCTACCCTGTGGCATTTTGCAGGACGGCAAAGTTTCTTTCCTCAGTTTGCTGTCTGCTTGCTGTCAGGACTGCGGAGCTGAAGTATTCAGTGAAATGTTTGCATGCGGGTTCCAGTAAGACGGCTAACACTAGCTTTTCCCTAAATACCGCACACATCCTCATACCTGCAATATATATACATAGTTAAAAACTATCTACAAACAACAAATATGAAAGCTGATGCATCTTAAGTTCTATAAACACTTAAGAGCATATTGTACAAGCAATTTAGGAATCGCAGGTCTTTTGAAACACAGCGTCATTATCCAAACTTTTACAGACCTGTCTGTATCTTTTTTTTTAATTTGGTATCTCTCCAGAACTCTGTCCCCCTAATAGCGCTGACAAATAACTGTCCAGTTTCCTGCATTCTGTGCTTTTCTACAACGGAAAAAAAAGAAAGGAAAAAAGAACAAAACAATATTCATAGCATTCACTGCTCATCCATCACGTAGGCCTGAAATTCAGACCTTATATAGAGAAACAGCGACTGACCTGACCACGGGGATCTCACCATGTCTCGAGGAGGCCTAATGGAACAACTCAGCCCTGCGCTCCATCAATCTGAAAGCAGCAAGGTATTATGGGATAGTATAGCCTCCGGAGTTTTTTCGACGCCAAAGTCCCACTCTTACATGAAAGGAGCAAGAGGCTCCCCCCATATGTCAGCCCCCCGCCCCCCGCCCCCCCCCCCCGCCCCCCTCCTTTTGAACCCTAAAAGCATCATCATCACGGCCCAACAGGGACCAGGGATCATGATCCTTCCTCCCACCTCCTGGTTCACACACACACACACGCACACTACAAACTCGCCTGTTGCAATCGTACAATCAGGGGCAGGGAAAACATAACGGAAAACTCGAGAGAGAGAGAGAGAGAGAGAGAGAGAGGAGGGGCAGTGGGAGAGAAGGGAAAGACTGATTAGTTCACATTTCTGATGGATTACATGAAGCAGACAGCTTGATCATGCAGTAACTTGCATGTATAATTTGTATATGTATAATATTTCTCTATATTTGTATATGTATAATATTAGTATATGTGTAATATTTGTATATATGTTGAATATGTGTAATATTAGTATATGTGTTGATTATGTGTAATGTCAGTATATGTGTTGTACATGTGTAATATTTCTATGTGTGTTATATTAGTATATGTGTTGTATGTATGTAATATTTATATGTGTGTTATTTTAGTATATGTTTAATTGTGTTTCTATTGCTGTGGACTTTTGTGTGTTTTTTGTGCAGCATATATGATGCCAAAAATAAATGCGGTGAAAGTGGAATTGTGGGTAGTTTAATGTGTTATCATTTGCACAAAGGCTGAAACTGACTCACTACCTGTTGGGCTTCTTTCTCTGCACAGTTCTCCATTGTTCTCCTACACTAGACAAAAGTGGAAATTGAACATCAAAAACAAACAATTCTGACGCAGTTTGAAAACTAACGGCTCGGCGATTTGGTACCCCTCTGCAGTAGGTTTGTGAGGCGGGAGAAAACCTATTCAGGCTGAGATTTTATTATGATTTATCACTCAAGCTAATGGCTGCAAATGTGCAGTTTAGCTGGTTCACTAGAGACCATCAATGCAACTGCGAAGATTATAAACCAGTGCGACACAAAGCACCGCTGGCGTTCGAACCCGCAGCTCGCCACGCTGCCTGACTTCACTAATGAATTTACCTTCTGAATTAAAACCTGAATTTGTGAAATTGGCGGCTCCAATGCAATGGACGATCAGAGCAAAGAACCGTGTTATGGCCTGCAATAACTGGAGCAGAGTATTTGCTGAACCTCACCACCTAGTGGCGAAAATAGTACAGTGCAGGCAAAATTCCAGAGGGGGGAAGCCTGTGGTCTGGCGGCTGTTAAAAATGAGGTGCACTCAGATATGCCGTGGCTGGCAAACCGTGACACAGCTGGGGGGGATTTACTTTTTTAATCCTAATATCAGGATATCAGGATGGTGAGCGCCAATTATTTTTGTGAGTGCTGAGCTTACTTTTCCACATTCAACTGGAGGTATCCTGTGGTGTGTTGTACAAAGCTCTGGACTTTATCTAGAATGCTTTCATTTTCACCCTGTAGTTCAGATTTACAGCTTAATGCTGCAGGAGACAAACAAACAAACTAACAATAGAAGCCCCCCCGCCCTCTGGCAGCAATTTTAAGCCGAGAGGAACAGGGCTTTTGTGTTTTGGATTCAAAGCGTAGGTCTAAGCATAATGTGCATCATATTGTCATTTGTTATTATAAATGATTATTGTCATAATAGTTTCTTTTATTTTTATTTTATTGGAGATGAGGGGATGGTGGGCAGGTGAGGTGTCGCGTGAAGCGCAAGCCCTGAACTCAATGATAGGAAATAAGTAACAACTCTTAATTGCAATGCCTGCCAGTCACTAGTGTGGAATCCCTGGAACTGACTTCTCCATGGGGGGGGGGGGTTCCTTTTCAGTTATAATTAGGGGGGCGGGGGGGTCTTTCTTGGAAAATGACTGATAGAAATATGAATACACAAAGGTCTGATGTGTCAAACACACACAAGCACACACACACACACACACACACACACGACAGACCAGCAGGCACACAGCCCATAACAGGCTCATTGTAAACCTGCACAGACAGTCATACTGGGAAGGCGCTGAGCACGTAAATACATCACAAAATCAGTGAAACTCTCAGTGTGGTTGCAAATCAAAAAGCGAAATGAAATAAAATACTTTTTGTTGTACGACAAGTCCTTGGCTGTACTTGGGCAAAAACACAATCAAATTAGGGGGAACTCTACCTGCTCATTTACAGGTCCACAACAGGGAGGACATGTTTTCATCGAGAGAGAGGAGCTGGTGCCACCGCCTGCTGATATGCTTCTCTGTTCTTTAATAACCAGTCAGAACATTTACAAACCAAGCCAAACCAGCCCAGACCAGGCAAGGCGCAAAGGCAGATACAGATTCAGCATTAGACGATAACTCTTACAGTGTACGCTATGTAGTTGATGTTAAACATGCTCCTGTATATTTAAATTAAAACTGCACATTTTACTGTGAGAAAGGGCTTCGATATCTGTTCTCTGCCTGGTTAGTTTGTAAAGAATAAAGGGGGTGAACAAAATTCTGGAAATACCCCTGAAAAAATGCCCGCAACTTTGAAGCTCTGAAAACTCAATTACAAAAGCACCTAGTGATACCTAATCATACGAGTTACAATCAGGTCCAGTTGGCAGTACTCAAATGACAGTCTCGGTCGCAAAAATAGCAAAATTGTTCAAGGTGACATGGAGATCTGAGCAGAAATTATGGCAACATGTGTGAAATGCCAAAACAACGGCAAAACTACGGCTTCAAAAATCACCACTGAACTGAATCCATCGACATCCGAGGCAGTCTCAATGAAAACAGAATGCTGTGGCTTTCACAAAGCCAGCATTTATGGCAGTGTTTCTGAAGATTTCCTGTATGTGTTGCTGCCTGTAGGTAGCTAGTACCTCAATAAAAGATCAAAAATGTCTCTATAAGCTTCTGTGCGCTAATTAGCATCCTCCCCACTAGCTTCACCCACCGCCTAACCACCATCTAACTCTCAAACTAGAGGTCAAGGTGCCCTTTCAAGGTGATCAAAAGGGCCTGGGTCAAAGGTAACCTTCAACAATGGTAATAGAAAGTTCAAGTAAGCCGCTGTGTGGGACAGAGACGCCTCCAGGTACTACAACCAATAGCAGGCCAGCCTGTTAAGCCCCACTGTGGCTTGATTTGTCCGTTTCATGTGTGAGGTCACAGTCTCAAACAAGAGAATAGAATGCTATGAACTGAGAGTTCCAATAATGATGCAGCAAAGGTAACCGCTGGTTACAATATGACGAAGCTCTGGAACGCTGGACTTGGAATATTGATAAAACATTTAAAATATATATAGTCTTCAAAGTTTGAAGACCTGCATGGCATTTATTATTAAATCATTATTAAAGTTACTCTCTGGAGCTCGGATAAAACAGTGACTGCATGCTGGGGAGAGGAACTGTTACCTTTGCACCTTTCCCGTCAATATTTAATAGGGACTGCATTTGGAATACTGTGGCACCTCTAACATGATTTATTTATTATCATAGTCAGTGGGTTTTAGGATGATAGACCAAGAATGCCTCAGTACAGTTAAAGTGCGACTGTCTGTATGTGCAAGCATGCATGTTTTTGAGAGATAAATCACCTTCCTTATCTGAGCAGATTTCCCTCTGAATCTATTTCCCTAACATTAATTGGCAGACTCTCTGAAGGGGAATCAATAGTTTGTTAGTTAAGTTAGTTAAACAGTCAGCCCTCCTGCCCCCCGAATTTCATCAAATTCTGTTGTTTTGAGCGACACCAGGTTGAACAGCAGCAATTAAATGCATTTGATCAGTCTGTTCCACCGCAGACCAGGAAGTTCATGGTCATTACCTGGTACAGGCCATGAAATGTAATAGTGGGAAGTAATGGGACCAGTTTATTGTAAATGTTTAGCAACCTGACTGAATACTTGCTTGTTGTTGCAAATTTTCACAATGTAGATGAATATACCAAAGAAATGCATGCAGAGCCAAACGAAATAGTGGTTGCCTTGAGTGCAAGCAGAAACATGTGAATTTTGTGTTGGGAGAATTTATTCTCTGTACAGAAATACTTCATAGGACATCTGCATTTTAAGGCAATTCCTATATTGCCAGGAAGAGCCCATTCTCTGAGAGCGCCATATTTTGATGTTTGGGTTTGATGCTATGGGCATCATTTTACATTGATAAAGAGTAGCTTTCAGGTCACATTTGGACTCCATGAGTCTGTCCATAGACTTCAGTACAAAGCCTACCGCATCAGTGTCTGATGACAGAAGTAAACAAAAAAATATAGGAGGCAGGGCCTGGACCCACAAACTGCTGATTGGAGGGAACAGTGCTAACCTGTGTGCTACTGACCCCTTACATGTTTTGACGAAAAACATTTCCTCTCCCCCATCAAAATCTCCGATCAACATTCGTTTGTGAACCCTGTGGTTGGGCATTCAAATCCCATCACTTGCTATCTGCAGAGGTCTGCATGGGTGAGGCAACAAAGAGGCACAGCCTCTCTGGGGACAATAGAGGTTAAGCCGGTTAAATTTTGGCAGTTTGTCATTGCTTTTTAGCAACCACCTCTGGTCAGCCAGGCGCATGTAAATATATGGACTAAACTGTACACTGACTGCAGACTGACTCCTCCGGCGGTATAGGCAGTGTGTAATTGGCCGTGCGACTGTTAACTGTAGGGGAAGTGAGGGGCGGTCATCGCGTGAGTCAGAGGAATCACCTCCCATGCCATCTTCCTCCTGAGTCGATGAGAGCAGGTCGCTTTGCCGTGGGCTAAACAGTTCGGCTCATTTCAAGGTGGGGAAAAATCCACAAAAAAAAGAAAATTCCTTTGAATCAAGTCCAGTTCCAAATCAATGCAATAATTTCATGAAAATACAATTCCCTTTCCCCAACCCTGTTCAGTAATATAAACAAGTAATGATGCAAATTGACTTTCTTTGCATCGTATGTTGACGTTTGAGCAAAGCGTCCCTGAATGACAAGTCCGGATGAGAATAAATTAAGTGAGAATAAATTACATTTGATCAAACTCATACATCAAGAAAGGGTCACTGTTCTCCTGCATTAAATCATATCAGTTTGGGAGTTTTTTTTTTTTTTTTGCATCGTAAATTCATGTATGTTCAAAAATCATAACTTAAGAGGTAAAGCTTACATTTCAGCTGTGTTTGTCTGTCAGATTCCTATCCATCAGATCTACCATCTTAGGCCTGATCTACTAAGACCTTTAGCACATGCAAAATCTTTTTGCCCGTGCAAAACCAATAACATTGCCCATGATGGGCCAGGGCACTTGATTTGCACTAATCAGAGGCAATGTCATTGGTTTTGCATGGGCAAAAAGATTTTGCATGTGCTAAAGGTCTTACTTAATCAGACCCTTAGACTTTCAGTATGTTGAAGATGTTGCATTGCAAAAAAACAAACAATGGATGTCTCATATAAACAAAATCAACAAAGGATTACTGTCAGAAGCTTTCAGAATGAAAGCAATCTCGATCACAAGGGAGTAGATGATCTTTCTCTAAAGTGTCAGATTCGAATATGCACCCCGGCCACATGTTCGGGATTTCTACGTGCTGCATGTGCGCACCGTTGGCGGCATTGTTGTGCTCTGTTTTAGTGCAGTTCATGTCATCTTCATTGCAGTCAATAGTATCCAAAACATGATCATTATTAACCCTCGGCGCAGCGCAGCGAGGGTTACTGTAGTTGGGTCTGTGTGTCTGTTAAGTCACATCTCACCTTTGGAGCGTCTGTTCGTCCTAAAAATGCTGTCACGTACTCAGCGGGCAACGGAGGTCAAAAAATTTGTGGGGTTGTCTCTGAAACCGTTCCGTTGCAGAGATCCAGCACTCTCCGTTGTATGGCCATACGATTTTCCTGCTGAAAGCGCGCATTCGATTATAGTCCTATGCTATACGTGGTACTGGTCATTTGTTCCTGTGTGGTGTGCAGAGAAGAGCGAGTAGTTTTGTGAGATGCAATTGGTCAGCTTACAAGTAAATGAAGATACCAACGGCTTCCGAACAACACAGAGCAGATTATTATTAAAACGGATTTTGTTATAAACACTTCATTCAAAAGTTATAATTATGGCGTGAAACACAAGCGAAAGAGCCTATTATAATATGCTAATTAGCTTAATCTGGCCTACCCACGATTAGTTTTCCTGTTCGATGTACAGCGAAGCACCAGAGGTTGCTGAGGGAGTACAAGCATGTGCATTGCTCCGGTCAAAGCTATAGCGCTTCCAGCAGTGTACAGAGCCACTTGCTAGTTGGGCCAGTAGTCTTCCGTATACTTTTCGTTATACAACGAGAGGCGGATGTAAACGTAATACACATGCGCATCATCTCCGTTCAGCACAATTGCCGTGCCGAGGGTTTTGCACTTCAGTGCTTTCGTTTTGTTATTGAACTTAGTTCCAATATCCCCTACTTTTTTTGAAAAGTGTACATTTCCTTTGTATTAAGTCACTCTTAATGTCTTACCAGATGTTTTTCTCCTTGCATTCAGCAGGCCACTGATATCCTACTGTAGAATCTAGCCTGCGTATGGCTGATAAGCTCGGTCGCCAGGCCAAATAGCAATGAAACATTTGTGGACCCCCCCCCCCCGAGGATTACTCGGGTAGTCACCCTAGTCTCCTCTCTCTGCTAGATAGTTTTATTACATCCTCCAAATGGTGGAAACCCAAAAACCAGATTCGACCCCTCGCCCTTCGACGGCATTTATGGCCATGCTGCCTGGATCAAAGAGGTGGTTTGGCTTAAGGGAAAGATAAACTATCCATTCTAGGAGAATCTTATTCGATCTCTCCACGCGTGCGTGAGTATGTGTGTAAGTGGCCAGGCTGTGTGGTCGGGGAGAGTCTTGTCCGGGCCTCCCCTCACACATGTGGCTTTTCCTCCAGGTATGACTTTATCCTCTCTTTCTAAATTGTGCCCCGTTCTTTGAACGACGAAAATAAATCCATTTTATTGTGATTCACACCAGCCAGAAAATTGCGTGAGTTAACTCCAGCTAAAAGAACACATGAGACTTTCAGCCCCGGCAATGTCTGTTTTTTGGTATTGTTTTGTGGGGTTTTACACTACATGTAGAAGAGAAGGTCTTGCATGCTTGCATGAATTCAAAAAAAATGTGACATGCTTGTCGCTACACATAATTTCATTCCTCACATAGCATATTTAGTCTGCATATTTAGCATATTTACTCTGACGGTGCCTTGCCAGATGTTCCTCTGCCTGCATTCAGCAATCCTGCTGATCTCCCAGCACTCAGAACAGAAGGCCATGCATGCTTGGGTAAATTCAAAGGAAATGCGACATGCTTGTTGCCACAGTCTTAGTTTACACCCTCAATAGCACCCTTCCCTCATATCAATTCTCTTATAGTGTCTGGTCAGGTTATTTCTCTCTGTCTTTCAACAGTTGTGCCAATTAAACTGCTCTCAGGGGAGAAGGCCATACACGTTTCCTGCGCACAAAGGAAATGCAACACGCTGGCTGCAGCAAATACATTTTATTCCATTACATTCATACTTTGATTTGGAAGGTGACTGCTTGGCTACTCCCTTTGGGAGCGCAGGTTCGGGGGTTTGTGATCTCAAGGACTGTTTGTGCTCACATCATTCTAGAGCATTACTCAAGCAGAGTCACCATCAAACTCAAATGCAGGTCGTCCTGTAATAAATAGTTAAATCTGAGGCAAGTGCCCAGACTGAAATAAAGATCCATTCAATTATAGCCTCCTACTCCAATTACAGTATGTTACTGTGTCATTGTTTTATTAAGCCAGTTTACCCCCAAAATGCCCCCAACTAGCTGCTAGGGTTCACCTAACTACTCAGACATAAACATATCAATCAGGCACTCTTGGCTACCCCTCAAGTATAATATTTATTTTGAAAGTTTACTGTTAGCACAAAGTTATAGACAGCTTGGCTGCAGAATATCTTAAGTATCCCTTACTTCTTTCCAAGGTCACACTGAGCTCATTAAACTGCAGAACATTCCAGATATATCCATGGTTGCAGAGGAGGAAACAGCCTTCCCTCACAAGGCTCTGATCAAATGTAATAGCCTCCCAAGCGATGTTCCAGCCTCAGAACCACACACAAGTGTAGGCTGAAAATGTACCAAATCTGCAACAGGTTTTCACCTCTACCCAGATAAAGCACAACACATTCAGGTGTTAATCGATACTCTCATCTGTGGCAAAAACAAGAACTTGGATTTCAACGTTTTGAAAAAAAACTGAATTGTGGAGTTTTCTGTCCAACATTCTTTAAAACAGTTTTAAAGGGACGCTAAACTCTAGCTTCAAATAGGTTTGGCTCACAAAACATGACCTCAGCTCTGACCATACACCATTACCTTTTGTTGTCACCTTCTCTGAACAAAGTTACTGAAAATTAAAGTGCCAGCCCGTCGCGATCCTAGGATGCCGCCATGTTAACTGCTTGCACAGCCAAACTAGCCCCCATCGCAGCGCCACCTTCCACCCTCAGCGGAGTTAAGATTCGCCGTAAGTACCTGCCGCTGGGAAGAGAACTCTCGCTGGAGGTACAAAAAACCAGCGAGGAATCAGCTAATCTGTATTAATGGATGATAACAGTGAAAGTGAAGAAGATATTCATATGCAGGTTGCACGTGGGTTTAGAAGCGCACCACTTTGGACCAACAGTGTCAGCAGAAGATACCGGAACAGAGGACACTGATAGCAGTGATACTTTCAGTGAAGAGAGCTCGTAACGGCTAACGATGTTCTGAACGACCTGACTCCGCAGACAGGCATCATTCGCAGTTAATTTTGATCCATGCATGCATGGTCAGGTTGTAATATGTACGTTTAGGGCCTATTTCTAATGTCTGCAAGGTAAGACTGCAGTGATGTGCAGTCGGAGGTTAGTTTGGAGAGGCAGAAACCTCCCCTTTGTTTGATTAGCAATCAGATGATTAAATAGTTTACTAAGACTATTCGGCAGAATGACGGGCCAGTTTAAGTTTCCGCGGCATTATTACTCAGTACATCGAACCTGAAATGCTCACCAGCAGTTTTGTGCGTACTTGCTTCCAGGAAGCCGAAGCAATGTCATCAACAAATATTATAACAGTTCGATTTATGCAGAGTTCAATGCTTAATCAATAGGCTATACAATGTATTCTCATTTAAATACGTGCTTTTAAACCCAAACAAAAAGCGGGCATTTATTTTTAGTCGTCTTTCATAATCCGATTAACAAAATGTTTAAATGATATACAGAATTACAGAGAGCCGAGATTTTTTGCTAATCGACTTCCATCCTTGCAGTCTCGAATTGAAGCGTGTACGTGAATTAATCTTTTTTTCACCATCTCCTCTATCAGTACCAGGCTTCCTATAGGCTTGGTCTGTTTTGATTGTCAATAAGGAATAGTACGTGGAAATAGGTTCACAAAATCCAGTGATAAAAGTTTGGGTCACTGCCTCACCTCACCGCACGTCTCTGCCACAGCAAATATGGGAGTGTTAAAAATTCAGTGTCAGTATTAAATAGAGAGTTTTGGTGTTGTATTAACACCATATTGATTTAAAACAACACTGCGCGTGGTGCTTTTGTCAAAGTAATGTTGTTAATCAGGGTGTTGATAATATTGGTGTTAAACCAATCCGGATTGGTTTAGATCAAATCATGTCCTTACCTCTTACGTAGCTGTAAGAGCTCTAGAATGATTGAGGGATTGATGAAAAATTTCCAAGCCAGCCATCGCTATCTTGTTTTTTTCATAAGAGCCGGTGAAGTTACTCATTCTTGACGAAGTTGTGGAGGACCATTGTCAAAAACACCGCACAAGGTAAACAAAACTTATGTAATTATGTACAGAGCGTACAATATTATATATCTTGATCTGAAAGTCTGCTGTTGTCTTAAACTAACTCTGCTAGTCAGATTCCATTCTCGAGCAGTGTGCAGTGTAACCTGAGGTCATAAGCTAACTTCATATTATACAGTAGTTTCACATGACTGATGAAGTTATTGAAAAATTGAAAACATAATGATCTTTTGCGTTTTAAACAAGGTTGAGTATCGGGTTATGTTTCACATGTAAACATAGTCTAATGTTCGTGTGGCATTCTTCAGCTACTTCGCTGCTGTCTTGGTACTTTGGCTACGTGGTGCGTTGCCTGCGCCCACAAGTTATGAAACTAGCATTAACCTTTGGGTAGTAGTTACATTTTTACGTTAGTTATTGTACTTGGCCTGGGGCGCCTAATATTATATCTGTCTTTATCATATGTGCAACCTTATAATTCGTAACAGGATATTATGTAGGAATGCCGTTATAAGTGAGTTGCTAGTCGCCTGACTATTCAATTTTCGCAGCAATGCTCGTTCAGGCGGAGTTCAAGGGGAAAGTGAAGCGGGTGCGTGTCCCGACAAATTAAGACCGCCACGACTACAGGCCATTTATTATTTTTTTTTTACAGGCAAATTTAATTTTGTGTGTTGGTCCTTAGTTTCAGCTAAATTTGACTTGCCAGATGGGTCTGATGTGTACCTGAAAGAGTCCTCAGGAGTGGATGTGGAGGATGATATCTTTGATGGGCTACTCTTGGTGGCAGATATGATTGAGAGTCACGGGTAAGTCAGAAATAAGAAGTTCAAAAACTTAAACATCCTCTGCACTCAGCCACTGACCATATTAATCCTTTCTAAGCTACATGTCAGATAAATGACATTTTCTTTATCTATTTTCTCTCCCCAAATCTGTGACCCCAAATCTGTAATGAAATAGGAGGGTACCACCAGTTAATGTCCGCATTACCTACGCTCTTGGAATTGTCACCCTTTTCCCCAATCTGAAGGATAGTTTCACCAACTGGCTATGTGAGTAGCAGGAATGTCCTATTTGTTATTGTGTATGTTCAGGTTTGGATTATGTTACGATTTTAGGCTGTTTGTAATATGTGTTGTACAAAATGTCTTGTCAATTTTTTGTCCGTTAGGAACATTTTTACGATCCTCACAGTGGACAGGCTTACCTGGCCTACAGATCGAAAACTGTTCAACGCAATATTTCAAGTAGCTTCAAGAGGAGTTCCAAGTCTGGTCACCTAGGAGGCCCGAAGACCCTGCGTGACACTTCATCATCTGAACAGCTGTTGGGGGAAGAATGTAATGAAGCAATGTCCACGATTAAGCATACAACAGACCAAGCAGCTGTTAAAGGGAAAATGAAGGCAACGTTCAAACATCGACAAGAATTGCTGCATGATCCAGATCAATCCGCACTGATCCTAGATCACTTTCCCCACTTCTTAGATACATCAGACTTGGTAAGAATTTTAGGCCAACCTGAACTGCCATGTATTATGTTGTACAAGTATATCATTTTCCAGATATTATTATTCTTTGTGCTATTAAGATTGACCAAGACTTCACAATGCTGTTTGGGGAAAATGTCTCTGGCAAGTTTGTTTTCAAATGGCCAACATTCTAGAAACCCTGGATCATCACTATCCACTATTCGCCCTGGTCCTCATCTGGATGACCTTCTTTCTGCTCAGGAGGCCTCTAACAATTATGGTAAGTGAACATGGATGATTGTATGTTTTGTTTTTGTATTTTCAAGCAGGTGTTTATTACTGTACACGTCAGGACGTTGCGTTCCTCCAGTACCAGCCGTTTAGCCTTGCCGTCTACTCACACAAGGCGATCCCAGTCCAAACGGTTTTCTGTCATTGTGCCTCAATGGTGGAATAATCTACCAGTTGCTACAAGAGCACAGTCATCCCTCTCAACCTTCAAGAAGCTTGTGAAGACTCATCTCTTCTGAGAGAGCTTCCTTGCATAACAAAACTAACTAAACTCATCCCTAACCTCTATAACCCTGTCCCACTTACTTCGCCTGCTTGCTCACTAAATAGGTCCTCCACAATTTATATATTACTGCACTTTGACTGTTCTACATTACTTGTATACTGCTGTACTCTGTATTGACCCCACACTCTGTACTTGCTTGTATGTCCTCTTTGTAAGTCGGTTTGGATAAAAGCGTCTGTTTGATGTAATGTCATAAAAAAATGTTATATTGCTGTTGTATTTACTAGGGTGGAATAGTGACCTGGCAGCCATCTTCCTGCTCCTTCATCTGTTGCCTCTGACAGCGAAAGGAAAAGTGCATGGGAAAATCAGTGCAGGGAACGCCGCTGACCATGTCGTCAAGTTCATGAAAGTATACATTTCTTGACTCTCAGAGCGTGAACAAGAATTTTTTCAGCTATGTATGTCCTTTACTTGATAACATACTTAAAGAGACACATGAATATGGAGCATCAACCCCAGTTTTTGCATATACTGAGTACAAATGAAAACGCACCACTTGAAAAACATGCAAGGTGCAAAAAATGCGAGAATTTCAGGTTAACTGTAACGCTAGGCAATTTTTTGCAAAAACGCAACATCTTGCACGCATACCACGGGAAAAATGAATTTCAAATGAATGTTAAAAGCATGTGAATCCGAATAAAATTTCACTTCTTCACTGACACTTGTGAAACGTCGACACTATGCCGCGACTTACAGCCCCTGAACGGGAACGTGCCATAGGCATGCTTCAAATTGGCGCCAGCACCAGTGAAATTGCCAGACGACTACACTGCGCACACACAACGATCGCAAGACTCCATCAAAGGTTTCTGCAAACGGGGAGCACTCGGGACCGTCCTCGACTGGGTCAACAACGTGTGACAACGGCACGTCAGGACCGTCAGATCGTACGGGATCATGTCCGAGACCGAACACTACCAGCGACAAGAACGGCTGCTCAAGTCCATGGAGGACGTGGAGTCATTCACCCCAACACCGTACGGAACCGTCTGCGAGCTGCAGGCCTGCGTGCACGACGTCCTTATTTCAGCCCCATATTGACGGATCGTCACCGAAATCAGCGTCTACAGTGGGCAAACAGGCACCAGAATTGGCGACTACGACAATGGCACGGTGTCATCTTTTCTGACGAGTCACGATTTCACTTAAGGAACGCAGATGGCCGTATACGTGTTTGGCGGAGACGTGGTGAACGTTATAATGCCGATTGTGTCATTCAAACGGACCGCTGGGGTGGTGGCAGCGTTATGGTGTGGGGTGGAATAAGCTACCGTCACAGAACCCCTCTCCATATCTGCAGAGGAAGGGTGAACGGCGTCTACTACCGGGACCAGGTGCTGCAGAACCATGTTGTGCCGTTCTTCAACCAACACCACGATGTCCACACGTTCCAACAGGACAACGCTAGGGCACACACTGCAAGGGTGTCCATGCAGTACCTTGCACAGCAGAACATCCCCGTGCTTCAGTGACCAGCTCTGTCACCTGACCTCTCCCCTATCGAGCACTTATGGGATGAAATTGGACGACGTCTTTCACGTCGACGCCAGATGGACAACATCCAAGAACTTGAGGTTGCCCTTGTTCAGGAGTGGAATGCTATCCCTCAGAACACTATCCAGAGACTGATCAACTCCATGTGACGACGATGCACCGCATGTGTCAATGCAAATGGCGGTCACACCCGTTATTGACTTTCCTGTTTGACCCCTACACCAGTTAAACCTCTCTCGCGCATTAACATTATCGTGAATTAACTTGAATGATGTTTACATGTCTTCTTAAATCATTCATTATCTCAAATGCATCATACGTATATACTTCACATATCAATCCGTGGAGCTATTCCAGATTTCGTGAGTGGTGCGTTTTCATTTGTACTCAGTATATGTAAGATTTAAAGTCAATAGGAATACTTGGAACTGATGGTAAAAAAAAAAATCTTTAAAACGACGTGTGTGTGTGTGTGTGTGTGTGTGTGTGAGTGCGAGAGAGAGAGGCAACATAGGTTTGACAATTAACAGCTAAAAAAAATAGTGTCCAATAATGATTTGAAGTGAAGAATTTGGTTATTTTAGATACCATTATGAACCAGTAAATAAAAATATATATATTGTAATTATGTTTTAGACATAAGTTGCCAACCCATCTATTTGCCAGTCAGTTGTATGTGGATGTGTACAGTGAAGGACATTTTCTGACATAGTTGGAGTTGTAGTTATGATTCCTGAAGTAGGATGCTTGTGGAGCCAGTAAAATGATTAGATATTGTCTCATTGCTCGATCTTAGGTGGGGACGAGCATGGTGACCTATCTTCAGGATGTCGCATCCACCTAGCCCTTCTTCCTCTGCGTTGGAGAAAAGAAGTCCCAAATCCAGAAGTATTACATCATACTGGACCAGAAGGCCTTGCCATGCATGGCACAGACTGCTGTGGCTGCCTGCGATGAACTGTTCAAGGCGCAGTAGCCTACGATGAGGCATTGTTCAACTTCTACACCTTCCTCCAAACTACAGTCTATGGCCGGGGTCCCCAACCCCCGGACCGGGGTACGGATCCGGACCGGATCGCCATATCATCCGGACCTGGGATTAATTGTTAAAATATTTTTAATTTTGACAGGCGAATCTATTTCCGTAACATTGCCGTAACATTACTTTTTCCTATCTGAGCACTGCACTGAACAAGCATGGGAAGGTACTAACCAATCGTGTGCGAGTCCTACTACCCATGTGATTCTAACTAGCCAATCAAATCGCCAGCTTGAATTCAGAGCGAGGAGACCGAAGCCGAGGTGTGCTGCTTCCAGGCATACAGGCAGTCAGGAAGTGAAGGTGAAAGGCGAGCGAAAAGGGATTGAAGTGGATTAAACGCAGGGAGATGATACTGGAAGAGAGGGCGTAAGTTAGTCATTAGAGATATAAGCACTATGGCGCTGTCAAAGAAGAGAAAAGTAGACGCCGAAAATCGAGCTTTCAATGCGGAATGGACTGACGCGTACATGTTCATTCTTCCGCCCACGAGCACGAAACCAGTGTGTCTCATATGCTCCGAAACCGTGGCACTTATTAAAAGTGCCAACGTCAAGCGTCACTATGAGACTAAGCACAAAGCATTTGACCAATCATACCCACCGAAGTCTGAACTCCGGTCGCAGAAAATTCGTAGTCTCATTGCCCAATATGATCAGTCCACCAGGATATTAAGCCGTTCTTTCAGCGCACAACAGCGTGCTCATGAATGTTCCCTCCGAGTTGCGTGGGTTTTAGGTAAACACAAAAAGCCTTTTACAGATGCAAGTGTTGTCAAAGAGTGCATGACTGAAATAACAGAAGCGTTACTTGATGGTAAACAAAAAGATGAGCTCTGTGACAAAATAAAGCAAATACCTCTGTCAGCCAACACATCCACAAAACGAAGTGAAATACTAGCTCAGGATGTACTGTCCCAGCTGGAAGAAGCCATATGTAAGGCACCATGTGTAGGCTTGGCTGTGGATGAATCGACTGATGTGTCTGACAATGCTCAGCTATTGGTTTATATAAGATTCTTAAACAGGGATAAAAATGAGTTCTGTGAAGACCTCTTAGGCGTGACTTCTCTGCGGACTACTACCAGAGGAGAAGACATCTACCTGGCAATGAAGGAAATGTTATTAAAGAGAGGAATAGAGCCAAAACAAGTGGTATCCATAACTACTGATGGAGCTCCTGCCATGATGGGGAGAGAAAAGGGGGCTGTGGCAAGGATGAAAAAAGACAATGCTTAGCTGATCTCTTACCATTGCATTATTCATCAGACTGTCCTTTGCTCCGCCCTGTCAGATGAGTATGCTGAGGTGATGAAGACAATGATGAAAATCATAAACTTTCTCAGGGAATCTTCTTCTTGTCAGCATCGCATGCTCAGGGAATTCCTCAGAGAGGTTGATGCAAACTCTGATGATCTTTTGCTCCACAACAACGTGAGATGGCTCAGCAAAGGCAGGGTGCTAGAGCGATTTTGGTCAATTAGACGTGAGGTAGCAGCTTTCTTGGAAGAGCTGGAAAGTCAGAAAGCATCCAACTTTTCTTTCTTTCTAAATGACGAGAAAAACATGGATATCCTAGCTTTTTTGACTGATATCATGTCACACCTGAATGGGCTTAATTTGCAGCTGCAGGGAAAGAACAATTCCATTTGTGAGCTGATGACCAGTGTCCGCTCATTTCAGCGAAAACTTGAGGTGTTCAAAGAAGATCTGCAAGGAGACTACACACACTTCCCAAAAGTAAAAGAACAGGTGCAGGGACAAAGAGATGTCTCCTCTTTTGTTGACTTTGTTGACAAGTTGATTGAAAACTTCAGCAAACGTTTTGATAGCTTCAGCATTGGAGAGCAGCTCACCCTGTTCATACAGAATCCATTTCTCATCACTGATGTCAGAGCATTCTCAAATGATGTCACACATCACTTCAAGTGGGCAAATGCTGGGCCCCTCCAGATGCAAATGGTTGACCTCCAGGCAGATGTGGCCCTAAAAGAGCAGTTTGGAAGAACTGACTCTAAATTTGGCACATTATAATGCTGTGGCTCAGAATTCTTCTCTAGTCCACTTCTTCGGTGTTAAAAGACCCTGTCCTCTGAACGAACTGCAGTTTTTCGATTCTTCTGACAATTATGCTGTTGATGTAATGCATGATCTTTTAGAAGGCGTTGTACAATACGAGTTAAAATTTCTTTTCCAGTGCTTATTCAGGGATTCAATATCGTTAATGACACCTTAAGAACGTATTCACAGCTTTAACTATGGATTCAGTGAGCGAAAGAACAGACCCAGTACAGTCAAAGTGGAGGATGGTGGTAATGACCTTGGCCTCAGTGCCATTCAGTCATGGTGCCTCCTGCGTAATACATCTTTAATTTTTGGAGATCTAGTTGAGGAGGGCAATGTTTACTGGCAACTTATTCTGTTGTTAATTCAGATAGTGAATATTGTGTTCTCACCAATTATTACAGAAGGTATGACTTATTACCTAAAAAATTTGATTTCTGATCATCACAAACTTTTTTCCTCTGTGTTTATAAACAGGAGACTGATCCCCAAGCATCATCTGAATGCATTAGGAAGATAGGGCCACTCATACATACTTGAACTTGAGGTATGAAGGTAAACAATTATTTTTAAAAGTGTGAGAAGAACTTCAAAAACATTACAAATGCACTCGTTAATAAGCACCAGAGTCAGTTAGCTTTTCATTGGGAACGGTTTTTTTTTTTTAAGATTTCAGTTTGGCCCCATTAAAAATGTCATAACTTGTGATTTGGAGGGCAATGAGGCCTTGTTGTCCTGTCAAGCACTGAATGTGCCGACTGTCTGTACCACCTCCTGGGTTCGAAACTATGGAACAGAGTATCATACTGGAATGTTTGTCTGTGCTGGTACTGAAAATGAAATGCCTGTGTTTAAAAAGATAGGAAACATATTTATCAAGGACGATGAAGCGTATCTACTCGCCACAAATGTTAATACGGTGTATTTTGATGATCACCTTCATGCATTTAGAATTGAAGAGGTAGATGATGAGTTTATTGTCATTAGTTTGTCTGACCTGACTTATTACCGGCCTTATGATCGGCAGTTTTCCTCTGCCAATGAAAATATGGTTTATATTGTGCCAAACTGTTGTTTTGTATGGGTTGTGCTTTCTGAGGCATTCAATTCAAAGGTTGCCATGTACTGTACATTTTCTGCTTGTTGTGTTTTCATTTCAGGGGGTGGGGGGATGGTAGTAGCACCACACAACATTTCTCCATAACACTGACTTTTAGTTGGATCAACACTCCTCTTTGTAAAAAAATAACAATGACATTTAGTTGGATTGACACTTTTTGTAGTTAAAAATAACACCAGCTTTAAGGTAGTTCAACACTCTTTGTTGTTAAAAAGACAAATAACATAACACTTTAAAGTGTGGAATTCACACTGCACTGGTGTTGGTGTTGAAAAAATGTGTTATTTTTAACACTGTAACTCAACACCAACACTGGTGGTGTTGATTTCACACTTTGAAGTGTTCAGAGAGTTCTACTTTTAACAACAAATAGTGTTAAACCAACAAAAACTGAGTGTTAAATTTTTAACACTTTCAGAAGTGTTAATTTTACACTGCACAGTGTGGACACATAAAGACACTTTATGGGTGTTAAATTTAACACTGTCGGTGTTAAATCCACACTAGGTAATTTGCTGGCTTCCTGTAAGCAAGTGCTCGCAAATCTGCAGTTTTGTGAGCATTTCAAGTTCAATGTAGCCTACTGAGTTATAACGCCACGGAAACTAATACTGGCCCATCATTCTGCCGAATAGTCTTACTAAACTGGTTAATCATCTGATTGCTAATCAATCAAAGGGGAGGTTTCTGCCTCACCAAACTAACCTCCACCGCACGTCACTGTAAGACTGCGATATGTAATGCTGGACAAAAAAGGCTTGCAATGCTTGGAGTCGAACTGACACGCAGTGTTGGGCGATAATAGGCGCTTTTTGGCAGTTCTATGTAGCTGGTTAACCTGCTCCGAATTAGATCTACTGATAATACTAATAACATTTCACAAACCTCTTTTACTTGCAATGCCCTCTCCTGTCATTGTAACCTTTTAACCGTGGCTTGGCATGGTTTGGGTGCCTTTCTATGAGAAAATTTGCTTGGGACCGCATCCAATTTCAACAGACGAGGTCTGTGTGATGCTGACATGGCTGACACGCCGAGGTACTTTGCCCTCAGGTCTTCTTTAACGAAGCTATCCAGAAAATGCTCTGAACACAACCAAGATACCCTTGTGGGTACATAATCCTTCCACCCAATGTACGCTAGCCATCTCTGGAGCAGCTCTTCTTTCCACAACGGAAATCGGTGGAAGGACAACTTCGTTTTCAACGTGGGGTCATCATCCCTATTGTGACAGCCAAATGCGGCACACATGGGCATCTTACACGCTTTATGCCTAGCCCTGTAGGCTAGAATGGACTAAGCGTCCACCGTGATGCCACAAGAAAGATTTTCTGGTTATTTTACCAGATCCAGTCCACAACAAACATGGAATGGAACAAACATTGGAATATCGATCTCGCAACCACTGTCCAGCTGTATTTACTATGGCGGTGGAAGGCTTGTAGCATGGGTTGTAGGGGCCGGCCTACCTCAAAGATCATGTCGATGACAAGCGGCAACCTGCAGGGCTGAAACGTGAAGCAAATAAGGAATTGCCAAAAGCTGCAGTTCCTCGAATGGCCACTTGAGGCTGACTGCAGAAAGGAGTCAATCCCCATTGACCCCCATTTTAAAAAACCCAATTTTACAGCAAAAATAAACATGTTTACAGCCTGGTTCAAAATGCAGTTTTGGTCTCTATAACTAATTTTCCCCTCGGTGAAAACTGTGGGGGAAGTGAATTTTTTTGTAACTCTACTATTCACAATATATAAATGCTTGAAATTTCTGCATAATTAAGGGCATGGCACTTTGAGCGATAGAACCTTGAATTCCACAGTTGCTGGGCAGGACTAGTCTCATCTGGGTATGTTGTGGCTAGGCTAGAGCAAAGACCTACGTGGCCCCGGGCCGCAGAGTTGGAACACAAAGCCCTGTCTCTAACCACGGGCCTAGCCCGGCTGTCTGAGGGAGAGGGGGTGGGGTTACTACAGCTAAGCTAGCCTAGCCACCAATCTTTTCTAGTCCCCTCTGGGCCGTTATTCTACCTAGGCTAAATCGAGTCACGGAACTTCCATTCATTGACCGCGTTTCTGACTGGAGATTTTTATTGAAATATCAGGATGATAATGTCTTGCTGTGTGGAGTCTGGGGTCTACTTTGTAAGATTGTGAAATTCTAATGTTGATTCATATAACATTTTATGTCAACACGAAGTAACGTTAGTTTGTTCTCTAGCAAACTAGCCAGAGAATGAATACAGTAAATCCCCCCCACCAGTTAGTTTTTGCCCAAGATGTCCAGCTGTGCCAGCGGGAGTGTCCGCCTGCCACAGATATTATATGGGCATGCAGCGAAGTAATATCGAAACAGAAAAGTGCTTGAATTTAGGCTTAACATACTTTTGAACAAAAGCTGTCTGTCAGGGGTTGGAAAACGGTCACGGCTTCCTTAACAGGTTGCCAACGTAACTGGCTGGTCTGCTACAACATTAGAACCACCATAGCACGCTTCCAAATGACAATGTCCCTTAGCTGATTCCCCGGAGTATTTGGAGGGTTTGACCGGAGATTGCCATAGTTATACACTCAGTAGATTCACACAGCAGTATTTTATGTAACTGCATTTGCCACCAATGGATTAGTTCAATTTTCAGTGTGATCACTGAACGGTATCACTGAAAATAGAAAGGTTACCTAGCTATATAGCTAATTTAAAATATCCCATGTTATCTAGCAAGCTAGCTAGCTGTCGCTGAAAGTGTTTCTACATGAAGTCCATCATCCACAAACAAGCTAACCACATTAACGTAACTAAGCCAGACGGCAATGAAAAAGTGCCACAAACCAGCCACGTTTGGCTATATTAGCTGTGGCTTGGAGTAAAGGCTTTTTCCCCAAAGCAACATCAGTTTTTCGCCGCAATAAAAAAAAAATGCGTGTCGCAGTGGTATCGTTAGCTAATATAAAAGACGGAGATAAGCTGGGCAGCTGATAAAATAACCATGGAGCCTTTGAGCCAGACGCCCAGCTGTGTTAGTATTGATGAGCTCATGTATGCTGGCTACAGTAACCAATTAATTCAGCATTCACCAAAGTCAAAATGTAGGGTGGTAACGTTAGTACTTCATACCAAAATGTGCAAGTGTGTGGTAGGAAAATAAAGGTCCATCAGATTTGTCAGTTAGGTTATATAGGGCAATGTTATTGTTTGGCTGCCCATACTACCGTTAATTGGACCGGGCTAAGGTGCGTACAAAAGCTAAGACGAGCACCCGCTCGCACTCTGGGGGGATACTGATAGTGAGCCAACCACCGCTACTTCCCAGCGGTGTACAGCGTTCGTCGTGCTACTGCCTCACGGATACAAACAACTTTCGTTCCGCAACCGCTTCATAAATATATATAAACAGCGTTCAAACCGCCTCCACAAGCTACTTGGCAGGATCTATTGCTTTACTGGGACAGATATGACCCCGCATCTCAACCTTAGAGAACCAGGTAGCCTCGAGTTGAGTTTGGTTTTTAGTCGAGTATAGAAGCCGAAGCTTGCTTGGTAGCTACAAGCTGAGAGGGCGTGTTTCAGCAAATGAGTTCCATTCAGCCCGCCCACTGGGCTTGTGTCAGCTCCAGCAACGGCCTGCCTTTTTCCCATTTTTGGACTATCCGGGAGGTAGGCGGAGTCAAGTAAGTGCCAAGATGGCGGCCAAATTTGCATAAAAAAGGATATTCAGAAACCTATGGGTGACGTCACGGAGGCTACGTCCATGTTTTATACAGTCAATGGTCGATGAGACGGACAAGGATTTTTCTGATTGGTTGAAATAAAAAACATGGCGGCACCCTCAAAAACGCGAAAAGTGGTAAGATTTGTGTGTTCAGCGCAGAATTTCTAAAAACCCAAAACCAGTGAAGTTGGCACATTGTGTAAAATCTTTAATAAAAACAGAATACAATGATTTGCAAATCCTTTTCAACCTATATTCAATTGAATACACTGCAAAGACAAGTTACTTAATGTTCGAACAGGTAAACTTTGTAATTTTTTGCAAATATTAGCTCATTTGGAATTTTATGCCTGCAACATGTTTCAAAAAAGCTGGCACAAGTGGCATAAAAGACTGAGAGAGTTGAGGACTGCTCATCAAACACTTATTTGGAACATCCCACAGGTGAACAGGCTAATTGGGAACAGGTGGGTGCCATGATTGGGTATAAAAGCAGCTTCCCTGAAATGCTCTGTCATTCACAAACAAGGATGGGGCGAGGGTCACCACTTAGTGAACAAATGCGTGAGCTGATTGTCAAACAGTTTAAAAACAACATTCCTCAACGAGCTATTGCAAGAAATTTAGGGATTTCATCATCTACGGTCCGTAATATCGTCAAAAGGTTCAGAGAATCTGGAGAAATCACTGCACGTAAGCAACAAGGCCAAAAACCAACATTGAATGCCCGTGACCTTAGATCCCTCAGGCGGTACTGCATCAAAAGCCGACATCAGTGTGTAAAGGACATCATCACATGGGCTCAGGAACACTTCAGAAAACCACTGTCAGTAACTACAGTTCGTCGCTACATCTGCAAGTGCAAATTAAAACTCTACAATGTAAAGCGAAAGCTATTTATCAAGAGCACCCAGAAACGCCGCCGGCTTCGCTGGGCCCAAGCTCATCTAAGATGGTCTGATGCAAAGTGGAAAAGTGTTCTGTAGTCTGACGAGTCCACATTTCAAATTGTTTTTGGAAACTGTGGACGTCGTGTCCTCCGGACCAAAGAGGAAAAGAACCATCCGGACTGTTATAGGCGCTAAGTTCAAAAGCCAGCATCTGTGATGGTATGGGGGTGTATTAGTGCCCAAGGCATGGGCGACTTACACATATGTGAAGGCACCATTAATGCTGAAAGGTACATACAGGTTTTGGAGCAACATATGTTGCCATCCAAGCAACGTCTTTTTCATGGACGCCCATACTTATTTCAGCAAGACAATGCCAAGCCACATTCTGCACGTGTTACAACAGCATGGCTCCGTAGTAAAAGAGTGCGGGTACTAGACTGGCCTGCCTGTAGTCCAGACCTGACTCCCATTGGAAATGTGTGGCGCATTATGAAGCGTAAAATACGACAACAAAGACCCCGGACTGTTGAACAACTTAAGCTGTACATCAAGCAAGAATGGGAAAGAGTTCCACCTGAAAAGCTTCAAAAATTGGGCTCCTCAGTTCCCAAACGTTTACTGAGTGTCATTAAAAGGAAAGGCGATGTAACACAGTGATTGATTATTTGCAAAAGAAAAAAAAAAAGTTTCTCAGTTTGAACATTAAACATCTTGACTTTGCAGTATATTCAATTGAATATATTTTGAAAAGGATTTGCAAATCATTGTATTCTGTTTTTATCTACGATTTACATAACGTGCCAACTTCACTGGTTTTGGCTTTTGTAAGTACTGCGTTGATAAATAACGAAAATTTTGGGTCAGATCGCTTAATATGGGTATATATTACAAAAAAATTTGAAATGAATGGAGAGTTTACCATCCTTTTAAATTCTTTGTTCAGGAAGTGTGCTCAGTTTTACAAAGTAGGCATTTTTAAATCTTAGACATATTAAGAACAAAAATAGCTTGTCTGGAATATTAAGAGCAAAAACAGCTTGTCTGGAATGCAAAGAGCAGCGAAATGTTGCTCTGTATCCTGCCGCAATTCAACACGAAAAACTTAGCAGAAACATTTGAGATGGTTCAGCAATAATGCAACAAATGTAAATGAACCTTACAAAAGACCTTATTCTGAGCGTGCACAGGTGTTCCATGAAGCCCTTTTGATTAATTCAGGAGAGATGTCATCAGCTGAAATCCTCCTTTGGAAGAAAATCCTTTCAGAGACTGTGTCTGTGATAGAAGTGACTGTTGTCTGTCTAATTAAGCAGTTCTGGGAGATATACATAAATAATAACTCTTTGAAAAGCTGTTCATGGGAATATTTCAAAATGATAAGATCTCTGGAACTTGATTGATTTTGATCACTGGCAGTGGTCATTACATTAGCTTTTGAATTAAAAGTTCAGATACGTGAGTTTTATTTTACACCTTATAGGCTGGTGGGGAATTAAAAAAGTGATAAAATGCAAAAAGAGTTTTTGACAGAAAGCATGATATTGCTGATCATATTCGATTGCAATTATCTCATCACTGATTGGCTACAAGCCAATTCAAAATACCCAACCCCAGCACTGCCAATGGTGTGCAATTTTTGTAGCTTTGAAGATAAAAAAAGAATATTTTTTTTAAATTTTGATTCTGATCAGTGAGGATATGAAAGTGACACACAGGAAATGAGAAGAGCTCAGTAGAGTGCAGACCTCTGCCAGGTGCGAACGACATCGCCAGCAGAGTGAAGATTCCGAACTGAAGCAGTCGTTGATCACTTGCAGTTAAGTGGAGAGAGCAGTGAGCTGTGAGTAGTGGTATAAAACAGAGCAGCCAAAAAAAAAGGATTTTCCAGAAATTGTGAATCACCGTGACCACCAGAGCATACACAAGTGTGCACAAAAAATATTAGGCTGATAAGTTCAGTTGCATGCAGGATTTACTAAGGACAGATACACACACACACACAACAAAATGCATAGTACCCTCCAGGCTTAGGCCTGACAGAGGTAATTATTCATTCCAGATGTAATTTTGCCATTTCTTACTTCAGTCTGATATGAGAAGCCACTCTTCCCAGCAAAGCTGAGCTCAGCAGAGGTCCAGAGGAGTGATGAATGGTTGGTGTTTTGGAGTCTGGGGTCCAGCAGGAAATGTCACTTTAGTCAGGCTGCGTTCCATTTCACACCCTCCGAGTGGCTTGCCTTGGTCTCCCACACATATGTACGAAACAGCAGGAGCTGCTTAAAACATAATTGTGGTCTTTAACGAGCAGGTGGTTCTCTGAAATGACAGATGAACGTGCAGAGCACTGAGACATTTCCCGAGATAATGTTGACTGAAGCTCAAGTTAGGCCCTAGCGACTTTCAGCCAGTCTCAACCGGTTTCAGCCGGTTTGCAGGTATCTACAGGTCGTGGCAGGTTTTGTCCAGTCATGACCAGGTTCACCTGTCACAGGGGGTTTTTACCTGGATGCAATGGGTGTTGGCCACCTGTCAGAGGTTGTGGCCTGTCATGCTCAGTTGGCCAGTCATCATTGGTTTCAGCTTGTAGTAGCAATAGCCGTCATCAACTCGAATTGAACAGATCTTCAGATAGAACATCTTCCCTCGCAAGTTTAAATGCACATAAATTTGAATATGAAAGCTCTGTAGAAGATGTGCTGTGAATTCAGTTGAATGACTCATTGTACAGTAACGGAGACCAGGCCTCCGGTTCCGCTTTATCTGAACGGAGAACTGTGGGTAAATGCGTCCTCATGTTCGAAGCACCTGCATGCAGCTGTAATGCCAGCTCCTGCCTCTATGCCCACGTCAGAGGACTACCCAGAAGAAGCATGAATCCTTAAAATGTTGTTTAATAAATAAAAACTGAAAAGATCAAAGGGCTTCTGCTATAATGTCACCTTCTTCTCAAGGTTTTTTTTTTTTTTTGGAGAAAATTTGCAGCCAGCCATGTAGATAAAGACAGGAAATGGGGTATCGCACGTGCTCAGTCAGATCATTGTGGCTGACTAGTTTTTTTCCCCGATCAGATGAGAATAAACTGCATTGAGGATATTTCAATTGTGGGCCAACAGAGGAGCGACTTTGGTCGGGGGAATCCATTATCATTTTGTCTTGTTGTCTTGGCCTGGAGTAAGCGAATTTGCCATATCCACATTATTTAACAGGAAATATTTCAGCCAATCATCTCAACCACATGACTCTATCAGCACACAGCATTAACTGAACTTGTCTCTTGCTGAACTTTAGTTTATTCATAAATTTAAAACATGTCATTATTTGAACCAATGCAAAAAAAAAAGAAGAAAAAACATGCAGAAAAATGTCGATAGTCAACTTAAACACCACAAACTCACATAAAAATTGAACACTCCCATAGTGCTGTTTGATGGTCAAGTAGTGCATGCCATGGAAGCAATCATTGCTATACTCACCACATCTGATCTTATTCTGGTTAAAAAAACCAAAGCCTGTTTCAGAGACCTTAAGAGCTGCATCTGTTGCTGAGCAGGCATAGTAACTTTGATAGCTCTGGTGATAAACATGATTTTGAGGAAATTCATGAATGGGAATAATATTTGAATTTGA
Source organism: Gymnothorax reevesii (assembly GCA_029721435.1). Lineage (NCBI taxonomy): Eukaryota > Metazoa > Chordata > Actinopteri > Anguilliformes > Muraenidae > Gymnothorax > Gymnothorax reevesii. The sequence continues at coordinate 46,785,492 of CM056586.1, forward strand.
ATGAAGTTTGGGTCGTGGGTTTTTTTGTGAGGTGGTGAGATTCTCTTTCATTTCAACATAAGCTACAATTTTATTGTCAATGACAAATAGTGGCTTCCAATACCTTTGTTGATAAGCGTTAAAAAACTCGATTGCAAAAAATCGCTCTAAAGAGAAGATGGGGGCGGAACAACCACTATGGAAAATTAGGAATACAAACTGAAACTGAAAAATGTGTTATGTTCACATGCATAAAAAGTAATCAGTCGTTGAGAAGCTCCAGTTTTCTGTGGGCAGATGAGAATCCCTCCAGTCTGTAATCTGTCCCTGACGGGGGTGGAATATTCCAGATTTCTGGGGGTGGAACAAGGCAACACTTTTCTATAATCTACGCAGAAAGGAAGCGCCGCAAATGTGTGGGATTCACAGGAGTGAAACGCATGCCCCTCCATTTATTCTTCCAAGAGACGCTTACGCAAGCTTGGTTGTTTTGGTTCGCGACATTTCACATTACACCACGTTTTCTCGCCCTCAGAAACCAAGACAACTGGAGATTAATGGTGTTAAACTGTCAGATTCAGGCCACAGGAGGTCCATTTATAATTAATATCAGGATACAAACAAGTACATGTTGTTACATAAGAAGGAAAAGGCTTTTTAAAAAAAAGCATCAGCTTCAGTTCATTCATGATCTGATCAGCATACAGTATTCCTGGTGGGGCATGCAGAGGTGCCAGAGCCTGTCCCAGCATGCATTGGGGAAGATAAAGGAACACACTGGAGAGTTTGCTAATCTACTGCAGGGCACACACACAAACGCGACACACAGAGACACATACGCGCACTCACACATATTCACCCACACAACAGGTAATATAGCCATAACATGCATGTCTTTGAAGTCTGTGAGGAAACCGACATGAACAGAAGGAGAAAACACACATACGTCTCACTAAGTGGAACCCCAGTATCACCCTGATCATGACATACATTGCAACGGAATCAATGCATCTAATTAGACTTGGGAGTCGGTTTACAAAAATGGTGTCCAGAACAAAATGGTTTGGTTACGAGGAGCACAGTGGTGGCAATTCTGGGTGTCCACAGCTTTAAGGGACACAAAATATATACACATGGGGGAGAGGCTGGTCTTGCACTATTCTTTCACGTGCCCATAAAGCCCTTAGCATAATGGTTTTAGGTGTTGGTTTTAGTGACGGATGCACTTAATGCACTTTAGCGCTTATGAGGAGGGAAATCTGGTCCAGGATGCGTCTTTAACCCAGGGATCCCATATGTGGGGTCATGAAATGCTGCTACTGTATTCAATCCTGTAGAACTGTTGCCCTTTTTTAATTTCCAGTTGAGATTCCAAGGTTTCCATAGATCCCAAATATTTCCTGCTGAACGAAAAGGAACTTGCACAAAATTATGCATAAGATGTAAATATTTTCCATTTTGTGCAACGCTGTGGCCACAATAACATGGCATCCTGGGTTTGAATATCTCTCTCTGTATAAGTGTGACATAGCTTCAGTGAAGCACTGTAACTAAGAGATACAGAATATGGGACAAGCAAAAATCAGAGTTTAGGGGGTTATAAATTTTTTCTTTCCACCCATAACTTAGGATAAATGAACCAACTGGCTCCATAAACCAGCAATGATTCAGTCACAGTTCAGACAATTGTGAACCATTTACTTTAGGGACAGGATAGAAGTCTTAAGCACTCTTTACACTTACAAAAAAATACACTATCCAACATACAACCATAAGCAAGGAGCCGGAATTCACCAGTGCGTTAGCGGGATCTCCCATCATTCACCCACAGCCTAATACGCAACCCATGCACCAAAAAGCCCAGAACTGGTTTGAACCCACAAACTTCTTGCTGTGAGGCAAGAGAGTGCTGTGAATGTTCACAGAAAAGCGCGGTTCAAATTAAATGCGCTACTGTACCATTGGCTGACACTGATGCAAAACTTGCAGGGTGTGAATCCAAGAATGTGTGTTGTTGCTCCAAAGGTTATTGGAAAGATTTCAATGTTGTCTTTAGCGGTGTGAAGTAAAAATTCACACCTTGTATTTGCATCCCACTGTGATCATTTCACCCTGCAGTAGGATAAATTGGTATTTATTTTCTTTTCTTTTTTTGTCACTGACACAGTTTTCTTCACTTTCAAACATAATTATTGGACTGAATGTCGCAGGAAGCCTTTCGGGACGCTTTTGTGGAAATTTTTTCGGCCTTTCGTACAAAAAAATGCGCAGTGCACCAATTCAAACTCACCCTGAGGAAATGTGTTTTGCTTTCAGCCAAGAATCACGGTAACGAGGCTCATTACCCCAGCCGGAGAGATGAGTACCGCATATGATGCTCAAATTAGGTGCTTAACCAGAAAATCAGATTCTTTAATAGCTCAATTGAAATTTAAATTTTGCGGTATGTACTATGCTGACTATGCGCAGGTGACTTAGGCAAAACACAGTCATGAAACCTCTTCACCTCAATAAATAATACCACTACTGCCACTGATACCACTCCCCCAGACACATCTGTTGCTCCTGCCATGTGCAATAATGTACACAGCGCATTATCGCAAATTATTCATCAAACTAAACTCTGCATGTCTTGACTTGCTACTTTGCATACTCATTGTACATACTATAGGCGGGAAGTTTGGAAGCAAGGCCAATACAGGTCAAAAATTTGGAAGCAACTTCAAGTTTCTCTTCACAATGCCTTTCTAAAAAAAAACAGTATGAAACTTATGGATTTTGGGATGTATTTACAGCATGATTAGACAGTCTCCAGACCTCTATCCAATTGAGCTTGTGTGGGATGAACTGGATTGATCTATCAGAAAAATGTGTCCCACGTATCTCATTGATGCACTTAAGAAAGCTTGGAATGCAATTCCTGGCACATGCCTTAAAAAAACTTGTGGAACGAATGCCTCGTATATGCCATGCTGTTGTTAAAGCAAGAGGAGGTTACTTTGAAGAAAGCAAAGTCCAAGCAAAAAAAAAGGGAAATACCTGATAATTTGAGTAAAAATGTATTCTGATAAGTGACTCTTTATATAATAATCATGTTTATTTTGTTGCAAAATATGCCAATGAAACAATTTTTTTGTACAAATTTGATCTTGCTTCCAAACTTTTGGCCTGTAGTGTATGTACTGATTTGTTAACAGTCAGTGAAGCTTCTGTCCCAGGTCTGGGGTTGGCATCCATGCACCTTTTAGGTGCACCGCATGCTATTGAAGATACGCGATGAGGCTTCAATCTCCTCCACGGACAAATACTCATACCTACCGGCAATTTCCAGTCCCCAGTTAGCCTGACATGAATGTCATTGAAGTGTGGGAGGAAATCCGATTACCCAAAGGAAACCCACGCAAACACAAAGAGAACACGCAAACTCCGCACAGAAATGCCCCAGGTAGGATTCAAACCCACAACTTTCCGGCTAAGAGGCAGCATTCCTATCCATTGTGCCCCCATGCCACACTCATGGCCAATTAGCTACCCCAAAACACATGGTGAGCCTCTGGCGTTAGAGCTGGAGTTGGTCCCCAGGTGCTACACTGTAGCTGCCCACTGCTCTTCAGTAACTGCAAAGGGCCAAATGCAAACTTTACCCCCATGGGGTTAAATAAAGCTCATATACCGCTGTGCTATGTTAATAACAGATGTGGTCTATCCTGCTGTTGGGGTGCTGGTAGTGAACAAGTGTGTTGTAAATCGCTGTAAATCACAGCGGGAGTAGCCTGCATGTCTTCATTCATTTGTTTACGTGCCTGCCAACTCATCAGCACGAGCATCATGTTTGTGTCATGAGCGTCGTGAGGCTGTCGTCTTCAAGGCTAAATCACCGAGCGTCTGGTGCAGAGGAGGTGCGCAGATTGTTTCAGACCCGCGAGGGTGGGTGGGGGGAGGGGATTTATGCTCTCGGGTCTCTTGGCTTCACCAAAGATCTGCAACAGCTGGAGGCACCAGCCTTCCAACAAACTGTCAGAGATGGGAAGGCCCATGGTGTGGTATCTGTGTGTGCGTGGGTAGTAAAGTGTGCATCCATATAAGTGTTTAATGAGTGAATGCATGCATACACACACGCACACACGCATACGCACGCAGGCACGCACACACACACACTCACACACACACACACACACATATGCACACACACTCTCATGCACGCACACACACGCGCACACACACACACACACACACACACACACGCAGGCACGCATATACACACACACACACACACACACACACACACACACATTACTGATGTGTTTTCCAATTATCGTATTTGGCAACTGCAGAGTTCTTGTCAATTTTTCTGACAGCAGGAAATTGAATTGCTATAGGCAGTTACAAGACGCTGGGGTCTGGGGGCTGCGCAAGCCCTCAGCAGGGTCCCAAGGGGCAGCGCCCCTGGGAACTACACATTTCACCAAAGTGATATGGTGAAATAAGCCAATCTACACAATCTGTAATGCATATATGACTATCTTAATGAAGTAAAAAAGAAGTGGAAAAAAAGAAAATTAACAAACTTATTTTGTGTGGACCCCCCACAGCTACATGCTTTACGAGAACTGATAAATGGTGATATCAGCCCATCTGAGTGTGCAATTCAAATCAATTATTACCATCTTAATGGAGGGAAAGGAAGTCATTAGAATTATTTTACCAATTCTTGAAATAAATCACTGACAATATGAACAATATTACAAAACAACAATTGTGAAAACCATGGTTTGACCTGCAGTATCAAGTTTAAAATGTTGTCGATAAGATTCTTTTTCTGCACCACATGAGTGTCCTCAGCTTTCAGCATCTTCTGGGCAATTCCACACGAGAGTTGTTAAAACAGCAAATTTTAAAAAGAGTTTTATATTAGATATATACAGTTTTTCATGTAGATGACTCATTGCCAAATCAGACACTGAAAACCATTTTGAAATATCTTTGACGGTCTTCTCAAAATTTAGATTTGAATTTTGTAATTTTTTTAAAGCTCCAAGACGAGGATCAAAGGTTATTTTTCCAAAGCTGACAACTCCTAAAAGATATTTAGCCATTTCCTAGTATTTACTGTATTTCCATACATTGGTAGCCAAAGTCATTGCAGGAAATTGAAACACACAATTCCAATGGCTCATTGTGAAATTTGTCCTTTTTCAATGATGTCGGCAACACAAATAACATTTATGGTACTAATTTTCAATTGTTTTGAGTATAATAAATTTAGTAGATTATCAGAAAATGTAATTCCTTTAGCATTTTCTAATTCTGTTACCGCTGTCTCTTTCTCATAAATGGCATCCTACAAAATATCTCTGAATATACCAGTCAATATAAACGTACCATGGCCTGGTCAACATCCTAGGCCACCAACTTAAGCTTAAAATTACTGCCTACCATTGCCAGATTTCAAAGAAATGCCTGTCAAAGTAAAGGCAAAAATAATGGCATTTTTCTGTTACCAACACTTTCACCTTCGTATAGCTTTCTACAAAATAGATGACCCCTAACTTTGTTTTATACAGCTCAGTAGGCATACCAGTGGAACTGCATCAGAGTAATATACAACTAAAAATTTGATAGGGATCATAGGAATTTTTTTGTGAAATGCAAATTTGGTAACTGCCACTGATGGACAATATATTGGATAAATGACATGCAGTCAGACACAAAACACATTTGCACGTGCATTTCATGACATTAAATGAGCGTGCAGCCTCACATTTTGGCTTTGACTAACACTTCACCAGTTAAACTTAGACGTGTGTGTTGCTTGTTGGTGAAAATTTGGAAGTTCCCAAATTTTTTGCATTACATTTAGCAATAACAATGTCTCCTAAACGTCTTAGACATTGATTGACTTCAGAGCAATAGGGAAGCTGCATCGGAATGCTTGATTCTGGGTTCTCACAACGTCGCGTTGCTAATGCACTTAACGTCAGCCAAAGCGTTGTGAACAGAGCATGGAACCGGCATCAAACGTTTGGTACAGCAGGACACCGTCATGGGAGCGGTCGTCAGAGATCGACTACACAACGACAAGACCACTTTCTCACACTTCAGGCACGACCTCATCCTTTCTGGATAGCCACCACCCTACGGAATGACCTTCAAAACGCCTCAGGGGTCAGGGTATCCACTCAGACGATACGGAATCGTCTTCATACTGCCGGCCTCAACACAAGACTAACACTAACCCTAACCCTAACCACCCATGGGTAAGACCACTGTCGTAAATTATCATGGTAGCATTTCTGGTTTCACTCATTGGGTGGTTTCACCCATTGGGATATTTTCCTCGAAACCTGGTTCAAGTACGGACCCGTTTCTGCATTTTTCAAAAACTGAAAATCATTAACTTTTGAGCTTATCGATACTGCTATTGAGTCTCGTGGGTCCCTTGTAATCAGTGGCGTGCACAGACATTATGGGGGGCAAGAGCTCAGGGGGGAGGGGGAGGGCACTTTCTTGCACACGTGGAACATGTTATTATAGTGTGAGATTAAAGAAATAAAATAAACATTACACGCACATGATCAATGCAATTCATGACTACTGTCATTCATCACAAGAAGGCACATGGGTAGCCTTTATGGGGATATTTTTCTCAGGCAATGGGGAACTGCCTGATTCTTCTTTATGTGCTCATTTATGTTGCCTAACAAAACCTACACAAAAGAAAACGTTCAGCTGAACAGATTGATTTGCAAAGTCGACGGACATTGTTTGTGGTGGTCGTCCTCACGTTATCTATCATTGTTTGGGCTATAGCATTAACCTAGCTAATCAGGTGACCAGTCGGCTAAAAAAGGCTCAGTTGTTTGGTGCTGTATGAGCAGTGGCGTACCGTCAGATGCCAGGAAGGCCTTCAGTAACATCACCCTTTCCCGGATAATTGCTCTTAAACTGTTTGCGATCAGGTTTGATTGATTAACAATCAAACAGTTAATTAACAGAATAGCCACCACCAATGTGTGACACGTAATGATTAAGAAATGCTAATTACAAAGGGATTGCCAGTTGGCTATGTTGATATAATTGATGTGAATCCGCAAGGATGACAATCTGCAAAAAAATCCGAAACTTTCGCGGACTTCACAGCAATTATTTTCGTCTTCACTCAGCTGTGCTACTACGCACTTTGGCTGTCACATTCAGAGTATATAGAACGGATTCTCATGGCTAATTGCTCAATGAACGTCGCAAATTAATTTACGCAAATTCAGAAATTATAAAGACGTAGGCTATTGATATTTTTTCCGTAGCCATTGGTGTGCGGAAGTAAGTTAAACACCGTATAATTTCGTAGTGCAATGTATAACACGGCTTTCAAAAACAAGTTAGATTCTCGTTGGTTCCTCCAATCAGTCTGAGAAACCGTTGCTAATTGGGGAGGTAAACTGCGAGAGGTGTCTGTCATTAAGAAGTGAAAGGTGAGGTTATTGCTGGCCCTGTGTTTCTGCCGACGGACCGTCACTGTGTATGAGACATGCTACTGCACAACAAAATGATTTCAGGTTGGGCTGTACGATTTCACTTGATCTGGGTGTTACCTGGCTGGCAGGGTACAAGACTGTGGCTTCCAGTCGCTCAGCTGATATGCACTGCGCGCGTGTTCACGTGACAAAGGAAGAGAGGTCGGAAGTGCATGAGGAGGTGGCCCATTTCGGGGCATTTTTTTCAGTAGTTTTTAATCACACAGCTTTTCTAAAGCATCGTTTCAACATTGGCCCCACTAAAGTGTTTATAATAATAAAAATAAAAAAATATAATCATTTAAAAAAAAAACGAAATTTCAAAAGGGCACTTTCATTGATAAAGGGCAAAGGGGCAAGTGCTGTAGCACCACCTAGCGTCTATTTGTGCACGCCACTGCTTGTAATGTTATGTCTCGAGTTGAGTTACATCATTTAAATGCAATCACTGGTGCATTGTTTGCCAGTTGTCTAACAAAGTCTTTCGGCAGAAAAACCTGAAATGCCAGCCAACAGGAATTACAGTACATGAAGACGAATCTGGGTCCCTTCTTTGCGAGGATGGTGGATCGTGCGAAGAGGTCTAAAGTTTGGCTACATTTTTACAAATGAAAAAGATAAGGAGGAAGCAAAATGCAATTTGTGTTGCAAAATAATTTATTTTGTAAAACCCCAAAAAAGCAATAACCAAAAGGCGGATGTTGCCGGGGTGAAGGCCTCACGTGTTCTTTTAGTCTAACTTTAATTAGAGCATTCTTCTGGCTGGTGTGAATCACAATATAATGGATATTTTTTCACCGTCCGAGGACGGGGCATGAAAGCGCAATGGTTACGATATCTGACTCCATATAACAATTAGAATACAAAATTTAGCAATAATCTCGTTAGAAATCTGACTCCAAATTAGAATTAGAATTGATAATTTTGAAACAGCATGCGTGAATCTCAGGGCAGTTACGCACCCAAACTCTGTCTGCGAAAACCATTGTCACTAAGCAGAACACCCCCTAGGGTTAAAATAGGCGTCTCTGCCTGGTCTAATTCGACGATAAATCCATTGGATAGAAGAGACTGTCATGGTAGCAACATCAGGCAAATGGCTCTGAGTATGAACGTACCACGAACCTAGGTTTATGCATATCAAAGGGCCCCTTAGAAAGATTAACCAATAGCTAAATCTTAAGAGCCGGTAATTTCATATCCCCTTAATAGGTAGAACCCAATCTCAATCTAACTTAGAAGTATCGCTACCTACACATGTCTTGGTAGGAGTCTCCCCTTAAGTCCCAATCGCAACAAGGCCAGAAAGAATTTACAATGAGAACACGCAGGCTGGAAAAGGAATAACAATAATTTAATTTACCAGGTAGGCACAACTTGAATCAAACAAATCAATGATAAGCCAATTACCGTTACATATAATTTAGAAGGATTTAGAGTATTTTCATACCTGGAAAAGATGAATGACCACGCGGAGCTAAAGTCGCTCCACGTGGTCGGGGAGAACTCAAATATTCCCCCGCTCCGCAGAGCAAGGCAACAGGTGACTTACCCCAAGAAGAGACAGAAAAAGAAGAGAAGCAAGAAAAGAAGCAAGAAAAAGAAGAACCCGCCCCCTCAGGATCTCGTACCTTTAAAGACTCCAAACCACACCTCCGAACAAGGTAGAGGGAAGGTTGGCCGAATCAGAGTTTTACTGGCCTAGGTGATAAGATAATTTGCACAGGGAGACTAGGGTAGTTGCTTGAATGAATCTTACAAACGAACCATAATTCCAAGGGAAATGAAACATGTTCCATTCAACTCCTTGGACTCCCCCGAGAATAAAGAGACTAAACATGATAGGAATGTGAGCTAAAATGATGCAGTTGTCATGGAAAGCCTTAAAATGGAATATTATAGCCCAATTGCGTTATCAATATACAAGAGGTTCCTTCCTAGGATATTGAACAGAAATATATTATGAATTTGATAGAGGTTAAGATCGTTTTAAGTAGCTTAAAAGTAACTGATCCTGACTTTAATTGAGAAGAGGTCTGTGAGTTTCAGAGGGCCAGAGCAAATGGCTCCAAACCCCCTGCTGGGCAGAACAAAGGAGATTCGAGGCAGGCAACAGAGCATCCAGGTCGTATAAGCTTGCTGTTAAATCAACCAAATTTTACACATGGAATGTGCCTGTGTTCCAACAATATGAATTGACACGTATTTTGAGTAAAATCCAGCCAAATCAAACTTTCAGGTTCTACAAATCCACCCCCTGGCCCCAGGGGACACAAATCTACCCATGGGGCCACAAAGGATTATTTGAATGGTCGATAGATTAAAAACGTGAGTATTAAGTATATTTAAAACTATAGAAGTTACTGACTAAGAGTAATGGAGTTTTTCATGACAGCTGCATCACTTGAGAAAAATGGATTGCTTGATTGGAAATTTAGAGAAGTCTGGTTTGGGACCTCAAAAGGAAGAGAGACCACCGGGGAATTTAACATAAAACATTGAAAAACTGGCACAAGACAAGAACGAAACATTTTAATTAAAAGTAATATTTGTTCTATGAGTCTATGTTCTGAAATTAGTTGATGTACTAACCGAATCAATTTTATTATGCCAAATAAATGAAAATGTGAAAAGTACTTGTTCCTAAAATCATGAACAATAGAGATCGCAGAACAAACCAGCACATAAACCAAAAACTTTCCCATTCTTGACTAGGGAAAGCAAAAAGATTATATGTGCTGCTAAAACTAAGTAACCATCCAATTAGAAAAACCCAGTGGGAAAAAATCCAATGGAGGTTACAATATCAAATCATTATAGGGTCTGATTAAGGTGCCATGTAAACGTACACAGTCAAAGACAAAAAACATTGAATATTTACATGAGAAAGTATGATGTGGTATGATAAAAGGAGAACTTGCAAATCATAAAGACATTCAGCAATTCTGTTACATGATATGATCCTGCGATCAACTGAGAGAGTGGGGTTGACACACATAATAGGCTGGTCAGAAGCAGTTTTGAAGAATTTCCAATAAAATTATGAAAAACATTAGAAAGAATACTTATGCAATGATCCAAATTAGCCTATGTAGTTTTACCTTACTTTTATGAACATAAGGCACACCATCTTTGGCCTTAAGCGTAAGGAACCTATATGCCCCAGCCCAATTAGTTGCCAGATTAGAAAATAGAATTTAATTGATTCCTCACGACCCATTTTTGTACCAACCCACACTCTTTACAAGTAGTTCACAAATCAACCACAAACACAACTGCAGTACATCCAAATGAAAATGTCCTCTATACTGTTCTGTTGTGAAGATGTTGTCCGAATCTTCAGCGGCCGCTCACGGTGGTGCACGTTAGTTGAGATTAGAGTGTGTGTCCTTTCAGTTGAGCAGAGGAGGAATGGGTTGTGTTTTGTCTGAGATGAAGATCCTGATATCAAAGTTAGTCGAAAGCATTATGGAGTTTCTGTTCCTTAGGTGAGTTTGGCCAAGTCCGGTCCTTGAATCTTTGGTGCCTGTATAGAGAAACTTAGAAGCATCCCGCCACATACACAACAAGATCAAAACACGACATGACCAAAGCAATGTTATTACTCCACCTGTAAGAATCAGAAAATGTTAGTTAATTGAAAACATTTGGGTGTGAGGTGCTCAGTGCGAGTTGAACTCTCCCTGAGCCAGCAAACTGTCCTGTAGGGAAGCAATAGATAAATTAGACCCAATGCCTGTAGTCACCCCACAATTCACATCTCCCCCGTCTGTGCAACCTTACGACGCTCCAAGGAGAACAGTGACTGAGGAGGTGCGAGTGACACCAGAAGTCCCATCACCCCTGCTTCAAAAGAGGAAAAACAGATGTAGCTAATACCACAATTTTAGATGAAACAATGCTTTATGGCCTTCCTTTCACACCAGGACGAACCACAGACAAACATGGAGGAGTGTAAGTGGTGTAGATGAGGGTACCCGTGTGTGTGTGGGCGCGCGTGTGTGTGTGTGGGCGCGTGCGCGTGGGGGTGTGAATGACGGCTGTAAAGTGGGTCTGAGGGGGTCTGTTGCCAAGAGCGGGTGTTTTATGGCCCCGCAATAGGGATGTTCGTCCACCCCCTGATGCTCTCTGGTGTGAAGACTGTAAAAGAAAGAACTATGCAGGGTGACTGTCTGCATAGTTAAGCCTGAAATGGCTAAAAAACACAAAAAAAAAGAAATCAAATCATGCGTTTTGTCAGAACGCAGGCCCAAACTTTACGTCTACTATGTTCTTGTTGAACATAGCTGACTCTGAAAAAGGGTGAAGGAGATCAGAGAGAAGGCAGAAGTAGAGGAAAGGCATGCTATAAAGAAATAAAGTAATTAATAGAAATATACCAATCATTGCCAAAAGTGACCTTAATTATCTGGTTCCAATACCTTGGGATGAATATAAATTAAATAAAATGAATTTTAAAACAGGAGGAAAATTCATCTCCCAAAAGATAATACATTGTAAGCAATTGAAAATTCAATTACTTACTTCAGTAAGGTTATAAATTGTCCTTCCAGTGAAGGCAGACAATATAGACATAAAATCCCATTAGGTATTTAAAACTTTAGATGTTATTTGATACACAGAGGCAATGACGATATTCAAATGGTCAAAAAAAATATTAATTTAGAGCAATGCATTTGGTGGTTCGTTAGATCCACACAAAACGCAATCAAATTAACCGGTTACTTCAAACATAAGGTTAGAAGGCAAGTAAGCTTGTTAGTGGAAAAGCCACTCTCAAGATGGCGGTCACAGGCAGGCACTTGATTGTACCCCATGCAACATAACACTGGTTCCGCCCTCCTTTCGGAAGGAAGGTCGGAAGTCAATATTAAACCGCGGCAGTCATTGGCCGAATTGAAGGGCGCCATTTTGCTCGCATTCAGAGTGAGGACTGTGTCAACCAACCAGCTAACAGGCTACGGGCCACGTCACCCTATTACACGGATTGGCATGGGGGCTGTACCAGCCAACCAGCTCACCGGCGAACAGTCACGTGACCCCGTGGGCCGGCTAGGACTTCCCCCTCTGAGGAAGAACCAGCCCACAAGCAAACTCGACCAACGGCGACTCCCAGATGAAACCACGTCATATTCCCCAGGAATTCGAGCCAAAATGGCGGGCCGTTCAACTTGATAACCTTTTGTGCAAAGGCAATATGGCAGCTTCAATGTATACTATAGAGAAGCTCAAATTTAAAGCGAATTTCAAAGCTGCCATTTCAAATGCTCAATTTGGCGTAAATTGCAAAAATATTCAACATCTCCAATGATAAGCTCTTACGCCGTTATGCTTAAGACAAATGCCCAAACCGCCCAGCCCAGTTGCATAAGCACAAACACTCGGCGACCTGAAAACCCACGTGTCACAGCACAACAAGCCCTAGCTCACACGGAAGCCGCTGAATATCTTGCTTGCGGAAAGCCGCATAACAAACCTATTCAAGAATTAAATCTATTCACTGTCCGTGTCCAGAAAGACTGTTGGCATGAAAACTTATCGAATTTACACAACTTCAAAAGTCCACATGGTGCAGACTGCAACCTAATTTAAACTTTGAATACGAATTACAATTTTTCGAAATGCCGTTTGCAGCTCTCAAGGCGCAAGTCAAAGGAGCGCACCCACGGGGCAGTGAAATCGTATTAACTTTGCACAAAGTTTAACAAGACAAGAGAATGGAAAACATTCGCCAACTCAGCCGAACTAATGAGGCGAGTTAAAGCACTAACAAACATACTTGCCACTACCACGCGATTATTACGAGAAAAATACGGAAAATCGATGATATTTCGAAGCTCACTTCGCTTCCCCTACAAACAAGATTCATTCAAACAATAACTATCAATAGTGGGTCAAGATTACCTGAACAATTCCCGCAGGACCTTGCACCAAATCCATCAAATATATACAACTGCCGATTGCTTTCAGTACACCTACGTAAACCTTCAAACGCAATATAGTTACACCACTTTCCGGTAGAAGTCAAGAGTATTCAACCCCTTCGGTGGCAAGCTTAATCTCTGCCATCGCGCAGCAACGAAACGCGTCCACCCAAGGATGCCGAAAACTCCGACTGCACACAGAAATCCAATCACTTCCAACTTGCCATTAAACCTTCTACTTAAAGCACGAAAATACCAAATGGCCCAAATGATTCTGAAGACACAGCAGTCAAGAGATAACGGAAAACAACGTAGTTTATACAAACATTTCCTCTATTTCACTTCATTCTCTGATCCCGGAAAGATAAAATTAAAACATGTGTCTGGTTTCTACGGTCCCAGGCCTATGGGGGATATCTCGATCCCTTAGCATCGGTCTTTTATGCGGTGAATTTTAACGAAGCAAAAAACACAGCATTACTTACCGAATTCGGATGACTGGTAGAGCCGTCCGGATCGCACAAACCAGGATCACCTCGGATGTATAGATTCACACACCAGCCAGCGGAAGGCAGAACACCTCAGAACGCGTTTGTAAACAAAACCTGCACTCACGACCATAGGCTTCGCCAGTATGGTACTCAAGCCATTACGCCGCAAGATGCAAAGGTTTTCAAAACGACAAATTACAGTTTAAATAATTATTAGACTATTTACGCGGGGTCACCAGCTGTAAAACCCCAAAAAAGCAATAACCAAAAGGCGGATGTTGCCGGGGTGAAGGCCTCACGTGTTCTTTTAGTCTAACTTTAATTAGAGCATTCTTCTGGCTGGTGTGAATCACAATATAATGGATATTTTTTCACCGTCCGAGGACGGGGCATGAAAGCGCAATGGTTACGATATCTGACTCCATATAACAATTAGAATACAAAATTTAGCAATAATCTCGTTAGAAATCTGACTCCAAATTAGAATTAGAATTGATAATTTTGAAACAGCATGCGTGAATCTCAGGGCAGTTACGCACCCAAACTCTGTCTGCGAAAACCATTGTCACTAAGCAGAACACCCCCTAGGGTTAAAATAGGCGTCTCTGCCTGGTCTAATTCGACGATAAATCCATTGGATAGAAGAGACTGTCATGGTAGCAACATCAGGCAAATGGCTCTGAGTATGAACGTACCACGAACCTAGGTTTATGCATATCAAAGGGCCCCTTAGAAAGATTAACCAATAGCTAAATCTTAAGAGCCGGTAATTTCATATCCCCTTAATAGGTAGAACCCAATCTCAATCTAACTTAGAAGTATCGCTACCTACACATGTCTTGGTAGGAGTCTCCCCTTAAGTCCCAATCGCAACAAGGCCAGAAAGAATTTACAATGAGAACACGCAGGCTGGAAAAGGAATAACAATAATTTAATTTACCAGGTAGGCACAACTTGAATCAAACAAATCAATGATAAGCCAATTACCGTTACATATAATTTAGAAGGATTTAGAGTATTTTCATACCTGGAAAAGATGAATGACCACGCGGAGCTAAAGTCGCTCCACGTGGTCGGGGAGAACTCAAATATTCCCCCGCTCCGCAGAGCAAGGCAACAGGTGACTTACCCCAAGAAGAGACAGAAAAAGAAGAGAAGCAAGAAAAGAAGCAAGAAAAAGAAGAGCCCGCCCCCTCAGGATCTCGTACCTTTAAAGACTCCAAACCACACCTCCGAACAAGGTAGAGGGAAGGTTGGCCGAATCAGAGTTTTACTGGCCTAGGTGATAAGATAATTTGCACAGGGAGACTAGGGTAGTTGCTTGAATGAATCTTACAAACGAACCATAATTCCAAGGGAAATGAAACATGTTCCATTCAACTCCTTGGACTCCCCCGAGAATAAAGAGACTAAACATGATAGGAATGTGAGCTAAAATGATGCAGTTGTCATGGAAAGCCTTAAAATGGAATATTATAGCCCAATTGCGTTATCAATATACAAGAGGTTCCTTCCTAGGATATTGAACAGAAATATATTATGAATTTGATAGAGGTTAAGATCGTTTTAAGTAGCTTAAAAGTAACTGATCCTGACTTTAATTGAGAAGAGGTCTGTGAGTTTCAGAGGGCCAGAGCAAATGGCTCCAAACCCCCTGCTGGGCAGAACAAAGGAGATTCGAGGCAGGCAACAGAGCATCCAGGTCGTATAAGCTTGCTGTTAAATCAACCAAATTTTACACATGGAATGTGCCTGTGTTCCAACAATATGAATTGACACGTATTTTGAGTAAAATCCAGCCAAATCAAACTTTCAGGTTCTACAATTTAAGGGGGGAACACAACCTCCTTGGCCAAGCACATCCACATTGTGTACCAACTTAAACAAAAATGCACAACCTTCGATTGTCTTACGGTTAAAAAAACTCAGTCAACTTCGCCTGCTGTTGCTGTTGGCCAGCCATCCTCTTCGTTCAAAGCAACCGCTGTAAGCACACCCACTCTGTAGCAACTCCCGTTAATTAAAAATACACTGGCCTTTATGGCTAATTCTGCATGTATTACTTAAGGCCCATTCAGACCGGGGCAAAGCAAAAAAGCTGCATGGATTTGCGGAGTATTCGCTGCACGAAAACCATACACACCGGACTTGGTGCGAAATTCCGCGATATCGCGTTCCAATTTCGCACAACAGACAAACAAATCCTTGGGATATTTAATCAAATTGGACTGTGAGGACAAAAGCAGCGACGATGACATTTTTTGTATGTATCTGGACGATAACCTTAAATGACCTCTACTTTTGCGCGACAGACGATCATCACCGTAGCCACCGAGCGTTTTCATTATTGATGTCCAGAGCTGGTCTTTCAGATCGTTGTTCAAGTAATCATCCCGCCTCTAGTTATAGAGAACAGGATGCTGGAGAACAATACTGATGAGACGCTCTCCTTTGTTTGTCACCATACTATGCTATGTACTGAGTTTGTATCTAGTTTATGTGACTTTGCAGTTTGAGGTTTGACTGCTGAATCGTGAATAGAAACAAAGACCATGCATGTTATTAGCTGCGCTGCACTGAATTCGCACTGTATACAGTGCGAGGAGCTCGAGTGCATGTGTGTGCGAGCACAAGGTGGAGAATTTGGACCTGTAATTCAAGATTTTGATGGAGAAATGTGACCACAGCTCCAGAGGGACACTAAAACTGGATATTTTGCTTTTGCATTCTCTTTATAGTCCATGTGCATTATAAAAAATGTATTTATTTTTTTCCCCCTTTTATTTATTGATATTTACCAAAGCAATAGCCGGTAACTTTGCGTTTCACAGCCGGAAAAAATAACCGGTTACCGGCAATTAACAAGAACCCTGAAGACACTGTTTCTCTCCATACCTGATCGAACAGCGATGAAATCATGGGCGAAATTCAGTACAGAAAAATAATTTACTTATTAATAGGCCAGTGCTTCGAGTTGATTGATCAGGTCTGCGTTCCAATGAAATACCACCTTTCACTCAGTATTGCGTCGGTTGATTTAAAAAAAAAAAAGTGGCACTCGGCAGTTAAATAGGCAGCGTGCTGCTCAAGCTATTTGCGTGAGAGTGGGACAGGTATGCACATATGAATAATATTTATTTAAACACACCAAATACGAGTCCAGATGAATAATTCTCTTCTTACGTAATCGGGGAGAACAAGCAGCACCTGTTAAGTGTAGAGTGCTCTCGGAGTGAACCTTTTGTTAATTATGAAAACGTCTGAGAACAGGTCAGGGCTAATAACTGTTTTTGAGGACGTTTTGTCACAATTCTCAATTCTGGTTCTGCCACTGTGCTGAATTTAGCTCATGATTTAATCGCTTTTCCATTGCATATGGAGAGAAACCGTGTCTTCACTTGCCAATTACGTTAATTGGAAAACGCATCAGTAAAAGAAAATGATTCAGAACTAGCCAGGACTAATTGTCACAAAGGGATGTGTCTGCCCCCCCCATTTCCCGGTTCTAGAACTGCCACTGCACCCTTGCACTCAAGCTGTTCTCGTTTAAGTTTGCATGATTAACAAACAAACAATTTCTCAACCGAACTTCAAAGACCAATACATGGCTTATAATAAGAAATGATCATGAGAAAGTGATTGCCTATTGCCTGCATTTCCTCTATACTTAACTGCCATTGTAAGGATGGCATTATAAATGCAAAAAATCCAAAACTTTCACTGAGATTGTAGTATTTATTTTCGCCATCCAATCAGTGCTGTTTCACAAGCTCCTTGAGCGCAGAAATTATAAAGACATATTGATACACTGCCCGGCCAAAAAAAAAGTCACCGTTTGGAAATTAATGGACAAATTCTATAATTGGATCATTATTGCGGTTATTAATATGTTTCAGCCGGCAATAATCATTTTAACCCTGACTGATGAAGTGTGTCCCGACTAATTTCTTAAAAAATCATGTCGGAAGGCACAGCCCTTGATGGTGGAAAAGATGTTACAGTATTTCAGAACGGGCAAGTTACTGGCCTGTATTTATCAAAGAAAACCATGAATGACAAAAACAGGTATGAGGAATCATTTTCACAAACAAATTTGCCACCACAAAGTCCTGCCTTAAACACATTAAAAGTTATTGGGATGTGCTCAAGAAAAACCACCGAGTGGTTCAACCATTATGTCGAGAAGACAAGATCTCGGCCAAAAAAGTTTGGAATTTCTGATCGAAAATAAATGTTCTGGCATTGCATATAGTTGTCAAAACAATGACAAGATGAATATGCACTGTAATCAAAGCTACAGGGGTTCCAGCTAAATATTTGAGTGTTCGACTTTTTTTTTTTGGCCAGGCAATGTATTTCATGTTGTCATTTATGTGCAGAAGGGAACACCTTAATATGCTATCGAAAGAAAATTAGACCGTCGTCAGTTCTACTGATTAGTCTGTGCAACTCTTGCTAATTGGGAGAAGTAGACTGCGAGAGGTTTAGGTTACTAATCCCTGAAGGGTGAGGTTTCCGAAGGCCTGTGACACTGCTGACGGACTGCTACTGCTGTGCTGTAAGGATGCTCCTTGGGTACAGCCCTGAAAAGGCACATTTGGGCTCTTTTGCTTGCCCTGTCGTCATGCGCTTCCAGTCTTTGGTCAATGCAGTATGAAGAACATAGATGGTTAGATGGATACCAGCTACAAGAGCGGGAAGAAAAAAATCAGGCTGCGTACCATGGAACATCTTATATAAGAGTCCAGGATAATGAAGCTAGCAGGAGCTCTACAAATAAAAAGGACACTGTCATGCTACCAACAGCAAAACGTAAACACTTTTCAGAATATACTGTATGTACACTGAACAAAAATATAAATGCACAAAGTGATTTTTTTCTAAGCATTTTTTATCAATCGGGAAACATTTCAACAAATCAATTATTATTTTATTCTTGCCTTAATATTGAAGCAACACAACAGAAACCTGACTAACAATTTACTGTACACAATTCATGAGTTTTCACAGCCTGAACCCAACAGGGGTCAGTAGGCAGAGTTCACAGCACTCAGTTATGAGTGAGTCCACCATTGGCATCACGTAAAGCGGTAAAACTCCGGCGCATGGAGTACATAAGGTTGCCAATAGTGGCCTGTGGAATGTTGTCCCATTCCTCTGCAGTGCAACTCGGAGCTGGCATCAGCGTAACGCTCGCCCACACATCACCATACGCATTCTCTGCCATCAGCAAGAAACAGTTGGATTCGTGATTCTCCACCGTGCAAGTGTCCAGCGAAGGCTACGGTTGGCCCAGTCGAGTCTGTACCGATGACGGACGGCGGTCAGGTCGAGGCCTCACTGCGGTCGGCGGGCTCGGAGGTCTGCCTTTGTCAGGCGATTTCGGACATTCTGAGCTGATACCCGCCTGTTGTGCAGTCTGACGGTCTCCTCAGCCGTCCTGATGGCTGGTCAAAGCTGATCATGCAGGTGCTGGAGTCGCATGTGCCAATCCTGTGTGGGCGTGGTCACACGTGGTCGTGGGGCATGCGGACGATTCACCGTGCTGCCAGTCTCTCTGAATCAACTTCTCAACCGGCTGATGGTGAAATGACACACATTCAAGTGTGTTGACACCACTGTCCCAGATATCCCAGCATTCAGCATGCCAATGGCTCACTCCCTCATGACTAGTGACATCTGTGGCATTGGGACTTGTGACAAAAGTGCACATTTTGCAGTGGCCTTTTATTGAACCTAGTGCAAGGAGTGCCTGTGCATTGGTCATGCTGAGTGACCAACTCAATGTTATGCTGTATGCAGATCAGGGGCAGAATAACTCAGTGAGTGAGTAATCTCACAGGGAGTAGTCAATGAGAAGTGGGTCACCAGAACTGAGCAAAACAAGTCATTTGGGACAGCAATAAACACTATTTGTGGGCATATTTCATTAACTCGGCATTTTTGGTTTGCGCATTTATATTTTTGTTCAGTGTATGTAAGTATGTGTACACTTCATGTATATATGCATACAAGGCTTGTTTCCATGACAACTTATCTCCAACATATTAGGCTGAAAACATTATGCCCAGTTTCTTGAGAGCACTCTATACTGAATGAGCTCTACTGGGCTTTTTAGACACACAAAAAGGACAGATCTGCATTCAGATGAGCTATATGTTTCTCTTAGGAGCAGAGAGAGGAAGCACACAGGAGATCAGGCCTGACCAATCACCAAGAAGTCTGCATCTGAGGGGCTTTATGGTAACCAGCTGAGAGATGAAAGGGGGAGAGGAGATAAGAGTTTGGATGTTAAAAAAATACATTCAACGAACGCATTAAAACCAGAGGGAAAATTCACCATCTGGAAGCTTCCCTATGTCTGTCGGCAGTTCAGTTGTCGCAGCCATCAATGGTCCCCCCCCCCACAGAAGACTGACACTGGCGCTTAGAAACGAAGCGGCAGCCTGTTCGCGATGAAAGGCTCCGATGGCATCTGAGATTTCTCTGAGAATCCTCTGATGGTAAAAATTAACATTTGCTTTCTTTCCCCTTTCCTTGAGAGCTTTGTCACTCCTCGGAGAAGAACAAAACAAAATAAAGAGCGATCTGCTTCGGTCTGTGGATCAGCACGCTGTCCTTCGGCGGCAGTTTCCTCAACGGAAAAAAAAATTTACCGCCTCACAGATTCTTCATGGAATCCATGTCAGAATCCTGTACTTTTGATGAGACAGACTTTAGTCAGTCACGATCAACTATAGCAGGCCAGTGTTGGATGATATTAAGGTTCCATTTCATATAGTATAGAGTCGATTGTATGAAATGGGCCGGGATGCTCAGGTATGTACCTTTTTTGCAGGTGTGTGATTTCCAGAATGCTAAGAACAGGAGTCAAAAGCGGAATCAGAATGACCAGGTTTTTATTATCAGGCTGACAATCCAAATCTGCAACACAGTAAACAGAACCATGCAGGAAAGGGAGATCGGAGTCGAGGTACAGGCCGGGGTCAGAGTCACTGCGAGCAGTCACTGCGGGAGATGAATCAGGGCAAAGTCAAGGAGTTGCAGTCAAAACCAGGATGTCGGTCGGAGGGGAGTAGGGGCAGATGAAGAGGGCAATGGTGAGGATTGGGCAGACAAACTAAAGAAGCAGGGAGACATTTTAAAAATACGAGGTGGAGCAGGAAAACGCAGGAACAAGGAATACGGGGAAATAAATGCGAGAGCAGTGATTAGTACAAGGAGGCACAAAGACAATCTGGCAAAAAACATGGAAGCCTGAGGAACTAAAATACATAGAGATAACGTGAGGAATTTGAGAGGGAGGTGAGAGAGGGCTTGCGGAATGCAAAAGAGAATTAAGAAGGTAATGAGATGACCAACCAATCACAAAAGGACTCATGAAGCACGAGCGCAGGATGCAGTAGGCACGAGTACTGATGTTTTGTTCAGTATGCACAGGGTGAAAGGTTGGTTATAGTCCCTGGACGGGTCATTAATAAACCGCAAGGCACACATACAGCTCTCTCAGATACTCATACCTACAGGCAATTTACAGTGTCCCATTTTCCTGGCTTGCATGACTTCGGACTGCGCACGGAAACTTCGGCTGCCTGCAGGATATCCACTCAGACACTAAGAAAACATGCAATAAACCCTCTCAACACTCCAAGGCTCTCGGCCCTGATGCAAACCGTCTCTCAGTCTCTCAGAGATCCTGCTCTGCAGAAACAACCTGACTGAGTGGAGCAGAGGAGCCATGGGCCCTGTGCAAGAGATTTGTGAAACCAAACTATCATTATTATTATTGTTATGATTCTGTATCTGTCTTCATTTTGTATTTATTATTTTTCATGTTTATTTATTCATTCCATTACTGCATTGCACATTGTCTCCCCATTGTCTCTTCGGGTGATTTCGGAAGTTTTCCAGTATTTCACAAACTTCCTTCAAGTCTCGTTTTACCTTCCTTCCCGTTTTTCTGAAATGACCATATTAATTAACTGCTAGGCTGTTTAGTTAGTACTGGTAATTTTACTGAAGACTAATCCCTTTGTCTGTTCATAAACTAACCAAATAATATTCACGTATTTTGATTAGATGTGTAGATATCGCTGTTTACTAATATAACTAACTCTGCCCTGCTCTGCTCTGCTCTGTTCTGTAACTCCGCCCCTTTTGCTTTCCCTGTGCTCCGCTTTGATTACAGCTCAGGCACCTCAGGTGCGCTTCTCTCTCCGTCCTGGAATCTTAACTGTGCACTTAGATCTCCTTGACCGGAGCTGTTTATCTGTCATAGGTTGTCTGTGTTGATCCTGTCCGTGTTTTGGGTTTTGCCCATTGTTTGTGGTTTAGGGCTTCCCCATGTGTGCTTACCTCTGTAATTAATCTTATCCAATTCACCTGTTCCCTGCGTAGCATGTGACTTCCCTCTTGTCTATTTAGAGTCTTCACTGCAGTTCATTCCTTGTCAGAACGTTGATCATTTCACATCTGTGCAGAGCTCCTCGTATCCCTTTTGTTGATTACCTCTTCACAACAGTTTTGCCTGACCTCGAGTTTGCCGTTGCCCTTCTGTGCCTGTTTTGCCTTTTTGGATTTTGACCTATTTCTGTCTGACCACGTTTCCTGTTTTTGGATGCCCTGTGTATGACCTTCTGCTCTGGATTACGACTACGATTTTGGCCTGCTGTTTATGTACCGTCACACTTCTGATTTACTGGTTTTGACCCCGGCCTGTCTTGTCGACTTTGCTTTTTGGATTTCGCTTTTGGCTTGGCAATCCTTGTGTCTTCTGGTCCTGACCCATTTTGTAATAAAGGTTTACAAGTTTTGGATTATCCCTGAGTTGTGACTGGTTTCTCTGAGTGCATCGTCACAATTATTATCCCTCAGCTGACAAAAGTCATGGAGAGGTATTGTCGTGGTGAGCGGTGTTCGTACGTCTCTCTCGTTTCCAGTGGTGGTCCATGACAAAAATTACAGAGGAAGCCAGAATGAACAACGAATTTAATTCAGTGTTTATGTGTTATTTTCCTGCAAACAAATTAGCCTACTGTTACAGTGCCTTTATTCTACCGACTTTCATTCATTTTAGTGAAAAAAAAGAGGTTAAAAAAGAGGACAGCGTGTGTGAGAGAGAGTGAAAGCGCGAGGGAGAGCTGTGGATGCGCGCTTCGGGCTGTGCGCGTGCTTATGGCTCTGGCACACAGTAATGTGTGATAAGTAAGAGGAAGCCCATGCAAAGCTGGTAAACGTCTCGTAGCTTTATTACAGCAGAAAGCTAAACACACTACGATCAGACGGCAATTATGACAAGATCTAGACATAACAAAAACATTTTAGCCATTGCATTCACAGACAGTATTAATGAAGTTCCGTTTTGTGGATAATGCTTTTTCTCTGACTCATATTTTATTAATTGGCAACAAAAGCATTTGCAAGATAGCCGTGGACTATTGTACAGAAACACAGGCAAACCTCTTCCACCAACATTTAGAAGTAACAATGTCATATGTGGCAGCCTCTCAACTGAAATTAACAAATCACAAGGATGCCCAATATTCATACATCCAAAAACACACTCAACTTGGATGCAAAACCCGTGCGCAACATCTGAATTACATAAACTAAATATAAAACACATAGTTACAAAGGTTTATATAAAAATTGATATCAACTGTGCTGCAGCGCTATCAACTGTAAACCTTACAGCTGTCAGCTGATAGTGCAGCTGATGTCAGCGGACCTAAATGCAGTCTCGGTAAGGACTGAGGGTATAAAAAAAACAGTAGAGCTTAGCCATCATATTCTGAAATCCACTTGACACGACAAAAATAATAAAGAATAAAACACCACATTTTATGCTTCACATAAGAAAAATGTGACAACAACCCGGTGATCAAAAAGGCCACGGCGGGCCATAGGAGACATGGCCAGCAGAAAAGCCGGTTAAGCTCGGCACTTCCTGTTAGCCACTCGTTTCTAGCATAGTTAGCTTCACGAAAAGAGCAAACTTTTCCATCAGCTCTGCCCTTAGTTAAATTGAGCTTTGGAGTCGGCCTACTGTCCCACTTGACTTTTAGTTGAACCTCAATAGGAAGTTTTGTGAAGTCATTTTTTACAAGAAACTCAAATTCCCTGTCACCATCCATTTTCTGACTTAATGGCTATACTTTCTGTGTGGGCTGGCTGGTGCCTGGCGGGACGGTTGAATCAGTGTGTGTATTTTCCGTAACAGTTTGTGATTGGTTGGAAGCCAGATTTGATCTGGCCTCCCTCATTTTTTTTTAATGATGCATCAACTATTAAGCGATGAGCCTTACTTCAATCTGATTGGCTAATACAGGCTGTTTTTTTTCTAAGGGAGGCAAAGTGAAGCTGGCCTCCGAGCTGACAGACAGGGCGGAGGGCATGAGACACGAAGAGTAAGACACAATGAGAGCTTGACAGGAGGGGCGCTGTTTTGCTCCTCACGCTCAGCCAAAGCAGAAGTGCGCTGATGTAGTGTTTTGACAAGGAAATGACAACAATATAAAATACATTGTGGTGAAGCTTATTTTTATTTTTTCTTTCTTGCAACAATTTTTGGGGAAGCCAGGTTTCCCTTGGCCTCCGTGAAAAACCGCCACTGCTCGTTTCTGGACGATAGCTGAAAAAACGCCTCGGCCAAATGCTCTCATTTTCTGGTGGTATGTCGGGGGTGGTTAGAGGAAGCTCCCTATTGATTTCTGTCCAACTTTGGTTATCAATATGGCCACCATGGCAGGGGAAGCGCAAGGCTAAGGGGTCCCGCTTGCAACACCGCGCTTTTATTATTATTAGTCGTAGTGGTATTAGCGTTGTAAAAGTAGCGGTAGATTTTGCAATAGTTCTGGTAGTATTCATCGCTCGAAAAATGAAATGCCCAAGCTTAAAATAATTGCAGCTCACTGCGTAGGTGTAGCATGTGTGGTCTGTGATTTTGCGTGCTTCTACAGCTGTGACACTGATAATATAAATATTTGGAGCGCGCTGGAGAGTTTCAGCTGCTGAGCAGAGCAGAGCTCTTAAATGAGCCGGAGCGCACAGGACAGATCAGGCAGCGTTAACCGGAGGGCTCTTTGTTTTATATCCGGCTCCTGTTTGGAGCGTGACCTGTTACAGCTGTACTTGCACGCCTGAGCTACTAAAGCGGGTGAAGAATGTTCTAGAAGTGGAGAAGAGTGCTTGAGAAACAGAGGCACTTGTGCTGCCAAACTGAAATAAATCAGAATCATATCGGATCCCTGCCTCTCCAGATAAAACTTATGACTTTGCACTTAGCATGAAGCAGAGGAACATGATGACATAATACTTAGTTGACTAAAATTAGACATAACTTCAAATAAAGACATTTGACGAGAAACCAGAATGAGCCAGAATTTGTTCATCATTTTGTGCCAGAATCTGCTTATATCCTCAGGCCTGCAGTGTCTACATTAGGCATTTGTAGGGTAATAATAAAAGCTGAATTGTCTATTAATTACTTTCCATAATCGTCCACTTGGCCTCCTTCATATGTACTTTTAAAATCAATAACACTCTGAACTGAGCTTGTGGCACTTCGGTAAAATAGGGCTTTTTAAAAAATAGAAAAATAAAATTCTTCACTAAGACTGAAAAACCGCTTGCAAAGCTGTTCATTAAAATCTTGTTCTCGATAAATGAGGCGATGTTGCCCAAAGGCTTAGTTTAAAGTAAAAATGCATCAGCGCTATTTCATTTATTATTTATTTTTTTTGTGATGATGGCTCTGGTTTTTTTTTTGCGCTTCATTAGATGTGAATATGTTCTGCGGATGGGGTCAGTGGTGGGGAGGGAGGAATGGTAATTTAGGATACTGATCATCAGTCACTGCCGCCCCAACCTCCAACACTGTCAGCCCCTGGCCTTACCCCCACCCACCCTCAGGTGCGTGTGGACACAGAAATGAGCTGACTCCATGTAGGGGTTGGGTGGGGGCTGGGGGCGACTGGCTTGCGTTCACACTCACGGTTCTGAGAGGGAGGCTGGAAATTAATCAGGGGAGGCCAGGCTCACCACACTGCCAGCAAAGCCTGAATAATTCCAACCCATTTACCGGGGAAAAATATGGGACCCACGAGCCCCAAAAGATAATGTTGCCTCAATGCTTACAGTCCTTGGCGATGCCCTGGGGAGAGAGGGAGAAAATTGCATTGCTGGGGCACAAAATAATGTACTTTGTCTTATTGCTGAGGAGGCGACCGTACCGACGAGCACTTTCAGCTTACACCTGCTGTAATGTGGGATGCAAAATATAATCTCTTCCTGGGGATATGTGAACAGGGTGGGAGAGGAGCACATATGAACAAAACCAAGATGTGAGTGATCACTTATTAAAATTTTATGTTAACATCAAACATGCTTTTTGCTTTGCGATGCCCTGGTTTCTGTAAACACATTCTGGTCCATGTTTTGACAATGGAAATGCAGTCAGGAAACGGAAGACCTAACGGTATCATGGATCGAAACTGACTCAATTCAAGTAATTTTCTGACAGGGGACGATAGTGCAACTGTGGCGCTGTTGTCAAAAGGGTTGGTTGAAGACAAGTTGACAAACCTGGGGGGGGGGTTCGAAGAAGGCCAATTAGAATACTCCCCTTCATTCCATTTTAACCCAGTGCATTAATGCCATAGCGTACTAGCACTTTCATCACTCCAAAGTAACAATGTAAGGAGGCATTTGGGGGGGTCGATGTCGATTCACCAGCATTTTGTATGAAAAAATTTGGCCGCTTTAAAGCTTATAACTTTAATTTCAAAAGTTATAAAGTAACCCCTTTGCACAGATACAGACGCCGGCATCCGTAAATTCCCAAATAATTCTGCTATCGAATTTTCGTTTTGCTTCACTGGAATAATTTTCCAGAGTCCCTGTGACACAAATACTGAGTTATTAGGCCTAAATAGGTTCATGCGTAACAGGAAAAAAGTGGCATTATTTATACTCTACGCAAAGGGGTTAATATGGTACAAAATGAAATAGAAAATAGGAAGGAAACAGATTGTGTTTATTTGCTAACAGCTCAGTGAGCTATGATTCGGTCCCATGAAACAACCATGGCGTTTGCATGAGAAGGTGGTATGGGTGGGTGAAAATGCAAACAAGGTCTGTGACACAAAAATTGCCCAGTGCCAGCTTAATGTACTGACACTCCTCCATTTGTGCTGTCTGACCCCTTGAGGCACAAAAACTTTTATTTTAGAGCAGGAAACTACCAAACAAAGGTTATAAAGATGCAATTTGCAACAGACAAAATTGTGCATAACATTGCTGCCATACGCTTTTCCATTTGTGAAGGCCTGAAAAAAGAGCACTTTTTATAGGGGGGTATACTGGATTTGCTTTGTCTGTCCGTGTGTGCGTGCGTGCGTGTGTCTGTGTGCGTGCGTCTGTGCGTCCGGGACCTAGATCTCATAACCTACTCATCCGATTTAGAAAATTTTTTTTCTTGTTGGAAGGTCTATTGACTGTGGTACGGCCCGAATACTTGTTGTTGCGGGGGGTATCCTGTAAGCCACGCTTACTGACTAAATCTAGTTTTTTTTGCATTATGGATTTACAATATAGGCAATGTGTTGTGTTCTGGCCTTTGGCCAGGACAGCATTTATGGTTTTAACAGTTTCATGTTTCAAGATTTCATAGTTCATAGTTTCATGTTCCATAGTCATGTTCATAGTCATAGTTTTAACAGTTTCTTGTATCAGGTTTTTGCATTTCATGTTTTACATTCCTTGTCCATGTTTTTACTTTTCCATGTTTTTGTTTTTGCCAGGTCTGCCATGCCACTCCACTGCTTGTCTGCGTTCCGCCCCGTGCCTTCGTTGTTGCACATTTCAGAGCTCTGGGTTGGCTTTGGTATTTCCCTCTTCCTTCTGTGCTGTGCTGATTCGGGGCTCTCTAAGCTTAATTGGCAATTAACTGTTTTTAAGTTACTAACATTTACTAACACTCACTGGGTGGTGTAATTCTTAGATAGGCACATTACTAATATTACTAATTTAGACAGGGAGTTCGTTGTCATGATTCCTGCTTTGCTATTTCAAGATCTTGCTGTGCTTTTCTGTTCTTAACATTCATGCTTGCTTCCAAACTGCATACTTAATTGGTACTTAAGCTGAGCACGCTCATTCTCTTAATGAGCCGGTCATGTCATCCAATCTCTGTCCATGTCTTGATCTTGCCATGCCTCTTGTTTCTGCTTCTCCAGGTGTTGCCCCTCATGTGTCTTTGCTTACCAAGCCTTTATCTGGATGCGGTGGAAGTTGGCTGGCAGACAGTGTCTCAAGTTCTTGTTGTCAAGTTCCCTTGCATATCTAGTTTCAAGTCTTGTTCTAGCCTCTTGTCAAGTCTCGTAATTATAGCTCTTGCCTTGTGTATATATAGTCTTGTTATTTATTTTTCTTCATCTTCTTGCCTGGAGTTTCCAGTGCCTTTTGTTTTTTGTCATTTGCATTCTTTATTTATAGCTCTGTGTAGCGTACTTTAGTTTGTCCTTTTGCAACCCTTTGGGCCAAATTTTTCGTTGGCCCTCGTGCCTGTTTTGTTTTGTTTTTCAATAAATCCTCATTCCCCTTCACCTCGCTTCTGGTGTCTACCTGATCCCATATCACAATGTCGATGAATGTGTTGAAAGTAACACACTATGTCCTTTACATATTGTTAGCTTCATAGCATAATTGCCCAAGTCATTTTTTGGCTTCAGTTGCAATATTAAAAAAAAAAAAAAATGTGCTTGCTAAAAATTGTGCTTTTTCTTGCTTTCCAAAAGTTCAAATATGACTTTTGCGACTATGCTATTAGGCTAACGATATATAGAATGAATACAGTTAGAGATGTATTGAAATATGATGGGTAATCATCTGCCGTAGGAGCATCCATCTGGCTCAGATCCCAAGGACCTGGGGAGAAGTTTGTTCGCGAGTTTTGCGTGCACTCTGCCCAGGTCCTTCTTCACCCACTCCGTCTGCCTATTATCCAGAGGGGGACGCCCTGACGTGGGACAGACAGTGGTTCTCAGCTTCTTCATGAAGGCGCACCAGTGGGGAAGGTGGAGGCGTGTCTGTGCCAGGGCAGTGGCCGTCCTGGGGCAGAAGCCAGGTGGTGAATCCTCCCCCCAAAAGCAGGACTGCTTGAGAGTTGAACTGACAGGTACAGCAAGGATTCATAAAGGTGAACGATGAAGACTTGGGAGGTTTTCAAATTAATAAGACTCCAAAGTGTGATTAAATTCTTCTTTATCATTAATTTATCAAAACACGCAAAAGGAGAGCTACACTCAAAACCAGAAGAGACAAACTCAACTGGTAGATTTAGTCAGATATAAAGCATGACAATCCCACAACCGTGTTAAATTCAAAAAGAACTTATTTAGACCATACATTCACAAAAGGAGAGTGGGGCACAAATGATCACACCTGGGATTAAGGGAAGAAACGAGACAATGAATCAATTAAAGGCGACAAAACCATGAAACACATACAGGCTGCCAGAAAGGGGATGGAACCCATCAAAAAAACATGACAAGATAGTGTCAGAAAGGATATGTTAGGAACAGCTGCTGGGTTTGTCGTAAAGACTCCTTCTAGCCCCGATCAGCTGGGGTGAAGAACACAGGATCCCCTCCGCACTAGAGACAGAAAGCAAATGCCCCGGCAGTGCAATCCAGCTGAAAAAGCTGGGATTTCTGAGTCTTCATGGGTATAGCTGCCTGGGTGCAAATCAAACCAAGGGGTGCGATCAAAGTGTGGCAGAGGTGTGTTGGTAAACTACAGAGAGGAAATATTATTAGGTCCCTTCCCTGCTTTTGTTTTCAATTAAGCCCATATCACTTAGTTTTTTCGTTCTTTAATGAGCCCTCAATTACCAAGAAGTGATTTACTGCAGTTGAGAGTGAGTGCGGTGAATTTAAGGATTCTGGGATGCTTAGCCAAAGAAAAATTTCTTCCAGAGGTGTTATTCGGTTTTCATTTCAGAGAAGTGGGCTTGAAATAAAAAAAAAGCAATAAATAAAAAGTCGGTGTGCAATGGAAACTGCTCACAAATTTCAGTGGGGTGGGCGAGAGATCGTGAGAGTGTCTTCTGTGGCAGGAGATGGGCAACTATCAACTGTAACAGCAATGTAGAATGCACAGTGCTGTGAAAAAGTATTTGCCCCCTTCCTGATTTCTTATTTTTTGCATATTTGTTACACTTAAAGGTTCCCTGACATTAAACAGGCTGAAATTGAGATTTAGAACTCCCAATGGTAATTTTTTGCGATGAAAATGAAGATGCAAATGCTTTTCCGTGAAAATTTGTTGTTTTTAAACTTTTTCGGATTAATTAAACTGATCGGGAACGCCCCCTTCTAAATGTCCGGAACTGGCCTCATATGGCAACTGATGTCACACAAGGCAGTCAGCTGGTCAGATCTTGCTTGCTCGACAACGAAAAGTACAAACACTATGCTTTATTTACCATAGCCAGCTGAAAGACCCTTAGGAAAAACCTCTGTTGGAATACCATAAAATTTAGCATCAAAAAAACTACAGTATTACTGTAATAATTGTTTGTCTTTTTGAATGCACTATACAGATTTTAGTGTTACTATTGAAATATCATAGGGCTACCATAGCTAATAAAATAGCACTAAAGAAAAAATTATATTGTACTACTATAGCTGGTGAAACGTACTATAGAACCCCACAACCACACTTTAGAATTAGAACCCTGAAGAATTCTGATAGTAGTATACTATAGTAACTTAGTTCATTTTCGTATGGGGAGGGAACTACTGAGCCGTGTATTAGCTCAGTGAAAAAACATGGAATCTGACTCCTCATACTCGGATATTTCACCATCCTCTGGATCTGATTATTCGGATGCAGAAATTGTATTCGAAGACGGTATTTACCGTATCGAATTGAGCCGGAGGCTAGCGCAGAAGACGACCCTGATGCAGATGAGGTGCAAGATGACGCCGAAGGCCGGCTTGGGAACAGTCACCGGTATGTAGATACTATACTTGTCGGTAAATTCACTCAGTGATTCTTATTTTATACCAGTACTATTTTTTTCTTTCTTCTGATAGTCATTTGAATCATAGTTTTGTTCATTTGTTTTTTGCCGTCGGTATATAGTTTGATAAGTTGATAGCCCTACTCTAGAGCCTAATGTGTGTCCAACACTTATTCACCTAGGTCTGTCTTTTCGCTGTAATGTGAATATAGGCCACTAGATGGCAGTATTTACCTTTTTTTTTTATTAAGCTCAGACTGGAGTCATGTTTGGACATGTCCTGGACATGTCTGGGGCAAGTCTCAGAAAGTTAAAAAAAAAGAGGTCTAAATGTGGGTGGGGTCTGCAAAAGAGTATATAAGGAAAAGAATTGAGACAGTAAAGTAGTAGGAGAAATTGCAAGAAGATGACCAGACCTGCCATTCTGTTCAAGACCTGTGACGTTTCTTTTGTGGATTTCTTTGCCTGTGTTTGAGCATTTTCTTCATCCAGGACATCACCAAGCCACCCCACCAAAAAGGGACTGTAATTATTTCTGTTTTTTCTGATGTATTCAATCTTGGTCTTTAGTTGTAGGTTGTTATTAGTCTTTGTCTTTGTTAAAAATTAAATGTGTTTTAGTTGTTAAAACTGTGTTTGTCATCCCTTGCTGTTGCTGTTGCGTTATAAATGTAATAACAAATTGGGGCCATAACAAATTGGGGGCTCAAGGTCCGGGATAGACCATTGTGTGAGTAATTTATTGAAAATCTAACATTCCAAATTGTGAAATTGTTTTTGTGAATTTTCCTAGATATATATTGACAACAGCAATGGATGATTTCTTGGCATCACCAACCGTAGGGGTTTTGAAGTCTTTTAAAAAGACAGAACTGCTAGAAATTTGCAGACAGTTGGAGCTGACAGAGGTAAAACCAGCCATGCGAAAAGCAAGACTGGCTAGAGAGATAGTTGAATATTACATTGATGAAAGTGTGTTTGCACCAGGAGATCTGGAACAGTTTCCAGTGGAAAATCCAAATATAGAAATGGAACTTAAATTAAAAATGCTAGAGATTGAAAGGGAAGAAAAAGAAAAACAAAGGCAGTTTGAGTTAGAAAAATTAGCAAGAGAAGAAAAACAAAGAGAATTTGAGAGAGAGAAAGAGGAAAGAGCAGAAAGAGAGAGACAGAGACAGAGAGATTTTGAATTAGAGAAATTGGATAGAGAAGAAAGACTCCAAATGGAGCAACTAAAAATAAAAATAGCAACAGAAAATAAATTTCGGGCTAGCCAGGAGGTAAAACTGGTGCCTCCATTTTCAGAAAAGGATGTTGACAACTATTTCCAGTGTTTTGAAAAGGTAGCAAAGAGTTGCCAGTGGCCAAAGGAACACTGGCCTCTGATGTTGCAAACTGTCCTAAAGGGCAAAGCTCAACAAGCCTATTCGGCTTTGTCTGCAGATGATTCCTCTGATTATGAGGTTGTCAAAAAGGTTATTTTGAGAGCTTATGAGCTGGTTCCAGAGGCTTACCGACAGAAATTCAGAGGTCTGAAGAAATCTGAAAATCAGACTTATGTTGAATTTGCTAATGAGAAGAAGGTTTGCTTTGAGCGCTGGTGTACTTCTATGGAGGTCAAGGATGATTTCAACTCACTAAAAGAGATGGTGTTAGTTGAAGAATTCAAGAACTGTGTTAAGGATGATGTTAAGACCTACCTTAATGAGAAGCAAGCACTGAACTTGCAATCAGCTGCCAAATTTGCAGATGAATATGTTCTCACTCATAAGTCCAAATTTCAGTCTAGCAGTAACAATAAATGGTCCCAATTTCAGAAAAAGGGTTACGGTGATACCCAAGATTCCTCACCCAAAGACAAATCTGGTGATGGTGCTCAGAAATCCAGTAACAGGTCTGATCAAAGTGTGAAAGCTGACAGTGACAAAAGTGGTCTAGTTTGCAGTTATTGCAAGAAATCTGGTCATGTTACAACTAACTGTTGGTTCCTTAAAGCTAAGAAAGAAAAAGAAAAGGATACCAAACCAAATGCCTTTGTGAAAACAAGGTTAGAAACCCCTGTAGTAGATAACCAATCTGCTAAATTGCCTGCTTCTTGTGGGGCTAAAAAGCCTAATACAGCTGACTTTGTGAGGGAGGAATTTCTTCCATTTGTGTCAGAGGGATTTGTGGCTCTGAATGAGCATACTACTCCTGTCCCCATATATATCCTAAGGGATACCGGAGCTTCTCAGTCACTTTTGTTGATGGACTCCCTGGAGTTACGTGATGAGACCGCTTCAGGGGATTTCATACTTGTACAAGGTATTGAAGGGAGGACTGTATCTGTACCCCTGCGCTCTATATTCTTGAAGTCAGATTTAGTTACAGGACAGGTAAAGGTGGGACTTATGTCAAGTCTACCTATAAAGGGTGTTTCTCTGTTGCTAGGCAATGACCTGGCTGGGGGCAAAGTAGTTCCCCCTGTACATCTTACTTCACAGCCGAGCACTGAAGATGGGGATGAGGACCCATCTCTGTATCCTTCTTGCGCAGTGACTCGTGCTATGGCCAAGAAGGCTAAAGAAGATGATGTTGTGGTGCCGTCCAGTACATTGAATAGTCAGGACTCAGGTGGTTTGCCTCATGACTCTGATTGGCCTACTATGGTTTCTCCGTTTGAGGACTTATCAGATACTTTTATCAGTTCTCTATTCAGCCAGCCGGATGGGTCTGGTGATTCTGATGTGTCTGGAGACTTGTCTCTGTCCAGAAAGCGGTTGATTGAGGAGCAAACTAATGATCCTGAAATTTGTGTACTAAAGAGGAGAGCCCTTCCTGATAAAGAAATAGATGCAGTTCCAGTTGGGTATTATCTCAAGGATGGTGTGTTGATGCGGAAGTGGCGCCCTCCTGATATCCCTGCCAATGCAGATTGGGCAGTGGTCAGGCAAATTGTTGTTCCGAAGGTCTATAGGAATGAGATCTTAACAATGGCTCATAGTTTACCTTTAGGAGGTCATCTTGGTGTTAACAAGACTGTTGATAAGATCATGAAACACTTCTTTTGGCCTGGGCTTCGGAAAGACGTTTCCAACTTTTGCAAAACCTTTCACACTTGTCAGGTAGTTGGAAAACACCAGTTAGACCCACCTGTAGCTCCATTGCAGCCTATCCCAGCATTTGGGGAGCCATTCTCTAGGGTCATTGTTGATTGCGTTGGTCCATTACCCAAGACTAGATCTGGAAATCAGTACTTGTTGACAATCATGTGTGCATCTACCAGATTCCCCGAAGCCATACCTCTACGTAACATCAAGGCAACTGCAATCTCGAAGGCTTTGATAAAGTTCTTCACGTTGTTTGGTCTTCCCAGGGAAATTCAGTCAGACCAAGGTAGCAATTTCACTTCAGGATTGTTTCAGCAGGTTGTGTATGAACTAGGTGCAAAACAGATTCTTTCTAGTGCCTATCATCCAGAAAGTCAGGGTGCCTTAGAGCAGTTTCATTCCACTCTCAAGACAATGATGAGGACTTATTGTTATGACCATGAGAAAGACTGGGATGAAGGGGTTCATTTGCTGTTGTTTGCAGCTAGAGAAGCAGTGCAGTACTCTACTGGATTCAGTCCATTTGAGCTAGTGTTTGGTCATGAAGTGAGAGGACCTTTGCTATTATTGAGTGAACAATGGCAAGAGGAAGAGCCGCAAATCAGTCTGTTAGACTATGTTAGCAAGTTCAAGGAAAGATTACGTGCAGCTTGTGACCTTGCCAAAGAGAACTTGAAATCAAGTCAGGGAAAAATGAAAACTTGGTATGATCATAAGGCTAGAAGCCGTGAGTTTAAACCAGGAGACAAGGTCCTTGTGTTGTTTCCCTTGCAGTCCAATCCATTGCAGGCTAGATTTCATGGTCCTTATGAAATTCTGACAAAACTCAATGATCTCAATTACATTGTGAAGACTCCAGATAGGAGAAAACCAAAACAATTGTGTCATATTAACATGCTAAAGCCTTATCATGACAGAAATGCTAGGGTTGCAGCTGTCACTTCAGATTCTCCAATGGTCGAAACGTGTGAAGATGAGGGGGAGTTTCAAGATGATGAACCAAGAATTAAAGCTGAAGTTCTTTCATGTAAATTGTCAAACACTGAAGTGTTGCAAAATCTTGATGTAAAACTCCAGCACTTAGAACCCTCACAGAGAGATCAGTTTGAAAGGTTGATCAAGAAATATGAGGATTTGTTTCCTGATGTTCCAAAGAGAGTTACTATAGCCTCTCATGATGTAGATGTTGGTGATGCCAAACCAATAAAACAGCATCCATACCGGATGAATCCTGAAAAGAGAAAGATTGCTGAGAAAGAGGCTGAGTACATGTTAAAACATGACATTATCAGACCCTCCAACTCAGATTGGAGTTCACCCTGTGTGCTAGTTCCAAAACCTGATGGAAGTACTAGATTCTGTACAGATTATCGCAAAGTCAATGCTGTAACTAGAACTGATGTGTTTCCAATACCTAGGATTGATGATTGTCTTGATAGTGTAGGGCAAGCAAAGTTTCTGACCAAGATTGATTTATTGAAGGGTTATTGGTGTGTGCCTTTAACTGAGAGGGCCAAGAGCGCCTGACCCAGGCTAACCTGACTGTTAACCTGAACAAGAGTGACTTTGGTTGTGCTACTGTCACCTATCTTGGCTACGTCATAGGCCAGGGTAAGGTGGCACCCATAAATGCTAAAGTCCAAGCCATCATGGACTTTCCAGTTCCTGACAACAAAAAAGCTTTGCGCCGCTTCCTTGGAATGATCGGGTACTACCGCAAGTTCTGCAAGAACTTTGCTGAGATTGCTCTCAGTCTAACTAACCAACTGAAGAAAGGCGTAAAGTTCACCTGGGATGATGCATGCCAGAGAGTCTTCGATCACCTGAAGTCTCTGCTGTGTCACTTCCCCATGCTCAAATCTCCTGACTTCAACAAACCGTTCTCCATCGCGGTCGATGCTAGCGACCAAGCTTGTGGATCTGTGCTCCTACAGAGAAGTGACTCTGATGACATTGAGCATCCCGTGGCATACTTCTCCAGGAAGTTCAATCGCCACCAAAGGAACTATTCCACAATAGAGAAGGAACTGTTGGCTCTGGTCCTTTCTTTACAACACTTTGATGTTTATGTTTGTACAGGGCAAAAGCCAATGATTGTGTACACTGACCACAATCCGTTAATGTTTTTGAGTAAGATGAAAAACAAGAATCGGAGATTGTTGAATTGGAGTTTGATTTTACAGGAGTTTGACTTGGAAATTAAGCATGTGAAGGGTACAGACAATGTAATTGCTGATTGCTTATCCCGTGTTTGAATGTGTATATATATATCATGTGTTTGAATATTGTTTGATATGTATATATAGACAAGTGTTCACTTAACCATTTTGTATTGAAAAGAAAAATTTTGCCTTTAATAGTCAAAATTTTTCCCTTCTGGAATGGAGGTGTAATGTGAATATAGGCCACTAGATGGCAGTATTTACCTTTTTTTTTATTAAGCTCAGACTGGAGTCATGTTTGGACATGTCCTGGACATGTCTGGGGCAAGTCTCAGAAAGTTAAAAAAAAAGAGGTCTAAATGTGGGTGGGGTCTGCAAAAGAGTATATAAGGAAAAGAATTGAGACAGTAAAGTAGTAGGAGAAATTGCAAGAAGATGACCAGACCTGCCATTCTGTTCAAGACCTGTGACGTTTCTTTTGTGGATTTCTTTGCCTGTGTTTGAGCATTTTCTTCATCCAGGACATCACCAAGCCACCCCACCAAAAAGGGACTGTAATTATTTCTGTTTTTTCTGATGTATTCAATCTTGGTCTTTAGTTGTAGGTTGTTATTAGTCTTTGTCTTTGTTAAAAATTAAATGTGTTTTAGTTGTTAAAACTGTGTTTGTCATCCCTTGCTGTTGCTGTTGTGTTATAAATGTAATAACAAATTGGGGCCATAACAAATTGGGGGCTCAAGGTCCGGGATAGACCATTGTGTGAGTAATTTATTGAAAATCTAACATTCCAAATTGTGAAATTGTTTTTGTGAATTTTCCTAGATATATATTGACAACAGCAATGGATGATTTCTTGGCATCACCAACCGTAGGGGTTTTGAAGTCTTTTAAAAAGACAGAACTGCTAGAAATTTGCAGACAGTTGGAGGTGACAGAGGTAAAACCAGCCATGCGAAAAGCAAGACTGGCTAGAGAGATAGTTGAATATTACATTGATGAAAGTGTGTTTGCACCAGGAGATCAGGAGATTCCAGTGTTTTGAAAAGGTAGCAAAGAGTTGCCAGTGGCCAAAGGAACACTGGCCTCTGATGTTGCAAACTGTCCTAAAGGGCAAAGCTCAACAAGCCTATTCGGCTTTGTCTGCAGATGATTCCTCTGATTATGAGGTTGTCAAAAAGGTTATTTTGAGAGCTTATGAGTTGGTTCCAGAGGCTTACCGACAGAAATTCAGAGGTCTGAAGAAATCTGAAAATCAGACTTATGTTGAATTTGCTAATGAGAAGAAGGTTTGCTTTGAGCGCTGGTGTACTTCTATGGAGGTCAAGGATGATTTCAACTCACTAAAAGAGATGGTGTTAGTTGAAGAATTCAAGAACTGTGTTAAGGATGATGTTAAGACCTACCTTAATGAGAAGCAAGCACTGAACTTGCAATCAGCTGCCAAATTTGCAGATGAATATGTTCTCACTCATAAGTCCAAATTTCAGTCTAGCAGTAACAATAAATGGTCCCAATTTCAGAAAAAGGGTTACGGTGATACCCAAGATTCCTCACCCAAAGACAAATCTGGTGATGGTGCTCAGAAATCCAGTAACAGGTCTGATCAAAGTGTGAAAGCTGACAGTGACAAAAGTGGTCTAGTTTGCAGTTATTGCAAGAAATCTGGTCATGTTACAACTAACTGTTGGTTCCTTAAAGCTAAGAAAGAAAAAGAAAAGGATACCAAACCAAATGCCTTTGTGAAAACAAGGTTAGAAACCCCTGTAGTAGATAACCAATCTGCTAAATTGCCTGCTTCTTGTGGGGCTAAAAAGCCTAATACAGCTGACTTTGTGAGGGAGGAATTTCTTCCATTTGTGTCAGAGGGATTTGTGGCTCTGAATGAGCATACTACTCCTGTCCCCATATATATCCTAAGGGATACCGGAGCTTCTCAGTCACTTTTGTTGATGGACTCCTTGGAGTTACGTGATGAGACCGCTTCAGGGGATTTCATACTTGTACAAGGTATTGAAGGGAGGACTGTATCTGTACCCCTGCGCTCTATATTCTTGAAGTCAGATTTAGAAACAGGACAGGTAAAGGTGGGACTTATGTCAAGTCTACCTATAAAGGGTGTTTCTCTGTTGCTAGGCAATGACATGGCTGGGGGCAAAGTAGTTCCCCCTGTACATCTTACTTCACAGCCGAGCACTGAAGATGGGGATGAGGACCCATCTCTGTATCCTTCTTGCGCAGTGACTCGTGCTATGGCCAAGAAGGCTAAAGAAGATGATGTTGTGGTGCCGTCCAGTACATTGAATAGTCAGGACTCAGGTGGTTTGCCTCATGACTCTGATTGGCCTACTATGGTTTCTCCGTTTGAGGACTTATCAGATACTTTTATCAGTTCTCTATTCAGCCAGCCGGATGGGTCTGGTGATTCTGATGTGTCTGGAGACTTGTCTCTGTCCAGAAAGCGGTTGATTGAGGAGCAAACTAATGATCCTGAAATTTGTGTACTAAAGAGGAGAGCCCTTCCTGATAAAGAAATAGATGCAGTTCCAGTTGGGTATTATCTCAAGGATGGTGTGTTGATGCGGAAGTGGCGCCCTCCTGATATCCCTGCCAATGCAGATTGGGCAGTGGTCAGGCAAATTGTTGTTCCGAAGGTCTATAGGAATGAGATCTTAACAATGGCTCATAGTTTACCTTTAGGAGGTCATCTTGGTGTTAACAAGACTGTTGATAAGATCATGAAACACTTCTTTTGGCCTGGGCTTCGGAAAGACGTTTCCAACTTTTGCAAAACCTGTCACACTTGTCAGGTAGTTGGAAAACACCAGTTAGACCCACCCGTAGCTCCATTGCAGCCTATCCCAGCATTTGGGGAGCCATTCTCTAGGGTCATTGTTGATTGCGTTGGTCCATTACCCAAGACTAGATCTGGAAATCAGTACTTGTTGACAATCATGTGTGCATCTACCAGATTCCCCGAAGCCATACCTCTACGTAACATCAAGGCAACTGCAATCTCGAAGGCTTTGATAAAGTTCTTCACGTTGTTTGGTCTTCCCAGGGAAATTCAGTCAGACCAAGGTAGCAATTTCACTTCAGGATTGTTTCAGCAGGTTGTGTATGAACTAGGTGCAAAACAGATTCTTTCTAGTGCCTATCATCCAGAAAGTCAGGGTGCCTTAGAGCAGTTTCATTCCACTCTCAAGACAATGATGAGGACTTATTGTTTTGACCATGAGAAAGACTGGGATGAAGGGGTTCATTTGCTGTTGTTTGCAGCTAGAGAAGCAGTGCAGTAGTCTACTGGATTCAGTCCATTTGAGCTAGTGTTTGGTCATGAAGTGAGAGGACCTTTGCTATTATTGAGTGAACAATGGCAAGAGGAAGAGCCGCAAATCAGTCTGTTAGACTATGTTAGCAAGTTCAAGGAAATATTACGTGCAGCTTGTGACCTTGCCAAAGAGAACTTGAAATCAAGTCAGGGAAAAATGAAAACTTGGTATGATCATAAGGCTAGAAGCCGTGAGTTTAAACCAGGAGACAAGGTCCTTGTGTTGTTTCCCTTGCAGTCCAATCCATTGCAGGCTAGATTTCATGGTCCTTATGAAATTCTGACAAAACTCAATGATCTCAATTACATTGTGAAGACTCCAGATAGGAGAAAACCAAAACAATTGTGTCATATTAACATGCTAAAGCCTTATCATGACAGAAATGCTAGGGTTGCAGCTGTCACTTCAGATTCTCCAATGGTCGAAACGTGTGAAGATGAGGGGGAGTTTCAAGATGATGAACCAAGAATTAAAGCTGAAGTTCTTTCATGTAAATTGTCAAACACTGAAGTGTTGCAAAATCTTGATGTAAAACTCCAGCACTTAGAACCCTCACAGAGAGATCAGTTTGAAAGGTTGATCAAGAAATATGAGGATTTGTTTCCTGATGTTC
The DNA here is from genome assembly GCA_029721435.1 of Gymnothorax reevesii. NCBI lineage: Eukaryota > Metazoa > Chordata > Actinopteri > Anguilliformes > Muraenidae > Gymnothorax > Gymnothorax reevesii. The sequence continues at coordinate 46,825,616 of CM056586.1, forward strand.
CAAAGAGAGTTACTATAGCCTCTCATGATGTAGATGTTGGTGATGCCAAACCAATAAAACAGCATCCATACCGGATGAATCCTGAAAAGAGAAAGATTGCTGAGAAAGAGGTTGAGTACATGTTAAAACATGATATTATCAGACCCTCCAACTCCGATTGGAGTTCACCCTGTGTGCTAGTTCCAAAACCTGATGGAAGTACTAGATTCTGTACAGATTATCGCAAAGTCAATGCTGTAACTAGAACTGATGTGTTTCCAATACCTAGGATTGATGATTGTCTTGATAGTGTAGGGCAAGCAAAGTTTCTGACCAAGATTGATTTATTGAAGGGTTATTGGTGTGTGCCTTTAACTGAGAGGGCCAAGAGCATCTCTGCTTTTGCCACACCATCTGGATTGTACCAGTATGAAGTCCTACCCTTTGGCATGAAAAATGCCCCAGCCACGTTCCAAAGGATGATACAGTCTACAATCGCCGGATTGCCACACACAGGTGCATATATCGATGACTTGATCACATGGAGTGACTCCTGGGAAGAACATCTAAAAGATGTAGAGACGTTGTTCCAGCGCCTGACCCAGGCTAACCTGACTGTTAACCTGAACAAGAGTGACTTTGGTTGTGCTACTGTCACCTATCTTGGCTACGTCATAGGCCAGGGTAAGGTGGCACCCATAAATGCTAAAGTCCAAGCCATCATGGACTTTCCAGTTCCTGACAACAAAAAAGCTTTGCGCCGCTTCCTTGGAATGATCGGGTACTACCGCAAGTTCTGCAAGAACTTTGCTGAGATTGCTCTCAGTCTAACTGGACATTATCCTTCAGGATTTTCTGGTAGAGAGCAGAATTCATAGTTCCATCAATAATGGCAAGTCGTCCAGGTCCTGAAGCAGCAAGACATCCCAGACCATCACACTACCATCACCATGTTTGGTGGTTCAGGCACCATGATGATGAAAAAGAAAAGCCGCGAACTGTGTTAGCGTTTTAATTATGAGACAGATATTCTTGTTCAAGAAGCAAATGCGATAAGTATTCCCGCGAATGTATTTGCAATATAAGATTAGCGTTTTCCTTTTCATTTTGTTAGCGGTATGGTGGAGCAATTCTTGTTAATGAGAATGGTGCGTACATGGACTTGAAAAAGAAAAAGCAAAGTGGACGATTACATTATTCATTTAATTACGACATAAATAACGCGCTTGCTTCTTGAAAAAGAAAAAGCATTTCCAAGAATTTATGTGCATTATAAGATTAGTGTTTTCATTTTGTTAGTGATATTGTGGGGCACTTTTTCAAATGGACAACGCAAATAAGGGATGTATTTTAATTTTCATTTTGTTATAGAAACTGCTCACATGGACCTGAAAATGAAAATGCAAAGGGTAGGATTACATTTTCATTTTCATTATGATACAAATAATGCTCTTGCATCTTGAAAATGAAAATGCATTTCTGAGAATGCATTTTCATTTTAATATTGTCTGCTATATGCTTCCATACGGATGAGCATATCTAGTGATCCTGGAACAACACCTACACAGCAATATCAGATTGTGCATGATATTGTGTTATGATTTCCGACATTCCAGATCTGTTCCAACGACCTTGCTGATGGCCTCACCCTGCCTTCCCACCAGCCATTGCTTTCATTCTGTTGACCTTTCACCCTTAACCTGTGACTAACATGCATCTGTGACTCACCCTAACTGAATTTCAGGAGCAGTAACATCATACTATAATTTGAGGAACGTTTGTCTGTTTGTCTGTCTGTCTATTTGTTCCCCTACTCCTCCGAGGTCCTCTGACGGATCTTCACCAAACTTGGTGGGTCTATGTAGGTTGTCCCTGGAATTGTCCTTGAGGGGTTAGTTTTTTGAAAGGTCAAGGTCACGGGGATCAAAGGTCAATTTTTCGCATCTCCCATCTCCCTGGACAGATTTTCATGAAAGTTGGTACGTGGACGTAGGTCGTCACAAGAAATGACCGTGAGAGGTCCGTTCCGTCAAAGGTCAAGGTCACGAGGGTCAAAGGTCACCGTATTCATAAAAGTTGGTTTGTGGACGTAGGTCGTCACAAGAAATTTTCTCGCCACGGGTAATTCACTAGTTATATAAATGTTGTTAAAGTCAAGATGAAATGAAAATCCCTTTTGGATCACATTCCCGGTCATATCATGAACCTCATTAGGAATATATGCCAAAAAAGTATTTCTTTATATTCTCTTTACTAACATTGGCTTTATCCAACTAATTTCAACCAATAATATCGAAACAAAATGTAGCCTGTGCTTAAATAGGCTTGAACCTGCTTATTACAACCAATAATATGAGCCATCAATCAATCTTTAACTTCTGGCAACATACCGTAGCTCTGAGACCTTGGTTAGTGAACTAGCAACACTCTCACTTTCTAACACTTAAAATTCAGTGTTACAGTGGTGATAAATATATTTAAAATCAAAGTATCACCATTATCACAGTTCAACAGAGAGAACTGGCAGCTTCAAATGGCCTTCCGAGTCAATGAAAAACGAACAGGACTGTGATGAAACTCAGAACCCACGAGTCTGCCAGCAGACCAGATAAGGAGCCTCTACTGACCTTCAAACAAGTCTTCCACAATGACCGTATTGGCAGCAACTACAGGGAGGCCTCACTGAGGAACCAGGTAATTCTGGATGTAACAGAGGGTCCTGCCATTTCATTTCCAAACTGAACGACAATCAGATGGTTACCTGAGTGTGGCTTAATCCTGAAGAAATTCTTCGTTTTAGGAAGACAGGTGCTGTGCCCCTAGAGGCCTGAAATGCATTTACACTTTATGTAAAAGGCAGTTCCAGCAAAGTTGTAACTAAGGGTGTAAAATTTCATTGAAGACAATGAACCAATCGGGCACAAATTATGTCTGAGGTGAATAGTGTCAGGTTAATTCATGACCTGAAACACGCAAAAAAACAGGAGTTCTGACGATCGGTGGTCAGTCTGTGTCGTCTGACTGCCGAATGAATGAATGCCTCTTAGTTTGCTTAGACCAGCCTGGGTTTTTGTATCTCACTTTGAGTTACTTTTTGAACACCATGCAACTAGGCCAAGGAGGGTCCTAGCTGAGGCGGAGGGTCTCAGCGTGTTTGTCTTACCTGCCAGGGAAAAGAAAGTCCTAGTAGACGCCATTATAATAATGGGTCTGGCTACAGAATCAGCACTAGACCACTGCCCCAGGCCAAACGTGATGACGTCATGTTTCACGTTCTGCTTTTAAATGGCCTGAAACGCGCCTAGTGGATGCTGGAGCCCCAATATCTTAGCGGTTGCAATACATCTGACTCCATATTAAGTTTACAAAAAGGACACAACATTTATTTTTAATCAATTGCGGTTACCATGCGTTTGCATAAATATCGATTTGACTCCAATGTATGAATTTAGAGCTGTGCTTGTCGTGCATAGGACCCGTATTGGTCAATACCTTGCTCCGCCGTACCAAAAACATCTGTACCGCCCAACTCAGTGGAGAACTCAGAGGCTGGCAATAGCTATGACTAGTGACCATGGGGGCCGGTATTAATGTACAATTATGCTGTTGCTGCCCTCTTGGCTGCACTGTAGCGCTGTTCATTAGTGAACATTCTGCTTGGGTTGAGACAGAGAAAGACGTGTGGAGGGATTAAAGCTGACGATTTACGATTGTGCAAACAGGGTTTTCTGAAAATAATTTGTGTGTGAAAACTCAAACATTGTGTTGTGTTGCCTGCCTGGTGCCCAGGTAGAAGACCTCATGGAGCGTAAAGACAACCTCCTGGCCAGAGCGGGGAGGGATCCAGTTGTCATGGTCCAAGTTGGGACAAATGACATAGATAAGGGTAGGTTTGAGGTTCTGCAAGGCAAATTTGTGGAATTAGCTGAAAAGCTTCGGAGCAGATCCTCCACGGTAGAGTTCTCCGGGATTCTGCCGGTACCATGTGCAAGCAGATGGAAGCAGAATTTGATCTGGAGGTTTAACATGTGGCTACAAACCTGGTGTAGGAAAGAGGGGTACAGGTTTCTGGGGCACTGGAACTACTTCTGGTATTTTTAGTTTTTAAGGGAAGTTAAAAAGGTGTCTTCATAGACCATTATCGCTGCTTAATGCTGATGTAAAGGTACTGGCTAAAGTAATTGCATCTCGTTTAGAGAACCTGCTTCCATATATTATATCTGAAGATCAAAATGGCTTCATAAACGGACATCAATTGTTTTTTAATACCCGCACACTTTTTACTATAATTTATTCTAAACACTCGGATGAACTCCCAGATATTGTGATTTCCTTAGATGCTGAAAAAGCGTTCGATAGAGTAGAATGGGAGTATTTGTCTGCTGTTCTGAAGAAATTTGGATTTGGTGATAAATTTATTTCTTGGATTCGCTTTTTTTATTCATCCCCTAAAGCCAATGTCCATACTAATGATATTTATTCTGATTACTTTGCTCTTGCACGTGGAACTCGCCAAGGTTGCCCTCTATCACCTTTGCTCTTTGCCATTGCTATTGAGCGTCTGTCTATAACATGAAGATCTTCAACCTTATTTAATGGAATCATCCGAAATGGAACTGAACACAAATTGTCGTTGTATGCCGATGATTTATTATTATATGTAACTGATCCTACAATTTCTGTTCCTGCTGTCTTAAGTATTCTGAAGAATTTATGTTTCTTTTCAAGTTACAAAGTAAATCTGGATAAAAGTGAGTGTTTTCCAGTTGACACCGCAGCATGTTGTCTCCAGCAGCCAGATTTACCTTTTCAATTTAGTCCTTCAGGGTTTATGTACCTGGGTATTAATGTGACACGTACTTTTTCTAACCTGGCATCAGCTTATTTTACTCCCTTATCTCAAGGATTGCATCCGATATTCAAAGATGGAGTAACCTCCCCTTTTCATTAATTGGCAGGATCAATGTTGTCAAAATGAATATTCTACCAAAATTTCTTTTCTTATTCCAGTCTATTCCTCTTTTTCTGCCAAAACATTATTTGAGTCAGTGGATAAGATAATTTGTTCTTTTATTTGGGGCGGGAAGTCTCCAAGGGTTCGTAAAAGATGCAGACTTAGTGGGGGACTTGCTTTACCCAATTTTCAATATTACCATTGGGCCTCTCATATCCATAAGCTTAACTACTGGTTAAATTCCCCCAGTTCCTCCTGGTGTAAATTGGAACTATCATCTTGTAGGGGTTCCTCCATACCTGCTTTACTTTATTCCTCTTTACCTACAAAACCTTCTGTATATACTGATAATCAAGAGGTTCTTAACACACTTAAGATATGGTACCAAGTTAGACAGCGCTTTAAATTTGTAAATGCATCTTCTTCGGGTCCATTAAGTAACAATCACTTATTCCCTCCATCACTTTCAGACCCGGTATTTTCAGTATGGTGTGACAATTCAAATATTTATACGTACATAGTGTTTTTTATAGTTTTTCCAGCCTGTCATCTAGGTTTTACCTCCCTGTAACTCATTTGTTTCATTATTTTCAAATTCGAAATTTCATTTCCAGATGTTTCCCTATTTTCCCCTCTGTACCTCCTGTACAACTTTGGGAAAGCTTGCTTTCACGTAGTCCACATCAGAGAGGAATGATTTCAAATATATATGATTTCATATTGGCATTCAGCAGTCCGTTGAGTACCAAAATTAAGAATACAAGGGAAAAGGAATAGGGAATTCAATTAAGTGAAGACCTCTGGGATCAGGCTATAGATACTATACGGTCTACCACTTCTTGTGCTCGTCTTGGACTTATTCAATTTAAGGTTCTGCATAGGGTTCATTTCTCTAAGTCCAGACTCTCTGTAATATACCCAGAAGTGGAAGACAAATGTAATAAATGTCAAGGCTCTCCCTGTCACCTTAGTCATCTGTTTTTTTGTTGTTTTTTTTTTTGCCCTGATCAGAATGGTTTTTGGACCGGGTACTTTAATATTATGTCTACTATTCTTGGAATGAATCTCCAGCCTTCCCCATTGATTGTTATATTTGGGATTCCTGATGCTTCACTTGCATTAAACTCTACACAAAAAGAAATTATAGCTTTCACATCCTTACTGGCAAGATGTTCCTTACTGTTACACTGGAAGTCTGCTAAAAACCCTTCCATCTCCCCCTGGCTTAAAGATGCCATCTTCTATTTAAAACTTGAGAAGATTAAATATACTTTGAGAGGATGCACTGACAAGTTCTACCAGAAATGGCAACCCTTTATTTCTTATTTGACAAACTTGGAGCTGTTGCCAAACTGAATGTGTGCCAGTTTTCTGTGTCTCATGAAGCATGAATAGCCAGTGATGTTTTTTTTTTAATGTGCTGGTTATGTTGCCCTGAGTTGGGGTGGGATGGGGAGGGGGGGTGAAGGGGTCATGTGGTGCATCGTTCTTTGCATTCTATGTGTATGTATGTGTATGTGTGGGCACTTACGAGTGTTTATGTCTATAAAGTATTTGCATATACATATAAAAACAGTGAATTGTATTTTTTTTATTGTTATCATCTCACTATTTTTCTCAATAAAAATATTTGGGGAAAGAAAAGGTGTCTTCAAAAACAAAAATTTTCCATTTTAGGCAAGCAAACTTTGACAGAATGTGCTCATACCTAAGTGAAATAATATGGCAGATACTCCTGGACTGTGAGTCTGTAAATGAGATGTGGAAAAGATTTAATGGGGGTTTTACTTGATTCACAATGCAAATTCATTCCAAAGGTGTCCAAAAGTAAGCTGAAAAAGCAGAATCCTCAATGGATGACCACAGCTATTCCCAGGAGTTTGAGGGAAAAGAGGAATCTTTATAAGATGTACATAAAGGATAACAATGAGATTACTAAGGCTGAATACTGTAAAATGCGGGCTGTGGTCAAAAAAGAGCTGAGGAATACTAGAAGACTGTATGAAAGATAATTTGCAGAGGGGGCAAAAACTAACCCTAAGCGCTTCATTCAGTTCTTTAGCAGAAAAAAGAAAGTCAAAGAGCAGGTTAAGTGCATAAAGAATAAAAATGGATTGCTGCAATATGATGAAAAGGATATTGCGGATACCTTAAACAATTACTTTGTTGAGAATTTTACCTCAGAGTTGGTCTTTATTCGGCCAGAGGGCATGTCCGATGCTCAAGATTATTTAGCGGAAATTGAGGTTAGGGATAACAAAGTATTAGACAAGCTGCATGAACTAAGGGCAGACAAGGCGGTGGGTCCTGATGGCTTATATCCTAGAGTGCTCAGGGAAGTTAGTGAGATCATCTTTAAGCTACTATCCGCCATCTTCAGACGGTCTTAAGAAACTGGATAAATACGAAATGATTAGAAACAGGGCAATATAATACCAATATATAAGAAAGGGGACTGTACTGAGCCAGGAAATTACAGGCCAGTCAGTTTAACTTACATTGCGTGCAAAATATTGGCATCTATCATAAAATATGAGCTGGACTTATTTCTTGAACGTAGCAATATCTTGATGGATAGCCAATATGGTTTCCATAATTGAAGGTCATGCCTGACAAACCTTCTGGAATTTTTTGAAGAGGCCACCAGGACTTATGACCAGAGCAGGGCTTATGACATCATATATTTGGATTTTCAGAAAGCATTTGACACAATACCGCATAAGAGACTAATTTCTAAAATGAGCTCCATTGGAGTTACAGGAAATATTCTGAAGTGGATTCAAAACTGGTTGCAGGACAGAACACAAAGAGTGGTGGTCAGTGGTATCTCATCTGAGCTAGGTATGGTGGGGAGTGGCATGCGATCGGTGTTGGTTGTGACCCCTGCTGTTCCTCATCTACATTAATGACCTTGATATGAAAGATTAGTTTAGTTAAATTTGCAGATGATACTAAATTAGGAGGTTTGGCAAAGTCCACTAAAGTGATTCAGGATGATTTGGATAGAATCCAGAATTGGGCAGAAATGTGGCAAATGAAATTTAATGTTGCGAAATGTGAAGTTGTACATGTAATAAAAACATTAGACGGGATTACTTCATGGGAGGTTTTGAACTGGAATGTGCTCCACACGAAAAAGATCTGGGAGTGATTGTTGACTAAACCCTCACAGGCTTTTGCCATTGTGCTATAGCAGTCAAAAAAGGTAAATTTAGCACTGATTTTCGGAAATATTTCTTCACCCAAAGAGTAATTTCGATGTGGAACAGTTTGCCTGACCATATTGTTGAGGCAGAGACCTTGGGAGTTTTCAAGAGCAGGCTTGACTTAAAGCTAGATACCATTGAGTCACTGAGTATCTGAAGTGATATATTCACAATTAGTATCAAGGAACTGGCAAGCGTAGTTGGGCTAAATGGCCTGTTCTCGCCATTCATGTTATGTTTTGTTATGTTAAATAAAACTTTCGAAGTATACTGCAAGAGGCGTTCAGGGACTATATAAAAGTATAACGCAGTAAAACAAAAAGAAAAAAGAAGGCGTGTAGGGACTCTCAAGTTTAATGTCACATCCCTGAAACCAATCAGAATAACACAGGATGGAACACCAAAGTGTACCTAGCAGGAAGGCCTGGTGATCAGGCAGGCCTCATAGCCCTACATTATACCCCATTGGGTTACAGGAGTCCGAACTGGACTAATATTAGTTAGTCCAAGGCAGAGAACCACAAACAGAATGCAATTATCAATTTATTTTGCCAGGTAGGGACAAGCTTAAATTACAAACTAAATGATACCATTACAGAAAATGTACACTGCGGGAAGAATGAATACAAGCCTCCATAGCAATATCACGTCTGCACACGGCTCCAAGACCGTGTGTGGTAAATTGCCTAAGAGCTGCCATGACTAGATTAAGGCTGAACACGGCATGGAGATACGCATAGGGGAAGTTGAATGCAATCTTCCATTGTGAGCATGGCTACACACATACAGATACATGTGTGGGAAGTTGTCTACGATGTTCCATAACTATAGATTATTTGCTATGCACGGCATATAGATGCACATGCGGGAAGTCGGTTGGGATCCTCCAAAACTACTATTGGCTACACACGGCATATAGATGCACGTGTGGGAAACTGGGTGCGGTCTCCCCGAATCCTTTGTTCCTCTCCCTTTTAAGCCCAAACTCCAGAACACTTCCGACAGCAGGGTCATAAATCACTTTGGGTGCACAGGAAGGCAATCCCTCATCAGAGGGGGTTTGGGAGGGGGCATTACCATGAGATGGTGAAGTAGATTTCTTTTCATACTTATTGAATGAGGGTTCAGTACAATTTTAATTCCTTCGAAATATGCACCATGCAATTTCAGAATCTTTGTGGAGTAAAATATGCTTGCACTACAGTTTGCCATGAAACATCAGTCCAGAATCACAAAGATAACTGGTATTAATGTTAACAATCAGCTTATGTCGTGTAACAAAAACAGACATTGGATTTGCAACATTGGGAAGTAGTGTGAATCATTTTGCTGGTGAAATCTCTTGAAAAGTCCAGTTTATGGCACTGCGGCATTCTCTCTGGCAACGTTGTTTCAGCTATTTTCGGGTGGCGTGCAAGACGTTCAATGCTGACCTTTACCCCAGATATTGTCTATTAACCTTGAGGCTGGTCATCTGCTTCAGCTGCGGCAAATGAAGTCGCGCAGACTAATTGACGCCATGCAGACCCTAAATGCTGGAGCCCTTAAGACAAGATAAGGGTCTGTTCGCCAGAGTTGGGCTTTCCAGCGCGGCTTACAACTTACAATGAACCCAATTGCATCAGACTCTTGAGAATGTGTTCATTCCTTGGGAATCGATTTTCAAGTATAAGTATACTTTTTGCACTGGCCCAGACTGAGGATTTTTTTTTATCCACATCACGCTCTGTCCCCCTGTCTGCTGTTTCACAGGTCAAAACACTATGATACTGAAGCTGAATATTCTCAAAATGTCATTTCACCTGGACTTTGAGGGCCCAATAAATTTTGAAATTGTTAAATTTTGAATGTCTTCATTTCCATTGTGAGGTGTCATAAAATAACTTATTGTTTCAGTCTGCGATTGACGAATCTAAATAGAGTGGTCTTCCTGACTCTTCCCCAGTGCATTGTGGGATATACTCCGGCACATGACCCCTGACTTGGGCATTCCTGTGAGATAGCATGCAAAGTAGTTTTAGTAGTAGTTTTGAATGGCCAGTTGCATGTTTCATCATGAATTGCCGGTCAGTAGTTTGAGAGAACTTTCTATATCTCTACTGACCTCGGCCTCATTAGTCAGACTCAGTCACAGCCTTCGTACCTGGAAGTGATGTTTCGCCATGTGCTCAGAGCTCTCATTTTTCCATTTACATAGTCTGTTATTCTGAGAACATGACTGTACAAAGAGAGACCTACACTGGGTGAGAAATAAATACATCTGTTTACATCACACCGTGAAGTTCTGATCTGTGAATCCAAATCCACAAGCCTGTTACGTTGTTGTTTCGCAGGTTCTAGGCAGCACGTCTTTCCTCGACATTTCTGTGATAGGATAGCATTCTGCATGTAAAAATTATCCAGTTTCATTGGTCACCCCAAATTTTACACCGTGAATCAGACAGATCTTTTTGCAAATCATTTTTCAGTAGGTTTAGATGGATTTCTTTATAAGATGTGCTTTTTCTTTTGACCTGAGCAGGTTTAATCAGAAATTCATTCAGCCAGAACTTTTGTAAGTGATACAATATGAATATAAATGCGAGTCTGTGAAATTCATGAGAAACTAAGGGTTGTTGGTTTGCATTTTCATGCGCTCTTCAGAGACAAATGGCAGTTGATGCGTCAATCAAGAACGATTTGAATTTAATTCGTGCAAGTTCCACTCGATTCACCTTTGAGAGACGCACATCCCTTCTCAGTGTTGCTCACTGCCAAGGCCTGTCTGTGATTTTCTTGTCCCACCCATCCCACCCAAAACACAGCCAAACTGTATATATACTGCCAAATATACACACCAATTCCATCAGAGGATAATGCAGTCAACCCATATTTAGCCTGAACAGCCTCTTGCTGACCAGGAGTGGGCGGTAGATATTGATGATACCAACAGATTAAACCTGCTTAACCCCTGCTAAATGTACCATTTCCCCATGAGACAAGGCTGTGTTCACTGTTGTGAGTGCACTGTGGTACCCAGAACAACTCCATTTAGAGACAAACCTACAATATTCAATGTCATATTTATTTAAATGCTGAATCAACCATGCGTGTTGTCCTGAACGAAAGGTCCCGGGTTATGGAAAATGCTTTATCCCAGTCCGAATCGCCTGTGCAAGGGTCTCTATAGTGTCCAGTATCCCTGAAAGGGATGATGCTGAAAACCCTCCATTTTAGCAGCAAGACCCCACATCTTGGCTTCAGCATTTGCAACAGGCAGTTTGTCCTTCCAATCTCTCTATTCCCTCAAAGTAAGGATCCTGCTTTCCGGCCAATCAGAGCAGAGCTCAAAAGGTGGTACTCTGTCTCACAACTGCCTGTTCCTTAGAAGGGAGAGAACAGCAGGCAGGAAATGGTTGACTTTTAAGTGTTATATTTTTCCTAAAACATTTATAATTCTGTTTTTTGGTTGTAAGCCCTTGACAGCCCCAATGACAGAATTTAACCGAGTAGGGTGGAGGTAGCGCGTGTGAGTTCTCCTGCATGCGACTGAAGAGACGATCATGTGAGCGACTCTATTTTATCTGACTCCAGTTTAATAGTTTGAATAAAATTTGAATAGATGCATCGTTATTCATAGTTTGTCTTGATTGTGAGGAGAATCCCATATTTCAGTAACTACACTCAGAACACTGTCTGCTGGTACCACCGCATGTCCCACTGGCCGATTGTACGTCTCACAAGCTGGCGAGATGCCTGCAGTAAGTTAGCGGTTGCGTAGGATGCACTTCTTTCGCTATATCTGATAGCGGCTCAGGGACCCGAGAAGGCCAACGCTGGCTATCCCAGTTCTCAACATGGAAACTTGCTAAGAGGAGGAGACTGATTCAACGACAGAGGTCTATGGGTGCGATACTCCGTAATACAATGAGCATAAATATGCATACTCCCTAGACTAGCTTGAGGGGGAATTCCCACATTATAAATTAGCAGAGAGAGTCGGACAATCTTCAGAGAAACCACACAGATTCAAGTTCAACAATTTATTCGCCAGGTTGGTTCCTTACAGCCATTTAAGTTACAAATGAAATATAGGTAAATTGCTAAAATACATTACAAAACAGAAAATATTGCAACAAATTGCATAGTCAACATAGAATATTATCATACCTGGTAACAAGTAGAGCTGCACAGGACGGGCATTGTTTCCCTTCTTTAAGTACACAAACCAGGCATTTGATCGTTTAGCCATAAGGCCATATGTGACCAGGTTAGAATTTCTGACCACAGTTCTCGGGTCCACAAGAAGCGGGCGCTGATCAAGGCGTCAGCCCATGTGACCTCAATGGGGTTAGATCTCCACACTGGTCCAGTTTACTCTTAGGTTCTTAAATGTGTAATGAGACCCAGGAAAAACTGCTGTAGAAATCAGACCATTGCGCCAGTCATGTTGAGCCTAACAAAATGATACCAAACATGACTATGCTGGGAACTTGGATTGTCATGAACGATCTCACGCCATGTGCAACAATATGGTCACTCAAACCTGAAAGAAACCCAGATAGCAAGCTCCTCCGCTCCGGATCTGCCGCAGATCTGCCCTGGCTCCAGCTGATCTGGGGCAGATCCGCGGTAGATCCGGAGCGGAGGAGCTTGCTATCGGGGAAAGGGAGAGGGAGAGGTAGAGGGGGACCAAGGGGGGTCAGGGGTCTGGAGGACAGATGTTTAGAGAGACCGTGGAAGTGATCATCTCACACATTCCTGCGCTGAGGGAATGTCAGGAAAGTGGGGGATAGGAAATGAAGTTTTGGGCCATTTTAAGAAGCGGAATGGATTTTACAAACACACTAACAGGAAGTGCCACAGACTACCCAGCACCTCACCGGCTCTCTGGCACAGAGTGATTACGGCAATGTAATTTATCAATAAATTCCTTCTGCCTTACATAGGCATTTAAGAATAAAATTACGCAAAAATACTGGAACAAGGGAATCAATTCATGTGCCTCTGTCGCCTGTGTGTATTCATAAGTTACATGTCCTGCTTGTTTAGCAGTTTTTACTTTGTTAGCGATGTAGTGGTGATGCATACACACTGAGTTTAAAGCGTGACTTTACTCACTCTTCTGCAGTGTAAGTCAGTCTGGATGACAGTTTCAACAAGTTTCAAGGAATGTATCACAAAGGTCATTGTTTTTAATGTCCCTTCAGCATTAATTGAGTTCTCTTTCGAAGGCTTTTAGGTGACACATCGAAGCTATTGAATCATGTGGCCTGATTGGGTTCCGTGTAGGAGTAGTTTAGTCTCTTTTCAATGTGTTGAAAAGAAGAACCATGAATCTCCAAAGGTTGGACCTCAGATAAGCCCGGGGTTAAGTGACTAGCTGTGCACACAATTGCACAAAGCCAAGCCAGCCCACAGTCTGCCATCATGTAGCCTGTAGTATGCGCTCGCATAAGAGCTTGAGAAAGTTATTTGAAAACCCACAGATTTACATATTAGCTTGATGCTTTCACTTTCAGTGATGTAACCACAAGTAAAGATAAAAAATATCAACCCTTTTGTTTCTACCCACCTGGGCGACTTTGCGATCAACCTAATGGCTCAATCCAGGGTCAGTGGCTGACGTTTAGTACATGATTCCACCTGAGGTATCCCGCGTACTTTAATATGCAATTTTTACCCAGAAACCCCATCCAGATAATGAAAAATACAGATCAATACCAGGTGTACCAGCACTCAGAACGCAATGGGATTGGAATGCAGTCCAATTAGCCGGACCAGATCTTATGTGGCTCGCGTAGAGATCCAGCTGAGTCTCATCCAGCTGAAACTGCTGTATTTACACTGTGGCATGTTTAGAAAATAAAACCCACTCCTACAAGTGGAAAAAGTCATTGCGCCTCATTGACCAGTTAACTGCACCAAAGTATTCTCTTTCTTTTTTTGTGACTATAATGCACGTTTAATGCAAGATGTAAATGCAAGTCCTGACACCTGATCTCTGTATCCAGATTATGCATCTGTACATAGCAATTGCTTGACGATGCAAGGTGCAAATAAGGCCGGAATGATATGAAGCATTTGTTTCCAAATGACAACAATTCCATTTTACTCAATTTGAGTAAATGAGCTTTTTCTACGTTTGAGCCTGCTGCATTTTACAGAAAAAAAACTAACTTTCACCATGAAAAAAAAAATACACCTTATAGTATGAATTTCTAAAAATGAATTTTTGCACTATGTCTAAGAAACACTGGGCTATCGCTCGATGGTATTGTCTCAATTTCTGTAATTTTGGCACTCTGCATTTATAAATCCACAATAGGAGACACACACAAAACAACAAACTGAGACACACGGACACAGATTCCTACCTAATATGAAGGGGGAGCAACTCGGATGAATTACCTGACCAAATAACAAGTTGTAGAAACAGATCTCATAAAATAAGAGCATCAGAGATAAATCATGTTGGATTAAACCTGCCTGCCAAAGGCTTAAATGTGAAAGCAAATCACATTGTGATTAACGGTATTACGCTGTTGCTCAGCAGCAGTTGGGAATTATATCCAATGTGAGCCAATTAAGCCAAAGTATTCTCACTGCACTGATTTCTTCGGTGTATTCTCAGAGCGTGGCCAATGAACATGGCCCTCTCAGACAGTGATTTTTCAGTCACATTAATCATATATGTAGTTATAACAGATACTCTTACTGTTAATGGAAATGCATTAACTCAATTTAAGCAACTAGTAGTAATTTGCTGAGCTAGCATGAGCCTACTTCCAGGATAGATCATAGTAAAATGTTTTATTTACGGCCACAAGAGTAGTCTTCGATGGTCAAATGCCATCCAAGACAGGTCAGATTACAAAAACAGTTTGGAGAATTAACCAATTTGCTAATCACCATCTCTAAGACCAAGTCTGCACATACACACACATTTTCAAAAACATAGCAATTTCCATACTTTCTTTTGCCTTTTCTCCACACAGAATCTGTTTTAGGCCTCTGAAAACTGAAAACTCTGAAAAATTTGTCATTATGGCATTATCATTTCACATGCAACCCCAGTGGAGCAAAAAGAACATGGGAGCCAATAAAACACACTGAAAAGTGGTCAGTACGCTTATTATATCTTATAGCTACATGTAGCATATGTACAGGATGATCACAATGGAATTGTGGAATTAGTAATGAACGGCTCCAGCAGCAGACAGATATATTGTAGACCTTCTGTGGAAAGCCTGTACCTCTCGTAAAGACATTTTTCGGGCAAATCAAAAGGATTACAGCGATCGCGAAACACACTTTCTCGCCTGAGTGCTCTTCGCACAAGTTGTGCCCCTAGACCCCTGGGTTCTCATCGAATGGGCTGGCCATTTTCCAAGAGAATTGTTTGGTCAGTAGGTGGGGCCTTTATACCTGGTGAGCTCTTATTCTGAACTTAACCTGCTCCGGAGCAGGTTAGTTGTTCACCGTATGTAGCCACGGCAACGTACCCCAATAAAAAGCAAACCACCTTCATGATACAGAAAACCCAGGGTTAATCTTGAAGTTACCTCGCTAAACCGAAATCCAGCTTCGTGAGACAGGACCCAGGACATCCTTAAACAACAACGGCTCCATTCAAGGAGTGCCGAAGTGGGGAGAGATGGGAGAGACAGATTAGTGTAAGACAGAGCTGCAAATATCTGCAGAAACAAAGAAAAAGCAGTGGGAGAGAATAGAGGGCAGAGTTTTAATTAGTGTGGAAAGTTGAGAGAATCAATTAGTAGTGTTAGTAGTCTGTGCAGAATTAATATTACTCAAATGTGCAAGTTAGTATTTTAGTTATTCACAGGATAAGTACATTAGTGAGGGTTAGTAGATAAACTAGACAAAACCTACAGTGTTATTGTGATTAGTACTTAATTAGTAATCAGTGTTGAAGGAAGTAAACGAGGCATGAAGGAACTTGTGAAGCACCGGAAACTTCCAAAATCACCCGAAATGTGACAGCTTGCAGACAGGGGCGTGCACTGGCAAAGGACATAGAAACGCAAGACATCACAGGGGAGATCGATGTGCATTATATGGCAGATAATAGAGCATGCATGAACCAAACAAACCAAGTGCAAATAACCATAAAACCAGAACATGCAGAACACTGATCATAACAGCCAAGGTGCAAGGGGATCTGGCTTTTAAAGAACATGAAAGTTGACCGTCTGATTGGCTTATTTCGTGTTATGCCCAAAGCAAGCCTATGATTTGAACTTTGAACCCCTTTGAACTTTGCGCCTTGATAACCCGGCACTAAACTAGCAAAAATGGATTTGGACACACCAATAATGCACTTACGCACAGGCTTCGTTAAAATAGGGCCCCAGCATTTTCAACCGTCGTCAGTAATGACTGCACATCTGTGCGAAGATGAAGACCTCTTCCCCGTGAATTTTGTTTTAGTTTTAAAGGCTTAATATCAAATGTTGTCAATTCTTACCATGCATCACTGCAGTGTACCAAAAATTTCTGTTGGGCTAAACCGGTAAATAAGAGGAAAGAAATTCTTCCACAAAGTAGGTTTGAGCTCTTGACTGTGGGGTAACAGTCCCACAGGTCCTTTTTTCCCCAGTTGCAAGGTTCTCGACACTGAAGGCAGATTTCCGAAAATAGCTCTCCGGTGCTGCAAAACTCTTGTTATTCTGCAGAAGCTGGATCGCTCCAAGGCAGTAACGTGATCTTATTATATTTGTTTACTTTAGGATTACCCAGGTAAATCACTAACTTTCCTGCATTTCAAGTAGTTTAATCATTTATACTCTTGATTGCACCCTAACAGGTTTTACCTTTAAACACTAGTCTGAGTAATCTACAAGCAATCACATGTTGATGACTATATTTCATTCTCTAAACCACTACAATAAATAGAACAAAGGTAGATAGAATTAGCTACCCAACCAGGTGGCTACTACAGTCATAATTATGAGCAAAGGAATACTTATGTATGCATATATCTACTTTTACACACAACTATATATCTCAAAAAAGTTGGGAGAGGGGTAACAAAAGGAAAAGTAAGTGGTTTTAATAAAAATACAGCTGGAGGAGCATTTTGTAACTACTTAGGTTAATTGGCAACAGGTCAGTGACATGACAGTATAAAAAGAGCATTTTCGAAAGGCAGAGTCTCTCAGAAGTAAAGATGGACAGAGATTCATTAATCTCCATAAACTGCATCGAGAAATTGTGGAACAATTTCAGAAAAATGTTCCTCAATGTAAAATTGCAAAGACTTTGAATCAGAGCACATAGTATTATCAAAAGATTCAGAGAATCTGGAGAAATCTCTGTGCGCAAGGGACAAGTTTGAAGGTTAATATTGGATGTTTGTGATCTTCGGGCCCTCAGGCAGCACTGCATTAAAAACGGGCATCAATCTGCACTGGAATACACTGCGTCTACTCAGGAACACTTCCAGAAATCATGTTCTTTGAACACAGTTCGCCATGTGAGCAAAAGCTGTATCATGCTAAGAACAAGTCATATGTGAACAAGATCTGGAAACGCCTCTGTCTTCTCTGGGTCAAAGTTCATTTAAAATGGACTAAGGCAAAATGTAAAACTGTTCTGTGGTCAGATTAATAAAAATTTTTAATTCTTTTTGGATACCACAAACATTGTGTCGTGCGGACTAAAGAGGAGAGGGACCATCCAGCTTGTTAACAGCGCTCAGTGTTATGGTTCTGTGTTTGATTTCATGCTTTATGTTCATGGTTATGTCTTTTTTATTTTTATTTTTTTGGTTATTGTATATTCCAGTTTTCAATTCCTGACAGTTTAAGTTTCATTGCACTTGTCTCCCCTGTCTTGTGATGTAGAAGGTTCAATCCGTCTCCCCAGTCTGTGTGCTCACCTGCTTCGAGTGATTTCAATGGTTTCTGGTGTTTCATATTATTCAATTCTCGTTTACTTCCTTCGACTTGCTTTCCTTGATAACTAATAATACTAACATTTATCCTCATTCAATCTCAGCAATCGCCCTGTTCTAGTTTCCGCCCTTTGCTTGGCTTTCCCTGTCTCTCCCTACATTTCCGTGAGATCTCTCGCACATGCTTAATTGCTTTCCTGCACTCATTATCAGTGCACTTAGAACTCCTTGACCGGAGCTGTTTATCTATCATAGGTTGTCTGCGTTGATCCTGTCCGTGTCTTGGCTTTTGCCAGTTGTTTGTGGTTTAGGGCTTCCCCATGTGTACCTTCCTCTGTAATTAGTCTTAACCAATTCACCTGTTCCCCACATAGCATGTGACTTCCCTTGTGTCTATTTAGACCCTGTTTACACGTACACGGTTATTTTGACAAACGGAGACATTTCCCTGCGTTTGTGCCCTTCGTTTACATGCAAATGGAGATTTCGCCTCTGAAAGCGATTCTTTCTGAAAACTCCGGCCAGAGTGGTGATTTTGGAAAACTTTGGTTGTAAGTTTGCTTGTAAACTGAGAAAAACAGTTTTAGGCAGCCGATTTCACAGTATGCGCCAGAACTTGCACCTGTGCCAAAAGTGTGACCAGTGTTTACATGTTTATTTGGCGGTGATGATTGGATTCGCATCTGTTGTTGCTATTTTCAGTATTCTGATTGGCTAACATAGGCTTGATCATATCGTTACGCTGCCACCTACAGGTTTGATATGCTCTTGATAGCATATATATGGGTACGTGTAAACGAAAACTTTTCTGAAGGCTGATACATGTGTATGATATTATTTTTGAAAACGGAGACGGTGAAATGTTCGTTTATGAAAATAGCCGGCCCCATGTAAACCGAGTGTTTAGAGTCCTCACTGCTGTTCAGCCCTTGTCAGAACGCTGATCAATATTCCTTTGTACAGAGCCTCTTGTATGCCAATTGATTATTGTTTCTTCACGACTGTTTCATCCGACCTCGATTTTGCTAAAGTCCTTCTATTCTTGTTTTTGTCTTTTTGGATTTTTAACCTATTTCTGTCCGACCAGGGGCCTATCTCACGAAGCTGAATTAACATGCCCAAGCTTTCCCTCAGTTACCCAGCTGCACTTAACCAGACATCCGCGGTCTTGATTATCAGTCTCACAAAGCCGGTTATCATCTCGTTAAGTGAACCCAGGAGTTTCCAACCTAGATCTGTGCTCGTGCACATAAAAGGGGCGGTGTTAACTCCATTTGACCAATTGCGCACCATGGAGAATCTACTGAGAGCAACTTATTTCTCGACGGAGGAGCAAACAATAATTCTAAGGATGTATGAAGAATATAAAGACATCATTCAGGCAAAAAGCGACACTGTTGCAGCTCCCAGAAGCCACAAGGAATCTTGGCAAAAAAAAAACGCTGACACACCACTGTGTGTGTCTCTCAGATGTATGTGCTTGTTTGGATTTTCTTTTATTCTTTTGACAATTTAACCTCATTTCAGTTGCAACCCCAGTGAAGCCAAAACGACTTGGGACCAAGTAAAAAAATAAATTCAAGAACATAGTTTAAAGCAGTCAGGCTATATGGTGTAAACAATAGACGTACATTGTCTTCAATAGTCTACACTACAAAATGCACAAAGCTTTACCTTCCTCGCTGTCTCTTTGTTGTAGAATGATCACAATGGAACTGATTAGACACTGTGAGCAGTGCACAGGAAAAAAAATGTGACAAGAGTAAGACGGGAGGGGTCCTCCTACACAACCATACACTCCTGCAGAGGAGGGGTCCTCCTACACAACCGTACACTCCTGCAGAGGAGGAATCCTCCTACACAACCGTACACTCCTGCAGAGGAGGGGTCCTCCTACACAACCGTACACTCCTGCAGAGGAGGGGTCCCCCTACACAACTGTACACTCCTGCAGAGGAGGGGTCCTCCAACACAACCGTACACTCCTGCAGAGGAGGGGTCCTACTACACAACCGTACACTCCTGCAGAGGAGGGGTCCTCCAACGCAACCGTACACTCCTGCAGAGGAGGGGTCCTGCTACACAACCATACACTCCTGCAGAGGAGGGGTCCTCCTACACAACTGTACACTCCTGCAGAGGAGGGGTCCTCCAACACAACCGTACACTCCTGCAGAGGAGGGGTCCTCCAACACAACCGTACACTCCTGCAGAGGAGGGGTCCTCCTACACAACCATACACTCCTGCTGAGGAGTGGTCCTCCTACACAACCATACACTCCAGCAGAGGAGGGGTCCTCCTACACAACCGTACACTCCTGCAGAGGAGGGGTCCTCCTACACAATCGTACACTCCTGCAGAGGAGGGGTCCTCCTACACAATCGTACACTCCTGCAGAGGAGGGGTCCTCTTACACATCCGTACACTCCTGCAGAGGAGGGGTCCTCCTACACAACCGTACATTCCTGCAGAGGAGAGGTCCTCCTACACAAGCGTACACTCCTGCAGAGGAGGGGTCCTCCTACACAACTGTGCACTCCTGCAGAGGAGGGGTCCTCCTACACAACCATACACTCCTGCAGAGGAGGGGTCCTCCTACACAACCATACACTCCTGCAGAGGAGGGGCCCTCCTACACAACCATACACTCCTGCAGAGGAGGGGTCCTCCTACACAACCATACACTCCTGCAGAGGAGTTTTCTTCCTACACAACCATACACTCCTGCAGAGGAGTTGTCCTCCTACACAACCATACACTCCTGCAGAGGAGTTGTCCTCCTACACAACCATACACTCCTGCAGAAGAGTTGTCCTCCTACACAACCATACACTCCTGCAGAAGAGTTGTCCTCCTACACAACCATACACTCCTGCAGAGGAGTTGTCCTCTTACACAACCATGCACTCCTGCAGAGGAGTTAGCCTGATCTAATAAGGCTTGCCCATTACAGAGGGTGTGGAGGGGGTCTCATCAGACCCTGGTGGAAGTAGCAGCTCATAAGACACGGTATATGAACAAGGTAGCCTAAATGTCAGCGCACCAAATGTTAAAACACTGGGCTGCTTTTAAAAAACAATTATCCTTTTATTGTGAAAGTGGCCTAAGTAACATGGATTTTTTTTTATTGGTCATGGAACACGCTCTCTCTCCGGAGAACTCCTCTCACTATTGGTGCGGCCTCCTCCAAGGGATTATCAATAAATAGGCAGGTCATTTTTCCAAGACAATGATTGGCCAGTAGGTGGTCTTATATTCCCACTGAGATCGTATCCTGAACTTAACCTGCTCCAGAGCAGGTTAGGCGTTCAGCATAAGTTACCATGACAATGTAGCCCGCTAAGAAGGGAACCAGCTTTGTGATACGGAAAACCTGGGATAAATCCAGAAGTTACCCCGCTAAACCGAAATCCAGCTTCGTGAGACAGGCCCCAGGTCTACTGTTTTTGGATGGCCCATGTATGACCCTCTGCTTTGTATTTCGACTACGATTTTGGCCTGCTGTCAATGTACTGTCTCACTTCTGCTTTACTAGCTTTGACCCCAGCCTGGCTAGTCGACCTGGCTCTCAAAGGCGTACGATTTTTCGATTTCCTACTCTCGTGAGTCGTTCCTGAACGCACCGTCACACTCAGTTCAATAGCTTAATATCTGATGGTATGGGGTTGCATTAGTGTCTATAGCATGGGCAGCTTACACATCTGGAAAAGCATTATCAATGCTGAAAATTATATAGAGGTTTTACAAAAACATATGCTCCCATCCAGAAAATGTGCAAGGCCTTCCCTGATAGACATTTCAGTAAAACAATGCCAAACCACTTACTGCATCTATCACAACAGCAAGATGAGGTGCTGGTTATTTACATATCCAAAACTAGGCTTATGCCGTCGGAGGCAATGGCTTGGGGTATATCCCCGAATGCCCCCAATCCTCAAATTCCCCAATCCTTGAATAGACCTTGAATAGACTTTCATTTGAACTTAATTTCAGGTCAATCGGAACAATAGTTCTGAACATATGGCCAAAATGGTCATTTTCCATCACAAAGCACCACCTGGTGGCAGAATTTTGAATCAAACAGGTATAATATCATCGTGGGACACATCCTCAGGTCATGATTTTTCATTTGCACTTGATTTGAGGTCAATCAGACAAATATTTCCAGAGATATGATAAAAACAGTGATTTTTCCACTGTTCACTGTAAATTCTCCAAAATTGATTCAGTTCTTCCTCTTTATGATACTTACTTTTATGCAAAACATGAAATTTCTAACTGAAATATTACTGAAGTTATCGCGTTGACACGTAGGGCGGCGGCGGCGGCGGTCGGACCAAAAACATAATATCCCCGCCATTCGGGGATATAATTTGAGATAGTGATTGGCTAGTTCTCAATCATTTTTCTTTATTGACGCATTTTCCAATTATCGTAATTGGCAACTGAAGACACGGTTTCTCTCCATATGCGATTTAACAGCGATGAAATCATGGGCTAAATTCAGTACAAAAACAATTTACTTATAAATAGGCCAATGCTTTACGTTGATATTGAACTGGTCCGTGTTCCAATGAAATATCTCCTTTCACTCTCGGTAGTACGTGGGTTGATTTAAAAAAAAGTGGCCCTCGACAGTTAAATAGGCATTTAAAAGCGTGCGGGTCAAGGTATTTGCGCAGGTGTGCAACTTTAAATAACATTGATTTAAATACGCCAAATATGGGTCCAGATGAATGATTGTCGTCTTACCTAATCGGGGAGAACAAGCAGCACCTGTTAAGAGTGGAGTGCTCTCGGAGCGAACTTTTTTAAATCATGAAAATGACTGAGGACTAATAATTGCTTTAAACAGGTCAGGACTAATAATTGCTTTAAACGGATGTTTTGTGTTCCCAATTATCAGTTCTGGTTCCGCCACTGTGTACCAAATTTAGCCAATGATTTCATCGCTGTTAGATCGCATATGGAGAGAAACCGTATCTTCAGATGCCAATTATGATAATTGGAAAACGCGTTAGTAATGGAAAATGATTAAGAACTAGCCAGGACTTTTAAAGGGACGGGTCTGTGCCAGCCCAATTCCCTGTTCTAGCGCTGGGCCTGGGAAGATCAAACTTGTAACAAATTATTACTTAAAATTATTGTTTCAAGGAACATTCACATCCAAGTTGAAAAAATTAACCTGTATGCTTCAATTAGTTATAACCTGTGTTAAAGAGTTTTTGACAGTCCTGCAGGCACTTAATAGGCTGTTTGTGTGATTCCTGTTCGTATTTTGTCGCTCGCCAATTTTCGTGGTTAGGGTTTCCCTCATGTGATTCTCCCGATGTAATAAGCCACATTCCCCACAGTTGATATCTGTATAGCATGTGACCTTTCCTCTGTGTATATTAGAAGTCTTTTCACTCAGAGCTCTTGTCAGAACGTTGATCAATATTTCTTTGTGCAGAGCGCCTCGTATGCCATTGATTATTGCTTCGCCTCTACTGGATATTCCGACCTTGATTCTTGCAATAGCCCCTTTTGGACTGTTTTTGCCTTTCTGGATTTTGACCTATTTTTGTATGACCACGAGTTCTGTGTTTGGATGCCCTGTGCATGACCATTGCCTTTGCCCATCAACTACGACTTTTTGCCAATCATTTTTGTACCTCTGCCCATCTGTTTTACTGGTTCTGACCCCTGCCTGTCTAGTCAATACTGTTTTTGGATTTCGTATTGTGGCTTAGCCAAAAAACACAGGAATTGCCTTGACTCGGACCCCATTAAAGGCATACGTTTTTTTGGATTCCTGTCTCTCGCGAGTGGTTCCTGAACTGTACCTCACAAAAAAAAAAGCAGAACACCATCACAAATTTTGGATATGTAAATAACAGCCATCTAATCTTTCTAAAACAGTCAATTTGATATTTGTGGATGGTGTCTTTTTTGGTATAAAAAGTAAAAAAAAAATATTTTTTTTTTTTCATTTTCAAGCCTTAATATTTTCTAGATCATTCATAAGAGAGGAGTAGAATTAAAGTACAAAATGCAAAACATACATGGCAAGCTGTATGTACAATAATTACACTTTTCACAGTCCTTCAAATATGCCACCGCTGAGCGCAGAGTAAAATTTTCGAGCAACTTTAAGCACCCAAAAATATATGATAAACTAAAGGGACACCTTTATAAGTCCATATTCCTCAATTTAGAGTAACAGATTTTCACCCCTGAAAATTTTAGGGCTCAGCCGAAATACTTTTCTAGATATAGCCATGTGAAAGTGGCTCCTCAGAAATTGGTGTTTATAAAGGGCCAGAATTTTTTTTTTAAGAGTTGAAAGCTAAAATTTTTGTATTTATCCTATTAGGAGGTGAATGCATCCACTAGAATTTTTTCTTCCAAATCTGATATGGTCAAGTGGGAAATTTCTCTGAAATTCGGACATTTGACATGGAATGACCCACTTACAACATCTGATATGTTGTCTACATTATACTGTGACTAAAATGTTATTTAAGGAGATTTGCAAATCATTGCATTCTGTTTTTAATTTAATTTTACACAGCATCCCAACTTTTGGAATGGGAGTTTTGTGTGTGTGTGTGTGTATATATATATATATATATATATATATACACACGCGCGCACGCACACAAATAACTTGTTAAATTATGAAAGCTAAAAATAATTATCACATAAAATGGATGTTGTTACAATGCATAAGGTTCACAGAGAATTTGAGCATGCAGCTCTCCTTTACACTCACTCATAAATCATATTCATAAAACACAGAAAAACAACTTCCTGCAACTTTGGTAATATGGCCTGTTTCACATTTGGAATAATGGAACTTTAATCTCAATACATTTCATTAGTTTCTACCTTTGTTCAAAATCCCTAGTGAAAAGATGCGGCAAAAAAGTAATCCAATTTACCTGGTTTCCTCTGTCATGTCTCTTGGGAGTAAATTCCATTTCCGCATAGCTCGGTACATAACCTTTCGTTTGATCAAGTTTGTTCTTGCTTTTGGTGATTGAACCTTTCCACACATGGCACATAGTCATATCTAATCTGAATTATCAATTGTTTGCATCTTTTTCACGGAGATATTTCTAATGAATATAATTCATGAATAGCACTGTCCGTTTTAGTATATTACCAAGCTAAAAAAAACTATGCATTGCAGCAACATTTGTTTGTTATTCACAACCGAGCGCAATAACTGCTGATCCATTTGGTATTATTTCTTTATCTTATGCAATATAACACTCAACCATACTACAAAGTAATAGTCAAGATGGGACTATATTAATGTCTGAATCACCTGTCTAGTTGAGTTCTTTAAAAAAAAATGGTGCATCTTTTAATAACAGAAATACCATTTACAGTCATAGAGGCTATCTTATGTATGTGTATATCTTATGTATTGCTTCATACCGCCAGATCACCATTGAAAAAGAGACTTTGGTCTCAACTGGTTTTATCTGGTAGAATAAAGGATTTGATTGATTGGTGTGTGTTGTGTGCGATAATTTGCCATCAGGAATAATACCCGGGCGCATGATCTCATGTACTTGGTCAATAGACACATCATTTATGTAAATATTTCAACCTGGTTTCCTTGTTAGCAATTGGATAAAACCACAAATGATACAATTTGTCTCAGAAACATTCAGGACCCTTTATTTTTCTTTTTAACCACTGATAGCAGTTTTAGTATATCTACAACTGTAATAAAGATATTGTCTGTGATTGCCAAATGGCAGATATGCAAATAGATTGACAGACAAACAAAGATATTCCGTCAGAGAGACAGACAATCAGTCAGGGAGAAAGACAGGCAGTCAGAGAAACAGACAGACAGTTTGTCAGAGAGACCGATGGTAATGCCCTCCTCCTCCAGGCATTCCTGTTTCCCCGGCAACCTGCCTTTCTCCAATTATTCAATTATCCCATTCTCTCAGTTAATGATGACACCTGGCTTCCATTAATGATGTTTTCCCCTATCTATACCTCAGTTCTCAGGTAGGCTTACAGTGTAACACTTTTTGTTTAGACCACCCCGGTTTAGTTCTTACTCCCTGTGAAGTTTCATGTTTTGTTTCCTCATGCAGTTTGCTCATTTCATAAATTCCACGTCCTTGGGTCCTTCACACTTATTCTCTCTCCTCGTGCCCTTATTATATTTCTGTGTTCGCATGGGTTTCCTCCAGGTACTACGGTTTCGCCCACCCAGAAAAACATGCATTTCAGGAACACTCCTACCTGTGTCCCTGACTAAGGCTCTGGTTTAGAACTGGAGTTGGTCCCCAGGGGCTGCTCTGTGGCTGCCCACTGCGCCTAACTATAGGATGGGTGAAATGCAGAAGACAATTTACCCCATGGGGTTCAATAAAGTGTATCTTATCTTATCTTATCTCTGGGCACCAGGAACATTACACGGACAAACAGCCAGTCAGAGAGACGGACAGACATACAGTCAGAGAGACAGAAAGGCAGTCAGGGAGACTAACATATTGAAAGAGGGGCAAGCAGTTGGATTCCAATTCTTTAAGGCATGCATTGTTCAGTAATGGTGGGTGTGTGTGTGTGTGTGTGCATGAGCGCGCGCACACGTCCGCCTATGTATGAGTCCATATGTGCAGTTCCACTTAAACCAGACGACAAATATATCAATTTAGCAGCCACTTCTCCGTGGCAGTGCAATTTGTGAAACATGGGCTAGTCAAATTATGATAACGGAAAGGACTATTGTGGATACAGTGCCTTACATGATGAAATAATTCAAGCATTTTTCTGAGTGAGAAGCCTTTCAACTGAGCAGGAACATAATCTTGATCCAGAAGACACACAGCACATTCAAATGATAATTCTTCCAAAAGCTGACAATTATTGAAATGTTTGTGTATATGTACTGAAATGTATGCAATTCAAAAAAAAAAAAAAATTATTATTAGAAATGCTGTGCATGTAACCAAATGCTTCATCTTCTCAGCAGTGGTCATTTGAAAACTTCAATCAATCTTTAATCGAAACTTTACTCTTGCAAAGAAAAAAAGGAGTAAATATTTTTTTAAATGGACCTAGAATTTTGATAATGGAAAACATGCTGCAGTAGACATTCCAGAATACATTTTTCCTTTTTTTTGGTAGCTGAATGCCTCTTACAGTTCTGGTTTCAGCCTAGCAGAACACAGGATACTGAAAATTAAGACACAAAACAAAACAAAAATCGACTGTGGGACTTCACATAGAGCACTCCTCATCGGAGCTGTGACCTAATACATTTCTGAATGAACTCGTTCTGAACTTTTTGGTCCGAAAAACTGCACAGATCTGACAGTGACTCCAGCTAAAAGCACCACCGACACGCAAACAATGCTCGAATGATTCACCAAAACACGTTGCCGACCCTCTGTGTGAAATTCAAGGCCTCAGAAAGGGCTGAGAGAAAAACAGTTTTTTTTTTATTTTATTAAAAACAGAATGTGGAGCGAGCATCTAGACCCCATGAAACAACAGGCAAACAGCTCAGTACTTCGCCGCGGAGAATAAACAGAGGTATTTATTTCTCATTGTGTGCGATGCTATCTTCAGTGCGGTCACACTCCCATACGCTCTTAGTGACGCAAGAGGCGAACGAGTGCGCTCTCTCCGCGCACTGACAATTATCTCCTACGGGGAGAAAAAGTATTACCAAGTCTGACTAATGCAGTCAACGGCAGGAAGGGGGTAGAGAGGGAATGACGCGGTTCGAGCATTTTGAGGGTATTAGCACTTGCCTGCTGTTATTAGGGAGATGTGCTTTCTCAGTAGTGAAGCTCCGCTCGGCTAGTTTGGCAGGCTTATTAGCACTGAGGAGACATGCCATCATGCTTTCTCCCCGAAAAACAGGCAGAGGCAAAACGAGGCGGAAAGAATCGTTGGTGACGCAATAGCAGGGACTAGCAATATGCCAAAAGAAGAAAATCATTTTGAGTAATTTGGCCTCTTAACTGTGGGCTGCAATATTTTTGCTGAAAGTCTATGAATAGGTGTAATGCCCCTCCCCTTCGCCATTCCAAGTCCTTCACCAATTACTCAATTGTCCTTAGTCCCCTCTCTTTAATTACTGTAACCTGTTTGCTTTTAGTTAATTAACATTCCCCTTAGTATTTAAGATTAGTTTCTCGCCACACAGGCAGATAGCTATAGTCTGTTTCCCCTTTTTGTTGTGCGCGCTCCCTTTCAGTTCTTCTACACAAGTTTAGTATTCATTTTTGTAATACCCTCACTCTTTATTTACAATCCTCAATTCCAGTGAAGTTGGGACTTTGTATAAAACGTGAATGTATAAAACGCGAATATTGAAAACAATACAATGATTTCCAGATCCTTTTTGATCTAAATTCAAGTGAATACAGTACTGAGACAAGATATTTAATGTTCAAACTGATAAACTTTATTGTTTTTTGGGAAATATTCACTCATTTTGTACTTGATGCCTGCAACACATTCCAAAAAAGCTGGGACAGGGGCATGTTTATCACTGCGTTACATCATCTTTCCTTTTAACAACAGTCAATTTGCATTTGGGAACTGAGGACACTAATTTTAGAGGCTTTGTAGGTGGAATTCTTTCCCATTGTTACTTGATGTGTAACTTCAGTTGCTCAGCAGTTCGGGGTCTCCATTGTCATGTTTTGCACTTCACAGTGAGCCACACATTTTCAATGGGAGACAGGTCTGGACTGCAGGCAGGCCAGTCTATTGCCCACACTCTTTTATGACAAAGCGACACTGTTGTAACACGTGCAGAAAGTAGCATGGCATTATCTTGTTGAAATAAGCAAAGACATACCTGAAAAAGACGTCTTTTGGATGGCAGCATATGTTGCTCCAAAACCTGTATGTTCCTTTCAGCATTAATGATGCCTTCACAGATGTGCAAGTTACCCATGCCATGGGCACTAACACATCCCCATACCGTCACAGATGCTGGCCCTTGAACTTTGCACTGATAACAATATAGGAACACTCCTGTATGGCTGGGTGCGAATGTTTGGTGGTGGTCGGAGAGGCTGTAGGCGCATACTGGTAGCCAGGGTTCTGTCAGTCTGCCCCAGGGCAACTGTGGCTACAAAACGTGGTTCACCACCATCAGAGCGTGAATGTGTGAGTGAATGAATAATGTATCCATTGTGAAGCGTCTTTGAGTGCCCAGAAAAGCGCTATATAAAACTGATTAATTATTATTATTATTATTATTATTATTATTATTATAACAATCTGGATGGTCCTTTTCCTCTTTAGCCCGGACACGATGTCCATGACTTCCAAAACCAATTTGAGATGCGTACTCGTCAGACGACAGCACACTTTTTCACTTTACGTCAGTCCATCTCAGATGAGCTCGGGCCCAGAGAAGCCGGCAGCGTTTCTTGGTATTGTTGATGTTTGGCTTTCGATTAGTATGGTAGAGTTTTATCTTGCACTTGTAGATGTGACGACAAACTGTGTTAACTGACAGTGGTTTTCCTAAGTGTTCCTCAGCCCACATGGTAACGTCCTTTACAGAACGATGTCAGTTTTCAATGCATTGCCGCCTGAGGGAATGACGGTCACGGGCATTCAATGCTGGTTTTCAGCCTTGCTGCTTACGTGTAGAGATTTCTCTGGATTCTCTGAATCTTTTGATGATATTATGGACTGTATATGATGAAATCCCTAAATTCTTTGCAATTGCACATTGAGAAACATTGTTCTTAAACTGTTGGACTATTTGCTCAGGCAGTTGTTCACAAAGTGGTGAACCTCGCCCCATCCTTGCTTGTGAACGACTGAGCCTTTCGGGGATGCTCCTTTTATACCTAATCATGACAACCTCCTGTTTCCAATGAACCTGTTCACCTGTGTAATGTTCCAGACGGGTGTTTTTTGAGCATTCCTCAACTTTCCCAGTCTTTTGTTGCCCCGTTCCAGCTTTATAGGAACGTGTTGCAGGCATCAAATTCAAAAAAACAAGAAGGTTTATCAGTTTGAACATTTAATGTCTTGTCTTTGTAGTTAACTCAATTAAATAGCGGTTGAAAAGGATTAGCAAATCATTGTATTCTGTTTTTATTCATGTTTTACACAACGTCCCAACTTCATTGGAGTTGGGGTTTATAATAAAATCCACATCCTGCACCTGGATCCTCAGCTCCACTCCTTGCCCTGATGCCCTCTTTAACATCTCTGGGTACCAGGGTGTGACAGATGGCTTCCTCACCCTAAGGACCCAGCAGGACTGTCATGCCACCTCACCCTGGATCACCTCCTTTCTTTTGTTTGATCCCTGAGAAGCCAGACGTTTATGCGCACAGCAGGTGCAATTCCTGCGTTCGCACGCCTGCCTACGCCCCGGCACAAGAGGCCAGTTCGCCCCGGCCGGAAACCTGCGGTTCCAGCAACCAGCCCAGGGTTCCAGCAGCAGGTCTGCAGCTCTAGCGTTGTGTCCGTGGCTCCAGCAGTCCATCTGTCACCCGACCAGTAAGCCTACGGATCTAGCAGTTAGGCTGTCACCCCAGCAGTAAACCTGCAGCCCATGCTGCAGGGCACATGCCCGACTCCAGCCCATTCTGCAGTGCACACGACCACACGCCAGGCTGCGGTCCAGCTACTTCCGGTTCTGGTCCAGCTGCAGCGCCACGCCGGGGTCCAGCCCAGCAGCAGCGCCACGCCCAGCTCCGGTCCAGCTGCAGCGCTACGCCTTTTGGCATTCCAGTCCTGGATACCTTCCCTTCACCAATTAATCTATTATCCTCCGTCCCTTCACCTTAATTAGGCTACTATTTTAAGTTGTATTTATTATCCTTGGAAATCATTTTATTCCATATAAATTGTGATAGATGAAATGAGGCATTTCATTGGATTAGAATCACTAATGAAATTCTGGTTACCGAGTGATTTCACATGCATTTATCTCAGAGCGAGTGCACCTCAGAGCACGATGGAGAAAATTCTGTGCAATTTCACCACAGTTCTGCTTCATTACAGTGACGGTATCCATCCACATTGGTTGAAATGTACATTATCCGTAATGAAGCCTTCTTCATATAAATCAGAACTCAGCAGCACTAAGCTGGTGTAGTAGCAATCATGCCGGAAGTAGCCTTTCAGAGACGCCTGGATTCCAATCTCCTAAATTTGCCTCAATTTGAATATGAAATGTATTTCAAAGCCAAAATGGTCGCAGAAAAAAGTGAAAAATTTGAAACAGGCGCTGAATGAACCCAGCACTGAGGTAAATAGTTGCATTCAGCACCCTGAGAGCACTAGCGTTTGATGCATGAGAATATCTCACTGCATTTATCGGTACTCAGCGCTAGACTGAAGGCCAGTTTTTTTTTTTTTTTTTAACAGTGCAAAAGAATGTCACCTGAAATATCCACGCGTATCTGTCTCACCAAAAGTATTTCCCCAGTATGCGCACCTGTAAACCTGTCACTAGACTGCCATTACCACAACAATTTGACCTTTATTTCACGAGCTTCTCGTATGAGCCAGCCAAGGTATTTACTGTGCGCACCATAATTCATAAGGCAAAATGTTGTTTTGGCCTTGGGTTTGAAAGGATACAGTGGTGATGAAGTTGAAGTGCAGACTGTCAGCTTTGAGAGGCTGTTCTCATCCACATCAGATGCACTGCTTAGAAATGACAGCACCTATTGTACATAGTCCGCACTCCTCCTTTCGAGAGCATCAAATAATTTTGACGAAATGTTGAATAAAGTAATCATTTTCATTATCTAGTGGCATATCCTTTGTATGTAATGACTGCTTGAAGTCCGTGACACACAGACATCACCAGACTCTGGGGATCCACCCTGGTGATGCTCTGCCAGGCCTGTACTGCAGGATCTTCACTTCCTGCTTGTCTCAGGGAGCTTTTGACCTTCAGTCTCCTCTTCAGCCTGTAAAATACATGTTCGAGTGGGTTGCGACCCATTGACTTACTCAACCAACACAGCCAAAATAACTAAAAATATGTCAGTGACCGATGAATTATGATGCCGACTGTATCAGTGGGCTGTTCCACAGAACAGTTTCACAGATTTAGCTGCATGAAGTCATGAGTAAACCTCGGAAAGCTCTATTATTTGGAACGTGAACGGACCAAAAAAAAAAAAACTGCTGATTCAAGTTTTACTCTCTGTAGTTATTTGGTAAATGTAGTTTATCTTACTTTATGAAGCATGCCCCTGTTTCACGCTTTACATCTGGAATAAGGTCAGCTTGTCATCAGTGATTCAGTCCGTGGGTGCAGAACCTAATGATGCTTCTTCACCAGTCTCCAACGCTACAGAATGCGGACAATGAGGAAACATGAGGAATAAGAGAGAGAGAAAATTAAGTTGGGAGAACAACACTCAAAGTTTGGTGCAGAGAAAATCTACCCCATGAGAAGAAATCTCTGGAGGAACCTGGCTGTAGTGGGGGAGCCCATCCTTTGCAAGCCGGAAAGCTGAACTGTGATTGGGTATCAGTGATGAGTTCATTGCAATCATTTACTAGAGTTAACAAGAGCGACAAGAGATGGCGTATACCCCCGGCCCCATGTCATCAACTTCGGATTAGCAAAAGGCACCACGTCAGGTCATTATTAACTTTCACGCCAAGTTTTGTGAAAAAATATCAAACAGCTTTTAATTACGCTCCGGAAACAAAATGTTCATAGACAGACAGATGGACAGACAACCCCACCCATGACTATATCCCCTCGAATTATATGCCGGGGGGATAATAAAAAGGTCATGGACAGGTAAGTCAGTTCAGGAAAAGTTTACAAATTTTAATATAACTATAAATAATAAAGGTAAAAAACACTTGTAGTATGGATCAATCAATAGTGGCTTGCTTCTTGATAAATACATGCATGCAAAAGTCCCTAAGAATTTGTTGATGATATGTTACCTATCCAGTCAAGACTGTAGTGGCAGTCAATCCCAGGATATACAGTAGAACCCTAATCTCTTTACATGCAAAACACTTGAACGCCAAAGACCTTATTTTCTATTTCAACTCTTCAATGCAAGCCATGGGTGACACTGTGACCAAGTCCCAGCTCCAGTGGCCAGAGCCACCGGATTAAACGAGACCTGCAACATTTGCCCTGTTTTTACCACTCAAAGGGTGAACAGGGACCACAGCATCGATTTTCTGTGTCTGTCACCTCCAGCGGATTCATTAAACCCAAAGCTGCTGTAATTAGGTCCAGAGAGAGATGGAGCATGCTCAGTGCATAGCCTATGAACCTTTCATGGATCACAAATGGGCAAGTCGTGTCACCTCCACGGACCGAGGACAGAAAAATCCATGTGTCCGTTTTTCAGAGGACTTGTTTTCTTATACCAGCAATGGCTTATTCCTAGTCGGGTCACGGAAGACTTACCCAGCATCCAATGGGTGAGGGGCAAGGCTAATCAACCTGGGCTAAAAATCCAAATCCAGAGCTGATTTTCCTCTCTTCCACATCATTTATTTAACAATTCATGCTGTTGATTGGCCAGTCTGTCTTCACATCTGACTCCCAGGTGAGGAGGTGTGCGAGGGGAGTGGAAAACCAGCTGTTCTCGGACCTCGAGGAGAGAAACCAGATGATTCTGGCTAAGGTCAGTCTGCCAATCCATCGCAGGTCACAGACAATCGCACGTAATCACACACAGTGCCTCATTTTAGTTTGCTGAGCCGGTATATTAATACATGTGAAAGACCAATTTTCTACCTTTATAAATTTATCAGGATATTTCAGATAGGACCACTTTATCAAAAAGAGAAATTAATTGAAGGCTCACCGGCATTAAGCAGACATTGGGTTTGGCGACATGGCTCTGTTTTTAGAGATCTCTGCCTGACCAAGCATGGAACCTAAGGCAAGGCATGGAGCTACTACTAACCTCCAAAACAGAACCATCCTGGGCATAGGCTAACTTGAATGCAGAAAAAATTGTGAAGTGTTTAATGTGTAGTGGCAGCCCAGCGGCTGGCACAATTTCTCTTGATGCCAGCACGACAGAAAAATCCTAAGCATAGTGTACTATATGTCGTGGCAGCCCTATGGATGGCACTATCTCTCTTGCTTCCGATCCAAGAGCAATATCCTATACGATGTGTATTATGTTTAGTGACAGCTTGGCAGTTGGCACGATCTCTTTTGACGCCTATATGAGAAAAATATAATACATGAAGTGTTCCATGTAGTGACAGCCAAGTGGCTGGCACAATTTCTCATGAATCAGTACAAGAGAAATATACTATATGAAGTGTACTATGTGTGGTGGCAACCCGGTAGCTGGCACAATTTCTCTTACAAGTCAATACAGGAAAAATTACGGTATGAAGTGTGCTAAGTGCGGTGTAAACCCGGCGGGTGATAATTTCTCCCGATGCCAAGAGAAATAAACTATCTAAGGTGTGCTATGTGTTGTGAAACTTGCAGCTGACACCATTTCTCTTGATGCCAAAACAAAAGAAATATAATATGTGAACCATTTAATAAACGAGCATCTGTAAAGTTAGATTAACTTTAGAGATAGGAAAATGGTGAGCCAAGCTAGGTTGAATGGCATGTTCTCACCACTCATGTTATGTCAGGATGTGTATTTTGCGTAGTGACGTCCCAGTGGCTTTCAGAATTTCAGTTGAAGCCAATTCAAGAGAAATATGCGATAAAAGTGTACTGTGTGGAGACAGGCTGACGGCTGGTACAATTGTTTGAAAGAGAAATTTGTAGCCTTTATCATGTGTTGTGTAGTAGTGGATGAGTTGGCAACAGTTATGCAGTGCCACTTGACGACCTGCCTATGTTACGCGTGAGCCGGTATTGAGTGTGGGCGAGTGCAAAGATGATTGTGAAGAGTGTAGAGTGACTACGTGTGAGACAACAGCCATGCTGTCAAACGCTTTAACTCAGCACAAGAAATCTTTCTTTACAACAGAACTGCGCATTAAAAAAATACTGCTACAATGCGCTTCACTGCAAACCCTGACCTAAATCCCCTCAAAAGCAAGCCAGCGGCGACAAGGGCAAGGAAAAACTCCCTATGTGGGTCAAAATAGGAGGAACCAGGCTTATGAGGGGTAGTTCATCCTCTTCTGACTGGCCCAGGGTATGAACTCATGGTTGCCATAATGCAAAACAGTCAGATTGACAAGTAGTTCAGGATTTGTAGCTCGCAGATAAACACCATGGACAAGACC
Organism: Gymnothorax reevesii; assembly: GCA_029721435.1. Lineage (NCBI taxonomy): Eukaryota > Metazoa > Chordata > Actinopteri > Anguilliformes > Muraenidae > Gymnothorax > Gymnothorax reevesii. The sequence goes on from CM056586.1 coordinate 46,860,859, forward strand.
GTTCCGATGGTGGAGACTAGGGGTTACTTGGGTAGAGCGTCAGATGGCGATGATGGAGAAGACCAGCAGCAGCAGCATACTCAGGGCCCCTCCGCAGACATGGAGGGAACACAAACCCAGGCAATTAGAGGAGAACAGCAGGTGGAAGCAGCACTGGGAATATAACATGTAATGATATTGTGCACTCCGTAAAGTTGACATACCAGAAAATACCATGATTGGAAACTATGAAGATCATTAGTGAATCTTAAAGTTGAGCAAACTGCTAGATCCCCAAAAAACCAATGATGCAGTCATTAGCCGAGGCTAATGACCATGAGCCTTTGGAGCCAGAGATCATGTTGCAGGGAAAACATTCAAATTTGGAAAGGTTGGGCAAATGATATTAGTTAATTTACTAACAAGGTTGAGTATAGGGATGCAACGATTATAGATTTTGACTGTGCGATTATAGTCTGAGGAATAATCACGGTTTCACGATTATCACGATTATTATGCATCAATTAATTTCACAACACTGCTAATGAACTCGTGTAAAATCACATGAACATTCTTCAGAGATTTGAATGTCTTATTTATTGCTGTCAGAAATAACAGTAATCAAATAATACAGTACAAAATAATAAAGAAACAAGAAGTCTATCAAAAAGTAAACAAAAAGTATCTCTGCATCTCTCGGTTTGGAAATAAATAAAAGTAACCACAACTCTGTAAACACCCATGTCAGTATTGCTCTTTCGAAAAAAACAAATGTAGTTCAAGGCAGGACCTCAGCCTGCATAGCACTTTTGATCAACAATATTACAGAATTATTAAGCATTTTAAGTTTAAGGCCTGAGTAGAGAAACTTTGACTTAAAAAGTATAGCTGCTTTTTGAAACATAAATAATACTCATAAATAAACATAAATAATAATGAAAATAAATAAAAATAAAGAAGGTCCACATCACCTGGTATATTAATCTACACTGCCTAGAGTTTACTCACCACAGACGGGAAGACGCAACCTGTAACGTTAAATGTTCACTGACTGAAACCCACGAGAGGAGCACTTTTGTCTTCCATAGGCAAACATGCCGCTTTGCTGTTTGTTTACATTGAACTGAAACCTCAACCCTCACCGCTACGCTACTGTTTCGTTACTGACACGTTTATATTTAACTCCCTACCAACTCAATATTTCATTAAGTAACTTGCCACTAACGTAATTTAACGTTATTATGAGTTGGGTACCTTTACTTTGGCGTGTATAGCCGGGTGGTGATCCCGCAAATGCTGCATCTAATTAGATGTGTTTGAGCCTTTCGCTGCAACTTATTTTCGGCAGGTTTTGCAGACGGGTGAACCGTCATCTTGAATGACTCCCTGGTCATTCTTGCTGTATCCAAAATACTCCCACACTGCCGACTTCATTTTTTTCTCAGGTGGAAACAAAGCTTTGCTTGGTCCTTCTGCCATTGCTAATGTAGCGTTGCCTGCATGTGTCTTGATAGGCAAGGCACTTAAATCAGGTGCGATTTTGTTTTCGTTCCGTGCAGATTGTGCTGAAAGTAATGAACCAGCATAATTTCTGTTTTTTGCGAGTGAGAACAGAAACACTCGGTGTAGCGGAGCCTTTAGGATTAAATAACCGTGAAGTTTTAAAGCGCGGTTAATGGTAAAATCGGTTAATCGCTGCATCCCTAGTTGAGTATGACCTGCTTGAGAACAGAAATTCCAATGCTATCTTGAAATGCTGCTCTTAGCCCTGATCATTCCGCAGCATTTAGTAGAAATTTTGGTTGGGATCACATTCATTTGATAAGAAATTTTTAAAAATGCCTTAGCACTCCAGTAGCTAACATTTGCCTTGGGTTTATTGTCACAAGGTGTATGCAATGTGATTATGCTGCCGTTATGGCAGCACCTGATTGGGATAGACAAATAACACGAACAAAGGAAGTAGTTATGACATGACGATTGAAACAAGTTGAATTCAAGCCGCATGTCCGCAATTGATTTAAGCGTTAATGGCAATTACAATTTGGTCCAGTCATTTGAACAACAGTAAGCCAGCCATGATCCGAAAAATGCTTAGTCATTAATTCCAAAATAAGCCGTTGGTGAATTAGCAATGGTCATTTGTGACAAAATCATATTTATCTTACCGCCCTTGGTTTGCTAACCACAAATTAATTGGTTAATTGATTGATAAGTAAGTGGTGCTCCTCACAACTCTCCTCCCTGAGCTTCGCTTATCCAGTAAAATGAGGAGTAACTAGCAGCTCGGGTAACCTCACGAAATGTGACATTACTGCAGCTTGCTGCACTGCAAGTACTGTTGAGACATGAAATATTTGTACTCCAGCAGTCCTGTTTGCAAAACATGCAGGCCCAGTTAGCAGGATTCCGATTTAGGACAATATCTCAGTACACTTTACTGCATTTTTGAAGCATCCAAATGTTTTTCAACACCCGGAAAACACCAGCTTTTGAACAGTGGTGATTCGCCATCGGTGGAGCTGATTGCAATTCATGCCATAGAGGTAATTAATCATTCTCTGACAATGAAAGTACTGCCTTGCTAAGCAAGAACTGGAATAGCCCAGCGTTCCTGGATGCTTCCAGATTAGCATGTGCGGCTCTAAATTTATGGTTTAACAAAATGACACACCGATTACAATGGTCCCTTAATCAAACACATAGGCAATGTTTTAAGACCAGCTACATTTTAAATCAAGTAAGCTTTGCGCAGGCTAGCCTTCATAACCGAGCACTCCAACGCAGCAGCATAAGTGATTAAGACTTCAAAGACCAAGAGCTACATCAATTCCGCCGAGGTACGGTAGCCAAATAAACAGACATTTTGCAGTGATAACGAATAACACAAACCTTCTAGCAGGTGGTTCTTGTTGAGCAAGCATGCCGAGGAGCGGCTACCAGCCAAGTGATCATGTGACAGCAGTCGGACGACAATCAAATGCACTATGGTGACTCAACAGCAGGTAGCACCTCCTCTATGTTAAGCAAGCTTGACTCCCTGGCCTATCAGAATTTATGCCAAAGCTCCATTTGTTGAATCAGTTCCAGTGAGGAGCTGAGCCTTTCAGGTACTGCATAAGGAAATCGAGAGTTCAGAGTTCTGTAATCATTCTAACACAACACATGCCAGGCAAAACAGCCTGTTTCAGGTTGAATTATAAACTGCTTACATTTTAGCTTAGAAAAACAGGGCACTTAACTCTGGAAAAAAAAAAAAATATATATATATATATATAATTGTGACGGGCAAATTTTGTTGCTTTATCCCCCCCCCCCCCCCCACCAAGACAGGTAACCCTGACCAGAAACTGCATAGGTACACATTATCAGTCTTACTACAAACAGGCATACAGTATGCACGAGCACACATTCAGACCCCTGCAAACACGCAAGCAGAAATTAACACAGAAATACACAAAGGTATATGCACGCACACACGTTATACACAAAAAACACTTGTGTTGCGATCAGGAACCAGATGTGAGAACCAGGAAATGCAGTAGAGCTTGTTTTATTGTAAAGGGGGCGGGGGGGGTGACCCCCGCAGGGTGAAGAGAAAAAAAAAAAAAAAAAGTACAAAGTCCACAATCCAAAAGTCGAAATCCAGTAGGGCAAAAAATAGTATTAAAAACCAGGGCAGCAATCACAGTAATCATAGTCGGACAAAAATGGGTCTGGTACACAGGAATAGTACTATCAGAGAGACATGCCAGAATCCACAGGACGTAATCCGAATCTTTACCAGGGCAGCAAACAGATCTCGTAGTCGGGTAGAAAATAGTCAAAACACACAGATGCAACAGTAATCCAAAATCACAAAGGCAAAAATCAAAAGTCGGGCGGTCCAGTCAGGAAGACAATCCCTGAGCAATCAAGGCGAGAAACGTGGCACGAGAAAACTAGGGAGAACAATCTGACAACTGGAGTGACTAAACAGACAATAATACAATAATCAGGAGTGACACATGAGGAATAAACCAATTACATGAATTTGGCAAATCACAAGACAATCCTATGAACAAACAACAGCTCCGGTTAAGGAGTACTAAAAGGGCATCGTCTAAAGAAAAGGAAAGCATGAGATATAAGTGGAAATTCACAGAAGCTGCGACAGAGATAGGCAAGAGGGCGGAGATTAGAATTGGGCGATTGCTGAGAAATCGTTAGTCAATTAGTATGTGCAGCTATACAATCCCGAGTGCTTGTTAGTAAGTTAGTAAAAATATGCAATGTTAATAAATGTTAGTAATTATCGAAAACAACCTACCGTTAGTATGGATTAGTAGATAGTAAAAGAGAGAGGAAGGAAGCACACAAGATAATGATGGAAGATTGAAAACCCAGAAACCAATAAATCACCCGAATGAGTGGCACGCAAGACTAGGGACCGTGGGAAAAGACCTACATAAGACAAGACAGGGTAGACGAAGTGCAATGCATGGAAATGAAAACATGGTATGAAAACAATTAACTGAAGTATGAATAAGTATGAAAATAATAAAACATGAAATCCTAAGTCACCAAAAACACAATACATGATCCTAAGAATAGTCAGACAAAGCAGTGGTCACTAAACACAGAAAATCAAAATCATGGCAAAGCCAGGCACAAAACTTAAACATGGCAGAGCCAGGCACAGAACTTAAACATGTGATGAGCTTAATTCACAGATCACAACGCAGAGAGACACTACACATACTAGCATGCACGTTTACATATACATCCATGCACATGCACATAAATGTACAAACAAAAATGCATGCATACCTACATAAATTTACACAGCCAGACACACACACACACACGCACACACACACACACACACACACACACGCACACGCACACACACGCGCACACACACACACACACATACACACACACACACACAGGCATACCCATACACCCAAACATCTTTTTTATTGATTTTGTCCCAGTGAATTTTGTATTTGATTCCTCAAACAAGCGTGATGCTGATTCAAACATGTTGGCTTTTACCTGAGGCTACGTACACCAGCAGTTTCTAATTATTCTCAATTTAAACTGATTCACTTTCATCAATAAATCATTAAGTATCTATTACAAGAAATTGCAGTGTCGTGCTGTGGTTAATGATGATTGGATTAATGCCAGTGTCATGCTGCCAATGACGAGTGTTCTTGATTGGGAGTCAGACATTATGAATGGAAATGCAATCTGCAATATTGTGGAGCAGAACCTTTCTAACAAAAGGGTCTGTGATCCAGTTTATAAATTATCATTGTTTGTTTTTGTCAATCATGTGGGAATACTTAAGTGCTGTAAATACAGTGCAACAATAGAGGACACAACTGATCACAACACCCCATCTATTTAAAGTGCTTCTCTCTGGAGAGATTAATGAGAGTTTTAATTTATGTAAATTTTTCCACTCACACCGACCTGAGTCTATTCAGCAGTGGAAACACTTGATACAGGATCGACACTGAAATAGCATCACCGCTGGCAGTAACTTCACCTTTTATATCCCCTTTGAGTTATGCCTGTATCACAGCAACAGATTTCTGAAATCTTAATCGATGTTTAGATGTGAGATACGCCACACATACCAACGTACAATCATACATTTCAAAGTTTCTTGGGCCTCCGGTGCGCAAGGATTTGCACTCTCAACGATTAGGGTCCCACTGCACTGTCTATTGGATTTTAAATGTTGACCACGTTTAATCTCTCCAACCTACCATTGGAGTGGCCCCAGTGGCCCAGATCTGGTGCGTCAAATACATTCCTAATCTATAGTGCCACTAAAAAATTGGGCTTTGCCTAATTTGATGGTTGGAAGGGGGGCATTGGGCCCAAAATCTGCCAGTTCCCAAATTGGCCAAATCCACCTGAAACGGTTTATTTCCTAAATACTTGTGGTTTATAATGATTAGATAGAAATACTGAGAAAGCGACAACAAGAATGGCAATATTCTGAATTATTAATGAGAAAAAAAAAATCAAGCCTCTGAATCCCTCTCCTATTGTTGCATTTTAAAAATATTTATTTAAATTATTTAACATTCATGAAATATTTATTTTAAATATTGCATAATTTGATTTAAAAGCATCAATTTAAAGCAAAAAAAAAAAACAAACATTTCATCAAAATGGCCTTGAAGGCAAAATACAATCGTGGCTGTGAGCCATCACTCCAAAAATCTCCATGGCGACTCTAACCCAATCCGAGGTCGCCATTGGCAAAAACTGGGTTTGATTAATTAGTTCTAGCTCTGAGGTTGCAAATGTACACCACCGGCACTACTTTCAAGGTACGTACCGGTAACTGTGACGTTTCCCTAGTTATGTACGGTTTGTTGCAACAGTTTTCCAAGCTATAGTTTCTTCACTTAGCTCTTGTTTACACATTTTGTAAATAACATATTTATGTCAGTTTTAATACTCAGATTATTAAGTATTTATAAGTTTTGCTAGTACATGCTCAAACACTTATAATTTATGCAGTACTATCAGCAATAAAACTCTACAGAAGTTGTCACTATTTCCCTCTCACTTTGGCTTGCCTGTGGCTCTGTAATGTATGATTTAATCATACATAAATAGGGGATTATTCTTCTCATGGTGGCCTTGCATTGAGGTCCGAGTCTAAGCTGACGGTCACGGAACGTGATGGAAACGCACAAAAATGTAACGATTGGATGACATAAAGAATGATTGCCTGCTATGGGAAACTGTGATGGCTGGTGTTTCGAGACGCCAAAAGCAACAGCCGAAATGAAAGGAAGTCCAGCAAAATAAGAGAGACAAACCGACAAAAAGGGAGAGAGAGAGACTTGCGCTTCCAACGGACATAGATCTAGTCCGGGTACAAAAGGAAGCAACGTGAGCAGGACTGAAAGGACAAAAAAGGGAAAATCTTGGCTAACGAGATTTGGCACCGGACGGTGCACAGAAAGAGAGAAATTAAGAGAGAAAGAATCCCTTGCTAACTAGCACTTTCCTCTTTGAAACCAATTCCTCAAATAATCTTCTAGCTAGAGACCTTACCAGCTATAGCGCTAAGTTACACTGACACTCTAGCAAAGGCGGCGAGGCGGAACTCGGGTTTAAATAGAGTCCGGGCGCCGCCCACAATTAACGCCAGTTGGCCAAAGAATCTGATTATGGGCAAAACGATATCGTGCCGGACGAGAGAAACAAAGAAAGCTTGCCAGCCTCCAAAAATCTTGACAGGAAACAGCTTCATCACCTAGTAATGCAGGGAGCTATAATGAGATTTGTACATATATTGTTTGGTTACCATCAAAATCTCACCAAAATTTGCATACAGACAAATGAAAAATGTCTCTTAACCTTCATTTTCAAATCCATATTTCAATATTCTTTCAATTGTGCACATGTATTTTTATCATAACATAACACATGAACAGTGCATTGTATCACACTGCAAATCATGACCAGAAGCTAATTCTCCAGCTATTATTCTTTTAATACTTAGTAGGTGGTGTATTCCTTTCTTGCATTTGTTTTTCTAAGTGATTCCATACCCTGTGTGGTTGCCACAAACACGGCTGAACTTTCACAAATGGGCATTCCATAAATTCATGACTTGCGTGTCTGTAAAAAAACTGAGGCGACTGCTGCGGTTAATATGCATTTGGCGGTCGCAGAAGTTACCGACAGACTCCTCCTAGAACAGGCTATTTCAGTGGTTTCCTTTCTAACAGGACTTGTGACTTAGTTCATGTTTTTGTTGTTGCTGCTGCAGGTTACTTATTCAGCTTAGTTTTGGTCTCATTCGCAGGCGATCAGCTGTTTTTGCATAGTAATTAGTAATTAGCCTTTTAAGCACTGCGTCGAGCGACTTTATTAGACCAGCTGTCTGTCTGTGTGCTCAGTTAAGTGCATTTGGCGGTTGCAGAAGCTAGCAACAGACTTCTCCTAGAACAAGCTATTTACTTGATTTTGTTGCCCTTTTGTTACATTTGACTCTGCCCTTTTCTTGCACTTGACTTTGTTGCCCCTTTGTCGCACTTGACTTTGTTGCCCTTTCGTTGCACATTTGTTACACTTGACCCTGCCCTTTTGTTGCACTTGACTTTGTTGCCCCTTTGTCGCACTTGACTTTGTTGCCCTTTCGTTGCACTTTTGTTACACTTGACCCTGCCCTTTTGTTGCACTTGACTTTGTTGCCTTTTCGTCGCACTTTTGTTGCACTTGATTATGTGGCCCTTTTGTTGCCCTTGACTTTGTTGCCCTTTTGTTCACTTGACTTTGCCCTTTGGTTGCTCTTAATTCTGTTGTCCTCCTCTCAGCTTTGTTGCCGATCGACTTGAGTATTTTTATGCTATTTTAGTTGAGTTTGTTTACTTGATTTGTTGCCCTTTGATTCTGTTGCCGTTTCTACTCGGTCTTATCAGTATTTTTGGTGATTGCTTATTGGTTTAGATCTGTAACAACGGAAAGTGTTCTGTCACTTACTGTTTGCACTTGTACTTGTCTCCAAGGAGCTCTGCACTTTTGTACTGATCTTGTGCACTTTTGTATGTCGCTCTGAATAAGAGCGTCAGCTAAGAACCTGTAATGTAATGTAATGTAATGTAATATTCTCCAGGGCTTCACTGATGGTGGTTCCCCTGACTTGACAGATATTAAATGACTTCTCAGTACTGACATGAAGTTCAGTGAATTATAACAGCCAAAAGACAATTTCCCATCGGTAGCCATTTTTCCACCCCCATTCTCAGATTGACAGCTAATGTTGGCTCTCAGGATTGGAAAAAGAAAAAGGATTATTTGGCATGACTCAGCAGAAAAAAGAGATGGCTCCCAGAACCAACCATATTTCTTGGCCTAGGATTTGTTGAAAGATACAGTTTGTATCGATGGAATAATTGAAAGGCCTCTTAGCATCATTTTCAGACAGTGTGTACAAACATTAAACGTTGGGCCTGACTTTTAATATTAATAATATTATTTTACATCAGTGGACCCTAGTCTAATTCAGTTGGGTCTGACTTTTAATATTAATAATGTTATTGTACATCAGTAGACCCCAGTCTTATCCAGAACAGACCAGGAAGAAATGATGTTAAGTGTTAGCGAACATTAGTGTACGTTCTTTAATCACAGGGGGGCTCTGGGATTCTGCCCCAGGCCCTGGAGCTTACAGACAGGTATGTGCGAGGGGGGGGTCTCGGCCTCATGAGGAGGGGGGGATTATCGTGTGCCATCTGGGTCTCCCGTCTCACCCTGGCCTCAGCAAAGCGTCGCCTCGATCCAGAGCATAGACTGTGTAAAAAGATGAACAAAGCAACCGTGATGTCACCCATTGGTTTCAGCATACCGTTCAGCCTCGATTTTGCCAATTTGAAGAGCGCCATTTTGTATTTTTGAAACCGAATGTGATTCCTATTGGAAGAGAGCCAGAATTTACGATCCAGGAAGGAGCGAGGGATGGGCGGATCTAACCGTATCTGACGAGGACCAGAGGATAACCACGCCCCCAAATCACAAGTGGCTTCATCCTTTAGTCTATTCGGGAGCATAATTTACAACAGTTTTAATCATGATATATCGAAGGAGACTTAAAACTTGCAATAGATACCAAAAAATAACACGGGAAATCATTATTGAGATAATAAATCAGGTGGGGAAGTAGGGTAATTTTCTCATAGACTTTTATAGCATTGAACTTCTTCCTGCAACCACTGTCGTCGCCTCTGCTGGCCATTAAATAGAATGCAATTTTTAAAGAATCTGCATTGGCTTCACTTTGCTGACCTGATTGCTGGGTCCATCTTTTTGTATGGTCTGTGGTACAGAGGCTTGAGAGAGCGCATCCAGGTCAGTGGGTCCGAGAAGTGAAGCGGCAGCAGCAGGTGGTGTGGGCTGTGACACTGCAGTGCATTCACCAGCGTGATGAAGAGCCTCACGCTGAAGATAGGCCCAGCCACGCCCACCTTCACCTGCCATTCTGCCATGGACAGACTAGTGAGGGAACCAACAGGACGCAGAACTTTAGGTAGAGCAGGAAGCAGAGTACCAGGTAGAGCACAATGAGTCAGCTGTACTTGGCGGTGCACTCCCCCAGCTTCTGTGTCGTGCAGAGGGGCAGCCGCGTCACCGAGATGGGGCACCACAGGAGGATCCCAAAAATGTTGAAGAAGGAGGGGCATGTGACGATCAGGACCTCGTTTCCCAATAATGATCGATCGTAGAGCTCTACGAGTGATCTTAGGAAAAAATCCTCGTCGCTAACGTGCATTTCCCGAAGCAGCTCTTACGCGGAAGCACGCGCACGGAAGATTAGTACTTGGTAACTTAACTTTGGGCTGCTGTCCACTTCAATAGCGTTGATATGTTTGATTATGATAATGGAGCGTGAGATTGACGAACGGATCGGTGCAGCGGCAGCAGTAATGCGGTCATTGTACCGATCTGTCGTGGTGAAGAAGGAGCTGAGTCGAAAGGCAAAGCTCTCGATTTACCAGTCAATCTACATTCCTACCCTCACCTATGGCCATGAACTCTGGGTCATGACTGAGGGAACGAGATCTCGGGTACAAGCGGCTGAAATGGTTTTCCTCCGCAGGGTGACGGGGCGCTCCCTTAGAGAGAGGGTGAGGAGCTCTGTCAACCGGGAGGAGCTCAGAGTAGAGCCGCTGCTCCTCCACGTCGAGAGGGACCAGCTGGGGTGGCTCGGGCATCTCTATCGGATGCCCCCTGGACGCCTTCCTGGGAAGGTGTTCCGCGCATGCCCCACCGGGAGGAGGCTCCGAAGAAGATCCAGGACACGCTGGAGGGACTATGTCTCTCGGCTGGCCTGGGAAGACCTCGGGATACCCCCGGAAGAACTGGGGGAAGTGTCCGGGGAGAGGGAAGTCTGGGCATCCCTGCTTAGACTGCTGCCCCCGCGACCCGGCCCTGGATAAGCGGAAGAAGATGGATGGATGGATGGATGGATGAATGTTTGATTATTTGATCTTAGGCCACAGTCACCGATTTAAATGTAGGCCTGTGCTGCTCTGCAGTCAAAACAAAATAAAATATACATTAAGTGGTAAGAATAAATGAAACATATTACACAGTGGAGGCACAGCATGTTAAATAAAGGTGATGCGCCTGTGATGGCTGCTTGGCTGAAATTATAAGAAAGAAAAAAATTCTAATAAGTAACTTGTGGTCTTGACTTGTTTCCAGTCATTCTTCTTGATCAAGTTTTCCAATAATAATCAATGGGCAGTTAAATTCACAGCTGTCATCTTAATGCATTGCAGTGGCTATAATACAACGGTCGGCAACAATTCAGGAAAAAAATAATTTTATTCAAAAAAGAGACATCGCTTTTGCGCTTCCAGATTGTTTAAATCACTACAAAGAAAATGGAGATTTGCAGCAAGAACCTGCAATTTAAAAACGTTGTTTGAAATGCAACCTAACGTCAATAGGCTATATATCTCGCATAGTTCTTATATTTCCGTCAGCATTGGTGACATATTCAGGTATTGTCACTCTGTAATCAAATTATAATTATTAGGCTATATAAAAGGTTTTCGCGGAGTCCCAGAAATTTCGTGAAACGCTATTCAAAACAATTATGGAAACAAAACACCTGTTGGGTTTTACAAAATGAGCCATTCGCGAAAACCAGTAGAATGCAAAAAGGAGGCTTTATTTCTGAAGGGGGAAACCCCCCAACAGAGCTGGCAACAGTGCAATGTCCGCAACCCAAAATCAAATTCCAATGGGCGTAATTTAGAGTCAAAACCAGGGCACCAATCACAAAATCGTAGTCGGGCAAAAAGAGGTTGATAAACAAGAATGCGGTACAGTACAGGGAATAGGCCAAACTTGAAGTCAAGGTGGTCCAGTCAGAAAGATAAATCACAATGAATCAAGGCGAAAACAAGCGTGGTACAGGAAACAAGGAAGAACAATCTGACAAAGGAAGTGCAACAAGCAGGCCTCTTAAATACATTTCCGGGTAACACATGATCAAGGAGGGCAGGTGCAAGCAATGGAATCACAATCAAGGAGTGACACATGAGGAATAACTAATTACATGAATTAGGCAATCGCCAAAATGCAGACGGGGTTTACAAAGACAATCTGTGAACAGACAAACAGCTCCGGCCACGGAGTACTAAAGTGCATAGTAAAAAGAAAGAAAAAAAGGGCAAAGTATTAGTGGAGATCCACAGAAAATCGCAGCAGAGATCATTAAGGATAGGCAAGGAGGCGGAGACTAGAATTGAGCGACTGCTGAGAGATCGTTAGTCAATTAGTATGTGCAGCTATACAATCCCGAGTGCTTGTTAGTAGGTTAGTAAAAATATACAAGGTTAGTGTGCTTAGTAATTAGTGAAAATAACAAACTGTTAGTATGTGTTAGTAGATAGCAAAAGAGAGAGAGGAAGGAAGAACACAAGATAATGAAAGAAGGTTGAAACCCAGAAATCATTAAATAAATGGCAAGACTAGAAAACATGGCAAGGCTCAAAAATAAGGCAAGGAACTAGGAACATGTCTAGGGATCTAAGAATAAAACTGGACAAGAAAAATAACAAAACAAGAATATCGAAAATTACCAAAAACACAATACATAATCAAAAGAGTGGTCAGAAACAGGCAGTGGTCACAAAACACAAGAATCAATAAACATGGCAAGGCCAGGTACAGAACTTAAACAAGTACCAGGGCAAAAACAAGGACAGGCAGACAAGCAGAATCACAACAACACCAGCCTCGAAAATTGGCTCTTCCCTCCGGACAAATTAGGCATAATGCCGGATGACGTGGAGGCAAACAAAATCACTCTATTCAATAGACTGAAAAGTAGCCTTACGAATAAAAGCTATCATTTGGGGAGACAATGCAAAGAAAATTACAGCAACATATCATGATGGTCAAGAGACCACGAGAAACCATGTCCGCTGGAGTTTCCATGGGTACAGTGGGTACCCATTTCAGCTGTATACCCCAGTGGCAAATCCCACGACTACTAGTGAGCTGGGAGGATGGTAGTTGCACTTCAGTCCCGTGCCCAAGTTCAGTAGTGATAAAGTGAAAATGCGCGCACTCTATGAAAAAGTAACAATGTCTCTTACCGGGTGCACGGTCAGGGCAGACGTATAGCAAAAAAAATTAATCCAGCACTCACAGATCAAAGTAAATTTTATTTCGGCACGGGCAGCAATACACGAACGTTTCAGCCTACTGGCTTTCTTCAGCGTGTTACACAGCAAGGCAGGAGGCGTTCTTTTGTAGACGTGTACAGGGTATGACCCTTGAACCACCAACTTAGGTCATTTACGATTATAAAGGAGAAAATACCAATTCAGAAACCCCAAACCAAAAAATAAATAAATAAATAAATAAATAAAAAAGATTATATACATATAGATTCGTACATATACACATCTACAAACATATTGTCACAAAAAAGCACCCCAGAAGCTATTCTTCATTAAGGCCTTTAGGCCATTCAGTTTGCTGTGTGTATCCAGTAGGCTTCCCTTTGAAGAAGGGTTCTATCCCGGTCCCCCCCTCTCTTTAAAGGCTGTACTGTTTCTATCCCCTGAAACCTTAGGGTACACACATTGTGACCTGCCTGTTTAAAATGACGTGCCACCGGGGACCTTTCCTCTGATTTCTGATATTACTTTTATGTTCAGAAATCCTGATTTTAAGTTCTCTTTTCATTTTTCCCACATAACAAAGACCACAAGGACATTTTAAAAGGTACACTACATGTGTTGTTCAGCAGGAAATTCTGCTCTTAATGCGATATTTTCTACCCATGTGGGTATGTATAAACTCGTTTCCACGAATCATTGCATTGCAATGTACACAATTATGACAAGGAAGATTTCCTGTTTGAAGGTCTGTTAAAAAATGTTTGGGTGGCACGTAGCTATCAGCCCGCACCAAATAATCCCTCAGATTTCTAGGCCGTTTCTGTGCGAATATAGGCAGGTGTTTAAAGGCGTGTCCCACGCTGGGATCGCTTGACAAAATATACCAGTGATTAAGAACCGATTCTTTTATACCCTTCGAAATAGGGGAAAATGTGGTCGCCAACACTAATGTGGAATCTCTTGCTTTCGGAGGACTGGGGACCAGCAAATTAGATCGATCAACATCCGTTACCTTTTGAAGGCAATTCCGTAATATTGTTTCCTCATAACCCTTGCTCCGAAAAAGACTTAACAATTCAGAAGCTTGTTCTTCAAAAGCCTCGCTTGTATTGCAAATGCGTTTTACGCGTAAAACCAGGCTTTTGAAGAACAAGTTTCAGCATTTATTTTACATAAACCACCACGCCCAGTTGCGCACACCTACCTCGAACATATATGCTCTCTCCACTTCACACTCAGGAAAAAATGGTTCATTAGGCACCCCTATACAGGGTGTATCAACAAAAAAAAGTTTACACTGTCTCCAAAATTGATATAGTATAATTTTCCAAAAATCTGTTTTGATGTATTGATGGAACATGCCCTCATGCTCCTATTGACACCTTGTCAATCGCCTGCTGTTCCGCAGGAGTGAACATTTTCACCCAACTTAAACTGGCTTGCGCGCAGAATTGAGAGGGTAAATCCAATTTTTATGAAAATTTGTGAGGAAAAAATTGAATGTCTAAACTTGCCAATCATTGTGCTTGTTTTGTTTTTAACTCTCTCATTTATGTGCGCAAGCCAGTTTAAATCGGATGAAAATAAACAATCTGTGTATTGTTGCTCATGCAGAACAGCAGGCGAATGATATGGTCCATCAATACATCATAAGAGATTTTTGGAAAATTATATCAATTTTTGACAAGTGTAAACTTTTTTTTTAATACACCCTGTAGTTCCTGCAAAGACCAAGGATTCTCAGCGAGGAATAATCGTACCTTTTTTGACACCAACAGTGAGATATTCGGCTCAATAAAGAACTAAAACCGGTTCCTTTCAGGTGACAAGCCAAAAAAATCTTTTTTTTCTGACACTGTAGTTCTGAACAGGCCCAACCAGAGTGATAAAGGCCCAAAGCCCATGAATATTCATGGCAATACTGTGGCGTCTGACTTTGGAATAACACTGAAGGGAGTCAGCCAGCATCAAGGTGCCCAGCTGAAAGAATTTTGAATCTGTAAATCAGTTAATGAGCAATTAGCGATGCAGACATGCGAGAACAGTCAGACAGAATTAAATAGAAAAACATTTGAAGGGAGGTAGGCACACGGGCCGCAGCGGCAAATGCAACCGTGTGAATTAAGACGAAAGTGCTGTTTACGCCGTCGCTCCTGGTTTTCTGATAAACAATTAGCGGGACCGGGGCTAATTGTTGTCCCAGAGCTGACGAGCTCTCAGGATGGGTTAGAATGGCTTTCCGTTAGCCTGCGGCTAATTAGCGATGAGTGGCGAAAGCAGCAAGGCCTCTGCTGATTTGGCCCTTCAGGGACGGTTGGGCTGTCGGGGGTGGGGTCTGATTGGGCAGTTATGGCGGGGGGGGGGCCCTCCTCACCATCCTCCACACATTTCTGCTGCCGTCACTGTTTCTCAAAAAAAAAAAACAGCCCCCCAGTGTCTGTTTCAAACGGGGGTGGAGGGGGCGTGATTGGAAGCAGTGAAGCCGTGGTGAACGCCTGTGATTAACTTGTCAGTTTCAGAAAATGGCAAAAGCAGTTTGAAGGATGAAATACCAGGTCTGGCTACGGCCGCCTGGTTTGATCGGCTAAATAATGCATGACTGGGGAATGGAGTTTGGCCTGAATTCTCTTTTTGAGCCTTTTTTCTCATCGGGGATCTTGGGTCTCTGTTTCTCCCTCTGACTCGTACACTGACAGGCCAAAAAAAAGTCACACTGATAATATACTGGACCTCCATTGTTGGACCCCTGAGAAAAAAAAGAATGTAATTATTTAAGTCTCTATATCACAAGTACAAAAACATATACACAGGTAATTCATATGAATCTGAGCAGTTATTATCAGTATGAGTATCCTTGAAAGAGGTCTAACCAGCAGGACTTTGCTTGGTATATCTTCTAAGGAAGAAACTATTTGAGCTCCAGAGGAGCTGCTGCATGAATTGCAGGTGCATTAGTCACAATAACAGGAAAAAATGTTGAAGGAAAGTCGGGTAACAATGTCAAGAATTATGACAAAAATTGTTGTGTCTAATGAGCGCGATAGACCCATGGGTTTTTTTAACAGGTTAAAGTGCTGACAAGACTGCAGGTGTCACTCATTAGTTAGACCTCTCGGCATGAGAATCAACCAATCAACCGAATCAGGGGCGGCCAATCCTGCTGCTGGAGAGCCACTGGGTTCCCCATTTTTTGGTGTCAGTAAATGCAGTCCATTGCAGCTATCCTGTTGCCCCTGTTTTTTTAGATTTGAAGTGGCTCCCATGGTAATACAGGCATCACAATCCCTTCTCAAAAATGTGCTCCATTTGGCCTTTGGTCAGTTAAATATCCCCCATAATTTCCCTTGAAGGAGAAATGGATCTCATGAGTTAACCTACAGGATAAAGCAGGAGATCCTGCGGTGCCACTGGGCCTGTGTTTGCCGCCCCTGTGCTAGACTGTAATAAAGATTTCAGAGCTCCGGACCCAGCCAGCCAGTGTTCAGGCTGTTACATGATGGGGGCTTAATGGACATGACACTCACCTGTGCTGATGACCTCCTGAAGGGCTTCGGCCTGCTGTCCCTTGAGCAGGGAATTGAGAAGCTTGATGATGAACGCCAGGCAAGATCAGGGGATGAGCAGGGAGCAGGTCAGGAGCAGCAACTCTACAGCCAGGCCAGAGAGGGCGCTGTTTGGCTGCGGGATACAGGAAAGTAAATCCCTTCACAGATCCACCTCTTTACACTGAAAAATATGGCCCTCAGAGCAGTTGTTTTTTTATGACTTCATTTCATGTCTGCATGTTTGTTCATTACTGGGCTCTTGTCATGGAGGTAGCCTGCACATGTTCAGAATTTGCACCTCATTAATTATCTTGAGTAGCGCAGTATGGCTGGACTGTCCTGACTGTGTCCCTGCCTCTCGCTCACTGGGCGATGGAAGATGGAAGTCTCTCCTCCGACACACACACACACACACACACGCGCGCGCACACACACACACACACACACACACAAAGCCACAACCGTGAACAGGAATGAGCGTGTTAGATTACGGATGTTTGGCAATGTAATGTTTTGTTCTCCTACAAGGAAAACCACTGCGGATAGAAGATCATTTGCTACATTAAAATAAGTTGAGAGGACGATAGGTTGTACGATAGTGTTTGCCGTCTGTGGTCAGTATTTTTGGTATTTTGCTGCTTCTTACCCTGCCCAGAGGGGTAGAGATGTGGTTTTTGGTGCCATGTGTTTGTCTCTCCGTAAGACTGTCCACAGTTTAGCCTAAAACCGGTCATATAACATTAAAACAAATTTTCATTAAAGGTCTGTGATGGTCCACGGATCATCTGATTAAATTTTAGAGCCACTAGGTCAAGGTCAAGGTCTCCGAAAATCCAAAAGTGTCAGTGTATGAATCTGTTTACTCATGCTTACTGTGTATTTATTGTCTTTTTTATTTTCCATGTCTCATTTGTTCCATTGTATTAGATCGGCCTTTTCCAGAACCTGACACCTGCCACGTTTTCCGTTTTCATTGTCGCACTCGTACCTCCTCATTTTCATTGGTAGTTACCTTGTTTCCTTGTTTGTAGCCACTCCTCCCTGCATGTCTCCTCTGCTTACTGCACCTGTCTCTCATGTAATTAATCACTCACCTGCCCTTTATATTTCCCCTTCAGAGTTCAGATCTTTGTGGGTTTTTCAGCCAGAATTTCCTGCGCCTACTCTTGAGCATTCCTTTATTCCTGCATTTCCTGGTAACGGTATGTTTTTTCTTCTCGATTCTTTTTCCAGCCCTTCTCGTATGATCGCCCTCCTGTGTATGGTCTTGACTGTTTTCTGACTTCCCTGTTCTACTTTTGTCTTGGCTTCAGCGAACCGATTTTCTATTCTCTTATTTTTGAAGGGTCTGCTCCAGCCATCATACTCCAGTCTGTGCCTGGGTCCATTCTTTTGCCTGACTGAAGATTGTTTAAAAAGTCTCCATCGGCTGGGTATGTTCTTCCTGGCACTACTTGTCAGCTTTTTGACACATTGACCAACACAAATAAAAGGACTTACTGTTTTTTTGTTTTTATTTTTTTTTTACCAAGAAGGCACTATAGTATGTTTTTGGGACTAATAACAACTGGGGGTCTACGTACTGTTATTTCTAGACAGCGACTTTATGTTAATAAAGCCCCACCTGACCATACGCCGTCTTAAAAGTATTCACCTCTGAACATCCTCCAACAAACCTGGGACCTCCCTCCACACACTGAAAAACATCTTTTAAAAGCAGTAACTCATTAACATTACATGGTTAATGTCAGTGACTGATCCACTTGGTCAAGTGGAACCCACCTCTGGCGCACAATGTCATCAGCTCCTTCACGAGAGCAACTGCTTGATCTTCTGTGTCTACCGACTTCAAGCAGTCGTCTAGCAGGGCTCCTGTCTAAAGCTCTGCGACACTCCGATGAGGGTGTTTGTTTCGTCAGGCCCTTGCAACAACTGATCATTCAACGACATGCCTTGATACCTTGCTGTGCAGTCAAAGACGACTCGTAGCTATCTCTTTTTCAGATGATACATCTTGTGGTGCAGGAGGAATCACACTCTTCCATCATTGCGACTCAACTGCTATTCTGGAACTCTTTCTCCAGTATTTTGTTCATGAAGGTCTTGTACTTCTGAAAGAAGTCTGGGTTCCTATTGAACTTTCTCTTCAAGGAGTTAAGTCTCTGTTCAGCAATACCACGGTTGCATGGCATCTTCACCTTGTCATCTTTCAGAGGCAGCTTGATGCAATAGTGACCATCAACAAGCCGTGCTGATGTAGTCACAGCATGCATGAACTGCTTGTCATGTTGAGAGTCTTCTCGCTTGTCCTCACACCGTTTTTCAGGGAAATCGGCATTGTAGTGCTTCATCAGCATGTCTCCAATGTTCATCATGGAGATGTGGTTGACAAGAAAACTCAGTCTTTCATCATCATCTGACTCTTTCTCTTGACCTCTCCAAATTGGCCCAATGACAACCCAACCAAGCACTGTTTCCATGGTGTACGGTCCGTCCTTCTGGCTACTAATAATCTCCCACGTAGCTTTATATGCATTGGCGTCAATGAGAAGGCCAATTTCTGCTTTAAGTTTTGAGAGATGAACCCGTCTCAGGTAAGGCCACTTCACCAAATCTGTCTCTTGTGGTATGTTGGCTTTCTTCGCTGGTAAATCTGGCTGAGTATACACACTGGGGAGCTGAATGTATTCTTGTTCTTCTAAGCCACTAACATTTACTTTCACTTTCAGACAATGGTCTGCGCCAGCATCGCCAAAAGGCTACGAGAGTCAATAAAGAATATTAGACCCGATCCAGGGAAATCTCCATTCTGCAATATTTTCTTGAGTATTCTCAGGCTCGAACTCAAACTCCAAACTGTCTTCCCGACAAAACTCGCAGGTCTGCTGTCTGAACAGCAGGTTGGCTCCTGAGAGAAATGACGGTCTTTTGACTTTGGTGTAGGTGCAGCAGCTGGTTGCCTCACGAGCTTGAAGCTGAATTCTTCTTTTAGTATCTTTATTACAAAACTGAAATCATACAAAATAGAAAAATAATAGACTTTCAACTTTTCTTAGTAAACTAACCGAAATTAGTGCGCTGTTCAAACGACCATGTTGCATCAAGGTCCAGTGGCTTCTGCTGTTTCGCGGGCTCACGATGTATATATACTGTATACACAGCAGCCAATGAGAAAACACCGTTCTATCGCGTCATTAGTCACTGGCCAAACCTTCATTCCACATTACAACATGTAACAGAAATAGTCAAACCCAAATAACTTCAAACCCAAGCATCTCAAACAGAATATTGATTCAAATTATCTTAAATTATATGTGTAGAAAATGCCTACAACACTTTATGAGCTCCTTCCTGTCTCTGTTTTGTCCCTCAATTTCTGATTGGGTCCCTTGGGTTTGTCAGATGCAGATGCAGGTGCAGGTGCGTTATCTCTTCCTGATTTTTTGATTTTGCATGTGTTTTGGCTTTGACATACCGACCTGGTTTTTGATTTTTGGACCATTTCTGCAATCTGCTTTGTGTTGCCCCTTCTGTATTGCATTATTCCTGTGTGTTACTGAACTGGACTGCCAAACCAAGGGAACTAATGAAATCTGTGAACTGTGCTTTTACCTGCGATTGAGTTCTGATCCCGCTACCCATCAATTAAATCGTTTTTATTGCAAGATGTGTCCAGTTCATGAAGAATTCTGAAGAATTCCGATGTCGATTTGATGTTTCTCTGTTCAAAATGTCGATTGCATCATGGTTTCTCAGCTCCCTTGCTCTCCGATCTCACATAATTCAATATTATGGTCTGCTTGTCCTTCGCTTCAGACATTATAGTCATTTATTTCAAATCAATTTTATTCCACTGGCTGGGATAATGTGAATTCATGCTGTCATGGAGCAACACAAACGCTCGCTGGTGTGGTGATAATGTTGAGAGTGTTGTCAGGCACTGGGACTCATAAATATTTCCACGGCAAAGTTATGGTCTGTCATGCTCTGGTCAACTCTGGCTAAATTCAGCATCAGGCAGCAGCATTATCTGTTGAATTGATGCAATGCAAGGTAAGTCAGTGATTAGTGGGGTCAGCCAATACTTAGACAGGAAGTGGCAGGTTGGTAGCTCTAGTCCCATTGTAGCTGTAATAATGTTTACAGATTTTGGGCAATCCATTTGTTCCACAGAGGATTCTTCCTGAGTTATCTTGTCAACTCTGAAGTTCCATTCGATGCGCACAGCAGTTGAGTAGCTTTGATGTGATAGTCCATTTCAAAGGTTATCAAAAACATCATCACAAAATGTTCGGCACCAAGGCTGGGTAAACGCAGGTCCACTGTATAGAGTCTTGTTTGTTTACACTGCAACTTGTTGAATTGCCCAGTATTAATGGAAATTTTCCATTGAGCCAAGATCATACTACCATATTCATGAGTCTGATTTAACGGTCCCTATGGACCGCATCCCTATGGTGATTATAACATAATGTGATGTATGATTTGATGAGAGAAACTCCACACAGGACAATAAAAGCTAATGAAATCACTGGAAACAGGCAGAGGTGGAGAAAACTCATCATTCATAACGGAATAATAAAATGTCAATTATAGCAATAAAAACAGGAAGGGAAAAACTACCGCAATTAAAATGTAATGTCCTTATTTGCCATCCCTCATAAAACTAATAGCATAACAGACCGTAAAATTATTGCGGCATGGCAGTATTTTTGCAAACTGCTGTTGCAGTAAACGTACAGAATTGTTTGAAAGGTTTTTTTCGTCTGGTTTCTGAATTTCAAAACCCAATCACTTTCACCAGCTCAGGCAATGTTTCATTTGCTTGTCCAGCCCGTTACAGACTCACATCACCGCCTGTGTTTTAAATCTTTTTGTTTACCGCCGTCTCTGAGTTCACCGAACGACCGTTATGGCCCCTCAGCCGAGATAAGAGAGCTCCTTCTCAATTAACTCCTCGAGGTAAATAGTTTTTATATACATAAATAAATAAAGTGAAATCTGAGTGGAGATGGGCAGTCTATCAAAACTGATTGGAACTGTATGCTGGGCCCAGGGGAGGGGTTACACTTACAAGAGGAAAGAAGCATTTTTCATTGGCTGAAGGTTTGTTTCCCTCTCCACTGGGCAAATGAGTGATGAGCGTTCCGGAATAAAATGGCTGCTGTGTGTAATCCTAGGAGAGGCTACTAGCCGAAATGAGTTAAACCCATAAAATCTACAGGCCCAAACAATATATGGGTCTAGAAAATCCAGCCACTGTATTCAAACCTGTGGGTTTCAATTATTATTATTTTTATTATTGTTATTATTATTATTATTATTATTAATATAAAAACTGAAAATTTTATGTTTAGCATATCCATTCAATTTTGGTGTTTTCAGTTTAGAAAACTCTGAAAAATTGTCAATATTTTGTCAAAATAGCCATTTCATTCTATGCTTGTGAGTCCCAGCCGTCAGTGAGGACTGACAGACAGGAGTCTGGTAATAGTGTCAGCAGACAGAGATATCGGCAGTTTTAATGACTAAAGAACTGCATGCAGTTCGCACAAAATGATATGAGACAGACAGCACCCAGAAATCTTGACAGAGGAATTTATATATTACTGTTTGCAGTTCGGGAATGTGGAATATGCCCTGTATACACTAGTTTAAAGAGACATGCTTATCCACAGAATTCCACAGCCATATTGTAACATTTAGACATTATTCATTTTCAGGGTGAAATAAATATGAAAACATTTAGGTTTAGTACTTTGCACAGTAACCCCTTACAGGCAGTTCCACATGAAATGCCATTAACTGCTACCAACTTTTAACTGCAAGTGTTAGGATCCTGTTCATGCGATGTTTATGTTTTGTGCCTGGCCATGCCATGTTTATTGATTTTTGCGTTTAAGTGACCTCTGCTGGTTATTATGACTATTCTTTGATTGCGTATTGTGTTTTGGTAATTGGATTTCATGTTTTTATTATTTTTCTGCCATAGTCTTCATTTCATGTTTTCTTTGCTCTTGTCTTGTTTATTTTTCTGCCATGCCATGCTTTGCACTACGTCTACACCGTCTTGTCTTGTGTAGGTCTTTGCTCACGGTTCAGTCTTACGTGCCACACATTCGGGTGATTTACTGGTTTCTGGGATTTCAATCTTCCTTCATATCTCGTGTTCTTCCTTCCTCTCTCCTTTTGCTATCTACTAACAGTACTAACAGTTTATTGTTTCCGATAATTACTAACACTCATTCACATTGTTTTTTTTTACTAACTTACTAACTCGCTCTCAGGATTGTATAGATGCACAAACTAATAGACTAACGATCTCTCAGCAATCACCCAATTTGTATCTCCGCCCTCCTTGTCTATCCCTAATTATCTCTACTGCAGTTTTCCACTTATATCTCAGGCTTTCCCTTTTCTTTAGACTGTACACTTTAGTACTCCCTAACCGGAGCTGTTGTTTGTTCATAGGAATGTCTCGTGATCCCTGTCTGCGTTTTGGCATTCGCCAAATTCATGTAATTAGATTTTTCCTCATGTGTCAATCCTGATTATTGTTTCATTGATCACACCTGTTCTCCCTTGTCATGTGTTCACCCCGGATGTGTATATAAGGTGTCTTCACATTCAGTTCCATGTCAGATCGTAACTTCCTTGTTTCTTGTGCCACGTTTCTCGCCTCGACTCATTGTGATTTATCTTTCTGACTGGATTGCCTGACTTCAGATTCTTAGTTTGCCCTTTTTGGATATTGTTGCATCTGTGTGTTTTTGACCTTTTTCTGCCTGACCTTGATTTTGTGTATTGCTGCCCTGTTTACGATTCGGACTGTCTATTGGCTTATGAGTTTGCTTCTCCCTCAAACTTACGCCTGTGTACCGGATCTGTTTTGCCTGACTACGATTTTTGTGATTGGTGCCCTGGTAACGAACTCTGCTCTGCCCCATTGGAATTCGAGCTTTGGATAACGGACTCTGTACTGTTGCCTTTCTCTCTGCGAGGGTTATCCCCATTATTCAATAAAGCACCTATTTTTTGCAATCCCGTGTCCTCGCATTTGGTTCCAGATCACTTCCTCACAGAACAATCTGACCAAAATGTAACCAGCGAGAGACAAGCCGCTGCAAGCTGCTGTGGAAGAACAGGGGGCGCAACTAGCACTCCAGCAGCAGCAGCTTTGGGCCATGATGCAACACATGCAAGCCATGACACACCAGATGGCGGATCTCACTCGCACTCTGCATAACACCGTCATCGCTCCACCTCCCCAGCACTCCGTACCCACTCCGTCTGCTCAAGGCACTGCATCCCATCCAGCACAACCAACCCCTGTTGCCGAACCACGCCTGCCTCCACCGGAGAAATATGATGGGGACCCCGGATCCTGCCGCGCGTTCCTAACTCAGTGTAAACTGATATTCAGCCTTCAGCCCTCAACCTTCCGGACCAAACAAGCCTGCGTCGCCTACATCATCATGCAGCTGTCCGGAAGGGCCAAGCAGTGGGCAACGGCTGCATGGGAGGCGGGGTTACCATGCATCCAGTCTGCTGACCTACTGGGGGAGGAGATGAAGCGGATTTTCGATCGCTCGAGGCAGGGACACGAAGCAGGAAGGGAGATCCTGCACATTCCACAGGGGAGACGATCTGTGTCAGATTATGCCATTGATTTCCAAACCCTGGCTTCCAACAGCAGATGGCATGGGAGAGCGTTATATAACGCGTTTATCTCTAGACTCTCCGATCAAATCAAGGATGAGTTACTTCCACGCGATCTACCGGAAGGTTTGGATAAAATCATCGAAATGGCTATACGTATCGACTCACGCCTAGAGGAACGCAGACGCTCCGTCCACCCTGCCAATCCCTACAAGCTTCCTGCTAAACCTCCACGTCTGCTACCGGTGAGACCCAAGCCTCCACCAGACCCAGAACCCATGCAGCTGGGTCGTACTCGACTCACCGGAGAGGAGAGGAAGCGCCGACGGATGGAGAAGGCATGCTTTTACTGCGGCGAGGTGGGCCATTTCCCGGTGCCCAGTAAAAGGCAACGCCCACTAACGAGGAGAGGAGCGTTAGTGGGCGTTACTCCAATCGAATACTCCTCTAGAAACCGCACCTGTTTCTCCATCTCCCTTGAGTGGCCCAGGGGAGGAAGAAAGACCACAGCCCTCATCGATTCTGGAGCTGAGGAGAACATTGATCAGGATGTTGCCCGAGAATGGTCAGTCCCCATTGAGCAGGTAGCTCAAGATAGAGTAGCTAGCTCTAGAACATTGAACGGCCAGAACATTGCCCATATAACCCATGTCACCAGCCCACTCAAGCTCCGCATCTCGGGTAACCATCATGAGCTCATTAAGATATTTTTAATCAAGTCCCCTCATGCTCCTGTGGTTCTCGGCCATCCGTGGATGGCAAAACACCTGCTCGACATCGACTGGGGCAGACATGAAATCAAGGATGGAGTCCCATTTGCGCCTAGTCATGTCTCAGTGATGCTCAAGCTCCTGTACCTACTCCTGTCCCAGAGGAGATCCCGAACCTTGAGAAGGTTCCCCCCAAGTAACACGACCTTTGTGAAGTGTTTTCCAAGTCACGTGCCACCAGCCTACCTCCACACAGACCTTACAATTGCTCCATCGAGCTCAAGCCCGGAACCACGCCCCCCAGAGGTCGCCTGTTTTCCCTGTCCAAACCTGAGACGCAAGCCATGGAGAATTATCTTAAGGCGTCTCTGGCTGCAGGAATAATCCGCCCATTGTCGTCACCTGCTGGGGCTGGATTCTTCTTCGTTGGCAAAAAGTATGGGTCACTGAGACCTTGTATTGACTACCGAGGCCTCAACAAAATTACCATCAAGAATCGTTACCCCTTACCTCTGATGAATACCGCTTTTGACCTACTTCAAGGCGCTAAGATCTTTACCAAGCTAGATCTTAGGAATGCCTACCATCTGGTCTGGATTCAGGAGGGACACGAGTGGAAGACCGCCTTCAATACCCCCACCGGCTACTGGGAGTATCTGGTTCTGCCCTTCGGGCTCACCAACGCGCCAGCGGTCTTCCAGAACCTAATCAATGACGTGTAACGCGATGTCATTAACAAATTTGTTTTTGTCTACCTAGATGACATACTGATCTTCTCCAAGAACCAGGAAGACCATACCCGTCACCTCCGCCAAGTTTTGAAACGCCGACTGGAGAATTGACTGTTCATCAAAGCGGAAAGATGTGAGTTCTCTGTACAAACGACCTGATTCCTAGGATACATCATCAGACCTGATTCTATTTGCATGGACCCCGCGAAGATCGAAGCCGTGGTGAATTGGCCCAAACCTTCTGACCATAAGTCCTTACAACATTTTCTGGGCTTCGCCAACTTTTATAGAAGATTCATTCGCAATTAATGTTCCATTGCTGCTCCCCTCATGGCCCTCTCGTCTATCAAAACTCCATTCCGTTGGTCCCCTGAGGCTGAAAAAGCTTTTTCAGACCTCAAGTCACGCTTTACCACTGCCCCATACTAACCATTCCTGATTCCACCATCCAGTTTGTTGTCGAAGTTGACGCATCCAACGTGGGAGTTGGCACCGTCCTCTCCCAGAGAGCTCCCAAGGATAACAAGATCCATCCCTGTGCCTTCTTCTCCCGTCGACTAACTCCTATGGAACGCAACTACGACATCGGCAACCGAGAGCTACTCACTGTCAAAATGGCACTGGAGGAATGGAGGCAGTGGTTGGAGGGTTCCGAGACGCCATTCCTAGTGTGGACAGACCATAAAAATCTCAGATACCTCCAATCGGCTAAGAGGTTGAGCCCCCGTCAAGCCAGGTGGGCCTTGTTTTTCTCTCGTTCCAACTTTCACCTATCATATCGCCCTGGTAGCAAAAACTTTAAACCCGACGCCCTGTCACGATGCTTCGAGACTGAGAAAGATCCCCCCCTGCTCCGACACCATCTTACCCCAAAAGACTTTCATTAATGCCATAACCATGGATATAGAGAATGAGGTCAGGAATGCTCAAATTGATTCTGCTGCCCCCAGTTCATGCCCTAGTAACTGTCTGTTTGTCCCTGTCAGTCTGCGCCACCGAGTTTTGGACTGGGGGCACAGTTCTGACCTGTCCTGTCACCCAGGCATCCGTCGCACACTAGATTTCATCACTCGCCATTTCTGGTGGCCTGGAATTAAGGAAGACGTTCAAGGTTATGTCACCGCCTGCTCAGTCTGTGCCCAGGGAAAGATATCACATCAACCACCTCCCGGCTTATTGCAACCCCTATCCACACCTCATCGCCCCTGGTCACACATCGCTCTAGATTTCATCACTGGTCTGCCCCCTTCCAATCACTACACCACCATTCTCACCATTGTTGATAGATTTTCTAAACCTGTTCACTTTGTTCCACTCACCAAACTACCCTCCGCCCAAGAAACAGCCTCTCTCATCACACAACACGTTATCTGACTACATGGCATCCCCACTGACATCACCTCTGACCGCGGCCCCCAATTCACAGCTAAGTTTTGGAAATCCTTTTGCAAATCCCTTGATTCCATGGTTAGTTTATCCTCCGGTTTCCACCCTCAATCGAACGGCCAGACTGAGCGGGCCAACCAGTGTATAGAAACTGTCCTCAGATGTTGGTGCATTAAGAACCCCTCCTCCTGGAGTCATCAGTTACCCTGGGCAGAATATGCCATCAACAGTCATACGTCTGCAGCTTCTGGGCTCTCCCCCTTTCAAGCTTGTTTAGGCTACCAACCACCCATGTTTCCGTGCCAGGAGGAGGAGGTAGCTGTCCCTTCAGCCCGTGAGTTCATTCGGCGATGCAGACGCACCTGGAAAACCACATGGGAGGCACTGCTCAGGTCGGTGGCACGCATGAAGGCTCACGCCGACAAGAAACGCACCCCTGCTCCGTCATACCGGCCTGTGCAGCGCGTGTGGCTGTCTGCCAAGGACATCCCACTAAGAGGTAACGGGGCAAGTTGTTCCCCAGATTTCTGGGCCCCTCTACTGTCAAAAAGATTATTAGCCCCACTGCTGTTCGCCTCCGTCTTCCATTGTCCATACGTAGAATTCACCCTACTTTCCATGTGTCACAAATCAAACCCGCTGTTACCCACCCCCTGTCATCTGGTCCTGATCCCCCACCACCCGCCCGTATCATAGACGGCGGCAAAGCATTCACTGTTCGCACCTTACTGGACTGCCGTCGACGAGGTCGTGGATCTGTTTTTCCTGACCACGATTTTTGTGATTGGTGCCCTGGTAACGAACTCTGCTCTGTCCCATTGGAATTCGAGCTTTGGATTACGGACTCTGTACTGTTGCCTTTCTCTCTGCGGGGGTTATCCCCCTCATTCAATAAAGCACCTATTTTTTGCAATCCCGTGTCCTCGCATTTGGTTCCAGATCGATACCTCACAGCAAGTAAATTAAACCTGTTCCTTACTGATTAATTCGTTTTCAAAATGTTAATTTTAATGCTAATTTTATTGTAATATGTGAACAAAAAACAGCAATCTCATTGGTAATGGATAAATAACTTTAAAAATCTATCATATGCTTTGCTGAAGTATATAATAATCAATGAATACGTAAATTTGTTTTTACTGACTAATATTCAATAAATGATGTTATTTTCATGCACTCATAGACATTGCACATTGTGAAATTATGCTTTAACTTCATAGTTAATGTCAATTCAAGTGATTATGTGGTAAAGTGTATCCCTTTCCTCTCGGGTCTGGCAGTGGAATTCCACCTTAGAATTAAACTAGGAGCTACGAACGTCTGTTTGCTTGGAATAATGCCAACGGCCTTTAAGGAGAATTCCGGTGTGAAATTGACTTGGGGTGTATTGAAACATGTTAGGAGTACCAACTTTTGTCGAATACCCCACCTCTGTACTCACGCAACATTTCAAAATACATGGCTTTTTTAGCCGCAGCTCCCAACAGGCTTACAATGGTAATGAAGTGGGCATAGCGTTGCCATGCAAAGAAATCCCTATTTTGTCATCATTAACAAGGCTCAAAGTAGCTCCACACTTCATTAGTAGAATTCTGACGGCCCTGATATTTAAAATGAGGCACTGAGAACTTTTAAAATGCACAGGCGGTTTATTAAAAAAGACTGTTTATACAAACAGTACCTTGAGGTAGTTTCCAGTCTCCTCCATCTTGAAAGTCACGATAAGTCGATTGACGAGCACTAAGGCCAGTAGTTCTACTTTTTCATTCACTTCTTCTAATTTTGGTTTCATTAAATCATTGTGTTCCAGGCCACCTGAGGCATTACTAGACTACAGAGTATCAGCCAGGATAACAGCAGAAATAATGTGCTGACTTAGCTTATGCATTCTGTGTGAACAAGACCTGATTTTCAGGCTGTGGGTAACTGAACTTTGTGAGAAATGTGACTTATTTGACCAGTGTTCCGTAGTTGTGCGATGTAATGACTTCTGGTGTGCACTTATTGCACATTTAATATGTCTTGAAAACAAACACAATGCATTGTTTATGAATCCTGAATATGAGATAATTTGAGTGTCCCTATATTGCTGTAGCTAGTTCCCACCTCTGTCAACATCTCCATTATCAGGTGGTGGAAAATACAGGCACGCCAGGGACAGCCTCACTCGAAGCTGCTGGGTCCTGCACTAGACCTTCACCAGGCTCCAATTTCTCATGGTGCAGCCAGTAATTACAGCATTATCCAGCTGGGGGAAGAAAAGACATTAAAATCAGGTCACATAATCAGGAAGTTACTGAGCTGTTGTGGTGAAGCAAGGTCACGTGATCAGGATGTAACTAAGACAATGAGTTGAAACCAAGCGGCAACCTGCGGGGCTGAAAAGTGAAGCAAATACAGAAGTGCCAAAAGCTGCAGTTCCTCAAATGGCCACTTGAGGCTGACTGCAGAAACAAGTCAATCTCTATTGACTCCCATCTTACAAAGCCCAATTTTACAGCAAAAATAAACATGTCTACAGCCTGGATCAAAATACGGTTTTGGTCTCTATGGTTAATTTTTCCCTATGTGAAAACTGCGGGGGGAGTGAATTTCATTTTGTAACTCTACTATTTACATTATATAAAGGTTTAAATGTCAGCATAATTACTTGTTTATCCCATTGACTTGAATAGACTGCCAGCTGGAAGCATACCATAGCGATGGTGAAGGGATACCCACAGCATTGGTAATGTTACTCATGCTAAGATATTGGTTGAAGTTTGACGGTAAATGGATTCTGACCAGTCGGAACATGGGGAAGCAGTATTATGTGTCTAATATCAAACCTGTATCAGGTGGATGTATTATACCGATTTGTAAACATTTATGGGATAAAAAGCCTCATTACATTGACCACCAAAATTCCACAAAGACCCACCCTACTCTGTTGGTGATTGGCTGATAAAACAATTTTGGTCAGTCCACACAGGCCTAGCACTGAGAGACCGTCACAGACACAGAGAGGCCAACATAGCGATAGAGGAAAATAATAGAGAATGAGTGAGAATAAAGGAATAAGCCCCGAGCAGCAGTGGGTTACAGTGATTTTATAATGGCGGAGGGGTGTTTTAAGGCATGAAATGCAGCGGACTGCCTTAGTGCCCCTCCGCCGTTGTAGAATCACTGTAACCCACTGCTTCAAGGGATTTATTGCTTTTATAAAATGGGAACCCTACATATAGCCCATTAAATAAACACACAAGAAACAAAATCAACAATTTATTGCTCAAAAAAAATCAAGAATTTAATGGTAATAATGCAACAGTAAAATTATTCGTTCTTCCACCAAGCAAGATAGAGTGGGCAGAATGGTTGACAAGCAATACAGACGCTAAGATTTCTTTTTCATCTAGCTCAATTATCATGTCATATCAGGCTACTTGGGCTCATTAATGTAGATATACTATAAAAGCAGGATATTTGGAATGTCTCCTTCGGTCTCCCGAAGGCTCCGTCAAATTATTTTACATTGGTTTCATTTTCAGTTTTCAAGTTTTCTTGTTCTCAACTTGCGCCGATCGGCCATTACAACCAGCAGCGAGAGTAGGGAACAAGATTGACTTTTGTCCTCCACACTTGCCGGTGTTCAGGCAAGTATGTTGAATTGCGCATTAGTTTGCTAGCCAGCTTGTCAACTAGCTAGCGTTCACGACAATGGATGTGGTCACCCTACACATAGCCCATAAAATAAACACACAAGAAACAAAATCAAAAATTTATTGCTAATACTGAAATAGTGAGCTGGTTAGCAATGTAGCTGGCAAGCTAAAGTGATATCGAGCTCTATAATGCTATAGCTAGCTAGGTAGATAGCCAACTGGTTAGCAAGTTAAAAGGCTAAACTTTGTTCACACTAAAATAGCGAGCTAAAAGTCCTGAAACAAACGTAACCTATTGTAAACGTAACCTAACCTGTTTATGCAGTGGGTTACACAGATTTTATACTGACATGGAATGCGGCTCAGCCAATCATATTTAAGGATGGGAAGCACCCGTTTTATAAACTGTAACAAATGGACTGAGAGTGACAGACAGAAAGAGGAGAAAAGGAAGCGAGAGAAAGAGAACACAACATTTCTTCTTGACAAATGTGGCATGTCCTTTTGCTGCAGACTCAGTGTAGAAAGGTGCGATAATAGTTCAAGAGTCATTCAGACTACGGCCCTCAAGGTTCCTCAGGAACAGGACAGATTCACTCACCTACCCTGATGAGAATCTGTGGGAGAGATACCTCTTCAGCAGGCCCTGTATAATATAACCATGCTGTCTGCCGGCACCACACATCAGCACAGCACCACACAGCATAGCCAAGACCTGATCACACTGCAGATTCCTCAACAGTGCTGGTGATGCTGAGGGTCTTAATGAGGCATGTGTATGCTGGAAGATAAGTAGGGCACATCTTAGCACTGAAGCGCTTCCTTAACATCTTTGTCTCATTTCCTGGCCTTATAGGATCCAGGAGGCATCCTATACAAGTGCAGGTATGTGACAGCTAACAGACCATGTGAAGTAGCCTTCAAGCTGAAATGAACATAGCACTGTCCCTCTCTCTTCCTCAGTGTCTTCGGCACCATAGACTGCAGCCATGTCTGTGTCCAGGCCCCAACTGGACTGATGGAGAAATCTCTCCATAGCCTTATTGTTCCGGTATGTGCTGAGAAAAACTGTTCATACATTGCTACACGGGGGGGCATATCTCTGAAATGGGATTTACATTTTGCATCGACCACACACATGCTGAGCTGTCTTGCTCTGCATGCTCTGCCATGCAAAGAGTGCCACGTCATTGACTCCACCCTCTGCGCTCTCATATGACCTGCCTGATTTCAAACACAGGCAAAATGGCTGGACTTTGTACTCGACTCCAGGTATCTTCCAAGTATCCTCACTGGCACAGAGGTTTGCAGAAGGTGAGATATTGCGCTGGATCTAATGATGGTACGGCGTGGATGTCCTCTTAATTCAAAGTGGTCAAACTGTAGTCGGGAAAGTCAAATTAAGGGGTCAAGACTAGGTTCAGACTTGAAAAATATTTTTTTTCATTTTACTAAAAATCTTTCAAAACATTCATAAAAGGTGATTTTGAGACCAAAAACATTATCTTTTAAGTGGATTTTTATCATGTGAATGCCTCCAGTGAATTCTTTTCGCGACAAAAATGCGATTTTCTTGCATTGGAAAATTTCATAGTTAATCAGGTTTGTGGCGGGCATAATATCTACATTTTTCAAGGTACTGCTCTGACATTTTCATCATAGCATCGGTTTGTTATGTTCTAGACAATGACATAGCCATTTTTGGGTAGGTAGATACATGGTGTATTTATGATCTATCTGCCAGGCAGGTTCTGCCACCCATTTCTAAAATTCAATGACCAAATAATTTTTCAAAATATTTTCTCCGGAAAATACCCAGAATGAGTATGTCATTGTTTAGCTGGTGATATTTGCTTCAAAACAAAAAAGAATTACAGGAAAATATGGTATAGTTTCAGAGATATTGTTCCCACAAGATTTCACATTTTTTGCCAGTAATGTACTGTTTTCACAGGAACAAACTTATTAAATTTGATAAAAATTCAAATTCCATTCTGAGCTTTTTTCAGCTGACACAATTTTTATGTGTTTTGAGTGTTTAGAAGTACTTAAATTGAGTGAACCCAGGCTTGACCCCTTAAAGCACATTTCATTTTAATTGATGGAGAGGGGATCTCTCATGTACTTGTACTATAAGAATGTAATGTCTATCTAACCAACACATTCTCTTTCTGCAGGGGTGTCCAGTACTGCTTGAGGACAGAGGCTATGCCTCTATGCCTTACCTGCTCACACCTCACCCTGATACACAAACAGCGTCAGAGAGGGCCTTTCACAATGTCCACACCAAAATGAGAGCATGGATGGAGATGACCTTTGTACAACTGAAATCCAGCTTCTAACTTCTGACAGTGATTTGCCTTCAGTTTAGCAAAGGAAAACACAGTTACACTACGGTTTTAGGACACCCCAATTTTTCCAGTTTTTTATTGAAGATTATGCAGTTCCAGTCCAACAAATAGCTTGAAATGGTACAAAGGTAAATAGTGAACTGTCAGAAGTTTTAAACAAAAAGTAAGGTGACCCAGGTTTTTTGTACGCCATCGAGTAGGTGAAAGGATGGTTCCTCAGTGTGTGACATCAACTGTCGAACATGCAGGAGGAAGCATGATGGTCTGCATGGGGCCTCTCTGTGTGGGGTGATGCTATGCATGTGGTTTTCATTGGGTACTCTGGTTTCCACCCGCAGTCCAAAGACAGGCACATCAGACTAACTGGAAGTACTAAATTGCCTGTGGGTTTGAGTGAATGGCGTGTTCGCCCTGTGATGGATTGACAAGCTGTTCAGGATGGGTCCCTGCCTTTCGCCTAGAGTCAGCTGGGATAGACTCCGGCTCCTTCCGTGACCCTGGTGAGGAAGAAGTAGTTTCCAGGTGAAAAATGTGATAAGTATTATTGGACGCTAGACTGGGCACCAGCTGACCCCTGACTCTTAGTAGGAATACATGGATTTGATAATGGATGGATGGGTGAATGGGTTGATAGATGGATGGATGCAAAGATGATAGATGGATTGATGGACGGATGGGATGAGGCTTCATCGTGCTGTGACCTCCAACGCACACTGGAGCGGTTCGGAGTCAACTGTGAAGAGGTTGGAATCAGGATCAGCACCGCCAAATCTAAGGCCCAGGTTCTCTGCAGGAAAAAGGAGGTCAGTCTCCTCTGAGTGGCAGGTAAGTGACGAATTTAAGTATCTCAGGGTCTTTTTCATGAGTGAGTCAGGGATGGAGCGGGAGATTGAGAGGCAGATCGGTGTAGCATCTTCAGTAAAGAGGATATTATATCGCTCCCTCGTGGTGAGGGAGAAGCTGAGCTTAAAAGCGAAGCTCTCACTTTACTGGTCAGTCTGTGTCCCAACCCTCACCTGTGGACACAAGCTTTAGGCAGAGTTTGAAAGTGCGAGGTCGTGAATGCTAGCAGCCGAAATGAGCTTTCTCCGCAGGGTGGCTGGGCTGACCCTGAGGGATAGGGTGAAGAGCTCAGATATCTGGGAGCGGCTCAGAGTAGAATCGCTGCTCCTGCTCGTCGAGAGGAGTCAGTTGAGGTGGTTCAGGCATCTGGGTCGGACGCCTCGCTTTCAAGGTTTTTCGGGCATGTCCAACTGGGAGGAGCCCCAAGGCAGACCCAGGACATGCTGAAGGGATTATATCTCCCGGCTGGCCTGGGAACGGTCTGGGGTCCCCCAGGTAGAGTTGGCGGAAGTTGGCGCCTGGACCTCTCTGCTTGATCTGTTACCCATGCGACCCAGCCCTGGATTTACGGAAAAAATGGATGGATGGATAGATGTACAGGCCTGTACCTCTGAAATAGCATCTTGTCTTTGTTCTGCATGAGGACCACGATAGTGTTAGTAACAGACTTTCCGATATTGGATCCCATAATGATAGGAATGGCAGAATCCCCCTCCATCACTGTTCTTCATAAATGACCATTCGCTGCATGGTGTTCAGGGCAAGAAAGTGTAATCACCCCCCAGTTCCCCTCATTGCTGTTGGCATCAGGTGACTGAGCCTCAAAGGAAGTGATCTTCATTCCAGGCCCTGATCAGCCAGTGTCTGCTGGTCTTAAGCAGCACTTAAATAATCAATTAAAGCAGTGACCTCACCAGGCCTCTTGATATGATTAAACTAATTGCTGATATCATGGCGAAGACAAAAATCAGCAGTCTCTGAATCTCCTCAGGACCAGGAAAGCAGGCCAGGCTGGTTTACGGAGTTAGTTACAATAGTTTTTCCATAAAACAAGAATATTTGCAGCCGTCTACCCTTTCATTCTCATGATATAATGTCATTTTTGTTGCCTGAAACACAAACTTTTGAAAATGAGGTCCAGTGGGGAATCCCTTGATAACAGCACACTTACCATCATACCGTAGACAGGCAAAATGCAATTCTTTTCAAATCTGTGAGGACATGGCCCCGTGACGTACATGACTATTATATTTTCTAACCACTCTAGGAGAACCTACAACAATGGCACACAATCAAGCTGAATTTCTGCACAAGCCTGTGGTCTTCTTCTGTGGTACCACCTACTGGCTTGGCATGCATGCTACACTGTTATTAATAATTTTTGCAAATCTGTGTGAATGAGGATCAGTTCTCACCATGTTGTCACGTGGACACAAAACTATTTGAAAGCACAAAGGAAAACCTTTTTTTATTTTTGGCAAAACTGTTGTCTTGCGAATGCACCCAAATACTGTTAGTGAATTAATGAGTGAATATTACATTCATATGGCACCTTCTCATAGATACACAGTGTTTTACCATCATATGAGGTAATCTCATCTCTCCAACACTAATGCATCACAGCCACCAGGATGATGTGACGGCAGCCATTTTGTGCCAGAACACTCACCACCACAGAGCAAAATAAAACAATAGATTGGACAACACCATTGGCTGACCCAACCAGAAAACGTGAGACGCGTCCGCCATCTTGTGTAAGGAATCGGCGGGGGAACTGTGCAGTCAAACGCTTTACATGTGCATACACGACTAGATAAAATGAAAAACACTGAATTCCTTTCACTGTAAATATATAATGTATAATAATTGATAAATCTGTTAATTGTAATATCATCAGTTCACCTTTGGGTCTTTTTTTCACATATGCTTATATACAAACTTCACCTTGGTTAATATACCCTTAGAATCTTACTTCATGTGAAAATCATCAACATAATCTCTGTATTCCACCTCTAAATGACCTTGGTCGAAGATTTCTCACAGTTCCATATGGGAAGCTGTTCTTTAGTAGGTTGGTGGAATGCGAATCTCGCCAAAACTGGTCTTGTGTTCTCTCTAGTGTTTTCTTTAGCTCTTTGCTCATCACACATCAGCTTGTGGTGGAGAGAGAGGGGACAAATTACACAGCCAGTTAGAGCAGGTCATGATTATGTTGCAGGTTGATTAAGTGAGGTGTGGAATTTCACCAGGACTCTGGGGAACCTCCTTCTCTAGTGGAAGAGTGTCACGGGACCTTTAATGACCACAGTGAGACATCTCGATTTAACGTCTCCGAAAGACAGGGCTCTTGACTAAGCAGAACATTCTAATGCTGATGGAAACATCACATTACTGGTGACAGAGAAGCTACACTGGATTAGTATACTGGCATAAATGGCTCCATACATCTCACAGCTCTTCCCTTAATATCAGCAGTTTCTGAAATTCACCCCCATCCCACTTACCAATCTCCACCTTTGTCTCTTTCTCCTGTCTTGTGCTTTTATCCCTTTTAAAGAGGTTTTTTTTTGTTTTTGTTTTTTTTTTTTTAATTTCTAAGGCTGTTCGTGTTCTAAGCCTCCATTGCTCTAAATTGACCTATTTCACAACAGCCATTTTGGAATAGTATGTTAATAAACACAGGTGTTAATCATCACATTAATTAAGTTTAATTCGATTAAGTTTGAAGCAGAGCAGAGCTGTATTTCATGTGATTAGTAGCACCTGTGTTTTCCTACAATTTCTGTCAAAATGGCTCCTTTGAAAAGGGTTAATTGAGAACAATGGTGACCTAAAATGTAGCTCCACAACTGGAGAAGAAGACTAAAAAAACTCTCTCTAATAAGGATGGAGGTGGTAAGTGGGATGGGGGTGGATTTACAAAACTCCTGATATTAAGGGGAGGGCTTTATACACCAGTACACCAAACCAGTGTGGCTCATTTATGTAATTATGCTTGAGCACAACAGGCATAGTTCTCCCAACAATTTGTTGAACATTAATAGTTATTAGCAAGATTACATACAGTACACTGCTTGCTTACAATATAATGCATGGTAACTCAATCCTGTTCCTGGAGATCTACCATCCTGTAGGTTTACACTCCAACCCTAACAAAGCTCACCTCATTCAACAGCTAGAGCAGGGCTGCCCAACCCTGTTCCTGAAGATATACCATCCTGTTGGTCAGGGCTATTAAACATTGTCCCAAAAGGGCAGGTGTGGGTGTGGGCTTTCATTCCAGCAACAGATAGTACGAATCAGAAGTGGTAGTAAGCCTGTTTCGGGTGCTTAACCTCGGTTTCTGTGGCATGAAGCAACTAGGAGTATTACTCCTCTCCCTGGATGGGATGCCAGTCCATCGCATCATTCCCTGGCTGGTACCCATTTATACACCTGGGTGGAGTGAGGCGTGGAGTGTGGGAGTGAAGTGTTTTGCCCAAGAACGCACCGCAAAGGCCGTGACCGGGGCTTGAACTCACGACCTTCCGATCTCAAGTCAAGCCTACTACTCTTCACAAAAACCTTAGGGGTTCATTAGTAGTTTCATTAGAATGAAAGCCTGCACCCACATTGGCTCTTTCTGAGTAATGTTGAATAACACTGCTGGAGGTTTTCACTCCAACCCTAACAAAGCCATTTAACAGATGGAGATACTGTTGAGCTAGTAATTTGTAGTCAGACATGCTAAACGAGGGTTGGAGAAAGAACCTACAGGACAGTAGGACAGCAAAATTTAAGAAAAACTTGTTTTTATTCAGTTGAATGTTTTCTTATTTAAAAATTATATTTTCGAGACATATCAATCTGGTTTTAGGGTGAACCACAGTGCAGAGACAGCCTTGTTGATGATTTTTAATGTTATTAGGTGGAATTTAGACAAATGTAAAATTTCAGTCCTGGTGCTACTGGATCAAAGTG
The DNA here is from genome assembly GCA_029721435.1 of Gymnothorax reevesii. Lineage (NCBI taxonomy): Eukaryota > Metazoa > Chordata > Actinopteri > Anguilliformes > Muraenidae > Gymnothorax > Gymnothorax reevesii. The sequence goes on from CM056586.1 coordinate 46,898,824, forward strand.
GAGCCTTTGATACGGTAGATCACCCAATTCTTTTGAACCGACTTAGACACCTGGTTGGCTTCTCTGGCACTGCATACAAATGGTTCAGTTCCTATCTCACAGAACATTTCTGAGAAGTATGGATACAATACTGAGAGATCCATGAAATTAAATGTGGTGTGCCCTAAGGCTCAATTTTAGGCCCCGTACTTTTTAATTTATACACGCTTCCACTTGGTAAAGTTATCAGGAGACATGATATCAATTTTCACAGCTATGCAGATGATACACAGCTGTACATTGCCATGTCTCCTGAAGACCACTTGAGACCCCTTTTAAATGTATTTTAGATGTTAAATCCTGGATGGCAGAAAACTTCTTGCTACTCAACCAGGACAAAACTAAAGTCTTAATTATCGGTCCTAAGGCTTAGAGAGAGAAACTTCTGTCAAAGCTACAGGCATTGTCATTTAAGCCATCGGAACAAGTAAAAAATCTGGGCGTCATTTTTGACTCTGAGCTTAGTTTCATCCCACATATTAAGAAGAGGGCTGTCCAAATTAACGCGTTGATGCGGATTAATCCATCATGATTATTAATCTGATTAAAAATTTTAATGCAGGCTGCCGGGTGGCTCACACGGTTAAGGCACTGCGCTGCAGTGCAGAGGTGATCACCACGTCGCGGGTTCGAACCTCGGCGTACCCACCGGCAGGGGTCGGCAGCTTTTTCAGAGTAGCGCACCATTGGCTATCGCGCTACAGGGTTACAAATTGGGAAGGGACTGCCGGATTTGGGTATTCGATAACAGCTTTGTTCGTTGCTCCAGCGCCTCCTGTTGGCCAGACGGGCGCTCGTCAGGAAGACTCTGGTTTGGTTCATGTCCGGGTATCCTCCGCCCTCGCTCTGAACTTGCGAAGATTCAACCAGCGAGTGTATAAGAATCAGTGGCTGACAGGCACATGCTTCGGAGGAGAGCCGTGAACTGTCTTCACTATCCTGAGTTGGCAGCAAGGGGTCGCACACGAGCAAGCTTTGTACATAGTTCCCCAATTGGGCATTCCAAATTCGGGTGGGATTGGAGATGCCAAATTTATAAAAAAAAAAAAAAAAAAATTTTTTTAATGCAATTAATCCACCTGCAGCGCAGAATGACTCAAAATCCCTGAAGCGTCGCATTTCGGGCAGTTTGTCCAAGTAGTGTTACGGTTGTGCATAAGAAAATGGGCAGTTGATCCAGCAGAACTCAAGGCAGAACCAAACAACTCGGTATGGAAGACGCAAAAGACGCTCGCGGACATGGAACTGCAAATTCAAGCATGCAGTTACAGTACTCGATCACTAGATGGCACCCCCAGATCAGTTATTGAATATTCACAAGCAAGCCGAGCTGGTGCACTATCTATTGAATCCAAGATGTTTCACATTGGACATAACAGTTTATTGCAGTCAGCCCTCGATATATTGTTTGATTTTTCCTGAAAGTGAAATATCTGTTCTGTTAGAGTAAGCTATATTTCAGAATTCAGATATAACAGAGTGAGTGAGTTTTACTTGTCCCTTTATAAGGTGTAGAAAGGTTGTGAGCTCAGAAATGGGAACGGTTAGCTTTTCATTGCAGGGTAAATGTCTTGACTGCTTAATCATTCAATCAATTTTCTTGTCTGTGAAGCTGCAATCTTGAATTATAAAGCCTTAAGTCAGGTAACACCTAAATAGCCAGATTTGGCTTCTGCGCAAAGGTTTAAGTGCATATATATTCCCTTCTTTCTTGAGTCTCTTTGCTCATGCAAAATTAAACACGACTAATATAGATTAAAAATGAATGATATTTCATCGTGATTAATCAAAATTAATCCACAGCAATCCTGTGATTAATCTGATTAAAAATTTTAATCTTTTGACAGCACTAATTAAGAATGTTGCTAAAACAAGTTTTTATCATCTTAAGAATATAGCCAGAGTCCGCCCATTTCTCTCTCAGGCCAACATGGAGATGCTGATGCGTGCTTTTTATTTCTAGTTGGATTGATTATTGCAATGCCCTGTTTTCTGGTCTTCCCAAAAAAAGTATATCTCAGCTTCAATTGCTACAGAATTCAGCTGCACGTGTGCTGACAAAGACAGGGTGGCGGGATCACATTACACAGGTTTTAAAATCATTGCATTGGCATCACGTGTGTTTGAGGATTGATTTTAAGGTCTTTTTAATGGTTTTTAAATGTCTTAATGGTCTTGCACCTTTATACTGCTTTTATCTTATGAACCCTCGCGGACCCCTAGATCCTCCGGCACCGGTCTCCGAGTCAATCCCAGAGTTAACACAAAAACCTACAGTGAGGCAGATTTCCAGCATCACGCCCCACGTTTATGGAACAGCCTGCTAGAGAACCTGAGGGCCGCAGAGAAGCTCAAGACCCTTCTTTTTAATTTGGCTTTTAACTAGTGACCTGTTTTCATTATTTTGCTGATTTTTATAACTGGCTTTTAGGACTTAGGTAATTTTTATTATCACTTTTAGCTCCGCTTTTAGTTTGTTTTCATTACCTCAGTTATTACATCCGTTTTATTTTATTTATTAATTGATTGAATTCTGTTGCTCTGAATTTTATTATTTAATGTTATTTTAGCTTAGTTTTTAACTCCAGTGTTTCCTCAGTGGGAGCCCTCTGCATCGGGGGTGGCTGTGGGTTGGGCCCCCCCGGTGAGGTGGAGGTCCATGCCATCACCTTATAGGGGTGGTGTGTGGCCCTTCCTTCTGTCTGGGGTCCCTGTGTGACTCCATGTTAGCGGCTGGGTGCCTGGGAGCGGCATCCGCCTCTTGATTCAGACGGCTCCCTAAGATAGTGTGTCCTCCTTACTATTCTTTTTATCATGTTTGTATCATGGAAATACGGGTGGGGGGTTGGAGTTGGGGGGTAGGGGGGGGGGGGGGGGGGCATTCCACTTTTTTTTTAATTCATTCATTTATTCTTTTTTTAATTTGTCTGTGTAAAGCACTTTATGCTACATTTTACTGTCTGAAAAGTGCTCTACAAATATAGTTTTGATTGATTGATCCCCAGAAACAGGAATGAGCTGCTCCGGTATACTGTATATTAACAATGACCTTTCTGTTTCACAGAAGTTTTCATTCAGTTCATTCTTAACTGTGAGGGGAGTCATAATTAGGAACCTGTGAAAAGTCAACTTTTCACCAGGATCCTGTAATGTCTTGAGAGCCTCCCTAAAGTTCTCAGTAAGGATCCTGAAACTTCTTGAACAAATCCTCTAAAATCTGTGCCGTGAATCTGACTGGAAAGTTTTTATTTTTGTTTTTCTCAGCAGAGAAACACCTCATCCTGGGTCTTTTTATTCCACCCTCTGAATATGAATGGAAATCACTTTTTTTATGCTCTTTATTAATTGGCCGCCGTGACATGTTCGTGTCGCCGGATAAGTGTGTACATGTTTTCCCAGAGACTAAATTTACTTGGACAAATGAAATTTAGTCTCTGCATGTTGCTGATCTTGACCTTGATCAAGTTTGAAAATGGGATTCCCTTGTTAAGGGGGATATTGATGACAACTTCATCTAGTTAATCCTCTCTTAAAATTTGGGGAAACTCAGAGTACCTTCCAGCGGAAGTGCCCCTTTTACTCTATCTCCTCAGCTGATAAGCCTGCATAGTAAAATGTTGAAAAAGAGTTGAATCAACTCTTTCTGTGTACATATTATCCCTGCTGGACTCATGTTTACTGTTTGGGTTAAATCAATACCAAATATTTAATTGTGTTTTTCTTGCGCTTGTGGAGGTCCTCTTTATGATAAAATAATCAGTGTCAAATAAGGGCTTAAACGGGTTTTCATATTTTTTGACAATGTATTCTGCAAGCTTCAACATGATTCTGGATATGAATATGCAGGGTGGTTCTTGTGTATGGACTTGAAGACTAGGTTTTTTTTTTTTTTGACAAGAAAATCCCTGGTTGTTCTTTCGTGAGAATGTACTGTGTGTCTTTTGAGGAAGAAAATGTTGTCCGCCTACCAAAATCTCTGATGCCAGACTCAGAGCTAGGGAGGCAGAATTATACCTTAGGAGGCAAAGCAAAGCTCCATCGCATGCAGCTGCATTTTTCCTCAGCTTTTTTGATGTCTATCATCAGATAAGTCTTAGTTTTATTATTCTATTATTCTTAATCATGCTTTTTGCAAGTCATACACGAAGGTGAGTTCTGGTCAGACTACAATGCTGGTAATCGCATCTAATTACGTCTTTGTCCTCTGGTAATGTGTTTCTTGAGGGAGGAAAAATCACAGGCATCAGAGGGACATGAGTGGGCAGCGAGGCACATGCGTGTAATTAGCCACGCTCGCCGTCGTTTTCCTCTAGCTCTTGATGCACGAGCTGGCGTGAACGGGAGGATTCGCTCGCGCGCCATTTTGCGCGGACGCTGTCCTGAAATAGCGGCCGTCGTTGAGGCTCCCGACATTTCAGGAAATAGCGGGAGTAATTCACTCTCCTAATATAGCTTACTTTTGCACAGCCGAGTCTGTTTTCGTCTCCAGTACTGACACTAAGCGGCGGTGGTGTCACTAAGTTTTATCTACAGCAGGCACTTTTCCAAGTTTGTGTTTGGCCTGGGGAGCGGATTAAAAATAACCCCCTCTTCACCGCCCTCCACACGTTAAAGATAACAACACGTGGCAGCTTCGCAATTCCCCAAACAACAGTTTTTCCCCTCCTACAGGAGCTTAGCTACTTATCGCTATTTTTTTATTCCGCTCTGAGCTTCAATGTTGCAGACAGGGTCACAGCAAGAACTCTGCTGAAGTTACACATTGCGGCTGCTTCTGAACAGAGATTGGTGAACTGCAGTGTCAATCATAAGTGACTCTGAGCAACCAAGGAATTAAGCATTAATGGAATGAATTGGAGGGTCTATCATAACACTTTTATGTCACAAAAGATAAGAGTCTCGACCCGGCCATGAGTGGAGTACATTTTTCAAACATAACAGTCGCACAGAAAGGCGGCATAAAATGCTGTACAGCAACAGTATCAGCTAAAATAAATGAATGTGTCTTTGACTTTTCCTCAATGGAAAAATAAGTAGTTCTTCATTTAACCCCATGAAAGAGAGTTTAAAGGCTGAAAGCTCACTGACAAAAAAATAATAACATGCTAGGGTTCTTCAGTGTGATCAGTGGGCTACTTCTAGAAGGTTTTATTTCCTGTTTCTCCGTGCGTAAGACTGAGCTTTTCGTAGACACTCTTAAGAGCCGAGGCAGAGGACCCTAGGCTGACGATTGAACAGAATGTACTGGAACTCTGCACCAGGATCTCCACCAGTAGCTATTCCCACAACCAGTCTGGCAACTGGTTTGGGCAGGACGGTGTTGTCTTTGAAACTATCCTGATTTTATAAGGGTGAAAGACAGTATATAACAGTTATTTGGCTGAAGTGTTCATCCAAACCTACTGACAGTTCATTAGAAAAAGCAGGGGCCAATATTATTCAAGCATTATGGGAGTACGGGCCCTGATCAAGGGCTGCACTGATCTGACAGCAGTAACACTGGGGTCCCAGTCAAATGCCCTTAGAACCAGGCTACATGCTGCCCAGACATGATGTGAATGCGCCTCATGGTGTTTAAACCTCACGTTTATACTGCCAGGTCACAGAACTGCACTGCAACTCAAACAGCCATCCAATTAAACTCTGTAATGATGATTGGCTGCCCTAGTTTTCATTTCTGTGGTCTTATGGTTTAAACCTGAAGTTTCAACTCCAGCTCAGAACTCCCCCTAAGTACACTGCAGCTGATACACAATAGGATCAGGGTAACAGAACTCAGAGCTCAAATCGCGAGGCCTGATTCCATGCCATTACGAAACTGAGTGGAAACATTGTGAACTGAAATTACAGGCAAACTGTATGAATAAATATAAGATAACAAAGATTCAAGCATCATGCACCTCAGCAGAAGAAATAAAATAACTGGAATCTTCACTTCAATACAAGCATAAAACAACTACCTGATCTCATATCAGGAAATGTTAAAGACAAAACAAAATACTCTCTGAGAGTGTCTCTCATGAAGGCTAAAGCCAGTGATTTACCCTGAAGATACTGTATTTGGTGGCTTAGTTACCCCCAGCCAATAGGAAGGGAGAACACAGGGAACACACGAACATGAGGAGGAAGAGGAAGAAGGGTATCTTGGCGAGTGTGATGAAGACAGGTTTAATCTCAGTCATCATCTCTCTCCTGGGCTCAGGGAACTGGACAACATAAGCATTAGCCAGTGTGTTGTACGCAGAATGTGTTTTGTACACATTATTCAATATTCCTGAATATTTACTGGAGAGGAGAAACAGTTTAACTGTATGGCTCCGACCAGATAGTGACCAATGTTACAATCACAAGTACTGCAACCACAAAACAGCATCATAAGCTGAATGAAGATGATTCATGCTCATGAAAACAGGAGGACGCAAACAGTCAAAAACATGGAAGCACATGTGTGAGCTGACAGTTAGGGAGTCCTCTGTTTCACAAACCTGAAACTGTAGATGGTTGGATGACATTGGATGGTTAAAAAATAATTATAAATATATGGTGCTAAACTAAGATGTAAATAATACACATTAAATAATCTAAAAAAATAAATAAATGAATAAAATACCACTCCTACTACAGCTGCTATTACTGGTACTACTACCACTACTACTACTAATAATAATAATAATAATAATGGAAGAGAAAGAATTCAAGAAAAAAAGGATAAGGGTGATATTAGAGAAGTGTGCTTTGTACACTAAAATAGTACAGTGTTATCACCGCAAGATGAAGGCCATTTCTTTCAGAGTGAGGCTGGACCCTCCCATGTGAGCAATATAAGCCCTGATCACTGTGGAAGCAGTTGGCTCGTTTCCCCAGGGCTGGGGCTCTCTAAGCAGGATGTTGGGATGGGGCATTGCCCGGATGAATGTGCTATAAAGGTATGGGGGAGTTTGTACACCAGAGGCACTCTCAGCAGATAAACCAGTAAACCATATGAATGCTGGCTTTTGTAACTTAAAAAAAAGTTGGACTATACTGGAATGAAATCGGATGCTAGAATTATGCTTTACATTAAAAAAAAATCCCTGATTTTTCCCCCTTGATCAAAAGGTGCCGTTTTCCATGCTACCCCCCGTAATTAGAGCACATATTAAGACATTTTAAGGAATAAACAAATGCATGATTCGCATGAAAAACAGTTTTCCTCAGTTAACTGGGGTTTTTTTCCACCTTAATTGGACGGATCGTATAAAACGGACGTCGAATAAAGCTGGCTAATGCGCTTTTAAAAGTGCGGAGGCCACCGCGCATGACTTTGTAATTATGGATAGCTAAATAAGGGCGCACTGCCTCTTCCCTCATTCAAGCGTCCCGTTTTAAACGCTTACAGCGGGAGTATCATTATCCTCGCGTGTGAATCACCGCCGGTTATTTCGGGCGTAGTGGATCGGAGGCACGTGAGCATCAATGAGCCGCAACGACGAATAACAGCGGCTGTGGAGCAGTTTGGATAAAAAGCTGCTTCATCGCCTCATTTGCAGGCATCTATGTCGGGGAAGGGAGGACTTGCATCGGCTGTCTGCCCTCTGACTTTACCGTACAGCCGTTCCTTGTAAGAGAAAAACAGCTGTCAGTGAAAGACACTGGCAGGCTGCGTATCGCATGCAATCACGCATCATTTACCGGACTCGCCAATGGAATTAATTTCTGAAGACAACGGTATGCTCACCGTGTATGTCAGGTACAGTGTGCACGGGAGACCGTTGGCACTGTATATGCGCATCATGTAAGGCCTTGAATTGACATCCATCATGTTACTGAGAAAACCACTGACTTTATCTTACTCTCGAAATTCAGGAAGCCTTTAACCCCTTTGCACAGAAGCCAAATCTGGCTATTTATGCATTCCCCTATTTATAATTAAGGATCTGAGCTTCATAGAGAGAGGGAAATGGCACTTGTAGCATTTAGAATCATCTTATATCAGTTTATTTTTTTTTATAATTTTAGTACAGTATAATTTTTAGTCTGCAAATACACAAAAAAATCATCATGAAAATTCAGCATTGAAATTGTTGTGGTTTTAACTCAGAACATTTTCATATTATAAGGTTCCCCCATCCTCAAGCAATTGGAGGGAGACAGATAGTTCAGAAAATTAGTATTTATTTAGACATATTGATGAACATAAAGCCAAGTTCTTTTTGCACAAGAAGAACTGACATTCTACTTTTCATACCCAATTTTTATACCTTCCTGTCATGGTTTTGGAGGCTGGTGGTGGCTTTGAGAGCTTTCTTGGTTGCTCTCGTCCTGGACGATATCGGCTTGCCCATAGTCGGATTCTTGGGCCAGCTGGCATTAATGGGGCGCCGCCCAGATTCTATTTTAAGGGGACCTATAATGCTGATCCTTCTTTTAATTCATATTAGTAATGTTATGATGTAAGTTGTCCATACTCAACCTCTGAAAAGTTTCTAAACATAAGATACAGGGATTTTGCCGTAATTCAAGAATGTGATTTCGTGAACATGATTTCTTCTCTGAACAGCTCCTCCCGAGATCTTCGCATGATCTGGGCAAAACCTGATGTCAGGGTGCGCCGTCCTATTAGTACAGACCCAGAACCAATCACGGCGCTAGACCTGCCCACTCCGGAAACTATTCTAGCAGGCACTAACGACGGCAGATCACACTATGCCTTAGTAACCTCGACACTTTTGGAAATACAAAAGAAGAACTGCAGATCATTTGAGGTGCAGTTTTGTCAGTATCTCTCTCAAAGCTGCTTGTACGTTTACTTTTGGACGCAAAGAAAAACACTTATTTCTCTTCCAAAAGAGGATGCCACTAGAAATCAGTGGGTAGCTTTTTTTGTTAGCTGGCAGGAAACAGCCACGGCCAAAGGAAACGTTAGCTGCTTGTGCTCAGCATTTCACCAAAGAGAGTTTTGTCAATAAAGGATAAATCGACACAGGATAAGCGTTTCAGCTGCTTCTCAAACCTGTAGCAGTTGCATCGATCAAGCGCTCGGAGCCACAAGCTGTAAGTAACCATATAACAGCAAATAATGTAAGTGAAGCAAACGTGTTACGGGAGGCTAGCAGGACTGCTAGCGATAGTTAGCACTAACAACTGGCCTCAAACACAGGCTTTGGAAAATATCTGAAGATAAAGCCTGTATCGGTTGCGACTGTCCGTGACTCACAGACACAGAAGCTGTAAGTTGCTTTTACTGCATAAGCCAACCTGATGTGATTGGCAGTTGATTGTGGCTATAGCACAGCGGCTAACATATCCAAGTTACTGTTGCTAATGTTTGTGACCTAAATATGCAAGAGTGATATCAGGGGAAATTCTACAGAAGATGTGTGAACATAAACCTCATTTGAAGCTAACTTTTAATACTGGTTTGTAATTTGGATGCGTGATACAACTGTTCACAGTAACAGAACTTGCTGTCTGTAAAACCTGTATTGCAAGGGTTTGTCTCTGAGGTTTTGACGGCTCGGTTACCAGCTACTGCATGTTAGTTTGCGTGTCCTGCTAATTAAAAATGCTCCTGGTTAACTTATATGAAGTAATTCTGATCGGTATATGCTTGTGTTACTTCGGTAAGCATGAATGTGGCAGTTTCATCATAACGTTGCACGACTGTAGCCACTACAGTTAGTGATCACTTCACTTATCCATGACTGGGATCAGCCGGATACTTCACAAATGTCTGAGAAAGCTCTGTGGTGCAACCGTGAAAGCAATGCGAAACGCAGAAGCTCTACCGGTTTACAAATAATTTCTCTGCACTACCTTGACATCCCCCTTTAGAAATTGTTATGGCTAATAAAAAGCCGAAAAGGGCGGAGATTAAATAGGTAATTCTTTCCTGTAGAAGTGATCGATTCGATAGCTCCACATAAGCAACTTGTCCGCTTACAGTCTGCAAAACCTGTATTTTGTTCATAACATAATCAAGCTCTTTCTAGCTGTCACGTACTGTCAATAAAGCTGCTTTCACTTCAGACACGAAACGAATTTTTCGCAAGAAAGACTAGCTACATTCAAAGTCAATGCAAAGATGTGAATACAGGCGTTATGGGCGCGTTAAGCAGCTTTCACACCTGACGCAAAACAAATTTTTCACATGACAGGTTACATTCAAAATCAATGGAAAGACGTGAATACACGTGTTATGGGCGCATTAAGCAGCTTTCACACCGGAGGCGAAACAAATTTTTCGCGCGACAGATTACATTCAAAGTCATGATCAGCTACTGCATGTTAGTTTTCGTGCCATGCTAATTAAAAATGCTCCTGGTTAACTTATATGCGGCAGTTATTATCGGTATGCTTGTGTTACTTCGGTTAGCATCAATGTGACAGTTTCATCATAACGTTGCCTGATTGTAGCCACTACAGTTGAAGCTAACCGGAGTGGTGCTGTATGTGCCTGGCGAGTTGGGCTGCAGTTAGACCAGACGTAGGTTTTGCAGAGCTTGGGGTGCGTTTTTGGATGCTTCTGAAAGGATTGCTTTACTTACCCATGACTAGGGTCGGCCTGATACTGTATCTCCAATGTCTGGGCAAGCTCTCTGATGCTACAGGTGAAAGCAATAGGGAAGCGCACAGGCTATAGCGTGTCCAGTATAACAAACGATTTCTCTGCATTGCCATCGATTGAATATTAAATTCTTTCCTGTAAAAATGATCGATTCGCTAGCTCCATAAGCAACGGTTCACGCAGACAGAACATACGGTCTGTAAAACCTGTATTATGTTCATGACATAACCAGAGCTCTGTCTAGCTCTCGCATGCTATCCATAACGCGCTCATTTTCCACGAGGAAATGCTTGTCATTCCGAAGCAATAAGTAAACCATTACCACAGGCAATTTCCGACAAGGCCGTTTAGCCTGGAGTTTTCGCCCCTCCGTCATATACTAGCAAGGAGCTGTTCGTTTCTCCACGCTAACAACACACCACAGCTATGCACATGAACCAGTGGGTCCTTATAATACACACCGAAGCAGTCCATAAGCTCTTGGTCCACTTTTAGCTGCTCCTCATGTTGAGGATTATATTTCAATATTTCTCATCATTTTCATCCGTAGATAAATTGCTATGTTGAATAACTGTAATCATAATCAATAACCATATTATGTAAGCAGCAGTAACACACAAACACATACAAGCAGTTCACACACACATGAGCAGTGCAAACAGGCACATACTCATAACACACACACACACATACAAGCAGTTCACACACACATGAGCAGTGCACACAGGCACATACTCATAACACACACACACATACAAGCAGTTCACACACACATGAGCAGTGCACACAGGCACATACTCATAACACACACACACACATACAAGCAGTTCACACACACATGAGCAGTGCACACAGGAACATACTCATAACACACACACACACACATACAAGCAGTTCACACACGTAGGGAGGGGATGAGACAGACACATGCACACACTCATTCACAGGCAGCACAAGTACACGTAAACATACAAGCAGTTCACACACTGACACACACATACAAGCAATTCAATTCACACATGCATGAGCAGCTCACACACACATAAGCAGCACGTTTCTGTAGCTTTGATTAGTAAGCACGCCTCTGTGTAGTTGATTCAAAAACATAATCAGATGATGCATTTGATTTCTGTAGCTTTGATCAATATTTGTTCAATAAAATCATTAGCTGTAACTGAAAACATAATCAATTGAATCATTTATGTATCTGCTTGTATCCAATTCATCTGAAAGTGTTTTTCCACTCATAAACTGTAATTTTCCAGTCCATTTTAGTATGTATTCCTTTTATTTTTTTTAAATCCTATACTTCTATATTCCACCATGGTTTAACAAAACAAAGTTGGAGAGTTAAAAAGTTAAAGATAAGATGGTTACAACCCATGAATTGTGATTAGTGCAAAGTTTGTCAGAGATGAGATGGTTACAACTCATGTATTTTGATTGGAGCAAAGTTGGTTGAGTTTTTACCATAAATATTGCTCTGTAAAGAATGCTGATTTAGCACTGCCTGGCCAGGGACTGCTCAACGTGGGAGTAAAGACGTCTTCTGAAGATTTCTTCTCCCTCCAATTATTCACGAACAAGGCGACCTCAAAAATATGTAAACATATAGTCGGGAAAACCACAACATATTTGGCTAGCCAGTGGCAAGAGTCGGCAAAGGTCGGTTGTACTCGTAAGCTTGGACGGTCTTCTGGTGCTCAGAGATGGTGCAGGGAGCACACACACACCCTAAGATGCCAGCAAACTAAGGATAACGTGAGCAATTTAATTAATTTGCTTTAATTATCTTGCTCAGATAGATAAGTGAGGTTGTTGTTTTGTGTTGTCCTGGCCCTGATCTGGAACATTGGAGACAAGTGACCTTTCGGCTCAAAGAATCTAGACACAAAATTGGGGAAATTAAAAGGAGAGGGACAGAATCTGCAGAATTGATATGTAGCTACTAACCGCTAACACTGCATTTGCAACAAATTACAGTGAGCAATTGTTTGGAACTCAGAGTGCGTTCTGTAACTGGTTTAGTGTATGACTGTTTTTATATGTGAGGCCTGTGCTGAGACCCTAAAGGGAGGGAATAAACCTGCAGGACTCCCCCGCTTGAGATTTGGATATGGCCTGGATGACCTAGAGTGGTACTGGGATATGGCCTGGATGACCTAAGAGAGGTACTAGAATCTGGCCTGGATGACCCAGAGAGGTACTGGGATCCGTTTTTGCAGTGTTGTTCGTCTTGTTGTTTATAATATTTTGAAAAAAGGGTGCGCAGCACGTTTGGCGTATGGAGCTAGCTGATTAATGGGTCTGTGAGGACATTGAGGGGAAGTGAGGTTTTCTGGGTGCTAAGGCTGTACTGACTGGTAGTGAGGATTGCAGGGTCCTGTACAGACGCTTTTTGACGTGAAGTTTGTTCGGTGGGTGCGGCTCCCTTTCTGCATGAGTGTTGGGTAGATGTGGAGCTGAACAGTGGTTTTGTTGGGTATTGCATTAGTTGGGAGTGTTAAGAGTGCACTATATATAAATGTATAACCCCTAGTTTACATGCAATAAGTTAAAATTATTATTAATGGTCATTACAAATGGTCATTTGGCAGATTAAAAGAAGTAGTAAATTGCATGGATTAAAAGATGATTATTTTCGCATTATTTTGATTGGTGTACTATCATCATTGAATAGGTAAGAAAAAATTTGGCCGAAAAATGAAATTTGGATTAAGAAATAAACAGATAGAGGAAAAATGGAAAAAAAAGGAGAAAAAAAGTAAAGGCAACTTCCTATGTTTGGGGAAAAAAAACACACAAAAAACTGTCGCTACATAAGCGCAGAAATTTTAAAGACATATTGATATTTTACGTTGTCATTTATGCCCAGAAGAAGACGCCTCATAATTTTGTGGTGCAATGCATAGCAATGCCATTGAAAATAGCCACGACGACGGTCGGTTTTTATCAATTAGTCTGAGCAACTGTGGCTAATCGGGAGACATTAACTGCGAGAGGTTTAGGTTATTAACCCCTTAAGCCCAATGCCCCGGTTCCTAGGCCGGTTGTTACGCAGAATAAATACAGTATGTTTCCAAATCACAACATTGACATGCGGCATATCCACATTCCGCAAAGAAACTCGGCTAAAAGCTCATGTTAACCATTTTTACCTCAACCGTACACAATTCAAGCACCAAGCAAGTAAATAAGCATGTCGCAAAACATAGGATAAAATCATATCAGTGCTGAATCGCCAGGATTTCTCCTGAATTAGTGCTATGCATAAAAACGATACCTCGAATGAGAGGAAAGTCCACAGAATCCAACGATATGAGCCCTGTCATTTTAAACCGACGCCATGGTCAAAGAACAGCAGGCATACACTTTACAGTCCACAGAGATGAGCAGAAAAAAATTCTTACCTTTGATATTTTGTAATAAAAAAACTGCTCGAGGGTAAATCTGCACTTGCTATTGTTAGCCCAATGTGTTCGTTTTATAACAAAACTAGATCTGCCGGGATCCTAGCATGGTCTTTCCCAGGGCGTTGCTTCAAAGACCTCAGCTCCAATAGCATTTAGCTGGCTTGAAATGTATTTTCTTCTCTGCAATCGGCTTGTGATGCAGTCAGTAAGACTATGCCAGTAGGAATTTGATTATATGGGTCCTGATGTTTCCAACAAACCACTGTAATCGCAGAAACCTAGCCTGAGCTACAGCCTTGTGTTCCCAGTGCGTCAAACTGAGTCCATGGGCCATTTGCATGTTCTTGAATAGCGCGACAATATAAACGCATAACTAGTTTATTTGAGGTGTTTTCCAAACAATTATCCACATTCAACATTCATTTTCACAGTCGTTTTCTGACAGAATCTTTGCGCTATTCCGCACAAATACTGAGATTACTTCAGTACGTATTTTCTCTACCCATTTGTTAAATGGGCAATTTGACCAGAGCATCACAGTCCGTTGGCGTAGCCTAATGGTTAAAATGCTGCGCGGCAAGGGAGACTCTGAAGATTCGATTCCTGATTTAGGCACTTTTTTTTTTTTAGGAAATAATTGCAGTTTCCTTCCACAAATAATCACTGGGGTTTTTTTTCACCTTGGCTTTGAATTTATAATTTTATTTATTTGTTTTGTTTTTTAATAAATCTGCTCCAGTGGAGTCGGTGGAGAGATGGTTCCTGGATACAGTGTAGGATGGAGACAAGCTGGCAGAGAGAGAGTGATGCTCTATGAAATGTTCTGCTGGGAAACCTTGAGTCCAAACAGGGGGGGAAAAAAGTGAGCTTGCTGTCAGGACTTCTTATTTGATCACTCCTTGGACAATAGGAAAGACGACACCTCGTGGTTTGAATCTAGAAAACCGCCTCTGTAGGTCATTAAATCGATAGAATTCCCGAGCATTGCACATATTTGTATTTCTTTCAGGCAAAACCATCATAATTATTTCAGCAGTCTCCCAGCTTATATGGGGATTCTGTTTTTATGTCATTATTAGAAGGAAGCAAAAAGAAAAGTTTAAGCATGGCTGACCATCCAGATTCCTGAGAGTACATAACTCCTACAATTCTTCTTCGACTATTCCTCAAGGTTAGTTAATGCGTAAAAAGAAGCTTGTATCTGGATATCAAGGGAGTAAATGTATAAATAAGTAATTTGAGAAAAATTTGTATTCCAATGTTATTGCTACTACAAAAAAGATAGCTGCATAAGAGAGTTGAATTAATTTAACGTGTGTACGCTAACATATCATCTGATGAAAATTTAAAACCTATTTTATATTTTCATTCAAAATTTTTATTTAAATTGCATTTGCTCTGTCTGCCTTAAAAGAGATTTGTCATCCTAAAATGAAAATTAAAAGTATTTAAATGATAAATCAATGTGCATGTTTCTTTTCTTTTTTCTCATTGATATCATGTGGTTTGTCGGAATGAAATTACAGTCAATTCAATGCATAACATCATGTAGATGTTTTCTTTTATTTCATTTTGTTTTTAAAGGCCTGAAATGGACAAATAAATCGAACTATAATTAAGTACGGGATAAAGACCAGCAAGCACTGTTTTTCATTTAGCTGACACTTATTAATTACATTTATTTTTACAGTTGACAAGCAAAGGCAAATCACCCCCTGGGTAATGTGTGGTTAAGGGCCTTGTACAAGGGCCCAAAAGCTGGGCTGATTTTTCATAGTTTCTCTCTGGGCTCAGTCAAACAGCTCGGCCACTAGGTCACAGACAGCATGCTTTGAGTCTGTCAATCATTCACTGTGGGTGTGGCTTTTGTAGAAGGACACAAAGAGGCTCTTTCTCATTGGTGGAATGTTTGTGTACTTCATGCATACTGAACACTGCAGCTATTTCCCAGAAAAATATATTAATACATCATAAAAGCAACTGTAATCCCAGCAATATATTGGCAAACTTTCAGGGGTTTATTCCAGTCTCTTGCTTATTTTACAACAGGAATAAACAAGCTAATGTTGGGGAGGTAGATGAATGAAGGTACGCACAGATATTAAACGTAACTTCAACCATCAAACACATCACTGTAAGTTCTTACCTGAGGTGACACTAATTTCTATGCACGCCCACCGCCTGCAATCAGTCCGAAAAAAAGAAATGCTCTTTCCAGCCAATTTGCGATTGAACTACCGACTGAGCAATTATGATTACATTTTAAATCAGGTAAGCCAATCATGGGCCCCCGTCCACACGGTCTCTCTCCCCACGCTTATCTGGCTCTGTGCCTGACAGCTCATACCCTTTCTTTCCTGACAGCTCCAATAATGCATTTAAAATCTCAACACTTACATCTTTGACACTCTAGAAAAGTGGTGGAAAATTTGAACACTTTCTGCTTCTGAGAAATAAAGTCTCTGCATGATTGACAGTCTTTGAGTCCTCAACTCTTGGTTTTGTGGCCTCCTTTTTATGTTTAAATGTTTGTTTCTCAATAACAGTAGAAGACATGAGCTGGCTGCTTCGATGTGGTTGCAGTCACAAACTGCAGTGAAAACTGCACTCAGCAGTCAAAAAAATCACATCACGATCACAAACTGTATCACTCACATTCTCTGTGTACTTATCTTGCATGTAATATGGTCGACCAAACAGCTAATTGTTCGAAGAAATAAATCATTAGGCTGCCGAATGATTCATCATTTACTTATCGCAGGGGCAGGAAACGCTCTCCAGGAGAGTGATAACTCTACAAGTTTTACATTTCTCTCTGCCCTAACACACAATTTAAATGAGTCCTCTTGCGAAGGTTCAGTCAGGGAAACGCTTTATCGCTTGCTTCAGCTTGTAGTTTATCTCTCATTCTGTCTGCTTTCACTCCTCTCACGCATGCGCGCTCATTCTCTCGATGTCATTACCTGCGGCTGTCACATGAGCTGCTGTCCTCTCAGCTGATCAAATCGATCCAATACTTCTGTGACACACCTATATGCCAGTAGCCTATCATCTTGCTGCTGACTTTTTAACCTCCGCCAGGAGGTATATGTTTTCGGTGCCGTTTGTTTGTTGGTTTGTTTGTGTACAACATAACTTAAAAACTTATGGCCGTATTTTGACGAAATTTTCAGGGTAGGTGGGTATTAACTCAAGGAAGAGGTGAGTAAATTTTGGCATATCTAGGCCAAAGTACTGCTGAGATAAATGCCAAACTTAAAGATTTCAAGTCTTTCCAATGGGCCGGAGTTCCAATCGCCGTGCTTTTGGCTTTGCTGCCCCCTGGCGGAGGTTCTGCGCTCTCTGAGTGCTCTTCTAGTTAAATATGATTCTCTCTCTGCCTGTAGTGCGTTCCTGCTGCTGTTACGCTCGAGCTTCATCTCCCCATCACCACGCAGTCATCGCAGATCCATCGGCTTCATCGCTCATCATCCTCTTCAGCCTATCAGTCGACAGAGCCCTCAGGTACCGCCAGTGTCTGGGCTCCATGGGGGGATTTATTCCGCTGCTGCTCTTGGCAGATGATCCTCAATTATTACATTTCCCTGTTGAGTCCAACTGCCAAAGGCTTTCTGCCAAGACTTTATCTGCGCATGTCATCTGTTAATCTGTGCAACCTGTCATAAGTATTTATCTTGACATTAGTCAGATGCTTCTTCTGATTGAAAGGATTGCAGTTTTCCCAGGGCTTGAAAATACGGTGATCATGCGAATCAGGTATGTTCCAGAAGACAGATATTTAAAACATGCAGGGTTGTGGCTCCGCAGAAGCAATGACCCCAACCCCTGACTCATTGCATGAGCCCTGTGTCTCAAGCTCGCTCGTCAGATATTGATGTTACCTAATTTATGATGAAAAAGGAGGCTTTATTCGATTACAGTTTAAAAAATGAACCCTACCCCCAAAGCCAGGGCTCTCCAAATCCGGCCCTCAAATCCAAATAAAGTCCTGGTTTTCCTTCCTTCCAGGCAATTAAGTGTAGAATTAATGCTGCTGATTGGCCAGGTTGTCATCTCACCTGATTCCCAGGTAAAGGGAGGGTGGAAAACCAGCAGTTCTCAGCCCTCGAGGGCTGTGATTTGAGGAGCCCTGCACTAACCCCTAACCCTGAACTCGAGCCCTAAACATAAACATCAAATAAGGGCACCAAAAGCTTCCTCGCTGGTCATATATCAACGCTTGATCAGGTACCGTCAGTATAAGACGCGGCCAGATGAGAATGTGTCGCATATACAATTGTGTGGATTTTGCTATGGATTGGGTGGTATAAAATAGTGGGTGAGCTAGATGTTTACTTTTAGGATTTCTTCACCCTTAACAATCGAGTTGTGTACTCTCAGTTCCCACAGTTGGCGTTTGCTGTTTTTTGGAAATACGCGACCAAGCAGAGGGGGGTGTTTGGGTACAGAATTCGATTTCGGCAGAAAGGCCACAAGTTCCTGTGAAGTCGTCCAGTGGTGTTTGCGTGTGTGAAAGGAAATCTCTGCTTGAACTGAGCTCCTCAGCTGTGAGGAGCAAAAAACCAGCCAATGTTCCCGTGACAGCACACAAACAAACCGGCACACGAATATAAACAACATCAGTACAAAAATAATAGAACAAATATTTCTATTTCCTTGGAGAATTAGAGAGTAGGCCGTTTTTGTTTTCATTTGGAGAGGAGAAGGTATGTTGAGTACGCACAGACATGGATGCTGAGCAGGCACCTATGCCCCACCTTATTTTTGAATAATTTTGCATTTGAACGTAATACCTCTGCCGTAGAGCAACTCCGTGGTATGTCTGTTATCAGGCTATATATGGCAGAGAGACCTGACTTCCTGTATAACGTCCTATATTGATGAAAAATGACCATATTTGACTTTAAAACTGAGACGAAAATATTATATATTTTCCTACCATATACGAGTTTAGGATTTCCATTTGTGTTGACTTGAAGAAGTATTTCGAGTTAGCTACAATTCTTTCTGTCTGCTCCCTAATAGCGATGATGTAAGACCTCGTTCAGCGGTGTTATTTAATAAAATATAGGCAGGAAATGGGCTGTGGTTTCATT
This sequence comes from Gymnothorax reevesii, assembly GCA_029721435.1. NCBI lineage: Eukaryota > Metazoa > Chordata > Actinopteri > Anguilliformes > Muraenidae > Gymnothorax > Gymnothorax reevesii. The sequence continues at coordinate 46,917,918 of CM056586.1, forward strand.
ACTGCGTGATAAACTGCTGTTATTCATCAAATACCCTCCGAGCGACAGGGGAAACGGCACAGCCTGGAGCTGTCATCGGACAGGACGGTGTATTACTCTTCAAGGGGATCGCGAGCAGCGAAAGAGGGAAATAAGTGCTTTAGTCACAAGTCGCGCTGCTTTTTTTCAGCAGGTGAGTGTTTGTGCCACAGATGTCAGCGTAATACTTCACTGGAATGGCTCTCAGTAAAGCTGACGGTGCAATGTTACAACAGCACATAAAACACATCATAATTACGGCCTGCTGTAAATGTCAGCACGCAGCGCCAACATTTGCTCACCTCCAGACAGATGCTGAGTTTTGAAATCTGCTGCCTAAAATTCCCTGCATGCCTTCTGTCAGCGATATAAACTTTTGTCAAGGTTCTATTGGCATTCTTTCAAGGTTTGAGCGTATTTGGCTAATGCATTTTTTGAATCTTACTCTGTTGGTGAACCTTTGCAAGCAACCTTTGCATCAGTATACAAATATGGAACCAAATGTACTGGTGCTGCAGATCGGTTCAACTGCTATATGTGTATCATCCGCTCAATGCAAGCGCACACACACACTAACTCACTCTCTCTCTCTCTCTCTCTCACACACACACACAAACACACACACATATCTATAGTATGCACTAGAGATTGTATTCCCCCACATGCCATTATGCTGGCTTTGCGAACTCATCATTAAATAATGAATATACATCAGAGAGTTAATTATCAGACTTCTTTTGACTGTCGGCACTGTTTCTTTTGAGCTCAGCACATTTCTGGGTCTGGGGATTAGACCTCGCCCTGGGGCAGTTTGAGTAATCAGCAGCCTAATGACCTTAAACTAACTGAATGACTATTCCAGTCACTATGGGGTCTATTCTCCCATTAGCGCGTAAGTCTTTTTTTACGCGCTTCGAGTTAAGCGCTTTTGAGTTACGCGTATTCTCCCCTACTCGCTTCGATCACGCCCACAGCGCTTAACTTCAGAATGTAGGCGGCCTTATGAAAGAGGTGTGACTGATCCAAAAGAGAGGCAGACTCTGTACAAAGCTCATTGATTATGGCTATCAGGAAAACATGGAAAAAGGATTTTCTGATTAACCATGAAAACGCATTTGTGGTCCATGGAAAACACAAACCAAACTTTAAATTTGAATATCGTCGGCCTGCTGATAAAACCTCGTATCTCCAAACTGATAAGAAACGAAAACTCGTATGTCCACTATTCTTACATGCAAAATTAAACATTTTTATTTTAAACTATATTTATCCATTTGTATTATAATAATAATCATTATTATTTTATTTTATATCTATTTTTTATTTTCTTGTGAAGTTTGTCATTGTGAAGATACTTGGTTTTTTTATGCCGCTGTAATAGGAGGCCGTACCAATTACAAGACGTAATTCAGACATCTCTTTATTTATCCCCCGCCGCGCGATTAGCGCGAAGCGGGGGATATAGCATTGGGCTCCGTCCGTACGGACACATAAAATTGCGGCGGCGGGGGATATGTTAGTGACAAACACTTGTTATTTCTTACTCTAGCCACCATGGCATTAAAGCTATGCATACAAACAAATTGCCGCGATAATGAAATAATAAATAAAGAATTTAGCGCTTCTCAATCAGCGCAATCAGATCATTGAAAATGTGCCCCTCCTACACCAGCCTGTTTGTTCCGTGGAAGACAGGGAAGAAGACAAAGGGATCATTCTAGTCACTCAAAGACAGTTTATATGATCTCATTTAGAAATTGCGCACTTGAAAACTACTCCGATGTCAGGTTTGCAACTAAAGGACATGGAAACGCTTTAACAAGGATTCTTACCCCGCACGCGGTCATCTCCCCGCGTCTTCCCCGCCCCGAAACCGCCTCAGTAATGACGGAATTCCATATCCATAGCCTATCATCCTATTTGATTTGAGCAACACATTCACTTGAACTTGACACTAATACTTTCTCATAATCAATTATCCCATTTACTGATAACGATTCTTTCCATGTCGGCTATTCTTTAAAGGCTAAAATTGATTAAAAAATGGATAGTGCTCTGGTTTTTGCCAGGGTAGGGCTCAATCTAGAGTAGCCTATTTAATAATATCTTTATTCACACATTAAATTACACAGTATTACCAATGGTAAAAAATTACTAGGACTCAAGTTAGTTAATTCAGATATCCTCAATTAGAAAATCAATCCCCTCACTCGTGAGAATATCACAAATTTTTAGATTATCACGAACATATAGGGCAGTCGCATTTGTTAATAGAACATGAAAGACAATGATGGCGACGTCGAGCCAAAGCCGAAAACCAAATTTCACAGATGTTGGTGTTGTATGGCAAGCAAGCAATGAAGGCTGATCCGTGGAATTAAGCTGCGAATCGTTCTGGATGTGGAATTCGGTGGGGAGATGTAAGCGCAGTATCCCCGATTTAAAACATAAATGGAGAGATCTGCGGGGCGCTGTAAAAGCCAGGTTCTCTGGAGAACTGTACACGCAACAGTGGGCAACCATCATCCCCTGTGCATTTCACTGCACAGGAGGAGGGGATGTCATCTACTCTTTCTGCAGTGGAAGTGCATGGAGAAGAACTTGAAGCGCCAACGAACTGCGTCAGACACCTTGACACAGACGCCTGTGATATGTGTATGACATCACCAGCCACTCTCTGAAACGACCCAGATGCTAGGAGCACAGCGCAGTTCTGACGTTGATGACCACGGGTATGTTTTGTGGATAATTGCTGCGGCTGGATAGCTGTTCATCCAGAAGTCTGCAAAGATAGAGGATTGCCTCATGCACAGTCCAGGCGAAAACGCTGGATGCACTCGATGTTTGTTTGCCCCAGGATGTCCAAACGAAGCCGATATATGCGTGTTCGTCTTCGAGCTCGGCGCGCTCCTCTTACTCTTTCCCAATCACGCAAGAGTGCAAGCAAATGCAGGACTGGCATTTTGGCTTTAGATTTTGAGGGCATGGTAGAATGATGGTCTTATGTATACTCTTATTAATTAATAGTTTTGCGTTTGTAATTTAACTGATTGGAGAAGAGGCTGATACGTAATATCATGTGATGATTTCGTTTGATAAATTATCATGGCTTTGTGAAATGTAGTTTAGAAAAAAGGAAGAACAATCGAACATTAAATGTCTCAACCTTTACCATGTTGAATAAAATAAAAGTAATGTTAAAATTCGGCCTATAACCGACATCAAACGCAATATTCAATTTCGCCTAATGTTGGCGCTTGACCTTAATACAGCCCTCAAAAACTCTTAACAGAAAAAGCGCGTAAGCCAGGGGGAGAATACGCGTAAGTGTTATTTGCATGAGAAACGCCCGGAAACGCCCCGATTTTGGCCTTGCTCCGCCCCAAGCGCGTAAGTGCCTTCAAGGCGCGTAATGCACAGACTTAAGTCGAGGGGAGAATACGCGTAGGCTGAAAAGCGCGTAGCTACGCGCTTTTTTCGACTTAAGCGCATGGGAGAATAGACCCCTATGTGAACTAAGAGTGTTGGAAGGTTAGTGCTTTGGAGATTACCTGTTAAAGCTCTGTTCCAGTGTGAGGATGGGCCCCATGACCTGGTATCTGTTAAGGCTGTGTTCCAGTGTGTGGATGGACCCCATGGTCTGGTATCTGTTAAGGCTCTGTCGGACAGGCCCCATGGTCTGGTATCTGTTAATGCTCTGTTCCAGTGTGTGGATGGGCCCCATGGTCTGGTATCTGTTAAGGCTCTGTTCCAGTGTGTGGATGGGCCCCTTTTTCCAGTAACCAAATAGAGATGTAACTATAATCTCCCATCATGCCTGAGGAACTAAAAAACTGTTGTTGGAGCATAAAAATGCTCTAAGCAAACAGACAGCGAAGGAAGGTCGTCTGCTTTTGCAAGCATGAAATGATGGCTGGTGGGCGTCAGACCTTACAGAGATTTTCTTTCGTGGTTCGCCTGCTAGACAAGCCGTTTGAAATGCATGACATGACATTAAAAAGCGCTTCCCAGATATGCTGGAAATAAACTCCACTGAGAAAAGCACACAGCGCGTTGGCGGAAGAGGAAAGGCCCGGAAGTTCACGGTGCCGCCTTGCAGTCAAAGACTCGAGTGGCTAATGAGCTGAGGGTCAGCAGTCGGCATATAAACCTGGCCCTGAGTTCAACATCGAGCAAAAATGTCTGTGATAATGGAATGACTCACCCTTCCCTACCTAATTTTTATTTGAATTTTTGTTCTACATCAAGCCATTCAGCAATTAGCTGCCTTTGCGTAAAAAAATTAGGCAACACCTCTGGAGTACAGCTGGAGTGCGTTTGCACTGAATGCGGTCCTCAACACTTCTGCAGTACAGCTGGAGTGCGTTTGCACTGAATGCGATTCTCAACGCCTCTGGAGTACAGCTGGAGTGTGTTTGCACTGAATGCGATTCTCAACGCTTCAGGAGAGCAGCTGGAGGTTGTGTTGCACTGAATGCGATTCTCAACACTTCTGGAGTACAGCTGGAGTGCGTTTGCACTGAATGCGATTCTCAACGCTTCTGCAGTACAGCTGGAGTGTGTTTGCACTGAATGCGATTCTCAAAGCTTCAGGAGTGCAGCTGGAGTGTGTGTTGCACTGAATGCGATTCTCAACACTTCTGCAGTACAGCTGGAGTGTGTTTGCACTGAATGCGACTCTCAACGCTTCTGGAGTACAGCTGGAGTGTGTTTGCACTGAATGCGACTCTCAACACTTCTGCAGTACAGCTGGAGTGTGTTTGTACTGAATGTGAATTCTCTTCCTCAGGACTGCAGAGAATCCTGATTCGGCCATCTTTATTCTCAGCCCCTGGCTGTAATAATGCAGCAGGAGACAGCAGGGGTGAGGTTATAGAGATGTGGGGGTCACGGCCTTGGCAGGGGGCCGAATCTATGATCGCACAGGGGGAGGGGATGGGGGGGTTCGCGTGCAGATTGGCATTTGGGTGCCCCACAGATGGCACCATACAACTCCATAGGCTTTATGCGACATGATGGGGATTAGACCAGCTCTTTTCTCATTTAAAAACTGTTATCAGAGCAGTTTCCTGTGATTCAGGCAATTTGTCATCCTGTCAACCCCCTGTTCTGGCATAAAACCCTCGCAGAGAACCCTCAGCATCTGATTCGCTAGAACAAGATAGCATCGCAAAGGCTTGTCCAGTGAGTGTTGGCGATTGGATGGTGCCGTCGTGCAGATGTTTCTGGGTTTGGATCAATGATTATTTACTCCAAAAATCCACACTGAATTAATGAACCCATACTTTGCATCCACAGAGTTGGGCCACTCATCAATGTCACTGATTGATTTAATTGAGCCGATATATTAAATTGGTTCAATGTCGTAGGTAGGTAGGTAGGCAGGCAGGCAGGCAGGTAGGTAGGTAGGTAGATAGGAGGCCTCTACCTTATCTCTGTTTGAGAAAGATTGCTGAACATTAGGCTGTTGAGTTTTTAACCCCTTTCAAGGACCCAGAGGTCACGCGCTGATTCTTATAGGTCATGAGCACAACTGTACAGCAGAGGTCTTCAACCCGACTCCTGGAGAACTCCTGCTCTGAAGATTTTCACTCCAACCAAAGCAAAGCACCTCAGTTCCCAGTTACACATCTTGATGAGATGCCGATTAGCTGAACCCAAGAGTGGGGTTGGAGACCAGTGCTGTACCGCTCTCCAAATACTTGCACTGAAACAGACCACGACTCTCTTTACAACCTTTAGACCTTTTCAGTGATTCTGTCATGCCGCACTGAACTTAGTTAAACTTTTTAATGCAAGGACAGGCTGTACTACAGAGCAGGCACTGTCCAGACAGGAACTCACTTTGGTGTCACAAGGCTGGTAGTGCAGCTCGATAGTAGGAATGATGAATTACAAGCTCTCTGCAATGAGACCGCAGATCGGTGGAGGTGGAAAGTCCTTGTGCCAGAGATGAAGAGTCCTGCCATGTTTTCCTTTGGCCCATTAACTCACACAACTGACCTCACTAATCAGGTCCTCTGCTCGGCTGAGAAATTCTGCATCATTAGCAAATTCCCAAACTGGAACAAAACTAGAACTCCCTGGATCTAAATCCTTTGGCGGCCTCTTCATTTCTGAACCAGGATTTTCAGGCTACAGGTATAAGAGAATATTTCCTGCAGTGGTGTTTTTTTATTTTTGACAGACCACGATTGCCCTTTTGTATTTGAACATGAAAAAAGAGCGGCCCTGAACCACGATGGGAATCATTCAAAGCTGCATCAATTGTATGTCAGCCATTGTTTTTATGAACAGAGCAGAAAAGGCCAGACTACAGTCTGAGAGTTTATTATGTTGTATTAAAATTTTACCTGCAATTATCGTGGGCATTTTTCATTGTTAACTGGCTTCTGTGCTTCAATTATTCGGTGATGATGAACCATTGTCTGTTTGCATCTGACAAATAAACATCTCTGTGTGCTGTTTGGTGAAAAAATGATATTTACTATTCAGTTTGACAGGGCCATAAGAATTCAGACAGGTATAATACTGGAATAAAAAGCCTGCGATTCCTTTCTGGTTTGCACAGCATTGATGCAAATTCCCACAAATTAAAGTTGGCAATCTCTGCTTCAGCATCATCGTCACTGTTTCACTGCCGACAGCAAAAAATCAGTTGCTATCAAAACAATAAAGGATTGCTGAGCATCTTCTGATACTGTAGCCTAGATCCAAGCAGGGAAAAAGTCAGTGTTTACATCCAAAGACCAAAATGTCCAAGAAATCTTCAATGTCCAAGGCCGTGTGGTCAAAACATGCAATTTAAACAGAGCACCCATTTTCTAACGGTGGATTTGTGCATTGCCAGTGATAAAAGTACGAAAAGTATCTAAAAAGACGGTACAGCATAGGTACATAAAATTACAGTCCAAGCCAGCAATAGATCGTCAGTTTGTACCTTTTTGCTGGGAAGAGGTTATTGCTAACAGCCAAAGAGAATATGAGAGTACTTTCTGGGCACATTTGGAAAACAGGTTTCTTCAAGAACCAGAAATCCACTTCCTTGACCGGTACCTTTATTTCTGAAAGTGCGATAATAAATGGAGAGGAAAGTAAATGCCGCACAGCACAAAACTTGAGGGCAGTCTGGAAAAATTTGTGTTTTGAAGCACTGAAGAACGTGGAAGTGGCTGTTATGTAAGAAGCAAAGAGACAGGAGTTCACTCTGGCATTTTGTTTTATTGTGAACACACATTCAGTTTGACCAATACGACAGAATGACACTGGAATGCTTCAATCTCTGAGTGAATGTAGGGGAAAATGCGTGCGAGCGTGCTTGTGTGTGTGTATGTGTGTGTGGGGTCCATGTTTACCTACCCATGTGGGGACAAAATGTCCTCATAAGACATGGAATTCCTGATTTCCTAATCCATATGGGGACATTTTTGGGTCCCCAAGAGCAAATTGAGCTATTTTAGGGTTAGGGGTTAAGGTTAGGGTTAGGTTAAGGTTAGGTTAAAGTTAGGGTTCGGTATGTGCTGTTGAGGGTTAACGTTAGGGAAAGGGGTTAGGGAATGATTGCAAGTACATGGAAGGTCCCCACAAGACATGAAAACCCAACGTGTGTGAGCGCGCATGTTTGTATGTGTGTGTGTGTGTGTGTGTGTGTGTGTGTGTGTGTGTGTTTGCGCGTGCACACGTATCTGTACATGTGGGTATGTGTGCACACTTGTGTCCATGTGTATGTGCGTGTATCTGTGTAACAATGAGACAAGATGATGGGCCTATATCTCTGTTTTTATGGCCCCAAATACTGCACCTCAGAGCAGTCATAGAGACGGAATGCGTGTGTGTGTGTGTGTGTGTGCATGTGTGCCTGCAATACATGTATCTTTGCATGTCATGCGCGAGCATACTGCACATGTATTTTTGTGCGTGCCGGTATGCAAGTAGGTACAGACTGGATAACAAATGACCATCGTTGACATCCTGAACCAAGATGGCCGACTTATTCCACCTCAGGATCATTTCAGCTCCTCAGATGAAGCTGTGCGAGAGTCAGACCCTTCTGTCGTCTCCTGACAAAAGATCACAGGATGACATCATCTGTCAATCATTCAACAACGGAAATGACTGTATTGTGTCAACAGAACAATCAATAATCCTCTGTAGTTTATCTCCAATATCTCCAGTACATTTTCATATTGAAATTCTTGACTTCCTGTGACTGGTGTTCATATCCTGTCTGAAGTGTTATTCACCTCAGCTTATTTTTTTACTTTACTCATCCTTAATTCCTCAAAGCAGAAATCAGTCCTAGTGTATAAGCTTTAAATAGCATTAGTAACATGACTGCAAACTGGCCCCTGACCGATGAAAGCCATTCTGTTTTTCTTAAACAGGTATCCTCAGTTCATCCATCCTTGTGTACTTTCTTCACTGCCATTCCTTTTGACCCTGTAGGTGCTAGGAGCTATGGTAAGGAGCTGAGGAAATGAACCAAGAGCCTAAAAGTAAACAAATGGAAAGCGCTGCCAAGGGTGTAAAGGCAAGGTGACCATTTTCTCACCTTCAGCTTCTCCAGGTCTGACCTTCCAGGCAAGGATTTCTGCGGGGTGTGGAAGGCCTAGAGGAGTGAAAGAGTTAATCAAAGAATCACTTATCAGACTGAGATTCAGACAAACACTCACTCTCTCTGACCAAGATTCACACAAACACCCATCAGACTGAGATTCAGACAAACACCTACACTATCTGACTGAGATTCAGAAAAACACTGACTCTGACTGTGATTCAGACAAACACCGACTCTATCTGATTGAGATTCAGACAAACACTGACTCCATCTGACCGTGATTCTGACAAACACCCATCAGACTGAGATTCAGACAAACACCGACTCTATCTGACCATGATTCAGACAAACACTGACTCTATCTGACAGAGATTCAGACAAACGCCCATCAGACTGAGATTCAGACAAACACTGACTCTTTCTGATCAAAATTCAGACGAACACCCATCAGGCTGAGAGTCAGGCAAACATTGACTCTATCTGACCGTGATTCAGACAAACACCCTTCAGACTGAGATTCAGACAAACACTGCCTCTATCTAACCGAAATTCAGACTAACACTGACTCTAACTAACGAGATTCAAACAAACACCAGTCAGACCGAGATTCAGACAAACAGTTACTCTCTCTGGCCGAGATTCAAATGCACATCCATCTGACTGGGATTCAAACAAGTCTATCTGACCGAGATTAAATCTAATTTCCATCTGACAAAGAGTCATACAAACATCCATCTGATTGAGATCAGAAAAATATCCAAGAGTTTCAAATAAACGCTTGTCTGACCAAGATTATAGAAAACATCTACTGCATTGACAGAGATTAGACTAAAGGTCAATTTGACATAAATGACTATGAACACCTTTCTGACAGAGATTCAAACAAACATTTATCTAAGTTTCATATACTTTTGTTTCGACAATGAACCCAAGTGAGCACATCTTTTTAGTAAGAAAACTTGATTTGATTTGTTAGCATGGGGCCCACCAAATGATCCACATCCTGTCCAGCCAAGAGCTCAGTAATTTCAAACATGTTTTTGAAAGCACAAAATTATAGGTTGCATGAGGGGGATCATCTCTTGCATACACGGACTTAAAGGGGGAATAAGCAGAAATGCATCATTTCTAGATTGAAGAATTTAAAAATCGCAATGTGAAGAACGAGGGGCGTAATTTCATCTGGAGTATAGTAGGATATCACACACCCGCTCTCTGTGTTGATCTCAAGTCCCTTGTTTACAAGCCCGGTCCGGCCGCGCGTTCATGTACGTTCATGTGAATCGCCGCCTCCTCCTTCCCGAGAATGCATTCATACAGCCAGCGAGCAGAATCGCCTCCTCTGCCTTCCCGAGAATGCATTCATACAGCCAGTGAGCAGAATCGCCTCCTCCTCTCCGAGAATGCATTCATACAGCCAGTGAGCAGAATCGCCTCCTCCTCCTTCCCGAGAATGCATTCATACAGCCAGCGAGCAGAATCGCCTCCTCCTCCTTCCCGAGAATGCATTCATACAGCCAGTGAGAAGAATTGCTATGTCCTATTTCCCGAGAATGCATTCATACAGCCAGTGAGCAGAATTGCCATGTCCTATTTCCCGAGAATGCATTCATACAGCCAATGAACAGAATCGCCTCCTCCTCCTTCCCGATAATGCATTCATACAGCCAGTGAGCAGAATTGCCATCTCCTCCTTCCCGAGAATGCATTCATGTAGCCAGCGAGCGGAATCGCCTCCTCCTCCTTTCCAAGAATGCATTCATACAGCCAGTGAGCTGTAGCAGCGCATATTTTTTATAAAGCGAAATGGCAGAGAGCGGAACAAAACGTTCACCTGAAGACGAGCAGGATCCGAAATTACTTCTAAAGAAACAACTGTCATTGGGGAAGAAGTTTTCGGATAAAGAAAGGGACAGAACCCTACTGGGGGCTATTTAAATATTGGCCTTGCATTTCCAAGGTGGAGAGCACTGCGAGAGCTAATGGGGCTACAATTTGACTCGGAGCTAGCTCTTCTTCTCCTGGACAGGTAGGTAACAACATAAAGTCAAATAGTCAAATGTCTACTTTAATTAGTGTTACAGTCACGTTAGGCACATGTCGCTATGGTGATTCAATAAAATTTTATGTTACATTCGCAGCATGGGTTAATGTCCAGAGCTTGAGTTGTTAGCGGCTCGGTCACAGCAATGGGCCAGACTTTACGGTTGTAAGTAGCCCAGCAGCCAGTTAACATTTGCAATTAGCGCAAATCTGCAGTTTCGTGAGCATTTCAGGTTAGATGAACTGAGTAATAATGTTGCGGAAACTTAAACTGGCCCGTCATTCTGCCAAATAGCAGGGGTAGAGGGAGGTGTGGCTCATGACACACTTCGTTTTAGTCTACAGGCTGTGTGCAACAGCAAACCTAGCAGTGAAACGATTTCGCTTATTGCCCCTTTAATCAACAACAAAAGAATGTGGGGAGTGACAAAAATGCCAGTTTCTGAGTTATGAAGATTAACACAGCTGGTGAACGTTGGGTACACTTCTATTCTGGTCAAGTAAATTCAGGACACAAATTAAAATCCAGTTTCCTCTAAAGTAATAAAAACTGACAATAAGTAATATACAGAGTCTTTCGCCTCTGAAAATTGTTTGATTGGTTGAAGATTCAGACCTGCATACTATCCCATGGACGCGATGGATATTCAACTCTTCAAATACCTGAATTGCATTTCAGTTTCCTCCCAGAATGACATTATTCGATACGCATTTGATTGCGCACTTTTTCAGTTGAGAAAGACATCAATTTTAAGCAAAACAGAAAGAATTTACTTATTTGTACTGCACCAAATAAACTCAACATTTTGTCTTCAGGCACTTTTATTTCTTTTAATTTCATTTGACACATGAGTCATTGCAGGGTTTGTTAGATAAAGCTACTGAAAAGCAAGTCAGGGACATTCAAATGAGTTGAGTAAAAACAGGTATTTTGTGAAAATAGTTCAAACAATAACCACAGCTACACATAGCACACAAAAAAAAAAAACTATTACTCTTGTGAAGATGAAAAAGCATTCAGAAAAGAAAAGGGCAGAAATGCCCAGAAAGTGCTTTCAGAAGTTGAAAAGAACAGAGTAGACAGATAAGTGGTGATGGAGACTCTCCAAAGAAAACAGGTTGGGAGTCTACACAGAGCTTTTCCAATTAATCAAAGAAATGACAAAACAAAGGAACGAGAGAACAGGACTGTTTGAAAAACAGATGCAAAATTGCTACAACGTTATCTCCGGTTTCCAGCCTAAACGGAAGCAAGCTGACGCAAATTAAATAAAACTGATTGAAAAAAAAAGAAAAACTTAGCGGAGGACATTTTGGCTCTCACGTGTCCTCTGGATTATAGATTTGAGGTGAGCCTCGCAGAGACAGACGGAGATGCTCACCTTCTTGGCTTGCTGAACCTCATCTGTGGACTTAGATCTGTTGCTTTTCAGGATTTGTTTCTGTGGGGAAGTGGAGGGGCACTGCGGAGAAACAGGAAACAGCAGATGGAAACAGGAAATGGCAGGTGGGACCAGGAAACAGGAAGCAACGGGCGAACATGGGAAACAGCAGATGAAAACAAGTGCAGGAAACAGCAGTTGAAAATAGGAAACAGCAGAAGGAAATGCAAAACACCAAAAGGAAAAAGCAGGAAGAAACAGGAAACAACAAATGGAACCAGGAAGCACTGGGTTCTTATGCCTCCATACTATGAAAGGCAAACACAGGTGAACTTGGGTGACACTCATTCCTAGATCAGCTCAGTAACAACATCAACCCAAACTCCCATAGAGGTCTAAATTGAATTTTTCCTTCCATAATTACCATCAGTAATACTACAGTATAACATTAAAGCAAAACTCAAAGAGAATCATTTTTTATGTCAGTCCATTTATTTTCTTCTTGTTAAATTAATATTTTGATAGAATAAATCTACGGCAGTATATATATGCCGTATGCCTACGGCAGGCTGGATTTTCAAAAGTACTTCGCTACTGTTTACGCCACTATTCAATTAAACTTTCCAAACACTTCCTTAGCTTTAGCTGCTTTTGCTCGACGGGGTTAGCTGTAGGGGACAGTGATCTCTCTGTACGCCAGGGGGGAGAATTGGTCCCTCTCCCCTTTCATTATCCACCTGAAACCTCTGCTCTGCTTTCATAAACCCTCTGAGTGACTCTCGCTCCTCTCACCTTCGAATCCATGGCTGTACTCCGAGAGGGTTGCCGTGGAGCTGCAGGTTCAGACGGAGTAGACAGCTGGAGTCGCACCTCAGTTGAAACTGCCAGTGGAGGAAATTACTGTCAATTATCTTGGCAACAGTATAAGAGGCGTTGTAAGCTTTCCGTGACCTTTGTTGTAACACGGGACATCATGTAGTTGCACTCAGTCTCCTCTAGATGGTGCTCTTGCCTTAGTTGAATCTTTCAAGGCTGTGGCGACTTCAAATCTCCCTACTTACTCCAGAGTATCTTTGCAGTGGCGGTCTGGGTTAAGAATACAGGAATCTGCCTTGCAAATGAGAACACTACGCCTTTCCTACAGATGCTCAATTTGGAGGAATGATTTTACTACATCTGTTGAACTGACTAAACAACGCGTCTGAATGATAAATTGCATTTCATTTCATAATTGATTCCATTCACATTTATTGACTGAACATGAGCTGGTTTTCTATGGAAAGAGAAATATTGGTGAAGCTGAATTCAGTTCAACCGAATTCTGGTTCTCACAGCTTAAGTGAAATTATAAGTTAAATTATTGGCTGCACTGGGGCCCTTCTCACGGGTCCTCCTGGTGTCAGAATGCCGATATTTTCTGCAGTAATACTGAAATAAGTGTCAGTGATTGAAATACTGTTTCCCTGACCACAAGTGCACTTGTTTCAGTAAGTTATTAACTGCATTGATGCCCAAATCGCACATCTTCCTTGTTTGGGAATGCTCAAATTTAGTACAGGTTCTGCTGAAATAAATTTGAGTAACTGAGGTGATATATCCTTGATTATGCTATTGGCGGCTCTTTATGGTCCTGCTCCAGAGAGAGGAAATGCCCCTGTATGTGAGGAATTGACTTGCGAAACCTGCTAAGTCAGTTTTGAAAATAATAGAGTTATCTCTCTTAGCCTCTCTTTCTGGCACCTGTGCTTGTCCCACTGATAGCTCCACTTTCAAAACCTATTAAATCATGTTATAAATTGTAAGCGACAAGCAAAACTCTGCCAAAACCTGCCAAGTCAAGGAGGAAAACTGTAAAATTCTGCTAAGTCATCAGCCAATGTGGTAACGTGATTCCATTTTCGTTCGCTAGAAGGAACCAATCACAGTCAAGCTTTTATACCCTGTTCAGATTTTTCTTTCTCTAACTCAAGATTAGAGATGCAGGCTCAAGTTTCGTTTTGATCGCAGAAAATGCAAACAAATCTCCTCGTAAGGGTTCAAAAAGGAAGCTCCTCAAGCTTGAAAGGTAGGGAACACTATTATGAGTTTGAATGATATCCTTGCATGTCTTCCGATGCATTTCTTTTAGATCCATTGGCTCCTTTCCTTCAGGAGAGGATTGTTTGAGCGGAGGCATAATTGTAAAGCACTTCATGTCATGTCATGTGACTAGAAAGCACTATATAAATGGAGTCTATTTACCGTTTCAGCAACTGGTGATGTCTGAGTGTCACAGACTTCAAGCAGTCATTGCATGCAGAGGATATTGACCAAATATTACGAATTTTTCTACATTTTGTTGAACTGTACAGTATTTGTAGATGTGCCTCAAAGTGTGTGTGTGTGTGTGTGTGTGTGTGTTGGGGGGGGGGGGGGAATTACTGAAGCCTCCTTGACATTGTATTTTTTCTAATTTAAAAATGCTAAAGAATGGAGTCAAAATTTAAAAATTTGTCACTGTCCAATGAATTATGGTACTCATTGTGTATTGTATTTTGTGATACATACATTTTAATGAAGAAGCCACATGTGACTGTTCTGGTGTAAAAGCTCAGACTACATGGGGAAACACAGATGGCACATATACAGATGCTGGTCAACGAATTAGAATAATTTGAAATAGTGCAATCTTTACATTTTTTTAATGCATTTTTTGTGCTGAAAGCAAATCAGGTGTTCACCGCGCCTGTCCTACTTGTTAGAGTAATCACAGAACTCGCTACCTGTAAAAAATTTGCTCAGCTGAGCTTTCCAAAAGGCCCATTTAGACCATTCAACTGTGACACTGTTGTTTCATTGAATTAGAATAAGTGCTTGAATTTTTGTTTTCTGTGAAGAGTGTTCACTGTGCAGTATAAAGTCAGGGTTGAGTAGAATTTCTAAGTTGTAAAATCAATCATGGGTCAGCAGCGCGACCTCTCAACCGGAATAGTGGCTCAAATTCAACCCTTCTTCAACAAGGCTTGACCCAAACTAAAATTGCTGAGCAGCTCGGCATCAGCCAGTCTTCCGCCTGCAAAGCTCTCAAGAAAGACTGGAGCAAGCACACCAACTGTTCCGGCGTCCAAAAAACTTCTGCTTGTGACAACAAGCAGCTGAGAAAGATCGCAGTCAGCAACTGTTTCAAGTCCACTTCTGAGCTCAGCGACTTGTGGAACGAGCAGACCAGCACGAACGTCTCGAGATCAACCACTTACCGTCGTCTGCGCGAACTCGGCTTCAAATCTCGCGTTCCAGCAGTAAAACCAATGCTGAACAAGAAACAAATGGAGGAACAGCTGAAGTGGGCCAAAGAACACGGCGAGTGGACTGCTGAAGACTGACAGAAAGTGGTCTTCAGTGACGAATTACACTTTTGCATCTCCTTCGGTGACCAAGGTCCTCGTGTTTGGTGGCGAAACCTACAACCACGAGGCCGTGAAAAGATCCGTCAAGTTTCCCCAGAGCGTTACGGTCTGGGTATGCATGTCTACTCAGGGTGTAGGGAAACTCTGCTTCCTCAAGAAGACGGTCAATGCTGCCGTATACCAACATGTTCTGGAAATGTTCCTGATTCCGATTGTTGAGGAACAGTTCGGCGAAGAAGTCCTCATATTTCAACAGGATCTTGCTCCGGCTCATGCACCAAAGTCGACCAAAGATTGGTTCGCCGAAAAACAGCATGAAGTTTTGGCATGGCCGGCCAACTAGCCTGACCTCAATGTCATTGAAAACCTTTGGGCCATCGTCATAAGGAAAATTCGCGACAGAAGGCCGACTACGCTGGCCCAACTGAAGCAGAACATCGCCACAGCCTGGGAAGCAGTTGAGTGCAGAAACTTGCGACAAGCTGGTCAAATCGATGCCGTGGAGACTTCAGGAAGTCATACAAGCCAAGGGGGCAGCCACAAAATACTGAGAAAGTGATGATTCTAATTATCATAAAAATTATTCTAATTCAGTGAAACGGTTTCTCTATTATTCTAATTCAATAAAACAACAGTGTCACAGTTAAATGGCCAAAATGGGCCTTTCGTAAAAGCTCAGCTGAGCAAATTTTTTACAGGTAGTGAGTTCTGTGATTACTCTAACAAGTAGGACAGACGCGGTGAACACCTGATTTGCTTTCTGCACAAAAAATGCATTTTAAAATTTTACGATTGCACTATTTTAAATTATTCTAATTCGTTGACCAACACCTGTAGAGCTATACCACTGAGGCTCCCTCTGTATTTCCTTTTTGTTTTCCCAAAAATATCAGAGATGCAATAGCTTTATATGTTTATAACACACAAATGAATGCATGCTCGGATTTGTAGCGAAAGATCAGCTTGACTTTACTTCTATGATACTTCAGTATGCGCTTATATTCGTATTGTTATGTACAGATGACCAGCGGCGTTATATAACGTATAGCTGATGCAAGCATTTCGAGAGCGAATACGGTGAACTTAGCTGGGTTTTTCATCTGATAATGTGCTTGGATTTGTAGCGAAAGATCACCTTAGCTTTACTTCTATGATACTTGGGTATGTGCTCGTATTCGTATTGTTATGTGAACGGTGGCATTATGCTGTGCAATGTGAGCGTAGCCGATGCAAGCATTTCGCTAGGGAATGCGGTGAACTTAGCCGGGGTGCTCGTAGTTAATCTCATAATGTGCTCGGATTTATAGCAAAAGATCACCTTGGCTTTTGAGTTCGCCCCAGACTGACTGAAGCCAGCACTGCAAACTTGGGGTCCGCCTGTGTGAAACAAGGCGCGGCTGAATCGAGCCTGTGCGAAGCAAAGAGAAATTATATAACGCCAGCATACATCTCACAGTAACGTTAATGACGTACGATGAGTGAAGTACGTTGAGCGCTATGCACTGCTGACAGAGAGAGACTAATTTCTCAAATAGTAGTAGAGATGGCTGGCTCTTTGTTTACAAAGCAACTTACAGTTGATTAGACGATCTGCTGGGAGCTGTGAGGGGTTAAAGGTCACACAGCATCACTGATTTTACTGTGGCTGCACTGAGTGTTAAAACACCTGCTCTCCAGCTTCTAGTCAAATTCCTCAGCTATTCAGCTTCAGGCTGTCCCAGTGAGCAACTGTACAGTTATGTGCTTTTGTCCTGAGTCATCCAATCAAACATCATCACTGTTCTTTCTACCCTTTCGCTTTGGTATACCAACATCCTGTCACCTCGAAGACGATCGCCATTGCAATGTTCCAGAGCATTCCTTTTCAGTACTCTGACCTCAGGACCTCCTCACCACCCCCCTCATAAGTCCCCCTCCCACTCATAAGTCCTCCTCTCCCAATCTCCATCACCCTTCCTAACTTTAATGCATCTGGGGAACACCCCCCACTATAATGCCTTCTCTGATGCATGTATTATAGTCATTGCATATTTTATGAATCCACATGAGGAAAATCCACATGTGAAATGAGCCATTAGAAGCAAAGGTTGAATAGGTTTTACGCCTGTGTGCTGTTTACCTGCTGGGTGTTCGCTTGCGTTCATTTTCCACACGTGGTCTTTGAATGCATGAAGTGTAAAATAAGAGCCGATGGTGTATCGAGTCGGCTATTGAAACCCTGGGGTCAAGACCAGATTCTGCAGCCCTGATCCGAGCGAACAGTCTCCTGCTTTTAATTCACAGCTTTCAAATCAGGGATTTCAGACCCAGCTAATCAGAAGTGGTGAGTCAACTCTCTGATCAAGTGTCTCCATTTCTGAAAAATAGAAAAACAAAAAACTGTGCAGCTCTCTGTAACCCGGGTAAAAAAAAAAAAAAAAAATAATAATTTTCATGGTCAGTGGTGTCCAATCACATGCAGTGGAGGACCAAGTGCTGGCAGGTTTTCATTCCAGCCAATCACTTCACCTGCTGATGACACAAACTCCTCAGGCAGTGAAGTAGGAAAGTGGCAGGTGACATGATGCTTAAATGTGAATTCAAGCTCATCAAAGCCGACATCATACTAAAAGGCATCTAAAGTCGATTCTAAGACGGGACGTTGAACGTCCAATGTTTACAAACAAATCACCTGCTTTTGTTGACATCTTGAATTGTCACATGACCAGTTTCATTCATATAAACTAATGTTTTGTGTACATGCGTAGATAATCCTTCTATTTCGGTTTGTTTGCGCAGGTGCGGCTTGCTGATTGGCTAATAAACAAAAACAATGGGAATCGACTTTAGATACCCTTTAAGGGTTTAAAATTAAACATGAGTAGAAAGACTTTTACGGGGAGTCTGGTGCAGATGGGTGATGTTCAGCCTCGAGCTTACAGGGGTTTTTAACAGAAGACAAAGACAACACAGAGTCTATCCAGGCCAGGGGACTAACTGAGCTTTTGTCATGCAGATGTCGTCAGGCATTACCAGATCTGCAGGGGTATCAGCTGGTTCGCCCCCTGCCTGATCTGTATAAGGCCTCAAAGAAGAGGAATAGACCGGCGTCGAATAAAAGAGCAGCTTCTCTTAAAGTGCTGCAGGGCACATCACGGCTTTTTACCGCCAGCAGCTCGGGAATAATGCATGAAGGGAAACGCCCGAGAGCCACTCGCTGTTGAGCGAAGAACAGCTGGGGGCCTGGAATATTCTACACACCTGCAGGGAGACAGTGGGGCTCCAGGACTCGACTGAGCTAGTGCCATGACCTGTTCTTTTGTGTCTCAGCACAACACTGGCCACGCTATCAACCACGTGACACTACACTCTTGGGCCTGTTGTGCACTGTACGCTAACAAAGCACGTTCGGACTCAACGGGCAGCCCGTGAGACGATTATGTTTGGCATCTCGCTGAGTTTATCTTCAAAAACAGACCACTATAATGACTCCAGTGAATCTAATTCTCAGTAATCCGAGTACATTTTTAATTATATTCCGGAGCACAAGATTTCTGTTATAGCAGCATGGCGGCCCTGTGGGCTGGCACTGACACATTATAATATGAAAAAGACGAGGGTTTGAATCCGGCCTGGGACTTCCCCGCGTGGGGTTTGCATGTTCTCCCTGTGTTTTTGCGGGTTCCTCCTGGGGTACTCTGGTTTCCTCCCACCGTCCGAAAACATGCATGTCAGGGCGATTGGAGATTCTATACTGCCTACTGCTATGAGCGTGAGAGCGAATAGTGCGTGCGCCCTGCGATGGATTGGCAAGCTGTCCAGGGTGGGTCCCTGCCTTTCGCCCAGAGTCAGCTGGGATAGACTCCAGCTCCCCTACGACCCTAGTGAGGAAGAAACGGAATAGAGAATGGATGGATGGATAAAATGATGCAGAAACAAAACGAGAAAAGGGAAAAGGTAATGAGAAAAATTGGTGGTGGTGCAGTGGCATGAAGAAGAGAGCTTTTCCCATTAACTTAAGAACCGGGATTAGAAAGCCTGAAAGGCTGGGCAGTGAGACGGAGAGGTGAGACTGAGTGAAACTGAGTGAGTTATTCTCATAATTTTAGTTAAACCTCCACCTTCTGCTCTGTCTGCTCTCTGGATCAACACTAGATCTGTCCCCCCACCTCCCCTCCTGTCCAATCACACAGGGTCACACCTGGAGAGCCCCGAACAAGTAGAATTACTAGCCTTTCTGCCCCATTACTGCTGGCAGAGCAGAACGTTTATCTGGGATTTAGAACTTACGGCCCTGGGTTTGGTCTCTCGTGGTTGTAAAGTTAACCATTTGTAGAGCAACTTTCTTCTCTTAGTGGCATGTAGCCTCCTGCTCCTGTGCCTAACACCAGTTCCGGTGGGCAGCAGTATCTGCCAGCTTTAGCAGTAGATTTCAGCGGGCTGGGAAATAATATTTTGAGAAAAGGCTTTATCACATAAATATGGTACTTTTCTCATAGCCCAGCTGGTGACATATCACCCTCAGGTAATATCATTTTTGCAAGAATTTCACTGGCAGATAGCATTGGGAAAAAATTGCTTTGCTTTACGTCACGCTCTTCATATTTTGGCGAACTACTGTAAATACCAAGCATGACATCGGTTAAATTGCTATGGCTCAGCACTGTAGCGAGCCTGCTGAGTAAGACTCTCATAACTAAGTTATCGTTTCTGAACTAGCTTGCCAGCGTGAAAGGAATACTTTTCTATAATCATTGTGTAACATTAATTTGTTAGTTAGCCAGCAACTCAGTTAATTGTGAATTTTAAAACCATGGCCAGTTCAACTGCGAATATCTGCGACTCAATGACTTACGGTGTATCAGAGTGATGGTGTTAGCTCAGTGCTAACATGATGGGAATTAGCCACCATCACGGCGCTAACGGAAATTAAGTTTGTTTTCCATGAAATTGCACAATTCAGTCAAGTGATCAATAGAATCTCATACGCTTGGTTATGTCATATGAAAGTTATGAAACTCGATGAGTAAATTTTGCGTTTGTTGTGAGCTTTCATAACTTTCATAAGACATGTCCACTCGTGTAAGCACCTATATTAAGTGCCCTGTATCCAATCAGTGACTTAACCCCATAAAAACTGCAGAACCATATATTGTTCTGTCAAGTACAGCTGCTTTATTCAAACCAGTGGAACTTCAAGTGGAGATCCCAAGATTTCAAATCATCCCAAATACGTCCAGCTGTATAACATCCATTTGGTGTAATGTTATGGCCATAAAAATACGGCATCCTGGGTTTGAATATTTAAATAATCAATATTTAATAGTAGAGTAAATGTTGACTCTACTACAGGGAAAACTAAAGTGAAAAATTCCTAGTTTAAAGGGTTCAGTTAATCAGTTGTGCACTATTGCACCCTGACAGGCAGGAGGTGCTGTGGCTTTCTGGAGGCCTTTCTCTACACATATGTGCTGACCCAGCTTTGTCCAGTTAGACTTGGCAGATAAGCCCAGCGCCGCTGAGGTTTGTTCACCATTAACTCAAGGCAACCCACTGAGAAGTGTCTTTGAGTGATGATACAAGTCGCAAATCAATGATTTTCAGAATCAACGCCCTCCTTAGCTTTACTATTGCACACTGCCTCAGTTGAGGAAGAAGCCCTCTGGTTCGGAATGCTTTGGCCCTGCTCTGGAGGTGGTCCATCTGGGGCACGGCTCGGCACGACTCGGTGTGCTTAAAGCGGTAACAGAAATGCAAATCAGTGCAGCATGGTTTCTCTCACGTGGTCCAAAGAGCCTTTGCAAAAACTCAACAGGACTGGAGTGCAGCACTTCTGGAACAGATGTTTGACTGTGGCCCATCAAGTCTGTGCTTTTAGCCCCAGTGTAGCTATAATAGGATCAGTGCTGCTGTTGGGCCCTTGAGAAAGGCCCTAAACCCCACACTGCTCTAGAGTGATTGGCCCCGCCACACCAAATCACCTGTGAGTCACTCTAGATAAAAGCTTCAGCAAAATAACGGTAATCAAGACTTTTTGCGGCAGTGGTGTACCGTCAGGGCCAACAAGGCCTTCTCTGCTGGCCTAGATAAATTAGAAAAATTATATTTTCTTCATAAATACTTGCGTTAAACCTGCATGTATTTTAGAAAGTCAATCAAAATCCTAAATCATTAAATCTAAGTGATTTCATTGCTTTCAACTCCGAGTTGCTCAATTTCACAGTGCAGGCAGCTTTTATAAGGACAGTTTCATCTTATTCGATCAGAATTCTTCTCTGCCGTCTCTGGGTCAAAGCTGCTCTCTCTACATGGCTCTGGTCTCAAGGCTTTCAGAATGTAGATTGCTTCCCTCTCCCATTAAAAGGAGCGGGACAGGCGTAACTGTTACAAGGAACATCTCTGGCCTATTTAAATTTATTTTCAAGGCCCTTTTTGAGTGCACTATTGCTGACTTTGATAGGTGGTCTCATCTCCCCATTTCATTAGTGGGCAGAATCAATGCAATTAAAATGAACACGCTCCCTAAATTCATGTTTCTATTTCAGTGTATTCCGATCTTTATTAAAAAATCTTTTTTGACAAACTTAGATAAAATAATTGCTCACTTTATTTGGAAAAAAAAAACTCAAGAATAAGAAAAGAATATTTGCGGAGGCCGAAGCCCGAGGGGGGCATGGGATTACCACACTTTCGGTTTTATTACTGGGCCTGTAATATCCGCGCCCTCTCCTTCTGGGTCCAACCACCGAGGCCTGATGGTGTTCCAGCCTGGCTGGAGATTGAGCGGGCGTCATGTTACCCCACTTCTTTAGCTGCGCTTGATTTCTCCTCTTTACCTATACCTTTAAATTTTACAAAGAATAATCCGATTGTCACACAATCCCTTAAAATATGGTCTAGTGTAAGGCGGAAATTTGGATGGCAGGGTAGTTCACTTCTTGCTCCTCTGTCCTCCAATCATTTTTTCCCCCCTTCTATGATTGTCTCTTCATTTTTGTTGTGGCAGCACAAAGGTGTTAAATCTATGAAGGATCTTTACATCGATGGAATGTTCCCCTCATTTCAACACTTGCGTACTAAATTCTGCCTACCACAAAATCAATTCTTCAGATTTCTCCAAATTCGTAAGTTTATTAAATTCAATACTCCTTCCTATCCTCAATAACACTTCTATGGAATCATTGTTTGCCTTTGATCCTTCAGCCAAAGGAGCAATATCCGCTGTGTACAAGTATTTATTTAGTTTGCAGAAAACTTCTTTGGTTTTTCTTAAATCTGCGTGGGAGAACGATCTGGGTCTGGTCATAGCAGAGGAGCAATGGGAAGTTGCCTTGCAGAAGGTACATACAATATGCATTAGAAATGGGCTTGTGCAATTCAAGGTGCTACATCGTCTTCATTATTCCAAGGTAAAACTTGCCAAAATGTATTCTAATGTAGAAGCTACTTGTGACCGCTGTAGGCAACTTCCTGCTACCTTGGCACATGTATTTTGGCTCTGCCTAAAATGCAAAATTACTGGAAATCTGTTTTCCCGACTCTCTCCGATGTGGTGGGACAGGTAATAGAGCCAGACCCTTGGATTGCCATATTTGGTGTTGTGGGAGAGGGTTGTCGTCTTAAGGGTTCCAATCACACAGATGCAGCCTTCATAATGTTATTAGCACGCAGATTGATTCTCCTTAACTGGAAAAACTCGCAGCCTCCTAGTCACAGTCTATGGTTAAGAGATGTTCTACAGAACTTGAAACTTGAGAAACTCAGATTAACACTTCGAGGCTCGATCAACAAATTTGAGAAAGTGTGGCGTCCCTTCATGGGATATGTTGAATCTAGGCTATAGATCTCCTCTCATGCAAATTTGAGTCATATTGTCAGTGCTGTTATTGCTATTTTATGTGATTATTTATTTGCTGGAAATACCGCATCAGGAAACCTTATTAGACTGATCTCATAAGCAACTTGACCCCTTTGTTTTTTATTTTTATTTTATTTTTTTTCTTTATTGTGTGGGTGTGTCTTTTTTTTTTTTTGATTTTCTTTGAATTTATTTATATATTCATGTTTTCCTCAGTTTCTGTGTTGTTCAATGGGAAAAATTAAAAATGTCATTTGTTTTGTACTTATCTGTGGAAGTTACTTATCCTAAGCTCAATAAATATAATAAAAAAACCAATCAGATTGCGAGTATGCCAAGTGGGGCGTAGGCTTGGACACAGCAGAGCCAGCTAGCTGGCCTTTGCCTACGTCAGGACGTTGCGTGCTGATAACAGGTTAGTTTTGTTGGCTAGCGGAACAGTCTGTGTCCTGGATCTTGCATGAGTGGGTGAGTCATATGAAAGTAATGCAATGAGTACAGTTAATTTTGCATTTTTTTTAGCTTTCGCGAGCTAAATACCCAAAATTTAGTCAACGTGTTAGCTTTGAGCTAACTCCGTTACTGCTACTCAAACAGTTTCTGAGTCACAGACATTTGCATTTTAACTAGCAGTTAGCTAGCCGCGGTTTTTAAATTCACGGTCAACGGAGCGGCAATCTGATCTATGTAAGAGCATGCATCCACTTCACAGACTGGAATGGCACCATCACCAGACACCATCCCGGTGTCTACTGCCTCTGTCGTGCGGTCTTCTTCCTTAAAATGCATCAAAACTTATTCGCGAAAAGCAACTCTTTAAATAGGTAAGAATGGCACTACCTAGTCAAAATAGCCTCACTAAACATACACAGCTGTGGGCTGTACTGAAAAGTGTAACCTATGATATATCTGTTGTATTAAAAACTCCTGTTTTTTAAAAGCACTGCAACATCAGTATAGGATCTGTTTGCATCATTAGTTTCATGCGGCAGTTAAACAGTATTTTGGTTCATCGTAAAACATCAAGGATATATTGTCCCCTGTGGATATTTTCCCTTGCATTAGTTTTGCCCCGCACGTTTTATGGTGTTTTTTCTTTCTCAGATATTTTGTGTCCCTTCAGGATGTTTTCTTAACAAGCAAACTGCAGGGACCTGTTCTTCAGTAACCTGGGGCGAGACGTTCCTCTGCGCTGGCCTCAAGACCGACCAGTGAAGAAGAGTCACGGGGTACAAAGCGCCGAGTAAAGAGATAAAAAGTAATAACGTTGGCTCGGCTTGAAGGGACAAGCCCTCGCTGAGAAACGTGTTCCTTTCATAAGAGGCATCCTGCTGGCACAGCTGAAGTCAGGTTTGATAAAGGACAGAGAGACGAGATGCCTGAGACACGAGGAGTCCACCATGAGACGACACTAATGGAAGCTTCAGTGAGTATCAGAGTACTAAATCTGAAGGCCCAGGGACGCAGTAGGCTTGAGTGTTTTCATTTGCCAGGCATCCATGTCTGCATAGAAAGGAAAAATCTCCTTACAGAGCCTTGCTAATACTGAATCAAACTGACTGAGAATAAATGGGTTTGAGAATTAACAAAGAGACATGCCATATGCGCTGCATTTCCATGCCTGAAAACTCATTGGACTTTACATTACATGAAACTGGATAATCCGGCTGTGTGAAAACCCAAAATTTACTATGACGCTTGTTCTAAGAACCATGCATGCTGTCGTTGAAGTATGAATGCGAAATTAGATCCAGCAAAGTTCAATCAGAAGGTAATTCCAGTGTAGAACAACTCGCTGCCAAGGCATTCATTAGCCTCCAGAACATTACGCCCGGAATAACATTTTGGTTCCGATTCACCAACTAAATTCATTTTAAAACTCAGTAATGTCACGGATGTAGAACAGTAGGACCTGACTATGATATAGCATTTGAGAAAAAAGCGCTGATGCCATTTCCATTCCAAGTCATTTGCCAAATGCTAATAATGTGCGGTAATGTAATGCAATATAATGGAAATTTAATGAGTCATCAGCCACACCCACACAATCAGCCTGAAGTACTGCAGCTCAGCCCAGGTCAAACATCCAGTCTTAACTTGGATGTTTGATTCCATCATTCGCCAGCCAAATAAATGGTTATTTTTATTTTTTTTGCAACTGTGTGTCAATTTGTTCTTCCCAATAAGAAATTTTGTAATTATCCGGTGCATTGTTTTTCCTCTTTTTATCCTGTGGTTTCCAATAAATCACAACATAGTAATGAAATTTTATATTCTTCATATAGCATCAATGGATAATTCTGTCAGCATGTTAGAATAAGTAACAACACAAAACATTGAATGCACCCAATTATGACAAATTAAAATTTTGTTAAAATCCTGCGATGGACACAGTGTTTGGAGGAAACACCGGCAAACACAGCGGCTCCCAGAGCCGAGGCTGAGAACTACTGAACCAACCAGCCTCCAGGTGTAAAAGGGCATTTCACCTCCATTGCCCAGAGCTCACATGCTGAAGTGCATACTAAAGAATCGACCATAAAAAAACCTCCCGGATTATTTGTCTTATTCTGTACTTGTTATTTCATTTTATTTTCTTTCTCCGCAGAACCCATGGGGTGAAGTGAGAAGATTTTCGGATGATCCCGCATTGCTCTCCTATCAAAAACAAGTTGTGCTTTGTCAACAAATTAATTGGCCGTTAAAACCAGAAATTCGATCCCTTGCTGCGTCCAGTTTTGTCTCTGACAGGGAATGACTGCGTTATGAACAGAATTCATTATGAGATGCAGAGCACAGGATGAGATTTCCATGGAATGTCAATGGGGTTTGAAATGAAGAAATTTTCCTCACTGGAAAAAAATGATTCTGAAGCGGGGAATTCAGTGACTCATATCTGCCCTGCCTGGAGAGTTTTACAGCATCACTCATATCTGCCCTGCCTGTAGAGTCTTACAGCATCACTCATATCTGTCGTGCCTGTCGAGTCTTACAGCGTCACTCATATCTGTCGTGCCTGTAGAGTCTTACAGCATCACACATATCTGCCCTGCCTGTAGAGGTTCACAGCATCACTCATATCTGTCCTGCCTGTCGAGTCTTACAGCATCACTCATATCTGCCCTGCCTGTAGAGGTTTACAGCATCACTCATATCTGCCCTGCCTGTAGAGTCTTACAGCGTCACTCATATCTGCCCTGCCTGTAGGTCTTAAAGCATCCCTCATATCTGCCCTGCCTGTACAGTCTGACAGCATCACTCATATCTGTCCTGCCTGTAGAGTCTTACAGCATCACACATATCTGTCCTGCCTGTAGAGTCTTACAGCATCACTCATATCTGTCCTGCCTGTAGAGTCTTACAGCGTCAATCACATCTATCCTGCCTGCAGAGTCTTACAGCTTCACTCATATCTGCCCTGCCTGTAGAGTCTTACAGCGTCACTCATATCTATCCTGCCTGTAGAGTCTTACAGCATCACTCATATCTGCCCTGTCTGTAGAGTCTTACAGCATCACTCATATCTGTCCTGCCTGTGGAGTCTTACAGCATCACTCATATCTGCCCTGTCTGTAGAGTCTTACAGCATCACTCATATCTGCCCTGCCTGTAGAGTCTTACAGCATCACTCATATCTGCCCTGCCTGTAGAGTCTTACAGCATCACTCATATCTGCCCTGCCTGTAGAGTCTTACAGCATCACTCATATCTGCCCTGCCTGTAGAGTCTGACAGCATCACACATATCTGCCGTGCCTGTTGAGTCTTACAGCGTCACTCATATCTGTCCTGCCTGCAGAGTCTGACAGCATCACACATATCTGCCGTGCCTGTTGAGTCTTACAGCGTCACTCATATCTGTCCTGCCTGCAGAGTCTGACAGTATCACTCATATCTGCCCTGCTGGTAAAGTCTTACAGCGTCACTCATATCTGCCCTGCCTGTGGAGTCTTACAGTATCACTCATATCTGTCCTGGCTGTAGAGTCTGGTCTGACAGTATCTCTCATATCTATCCTGTCTGTAAAGTCTTAAGTCATGAGTTTTGTTGTGCAACTAAATGTTTTTTTACATCATACCATAATCTAGATAAAATGTTCTGGCTATTGTGGCCAGCCAAATCCTGACCAAAAAAAAATTATTTTTTGAAAATAATTTTGAAAATTGATATTTTCCCACCCAAACCAAACCTTAAAGAACTCTCCCAAAAACCAACAACACGCATCTTCGCCACGCTTTATCTACTGAAGAGGGATTTTCGCCCAATCAGACTCAGTTACTCTCCACGGATGGTGGCTGAACTAACTGGTTTTGGAAGACCTGAGGTCAAGCTTATATAAGGTCAGTCGTATGAGGGGGCTGATGGTCGACTTTTTGGCCACAGGAAACAATGGCAGGTGAAGGGACGGCGATCAACGCTTGGCAAAGAATTGAAACTTGTTCAGTATGCAACTTAGGCAAGCCTAATTTGGACTGTTGAAAGATTGCCTTAACGTGTATTAATTTGCTTCAAACCTTCAGTTCACAGTCCACAATTCAGCTTACTAAGCTGTAATAGGTGTAGTTATGATCACATGACGGAGAGAACATGAATGGTGATGCAGTGGATTTCATGGAAGATCCCTGTGTGTGGCAATGACGTGTTTATGCTCAAGCATCCTCCACGTTCTCTTGTTTCCACCCACTGTCCAAAGATCTGCATCCCCAGGAATGCAGATGGAAATAAGCCTTCCTGACTGACTCCAGTGCATTCACAGCACATCGACCTGGCGAATTAAAATGATAAAATAAGCACGTGGTGCAGTAGGACCAGTTGCTCCAGGGGTGAGAATCTCACCAAATGTTTTGGCAAACAGAACATGGCAAATGCCACATCCTCACCAAGCCCTCCTGGCGCATGAGAGCCGGGAGTTTGCTGTGTAAATACTTTGACTCCAGGCACTTTCTTTGTGTTTGGGATCCAGGCTACTGCCTTTCCAAACAAGTCCCACCCCCTTGCATCGACAGGCTGTGTGCCTTAGCGTCCTGGCGTCACCATGACAACCCAGAGGCACCTAGGGTGAAGCAGGAAGAAGATGGATTTGAGGGGCGCTCCCTCTCTAGGACTCTGTGTGATTGACAGGCTGGCTCAGAAACCTTGCATACCCGTTATCGGCCTCGCTTTCTGTTGACACGGTGAAGCTGTGCCAGTCATAGCAGTCTGGAAAACAGGTGGGACTTCTTTTCAAGGTTTTAAGCCAGTGTTTAAAAAGCAGAACACGAGGCAAGGCAAGGGTGTCATTTTTAGATCGCCCGATAGAGTCATGGAGTGAGAACTGGAGTCTTTACTCCAGTGTTGGGTTCACTGCTGTGGCAAATTCAGCAAAACAAAATAGACCTCATCTGAAATGCTCTTGCCTCATTAAGGGATTACATGAATATATCCTGGGTGGTAAGGATATCAGTGAGGCCCATCTGCTTCAATTATTTAACTGTTGTCCTAAGTGAATTACAGCTTAATTGATCAGACTGGGAGGCGTTTCAGTGACAGCAGAGATGGGTAAAAGGCAGTGCTTTAAGCGGGCTGGTACGCACCGGTACAGAGTACCGGCACTTCTACATTTTATCCCCTGGCGTACCGGGACTTTTTACGGTGTAACGGGACTTCTCACGAACTCGTCCTGTTCTTATTTCTCTCTTGGCAATTCATGATCCGATGGCTATACTACATTACCCACTGTGCACTAGTGCGCGTCGCACGTTCACTCGCAAGGAGATCTTGCAAAATCTCTTCTTCTGTGCAAAATGGACGTGAAGAAGAAGAAGAATTCTCGCGGAAGTTGAACATCTATACTAGAGCAAGGATGTAGAGGCGGTGCGTCAGCTACTGCGAAGGAACGCTTGATCCTCGCACTTCCCTGCTGAATGAATTAAACCTGTCGCAGTTTACTTTTCTTGATGAGAAAGTTTGTCAGACTAATTGGTAGATCGCAAATCAAATTTATTTTTGATTTTTATACATGGCTTCACAAGATTATGCGGAAACAAGATGCACATATGTAAATGACGACATGAAAAATAGTAGCATGTCTTCATAAATTCTGCGGGCGAGTGGCTCGCGAAAAGCGCAAAACAGCCCGCGAGACTCAGTAAGCAACAAGCTATGAAACGTGCCAAACGTGTTGCCAGATTGGGCCGGGCTGGTTTCGATAGAATTGTGCCTGCAAAAATTAGCTTGGGCGGTTGGACACATTTTGGGCTGGTTTGGGATGAACGTGGCAGTTTTATTTAACATCCATAATTTGCGTTTGTTAAGTGCACACAAAAGTGTTAAAGACAAACCAGTACGTCAGTGTATTTATTAAAACATTTATTGGCTTTTAAAACATTGATTGACGTACATTTTGGCCACTCTCATTGAGAGGAGATAGCCAAGGTCACGTGGTCACGCCCAGAGCCAAGGTCGCGGTGAGCTACACCCCCTCCCTCTCCTCTGGACACCACAACATCAGTGCAAAGTGTTACCCCAGAAGACAAGCGCACCTGTTCAGTCGCGGGCCCCCACCTTTGGCCAGCTAAGTCTCTTACCCCTGTGGAGATGACGGCCATTACCGCATTATTGTAATCATACATGTGTGGGGAAAAGAGGTAAATGTATTCGAAAGCGTGGTTGGTTTATAACAACTGATGCTGTCGGTCAAAGCGAAGCCCACTGCAAAATTTGGAGCACCAAGCTAGCCAATTTAGCTAAGCCCCTTTCCAACTGTAAAAACGTTACTTTGCCAGTGACTGGATCAGGGACATCACGGAAGACCATCTGAAACGTTGTGAACTCCGAAAAAGCCTTGTCATTTATGTTGCATTTCTTGAGTCAATAAATGCTGCAATTATTTATCTGACATGTCTGGCTATGAAACAGCAGCGCTAAAGAGACAGGCTACTGTCCCAAGAGCAGGATATTAAAGAAATCTGCTTCAGCGCCGTATTTCAAGAGAGAGTACTGAGAGGATATTTGTGAGCCCCCATATTTCTAAACTGCAGATTCTCTTGGGCATAATTGGTTGACATGTCTTTGTAACTTGGTGGTTATGTAGCTAGGCTGCTCATGTCACACAAGAGCGTGGCTGCGATACACTGACAGCCCACAAGTTAGAGGAGCTCTGGCTTTCGGGTACTTTTGTTAGTGGTGAATGCGGCAACATTTGAGATAAAATTCATACGGCACAAGAGCACTCCGTTGATTTATGCTAAGTATATGTAGCCTACAGAAAACAAGTTATCTGTAGCTATTGGAGTTGACATGACAGGAGACTCCGTTTTATCTCTCAAAAATGTCAAAGTTTTTTGAAAAGGCTACAGCAATTATAAATACAAGCTACCTTCTCCGTCCAACCATTGAACATTAATACCAGCAGAAAGACCAGAATGTGCCGATTATCATGACATTACGCGTCAGTATTAGTTTGTCCAAACCTCGGATAAAAAGGATCGAGGGGAAGAAGAGCGATTAGCCTTATGGAGGATATTAGTTTCTGTGACATTAAAATTGCATCCTCAAGTGATAAATACGTTGAAAAAGAAGTGGACTAGGTCGTGGGTCTTATCGTGGGATGATTGACAGTTTAACCCTATAAGATGCACAGCTGCTGTATTCAGACCTGTGGAACTCTGGGACTATTTTTACATTTTAGCTGTTTGAGATGCCAAGGTTTCCAGTGATTCCATTTTATTTTTGTAGACTTGCAGGGAAATGTGAATAAACTGATAATCTAGAAATTCAATTTGATGCAATGCCGTGGCGTAAAATCATGGCATCCTAGATACGAATATTTCCCTCAATGTGGCCTCACTGAAGGATACAGAATAGGTATGTGACATTCTCCTTTCTCACGTACCTATTACAGGACGATTTTTCTTAAAATCATGTTCAAGTATTTGAATGTATCACTTAATGATCTGCTGGTACTGACCGCCCACCGCCTAATTTGC
Organism: Gymnothorax reevesii; assembly: GCA_029721435.1. Taxonomy (NCBI): domain Eukaryota; kingdom Metazoa; phylum Chordata; class Actinopteri; order Anguilliformes; family Muraenidae; genus Gymnothorax; species Gymnothorax reevesii. The sequence continues at coordinate 46,949,107 of CM056586.1, forward strand.
CTGCCAACAGTTGAAAAGGGGGAGTACCGGCACTTCTTTTTTTCCCACTTAAAGCACTGGTTAGGGGCCTTGTTCAAGGACCCAACAGCTGCATATCTCTCACAGTAACTGCACTGAGACTCGAACCAACAACATTTTGACTCCCAGTAAAGCACCAAAGCTACGAAACGTGTTCTCCTCTGGTCACGCTCCTGAGACAATGACATTCTGAGCACCCTGCTCTCCGGAATCTGTCCGCACAAGCAGTCAGGGCCCACCGATCTTAGACGAGATGCGGTATAAATGCAGCAGCCTCAGTGCAGGCAGGATGTCACAAACCACCATCAGTCTTCTCTGAGGGCAGCTTTATTACAGCTCCAGCTGAGCATTCATCATCTTTTATTTCCTGTTTTTTTTTTTTTGTTTTGGCCTGTTGGCTATGAGTTAGGTGTTGTTGTTGTGATTAATTTCCTAGAAAACTACAGCAGGACACCGCGCTCCCCTTATTTATTTATTTATTTGGGGGAGGCATGTCCATTTCTCCACATGACTGAGGAAAGAGCACAGAGTGATATACTCAGCCATGTTAACTTGCTGTAGAAAGACAGTAAGTTGAGGGGGACTCGAGTTTATCTTCTTTTTTCTGTTTTGGCAATTGCCATTGTTTTAAATTACACACCAACACAGACACATACCTACAAGCATGTATGTGCTTATTCAGGCACACAATCCTGCCACGCTTTCATGTTTTGTGGGGACATCCCACTGACTTCCATTCATTCCCCAACCCCTTACCCTGACCTGAGCCATAAGCATTACCACCTAACCCCGGTAATACCCTTTACCTAACTCTAACATTAACCCTAACTCTAAAATAGCTCAGATGAAATCTGGTAGGAACACACGCGCGCGCACACACACACACACACACACACGCACACACACCAAAACCTTTCCATTAATGTTTCTGCCCCCTAGTAACAGGCATGTCCCCAGTATTGGGAACCAATAGGGTACCGAAAAACGTGAAAAGAGGAGCACCCTCCAAACCAGTAAAATATTTCGGTGCACGAAAAAAAAAACTATTAAGAAGAATGTCAGCACCTGAAAATGTCCTATTTTTATTAGGCTATCAAATGAACGCGTTTCGACTCGTGGTCTTCGTCAGCATTGTGAATACTGCGCGGAAGTGCACCTTAAATACAGGTTGTAAAAAGAAAAGGTGTATCTTTGAAATGATGCTTGTTACTTCCTGTATTTAAGGTGCACTTCCGCGCAGTATCCACGATGCTGACGAAGACCACGAGTCGGAACGCGTTCATTTGATAGCCTAATAAAATTATTTCAAAGGACATTTTCGGGTGCTGACATTCTTCTTCTTGCTATCCAATAGGGTACATCACACTAGAGGAGTGTCTGTCAAATGCCTGAGCTGTTTGACGAAGCGATGAAGTGTTGGAGCAGTTTGTCTTGGATGTATTCAGAGATTAAGATCCATCTACCTAGAGCAAATCTCACCAAACTACAAGTTAGTCCTCCAGAGCAGTCTCCTCTGGTTCAGCCATTACCCAGACATTCGTTCTGTTGGTGAGATTAATGTAATAAGAATGAGGATCAAGAGACGAGCCAGACAAACTGGGCACTTGGGGTAGACAGTGGATTTCCCTCATAATAAACACTGTAAAACAAGCAGAGTAACTTTTCCAGATCACGATGGACTGAAAACCCAAAGTGTGTTTTGATTTACACAACATTCAGAGCAGAGCAAAATACAGTAGATCAAAAATTTTGTTGTACTTTTTTATTTATTATTGGCCATTACATATTAAACTATTAAGTAACTGGGGCATAACAAGTCTCATTAAAACATTTAAATTGAATAAAATGTTTGTGCACAAAACACCCTTCAGAAATGATGTAACTTCAATAAATGATTTCACCCCACATGCAAATGCGTAGGAATTTAGCAGCTAGCTGTTACCCACAGGAACCTTTCTCTAGTATATGAGCTCTGATTGGGGATTCTAGCTTGTCATTGGTCCTTTTAGCCTGTCTGTTTCTCTGAAAAATGTCTGTGAGACAACCTTCTGTAAAACGCAATATACAGATAAAATTGATTAGACTTGATTAGCATAATCTGTAAAACAATGTGAAGTATTTGCTCTGACAGATTCCGCATTATATATCAACAAATTCTCACCCCCATTCGTCATATAGTGACGCCACCTGACCAAGTGTCAACATATGACAAGAAAGAAGGGTTTTGGCGTTCTTATTTGGCATTTTGGGTTAGGGTTCGAGTTAAGGTTTAGGGTTCATTTTAAACTGGTGTCAAATAAGGACAACAAAAGCCTCTTTTTTGCATCATATATGGGCGATTGGTCAGGTAACGTCACTATATGATGAGTTTGGATAAGACTGACTCTACATGTCTCTTATCCATCCATTTTAGCCTTGGGTCAGGGTAATGGAGAGGTAAAAAAACCAAAATACCCAGATAATACCCTCATGAAAATTGCGTAAACATTAAAACTCCACACACTGAGGCCCTTCATGCAGGATTTAAACACAACCTTCTGGCTGTGAGGTTACAGTGCTACTCCACAGCGTCACCACGCCACTATAACTGACTAGAATCGATTGACAAAATCTGCCCAGTGACTGTTTATTTGCGTAAATTGATTTCATGTATCCTGTTCCATTTCACTTCATATCATGTTTTCTCCTTATATTTCTCTTTTATTTTTCCATGATGGGGGAAGCTTTATCCTGTTACTGCTTGAGTTTTTTTTTTCATACAATGGAGGATCCTTTCTGTTTTGCAGGCTAGATTTTTGAGATTTTATTTTATGCTCAAATAAAAATGTCTCGTCTTCATCGCAAAGGATTCTAGTAACATACACCAACAAAAAGTTTTTATTGAATTTCAAATCTAGTTTTCTTCAGCTTTAACACACTACAAAATGGCTGCCATAAGCCCATCACATTTCAGGCTTTTCCATTTCCAGAATTTTCTCAATTGGAATAAGGCATATAATACCAATAGACTGATAAACACTCAAAGAACGCAGTTCATTTATGGGTGAATAAAAAATGAGATGTTCTCATGCTGTGGTGCTACAATAGCACACACCATTTAAACCCAGCATCTCTCTCTGCTCCGCACAATCTTCTGTGAAAATATGTACTGCAGTCAGTCCTATTGATTAGATTTAGGCCAGTTCATATAATTTTAAGAAACACAAACACTGTCTCCTCTGAGAACATTTCATGTAATGATGTGCTGTAAAATGTAAAACAGTAAATTCTCCCTTGATGTCTCTCGGCCTATTTAAACCTCATTGAAAACATTTATTGTCTTAACACCACCGACAGGCAATCACTTTCTTGTAAAGCTTTTTCTCTGTCATCCTGAATGGCCGTTTAATAGAGCTCAGTGTTCGCAGTGGAACTGTGAGAGAGCAAACGAGCACGAACTCTCCTCTGAGACACTGAGCGTTAGCATCCGCGGCATAATGATGCCAGAGTTAGCGGGGCAGGCTAACAAAGCCATGATTCATCGCAAGACATTTCACATGCCACTCAACAAGTACACTCACAGCCCCCGATCCGGTGTGTGTGTGTGTGTGTGTGTGCGCGTCATCCTGGCTGACTGACATCCTGAAATAAATCCTGTTGAGTCCTGCCTGGAATTTATCCGAGCGCAAATTCAATCGCATCTCTGCAGCAGGACATTATACACTAATTGACCCATCGTTCACTTTAAATGACTTTTCATGGTAATCAAGTACCCTGTGTGGCCAAGAGCACGCGGACACCGGCTCACCCAACATCTCAGAGAAGAATCGGGGCTCTGAGTCTGGAGCCAACCCCTCCTGCGCCACTACAGCGGACCCCACTCCTCTGGGTGTGAGAGCATGAGTGAGGTCAGGACATCGTGTTGGGCAACTGTGCTCAAGTCCTCCTCAGTAGAGACTGAGGGAGCTGAGGTTGGGGCTGTTTGCTGGCCGGTGCAGACTTTATATGTCGATCCTGACAGGCGTCAGTGATGACCTCACTGGCGACATTGCATGCATGGGGTCATTTTGTGTAGGAGAAACAAAAAAGAGCTTTCCTAAAAGGGTTGGACAAATAGAATCTTCCAGAATGTCATTGTATGCTGGTTTCAAGAGACTCCACTCAAAATTTTTGAAAATCTCTGTATAAATCCAGGACTGAAGGATTCCTCACACATTGGCCAAGGCCGAGAGTTTGTCCAGCCCAGCAGGGCACATCATAATTCTTTGACTGCTCTCTAAAGCAGGATAAACGAGCTGCGTTATCCTGCTGTCAGACTGTTTGTTTTCACAGAGGTGGAGCATAAAGTAATCGGCCTACGGATGGAAACGCGTTTCCATTATATTTATATTTAATGTATTTATATATTTTTATTATATTTCTCATGTCTCATGTCTCTGTGCTGCTGCACTGCCCAAGGGCTCAGAGGTGCAAATACATGTTGAATCAGCTCACACAGGTTTATTTCATTTCAACGCAAAGTAACATAATCAAGTGAAATGAAACGCTCTTTTATTTTGACACTTTTTATTACAGTTTGCTACATGTTGTTGGTTGTTAATATATTATTATTAACCCTTTGAGCCCTGAATAAATTTTCAAGGAATTAAAAATGTTATCATCCTGAGCTGTCGAAAACCTATCATGTGTCAACTTGTTTCAAAGAGCTCCCGTGGGGGAGCTCTTTTATACAAGTTGCCACATGATAGGTTTTCAACATTCACTCATTTTATTGTGTAACACAGGGTTCCCCAATCTTTCCCAGAAAGGGCCGGTGTGGGTGCAGGCTTTCATTGCAACCAAGCAGGTACACACCTAATGCTACTAATAAAGCTTATTAGCAAAGAGTCCAGGGGTTGATTAGTAGCATCAGGTGTGTAATTACTTGGTTGCAATGAATGCCTGCACCCACACCGGCCCTTTCTGGAAAAGATTGAGGACCCCTGGTGTATCAAATAAAATATACAATAATATAGATAATAAGACACATCATAACAATTAAAACACCATGATAAAATTCAGAGGTTTTGACTTAGTTTGTTATACCTGTCGTACCTATTCTTAAAAGCATTCACACAAAGTGAGAGAACCACATCTTCTTGTAAATTATTCCAAATTAACACAGCTCTGTTGCTAAAATTTTTTTTCCGTACATTCAGTCTAGACCTGCCGAAGTTCAAAAAATGTTTCACAGTTCACATTTTCATAACCATGCAATAATTTGAACATTTCAATTAGATCCCCTCTAGTTCCTCTATCTTCGAGGGTAGTAAGACCTAGAACCGCAAGTCGATCCTCATTAGACATATGTTGGAGCTCTGGGATTATTTTTGTTGCCCTTCTTTGGACTTTTTCAAGTACACTTTTATCCTTATCAACTAAGGGTGACCATGCCTGGACAGAATATTCGAGATGGGGATGAACAAAACTTTTATACAAAATAACGAAAGACTCGTTATCTAAATATGAAAAGGTTCTTTTGATCATACCCACAATATTAATGGCTTTGGCTGCAGATACAGCAATATGTTTAGAAAAGGACAGGTTATTCGATATATATACTCCTAGATCTTTTTCATCAGTGATATTTTCCAGAATTTTACCTTTCATTGTGTAATCATAACAAGGGTTTTTCTTTCCAACATGAAGAACCTTGCATTTGTTCTTGTTAAAGCCTAACAGCCAATTTTCCGACCAAGCAACAAGTTTTTCGATATCGTTTTGAAGAGTTTCTTTGTTGACAAGAGATGTAATTGGGTGATATACCTTGGTATCATCCGCAAAAATGCAAACAGCATCTGGTTTTGATATCTTACATCATTGGGTAGCTGTACGGTAAAGGGTTAATATTATGATTATTATTATCTTCCAGACATGATCAGATATCTATAATACACAAGGCTGATATCATGAATCTGTTACAAATCAAGAAACATTAAGCAGCAAAGCAATGTGGCCTTTGGGCACAAAATAATGACTAATTATGGAGCAGACCAGTAGTGTAACCTCTTCCTCTCTCTCCTTCTCTCTCTCTCCCTCCCTTTCACCTACATCTCTCCATCCCATTACATTACACAGCACTACAGTTATGTCGCAGATGTGATGTACTGCACAGAGTGAATCTGAAGGTGCCGCCGGGGAGTAACGGTCCTGAGTGCCATTCCTAGCCACTCCTCCTTCCGTTTACCCTCACTCTACCACATCACTCCATCCACTTCTCTCTCTCCCTCTCCATCCCCCATCCTCTACACCGCCTATCCCTCCTTTAGCGTGTCTACCTCATTATCCTCTGTTCTTCCATCCCTCCATCCAGCCCCATCCCTTCATCTCTCCTTCTCCCCTTCCCTCTGTATCTCTCTGTACCCTCCCTCCCTCCCTCTCTTGCACCCGACCCCACCCCTCCATCCTGCTGTCTCTTTTACAGCGGGTGATTAAACACACACTGCGGTCTCTTATGGCCTCCTCAGGGGAAAGCGGTGACCGGTTGCACAAACGTCACTCACACAGACACGACACCTCGAGTGTTTCGGTCTCATTTCAAATCATTGCGTTTGATTCTGTGAACATCCGTTCCTGAAATACTAATTTATTACATTTTTTTTTTTTTTTTGAACATGATTCTTGGCATGTGATTCGACGGCACCACCTGTTGGCCGTGTTTAATGATTGAATCATGGTGTGGAACGTGTGAACTGACTTTAAGCGCTCTGAGAAAAGCTGGCTTTATCCCCTCATCAGATGTGGAAGAATTTTTATAAAAATAACTAATTCATGAAAAAAAAAAAACCCCAGAAATTAGCCTGCTCTGAAATCCTGCCACTCAGCCTCTCACTTTGAATTTTGGACAGAAGTGTGTGTATGTACAACGGTGTGTGCACTTAATTGTCCACAACCCTGCGAGTGTTCAAGCGAGGTGTATTTGTATATGTGTGTGTGTGTATACACATGTCTGCGTGTAGGAGAGAGAGGGGACTTAATGGGCCTAAGAAAGATTGATTATTGAGACATTAAGGTTCTCAGCAGCAACACACACACACACACACACACAACAATTACACACACACACAAATTATACACACAGAGAAATTAGAACTCATAGCCTATTTCATACAAGCACACACGCATATACACACACACACACGCACGCACACACACACACACACACACACACACACACAGCAGTTACAATTGAAATATTACTAATTATTCAATGCACATACATGCAAGCACATTGACCCACAGCATACAGTGTTCATTTTGTCAGTATGGACAGGCCAAGGACATCCTCCCAGTCATCATTTAACAGATGTCTCACTCCACACCCCCAACGCCCTCCTGTGCACACAGACAGTCCTCCTGCATCCCCACCATTTACCAAGCAATATATTCAGAGAAAAGCCCCCCAAAGTGTGGTTTTAACCCTATTTTTAAGACTGCCGCCAAGTACTCGCCAGAATTAAAAGTTTCAAAGAAAAGCACTGTCAGAGAGCATGAGATTGGAGATTAGCACATTCTGGAGATTTTTTTGTGGTGAGTCTAACTGAGCATAATGAACAAATTGATCACCCTGATCATCATCATCATCAGGTCGAGCGGTGGACATTTGCCTTACCTTCCGGAATTCTCCGCGCTTGGCCGCAGAACACCTGGGCGTGGGTCACCTGCTCGGCGTTTGCAGCGTCCAACGTCGCAATCGTCGGATTCTCGTTGGCAGTGTCGGTCAATGGGGCGACTCCCGGCGGAACGACGAACTACAAACGGCGTTTACCCGGCAACAACAGCTACCGCCGGAGAGGAAACAAGCCTTCTGAATGCGAGGGGAAAAAAAAAAACAATCCCTCACCTTCCCTCTCCCCCCTCTCTCTCTCTCTCCCTCCTGCTCATTCTCTGTCGCTCTCTCTCTCTCTCACACACACGCACGATGCACGCCTGGGCAGTTTTGCATTCGATATTCCACAGGCATATTCCATCTCCCGTTCTCTCTCTCAGGAGAGGCTGGCAGCCCATTCATAATTTCACAGGGATGGCGGGCGGACCACTGACAGACACTTCCCCCTGACATCTCTTATCTAAGGCTGCAGGTGAAAATGGATGTTCCCACGCCTGGAGTTTAGAGGGATGAGGTGTTTTGAATCATAATTTGAATCGCATATATGTATACTGTATGCATGCATAACTCACTATGCGCGTGTGTGTGTTTATGAGTGTCTGCGTGTGCGTGGGAGCATGTGTGTAAGAGAGGAGTAGGATGCACAGATGTATTGATTTTTCACGCCGATGAAGTATATTAAATTGAAATTGAGAAACAGTCTGTGAAAGTTCTGTTCCAGTGTGTGGATGGGCCCCATGGTCTGGTATCTGTTAAGGCTCTGTCGGACAGGCCCCATGGTCTGGTATCTGTTAAGGCTCTGTTCCAGTGTGTGGATGGGCCCCATAGTCTGGTATCTGTTAAGGCTCTGTTCCAGTGTGTGGATGGGCCCCATGGTCTGGTATCTGGTAAGGCTGTGTTCGTGTGCGTGGATGGGCCCCATGGTCTGGTATCTGTTAAGGCTCTGTTCCAGTGTGTGGATGGGCCCCATGGTCTGGTATCTGTTAAGGCTCTGTTCCAGTGTGTGGATGGGCCCCATGGTCTGGTATCTGTTAAGGCTCTGTTCGTGTGTGTGGATGGGCCCCATGGTCTGGTATCTGTTAAGGCTCTGTTCGTGTGTGTGGATGGGCCCCATGGTCTGGTATCTGTTAAGGCTCTGTTCCAGTGTGTGGATGGGCCCCATGGTCTGGTATCTTTTAAGGCTCTGTTCCAGGGTGTGGATGGGCCCCATGGTCTGGTATCTGTTGAGGCTCTGTTCCAGTGTGTGGATGGGCCCCATGGTCTGGTATCTGTTAAGGCTCTGTTCCAGTGTGTGGATGGGCCCCATGGTCTGGTATTTGTTAAGGCTTGTGATGGCCGTTGGAAATTGGACGCACGGTATAAACCGGCCCCCCCTCAACCATTCGTGGCAGCGGCAGGGATGTGTTGGCAGGTACCAGGACATTAGTGAAAACCGGCTTAATCCGATAGACGTGGAATGATGGATGTATGCGTAAAGATCTCGGGAGCTTCAACAGGACCGTGACAGGATTGATCTTCTGCACTTTTTTGAACGAGCCGATATAGCGGAGCGCCAGTTTTTGGGACTCTACCTTCAAGGGGAGGTCCCGGGTAGACAGCCAAACTCTCTGCCCAACCCGATAGAAGGCGTTGTTTGGCCCCGACTTACGAGCTAAGGATTTTTGTTTGCGCCCCGAGCGCAACAGAGAAGAACGGGCCTTAGTATAAACCAACTGACAGCGACGAATGAACTAGTTGACTGAGGGAATCTTGGAATCATTCTTAGTCTCCGGAAATAGTGGGGGTTGGTAACCCACCTGGGCCTCAAACGGGGAAAGCCCGGTGGAGGAATTACACAGCGAGTTATGGGAATATTTGGCCTAAGCTAAAAATCGATTCCACGATGAGGGATTATCAGCCGCCACAAATTGAAGAGTGTTTTCGAGAGACTGATTAGTCAGTTCCGTCTGCCCATTAGTCTCCGGGTTAAACCCAGAGGAGAGACTCACAGTGGCCCCCAACTGCTTACAAAATTCCATCTAGAATCTGGCGGTAAACTGAGGGCCTCGGTCAGTGACGACATCCTGCAGAAGCCCATGTAACCGGAACACATTGTTAACCACATGGTGCGCCGTCTCCCGCTCCAAAGGCAGCTTGGGTAGTGCAACAAAATGACCCGCTTTAGAAAAACGGTCAACCACAACCAAAATGACCGAGTTGCCATCAGATACAGGCAGCCCCGTAACAAAATGGAGCGCGATATGCGACCAAGGGGGCCTGGGAACGAGCAAAGGTCATAGCAGACCAGAGGGAGGGAGGCGGGAAGTCTTATTCCTAGAACAAACGCCGCAGGCAGCAACAAACTCCCGAATGTCCCTCATCATATCTGGCCACCGAAAACGTTGGGCAAGAAACTGCTTGGTCGAATGGGCCCCTGGATGCACGACCAAGCGGGAAGTGTGTCCCCACTGGAGGACCTGTGGCCTAACTCTAAGCGGAACAAACAAACAGCCAGGAGGCTCCCCGCAGGACCAGGATCGGACTTCAACGCCTCCTGAACCACCGCCTCAACCTCCCATTGAATGGGTGCCAAATGGGAGGGAAGGATCGGGCAAAACCAAAAAAGGCTCTGAGCTAAACTGTTTCTTTAATTCCTGAAAGGCAGCATCAGCTGCAGGAGACCAAAAAGCCTCTAAAAATTTGCAAAGCCCAGAAAGCGTTGAACCTCTTTAACACTCTGCGGCACAGGCCAATTCCTGACCGCAGCCACCTTGTCCGGGTCCATCCGCACTGACCCCTTAGAAACAATAAAGCCCAAGAACGAGACAGTTTGGGCGTGAAAAACACATTTTTCGGCTTTAACAAAAAGTTTGGCATTGAGAAGGGCTTCAAGCACACGTCTGACGTGTTGTTTGTGCTCTGACAGTGTTGAAGAAAAAAATCAAAATGTTGTCAATATAAACGAAGAGGAATTTCTCCAACATCTCTCGGAGCACGTCATTGACGAATGCCTGGAACACCGAGGGAGTGTTAACAAGCCTGAACGGTAAGACTAAATATTCGCAGTGCCCGTCATGAGTGTTAAAAGCAGTTTTCCATTCGTCCCCCTCCCGAATGTGAATCAAATTATAAGCATTACGAAGATCTAGCTTCTTAAAAAATGACGCCTCTTGCAGACATTCAAACGCGGAGTTCATTAACGGAAGGGGGTATCTGTTTTAATGGCTATTTTATCCAAACCCCTACAATCAATACAGGGTCTCAGACCGCCATCCTTTTTCCCCACAAAAAAAAATCCCACTCCGGCGGGGGACGTGGACGGCCGAATAAAACCATTGGCGAGAGCCTCCTGAATATACTCTCGCATGGCCCTATGCTCAGGTCTTGACAGCGAATATAGCGAACCCCTAAGGCGGAGTTGTCCCAGAATAGAGATTGATTTCGCAGTTGTACGGACGATGAGGAGGTAACTTTGATGCTCGTTGCTTACTAAACACCTCAGTGAGATCAGCGTAATCCCTGGGAACATTAGAAGGCAAGTCAAAGTTCAAGGTGGCCCCAAATTCCTCACCATGCTCTGAATCTAATGTCTCCGTGACTGATTCAGAATCGCCAAAATCCTCTAAAAGATAATCATCCTCTGGCTGTCCCAGTCAAATTGAGGATCCCATTCCAACCCCTCCTCTGCCCCTTTTTCTAGTCTTGGAGGGTGCGGTGAGGGTACGTCAGCCTGCCCCATCGCTTGACGTCCGGAAAAACAAGTCTCGGCTCTACAATGAGAGTTACACTTGAGACCCCAGTGGACGATAGGATTATTCTGGTCCCCCCAACTGATAAAAGGTTTATGTTCCCGTAACCATGAATGCCCCAGAACAATAGGAAAAGTAGGGGACCTGATATTAAAAAACCGAACCTCCTCAGAGTGACCACCAAAGGAAATGAACATTTTCAGTGGCTCCGAAACTTCGGTTCTAACTCCCGTTCCCAGCGGGCAATTGTCCAAAGTTCTTACAGAGCGTGATTGTGAAAGCGTTACAGTGGGAACGGAGTGCTTCCTAGCCCACTTAATATCCAAGAAACAATCAACTGCGCCGGAGTCCACGAACACTGCAATGGCAACTATCTTGCTCCCCAAAGTAAGTTCCACGGGGATTAGTGTTTAGAAGGGAAATTGGGTCTGCCCCTCTAGCGCCCGCTGAATCACTAGAGGGGTTTTCCGTTTCCCCCGAAACTTGGGACAACGTGGACGGATATGACCTGGCTTATTACAATTAAAGCAGATTACTCCTCTGCGAATTGGTCTCTTAGTCTGACGGTCAAACGAACCATCAACTTGCATGGGCTCAACTGGAGTAGAATTTATAGTGGGTGGAATAGGAGTTGCACACTCGCCACTAGCCTTTTCAGCCCCATTGTCAGCCAGTGGTAATTTATTTAGCTTCTCCCTGTTGCGTTCACGTATGTGGTTGTCAATTCGCACAGCCGTACGAACTAGGCTAGGAGTCTAAAGTCAAACAGGGTTCTAAAGTAGCCAGCGCATCCTTAATCTCCTCAGTAAGGGTATGACTAAATACGGTCATAAGAGGAGCCTCTGGCCGGCCTGTCTCTGTGGCCAGAGAACGAAAAGCAATAGAGGATTCAATTGCGCATTCTTTGCCCTGTTTAAGGTGCATCAAATATGTAGTTGGGTCTTGACCACATATGTCAATCAAAAACAGACACCATCTTCCTAACAAGGGCCTCCACAGAATCTACGACCGGTGAATTAGATCTGATTAGTGGGCCGACTCAAGTGAGTGCTGTGTCAGCCAACAGGGACAATATAAACGCTACCCAAGAATCCTCATTAACAAATTGTGACCGTTGAGCCTTAAAAAATATTTCACACTGGGCCATGAAATCCCTACATGCCCTCGCCACTATATTTTTGCGGCTGTTGTAACTTAGGTTCTCGGGGAGGATGTATGGATGGTGCTTCTGCAACTTTTTGTGAAACTTGTGTTGCGACAGATTTAATACTCTCTAGTATTAAATACTAGATTTAATAACGCTCTTTTGATTCTGAAGCGCTTTCTTTTGCAGGTGTAGTCTCTCAACTAGTTCAGATTGCTGGCTGCCCAAGCCAGAAAGTTCTTTAGCGAAGCCTGTCAACATATCTTGCAGTTGTAGCTACTCTTCACATTAGCCCTGGGCTGTATGGAGTTTAAAAAAAAAATGCTGCGTCACCCTCCAATGGCACAGGCAGTGATTGATTGGCAGTGCACTCGCAATGTGTAAAGAAGCAAGGGCCAGTCATCACGCTAGTCGGAGGAATTGCAGTATACGCCACAACATTTTCCTCCCAAACTGATTGCTAAATCAATCAATCAATCAATTGCTGGACAAAACAGTTCAGCTGTCTTCAAGGTAGGGATAAAAGGTAAAAAAAGTATATTTTTAAAATCATCACATACAGGTAGATAACTTACTGACCACTGACGTTCATGGTGTAATATTACCTTATTTAAGGTATCCAACCTTACATTTGGGAACCCACAAAGAACCCTATTTGTTGAAAATTACAATCCAGTTTGAAAATCAACATTTTCTCTGGAGTTAAGCATCACTGGTCAGTCAGACATGTTTAAAATGTCAACACCCAGAGCTAATATTAAAGTGGAATACAGTAAGATATCTGAACTTTTTTAAGCGAATGTTCCAAAGAACTGCTGCTTTTCAAAACTATAGATAGGCATAGATTTTTCAGATTAAAAATTGGGCACTGTTGCAAGAAGAGAATGAAGCCATTCAGATGGAATGACACAGGTCTTTGGCTTGGCTGTATCATTGTAGTTATGTTGAAGAACAACTGCTTACCAACAATGCGCTAGAATGCTGTACCATGCTACACCAGGCACGCAATTAGGCTTCATGGATTGCATTATCAGGGCTGCCCATGAGTATATATCAGATGTCATTACAAAGTACACTATGTGAGAATAAAGAAAAACACAGAACAGCATCATTCGTAGTTGGAACAGGGCTTATTTCGTGCCATTGTAGTCGTCCTATTTTGATACAGCTTTGCGTTGAATATTCAGCCCCCATCAAATGCAAACCAGTCGTAATTTTTGTCGACATGTTCATCATCTCACGTGGATTTGCTGCGATAAATGTAGCCTTGGAAACAGCAGTATGCACGATGATGACGTCTCATGTTGATGGCAGCAAAACGCATCCCACCACAGTGAGGTAAGCGTGGCTAGTTAAGCATTGCTAACTTGAAACACTGCATGATAAAATGTAGCAAATCTTTCACTAGCTTCTGTCTTCACCCGGACAGCGAGCAGTAAGGAGGGGAGATGACAGTTTTTCAGGCTGGCTTTCCGTTTATTTACAGAAGAAAGTGCCGGAGAAATTTTAATTCATCGAGACCCTGTTGAACTTGGACTGTACACAGAAAGAAACACACAGAGAGGAGTGCAACAGTATGATCACAGCAAAAGGGTGAATGTCAAGAAACCGTGTAATAACTTACGCCACTAAAAACACAAACAGTGAAGACACAACACGCAAAGATAATTCCAAAATAAATAAACAAAATGTGGCTTTAAAAATCAGTTCCCATCTCAAGACGTTCTCATCAAGGAAAACTGAAAAAGCCAAGTGTTTTTCAGTACATTTCAGGGTCTCACTGTACACAAGTCACCACAGAGTGTAATGAAACACCACAGGGTGTCGGTTTGGACCAGTGGCGGCTAGCGAACTGGCGATAGGGGAGGCTCAAACAATCCCTTAAAATGAATGATTGGTCACAACCTGTTTTCAATCATTAATTCAAATTACCATCGCAGAAACTCTGAAAACTCTCAACATTATCAGGTGTGGTCAGTTTTCATTAATAACGCACGCCTGTCAACTCTCACATATTCAGTGCGAGTTACGTGGCATATTTACGTTCCACTGCTGTAGTCAGCAATTATTCAATCAACGCGTATGTAACAGATTCTCACACAGAATTGAAGTCCTTGTGCACTGGACGGGTTAGAAGCAAAGTAATTGCATAAAGACTTTTCAAATGATCTTATGTCATTTAAACGAACATGAAACACATGCATTGCTTCCAATCCCTGAGTAAAGGAAAGCGTGAGAAGTCCAGAGTCGTAACCGGTATGCGTTATGAATGAAAACTGGCCACACCTGATAATGTTGAGAGTTATCAGAGTTTCTGTAATGGTAATTCAATGACTGAAAACAGGTCATGACCAGTCATTAATTTAAAGGGATTGTTTTGAGCCTCCCCTTTCGCCAGTTCACCAGCCGCCACTGGTTTGGACGCAAACCTCAATTTGAAAGCAAACTTCTCGCCGCATTTTAAAACCCCATGCGTTATTCTTGCAGTGCTAAAAACAAGCTTAAGTCAGAGGTACACAAACGTCACAGGGAAACATGTGCAAAGAGAGAGGGAATGCAAGCATAGTCATGTTGAATAGATAAAATATATCACCACTAACTCTGTTCCAAATAAATAAAGATATTGGGCAGTGATTCTCAACCACATTTCGCCCACTAAATCATTTAAGTAAATTTATAAATTACACCTTTAAAAAATAGATTTTACCCAACCCACAGTTCTTTTGCGATTAACATTTTCTTCTGTGTCCGAAGAAGTGACACTAGCCCCTTGTGTAACTAGATTTACCAGCCCAAGTGTCACTCCAATTTCCCACCAAATAAATCGCTGCGTAAACTGTAACAGCTGTAAGCGTGCCCTTTGCCCCCTAATATTGAATCTGTGAAATATCTGTTAACCCCGTCCCCAAAAGTGTGTTTTCAGAATTTTGTTAAAACACCACAAAAGAAGAAATAAAGGGCAAAGGTTAGAACAGTCTGTCCAGCTGGCAGAGTGGGGGGAGGAGAGGGTGGGATTGGTGTTATCTGGATGGCCTAGTGTAACTCCTCCCTATCCCAAATCTGGCAAGCTCAGGAAGTAAATGTAATTGGCCCAGGGTCCGGTGAGGTACAATCACACTGCTGTTTCCTGGGCGGAGATCACTGAGCTGGGGGCTCCAGAAGCAGGTGATCCGCTCGCCTGAACCGAGTCCATCGGTACCGCCCCCGACTCCCCTGCCGACCCCTCGCTCTGGCACACAGGTCTGTCCACCGGTTTCTCAAGGCCTGACTGGGCCTTGGAGGTTCTGGGGGCGGGGTCTGGGCATGTGGGAGGAGCCTCAGCAGGCAGTGGGGGCGGAGCGTCCCCATCTGTCGCTTTGAATTCCATCGGCCCCTCCCCACTTGGCTCTGATTGGTCAAGGGACAGCATCAGAAATGCTGGAAGCACCAGGTCCTCCTTTCGAAGCAGCCCTCGCTGGTCCTCCACGCGGAAACTCTGCGTCCTGGAGATGAGATCTATCAACCCTTACCGGGAGGGGAGAGGGAGAGGGGGGAGGGTGAGCGCTTTCAAAGACCATTTTTATGCTTCACTGAAGAACAACACGACAGCCATTTAAAAACACACTCCATGCTACATGCTAGCCTTGAGATGACAATGAATATAAGGAAATGAACAAAGGGGCGAATTAGATCTTCTAGCCTTGGTCACTAACCCATATTCATTGTCATCACATGAAGGGTTAGCATGTAGCGTGGAGTGTCCCTTCCAGTCTAAATATAAGACTAAAATTCTTTTTGAGACCATCTGTTTTTTTTTTTTTTTTTGGTTTTTACAGTGTACTGTCTGGTGTCTTTACACAAGAGTCTCACTGTTGGCAGAGGTGTCTTTCAAAATGATTGAATGTGAAAAATGTCCATCTTCAGAAATAGAATGCGAAATACTACAATTGGAACGGGCCCAATATACATTTTTTTTTCTAATTAATCTCAAGTATGACAGCAGCTAACACATTAACCAAACAAGCCTTATCTGGCTGCAGATCAATGATAATTACCGGCACTATTAACATTACAGGATTTATGGCAACAATCTAAGCTCAATTACATTGAAGCCATTTTTTTGTTGTGCAAAAAGCATTGCAAAGGAGTAACAGAGTTTTCAATAATCATCAGCTCATCCAATCCAAGAAAAATCATCATCATCGATCACGTGGAAATAGACCCAGATTCTGGGTATTTGAAATGAAATCCTGCCTCTCTCCCCCCGTCCTGCTCCTCATCGGCGCATGGACTTCTGTCTCATCCTCTTATTGGAAGGGACAGCCATCGCTGCGATGATCTCAATCCCACAATGCAAAGCGGGATGTTCATTGCCCCCCGAGGCATCAGATCAAACTGAATTTAGAGGACGGACCGAAAGGTTAGCCCACAATTACACGGAGTCCTTGTGGGGATAGATGAATCGTTTATCGTCGACTGCGTTAGTCTGCTTTGATTAGCAAAATGCCGGTATGAGAACGAGGGACTGTTTAGGAGAGATGCTCATTTATGTAAGAATCCAATCGAGAGTGCATGAACATCACACTGACAGCCACAGCCGCACAGACCTACAGGTTTATAATCCAGAGCAAGCATTTCATAATCCTGATTCAGGAGGTTAAAATCCTCCCCGGTGTTTTGCTGTAACCATGGAGATGTTTTTATGAGAGCAATTCTTCAGCCAAGATGCAGAACTAATTTGCATTAGCAGACCATTCATGGCTGGAAGTAAAACACGGCAGGACTTTGACTATCAGATGCCTGGAGCTCCTGCCTCAGTTCAGACCAGTGTTTCTCCTTGAGCTGGAGAATCCAGGTTCGAATAGTAAAACGCCACTCCAGTAATTTGTTCCCATCTTCACTTGGCCCAATTCCTCAGTCAGAGGGAAAGACCAAACCATTGGAGTTTGTGTTTAGAACAGAAACGGGGCGCGACCCTCACCGCCAGCCCCTCCTCTCTCTTCATAAACCTACCGTCAATATCACACGCCCTCCGGATCGCTGGGTCCTTGGACTTGGATCCGGTTCGGTTTCTGATCGCCGCCGTGGGGAGGGGCTTCTCTGCCCCATCTGCATTTCCCATTCCCTCCTGGGCAGGGTTAAAAATAAACAGTCACCATGGATATGGGAGAGATGATTGACAGGAGCCAAGTGGCAACAAGATAGTCAAAGCCAGTTACATTTTTAAAAAATTTTGTCTGGTGATGCCTATTTGCAGGTCATTGTGTAAAATATTTACTGGGCAAATATAAAACGGTGTTATACCAGGGTTTATTAATTCATTAGCTTGTTTGTCTATCGACCAATATGAATGACCAGTGCCCATAAAAGAACCACAGTTAGCACAGGAGGCTAATTTTTATCTTTACACCTTTGCTTAAAAGCTTTAGATGTGGGAAGAAGCCAATGTAGCCAGAGGAGACCCACAGGAACATGGGTATAACACGCAAACACGGGTATAACACACCAACACCACACAGGCACAATCCACTACCTGTTGGGGTCTCAAAAATCGATGTACGCTTTTCCTTTTCTACCCGATAATGTATTGTAAAATTAGTGCTTTCGGTCGTCTTCACTGTCTACACATCTGACTCCCAGGCAAAGGGAAACATGCAGTTTTGGAGCTCAAGGATCTGGGTTATGGTGATCCGTGTATCAATGATTACAAAAAACTTTTATTGCAATAGCACTACGTATTGAAGACAAATTACACAGCTGGTTTCATATTTAAATCTGAAATAAACATGGTCATCGAAAGCTCCAGCTGCAAGAAGCAGGTATTCTCGTAGTGAACACAGACAGCCTGTAAAATATAGCATTAGCTTTTCTTTCATTGCTGTGACCCCAAACCTCACCTGAGATGCTGAGGCCTGGGACATGACTTTTGGAGTGTCAGCCTGCTTTTTACCTGTGAAATAAAACAAGAGCATCCTTTATTCAGCCAATCAAATCACACCCGCAGCTATAGGAAATGACCCATCTGAATCTTCTAAATCCAATTGCTCCTTGTGTTCAGCAGAAGAAAGAATGTCCCACTTCGGTAGCGTGGCGATAATCTAATATAATCCATCAAACTGGGAGATCAGCTTGTTGCAGATTTGATTGTTTCCCCTTTAAAAATCAAATTTTGCGAAAAGAACACATCAAATGACGATAACAGGGTAGTGTTCCAACAATCATTAGGCGAGCCGCGATAAGAATAGCTTGTGTTCGCAATCAGCGTCCTCCGTTAGTCACGATACATTAACAGCCAAGTGGAGAGGAGCAGCTCTCAATCAGCGCTAAAGAGCAGGACTAACACGGCCACATCTTCACACGCAGTTCTTCCTGGCACAGTTAACCCCTTAAACTTTCCACCAAAGTTTTCACTTAAGGAGGTTCAAAGTCAGAATTTTTTTTTCCCATATTGTAGGACAGGCTCATCCATTCAGTATCTGCTGGTTGCAGCTCTTCACTGAAGCTACATCACACTCATACGGAGAGAAATATTCAAACCCAGGATGCCATGTTTTTACGGCCACAGCATTATATCAGAGAATACTTAAATTGTGCATGTCATTTTATACACATTTCCCTGTAATCAGGACAAATCTGGGATTGTAGGAAACCTAAATTAGACCTTAGGTTCCTCTGGATTGATCACAGCAGCTGTATTTGACTGACCTATATATGGTCCATAATTTTTATGTTGTTAAACTACATGCAGTCGTTCTGTTCCCATTTACTGATCAACCATCTTCATCATCATTATCTAAGCAGGAACTATAGGAAAAAACAGACAGTGTTCTGTGTGGCCTCAGTGTCACAGAGACCTACAGACTTCATTCCCAAAGTGAAGTGCATCTGACAGGCAAAGCCAACCTTGTGACTATTCTTACTTATTAAAAATAAAAAATGTCATGAGAGCACCTGTCTTATGGAAAGCAAAAAATTTAAACACATAAACCATTTTTTTCTTAAATATGATAACTCATTGTACCCGAATTCATATAACAAAGTTTGATACCATAGATTTTGTACTGATCTTGATGCTGACCTCGTTCAATGCAGCATATTGTCACTTTCCTCCGTGCACCCCATGCTCAAGCCATTTTAGTTTGTCCACCGTAAATTGGTCTTCTAATGCCCCCCAGTTGCCAACCAACTCCACACCACAAACTAAATCACAGAAAACTTTTAAAAAAAGTTTTTTCTGTTAAAACATTAATTTAAAGGGGACCTATTATGCTGATCCTTCTTTTAATACATATTAGTAACATTATAATGTTAGTTGTCCATACTCAACCCCTGACAAGTTTTTAAACATAAGATACAGGGTTTTTGCCGTAATCCAAGAACGTGATTTCGTGAGCCTGATTTCCTCTCTGAACAGCCCCTCTCCAGATCTTCGCGAGATCTGGGTAAAACCTGAGGTCAGGTTGTGCAGTCTAATTAGTACAGACCTAGCCAGAGCCAATCACGGCGCTGGACCTGCCCACACCGGAAACTATTCTAGCAGGCTAACAAAGGCAGACCATACTATGCCTTAGTAGCGTCAACACTTTTAGAAATACAAAATAAGAACTGCAGATCATTTGAGGTGCAGTTTTATCACTATCTCTCCCAAAACTGCTTGAATGTTTACTTTTGGATGCGAAGAAAAGCAGTTATTTCTGTCCCAAGAGAGGATGCCACCAGAAATCAGTGGGTAGCTTTTTTTGTTTGCAGGCAGCAAACATCCACGGCCAAAGGGAACGTTAGCTTCTTGTGCTCAGTATTTCACCGAAGACAGCTTTATAAATAAAGGATATTTCGACACAGGATAAGCGTTTCAGCTGCTTCTCAAACCTGAAGCAGTTGCATTGATCAAGCACTCGGAGCCACAAGCTGTAAGTAACGATATAATGGCAAATAATGCAAGTGAAGCTAACATGTTATGGGTGGCTAGCAGGAACGCTAGCGATAGTTAGCACTAACAACTGGCTTCAAACGCAGGCTTTGTAAAATATCTGAAGATAAAGCCTGTATTGGTCGCGACTGTCCGTGACTCACAGACACAGAAGCTGTAAGTTGCTTTTACTGCATAAGCCAACCTGACGTGATAGCTAGTTGATTGTGGCTGTAGCACAGCAGCTAACATAGCCAAGTTACTGTTGCTAATGTTTGTGTCCTAAATATGCAACAGTGATATCAGGGGAAATTCTACAGAAGGTGTGTGAACATAAACCTCATTTGAAGCCAACTTTTAATACTTGTTTGTAATTTGGATGCTTGGTACAACTGTTCACAGTAACAGAACTTGCTGTCTGTAAAACCTGTATTGCAAGGGTTTGTCTCTGTGGTTATGACCGCTCATTTACCAGCTACTGCATGTAAGTTGCGTGCTGCTGTGCTAATTAAAAATGCTCCTGGTTAACTTATATGCAGTAATTCTAATCAGTATGCTTGTGTTACTTCGATAAGCATCAATGTGGCAGTTTCATCATAACCTTGCCTGATTGTAGCCACTACAGTTGAAGCTAACCGGAGAGGTGCTGTATGTGTCTGCCGAGTTGGGCTGCAGTTAGACCAGACGTAGGTTTTGCAGAGCTTGGGGTGCATTTTTGGGTGCTTGTGAAACGATCGCTTTACTTATCCATGACCGGGGTCAGCCTGATACATCTCAAATGTCTGGGCAAGCTCTCTGATGCTACTGGTGAAAGCAATAGGGAAGCGCACAGGCTATAACATGTCCGCTCTCACAAACGAATTCTCTGCATTGCCATCGATTGAATATTAAATTCTTTCCTGTAAAATTGATTGATTTGCTAGCTCCACATAAGCAACGGTTCACGCAAACAGAACTTATGGTCGGTAAAACCTGTATTATGTTCATGACATAACCAGAGCTCTATCTGGCTCTCGCACACTATCCACAATGTACTCATTTTCCGCGAGGAAAAGCTGGTCATTCTGAAGCAATAAGTAAATCATTACCATGGGCAATTTCCAAAAAGGCTGTTTAGCCTGGAGCTTTGGCCCCTCTGTCATATACCAGCGCAGAAGCTGTTCATTTCTCCATGCTAACACACCACAGCCATGCACACAAACCAGCAGGTCCTAATACACACCGAAGCAGTTCATAAGCTGTTGGTCCACTTGTGGCTGCTCCTCACTGTCCATGTTTCCCTCTAAATTCAGACTCATTGGATTTCTACAGTCTCCAGTCTACAGTTGGGCATGTCAACCCGTTCTACAGATGTGTCTATAAGGAGTGGATTTTAGCTTTCCCTGCATCCTAGCTATAGAGTAGAAAAACCTATGCACTCACCACTGTTGCCGTAGCAAACTGTAGCCAATAGCAAATTCGTATTTGAGCCGCCAGACTTTCGCACTGTGTCCTCCACTTTTGCCACTGCATTTATTAGAACAAGTTAATTTTATTAGATCTATACACATGTACCGTGTTAGATTTGCCCGCCGCTTCCTTGTCAGATGGCAGCCGTGTCTCACGTTTCGCTCTAGGGAGGAGGACCTGGAAAACTACGTTCTGCAGCCTCGTTCTGCCCAAGTACACCCTCCACAGAGCTGGCCAGTCAGAAGAAAGTGGGAACACGGGGAGTGGGGGCCATAGCGGAAGAGCCACCCCAACGAGGCATTTCAAGTAGAGACTACAATGGACTACAGATGGGGTTTTTTGAGGATGGCAGTATGAGGTAAACAAGGACCCCGTTTTGGACTTTGAACGATCAGGAGTACTCTAGGGGTCCAAGATCAAAATATAAATTTGGAAATATAGCAAAATAGGTCTCCTTTAAGCAGTTAGGCTGATTGTACTGCCAGTCATTTGAGTGTTAACAAGTCATGCAGGCTCTTATAGTAAAACTCATTTTTAAATAAGACATCAATACAGCAAATTAAGGCGTGTTTTGATTAATCAAGCTCTCTATCAATTGAGTCCATCTCCACTACTGACTGACACAATCGCATCATTTTGCCATTGAAAACGCATATTCTAAAATGGAGGCCTTATACATGGGGTTAAGCAGGACTTCTAAAATGGCTGTATATAACAGAATTTCCTCTCTCTCTCCGCACAGAGCATGCTCTCTCACACACAGAAACACATACACACACACTCACACACACCCATGCACGCACAAACACACACACACACAGACTCATACAGGCACACTCTCCAGGGAAATGCTGTTTTCAGACTGAGCCTCTGACTCTTACAGAACAGAGATTTTTAAGTTGATTTTCTTTCCAACTTCAATCTCCCTTGCTACCCACGTCAGGACCTGACCCGGCACAATTACCACCCTATTTCCCCAACAGATGGGACGGTACAGAAAATGCAAGTTTGGGAAAAAAAAAAAAAAACAGGGATTTGTACATCATCTTTCACCTATATTACATTGTAAATAGTACTACTTTAAATATTTCATGTTCTATCCTATCAACTGGATTGTTTTTTTGGAAATGCACATTCTTGCTGAGTTTGATTCATGAGTCACATTCGATATCTCCCCAGCTTTATGCAGAGACGAGGTCGTACATCAACTCAAAGCCACATGAACTTGTGCAAACCATACAGATCCATTTACTGCTGGGAGCATGGCCGCTGAATTTCAGAGGAGGAAAAAAAAATCTTTTATAAAGTTGATTTCATGCGATACATCATTCAGTTGGACCACAGTTCAGCTGCAAACAGGTGAATAAACAAGGACGAGGCGTTGCGTGCTCACCTTTTGCGAGGTCCAGGAAAAGCCTCTTATTGGCCAGAGAGAAGACGGTCATGTTTAGGTTCAGGGGCTCCTTGTTATCGCTCTGGAGTGAAGGGGGAAAATGGAGAGCCAGGATATATGTTGACAAAAATACATTAACACTGCACAAGAAGGCCAAACAATTTAGCCTCGGCACAGTCAGGAATGTCAGCTTTTAAATGGGATTTTCAGCATTGCACCTTTTCCATCTCTGAATCCCTGCCCTTTCTATACAGAACAAGATTTTCACTCATTCTGACATACCAGAGAGGAAACTGTGTGGTGTTCTGAGAAAGGAAGGGTGATTGGAAGGAAGATTGAGTGGAAGGTTTTTTAACGACCCGCAAACACGACGCACAGATTCTACAGGTAAAAAAACAGCCGCAGTGCCAAATCACAAATATAAAACCGCTCAGACAGGAGAGAGCTCCACAGATCAGCAAATACAGTTGAGGGCAAAATTATTAGCCCCCCTACAAAAATGTCATGATTTTAAAAGCTTTTCCCAAGCGCTTTAAAACAGAGCAACACTTTTATTAAAGCTTTTTTAGACGTTCCTGTTTTATTTTGGATGCTTACATTATTTTAGTTTGCACACAGAAATGAAAATATTCCACAAAAAACGAAATACCAGGGTCAACATTATTCGCCCCCTGGATCCTAATAGTCAAGTGTGTATCCTTTTTGATAGATAACAGCCTGCAGTCGTTTGCTGTAGTTTTCAACAAGTCTCTGACACTTCTTTTGAGGAATCCCAGCCCATTCTTCTTTGGCGAATCTCTCAAGCTCCTGCAGATTTGATGGCCCTCTAGCATGGATGTTCTTCTTTAGGTCACCCCACATATTTTCATGGGATTTAAGTCAGGGCTTTGTGCTGACCACTCAATTACATTCACTTTGGTCTTCTGGAGATAGTTCTTCACTGAGAGACGTATGTTTTGGATCGTTGTCATGCTGGAAGATGAAGCAACGACCCAGACCCAGTTTTACAGCTGACTCCTTAAGGTTTTCGTTCAAATTCTCCACGTATCTTCCTTTGTTCATGATTCCTTCCACCTTGACAAGATTTCCAGTTCCAGATGCACTGAAGCATCGCTTCAGCATAATACTCCCACCACCGTGTTTCACTGTGGGGACGGTGTTCTTTGGGTTATATGCCTCTCCCTTTTTTCTCCGAACATAAGCAGTGTCTCAATGGCCAAAGAGCTTCCAGCATGCGTAATCTTTCTCCAGGTTGTCCTGAGCATACTTAAGTCTGGCTTGAAGTTGTCTCTTCTTCGAAAGTGGAGTTTTTCTTGGTTTGCCAGTCCATTCCTGTGCAGAGCTCTGGTGATTGTCTTCTTAGAGGCTATGATTATTGACATGGCCAAGTCATTAACCAGTGTTTTGGCATTTGTTCTGGGGTCTTTAGACACATCTCTCACTAGTTTTCTTTCCAGGGCCTGTGAAATCTTTCGATTCCTACCTCTGCCAGGCTTGTTCTGTACTCTGTGGCTGACTTTGAATTTCTGGATTATACTTCTCACTCCAGGTCTTGACACTTGGAAATGCTTGGATAGCTTTGCATCTCATTCTCCTGCTTTGTGTGCATCAATCATTCTTTTTCTCAAGTCCAAACTGATTTCTTTAGTTTTCGGCTTGGTGCTTTCTCAACTGACAACTCAATGGCCACGTTTACATGGGTAGATTTCCTCAATCTGATTGAAATCGATCGGAATAAGTGAAGCTGATTTGATCTGTATTCATGAAGTTTAAGTAAAGAGATCCACGTTCAATCCGCGTTGACATGGCCCCGGCTGAATCCGATTGTATTGTGTTTTTTTACCTGCGCATTACGTCACTCTGCGTACGTCACTTCACTTACGAGCCTCTTACGTACTAGGAGCGCATGCGCGGACCGAACAATCCTCTTTATCAACACAATCCGCTCCACTCAGTCGTTTACATGGAGCATGGAGCGGATTATCAATCGGCTCTTACAATCCGATCCAAAATACAATCGGATCTGGGTGAATCAGATTGGCTAAGGTGTTTATATGAGACATTTTGAATTTGGTTGACCTTTCAATCTGATTGTAAATAGGATTGTTGGACCCATGTAAACGGGGCCAATGACCCATACCGAGGCTTTTATACCATGTTTTAACTTAATTGTTGAGTGATGTCACCTGATTCACCTGATCACCTTTAAGCACATCACCTGTGAAGTTAAAGCACATCATTGCACAAAAGTGGTTTGTGCAATGATTTATAAATGGTCATTCCTTAAAGGGGGCTAATAATAATGTCCCTGGTCATTTTAGTTTTTTCTTAAATAATTCTGTTTTGGTGTGTAAATATAAATAATTTGTGCCCTCCAAAGAAAACCAATATTTTCAGAAATGCTGTTTTTAAAATTCTTTGCTCTGTTAAAAAAGTACTTGGAAAAATCTTGAAGAAACTTCAAATTTCATCGGGGGGCTAATAATTATGTCCTCGACTGTAAGAGCAGACATTACTCTACCATCCCTTCAGTTTGAAGAACGGGAAGGAGACCGTTTTTTCTGTCTGAATTTTGTGAATCGGTCACATTAAAACCAAAGCTGGCTCAGGCGATAATGCAGTTTGAACTCAATTCTCTTTTGCATCACTGTCGCAAAGATTCTCTGCGATGGCGTCTGTATAAAAGGTTTGATAAATCCATGTATCATACCAAGAATAAATGGTTTGGATCCCAGCATGAAATGATCAAGAGATACAACCACACCCAGAACAATTTTCCAATCTACTCCAGGGCGTACACACCTATGGGCCATTTAGGGTCTCCAATTAACCTGAAATGTGAATCTTTTAGTCTGGGAGGAAACCAGAGTCACTGAACTCCCATTCCTTTCGCTGTGAGGTAACAGTGCTGCCCACCGCACCACTGCGCTGCGCATTTCCTCCCCAGGCCCCGCCCATTTCCCCTCTCACCAAGGTAACGATGACATCCTGAGGTCGAAGGTCGTGTTTCTGCAGCACGAAGCAGAGCGCCTGCTCCAGCGTCTTACTGGATTTCACCATGATGCCCATCACCTTCCCTGAGAACAGCAGCTCCAGCCTGCAGGTCAGAGGACGAGGAGGTGTGGAGCTTTAGTGTTAGTGCAGTCAGGCACAGGAGTCAGGCAGGTCACATGCCCCCTTCTGTCCAATCATTCTTCGCATATCTTCAACATATCCCACCCAATCACAGAGCTCCAATAAACAAAGCAGCATTCATTCATCTCTCCAGCTCTGGCCTCCGAAACATCTGCGTCTCCTCTCCCACACCTCCCCAGCCTCCTCCTTCAGCAATAACACTGCTCAGTGTAAGCTGCATCTGTTCATATTGTGTTCATTAACCCTTTCAGCGCCGTGGGCGAATACAGTCACCCAATGATGTAAGGTGTCAAAGTCAGATGCTGTTGAAAACCTGTCACCTCCTGCAGGGGAGCTCTTTTAAACAAATTGGCACATGATAGGTGTTCAACAGCTCAGGATAAATACATTTTTCATTCCTCGAAAAAGTATTCGGCGCTCAAAGGGTTAATTTAATCGTCCCATATCTCAGGCTCTGCTGGGGGGTTCGTGATTACAGGTACTGTGTCGTGTTTGCTCAGATTGTTCCAGAGCATCACTCGAGCGGAGTCACCGCCAAACTCAAATGCAGGCCGTCCCGAAATAAATGGTAAAATTTGACAAAGGTTGTCCTGCCTGAGCTATTAGAATTTGGACAGTGCTGAACAACATTCTCGTAAAAAAGCCAGTAAAATCCTGTGTGTTCTGAGATACTCAAGGCTAATGCTCTTTCAAACAACAATGTTTCATCGTAGAGTACTCTCACAACTGTAGCATGGCATCCATGGGATTTGGGCGAAACAACACCAGATTTGGCGAAGGACTTTAAGAGCTGTGTGTCCTGCACTTGTTCACACCATGTGATCCACACGCATATTTATGTCCGCGCTGTGTGACCTGCAATGAATCACGGCCTTTTAAAACTACCTCTGTCCAAGTACTTATGCAGCCCAAACACACTCATATCCAGCAGGAGAATGTCACCTGTTCAAGCTAACCGGAAGAGTGAAAAACATTCTATACAAGTATTTTCGCCTCTCATTCAGAATTATAATATTATTCCAGCTGCATTTTACCAAATGAAACCTCAATTTCAAGTGAGGGGAGACCTTTATTTCTTAAAGCCAGAGAAACAATAACTTTGCGCAAAAAAAGTATTTGTCACACACAGAGTAACTCAGAACTAAATATTGTAATTATTTCTCAGTCTGGTTATAGACCGGTGCTTATTGCAGAGTCTGAGAGTAATTAGCAGAGCAGGAGGAGGAGGGTCATCAGGGTCAGAGGTCGTTCATGAGGAGGCTTAACAGCACGCGCTCTGGCCCTCAGACTCACGTAAAGGTGACTCTCAGCTCCAGGGTGACCTGCTGGTCCCTCAGCACAGCACTGTCCTGATCCAGAGAGACAGGCTGCTGGGGCGAGACCTGCACAGAGAGACAGATGTTTTCATATATCTGCGGGGACCAAAAATATGCCTGATGGAGAATTAAAGACCCCACAAGTATAGTAAAGTCTTGAAAAAATAGCACTGTGGGGACATTTTAAAGTTCCCTACGAGGAAAAGGCTTTATTCAGGACCAAGGACTGGGTTTAGGTCTAAGGTTACTATTGGGCTTCTGGCTAGTGCTAGGTCTAGTTTCAATGTTAGTTGTTAAAATTAAGCTCAAGTTTAAGATGAAGGGTTGAATATTGGGCTCTTCTAAGGGAGAGTTCAGGTTACACATGTGCCTGTGTTTGTTTGTTTGTTTGTGTGCAAGAGATTGTTTGTGCATGTCACACACTGATAATTCCATGCAGTTACACATGTGCATTAACACCGGTACATTACCACAGGGGCAGTAACACTGATGCAATAACAGCGGCATAGTAATACTGGCACAGTAACATCGGTCCATTAACATTGGCACAGTAACACCAGTAGATTAACACTGGCACAGTAACACTGGTCCATGAACACTGGCACAGTAATACCGGTACATTGACACTGGCACAGTAACATCGGTCCATGGAGACTGGCACAGTAACTCCCATACATTAACACTGTCACAGTAACATTCGTACAATTACACTGGCACAATAACACAGTACATTAACATTGGCACAGTAACACCAGCACATTAACACTGGCACACAAACACCGGTACATTGGCACAATAACATTGATACATTAACACTGGCACAGCAACAACAGTACATTAGCACTGGCATACTAACACCAGTACATTGACACTGGCACAGTAACATTGGTCCATGAACACTGGCACAGTAACACTGGTACAGTAACACCAGTACATTAACACTGACACACTAACACCAGTACATTGACACTGGCACAATAAAATCAGTCCATGAACACTGGCACAGTAACACAAATCAATTAATACTGGCACAGTAATACCAGTCCATGAACACTGGCACAGTGACGCCAGTACATTAGCACTGGCACAGTAACACCAATCCATTAACACTGGCACAGTAACATCAGTCCATTAACACTAGCACAGTAATGCCAATCCATTAACACTGTCATAATAATACCGGTCCATGACCACTGGCACAGTAACACTAGTACATTAACACTGGCACAGTATCACCAATCCATTAACACTGGCACAGTAACATCAGTCCATTAACACTGGCACAGTAACATCAGTCCATTAACACTGGCAGTTACACCAGTACATTTACACTGGCACAGTATCACTAACACCGCAATGGCAGCAGGGCCTCACCTTGTCCTTGCTCTGCAGGTAGATGAAGACGTCACTGAGAGAGAAGCCCCTCTTCTCACACAGCCCCGCCAGCATGTCCCGGATGGACAGACCCGAACGGGCCGGGGTCAGGGAGGCCGCCCCGTCTGGCAGGAACACACAGCAGTACCCCTCAGCCCGACCCACAACAGAACGGTCCAGCTCGCCCAGCCCAGGGCTACTGCGGCCATTCTGCAGAGAGAGGGGGCGGGAGAGAGGGGCGGTGAGAGGGAGGGAGAGGGAGGGAGAGAGGGAAGGAGAATGAGAGAAATGTAAGAGGAGGATGGGAGTGGGGAGGGGGGAGAGATTAAGAGGAAGCAGATATAAAAGGATGAGATGGAGGGAGAGAGGAGAGGTCAGGGGAAGGAGGAAAGAGAGAGGGTAAGAAGAGGAGGATTACAGTGAGATCAGGCATGATGGAGGGATGAGGAAGATGGGAAGTACAGTGAAATGGAAGAGCAGTAAACAGGGGGAGAGTGAAAGAGGGAGGAGAGAGGGACAGGTCTGAATTATAGCAGAGAAACGGGAGTATTTATGACAGCTGATCTGGGTAATGTTCAGTACACAGGATCTCAGCCCCAGTCAGTGGACTGTGTGTCCCTGTAGCCTCAGGGAGTACAGCAGTGTGCGCACACACACACACACACACACACACACACACTCACACACTCACCTCTCCTTTGGTGCTGAGGTAGCCAAGCTCCAGGCTCTGTGTTGATTTGACGGAGCACTGAGACTCTTTACGGGCGACTCTCACACGATGATCCTGCAACTCAGCTGGAGGACAGGAAGATCAAGACAAGTAGAGACACTCAACATTAACACACTCTCAGAGAACGGCTAAGAGACTACAGAACACAAACACACACTCTCAATATGGCCAAAAGACTACACAACACTATCACACACGCGCAGAGAACGGCTAAGAGACTACACAAGAACACACACTCTCAGTTCGGCCAAGAGACTATAGAACACTAACACACACTCTCAGAAGGGATAAGAGACTACAAAATGCTAACACACCCTCAGAGAACGGCAAAGAGATTACACAGCATTAACACACTCTAATGCCACTGTGCAATTTTTTCAATCGCGGTAATAAGCTGCTGTTCATACTGTACGAGTGAATCGCAGGGGTTTAAACTTTGCAGCTCACGATTCCTGTTCTCACACTATACGGTCCGATGGTTTGGTGCGATGTGATTGCTCACACTACACCACGTCGGACACGGTCGGACTGTAATGTCCGGAATTGAAGAAGAAGAAAATAAGTAGAAGACGACGAAGCCGGAAACCGTATCAATGTTTGCGCATGCGCAGCTTGACAGATTGGGGTAAATCGGCTCGTGCATCTGCTTCAACAGTGCGAGAGCCTCACGTAGGGCGACCAGGATTTCAAACAAGTTTGATTTTCTCCCGATCGATCGGGAGGTGGTCGGGAGGTGTTAATCGCTTTTCGTTACCCCATATACACTACACGATGACAGACGCAAGATTGAGCCAAAATTCGGCCCGACTTCCAAAAAAGTCGCACGACTGAAAAATCGTGGCAAAAAGGGCCAGAAATCGCACAGTGTATGCTCGGCTTAAGAAGGGCTAAGAGACTACACAACGCTAACAGACACTGTCAGAATGGCTAAGAGACTACACAACACTAACAGACACTGTCAGAATGGCTAAGAGACTACACAACACTAACACACACTCTGAGTATGGTCAAGAGACTACACAACACTAACACACATTCTCAGAAGGGCTAAGAGACTACACAACAAGAACACACACTCTCAGTACGGCCAAGAGACTATACAACACTAACACACACTCTCAGAGAATGGCTAAGAGACTACACAATGCTTACATGCACTCTCCGAACAGCAGAGACTACACCATACTAAAACGGCTAAAAGATTACACAGCGCTGAGGCACACTCTCAGAGAATGGCTAAGAGACTATACGACGCAAACAAACACTCTCAGTGAATGGCTAAGACACTAGACCATGCAAACACACACTCTCTGAGAACGGCAAAGAGACGATACAACGATAACACACTCTCAGAGAATGGCTTAGACACTACACAACGCTAATATTCTCAGAGAATAGATAAAAGACTACGCAACACTAACACACTCTCAGAGAATGGAAAAGAG
Source organism: Gymnothorax reevesii (assembly GCA_029721435.1). Taxonomy (NCBI): domain Eukaryota; kingdom Metazoa; phylum Chordata; class Actinopteri; order Anguilliformes; family Muraenidae; genus Gymnothorax; species Gymnothorax reevesii. The sequence goes on from CM056586.1 coordinate 46,980,354, forward strand.
ATTACACAATGCTAACACACTCTCAGAGAATGGAAAAGAGACAACACAACACTAACACACACTGATGGCAAAGAGACTGCACAACGCTAACAGCAGCAAGGCTGTTGTGGGAGTATCAGCTGCAATCAAATACCAACATCTGATTTCAGGGCTCAACTCCACATCACTTCAAGTCTGAGATCAGCAATGTCTAGAAACTGCAGATCTTCAGATTTGAGATCAGTTTCAGGGCCCAGAACAGTGAGATTTCAGGGGTCATATCAGCGTGATTCCAGGTTCATATCAGTGTGATTCCAAAGCTCAGAACAGTATGATTTCAGGGCTCATATCAGTTTGATTCGAGGGCTCATAACAGAGCAACTTCAAGGCTGAGATCTGGGAGTTATCAAGAATTAGATCATGGCTAATTAAGGATTTATATCACTGATTTAATGCCTAAGATATGCCTGATTTTATTTCTCAGGATCACTGTGATTTCAGGGCTAAAATCAAATTTCAGAAGTGATATCAGTCTTCTAATTTCAGCTATTCGGTATGATATCAGGGAACAGAAATTTCTCTTTCAGGATTCAATTCACTGTAATTTCAGGGTTGAGAAAATCATTCTAACTTCAGAAGTCATATCGAGGGGATTTGAAATTCACATCAGTTTTTGCACATGAATTTCAGCCCAGGCAGCGCACCCCACACGCTGCATTAGAGCCGCGATTCTGCAACATCCACAGCACTGACCGCCACTTACCAACCACATCATCTATGACGACATACCTCCCCATGATCCTCTCTTCTCCCGCCGCTTGTCATGTGACGCCCTGCCGTCGGGTGCTCCACTCCTGCGACTCATCCCTGCCTCGGCCTCCAGAGGGAGAGACCTGCCTGCCCCCGCCTTCTTCTTCTACAGAAATATACACAGCGCACCATGGACACAGATGCTTATATAGCAGCATCTTCCGCCCTATAGTCTCCCACACAAACAGATGGCTTCGGACGCCCTCCTCAACTCCGGGCAAACTTCCCTGGATTCCCCCCGACACCAGCAGCACATTAATTCACTTAGGGGTATATTTTCCCATTTGCGTGCAAGTCCTTTTTTACGCTATAGGAGTTAAGCGCTTTTGAGTTACGCATATTCTCCCCTTCTCGCTTCAATCACGCCCACAGCGCTTAACTTAAGAATGTAGGCGGCCTTATGAAAGAGGTGTGACTGATCCCAAAGAGAGGCAGACTCTGTACAAAGCTCATTGATTATGGCTATCAGGAAAACAAGGAAAATGGATCTTCTGATTAACCATGAAAATGCATGTGTGTTCCATGGAAAATGCAAACCAGACTTTAAATTTGAATATCGTGGGCCTGCTGATAAAACCTTGTATCTCCAAACAAAAACTTGTATGTCCACTATTCTTACATGCAGAATTAAAAATTTATTTAAAATGATATTTATCAATTTATATTATTTATTCTTTTTTTTTTAATTATATACATATATATATATATATATATATATATATATATATATATATATATATATATTTTTTTTTTTTTTTTTCCTGAGAAGTTTATCATTTTGAAGATGCAAGGTTTTATCAGCAGGCCGACAATATGCTGCTGTAATAGTAGGCCTATGTATGTCTGTGCCAATTACAAGAAGTAATGCAGGCATCTCTTTTTATCCCCTGCCGCGCGAGTAGTGCGAAGCAGAGGATATAGCATTGGGCTCCGTCCATCCATACTGACACATAAAATTGAGGCGGAGGGGGATATTGCCACGTTAGTGGCAAACACCTGTTTATTTCTTATTCTAGTCACCATGGCATTAAAGCTATGCAAACAAACACACTGCCGCGATAATGAAATAATAAATAAAGCATTTAGTGCGGAAAAATCTGCGGGGCACTGTAAAAGCCAGGCTCTCTGCACACCGGAGAAGTGTGGTGGGCAACCATCATCCCCGGTGCATTTCACTGCACTAAGGAGGAGGAGGCATCCACTCTTTCTGCAGTGGAAGTGCATAGAGAAGAACTTGGAGTGGATACAGATGAAGGAGGGTTACGTGAAATGGTCATTTTTATTTGCCTATATAGTATCACTGCAATAGATACTGAAAACAAGCTTAATTTGGTTTCAAATATTTATTGCATTTTTTGGCTTTTCAAGCAGTTGTGCAGTACATAGGCATCATGGGCCGAGCCAGGGAATTTGGCGCAGATGCTTAATATGCGGGTATCATGATCGCACATAACCTGAACATTAATGCTGTGCCCATGTCTACGGTCTCTGTACATATTCTTATTAGTAGAAGGGGTTCTGATTGCAACGTGAGTACAATTAATGGCTCCCACAACACTGGGGAACCTGGCTACCCGATAGAACCCCCCCGGTGTTTCGGGGAGCTTTATTAAGTGGCTGATGTGGTGCAGCATAGCGTCAACCAACTGTGTCAGACACCTTGACACAGAGGCCTGTGATATGTGCATGACATCATCAGCCACTGTCTGGAACGACCCAGATGCCAGGACCGACAGCGCAGTTGTGAACTTGATGACCACCGGGTTGTTTGTAATGCGTTTGTAATTGAACTAATTGGAGAAGAGGCTGTTGTGTAATATCATATGATGATTTCGTTTGATAATTTGTGGTAATGGTAATGAGAAATGTAGTTTAGAAATAAGGATGAACAATCGAATATTGAATGTCTCAACCTTTACCATGTTAAATAAAATAAAATTCATGTTAAAATTCTACCTGTAACCGACATCAAACGCAATATTCCATTTCGCCTTAGGTTGGCGCTTGACCTTAATACAGCCCTCAAAAGCGCTTAACAAAAAAAGCGCGTAAGCCAGGGGGAGAATACGCGTAAGTGTTTTTTGCCTGAGAAACGCCCGGAAACGCCCCGATTTTGGCCTTGCTCCGCCCCAAGTGCGTAACTGCCTTCGGGGCGCGTAATGCACAGACTTAAGTCGAGGGGAGAATACGCGTGGGCTGGAAGGCGCGTAGCTACGCGCTTATTTCGACTTACGCGCATGGAAGAATAGACCCCATAGTGATTATCTAACTAAATTTATCTGGATCTCAAGTAAGGAATGAATCATTTTTAAACAGCTGCTGGCCAGGGTTCAGTTGAACATAAACAGAAATCATCATGGATATGCAAGTGAATGCAAGGCAGCACAATAACATTATTATCATTATTATTATTGCAATTACAGATAGTCATTTACAGGATCCAACCAAGATGATCCAATTATGAATTTTGAAGCGGTGAAGACACAAATTTTCTAAACAAAAATTTTTTCAGTTTATGTATTTCTTGCCTTGAAAGTTTGATGATGACCTGGATGGTGGTGGCTGACCTGTTTGTGCCAGCACTTTTTCCTTACAGACATCATGAGGACGTTTGACCGAGACACAGCATGCAGATCTACAACCCCAATTCCAAAATAGTTGGGGCAAAGTGTAAATTGTGAATAAATATAAATGCAATGACTTTCAAATCACACCAGCCAGCATTTTTTGTTCACAATAGAACAGAGATTACGTACATAGCAAATGTTGAAAATGAGAAATTTTACAATTTTATCCACAAAATTAGCTCAATTCAAATTTGATGGCTGCTACAGGTCTCAAAAAAGTTGGGACACAGGCCTGTTTACCATAGTGCAACATCCACTCCACTCTTTTTGACACAGGGTGGAGGTGTCTGGGCACTGAGGAGACAAGTTTCTTGAGTTTAGTCATTGGAATTTGATCCCACTCTTGTTTAATACAGGCTTCCAGCGGGTGTAGAGTTTTGGGTCTCCTTTGACAGACTTTTCTTTTAATTGTGCGCCAAATGTTCTCAATCGGTGAAAGATCAGGACTGCAGGCAGACCAGTTCAGCACAAGGACTCTTCTACTAACAAGCCATGCTGTTGTAATAGCTGCAGTATGAGGTTTTGCATTTTCATGCTGAAATACACAAGGCCTTCCCTGTAATAGATGTCATCTGGAGTGGAACATATGTTGCTCTAAAACCTTTATATACCTTTCAGCATTCATGGTTCTTTTTAAAACATGCAAGTGTCCCACACCATATGCACTAATGCATCCCCATACCATCAGAGATGCTGGTTTTTGAACTGAACGCTGATAACAGGAGGGGTGGTCTTTCTCCTCTTTAGCCTGGAGGACACAACGCCCATGATTTACAACAAGAATGTCAAATTTGGACTCTGCTGACCACAGGACACTTTGCCACTTTGCAACAGCCCATTTTAAATGAGCCTTGGCCCACAGAACATGGCGGCGCTTCTGGATCGTGCTCAACAATGGCTTCCTTTTTGTATGACAGAGTTTAAGGTGGCATCTGTAGATGGCACGGCGGACTGTGTTTACAGACAGTGGTTTCTTGAAGTATTCTTGGGCCCATTTAGTAATGTCAATGACAGAATCATTCCGGTGAGTGATGCAGTGGCATCTGAGGGCCCGAAGATCACGGGCATCCAGTAATGGTCTCTGGCCTTGTCCCTTACGCACAGGGATTTTTCCAGTTTCTCTGAATCTTTTGATGACGTTATGCACAGTTGATGATCAGACCTTCAAAGCCTTTGCAATTTGACGTGAGGAAAATAGTTTTTAAAGTATTTCACAATTTTTTTACGCAAGCCTTCACAGGTTAGACAGCCTCTGGCCATCTTTACTTCTGAGAGACTCAGCCTCTCTAAGACATCCCTTTTATAGCCAATCATGTTACATGCCTGATGTCAGTTAACTTAATTACTTGCTATATGTTCTTTCAGCTGATTCTCTAATATATTAATTGCTTTTTCGGCCCTTTTTTTTTTGCCTGTGTCCCAACTTTGAGACCTGTTGCAGCCGTAAAATTTGAAATAAGCTCATTTTGTGGAAAAAATGTAAAATGTCTCAATTTCAACGTTTGAAATGTTATCTATGTTTTATTGTAAATTACATATTGGCTCGTTTGATCTGAAAGTCATTGCGTTTTGATTTTATTCATAATCTACATTTTGTCCCAACTATTTCCGAATTTGTGTTTTGTGATAACTGGATAAAGCATTCAGGAGTTACATCCCATCAAATCAACCGAGGCCTCACCTACAAAATAACTGGTTAACGGTAACCATTTTTTTTGACACAGGAAGTTTTTCAACAAGATTTTGGTCAAAAGATGTCATGCACCAAAATTTGCTGAAATCAGACAAACAGACTAGGAGGAACCAGGTTTGGGAGGTCATGCAATAAATTCAATGCGGATCATTTTGGTTCAAGAGGTGAAATGAATCTAGTCAGAAAGATTTCTAGATGGAAACTTTTTTTTTTTTTTTTAAAAAGGAAAATTATTTTGACTCTGGGTCAAAGGGGTCCAGTGTTACAGACCGAAATGTGTTTTGGCTTGCTGTAGAGTCAACGTGGCTAATCAGGGAAAATGGTAGTGAATGCCCCTACGGATATTGCTGCCCAGTTTGGTTGCTCTTAATTTGTTTTTTAAAGTGAAAACACTTAAAAGGCAGACAAAATACATCAAATAATAAAAATCTAAAGAAAAACTAGAAGAGCACTCAGAGAGCGCAGAACCTCCGCCGCCAGGGGGCAGCAAAGCCAAAAGCACGGCGATTGGAACTCCGGCCCATTGGAAAGACTTGAAATCTTGAACTTTGGAGTATATCTCAGCAGTATTTTGGCATAGATATGCCAAAATTTAATCACCTCCTCCTTGACTCAATACCCACCTACCATGAAAATTTAATTAAAATCTGGTCATTAGTTTTTGAGTTATCTTGTACACAAACAAACAAACCAACAAATAAACGGCACCGAAAACATAAACCTCCTCGGCGGAGGTTAATAAGCAGCTTTGCAGCATGACTGAGCTCTTACAAATTTTTTAGTCTGTAAAATGCAGATGCACTGAGCCCATCTCAGAGTTCCATTCACTGCTGGGGCAGCATGTGCTTTACCTTCTTGGCATCTCCCAGAGACGGGCTGTCGAGGAGGCCGCTTTTCCGGTGGGCCGGACTTCTGGAGCCTGGATTGAGGTCCGGCAGAGGCCTGCCCTCCACGTCAGCCAGCATGCAGCTCTGATAGAGCGGAGACCGGACAAACCGCGTGTAGCTATCGAACTTCATCAGCTTGAAGATCTGCAGATCGGAAACCGCAGAAGCCCGTCTCATGACTGCAAACTCTTGCATGCATCTTCTTACGCAGAGAAAATTACCCACAGTTGATCAAAATCAAAAATTAGCCACTGCCCACAGAGTACTATGGGACAAGACTTTGACCTGAAAATATGCACAGACTTTGAAGCCAATCCTGCTTCTCAATGCCAGTCCCAGCTGTCAGGACCATTGTATGTCTGTCTCAGTGTTCAATCACACCTTAGTCAATGACCACTTCTCAGTGATTCTCTCTGTCTGTAATGGCAGAAAGATCAGTCTCTTTCAGTACTTCCTGTCATGTAATGCAGTCTATCCATTTGACATTTGTCCCTCTGTCTCTACCCACGCAGTAAGCCAGATAGAGCACCTGCTGCTGGGCCTTGCTAAACATGTCCGGTTTGGGGTCCTCCAGGGCTCCCTCCTCGGTCCGGGCAGTATCATCTATGTTGATGGCATTGGAAGCGCTACTAGAGAGGTAGGTACAGTAGATGGAGCGAGCTTCGCGTACCAGCTGCAGGAAGGAAGCGTTCAGTTGAGCGTTACAATAACAGGAAATGACAAAAAAGAAAAAAAAAAAACCACGAAGGCCACATTCTGATCAACACCCACAAATCTATCAGGTGTAAATATTTACATCTCCATCACCAAGCCTTAATTTCACAGTATTCTGAGATAACAGCATCACCTTCAACGTACCTCGTCTTTCTGATTGGCTGGAATTTTCCGGAACTTCTCGCAGGCCTGCCAGAAAAGGATGTTCTCTGCGCTTACCTCAGACTTGAGGAAAGCCTGCAGGGTAGGAGAGCGGCGGTCAGACCGGATAAATCGATATCCGATTTAAAACCAGCGTAATGCTTGCCGACTTGAGTCACGCTCCCACCCACACAACCTCATCAACCACTTCCCCTCACACACAAAGCATTCTGCGATTAAATTTGCAAACGTTTGCGACTGGATAAGAGGATGGCAGAGCCACATAATAATGTATTGGATTGGAAACTAGACTAGACTAACCCTTTCTTTTGTTTTCATATTTTAGGACTTTTCAGATTTATTTTTCAGGACAGTACAGATGGAAGGGAAGAACCGAAAGGCAGAGAGAGAAAAAGTAACAAAAGGTCAAGTGGCCAGATTTGAGCCACCGATGTTGCAGCACACGCTGTGCATGTACACAGTGCACTACAAGACACACAGGGGTTATTCCGTGTCATTTCATCAAATGCCTCCCATCTGACCATCTCAGAATGTCCTGTAAAAATTCTAGTAAAAAGACACACTTGTTAATAGGAAAAATCCTAAATATTAGCTTTCTACTCTCAATAGTTTTCTTATGAAAAATCATGGAATGAAGGGTAGTTTAGACAGTTTTTGGCATCATACTCTGAAAAGCCATTTCTAAACAGCAATGTCTGGAAAACTCTCACCTGTAGCCTTCAAAATTTCTACAGTCAATATCTGTTACTAATAGCCTCCAGATTTGGAATGTCAGGGGTGTAGCTCACTTATAACCTAGTATGGTAGGTACTTAAACTTCTCCCAAAATTTGGCTTGTCAAAATAAAATAGCAAATTTGAGGAGTTGTTGAGCCCCCATTTTTGCAGAAGGAAGACTTCTATCACTTCTGCCTCCATCTCTGGTGGTAGGTTAAACATTCTCCCAAATATGCTCTCTCTTAGTTGATCAGTTTCACAGATATTAGGCTCAAAAAAGGAAGTAAACACATATTCACTGCACTTAAGAGACATATTCCAAAAATATGAAGTTTAAGTACCTACCATACTAGGTTATAATTGAGCTACACCCCTGACATTCCATGTCTGGAGGCTGTTAGCAACAGACATACACTGTAGAAAATATGAAGGCTACAGGTGAGACAGTTTTCCAGATACTGATATTTAAAAATTGCTTTTCAGAGTACGATGCCAAAAACCGTCTAAACTACCCTTCATTCAATGATTTTTCATGAGAAAACTTGACAGTAGAGACCTAATACTTTGGATTTTTCCTATCAACAAGTGTGCCTTCGTACTAGATTTTTTTCAAGAAATTCTGAGATGGTCAGGTGGGAAGATTTTCAGACATTTGATGAAATGACACAGAATGACTCAATGAGGTTGCAGGTTTAATTCCCGAGAGACACTGCTGTGGTGCACTTGAGCAAAGGCATCTGACCTGCATTTCCTCAGCCTGTAAATGTACCACACGTGCATAATTCATGCTGAGCGTTCCACCCTGTCTAAGTGTATATACTAAATGCACAGAATAGAAATCATTAAATGCAACAAATGATATAAAATCCCTAATAGGGATCTGGTTTATCCAGTGCAGGATAAAGACGTTGACAAAATTACATGGCAAATATAGCACACTGAATATAATTCTTAGATAATTAAGTGATTAAAAAAACAAAACGAACAGCAGGAAATGTTTACCCAGCTGCACTCCCCCACCCCCATTTGCACTGACATATTTGCAACAGCCAAGCAACAGTTTGCTGTGTAATCTCCTGCTATAAACTGAAGAGGAAATCACACAAGACCAACTAATGGCCTCTCTCTGCAGCCATAGATGGCTGCAAAAGTATAAGAGCACAGCTATTAACACTTGGGAATTCAGAAAAATAAAACAGCCACAGCAAGGCATAACACTATATGCATTAGGCCCGGGCAATATATCTTGATATTTTATTGATATCATTACATAATATATCTTCTGGGATATTGAATACCATAATGGCATTGTTGTCCTTTCTGATTTTAAAGGCTGGACTACAGTAAAGGGATGCAGTTTTCTGCACTTATTAGACTGTTATAGCTGTTGGCTGTACCAAATTGGTCGTGATATCCACATTACTGATGACTGTTTATCTAAAACGTGTAAATATTTTGTATATTATATTATTATTATATTATTATAATATTTTGTAATATTTTATTTATCAAAAATATTTTGATATTTGATTTTGTCTATATTGCCCAGCCCTAACGTTATTGAGTTCAGCTTTGCTGGGTACTGGATCTCATTTTGTGCATCAGATTAGCACGATGAAGAGAGAGGATTAGCTTTATACAGTGTTACATCCCAGACATGAAAAAGAAAGAACTCCCAGATATTTTCATCTCAAACATCCAGGCTACATTTGCGAATTAGCACAATTCCTCTGCTAGAGAGGAGAACTGCTGACCAAAGTCAGCTACACGAGATCGAAGGTAGACGAAACGAGTAGCAGGACGAGCGAATGGACGAAGTGTTTGAATGCGAGAGCTTTGCAAGGCGCCGCGTATTGTTTTATGCAAGCAACAGTGATTCAATTCTTTCACTAGAAAAATGACACGCAGACAGGGGAATTGTGTCCCGGTGTCGAGCCACCGGCCCCTTCCCCTCCTGCAGGCCGTAAAACTGAGAACAGAGAGCTGGTTCAAGTAGATTCACAAAGGCACAGTATCTCGGCATACTGATGCACACTTCAACTCAGAGCAGATTGATAGCTACAGCGTTTAAATGGTTTTCACGGCAAGAGCACAAAGCCGCGCAACACGTTGAGTCATGACACCGCACGACTGACGGCAGAGTTTGTGCCAGGGTGGAAACCGAGAACCGTCACCATGGCGCTGCCCAATCAAGACGCACTAATCTCATCTTCCTCCCCGCCCCCACCCGTACCCCCACCCAGGACAACAAATGCAGCGGAATTACTGACGCCTACACCTTCTGCAGCACTGAGACATTATCCACTCCACAAACCTCTCTCTGACCCTGCCCCTCAGCCTGAGCCAGTTCAGTACACAAGCTCTTTTTTCACATTTCTATTTACTTATTTTTCCAGAAGAAGACAGATGTGGGAATAAGCTGAGATGTGAAAATCAGCACGACCAATCTACACAAATCATACAAGTCATGAAAGCAGAACTGAAAGAAATACCGAAACTTCATATATTTTCCACTGCTCGCCCTTTCGAAGACAAATCAACTGCCCAGCATGTCCCTTAATTCATTATTTTACTGTTTAAGACTCTTAGTGAATTCATTTGAGCTTTTTGTGCTAACTTTTAGCCGAAATGTATTGAGCAGTAGAGAAATCCAAAGCCCAGGTAATGGCTTCTGATCAATTTTCATGAACAAGACATCCCTCAGTGGGCTGGAGGTGAGATATTTTCACTTCTATGTAAAGATATTCACGATATCTGCATTTTAGCATTTCACACAGTCTCTCGCGGTGAGCAATCCATCTAAGCAGCGGGGTGTTTAAGGCAAAAGCCATTCAGGTGAGCTGCCTTCCTAAAAAGCACAGCGGGAAAAATCTCACCCGGGAGTCCATCCCACAGTATGAGTTTTAACACCGAGAAAAATGATTTCACACTCCTTGTCCCAACAGTTGCAGCTGTGCTCTTCGTCTGCGTGTAAAACCACAGGGCGTGCCACGTCTCTAATGTCTTTCCTGAAGGGCGTGCCTGATCACCCCAGTGCACCCCTGATGAACCCCCCCCTCCTGCAAGCCAACGTCAGACTGCGCTCTACTGAAGACCACTAGCCACAAATCTAGGGTTACCGTGACTTTTCACCTGATCACACCAATTACATAGGAGTGACATACGAATGAGCAATGCTTTCCGAATATGTCTCAGAGCTGCTCTGAAAATTGTGATTCGCCCCTGTAGAAGGGTGGACTTCAGGTCTGCACTTTCAGTCCGCGCTTCCTGTACGTCGCTTAAGTGTGGACTTTGAGGAGGACAGCAAGGCATAGGGCGGGTATTGTGACAAAGCCACAGTATGCTGCTTATTTAGGAAGCTCGCTTCTCTGAATAACTTCTCACTATCGAATACAGTAAATAGGCGCTTCATTGCAATGCTAAGATTTCAGTTTTTTTTTTCTTGAGAGGAAAATGGTCAGAAAAAAAGGAAATCTTGAAGTTACGGTTTCTTTTCCTTAACAAATTCTTAGCGTGTTCCCTTGACACTTTTATGTCGGTGACACATCTTGAAATAAGGCAGACTTGCCTCCGCAAACTGGCACCATTTTTGCCTTATCAAAAAAGCACAATACATGCCGCGGGTCTGCGTGGTTATGTGCTTGCGTCGCACTAAACGTCCCTACTTAGCATCCCTGCTCAATGTCCATAAGTGAGCGAGCGAGCGACCAACTGCAGTGTGCGATGCACAGACCACATTGGCAGTTAACAATGAAATTTTTAAAAAAGTCAGCAAAAAAACACTCTGCTTTGATATAAAGGACAAAATATGAGACTGAATTTTACTGACAGTAGAAGTGAGTAGGGCAGGGTAAGTACCGAAGAGTAGAACGGTACAAGGTGCCATAAAGCAGAGCATATCGAGGGTTTAGAGCACAATGGTTATATTTCCATTTTAGAGGTTTTGAGAAAAATTGATTTTTAGGTTTGCAAATGTTTTATTAAATCAGGTACATCATTTGCATCATTTTTATGTAAGTCACTCTTTTACTGCATGGTTCAGAAGTAAACTGAACATGTAAGTTTTCATATGTGCGGTACTGCGACATCATGGCCAAAATTGCCAAAACGGACATGTCACCTCCTTGCTCCAACCATTCTAGCACTTGACGTGACATAACACAATGGTGATAGATTGAAGTTAAGTTTGTTTGCAATGGAAGACAGATGATTCTGTAATACTATTCCTTGTTTTTTCATCAAAATATCAATGTTTAATTCATATGAGCAGATTTTGTTGGACATACCACAAAATGAAAATGTGAATTCTGTTTAAAACTGAGGTGCATGGACATATAATTATTGTGCTCCAAGAATTAGCCGATAGAAATGTGTGACAGGAGGTAAAAATCTCAAAAATCACAAAATTTGGACATATAACCATTGTGCTCCAAACCCTCGATATTAGAGAGGGTTTAGAGCAGAATATGGTATGGAAGTAACTGTATAAAGTTGAAGAAGAGGTGTGCACAGTAGGACAGAGTATATTCCAGTAGAGTGGGGTAGATGATGGCAGTGTTTCCCAAACCCCTCCTGGAGGCCCACCTGTCCTGCAGGTGTTAGATCTCTCCTTGCTCCAGCACAGGTGATTCATATCAACCCCCAAAAGCTGCTTGATAATGAGCAGATTATTGAATCACCTGTACTGGAGCAGAGAGAGATAACCCAACATGCAGGACGAGTGGTCCTCCAGGAGAGGTTTGAGAAGCACTGGACTATAGTACAGCAAGAGCTGAAAATAGTTAAATAGGTGTGCAGGTGGGTACAGTAAAGTTAGGGAATTCAGACACCAGTAGTATACAGTCAGTCGGTATTTAATTTGCTTGTTAGGCTGAGAGGTCAAGGGTCAGGGGTCAGCTCACCTTGAAGTAGAGCACACCGGTGGGGTCTTCCAGCAGCCTCTCGAAGCTGACGGCCCAGCTGGCCACCTTGCCCACTCGACTGTTGCCGCACTGCATGCTGGGAAGGCTGCAGTTACTGTTGAGGCTATGGCTGCTGCCCCGACCTTCTGACTCAGCAACATTCAGCTCTGATGGAGCATAAATAACCCAACATAAATAACCCAACCATCATACCATACCTCCCACACATTCAGCTCTGATGGAACATAAATAACCCAACCATCATACCATACCTCTCACACATTCAGCTCTGATGGAGCATAAATAACCCAACATAAATAACCCAACCATCATACCATACCTCCCACACATTCAGCTCTGATGGAACATAAATAACCCAACCATCATACCATACCTCTCACACATTCAGCTCTGATGGAACATAAATAACCCAACCATCATACCATGCCTCTCACACATTCAGCTCTGATGGAACATAAATAACCCAACCATCATACCATACCTCTCACACATTCAGCTCTGATGGAACATAAATAACCCAACCATCATACCATACCTCTCACACATTCAGCTCTGATGGAACATAAATAACCCAACCATCATACCATACCTCTCACACATTTAGCTCTGATGGAACATAAATAACCCAACCATCATACCATACCTCTCACACTTTCAGCTCTGATGGAACATAAATAACCCAACCATCATACCATACCTCTCACACATTCAGCTCTGATGGAACATAAATAACCCAACCATCATACCATACCTCTCACACATTCAGCTCTGATGAAACCTAAATAACCCAACCATCATACCATACCTCTCACACATTCAGCTCTGATGGAACATAAATAACCCAACCATCATACCATACCTCTCACACTTTCAGCTCTGATGGAACATTAATAACCCAACCATCATACCATACCTCTCACACATTCAGCTCTGATGGAACATAAATAACCCAACCATCATACCATACCTCTCACACATTCAGCTCTGATGGAACATAAATAACCCAACCATCATACCATACCTCCCACACATTCAGCTCTGATGGAACATAAATAACCCAACCATCATACCATACCTCTCACACATTCAGCTCTGATGGAGCATAAATAACCCAACATAAATAACCCAACCATCATACCATACCTCCCACACATTCAGCTCTGATGGAACATAAATAACCCAACCATCATACCATACCTCTCACACATTCAGCTCTGATGGAACATAAATAACCCAACCATCATACCATGCCTCTCACACATTCAGCTCTGATGGAACATAAATAACCCAACCATCATACCATACCTCCCACACATTCAGCTCTGATGGAACATAAATAACCCAACCATCATACCATACCTCTCACACATTTAGCTCTGATGGAACATAAATAACCCAACCATCATACCATACCTCTCACACATTCAGCTCTGATGGAACATAAATAACCCAACCATCATACCATACCTCTCACACATTCAGCTCTGATGGAACATAAATAACCCAACCATCATACCATACCTCTCACACATTCAGCTCTGATGAAACCTAAATAACCCAACCATCATACCATACCTCTCACACATTCAGCTCTGATGGAACATAAATAACCCAACCATCATACCATACCTCTCACACATTCAGCTCTGATGGAACATTAATAACCCAACCATCATACCATACCTCTCACACATTCAGCTCTGATGGAACATAAATAACCCAACTATCATACCATACCTCTCACACATTCAGCTCTGATGGAACATAAATAACCCAACCATCATACCATACCTCTCACACATTCAGCTCTGATGGAACATAAATAACCCAACCATCATACCATACCTCTCACACATTCAGCTCTGATGAAACCTAAATAACCCAACCATCATACCATACCTCTGACACATTCAGCTCTGATGGAACATAAATAACCCAACCATCAGAACCAACACATACATACCATAAATAACCCAACATAAATAACCCAACCATCGGTACCAACACATACATATTATACTTTTGATATAAACACATTCAGCTCTGATGGAACATAAATAACCCAATCATCAGTACCAACACATACATAACATAAAAAATAACGCGTTGCTTAATACCCCGCGGCCCGGACAAGATTTCCTGCCTCAAGATCACAGCGCGAAGGTGAAAGGTGAAATCCACCAAAAAAACATGACTTTGCAAATCTGTGTGTCACAGTGAGTTACCATACCAAATTTGGTGAAGCTGCGATAAGTAGTTGCTGAGTACTGACCCGGACCAGATTTCCAAGGTCAAGGTCACGGAGCAAAGGTGAAAGGTCAAATACAGGGAAAAAAAACAAAAAAAAAAAACAAAAACCTGACATTGCACATTTATGGGTCATAATTAATTATCAAACCAAATTTGGTGAAGTTGCGATAATTAGTTGCCGAGAACTGACCCAGACAAGATTTCCAGGGTGAAGGTCACAGCGCTAAGGTCAAAGGTCAAATCCAGCAAAAAACATGACATTGCGCATCTATGGGTCATAGTGACGTACCATACCAAATTTGGTGAAGTTGCGATTATTAGTTGCTGAGTACTGGCCTGGACATGACGTCATGAGGAGTCATGGATGGACGACGGACGACAGACACGCAGGTGACGACAATACCCCTCCGGCCGAAGGCCCAACATAAATAACCCAACCATCAGTATCAACACATACATACCATACTTCTCACACAAACACATTCAGCTCGATGGAACATAAATAACCCAAAATAAATAAGATAAATAACCCAACTATAAGTACCAACACATACAAACCATACCTCTCACACACATTCAGCTCTGATGGAGCATAAATAACCCAACATATATAACCCAACCATTAGTACAACACATACATACCATACTGCACCCCAATGCTGCTGTTTCTTCAGATTTTACTGCACTTGTGCTGTGGTATTTAAGTCCCCAGAACGTGCACACACACACACACACACACACACACACACAACTACCTTCCACACTGATGTGGTTCTAAGCACAGTATGGTATAACACTAAGAGAAAATGCTCATCACACATACACAAAACACATTATTCTCTCTCACCAACACACTGAAAGGGCTCTAATGTACAATGCTAATACCAAGTCGGCATACATCACAAACCTCACACACACACACACACACACCTCCCTCTCCCAAATACACGCCTTTTTAGCTCACTCACACATGCACCAACTTTACTTCCTCTCAAACACACTCGTCTTGCTCCCCCTCCTCTTCTTGCACACACACACGTTATACTCCCCAAACACACACACACACACACACACACACACACACACACTGCACCACACAAAGCAGGACACACTCCTCATATGGCAGTGCTAAGGAGACTCTCGCAAAACTAACAGATTATAGAGGAAGTGTGAAGTTCAGTAGAGGCCACTGCTGACCACATCATAACCTCACTGCCACCACAGCACCCTGCACGCTTACAGACCGCCAAGGTGTCATTACCCACCATCCAAATGTGCGCACCTTTCAGCTCGTTCTAAAAGTGTAACCGCAAGCTGATCACACGCATGCTCCTTCCAGCTGATCGTATGCACGTGCACATTTGAGCTGATCTATGAGCAGGCAACTTTGAGCTAATCATATGAGCACAGGCCTTTGAGCTGGTCATGAGCGTAGACATTTGAGCTGATCATGAGCAGACAACTTTGCGCTGATCATATGAGAGCAGGCCTTTGAGCTGATCAAGTGCATAGACCTTTGAGCTGATCAGAAGCGTAGACATCTGAGCTGATCATGAGCGCAAACATTTGGGCCTTTGAGCTGATTATATGAGCACAGGCCTTTGAGCTGATCATGAGTGTAGATATTTGAGCTCCAACTGGGACGAGCTCTTTCATGAAGAGTACCCAGACCTCAAACCAGGCAGCAAGTCCAGAATGCACTACAGGCAGAGTGGTGACAACTTCCCCAAGACAACCTAAGACGCTTAGTCAGGTCCATGAGGAGATGTTGTACTGCCTGTGTGGATGTTCGTGGGGGTCACACCCGATACTGACTGTTCTTTTGAGTTCATTTTTAAATATGTGTTCCGTTCAGTCTTATGATTTTTCATTTTCCACTTGTACTGTTGTTTAATGCATCTGTTTATTATTGTCCCAATCAGCCCATTGTCATATTTAATTCATCAAAGTCAACCAACCCAACATAATTGCATTGTTAAAATAAGATTTGATTTTAACAAAAATATATATTTCATCAGTGCAATTCAAGGAGTTGAATGGGATGCACGTCGTGTTTTCAGAAAACATAATTTCTGTTCCCCAGCAATAATTTGTCCCGAACCAGAGTTATCTCTTGAGGTGTATTTAGCATCAACTCTCCCCCTTTGCAGGAAGTGCTTTGCAATTATGCCATTATCATGGTGATTTCTTCCATACTCTAAAACTATCACCGAAATAAGATCCCGCAATTATGCTAGGGCCCTGGGGCGTAAATTGAATAACAGTGGTTTTCACGAAAGAGCCGGTGGTGTAGCTGCCCCGAGATTCGCGCATGTTTCCGTCCCTTATCTATCTTAAATTGGAGTCAGATTTTAAACGACAGTAATATTGTAATCGTTATGCTTAGTTTGCCCTAATCACTGATATATCAGATGTTTTGTTCAGTTTCTGCGAGCGTTCCAATGTGCACCTTGGATTATTTGCAGCGCGGCATTAGGTTAGACGGTTCCGTGATTCCGGCATAGCCCCGTTTTGAACGGAGAATTATTAAGAATCCTTCAGGCAAGTCTCAGGCCAGATCCAAGATGGGAAGCAGACATGAATGATTTAATTAATATTTCGTAAATTGCCTCACAACAGCCGGAATCAACATGTATAAGCCTTCGCTCCCGGCTCCTCCATCGTTGGTCGAGCTGCGTGGGTTTTACCATGACAACCACTACCGGTGTCTCATAACGGCAAGGGAGTTCTAGAACACTCACTACAGCGACCTCTACTGGTAAACTGAGCACCTGCAAATCCATCTGTTGAGCAACTGTTCATGTGATGCCTGATGCCTGTGTTTGTGGCAGACATCACTAGCACTACAGGTAGCGGGGAACACTGCGGCATGCTCATGATCGCATACTTCATAAAGGGCTTGCAATCCTCACCTTATCCTACTAGAACTGGACTAAAATCCAAACGTTCTGGGCAGATTGGGCCCAAATTCTGTTGTTACATACTGTATCAGACTATCAGAGTCAGGATGTAGACAGTGGGCCTCCTAAAATTTATGCAGGGATATAGGGGCTGGGTTCTACACTTGCTGGAACAAACAGGCTCTGGCCAAGTTTGACAGAGATATTCCGGCTCATATAAAACAATTTCCAAATCGGGAGAAAAAAAAAAAAAGGGAAAAAAACATTTAAAAGCATTTTCAGCAGCAGGATACACAGTACAGACAGGTACATTACAGCACATCTGTATGCTGCAGCCACCACCCAAACACAGCGGAGAATAATCAAGCAGCCATCTTACCTCCATCCGATGCAGCCAACATCTGTGGGGAAACAAGAAAAAGGTTCAGATTTTTATCTCATAACTGGGTGTGGTCCTCAGATCAGGAGAAACACCAGGCAAAACATTTGCTAAGGGAGGGAAGGAGAGAGAGAGAGAGAATATTTGAACTGGTGTTGGGCTTAAGGACCTTGCTCAGGGCCAAAATGGAGGAGCCCTGACTAATTCTTCCCAGGTCCAAGTACTGACCCCAGACTCCTGCACAGGCTTAAACCTGCAACTCCACAGACACAGGTCAGTCATCATAACCTGCTGCATCAGGTACAGGCTCTACAACAGGGCTCCCCAAATCACGGTCCTAACTGACCAAGAGCTGCTGGTTTTCCACCCTCCCTTTACCTGGGAGTCAGGTGTGCTTACATTCTGACCAATCAGGGGAAATAATTGTGCATTAATGACTTCGAAAGAGAGAAACCAGGGCTGGATTTGGATTAAAGGGGCAGATTTGGGCAGCCCTTCCCTATATTGTTAATACTGCAGCTCACCAAATTGGACTGACCCTTAGCTCCAACACCTAAAATCTGGCCCTAAAATCCAAATTCATTGCTGGTTCTCTGTCCTCCTGGTGCTATTGCCTAAACAAAGAGCAATGCTGATTGGCCAGATCATCTTCACACCTGTCTGTAAGGTTACGGCAAAGTAGAACACCAGCAGTTCTCAGCCCTCGCAAAAGGTGGTTGCATTGGAAATTTGTGATAAGAATTTTCATGTGTTAACAGAACAGTCTAGCAGTGTAGGCCTATGCTGTCAGCGGCCAACAGCAAGGGGTATATCCCCGAAATTCCCCAATCCTAAAAGCCCCCTTTAGATTCCCCTTCACTAGACCTACAATATGAGGCAAGCTTGACGTCTGTATAAGTAATGGTTCCAGAGAGATGGTTAAAAAACTGATTTTTTTCAATACATAGCGTCACTTGGTGGCAAACCTAGGAGTGCATACTTGCCCAAATTCTAATCATTTCATCCTCTCTAGCATATCTACCCATATGCTAAAAATGAGAAGCCAGTCTAAAGTGATTTGTGAGTTGTCGCGCTGACGGCGAAAATCTGCGGACAAGGCGGAGACGGGTGGGGCAAAAGCATGATATCCCTGGAACTCGGTGACATTCTACACGCTTTCAAACACTATTCAGTGCATGACAATGAGCATGAGACTGGACCCTTGGAAACAGGAATTATAACATGATTCAGCTGGGAAATATTGTACTGCAAGAATCACTAAAGAAAATGGATAAATGAAGCAAGAATATAATCAAGTGTTTAATGACGGGGAATAATGCATGCACATGATCAGCCAGAAAGCATCCACCCAGTGCATTAAGGGCTGTTTCCTGTCTACATTCTCTCAGTGAAAGCACCGTTTACACTGAAACCCCAAAGCTTGCATCAATAAAGCAACGCAGCTCGGCCTGAAACGATGCGTCAGTGCTCGAAACTTGCCGCCAGAGACACAAAAGTGATGTCTGAACCCCACCACAACACCAAGTCATTTGACTACATCATTTCTCATTCAAAAAGAGAAAACCTGACCTCGTGCTTCGCCCTGCGGTCCGCTGAGGAAGTTGCGGTGTTGGGTTATCGGAGAAAGTGAGCACTGTTTGAGTGTTTGAGAACAAGGAGCTAGCAAAGGAATTAGGACTTTGGGAGGTCTGAGATCATCCTTTGAAGTCTGTTCTCCCATAAGATGAAAGCACAATAACTAAACATTAATATAAGCACACTGTGCCCAGTTCAAAAACACCTCACTCCTCCTGGTGAATGATCCACCAGCAATGCATTTTAACTGTCCATCAGTACCTTCATAGCCAAACTGTAGTTTATCATTTTATTCATGTAATTTACCTCCTTCGTCCTCTCTCCCCACATTAATTATGACATAAAGTGTATTCCGCCTTCACACGAAAGTAAAACACAGTAACACAGGAAATCAGTTGGCAACATGTTTAGAATGGCACTTGCATTCATGAAACTCAAATGCATTCATTCTGCCCAGTCACGCATCCTGTTTAATCCAGCAAAAACAGTTTTGTCAGTGTAGAGAGCATCATATGAAGCTCTGGGTAATGAAACAATTTCTGACAAAATTTGTCCAAAGACTCTGATGGTGCAGAAAGCTTCACTTTGCCATCACTAGTCTTTCAGCCTCAGTAAAGGCTGTGACAGATGGCGAGTGTGCAAGACATTATTGCAACATAATGAAGTATCTTAATTAATATCTGCATTAAAATTTGACTTGGGGCAATGGAATTTGTTTGTCTGGGGGAAAAACACTGAGCAGTCAGTTGCTTACTAGAAAATGCCACAATGGCAAAACAGTGGTACACGTTCAGGGAGGGAACCCAAAATAGATTCAAGTTGAGCGTTTTCTTCCCTCTCTTTCTCAGTTTTGTGCCCTCTACTCAAGTTGAAACCAGCTCATTTCTGAAAGAATCATCAACCTGTACATTTTCAAACAAACCCAAACAAAGCGCACCTTGTTAAACTCTGAGATATTGTTGCCCCAGTAATTTGGTTAGAGGCGGGAAACAAGAGCCGTATCTGTCCCTGGTTTTCACTCCAACTTATGGCCTGTAATTAGTTGGTCTAAATAAGCCAAACCATTTATGAAATCTGACATTTCAGGCGCATCTCTATAAATTATCATGAATGACCACCAAAGACCGTTCTTATCTCCCTTCATAAAACATTTTTCTTAGATCTAATCATTGGACAAATCTTTATTTGTGTATGCAACTGAATAAGTCAATTAGTCAGGGTAATTGATAAAAATAAAAACCTGCATACACAACGGCCCTCCAGGACCGAAATTGCCCACCCCTGAAGTAGGGGAATCAAGTGCGCCAAACAAGGGCCTGAAATTAAAACCTAGAGGACGGCAGAGGACCTCCAATATCACCTCTTATCATCACTCAATACCGCAGAGGGAAGGGACGCTGCGTTTGCCCTCCACAGTCAAGTGTTTTCGAGTTAGCTACTCAACCCTGACGAGCTAAACACAGCTGACTAATCTGCAGGGCGTGTCATCGCGCAATAATGACCGCAATCAGGAAACAGAAAAGCAGCAGTGGCAGTGCATTTTCTTTTTTTCCCCATTTCTGAAAAACTACAGAATACTAACTGTACGCTCAGGCGAGACCGTTTTTAAACAGGAAGTAGGCGGCATCAGATGCTCTTGTTCTCATTCATACCGCACAGTCTGTTCTCCTGCCGATAGATTTTTTTTTTCCCTTCACCAATAACCCAACACGTCTCCATCTGAGCCTTTTGACTTGCAGTAAACAAGTACAGCACGTTCAGTCAGAGCGCTGCTTTTCAATCTGTTGTAATGAACATGAAACATACACACACCTGCACACACAAAGTTCACAAGGCTACGATGCAAATTACTTCCTTTTTTCAGCTTCTAGGGAGAGGAAATACATTTCCCTTCTTGTGTAAAGTTTTGCCACTTCCAAATATCAGACAGTGATCCATTGCAGCTGCATGGGAGTAATACTAACTCACTCAGAGTTGGGTATTAAGCCTATAAGTAGGGGAATAGCCCAGCAATGTATGCCAAGTGTTCTGCTCCATGGCAACCATACACACTTTGAAAAGATCTTCAAAATGATGATTTCTGACACCCTCTCACATCTAAAGACAGTGTGTCATTAAGTCAAAGCTTTTATGCACAGACTAAGATTTTGCGAAGACCGGGGATCTTGCAGAGTACATCTACTGGTTGTTGAGGATGTGCGTGTCATTGAACTTCATTACCTGCATGAATTATAGAGTAACAGGTAACACTTAACATGTTTGATTCTCTCGGAATGTCAAGGAAAAGGATGGTCTTATTCCCACCATACTCCACACAACTGAGATGACAGGAGTGAATCCCAACTCGAGCAAACCTCTCGCAACATTGGGAATTTGTCAGTGACAACGAAATTGCTTCAAAAGTCCCTTAGTGCAAAGCCAATTTTAGTTGAATTTTATTATTTTCGCTTAGTAGCCATCTAACAAGACCAGGACTCAGAATCTCAGTGGTTCAAACCCCAGCACAGCCACAATATTGTTGACCCCTGAGCATGACCCCTGGCCCCACAGTGCTCGAGGGCTGTGGTCTCCGACTCAAACCCAAGAGGGCCGCTGTCTCCTGGACTTTGGTAAGTTCCTGCTCTCGACAGCTTCATTTAAGGCATTGATTGGCTGAATCCATTTGAGGCCAGAGTTAGCTGCCGACTGAAAGCTAATCCCAGCTAGAATGTGTTTTTACTCTCCCCCAGCCTGCCTAACCCAGCGGACTGACAGATGGACGGACAGACAGGTAAATACCAAAAAGCACGGCTGCAGGACCTGAGTAGTAAGTATGCAAAGTTTTATTAAGATCATATAAACGGTTTTGGAGTTATGCTCCACGGAGTGGGAACGCCAATGCAGACGCAAACGGGAACCGAACCTAAAACAATGTCTCCCCTTTCCACTCACACATGCTCAGATCAATATCCTGTCAAAGACTAAAATATCAGATTGAGTGAAGCATGATTAAATAAGTGCTAGACCCCATTTCACAAATAAAGACTGACTTATGCCCCATTTCCACAACATGGGACTGGCTCGGCTCGGCTCGGCTCGGCTCTGCTCTACTCTACTCTGAGACCACCTGTCCTGGTACCTGCTCTGCTGGGGTTCCAAAAAAAGCCCACCAGGTGCTAGGAGGTACTCAAGGCTGAATCCAAATCTCCACCCTCTGGACTTGCAGACTGAGCCCTCACGGACTTCAGGCGTGTGTAAAGTGACGTCTTCGCCATCATCACGTAAAGTCTGCAAGAGCAGGAGTCTGCAGCATCATAAAAGGAGCTGATAGACAAGCTTCGAGTCTGATTCACTCGTGTCCGTGCAAATGCATATTGATTATCTCGTGAGTAAGTAAGTAAAATTTATTTATATAGCACCTTTCACAGACAGGGTCACAAAATGCTTCACAGTCATTTAAACAAAGCATAAAGAACAATAAAAATAGGGATAGAATAAAAACACAGAAACATGCCAGTAACTAACACACACACACACACACACACGTACCTCTATAGCCTATATTTCTGTATCATGATGTTGAATTATATATCTGGCTAACGTTATTCAAGTAACGGTTTAATATTATAAATTTATGATAAGTTTATGTGCTTTTTGTGTGTGTGCGCGCGTGCGTGTGAGAGAGAATGTGCTTGTTTTCTGTCAGCAACTTGGAAAAATTAAAACGTCACGTCTGTATTGCAATGAATTGTGGGCAATTGCACTAGTGAAGTCTGCTGAAGTCTGCATCCCAAGTGGACTTTCTGGAAGTTTGAGAAAGTCCGGTTGAGGCCCTTTGTGGACAGGACCAATTGTGGATTTGGACAGCCCTCAGCACTATCAGACTTCCCGTGAACGCGCCCGCAAAGTCCCCGAGTCAGCAAGTGCGGTGAAGTGCAGACATTTGGATACAGCCGCTACCATGTGACGTGACGACACTGTAGCCCACTGATTAGTCAGAGAGGGTCTTAATTGCGGCATTGCCCTCTTGCGTCACCTTTGAGCAGCCAGCGTCTTCTGAGCTCTGATGTAGAATTTCCAGGGCCAATCATAGTAATAATCAAGTGGCAATTGAAGACATGACTTCTCTCCCCCATGCGATTGAACAGTGAAAAAATAATGAGCTACATTCAGTACAGAAATATAGTTTTATTCTAATTAGGTCTATGCACTGGCACTCAGCAATGGTAATTTTTTTCCAGAGAGAGCGGCATTTCAGGACTTTTCAGCGAATGTTGGTAATTTCAGCGACACGTACGTGGTTTCGTCCGTTTACATTTTCCAGTCGGACAGCTGCCTATTTTTGTACAGCAAGTTGCGGTGACTGTGCCGCAAAAATAGATGTACGTACTTGTCACCAAAATTACCTTCACTGAGGCATTACTATCTCTAAAGCAGTCTTTCCCAAACCTCTCCTGGAAGCCCACCTGTCTTGAAGGTGTTAGATCTCCCCCTGCTCCGGCACAGGTGATTCACATGATCAGCTCGTTAAGCCCCCCTAAAGCTGTTTGATGACAGCCTGATCATTTAAATCACCTGTGCTGGAGCAGGGAGAGATCTAACACCTGCAGAGACAGGTGGGCCTCCAGGAGAGGGTTGGGAAACACTGCTGTAATGTAAAACGCCCCCCCAGAAAAGTACCCGGTACCAAGGCGGGTGGAGTGGAGCAGCATAGAGCTGGTACCACACAGTGGAAATGAGGCATGACCAGGGCAACTCCACTTCAAACCCAGAAACCCTTCCAAAAACACCATATACGCTAAAATTCAGTTCCAGCTTTTGCACTGCCATTAGCCAGGTAACCAAGTAATCCTAGGCCGAGTTTCACAGAGCAGGATCACCCAATTAGCTTCATTTAATAAGTGAACCCAAGGTTCCACCTTAAGCCACTATTAATCAATTTAATCAAGATTCCACTTCAATGGCATGAAGTAAAAACAGCTACTCCAGGTTATAATCAGAATAGTTATCTAATGATATCAGTTATCCTCCTTCGTTAAATACTCCCAGGAACTAGAGTTTATTCACAGAGATTGTGACTCTGATAGAAATTATTAGAGTGAGTCTGAGGTAGTAACACAGGTATTCTCATCTCTCTCAGCATTCCAAGAGTCTGCTCACATTGACACTCTATTCATCCATTTATCCGATCTCTTCTCCCCGTCAGGGTCGGGGGTGTGGCTGAAACCTATCCCAGAATGCAATGGACAAGAAGCAGGAACAGCCCACTAATCCAGCGCAAGGATCAAACACCATTCACTCACACACTCATACATACAGGGAATTTAGACCTGCCAGTTCGCCTGACATGTTTCTGAACTGTGGGTGAAACTGCGATGCCCAATGGAAACCCAAACATACGGTCCCGGGACAGAACATGCGAACGCCACACTGAAATGCCCCAGTCTGCATTTGTGGATTTAAACCAACACCCTTCCTGCTGTGAGGCAACAGCATTTAGCTTTTGTTTCTCATTGAGACTGTCATAAGTTTAACGCGTTTTGTTACAGGTTTTGTATTTTTTTTTTGCTTACAGACCGCAGGAAAGGTAGGAACTAATGGGATTTTGAAAAAAGAATGAAAATAAAGAGTAACAGACCCCACTGGGCCACCATGCTGCCCTTCACAAAGACCAAAGTGAAGAAAAATAAAAACTTTTCCCTGGTTTTGCTTTTTCGTGACCACAAGTAGCAGCCGTGACAACGGGGCCACATCTCAGCAACCTAATGACTCACTGACCGACTCCTCCGCTTATGGACGGACCAGTTCTGACCCAGCTTCACTGGATGAAAACTCTTTACCGCCAAATTCCAGCTGGGTAGCAGCTTCCATTTCAGGTGAGACCCAGTATGTCGAGCAAAACATTTTAAACATAACAATCCAAAATCCAGCTGTGACAGAATTAAGCCAACAACAATATCACAAAACCACTATTTAAAACCTGCACGATCCCGACACTTCTGTCCAAACATATAATTATTAAAGTGCAAATGATTTTCTCCATTCCAGAGCTTGTTCCACAAAGCAAGATTGACCAGGGAGCCAGAAAACTGCCCAAAGTAAAACTCAGAACAGCTCATTAAGTTAGTCTTTCTTCCAGATTTGAGAGGTTACCAGATCTTCCTCAGTGCAGTTATCCAGCTAACGGAGTTTTCCTGCTTTATGGAGCAGGCTACAGAGCAATGCCACAGACATTTTTCCACCTTATGTGATTACTTCATCAGTTCATCACCTCACAAACTGGCAATTCTGAGAGCATTTGTTGGAAGTCGAGCATCCGATTCCCAGCCCAATTTAAGACAGCCAACAGTCGTCAAGCATTACTGCTTTCTTCCCCGAACAACGTTAACTGTGACAGGAGTCAGCTCCTCACCATTAGATTTATACACCACCATCCCCAAAATTCCCAAAGCTAGGACCAGACACAAAGACCCCGTCACCCCACCATAACC
The DNA here is from genome assembly GCA_029721435.1 of Gymnothorax reevesii. NCBI lineage: Eukaryota > Metazoa > Chordata > Actinopteri > Anguilliformes > Muraenidae > Gymnothorax > Gymnothorax reevesii. The sequence goes on from CM056586.1 coordinate 47,006,438, forward strand.
TGTACTTACTGGATAAACGGGAACGAGGAGGGTTTTCATCTTCTTGGACATGGCTGCAGCTTTTGTGGAAGCCACAACCCCTAAAGCGACAGGGTGTGTGCGCACCAGGAGGTAACACCCAGTGCTTTTATCAAACTTACTCGGCACCTTCTGTCACTTCCTGTCAGAACAGGAAGTCTTGCCATAGCAACACACCACAAGGGGAAGCACGGATACTCTGAGCAACCTCCACGTTTTCTTCTGTTTTTTTTTTTTTTTCGTTCTTAGTATCAGTAGTTTAGTCATCGACACGACTGTTGCTCAATTTGCTTCATTAATAATGTGACCAAGGTACGCAATAAATTGATGACGATAAAGAACTGTTTAAGTGCACGATTGACTTGGGAAAACATTTTTAACAGTTTGAAGGTTTTTTTTTTTGTTTTTAAAGTTTCCTTATTTCTGTTTTTCACTTTCAACTTCATATTTGAATCATCTGACCCCACCTCATTCAGATGATGACTCAAAATGGCCGACTGAACCAGTCCACCTAAAAAAAAATATTCAGCAACTCCTCAGAGTCCTCTTAACCCCCCTCCTCCATCAACAAATGCCCAATATTGGTGAGGTCAAATGGCCAATTCATAACATCCAGTTGGCGGCTAATTGCATCCATATCATCTTTAAATACAAAAACTTGCAAGTGACACTATAACCACACTCTGAAAAAAGAACTGATGGATTTCTCAGTTTTGCCATCCAGTCCCACACAACTGTGCCCACTGATCTCACAGCAAGTAGATTACTGCCCATGCCCGCTTCATAGAAGTTGCAAAGACGCAACATTGCACTGCTTGAATGGGACTATTTGAGTCAGCGCAATATTTTTAAGTAAATCAGACATTTCATTCTTACAGAACGGGCAACGGTATAGGAGTTGAGCGGTGACCTCCAAAGTGGAAGTTTGGATAACTGACTCACCTTGGTTTGGCTCATAGGTCGGCTGGCGATGAAGGTCCTGCACTTCCCAAATTTCCGGCGAAGGGAAGCTCGCGGGGCGAAATGGGACAGGCCTTTAGGGAGCTCCTGGAAGGTTACCACCTTCTAGGAGGAGAAGATTTTCACCAAATGTAGCAGAGACTACAACTCAGAGGTTTCACCGGACTAAAACTTAGAAAAATGGTCCATGGTCACATGTTGTGAAAAAAAAAAATTGGAAACCATTTCACTAATTAAAATTTTTTGCATAAAGTGAACTTTAACTACCGTTTGGGGCATGATAAACAGATATGTTTCCAAAAATAATACAAGATATCAGTACTTGTGTGTGTTTCAGATGTTCACACAAGCTCATCTTTCTGCACCAAAAAGAAAGGCTTCTATGGTCATTGTTAATAATCTAAAACAATTTTTTCCCAATATGATTTCACACAAACAGGCGAGTCGTAAAGACCAACATTTGAGGGAAAAGTCCTGCAACCACACGGCAGTTCACACACTTTTTTTTCCCCTCCCACCCTCAGAGGCCGAATCTGAAGTATTGCGTTTGATTACATAATAATTATACTTCCACGAAAGACACGAAGCCCATTACAAAGGCCGGTACAACCATATTGCAGTCCTCCTCTGACAATTACGCAGGAGAAATACAGGTTTTGATGCAAGAATTCAAAGACAATTATGTTATCGACAGCGCGAGTACACAGTCTCGCGCATTGTTTTCTATGGGCCGCAGTAATTGCACGGGAATGACTCATTCCTGCGGGCATTCAATCCACTGCATAATTGAACATGATCTCAATCCGTCATTATTCCGGCCCAGATAAAATTTACATTTAAAACTACAATGCCGACTGAATCAACGTTTTACGCATGTGTTTATTCTTTTTTTTCTTACCTGGACAATCCGTTTTAGCAGCTGCATTTTCTCACATAGACTTCGTTAATTTACCCGTAAACTCGACCACGCAAAACTACCTGGAAGGCGTATTTTTGTGATATGACGGATACAATATTCCGAAGCCAGTTACACATTCATTTCTTTAAAAGAAACAAGAATTCTGCTGGAGGCAAGCTAATCCACATGAGTCAGGAATAGCCACTTTTCTTTTCTCGCTTTGCTTTTTTCCCCTTTCAATAATCAGCAATCAACCTCCGGTAACATGCGGCCTGAAAACATGACTAAGACACTTTTCATGTCTATTGGTTGCAGAAACGTCTCATTAAATAAGGAACATGACGCTGAACCCATATTACTGGTATGTAAATATGTAGTGAGAATTTGCGGAGTTCTTTAATGCCAGATAAGTGATATTGTTGATATTGTTCTGATATTTCCAACTTTTCCAAGTTGTACCAAAAAAAGAATAGAGCAAAAAAAAAAAAAAAATTGGCAGTCACTTCAGGTTTTCATCACGGTCAACTTTCTATTTAATGCAACGACTCGAAAGCAAAGGTACCGGGTTCTCATGTGTTTCTTTTGTTTGGAATGGAAGTAAGGGCGTGATTGGGGTGATACTGGTGGAGGACCCTTCTGTAAATAGCGCCGATTGGCCGTTTAGTCGGGACATGCGTTGGACTTCGAATCTGTATAACTCTTCACAGCATGGACAGAAAACCCTACTCCGTGATCAAGTGTGTCTTTCATCTCCGACACACCTGATTCAAATGATTGCCGCGCGTCATCCAACCCGAGACTAGCCGCAATCCACTGAATCAGGTGTGTTAGAGCAGAGAACCATCTAAAATTTATTGGGCTGTGACTCTCCACTAGGTTCTCTTTTGAGAATGTGCATGTCTCCGTTGCAAAAGTTCTCCTAAACTTTGGGTATGTTATTTCCGACCGTTCGTGGAAAGTTCCGGGGGTCAGGCAGTAAATCCGCCTCGTTGCCCCCAGTTAGTCCATCAACGGGATTAGCAGTTTACAATGATTATTGCTGTAGAACTAAGTGAACCCGTGTGGTTAGAATAAAGTACTGGGGAGGATTTTTACCATTTGGATGCGGATTTTCCTCCCGTAATCAACCGATAATGTCTCTATTTATTGTTGTGATGTTGTGTGCGTGTGCTTTTCAACGTCATAATGTCGTTCAAGATAGCCTACTTCAAATAATGAAAGACGCCACTTGTTTACAATGTAGCTCACTGGATACTTTCACAGGTATGAATGAGGTCCTCGGGAAGCCTGCATTTTAAGTCATGAGCCCTGGCTACATTGATTGTGGCCCCATGAGTGCAGAGCAGAAAATAACTTTTGATAGCTGTGTGAGTTTGGAATATTTTGGCTCCTTGATTGACAGGTGATGGACATTTTAATTAGACAATGCCCGCAGTGGAAACATGCAGCCGTTTGCCTAAAAACCCACCACTACAAAATGAGTCACAAATCCTTAAGTCATATGCTTGTAGCACAGTCTAGTATTAACTGCTTGTGAAATAAAATCAAAGCTATACGCTGGCTGGTGATTCAGACTATTAGAAGGATTATGGAATTTGGCATCACTCCAAAGCAGGTCACTACACCAAAAGCTTAATGACAGCATACAGCATCTTTTGTAAAGTGGATGCATAAATTTATCCCCTGAGTGGACACACATTAAGTATAATTACCACTATCTCAGACATTTTTATTCTCTCTAACATGGTGCCCCCCTGTTCTCAGGGCAATTTATCACCAGCAAATGATGTTTGAATCACTAATCCTCTGGCATTAAAAGGACCAGAAGCCTGGTTTCTGTGGAGATTAAAGAATGGTGGAAACAGCAGCACCTGTCTCTATGCAACAAAAGTGTTTGACAGCACAGACATTATGATGTCAAAGCAGTGATTTTCAGATTCCATCCTGGGAGGCCTTCTATATTCTGGGGTTTTTTTCCAACCACATACAATCCCCGAAATTAAAAGAGATGCTGTATTTTTTAAATTAGGCTCTCTGTTTTCAAGTGATTACTTACCATTATGTCAGACACGACTCTTTACAAAAGCTATGTATTCAGGCTGCGGAAAATACCTAAGAGTTTAGTTTTTGCATTGTGTTTGGAGACAGTACAAGGTTGGAAATAATTACATAATGTGTAAGTTAAAAATTAACCATTGAAATTAGAGACTGTGGTGAATCAAAAGGCTGGTAAAAGATGAATTTGGGGACACGGCCAACCATAACAAACCATTTGGCAGAAAGTGCACTAAGCAATTAGAGTAGAAAATGTAATCTTATTTTTTTTTTAATCATTTTTAGATTTTATTCAAACTGCATAAGAGTACCTCTGAGTAGGGGTGTGAAACTACAGTCGAGAGGGTCACAGTATCTTCTGCTGGCCTGTGTGGTCTCGCTGATTTTTATCCCCACTAATAGTCCTGGCTAAATTAGCTAACTGGCTCTTCAAGCAAAATTTTAATTATAAATTAGATCACATTTGTTTCATTTAGGTCAGGAATCGTTGGGGATCGTTAGGTCAGAGATCATTAGGACAGGGATCGTTAGGTCAGGAATCGTTAGGACAGGGATCGATAGGTCAGGAATCGTTAGTTCAGGGATCGTTAGGACAGGGATCATAAGGACAGGAATCATTAGGTCAGGAATCATTAGGACAGGGATTATTAGGACAGGGATCGTTAGGTCAGAAATCGTTAGGACAGGGATCGTAGGTCACAAATCGTTAGGTCAGGGATCGTTAGGTCAGGAATTGTTAGTTCAAGGATCGTTAGGACAGGGATCGTTAGTTCAAGGATCGTTAGTACAGGGATTGTTAGGTCAAGCATCTTTAGGACAGGGATTGTTAGGTCAGGAATCCTTAGGTCAGGGATCGTTAGGACAGGGGTTGTTAGGTCAAGGATCGTTAGGTTATGAATTGTTAGGACAGGGATCATTAGGTCAGGAATCGTGAGGACAGGGATCTGTAGAACAAGGATTGTTAGGTCAGGGATTAGCAGGGCACTGTTTTCCCCTTCTGAGGTGCCAGACGGTTTGCCAGAATCTCTTCAGGGCCGACTGATAACCTTGCTCCATGGCCTCCCCGAACTTTTTCCATTCACAAGTTTTTGCTTCCGCCACCGCCTGGGCTGCAGCCCGCTTAGCCTGCCAGTACCTGTCAGCTGCCTCAGGAGTCCCATGAGCTAACTGAGCTCGATAGGACTCCTTCTTCAGCTTAATGGTATCCCTTACTCCCGGTGTCCACCTCCGAGTTCGGGGGTTGCCGCCGCGACAGGCACTGGAAACCTTACGGCCACAGCATTGAACGGACGCATCAATAATGGAGGTGGAAAACATAGTCCATTCAGACTCAATGTCTGCAGCCTCCCTTGGGATCTGGTCAAAGCTCTCCCGGAAGCGAGAGTTGAAAACCTCTCTGACAGAGGGTTCCACCAGACGTTCCCAACAGACCCTCACAACACGTTTGGGCCTGCCAAGTCTGTCCAGCTTCCTCCACTGCCAGCGGATCCAACTCTCCACCTGGTGGTGATCAGTGGACAGCTCAGCCCCTCTCTTCACCCGAGTGTCCAAGAAATACGGCCGAAGGTCAGATGACACGACCACAAAGTTGATCATTGACCTCCGACCTCAGGCGTCCATCAGTGCACATGGCACATAGTATGTTTGAACATGGTGTTTGCTATGGACAAACCGTGACTAGCACAGAAGAAATAACAGAACACCACTCGGGTTCAGATCAGGGAGATGGCACCTCCCAATCACGCCCCTCCAGGTACCACTGTCGCTGCCCACGTGGGCGTTGAAGTCCCCCAGCAGAACGATGGAGTCCCCAGTCGGAGCACTTTCCAGTACCCCTTCCAGGTACTCCAAGAAGGCCGGGTACTCTGCACTGCCATTCAGCCCATACGCCGAAACGACAGTGAGGCACCTGTCCCCAACCCAAAGGCGCAGATCAGTAACCCTCTTGTTCACCGGGGAAAACTCCAACACATGGCAGCTAAGCTGGTAGGCTATAAGCGAACCCCCACCAGCCTGCCGCCTCTCACCGTGGGCAACTCCATAATAGAAGAGAGTCCAGCGTCTCTCGAGGAGTTGGGTTCCAGAGCTCAGACTGCGCATGGAGGTGAGCCCAACTATCTCTAGCCGGTACCACTCGACCTCCCACACAAGCTTGGGCTCCTTCCTCCCCAGTGAGGTGACATTCCATTTCCCGATAACCAGGTTCAGCATCCAGGGATTGGGTCGTCGGGGCCCCCGGCCATGACTACCGGCCAAAACACAAGGCATCGGCCCCTTCTGAACCCTCCGGCGGGTGATGGGCCTACGAGAAGGCGGGCCCATGTCCTTGAATCCTCTCCTTGAATCGCCACCTTATTGTGGTGGAGGGGTTTGAGTGCCTGGATTATCCTAGGAGTTATGTTGTCTTATTGCCCCTAGTAGGGTCTCCCCTAGGCAAACAGGTCCTAGGTGGCAGGTCAGACTAAGAGCAGTTCCACAATCCCCTAATGAACAAATTAATTATTTATTTTCACATAAAACAAATAAAGAAATGCAGCGATAAGCCAGTAAACACCAAGAATCTATGTTTTTCCTTTACCTCAATTGTTACTTGTAACTTTAAATGCAAATTACCAAAAATCGCAATTTTAACTGGTTTTCAACTTTGTGGCATTCATGAAATCATATATATTCATCTGATTGACTTGAAATTTAGACTGAAGTTGTATCTGATAGACATCTATAAAATGACTTAGGATTTTCTAGATAGGTGCATCCCTAGGGGGTTAATTTCGAAAATGAAGTTGATGATAGCGATTTTCATTATGGTTACATAACAGAGCTAATGAAGTATTCATAAATGTTCAAAACAAAAAAATCCTGTGCCATTTCATAAAACTATCATAAACCTTTCATATGAGACTTAATATCAGTGCCACAAAATATTTTCAGATTTTGTCATTAAAGTGCCATTTCCATGGCAAAATACTACATTTTATGAGGTTAAAATCATGTTGAGTATGTTTTTTTCTTAGTTTTTTCATTATTATGGTTATGTCTACACTTTACACTGAGGACCTCTGAAAGGAGCTGTGTCACGATTCCTGCGCATGCTCACAACTTTGAACAAAGTAAATCCGCTCAACAGCAAGCCAGAGGCTGCGTACGAAAAAAAAAAAAAATTACAGCCTATCCTCTAATTCCAATCCACTTTTCTTTAACCTCTGTGGAAAATGTCTGAAGGTAAAGAAAGCCTGCGCCCACACCAGCCCTTTTTGGACAGAGTTAAGAACCTCTGTTTTAACCCATTTTTTACCCCCATACGGACTACATTTGATGCCTAAAGGTACAACCCCAATTCTGAAATAGTTGGGACGAAGTGTAAATTGTGCATAAAAACAAAATGCAGTGACAGCCAGTATTTTATTCACTATAGAACAGCATAGCAAATGTTGTAACTGAGAAATTTTACAATTTTATCCACAAAATGAGCTCATTTCAAATTTGATGGCTGCTATGGGTCTCAAAAAAGTTGGAACAGGGGCCTGTTTACCATGGTGTAGCATCCCCTCCTCTTTTAAACGCAGATTGGAGGCATCTGGGCATTGAAGAGACAAGTTTTGAGTTTAGCCATTGGAATTTGATCCCAATCTTGTTTAATATAGGCTTCCAGCTGCTGGAGAGTTTTGGGTTTCCTTTGACGGACCTTTCATTTAATTATGCGCCAAATGTTCTCAATCCGTGAAAGATCAGGACTGCAGGTAGGTCAGTTCAGCACACGGACTCTTCTTCTACAAAGCCATGCTGTTGTGATAGCTGCCGTGTGTAGTTTTGCATTGTCCTGCTGAAATAAACAAGGCCTTCCCTGGAATAGATGTTCTATGGAGGGGAGCATATATTGCTCTAAAACCTTTATATACCTTTCAGCATTCATGGTGCTTTTTAAAACATGCAAGTGTCCCACACCATATGCACTAATGCATCCACATACCATCAGAGATGCTGGCTTTTGAACTGAATGTTGATGGCAGGAGGGGTGGTCTCTTTCCTCTTTAGCCCGGAGGACACAACACCCATGATTTCCAAAAAGAATGTCAAATTTGGACTCGCCTGACCACAGGACACTTTGCCTCTTTTCTACAGTCCATTTTAAATGAGCCTTGGCCCACAGAACACAGCGGCGCTTCTGGATCATGCTCAACAATGGCTTCCTTTTTGCATGATGAAGTTTTAGGTGGCATCTGTGAATGGCACGGCGGACTGTGTTTACAGGCAGTGGTTTCTTTAAGTATTTCTGGGCTCATTTAGTAATGTGGCTTGTGAGGACCCGAAGATCACAAGTATCCAGTAAAGGTCTTCGACCTTGTCCCTTACGCGCAGAGATTTTTCCAGTTTCTCTGAATCTTCTGATGACGTTCTGCACAGTCCAAGATGGTACTCCAGGTGTAGGAAAGCATATATGCCCCTTCGTCCCGGTTCATAGTCCTGTGGACCCGATTCCTGATTTCAATTGCCTCCATGATCCAGCGTTCATATTGGTTGCTTTGTGTGCGGACAATTTGGCTTTGTCCCAGTCAATGATATGATTTTCCCTCTTGCAATGGTTTGTGATTGCAGATTTGAGGTTTTCCTGTTGTGCTTGTACTTTAAGTGAGCATGTCTGTCTTATTTTTGTCTCCTCCTCCCATTCTTTTCTTATGAACTGACACGAGGGGGCATATATGCTTTCCCACACCTGGAGTACCATCTTGGAGGAGTACCAGCAGGAATAGTGGCCTCGTTAACATCAGCCGATAAGACACGTCACTCACAACATCAGTGACTCTTCTGAAGAAGACGGAAGACATCTGTCGAAACATGTTAAGGTAGGATAAAACCGTTTCTGTCTGAAAATGAGAACGTTAAATCTAGTTGAGGAACATTGTTTTTAAAGTATTTCACTATTTTTTTACACAAGCTTTGGTTGGAGGTTGGAGAGCCTCTGGCCATCTTTACCTCTGAGAGACTCTGCCTGAGAGACTCAGCCTCTGAAAACTGTCAACATTATCAGGTGTGGCCAGTTTTCATTAATGACGCATATCTGTCAACTCACACGCGTTCGGATTTCTCACACTTTTTTACTGATGGGTTGGAAAATTCTGCGCTCGGCGGCTCGTGGGGCGCCGTGTGGATTGGTCTGCGAGGCTCGTGTAGCTGTAAGTCACGAGAATCCATTCTTTTCTACATTTTTAATTGCTGAATGTATAAGGAAATATCCGGCACGTTTCACAGCTTGTTGCTTAGTGAGCCTCGCGGGCTGTCCTGCACCTTCCGCGAGCCACTCGACCACAGAATTTATGAAGACATGCTGACATTTTACGTCGTCATTTATGTGCGAAAGAAACACCTCCATTTCCTGAAGCAATGTATAACAATGCTATTAAAATGAATTGCATTATTGTTTTACCAATTAGTCTGAGAAACTTTCTTATCAAGAAACGTAAACTGCGACAGGTTTAGGTCATTCACCACTGAAAGGTGAGGATTGAGCATCTCTTTGCAGCAGCCGACGCACCGTCTGTGGTAGCCAGTACCCACTACTGTCAGTTATGCTCAAGTGGCGTTTGTGAATGTCAACTGGCGAGGAGTGGGACCGCTCTCTTGGTTAGTGGTAGGTCTATCTCTCTCTCACACTCCAGTTACATTTCAATTGTACTCCCTATATGGTGAGTGGAGGATGAGTGTGAGTGTCGTTTCTGAATACAGGCCCATGTCTCTACACTAATCTGATCCTAGTTTCTAAGCAATGAAGCATAAATTTATCTCGCACAATTCAGCATTTTTTTAATGTTAATTAAGCTGTCAGGAATTACTGGCAAAATCAACTAATTTCTCCGACGGCAGGCTTCTTTGCACAAAGTAACTGATTTCGTGAATTTACTTTGCAGATCATACGATCAGAGGTCACATGTGTTATGCTTGGCTGCGAGTTGCCAATGCCGTCTACCCAATCTAAGTTACCCTTGTTCACTTCTAGGAGTAACAGACCTCTGGCTATAAACATGGTCTGTATCGGCTAGTTGCAGCTCATCACTGAAGCTACATCACACTTGCACTGAGATAAATATTCAAACCCAGGATGCCATGTTTTTATGGCCACAGCATTACATCAAATGGAAAATATCTAGATCTTTTTATGCACATTTCCCTATAATTCTGCAGGACATATTTGGGATCACTGGAATCTCAACTCGAATGTAAAGGTCGGCATGAAGTTGCACAGGTTAGAATACAGCAGCTGCATTTGAGGGACCCATATATGTGTTTGTGGGATTTAAGGGGTTAAGATTACCTTTATTCTACTCTTTATTCATTATCGGATTCAGTGAAAGCAGTGTGATCTTGAGGAGGCAGTGCTTCAAATAGCCTCAACCTGGGTATGCACATGCTTTCATAAAACCAGTAAAAAAAAAAAGGTTTTAGCAATTGCAGGCTTCAGCAGTCTGACTTTAGATAAGTCCTGCTGGAATAGTTTTAGAGCTGGGAACACCTATCCTGACTTTGAAATCCAAGTCCATAACTGGTTTTCTTTTGTCCTTGAGTATTAACTAATGAAATGATCTAATAGTGATGCATATTGGCCAGACTGTCTGTACACCAGACTCCCAGGTAATGGGAGGGTGGAAAGCCTGCAGTTCTAACAATCATTAATACAAAGAAAAGTCCTGATATTGCAGTCACACCCCATTTCCTATGCTTTTTGAGTTGGGTTGCCATGTCACTTCGTTTTGCAGAGCTGCGGAAAGTTACTTTAGCGGTTGTGGTCGTAAGATACTGAGTGCAGAAGCCATATCAAGAGAGTTTCAGCTTGGGAATGGTCATTTTCTCAAAGTTTCGAGAGGGGCCTACCATGGTGATATTCAGGTGATTGATATAATTTCAAATTTAATTTTTGGCGTTGCTGTCAGCGGTCACAGATGATGAAAATCAGTGCTTCTCAAAACTTCTGGAGTATCACCTCTCCCGCATGTTTCAGATCTTTCCCTGCTAGCATAGATGATTCTAATGATTCGCTCAGTATCAAGCATCTTCACAGGTAACGAGCTGATCATTTGACTCGGAGCAGACAGAGCTCTAAAACATGCAGGAGAAGCAGTACTTGATGAGAGGTTTGAAAAGCGCTGATGTAGATAAGATTGCTATCGTTCAGTGTTATTATGTGCATGCAAAAGCCCTTAGCACTAGCAAGCTGCGCACCGGATGCAAGCTAGTCTCAGAGGCTAGATTCGACTTTTTTTTGTGAGTGTATATTCATGATTACTCAAATTCTGAGACCTCGAGGACCATGAGTGAATGATAACAGTTTTAGAGAGTGTCCGTCTCTGTCAATTACACCTGTTAAGGCTAAAGAGGGGCAATTTTTTGTCATTTTCTCATATGCATGATATAACCCCAATTCCAAAATAGTTGGGACAATGTGTAAATTATGAATATAATTAAAATGCAATGACTTTCAGATCACATGAGCCAATGTTATTTACAATAGAACATAGATAACATTTGAAATGTTGAAACTGAGACATTTTACATTTTTATCAACAAAATGAGCTTATTTCAAATTTTATGACTGCAACAGGTCTCAAAGAAGTTGGGACACAGGCAAAAAAGGCCTGAAAAAGCAATTAATATATTAGAAATGCTGAAGGAACATTTTAGCAAGTAATTAACTTAACTGGCATCAGGTGTGTAACATGGTTGGATATAAAAGGGATGTCTTAGAGAGGCTGAGTCTCTCAGAAGTAAAGATGGCCAGAGGCTCTCCAACCTGTGAGGGCTTGCGTTAAAAAACTGTGGAATACTTTGAAAACAATGTTCCTCAACGTCAAATTTCAACGGCTTTGAAGGTCTCATCATAGACAGAGCATAACATCGGCAGATTCAGAGAAACTGAACAAATCTCTGTGCATAAGGGACAAGGCTAATGCCGGGGTGGCCGCTAGGAGGACCGGGAGCTCTCCCGGTGGGATGGGCAATAGTTTAGTCGCAGTGGGGCCGGCCTACCTTCGTAGAATTTTAAATAATCAGCCATTCCATAGAGGCGGTCGTCCCTCTTTATAGATAATACAAAAGTGGCTATGCAGATCTGTACTTAAACATCTTCCTTTCAGGGCAATTGGTATGTTGTTTGGATATATACCTGATCAACATCGTCAAATACTCACCCATGGTGACTCAAGATGCAACGTAAATCTTAATTCATGACGTTGTAGGCCTAGCAACATTGTCCTATGCATTTTAATAAATTGTTACAAAAATAAAATGTTTATTAGGGCATGTAAAAAGCGATCAAAACACAGCCTATAGGCCTACTATATATTTTGCTTGTTTTGCTCTCAGAAGTTAGGCTACAGTGGAACAGGGAATGATGGGAATGGGAGCTGGATTGTCCAATCACAGCCTTTCTGTCACTCGACGTGCATGATCAGCAAGCGTGTTCTGTGCGTGCGCGGGAGTGATTCTCGGGTTATGCGTAGTTGCACCCGAGAGGTGCGTTGTGGATGGAGGGCAAGAGGAGGCCAGGAGGGGCCACAAAGGCCAGGATTAAAAAAAGAAAGGCACTAGAAGATGATGCTTCCAAATGTGAGAAGCTGCCAGATCTATTTTCCCGAGGACAGAGCCAATTTGCATCTGGTAAAGAGATATGATTAACGTTTGCAAAGCTATAAGATATGTTATAGGCTAAACGTTTGGAAAGCTAAAACCTGTTCTTATAAGCACAGTGCAGTTTAGGCTAAAATTCTCCTTCCGTGACGGTTCGTCGGCCATAAGAAAGGGAAGCCAAAGCCTCGCCCTTCAAAGCATAATGACTTAAACCTTTCGGAGTTGACTTTCCTTGATCAGCAGGTGCTTATACCAATTGGTAGAGGGACAGTCAAATTTATTTTTGATAGCAAATGAGGTCGCAAATTATCAAGTACGTCTTTATTAATTAGTTTGCGAGGCTTCTCTCGCAACAAGCCACGAGAATCCGTTTTCTACAATCGTAATTCAGTGGCGTAGCCAGCGGGGGTGCTGAGACACGTCCCTTTTTGACTGCAATTAGTAGTTCTCAATCATTTTCTTTTATTGACGCGTTTTCCAATTATCGTAATTGGCAACCGAAGACACGGTTTCTCTCCGTATGCGATCTAACTGCGATTAAATCATGGGCTAAATTCAGTCCAGTTGCGGAACACGAACAGAGAATTGGATCGCAAAAAACTTCCGTTTAAAACAATTATTAGCCCTGATCTGTTCTCAGTCATTTTCATAATTAACAGAAGGTTCACTCCGAGAGCACTCCACATTTAACTGGTGCGGCTTGTTCTCCCTGATTAGGAACAGGTCAGGACTAATAATTGTTCTAAATGGAAGCTTTCTGCAACCCAATTCTCTGTTCTTGTTCCGCAACTGGACAACTTTACAGTCTACTTTTGACATATTCTAGGGTTGAAAAACTCCTTTTACAGGCAACCTGTGTGCTTGAAAGTGTCAAAAGAAACTGGTATGCCATACCAATGAAATGGTAGGCATCGGTGATTAAGTTGTACTGTGAGAGAATTAGGTAGACACAGATGGGGCAGTTTTTGCTAGAAGAACAGGTCCTGCTTTGAAGTTCAAACTCTTTCTCTGTGAGTCCACCATCCTCCTCATCTGCCTCTGTCTCCTCACTTCCTATCCTAACCACATAACCCTCCAGAGGGGCTTTCTTTAGCTGCACCCACTGAGATGCCACGCTGCGGCTGTTGATGCTTTGAATCATGCACTGTCTGATCAGGTACTGGCATAGGCCTGTTGTACGACCCAAAAACAGAGAGAGTCTGTAAGGAACCAAAATATAGCTTTCTTTTATTTCAAATTATTTATTCAATATTTTGTAACATTCGATTTCACTGCTTATATGAAAGACTATTCTTTTCAACTTGTACATTTCTGAGTTTTGTATTAGGGAGTTTCCAGTTGGAAATGTGTACTGCTGTTTGAACTTTCCCACTAAGATTTATGTTGTATAGGTCACTAGGCTACATTATGCACTTTTTAGTTAATTAACAAAATCAACAGAATGTTTAAGTGAAGTGTTATTCCATTAAGTGGTCAACAAAAACCCAATAAAAAGGGACAGAAAATATTAAGTTGATCAATTATGCTTCATTTAATAAAATGCCTCCACCGTAAAAAGTGGGCCGGATTATGCATGAAATTCCCGGGCTGAAAAATGATCCCACCCCGGCCCTGGACAAGGCTGAAGACCTTTACTGGATGCCAGTGATCTTAGGGCTCTTCGACGCCACTGCATCACTCGCCGGCATGATTCTGTCATTGACATTACTAAATGGGCCCTGGAATACTTCAAGAAACCTCTGTCTGTAAACACAGTTCGCCGTGCCATCCACAGACGCAACCTAAAACTCTATCATGCAAAAAGGAAGCCATTGTTGAGCATGATCCAGAAGCGCTGCCGTGTTCTGTGGGCCAAGGCTCATTTAAAATGGACTGTAAAAAAGTGGCAAAGTGTCCTGTGGTCAGACAAGTCCAAATTTGACATTCTTGTTGGAAATCATGGGCGTCGTGTCCTCCGGGCTTAAGAGGAGAAAGACCACCCTCCTGCCATCAGTGTTCAGTTCAAAAGCCAGCATCTCTGATGGAATGGGAATGCATTAGTGCATATGGTGTGGGACACTTGCATGTTTTAAAAAGCACCATGAATGCTGAAAGGTACTTTGTATATAAAGGTTTTAGAGCGACATATGCTCCCCTCCAGAGAACATCTATTCCAGAGAAGAACTTGCAAAACCACTGTCATGGTTTAGTCCCGCCGGCATAAAGAAGCAAGCCGGCGGGCACTGGGACCATGTACCCAAAACAAAATTAAGGGACCCAAGAGCACAGGCTGAGTAAAATATAAATAAGGGTTTAATTAAAAGCAACAAACGCCCAAGGGAGCAGCAGCGAAAAAATTGGGCTCCTTACACTCATGGCACAAAATACAGCACAGAATACAGCTGGCAGTATTCTGGCAGTGCAGCTCTTATATACACACTCAAATCACCTCCACCTCAACAAGCAGCAGCTGTGGCTCGTTGAGGAGGAGGTGCCAACAGGAGGGGGGAGGGCCTGCAGGGCCAGACCATCACAACCACATACTGCAGCTATTACAACAGCATGGCTTCGTAGTAGAAGAGTCTGTGTGCTGAACTGGCCTACCTGCAGTCCTGATCTTTCACCAATTACGAACATTTAGCGCATAATTAAATTTAAGGTCAGTCAAAGGAGACCCAAAACTCTCCAGCAGCTGGAAGCCAGTAATAAAAAAGAGTGGGATCAAATTCCAATGGCTAAACTCAAAACTTGTCTCCTCAATGTTCAGATGTCTCCACTTAATGTTAAAAAGAAGAGGGAATGCTACACCATGGTAAACAGGCCCCCGTCCCAACTTTTATGAGACCTGAACCAGCCATCAAATTTGAAATGAACTCATTTTGCGGATAAAATTGCAAAATTTCTCAATTTCAACATTTGCTATGTTATCTCTGTTCTATTGTGAATAAAATACTGGCTGGTATGATTTGAAAGTCATTGCATTTTGATTTTATTCCTGTGAAGATGTCTGAATATTGAAATGTCTGGTTTGGGATAGTCAGGTCATTACAGCATTTGTTGGCGAAAAAACAAGTTCAAGATAGTACAAGATAGTGAAATACAATCAATCTATCGGTCAGCGTTAATTGTGTTGGACCATTCCTGGTGCTGCGAGTTGAGTCAGTCGTATGTCAACCAGAGAAACAAGCAGATCATAGTTACGAGCTGGGCTGAGGGGGAGTCAATTGCAGGATTGACGATGAGCCACTGGGGTGCGTTTATAATGAGGAGGAGGAGAATAAATGGAGGAAGGCTTGGAAAACCTGCTGTACCTAATAATTTGCTCACTAATAATTCAGCATTTCAGCTCACTGGAAGAGACACCAGGGAGAAGAATAAGAATTTAGACTGAAGAGTATTTAAAGTGATTTAGACTGTAGTGTAACCCCCTTAGCCTAAGCCCATAGAGTGAGACAATCTAGCCTCGACTGAGACAAAATCAGCAACCTATATACAGAAGACAATCAGAGCAGCTACAGCTGAATCACAAGCCTGTCAATCAATGATCAGGAACAACCTGCAGGTCAGCTGGAACAGCAAGAACCAATGAAGCAGACAGGCGGCTTGTGATAGGTTATGGTGTGAACTGCCGTCCTTGTCAATATAGGGTAAGCACAGTACCTTGTCCCTGGGTTCTTCCGGAGTTTTCCAGGCCGGTCGCCGAGGATGTTGGATGGGAGTCATCTCCATGGCACAGACTGGAGCCGGGGAGCACTGGAACGTCGGCAGCCAGCCGTCCGTCGTCAGGAGTGTTTTTCCGATGGAGAGGAGAGCTATGTGAAAGGAGGATACTGGAGTGTTCCACAGTGGTCCATCGCTACGCAAACACTGCACCACCATAAACGTGGACACACACACACAAACACACACACACTCGCGAACATACACATACACGCTCGCGCACACACACACACATACACACACAGCATATGGGAGAGTTCAACAGTAACCCATTGCTAAGCAAACACCACACCACCATAAACGGAAACACACAGGCAAACATATATACACACACACACACACACACACACACACACTCGAACAAAGGACCCGATAGTGATCAGGCAAATTTGGTAGTCAAACATTAACGCTGTACAGGAAGGGCAGGGGGGCTGAAAAATGTGGACAGTGCTCTTTTGTGCAACATTGGGCTTCCTAAACCCCCCCCCCCCCCAACACACACGCTAGAAGTACAGATACACACACATGCACTATTACAGTTAGGATCATAAATATTTGGACATTGACAACATTATCATTGTCCACCACAGAGGATATGTTTTTGCTTCCGTCTGTTTATTTGTTGTTGAAATCGACGACCATGTCACTTCATTCTATTAGTCGTCTGTCTGTCTGTCTGTCTGTCTGTCTGTATTTGTTAGCAGGATATCTCAAAAACAGCTGCACAGACCTCAACCAAACTTTGCAGGATGTTACAGTAGCATAAGAGGAACAAGTGATTAAATTTAGGCATATCAAGGCCAAAGTACAAATCCAGCTATGCTGGCAGAGATTAAGTATAGCTGAGATATAGGCCAAAGTACAAATCCAGCTATGCTGTCAGAGATTAAGTATAGCTGAGATATAGGCCAAAGTACAAATCCAGCTATGCTGTCGGAGATTAAGTATAGCTGAGATATAGGCCAAAGCACAAATCCAGCTATGCTGGCAGAGATTTGAAGTCTCAAATCAGACAGCAGGCGATTTCGACAACGGTCCCGCTGGCCGGGAGTCATTTATTTATTTGTCTGTCTGTTAGTAGGATATCTCAAAAACGGTTGCATAGATTTTAACCAGACTTTGCACGGTGTTAACATAGAAGAAAATTTAGCATATCTAGGCCAAAGTACAGCTGAGATATAGGCCAAAGTTCAAATCCAGCTATGCTGGTGGAGGTATGGGCTCTCGCGAGTCCAGCTGTAGTTTCTATTGACCATTGACTATTGGCATTGAAATTCAATAAAACACGAGGCTGCTTCAGTTCGAGGGTAAACACATCAGAAATTGGGTGGATTGTGTTGACATTGCAGCATTTTTTCCCCCCTGTTTTACCACAAGTGTTTGCACAGCTGGATGTTCCATGGCCTGCTGTGTCTTATTCCCTAATCATTTTATTTAATCGTGAACATGAAAACAGTGGATGTAAACAGTCTACAGTGGATTTCAAGAGTTACATTCTCATTTGGTAGCAGTTACTGTTATGATATGAAATCCAGAGAGCTGTCATTGCAAGTAAAGCAAGCCATTATTAGGCTGAAAAATCAAAACAAACCCAGCAGAGAAAAACAAAACCATTAGATGTGGCCAACTTTTCGGTATATTTTCAAAAAGAAAGAAAGCACTGGTGAGTTCAGGAATACACAAAGGCTAGGAAAAGCACAGAACAACTTTAGAAAAACCCCTTCACAGCAGTTGGCCAGATCAAAAACATTCTCTAGGGATATCAGAGTCAAAGTCGGCAATCAAGAGAAGACTTCACCAGAGTAAATACAGTTGGTTGATTTACTTGTAAACTAATGGTAAGGCTGGAAAACAGGAAACTGGCCAAACAAATCTATAACTCTCCTGGTGCCTAAAGATGCAATAGGGGCGCCAGGAGAGTGAATAAAGGTAAGGACCCAAGTGCTAAGGACATGGAGTTTTATTGAGTAAACAAAGGGCCAAATAAACAGAAAGAAACTATACAAGGGATGAAAAATTAGAAACTAAACCTGGGTGCTGTAAACTAAAATGTTACTATGTGAGGCTACCTGCCTGTGAAGGGGAAACCAGGGTATAAATCCAGGGAAAGGTAATTATATCCCCGAACGCCGAATGGCTTTCCGGGGATATTATGTTTTTGGTTCGACCGCCGCCGCCGCGCCGCCCTACGTGTTAACGAGATAACTTCAGTAATATTTCAATTAGAAATTTCAAGCTTTGCATATAAGTTAGTATCATAAAGAGGAAGAACTGATTCGATTTTGGACAATTTACGATTTCTAGATTGGCCACCAGGGGCCAAAAACTGATTTGAGTGTTAACGCAGTAACTTCTGTAATATTTCAATGAGAAATTCCAAGTTTTGCGCATAAGTAAGTATTTAAAGAGGAAGAACTGATTCAATTTTGGACAATTTACAATTTCTAGATTGGCCACCAGGGGCCAAAAACTGAAAAAAAATCACTGTTTTTATCATATCTCTGGAAATATTTGTCCGATTGACCTCAAATCAAGTGCAACTGAAAGGTCATGACCTGAGGATGTGTTCCACGATGACATTTTACCTGTTTGGTTCAAAATTTTGAAAAAAGATGGAGCTTTGTCACTTAAAATTCACCATTTTTGCCATATCTTTGGAACTATTTGTCCAATTGACATGAAACTATGTGCAACTGCAAGGTCATGACCTCACAATGTGTCAGATGATGACATCATATTTGTATGGTTCAATATTTTGCCACCAGGTGGCGGTTTGTGATGGAAAATGACCATTTTGGCCGTATCTTGAGAACCATTTGTCCGATTGACCCAAAAGTAAGTTGAAATGAAAGGTCATGACCTGAGGGGCTTTATATTGTATTGGGTCTATTCAAGGATTGGTGAATTGGAGGATTGGGGGCGTTCGGGGATATACCCCAAGCCATCGCCACCGACAGCATAAGCTTAGTTAACTTAATTGAAACCAGGTGTGAACATGAAAAGAGAGAGAACGGGATTATTGGATAATTAGAGAAAGGCAGGTAGCCGAGAAAACAAGAGTGCCAGGCAGGGGAGGGCATTAAACCAAATCTAAAAATGCATGGATATTTCCGGAACTACACTACGTCTTAGGCCGACAGAGGACTTTCATAAAACTTCAAGACTTTTGAGGAGCTGCAAGATAGCTCACTCGGTTAAGGCACAACGCTGCAGTGCAGAGGTGACTATCACGTCGCAGGTTCGAGCCCCGGCGTACCCATCGGCAGGGGTCGGCAGCTTTTTCAGCGGAGCGCACAATTGGCCATCGCGCCACAGGGTTCCAAATTGGGAAGGGACTGCCGGATTACGGTATACAATAATAGCTTTGTTCGTTGCTCAAGCGCCTCCTGTTGGCCAGACGGGCACTCGTCAGGAAGACTCTAGGTTTGTTCATGTCCGGGTATCCTCCGCCCTTGTTCTGAACTTACGAGGATTAAACCAATGAGTGTATAAGAATCAGTGGTTGACAGGCACGTGCTTCGGAGGAGAGCCGTGAACTGTCCTCACTATCCTGAGTTGGCAGCAGGGGGTCGCATACGAGCAAGTTTTGTACATAGTTCACTAATTGGGCATTCCAGATTCGGGTGGGATTGGAGATGCCAAATTTTTTTAAAAATAAAAAAACTTTAAGACTTTTAAAAGACTAACATCTGATGCCTTCTCACACCTAAAGGCAAATCATAGTCTCAGAATAAAATTTTGTGAAGACGGGATCTTGCAGGATCACTACTTGCAAGACTGCAACTAGATTCCATTGGGATTATTTCTCATACATGTCCAACCCTATGGTTTATCCATATTTAGAATAGATTTTGAGCTTATGAAATCAGTACGGGCCTACTGGTAAAATGGTATGAAAATTGCGGTTCTTCCCAATAATTTTTTATCGCATGAACATCACAAGAGGCATAAGTCAATTTATACTGATTGCCCGTAAACAAAGTCATGCGGATTTTTTTTTCTTCCAGGCACGAAGCGTAAGGATCATAAGGATCATAAGTTCTGTCTGTCGGCGTGAACACTCTGAAGGCATTGCATGTCACTAGTTGGGATGACAAAGTTCGACGATGGCCTCTGATAGGTGCGATAGATTATGTTTTTGATAATTATAGCTAGACATGTTTTAATCGAGCCCCTCTTCAAGCAAGTGCCTTGCTGTCAAGGCTGGTTCGATTCCAGATTGTCTCTTATTTGAAAAATAACTTGTTATTGAAGGTTATTAATTATTTGAAGCTACTCATTTTGACACCGATGAAAGAGCACATGAACACACACCATAATAAACAAACAACAACCAGATGCTTTACGTAGCGCAGCACGATTTGCCGTTGGCCTGAGTGGACCACTTTTCGGGGCTTCTGTTAATCACGCGTGCGGCCCGTAGAGACTGTATTAAACGAGGTACGATTTGCACAATCGCAATCAGAATATAGATAAGAGATTGGCGATTTTGGTCAAGATTTTCATAGAGTGGAGCGCAATGGAGGATCCCTGACATGCCCGAGTGTAACATCAGCACGAACGTGGCAATTTTCACTGTCCTGGATGAGGCTTTGAGGTTTTTTACTTTCATAATTGTATAGAAGGCTTATTAAGCACGTAAAATATTTTTATTAAATTTTCACGCTCCATTTTTAATTTCATTGATGAAAAATAGTTATATTCAAAGAATACACGTAAGAAATTTTACTGATTTTTTTGTGCCAAGTGCAGGATGAGACATCAAAGGCCTACATCAATCATCAATCAACCTGTATGATTTCTCATCCTCACTTAGTGGAAATATACTATCAAGAACTTTAGAGCAGAGATGAATGGAGCAAAAACAGAAGCACCTTTTGGTCACCTTGTGTGTGCAGTACTTTGTTAAGAAAAAACAACTCCATGTCATGTTACAGGTTTTCCCTTTGAATATTTTTTTAATCTGCCAGGCTAAATTTCTTAAAAAGCTTTAAAATGTGCGGCTTGTCACGACATTGAGTAAGCCATTAACCGGCTTGGTATGTGTATCAGAGGTCAGTTTCTACAAGAATTGGACTGCATTAATCGGAGATGTTTGGCAGAGAACGCTAAGTCGTGATAACTTGACCATTTTGCCATATGAATTCATTATGGGATGCTTTGCTCACCTCCATGTCTTAATCAGTGTTTGTTTCGACAGGAATTCACTGTTTGGCCAGTAACGTGGTTATTCTGTGTGAAACCATATTCTCTGGTTACGAAGACCCACCCGGCTGAATGGCATATTGTGCGTGCGTCAATCAAACGGGCTAGCTGTCATCGCTGTGCAGTCACAACATAGTGCCCTCATCTAATCAGTGTAATAAATAAACTCAGACTGTTTCAAGCGCAAATTATCAATTATAATTAATGTACTTCTCAAAATTCACTTGTGACTCAAATTAAAATTTCTTTTCTTTGTATAAAGTTAATATTATGTCATCTTCTTCAGTTCATATGTCTAATATGAGGAACTGTTATGAAGTTGTGTGGAATTCAGCTGCCTAATGTGTAGGCGCTCCACAATTTATCCAGTCATTTGCTCGCCTGATTTGAATTCATTGCTGTCAGTTCAGTTTGGTGAGCTGACGCACACAGCAGGAAGGGCTTCACCTGGCGAAGTGCACGATGTTATCACACCTGACCCCTCACTTGGGGGTGTGAACCTGCCAGTTCTGTACAGCAAAGCTTGTCAGACCTGGCATTCGGAACTAAATCAGGCCCTGCCAGATAATGGATGAGCAGTGCTGCTGATTGGTCTGACTGATTCTCGCATGACTCTGGAATAATGGGAGGTCACAAAAAAATGCCGATCTCAGCCCTTCAGGCCAGTCTTTGATGAACAAGGTTGTACTCAAAAGACTGGACTGGAAACAAATTGCTTATTCTTAATTTTTCTGTGTGGGGAAGTAGCTCGATAGTACTCCCCTTGATAGAAAATTAAGGTAATTATTTTTATCTTTTTTATTGGGCCAATGACAGCCTCTTTTTTATAGATTCTATGATTCAGGCAACTATTTTGTGAAAGAAAAGCCTTTGACGTCTCTCTATATATCATACCAATTTCATTACATTTGAAGTTACACAAATTAAAACTGTTTATACATTCACAAAAAGCATGCAAAAACAAAAATAGTAAGGAAGAGGTGTACTAAAATGTATTACTAGTATACAAAGTAACTTTTTTTTTTTTACATCCTCCCAGAGCCAGTAAAATCCATCCAGATGTGAAATGAGCAGGAGAGAAGTCATGACCTTCTGTTGATTGTCCGTAATTATGTCTTGTTTATATCATGCATTTATTTTATTTTTCATTGTTCTTTTTACTTTGTATTTCATTTAGTTTAATTGTTTTTCCAAGTTCCTTCTGGCATATTTCCCATTTTCCTTGTTTGTCACCACGCCCTGAATCTGCCTGAATATTTCCCTGTCTATTTAAGCCCTCAGTTTTACCTCCCTGTGTGAGTCTGTCTCGGTTTTTCCTGCTTTTACTTACGAGAAGCTTTTTCAGAATTGTCTTCTAGTGTCTGATTTTTCTTTATCTCTGGTTTTTGAGTTCGGATTATCCTGGAAGGGGTTTCAGATCCTTAGCCGGGTTTGTGAACTTGCCTCTGCCTGGTGTTTCTGCGCAGTAGTTCTCCCTCAGATTTTGATTCACATTTATGGACCCAGATTTTTGGAAATAAACTCAGTTTTTGCCATTTCCCTACAATCTGTGCCTGGGTCCGTTCACCGCTCTGTCATTTACATGTGGCGATGCTGGTGCTCAGATCATCCTGCATGCCTTCCGCCATAATGCTGTATAAGTAAAGCAATAACAAAATGTGTCATCTATGCTTTAGACCAGCACAGTGAACAGAGAGGGCTGGGCTCACACAGAGGTGTAACACCCAGATTCAGAGAGTAATAATACACCCCATCATTTTTCCTCAACCATCCAGGCTACATCTGTTAACTAGAAGCACTCGGAGAACGCAACCCTCCGCCAAGCCATAGGGTCACTGATCTAGACCAAACTTTGATACGTGACAGAATTTTTGTGCTTGCATTAGGGCCATTTTTTATGGTATAATACACAATAGTGCTGAAAATTCCCCTATTCCACAATGGTAAAGGATCCTTTAAGAAATTCCTGGATCTGGATTGTGATTCGGATCACCACCAAATGGATTGCTCCTTGTACCATCCTCGACTCCTCAAGAAAATTTCATTGAAATCCGTTCATAACTTTTTGAGTAATCCTGCTAACAAACAAACTACACTGGACAACAATATAAACGCAGCACTTGTTTTTGTGAGAAACATGACCATTTTCAGAAGCTCACTGTACTTTCATTGAGTGTTGACAGATTGTATGACCATCTTTCAATACATTTCGATCACTGATTTAAACAGACAAACAAGAATCTTGCGATGGCGTGATGATAAAGGGGTTGGGGTCTATTGTCCAAATTTCACAAATCAATATTGGGTATGTCCGCCTTTGGCCTGCAGCATTGCCACACATCTCTGCTGTGTGGATTGTAACAAATGGTCAACGGTGACTTGGGGGACATGTCCCCACTTCTGTGCAGAGTCGGCGGATTTTGGCCGAAAATGTGAGCCAGTGATGAATTTGTTGATTGAGGACATCCCAAAGATGCTGGACGGGGGAAACATCTGAGGAATAGGCCGGCCATTCAAGCACACAAATGTTTTCAGGCTTTAGGAACACTGGTGACGCGGGTCTGGCATGGTCATACTGGATGGTTGATCGATGGAAAATTGGTAGGACGATAGGCTGCCGTGTCTCATCGTGATATCACGCTGCATTCAATTTGCTGTTAATGAAATGCAGTTGGGTGCAATGTCCATTGGATATTCCCGCCCAAACCAGCACTCCACTGTCATGTGCCACCGGGCGTACCACACTGATGTCAGCATAACGATCCCCCGTCCATCCGCTCTGTGTAGCTGGAAACGTGACTCGTATGTAAAGAAAACAGTCCTCCATTGTGCAATTGTGCCATCTTGGACCAAAGTAGCAATCACGTTTGAGGCATTCCTTGCTTGTGCCCTCATTAGCCCAAGCTTGGATATGCATGATATGATTCTATCAAAATGCCGTGTACTATTTCACATGAAATTGTAGTGGGATGGTGAGGGCGCAGAACTATAGGTGGCACTCAAATCGGTGAAAATGCAAAAATAGAGGTATTCCGCGGCTGTACATCTCCATGCACCCTCATCAGATTTGAATGAAATCTGTTTTATTTGATAGCCCTACATGTCCCCTATGTGGACCAAAAAGATGTGGGGTTCCACTGTTTTAACCCTTTTTGACCATCATTCTGAAAGGTGTGACGTGACCATTCCATACGCTTGTCTATGTTGTGCGGTTACGGTACATATGACAGCTTGAATTCAGCGCCAGTTAATGATTTTTAGTGGAGCAATCAGCAATTTAAAGCTTGCATCTGAACCAATGAATAGGGTCCAGCCTGCTGCTGACTGCCTTTGGAATGTTTAGAAAATTGGAGGCGGGGCCAGACAGATTGCACGCTTCACCGCTCATGAATAAATTTTTTAAAAAACATTTTTTCTTCTTTTGTCATGCCAATTTCAGGAAAATAAATCACTCAATATCTCCATCAACCCGCCTTTGTTAGAGAAAACTCAGGTAAAAGTATGATGTCAGACACTTGGTTTTCCCCCCTAGTCTGTTATTTTTTGGAGATAATAAGGGAAAACATGAAACGGGCCAAGAGTTAGAAAGTAAAAATTGTGCACATTGTCAGGTGAAGCTGAAAGTACACGGTGAAACAGCTTGATACATACAGCTGTTTATATTCTGCTAATCATGCAACCCCAGAGCATGATACTCCTGCCACCGTGTTTGACTGTGGGGACAGTGTTTTTCAGGTTGAACGTTTCACCTTTCTTACACCATTTAGACTTTTCCAACCCAGACACACAATAACTCATCTAGCCTTCGGAAAAGCTCACCTGGATGAAGATAAATGCTTCTGGCTGTCAACGTTATAGACAAGTAAGACAAAGATGGAGCTGTTTAGGCTCAGAGATGGGGCTTTTGTTTGGGGTAAGAAAGGTGAAGTGTTCAACCTGAAAAACACGGTCCCAACGGTCAAACACAGTGGTGGGAGTATCATTCTCTGGGGTTGCTTCTCAGTGAATGGTCCCGGAAACCTTGTTAAAGTGAATGGCATTATGAAACAGGACCAGTATATCCAGATCCTTTGTGAAAACATCAAGCAATCTGCCGAAAAACTTGGTCTTGGGTAGGAATCGATTTTCCAGCAGGATAATGATCTAAAACACACGGCCAAATCCATCAAGAAATGGTTCGTGGACAACAAAGTGAACGTTTTGGAGTGGTCAAGCCAGAGCTCCGACCTCAATTCTGTCGAGAATCTGTGGAGGGAACTGAAGACCAAAGTCATGTCAAGGAAACCCTAAAAACTTAAGGACCTGGGGAAGTTTGCAAAAGAGGAGTTGGCCAAAATCCCAGTGGAAACGTGTATAAACCTTGTGATCAACCACAGGAAGCGTTTGGAGGCTGTAATCCTGAAAAAAGGCTTTGCCATCAATTACTGAGAAAGGGCAAGAATAATCTGGACATGGCATTTTTTGTAAATCTGTCAAATAAAATACCAGAAAGTATTGTATTTCTCAAAAAATTTTTTACAATAATTCTTACAGCCTTACGTCAACTAACTATGTAATTTGTGCAAGAATAAATTTAATTCGTCAAAAAAAATCTCAAAAACACCCACAAATTGGTTTGGGTATGAAAAATTTTCGGCATGACTGTCGGACTCGGCCTGGCTAACCACACTGGCATGTCCATTATGGCAGAATGCTGAGCTGGCGCACGCACCAACTTCGAACGCATAAATGATCCAAACAAATGCCAGCAGTAAAAAAGAACAAGTATTTGCCACTAACATGGCAATATCCCCCGCCGCCTCAATTTTATGTGTCCGGACGGAGCCCAATACTATATCTCCCACTTGGTGCTAATCGCGCGGCGGGGGATAAAAAAGTATGTAATTTGAGCGTTTCATCTGTGATGCAATTAGTGCGTCATCCGATCCCACGCAAGAGAAAAAAATTAACGGTTAATCCTACTCACTCCCTAAGATCTGAAAAAACACCTTTTTTTTTAAAAGGAAGCAATATTCATTTATTTTCAGTTCTGTTCTATCTGCATTCTCATTGTCACACATTGCAGGCATGTCTTTTAAATTGCATTTTGAATGGTGCTTTGATGATTCATTCCCCTACCTCAGGTCCCCAAAGCTCATTGTGTTTGTAATTTCTTGATGCTGATGGGAATTACATTCAATTCTAAATGAGAGGAACAGTTCTAATAAGCGGTGTATGACCGTATCAACACATGCATACATGCTTGATTTAAAATCCATGAAAAGAGATTAATCAATATGTGATATAAGCAACAATGGTTTATAAGTATGTAGCAAGTAAATTAACCCTAGAATGCCCCCTGTATCATATATGAATTCTGGAATTTTTTGGAGAGGCCACCAAGATTTATGACCAGAGCAGGGCTTATGACATCAAATACTTGGATTTTCAGAAAGCATTTGGCACAGTACCGCATAAGAGACTAATTTTTAAAATGAGCTCTATTAGAGTTACAGGAGGTATTTTGGAGTGGATTCAAAATTGATTACAGGACAGAATACGAAGAGTGGTGGTCAGTGGTATCACATCTGAGCTAGGTATGGTGGGGAGTGGCGTCCCCCAGGGATCGGTGTTGGGACCCCTGCTGTTTCTCTTCTACATTAATGACCTTGATAGGAATTGTTATGGCCCCAATTTGTTATAACATATATGACAGCAAGGGATGACAGACAAAATTTTAAAACTTGAACAGGTTTAATTAAACAAACACTTTACTATCACTAATATACACATTTACTATCTACTCGACTGACCAAGATTGATAATTACAAGAACAAAAATATTTACAGTCCCTTTGGTGGGGTTGCTTGGTGATGTCCTGGGTGAGGAAAATACTCCAACACAGACAAAAATCCACAAAAAACTTCACAGGTCATGGAAAAAAAAATGACAGGTCTGGTCAAATGTATCCTTCTCCTTGCAATTTCTCCTACTACTTTACTCTCTTAATTTTCTTCATTATATTCTCTTTTGCAGACCCCTCCCACCTTTTAGATTTTTTTTTTAAATTCTCTGGGATTTTCTGTCTCAGACATGCCCAAACCTAGCTCCAGTCTGGGCTTAACAAAACAAAGGTCAATACTGCCATCTAGTGGCTTTTTTTCACATTACAGAATATTAGGAGCAGATAAGTTAAATTTGCAGGTGATACTAAATTGGGGGGTTCGGCAAATAGTTTAGAGTCTATTAAAGTGATTCAGGATTATTTGGATAGAATCCAGAATTAGGTAGAAATATGGCAAATTAAATTTAATGCGGCGAAATGTAAAGTTGTACATGTAGGTAATAAAAACATTAGACGGGATTACTTCATGGGAGGTTTAAAACTGGAATGTGCTCCACACGAGAGAGATCTGGGAGTGATTGTTGACCAAACCCTCACAGGCTCTAGCCATTGTGCCGTAGCAGTTTAAAAAGCCAATCAGAGGCTGGGATACATTGCCAAAAGTATTGAGTACAAATCCAAGGAGGTGATGCCTCTTTTGGACAACACATTAGTGTAATGTGAATAGAGGCCACTAGATGGCAGTATTTACCTTTTTTTTTTGTTAAGCCCAGACTGGAGATAGGTTTGGGCATGTTTTGGGCATGTCTGGGAGAAGTCCCAGAGAAAAATTTAAAAAGGCTTAAAAGGTGGGAGGGGTCTGCAAAAGAGTATATAAGGAGGAAAATTGAGACAATAAAGTAGTAGGAGAAATTGCAAGGAGAAGGATACATGTGACCAGACCTGTCATTCTGTTCAAGACCTGTGAAGCTTTTAGTGGATTTTTGCCTGTGTTAGAGCATTTTCCTCACCCAGGAAATCACCAAGCAACCCACCAAAGGCACTGTAAATATTTCTGTTTTTGTATATAATCAATCTTGGTCTGTAGAGTAGAGTAGTTTGTTGTTACTTGCCCTTGTTTAATTAAATGTGCTTTAGTTTTAAAATTTTTGTCTGTCATACTTTGCTGTCGTTAATGTCATAAATGTCATAACAAATTGGGGCCATAACATTAGTCAGACCACATCTGGAGTATTGTGTACAGTTTTGGGGACCATACTTTAAGAAAGAAAGAGGCTGTAGAGAAAGTTCAGAGAAGAGCCACTAAGCTAATTCCAAGCATGAAAGATGAATGCTATGCAAAGAGGTTGAAGATCCTTAATCTCTTTAGTCTTAGAAAAAGGAGACTAAGGGGTGACCTGATTGAGGTCTTTAAATATGTTAAAGGGATTAACAAAGGGAATTATGTAGGATTCCTTCGACCAAGTGTTGTTCGTAGAACTCGGGGTCACAAATGGAAGTTGACCAAAGGTAAATTTTGCACTGATATTCGGAAATATTTCTTAACCCGAAGAGTAATTTTGGTGTGGAATAGCTTACCTGGCCATTTTGTTGAGGCAGAGACCTTGTGAGTTTTCAAGAGCAGGCTTGATTTAAAGCTAGATACCATTGAGTATCTGAAGTGATACATTCACAATCGTATAAAGAAACTGGCGAGCTAAGATGGGCTGAACGGCCTGCTGTCGCCATTCATGTTATGTTATGTTATGTTATGTTATGTTATGTTACACCAAATTTGAAGGACCATGCCAACCTGGTAAGATGCAACACAACGACGACTGCCCACTGTATCATATCTTATACACAGTGGAAGGAAGAAGAGAGATTACAGGAGTCTCTCCCCTAGTCACTCACTTTAAGGTAGTAGCTCCCATGTGAATGGGAATTCATGAATTTCCTTGGACTTCGCAGTGAAGTTCAGCATTCCAAGGTAAATATTACACAAAAACTTATTCTTATACATGTTAATGGATAGCTATAGATTGTAGAGAGCCTATAAATAATTTGAAATTTTGAGTGCTGAGTTCTGGAGGGGTGCTGATTTTTGGCTGTATCAGATATGATATTCCTGGAATTAGAAGAAGTTCTGTTTAGCAGTGTATATTTTGCTGTCACAAAACCTAATAATGAATACTACCCTTCAATACTTCTAAAATATTACTGGGTCATATTTTTCCTATAATGATGTCTGTGTCTGGACATTATAGGGTTTTTTCATTCTGAGAGTTTGTGATTGGATTTTATTTTGCGCAGCTTGAGTTGGGACACATGGCTTGCAGCTTTCAAGCTTTTTGTTTTTCAACATAAGCAGCAATCAGTGGAGTCCTGAGAAAAACGCTCATATCGACCAGCCTCACGAGGGGCACCATTCTGTGAGGCTACACAGCTAATGTAGTCAATTTTGGAGAGGGGTCCTGCTGCCAGCACTGACTGGAGCAGGGTGAGCTCCAGACAGTGCAAAGGGCCCTCACTGCTCCAAGATGAGCTCCAGACAGTGCAAAGGGCCCTCACTGCTCCAAGATGAGCTCCAGACAGTGCAAAGGGCCCTCACTGCTGCAGGGTGAGCTGGGGACAGTTCAAAGGGCCCTCAATGCTGCAGGATGAGCTCCAGACAGTGCAAAGGGCCCTCACTGCTGCAGGGTGAGCTAGAGAGAGCTCAAAGGGCCCTCACTGCTGCAGGGTGAGCTAGAGACAGCTCAAAGGGCCCTCACTGCTGCAGAGTGAGCTGGAGACAGCTCAAAGGGCCCTCACTGCAGTGGGGTGAGCTGGAGACAGCTCAAAGGGCCCTCACTGCTGTGGGGTGAGCTTGTTCAATTTCATTGTCATTCCAATATTTAAAATGACCCGAAGGACACAGCTTCGAATTAACCCAGAAAAGTACCTATGTGGAATGACAAGATTCATGCGAAGGTATCCATTTTATGCATGTCTGTATGTGTGTGTGTGTGTGTGTGTACATATTCAGTGCTAATTATCAGATGGTCTTCTATTTGTTGTTTGTTTCCGAAATGATTATCTTCAGACTTACGTCAACAGAACTGAGCAATAAGTCTGATCTCTGCTCTGCTCTTGAGGGAGAGATGGACTTGTGATTCATTCCACTTTCTTAGAGTTCTCTTCTGTTCTCAACAAAAGAGAAAGCTCAGAAAATGTCACCATTTCATCTAAAAATGTCAGAATGAGACACTGAACAGACAACATCAAGGTCACCAGACTTCACACCGTGTATCTTGCGTCTCGCAGGCAGTCCAAAGCAGGAGCAACTTGAACTGCGCTCAGAGAGTGCAAGTACCTCCGCCAATGTACGCAATGTTATTTTTGCCAGTATTAGCTAGTAATCCCTGTATTTATGCCGTCCTGTAGTCTTCACGCAAATATGTTTCATGTCTTTTTGACCTTTAGCATGCCCTTGGTCCTTGAAAATCGAATAACCTCTTCCTTGAACAATACTTAATCATTCCATTAAATTTGAGGAAAATCCATCAGTAACTTTTTGTGCAATCCTGCTTACAAACAAACCAACAAACTAACCAACAGACAAACAGTAATGATCAGGTAACCTCCTCAAACTTCGCTGGGCAGAGTTAACCAGGTGTCTTTGATCACGGTTATGCCTGTTCTTGAGTACAATCTGTAGATTGTGTCAGTCGAGTGTACAGACCAAAAAGCTTTCCATGTCTCTCTCTTTCATTTGTCAGGTTTTTTTTTTTTTTTTGCTTGTTCTTCTCCTTACATCCAAAAAATCCTCTCATCCAACTGAAAAATAATTGTTACAATTTATATTTTGCGCTTGTTTAATAGTGTCATTTTGGTTCTATAAGAGAAAGGTAGGAAAGCTGAAGCCCAATGTATAAACCACGTATATAACAACCCAAATTAAGAAAATGTGCTTTGCGGGGGTGAAGACAACGGCCCTCAGCCCTGACACACTAAATCAAAGGTGAAGGTGTTTGAGCCAGAGTGAAAGGTCGTTGTGGTGCAAATTTAAGTTCTTAACCCAAGCAGTTTGAGGGAAATGGCCTGGGCAAAGTTTGAAAGGTGAAGATTAGTGAGCCATGGTCAAAGTTCATTTGGGTACGAAACCTCAACAAGGCACGCCTGATCATCAAAGCAAGTCCATATATGGGTCCATCCCACTGATCTATATCGAATAACTGGATTGCTGACGTGATACAGAACTGTATTGGGAGGTTGAAGCAAGCCGAAGTGGCCGGGCGGCCATTTTACTATGCCCGGTAGTAAGCAACCGTGTTATAGTATTCTATGGCAGAGAAGCGCTGATGTCCAGCCTTGCAGTGCGGAGCGACATTTTTGGGGGATGTGGAGAGACATTGCACTGGCTGTAGTGAAGACGGATACACATAAATGAATTTCAACTTATATATTGCTTATTATTTGCCACTGGCGAATTAACCTTAACGGCAGATAATGTGTCAATGTTAGCCCAGCTAACGTTAACGGTTAGGATTGGAACTATTCAAATTAATGTTCACTAACGTGGTCCATCAGGTTAGCCTAAAGCTACCTAGATTACCGAACTGAAGTTAACCAGATCAGTCGATGTCACTCGGCATAAATTAGATAATCCAGAAAAAAAAACTGTGTAACGCTGTCTATAATATTAGACCAGACTAACTAGACAACAAAACCAGGTGTTGACTGGTCTAATCATTAAGGCAAATTTATTCCAGCACTAAAAAGGCTAATGTTCCGCTGACACTCAATCGCCGTTGACGGACAAATTTAATTCGGCCAGGTTATCAATGAGGATGTAACGTTAGAGCTACTTAAACAGATAATGTGATTCACACTCGACGATGAATGGCAGGCAGTTTTACATACAGT
Source organism: Gymnothorax reevesii (assembly GCA_029721435.1). Lineage (NCBI taxonomy): Eukaryota > Metazoa > Chordata > Actinopteri > Anguilliformes > Muraenidae > Gymnothorax > Gymnothorax reevesii. Next base: position 47,038,600 of record CM056586.1, read on the forward strand.
ACATCTACACAACACACAACTCACTTCTGTTCTCATGTGACCGCTGATTTAGCTACCTTGATAAGTTTACATTGCGTTCTCTGCAGCGAACCCACTTTCGCGTCGTAGGAAAATTAGCCTACAGCTTCGAGGCAGCTACTGAGTGAACACAGCGCAAGAGAAAACTCGATACAAGACATCCGTTGGGAGTTACATATGAATCTCACACCCAGTGTTTCTAAAATAAAGACAGCGGTTGACAAAATGCGAGCTTTCGGCTACTTTATTTTTTCATGAAGTTTTTAAATCCTCCCCACACAGAATAAAAATAATACGTGAAGGATTGTCGTCTTGTCTTCTTCAGTCTCAATGACTTTGGACTTCAATTTCGTTGTACCGCTGCCCCACTCAGGCGAGAGGTAGAAAAATCCGTAGAGATTTCCTATGGACGCACTCATTGGTCGTGCTGTCAAATGCTGATATTGTCCATTGAAAATGTTAAAGGCCCATACAACTGCTGCCTACTGTAGTTAAATCTGCGGTCCTTGAGGCATTTTCAGGTCGATCTGAGGAGGAAACATAAAATACCGCCTCTACCGTGTCAGTGAAAAGATATCTTCTCAATTAATTATATCGTTGGCTGCAACGTGTTCAATGCGAGTAATGTTCTGAGAGATTATAGCTGGGCATACCAATATGGCGGCATGGTTACTTCAAAATGATGACGTCATCAGCTATCCAGTTCTATATAGCAAAATCATGTTCCTAACCCAAGCAGTTACGGCAAAACGGTCCAGACAAAATTTTCCCGCCCGCCGCCCGTCCATGAAGGGGACAGTCTTCTACTTCTTATTAGTAAATGAGGGGTAAAAAAACCAGGATCAGTCATTCTGTCAACATTTAAGCAGCACCAGTATTACCCACCACGTATCGTTATTATTGTTCCGGGTACGGATGTGCTGTTGCTGTATGGGCTACTAATTACTTTTGTATTAAAAGCTCGCTTCTGCTCAAAAGATGACGTTGTGTGTTCGTGCCTTCGCAGTGCAAATGCGGGGAGTACTGTCAACCTAACTGCCATGGTGGCAGAGATTGTGAACCCTCACCCTCCCTTCCGCCGACCGAGAAAGTGTGTTGCTGTTTCTCGGGTCCATCGCACTGGTCCGACCTCCCATTGGTCCGACCTCCCATTAGTTCCTTTGCGCGATGAATAAAGACACATGCACCCCCCCCCCCCCCCCCCCCCCCGTGTGTGTGTGTGTGTGTGTGTGTGTGTGTGTGTGCGCGTGTGATGTGCTTTTCTGAGAGCTCTCTCTCTCTCTCTGTCTCTCTGTGGTCGATTTTGTCGGAGAGGTTGGACCAATGGGAGGTGGGACCAATGTGGTCATTTTGTAGGAGGAACGGGCGGTCGAACCAATGGGTCGTTGGACCAATGGGCAGCTACCCTGTTTCTCAGGCCCGCGTGCTCACTGCTAGCCTACAGACTGTTCAGGCTAAGGCAACCAATATATCCCTGTGATTGACATTGCGTCGTTAAAGCTCTGTGAGTAGTCAACTTTCTATATACCATGGCTCATACACATCATGCCCCAAACAGTGGTGCCTCACCAAATCAGAGACTGTTACCATGTTTGAAAACTGGAGACAAAACTTACAGTACACATTATCTATGGACCCAGATTTTCCCCATTTCTCACAGTGGGTGTCAGCTGGCTTAAGAAAGCATGGACCACTCCACTATGGGGCTTTACCGACGATGGAGACAATATACCAGAGAACATTTGTAAAACTGCTCGGCAAAAAGTTAACATGCTCAAACTGATGCTAGGCCAAATAGCTAACTACTGCCCCGTTATTGCCCGCAATATTATTGTATTAAGACTTGAAAATCACAACAAAGAAAACCAGCAATGAAAACTTAACAAATTTGTTCTTCACTGACAAAAAAGACTTTACAAAAAATCCACTGTTTAATCTTAAAGGGGACCTAACATGCTGATCCTTCTTTTAATACATATTGGTAATGTTATAATGTTGGTTGTCAATGCTCAACCTCTGAAAAGTTTCTAAACATAAGATACAGGGGTTTTGCCGTAATCCTAGAACTTTATTTCGTGAGCGTGATTTCCTCTCTGAACAGCTCCTCCCGAGATCTTCACGAGATCTGGGTAAAACCTGACGTCAGGTTGTGCCGTCCAATTGGTACAGACCTAGCCAGAGCCAACCACTGCGCTGGACCTGCCCACACCGGAAACTATTCTAGCAGGCACTAAGAATGGCAGATCATACTATACCTGAGTAGCGTCTACACTTTTGGAAATACAAAAGAAGAACCGCAGATCATTTGAGGTGCAATTTTGTCAGTATATCTCCCAAAGCTACTTGTCCATTTACTCCGAAACGAGGCCAGAAATACGAGTCGATAGTTCCGCAACCTTTCGGTACTTTTGTTTAAGGGCACTTAAGTACTTTTTCTTCATAAGATACAATAACAAAGGCGTCATCCAAGGAGAATCTCTGGAGAAGATGCATACTGTTTTCTCAGGGAGACACTGATCCATTAATCCACGAATGATCGTGTAAAATGACCTGGTAGCAGTGTTCACGTCCTGAGCCTTAGTAACGCTTGACCAACCACAGTCCTGTAGCTTGTTCTCAAAAAGGATTTTCCTATGTTCCCGGAAATCCCGAAACTTCACTTTAATCCTGATTGGCCTCAGATTATGCCTGGCTGGTAATAAGACCCCAAAATGATCAGTCTTTATTGAAACAAGCAGAGGTGATGGATTTGAAAACAACTTAGGTTTGTTTGTGAGACAATTGTCAAGAGTTGCATCACCCCGGGTGGGAAATCTACCAAGGCCGTTAGACCAGACATGATAGATTATAATTCCAAGTCCAAATAATTAATGTTGCTGCCACAGAGAGCGATGACCTGATGGCAGAGAAATCGTCAAGGTTAACACCTCAAAACTCTCACTCTTGCATATCGATTCCATTGTAAGATTCTCCCTGACGAAAACAGCAACTCCTCCATTTTTACGCTTGTCGTGTCCACCATAACCCCTGTCATGGCAAAAAATTCTATATCCTTCAATGCTGACCACTGTGTCCGGGATCTTTTCAGAGGAGTCTCAGAGATCACGCAAACATCAACGTCTAAAGATCGGAGGTCCATAGCTAACGCTACGGGTGCATAAACTTTGTTTTTGGTTTTCTTAAGACCATAAATGTTTAAAAATAAGCATTTGGGTGCAGGATAAAGGCCAGTTTTACTTACTTTGTTTATGGTTGAACAACGAACAATGGGTACTTGAACTTTCATTTCCATTGGAAAACTTTCTTACGCCTTCCACCACAAATAAACACTGGAATCCTTTTATATTCTCTCCCTCTACATCCTCGATATCTCAATATTTCATTAGATTCAAGTGAATCAAGCACTGAAGAAACAGGAAAGCAGTGCTGCCGACGGCGGATTTTTAAAAGACAGTCACGGGAGTATGTTAACCAAGCATTGCTCGTGTGCAAATTCCGGCCAGTGACTTGCCGTAGGATTATTCCACAGAATGAAATTTGAAATTGTCTCTACAGGTCCTGGTTGTTTTTCTACATCCATCCATCGTTTTATATCCAAAGGCGGGTCATGTCCAGGTACCAGTAATGCAATTGATCCATGCTTTGTGTATTTCATCAAAGGAACTTTAGTACTAAGAAAACCGAATCTGGCAAGATAGACCTTGAATGGTGTCGGTCCAGCCAAGTTAGCTCGCCACAAACAGCTTCCCTCGAGCGCTAAAATATCATTGTCCAGGAGTTTCACAGAGTCTCAGAATTTTTTTAAATTGAGAAAACTTCATTAAATTAAAACATTGTGAACAATATAAAATAAGCAGAAGAACGCGAAACATTGCTAAGCAGCGTGGCTGCCACATTCCGGGGCCTGATTTACACGTCATCATCACTTAATTACTTGCTCAATTAGTGATTGCTTAACTTATCCATGACTGGGATCAGCCAGATACTTCACAAATGTCTGAGTAAGCTCTCTGGTGGTACCATGAAAGCAATGCAAAACGCAGAAGCTCTACCGATTTTACAAATCATTTCTCTGCACTACCTTGACATAATTTCATCCCCCTTTAGAAATTGCAGCACCTATTACTAAAACCCCATAAGTCACACTTGAATTGACTTGACTTGTCTAGTGGGGTTTTAGTAATCAGTGCTTCAAATGTTGTGGCGACTAAAAAGTCAAAAAAGGCAGAGATTAAATCGATAATTCTTTCCTGCAGAAGTGATCAATTCACTAGCTCCACATAAGTAACTTGCCCGCACTAACGGAACTTATCGTCTGCAAAACCTATATTATGTTCATAAACATAACCGAGCTCTCTCTAGCTGTTGCGCACTATCCATAAAGCTGCTTTCACATCACACACAAAATAAATTTTTCGCAGGACAGATTAGTCTACATTCAAAGTCAATGCAAAGACGCAAATACAAGTTTTGGGCACGTCAAGCCGCTTTCACACCGGACGCGAAACAAATTTTTTGCGCGACAGATTAGCTACATTCAAAGTCAACGCAAAGACGCGAATATAGGCCTTATAGGCGAGTTAAGCAGCTTTCACACCGGAGGCAAAAGAAATTTTTCGTGCGACAAATTAGCAACACTCAAAGTCAATGCAAAAGACGCAAATACAGACAGCATGGGTATGTTAAGCAGCTTTCACACCAGACGTGAAACAAATTTTTGGCGCGACAGATTACATTCAAAGTCATGACCACTTTTCAGCTACTGCATGTTAGTTTGCATGCTCTGCAAATTAAAAATGCTTCTGGTTAACTTATATGCAGCAATTATGATCGGTATGTTTGTGTTACTTTGGTAAGCATTGTAACAACCCACTTTGAAGAAATTACGCACTTTGAAAAATTTTCTCAAAGTGTGTTAACATTTGGGACCAACTCAACGCACTTTGAAAAAATTTTTAAAAGTGCGTTAAAATGTTGGTCTACCTCTACGCATTTTGAAAAAAAGAGATTTTTTTTCAAAGTGCATTAAAAACAATCATTGTGACGCCCTTTGAAAAATTCAATTTAACAAAGATTGGTTAGTGGCAGTTGTCGCATTCGACATGAATGTTCTTTGTAGACAGCCACAGAGCCCCGGGCATGGAATAAACGGTCTGACTTTAGGCCATGTGTCACGTTTTTCAATGGCAGCATTTTTCTCAGCAATTTTTTAGCCATTTTTTAGCTTACTCTCAGGCATTGTATTTTGTTCCCAGATGCCAGGAAAACGCATAAGTGACATTTTAATTTCCAAATTTTTCAGTCCGAGGACACCCAGTTCCCGCACCAATAATAAATAAAAAATTAGACTAGACTAACTTTGCCTGATAATCTGATAGTAGGCCCTGTAGCCTAGGCCTATACTGAAACGGCGTTGAAATGCCCCCATCCCCCTCAAGGTCTAGGTGAAGACGGGGCAAGAGGAACCACTTTTCCTCCGTTTTGTAAGAAAGGGTAATCAGTCACATATAGTAAGAAAGAGACTTTGTTTAGCGATACCATGAACCGTCAAACATCTACTCTTAAACAAATGTAAAAAAGTGAAAATTACGAAAATATGGATATAGATCTAGGGCCTATGTGACACGTTCCTCTTGTCCGACCCCTCGGGTAAAAGGAACCACCGATTTGGGCAAAAGGGACCAACCAAAATTGTCAAAATAATTATATGCACACATTTTCCCAAAATTTACAGGAACTATATCTTAGCCTATACCCTTTAATAACATCTGTACGTGTAGGATTAAAATAAGCAGAACACAAGTGAAGGATTCCGCAAACTGGCTTGGCCTTTGGGGGAGGCTGAAAGTGGACTATAAGACAAGATCAGCCGACGTCTGAAACAAGGGACATCCTCCCAGCACCCTTCTCCCAATTTTCATCAAAGAATCTTCAAGTGGTGCATTTTGGCACTTGTCATTCGGCCTACTGGCGTTTATCAGTTGTTGCATTTATAGTAAACCTCTTTTCTTTAAAGCACATTCTCATAGGGCCAGTGCGATAGCATCTATTGCACTGATCCAGTGGTTCCTTTTGCCCGTACGAAATCAATGATGAATTCCCATCAGTCATTGATCGGAAGTTGGACTGCAAATTTTCCATCACCCAAAGAGAGAGGGCGCTGATGGTAGGTCTAGATCTATAGCCATGCAATCGCAACTAGTCGGGCTTTTCAAGGAAAAATTCCTAGAATGTATAGACCCCCTATCGGGTGCTGCAATCACGGAACCTGTTTAAGTCACTGGACTGAATGCCGTTCTATAACCATCGATACTTTATAACTAACGTCTATGACATTTTGTACTCAGTGCCATCAATAAAGATGGCGTTGGACATAATCTACTCGGTGGTGCTCGCATATACGGATTCATTTTTACTCCCATTTTCACTCACGCACACGTTGCTGTCTGTAGCAAGACCAGTCTACAGGTGAACAGATTGAGCTAACGTAAGTAAAACATATTTTATTGATAGACCTGGTTTATTTATAGTAACGGATTACAGGACTGTGTGCGTGTGTTGCAGTAGACCCTGTGCAGCTGACGTCATTTGAATAGTAGGCTAACTTAGAGTAGGCCTGCCCTAAACAAAGTCAAAGACACAAATTCCACTGAACCGGCGTGACATGTCTCCCGGCCTAGGCCAGGGGTTCCCAAACTTTTCCAAATCAGGGCCCACTTGAAAATCTAAAAAATGTCCGCGGCCCACCTTTGTCCTATAAACAGTACATAGACGAAATTATGCATTCTCAGAACACTTAACAGCAGCAATAATTGTTGTTGTTGTTAAGAAAATAAAATAAATAAAATAAATAAAAAAACAACAACAATAATTGTTGTTGTTGTTTTTTATTTATTTATTATTATTATTATTATTATAAAGATTCAGGATTGAAATGAAAGCAGGGGGATAAAGGAAGCCCACACTTTTAATCTGTGGTGTACACACAAGACAGAATTAATTATCGAACACAGTACGTGCTCCTCCGATTATGACCTCCGGACATGATGACCAGAAAGCTACGTTCCGATCATAAACTATATAAGGTTCCTAAAATATTGTGAGGTCAATAACACTCAATCGGTTATTACTTCTAAATATTTTTTAAAATCGTGCAATAAATATTTTACAGTAAAAATAATAAAAAATCATATTTGCAAAAATGAATCATATTTTTAATGACCTCTCATGGCCCACCTGCCGTACCACCACGGCCCACCAGGGGGCCGCGGCCCACACTTTAGGAATCACTGGCCTGGGCCTACTAGGCCCTACCCATAAACATTGCCATGCTTTTAGCTCCAAATGCCCTCCAAATGAAGGCAGTACACATAGGCCAAGTCTATCCGGGTTTTAGGCAAATGTTTTTACGCACTGTAGGACCCTGGCAAGGTTTCATATGGGGGGGATGGGGGGAATAAATCCCCAGCATAATTTGGGACTCGTGTCATGGCCTAATCTATGGCTGGATCCAGGCGCGGGGGGGTGGGGTTCTAGGCAGAGAAATCGCCAAATATAGAAAAGAATGGACGAAAGAACAAAAAAACGGGCAATAATAACGGGTCTACACACAACCAGTCCTCAACACACCTTGGCCAGATGATAACGGGTTGACACGGGTGCACACACACAACCAGCACTGGCTGGATGGCAAAATGAGGTGTGCGCACAGAAGAATTATGATTAATACGCCAAGAAAACCACCGATTTGCTAAGATATGCACAGATTCTCCACGATTCTTCAACAGACAATTTTTTGTCTACGACAGGACAAAACAGGTGTTCTCACGCATTACGATTTCCTGCGACACGACAAGAAAAATTGTGATGAGAAAAATTTTCACCATGTTGAAAACCTTACGATTTTCAAGACAGAATCATGTCGTATGCAGTCGTGTTGGCCAACCTCTTACACATTACGATTACCACCGACAGTACGAATATAATTTGTTCTGTCTTGTCGTATTTCACATATTCTTGTCGTGTCGTTCGAAAATCGTGTAGTGTGAGGCAGGCCAAACCTAGACAGAGACGACTGCAATCACGGCCACGACGAGCCCAATTAGGACTGCAACCATAGATTACAATGACCCCGAAAACGATTACCATATGCGATGAGCAGCACGACCCCCGATCCCGACGGAAATGTCACAACATGCATGATCCGGTAATTTTGAGGTTATTCTCAGTCCGTACATTTTGCCATGAATCGAATGGTGCTAATTTCTGCCAATTTTTCGACTAAAACACCTTGTTATCCCATAAATGGACGCAACCGAGCTTGAATTTCTATCTTTAAAAATTATAATATAGCCGTTCATGACATGAAATGGGTCAAGCCAGTGCCACAAGAAATATTTTCTTGATGCACCTCCTTAACGCACTTTGAAATTTTTTTTTAAAGTGGGTTGAGGTGGTCACACATTTTAACGCACTTTGAAAAAATTTTTCAAAATGCGTTGAGGTTGACCAACATTTTAACGCACTTTGAAAAATTTTTTCTGCCGAGTGGGGCTGCAGTTAGACCAGATGTAGGTTTTGCAGAGCTAGGGGTGCATTTTTGGGTGCTTATGACACGATCGCTTTACTTATCCATGACCGTTGTCAGCCTGATACATCACCATTGTCTGGGAAAGCTCTCTGATACTACCGGTGAAAGAAATAGGAAAGCACACAGGCTATAACATGTCCGGTATTACAAATGATTTCTCTGCATTGCCATCAATTGAATATTAAATTCTTTCCAGTAAAAGTGATTGATTCGCGAGCTCCACATAAGCAACGGTTCACGAAGACGGAACTTACGGTCTGTAAAACCTGTATTATGTTCATGACATAACCGGAGCTCTATCTAGCTTGCATGCTATTCATAAAGCTCCCATTTTCCGCGAGGAAAAGCTGGTCATTCCGAAGCAATATGTAAACCATTATCACAGGCAATTTCCGGAAAGGCCACTTAGCTGGGAGCTTTCACCCCTCCGTCATATACCAGCGCGGAAGCTGTTCGTTTCTCCACACTAACAACACACCACAGCTATGCACACGAACCAGCAGGTCCTAATTCACACCGAAGCAGTCCATATGCTGTTGGTCCACTTTTAGCTGCTCCTCACTATCCATGTTTCCCTCTAAATCTCAGACCCACCGGATTTCCACGGTCGTCCGGTCTACACTTGGGCATGTCAACCTGCATCCTAGCTATAGAGTAGAAAAACTGTTGTACTCACCAACTGTTGCCATAGCAAACTCTGCCCTACTCTGCTCTTACTGACCAAAATCACAGCATTTATATAGACTCGCAACATTCTGGAAAGATCTACTGGATTCCTGGGTAATCCCGCCCCCTCCAGGCAGGAAGACACCAGAAGCTTCTAGACAGCACTAGTCTATTACAAATGATATTACATCAGATCATGTTTCGCTACAGACACACCACAAGAGGGTGCTGAAGAACAAAATAAATAACTGACCGGCAAGGCAGCAAAAACAGTATGTAACAAATCTCCATTTACAAATAAAATATAATGCTGTATATAAAATATCACCAACATTAGAAAACTGCGATATCCTTATCTGGCTGCGCCTAATCCATCCTGACCTCCCTCAACTCGTTAAAGAGCTCTACTCCCAAACATTAGCATCCATTAAACCTGAAATATCTCAGACTTTACAGTCTCTCCTTGATGAGATATCTGCTAGTGAAGACACAAATGCAGTTATGCGCACTGCAGCAGCGTGTTTACCGACTCCCAATCGCAGCACGGGCAGAGCTTCTCTTCCTCAGCTTCACTCTTGGTAAACAATACACTCCTCCAAAATCTGCATTTATGTCGTCAAGCTGTCGAGCAGATGACCACTTTCTCAGTGTGTGCCCTTTACTTCCCGCACAAGACAGAAAGTACATGGCTAGGGTCAGGCAAATATCCGGTATTTTCGATGCTTCCGAAGACGAAGATAACGAGCCTCTCTTGCCCCTGTCTGACTTCTCCCGCACCAGAACCGGCGACTATGCCCGCCCGCACAGGCTTACTGGATACAGACCCATCAGTCTCCGTATTTTGATGCATTTTACAACCACCAAACAATCCGAGTGATCCTTGACAGCGGTGCCACTGGCAACAGTGATTAGACTGTCTGCCGCTAAAAGCTTGGTTTACCCATTTGCAAGAGTTCTCTGTCCGCCCACCAAGCTGATGGCTCCTCTCCATTCACTTTCTTGGGAAAAGTAAATTTCACTTTGTCACGTGATAAACATCAGTTCACTTTTCACGGCCTTGTGGTGGAGAAATTGGACGTCGATGTGCTGGCAAGTACTCCATTTATGGCGCTGAACGATATTTCAATCTGCCCAGCCACACCATCGATCATCTAATAAGATGGATCGTTATGCCATTATGGCTCTCTGGAAAATCCTTCCTCACATTCAATTCACCATGCCCACCTTCTGCGTGGATCTGCTGCCCCTGTTACCGTATGGCCTGCTGAATACATTGAACTCAATCTGCCATCCGGTCTATCTGATTCTACTTAAACATGAGGCCCGACGGCTCATTTCCCAGACATGTAAATACCCACCCCCCCAGTATTGTTTTAATTTGTTTTTGGCAAGATCCGTATCGCCAATGAAACCAATGCTCCACAAAGCCTCCAGTCCCATGAGCATTTTTGTCCACGTTCTGACAGACAGCCCCAGTGTCTTGGATGATCTACCCACTCCACCTGCTACACTGCCCTCCATAATTATTGGCACCCCTGGTTAAGATATGTTCTTTAGCTTCTAATAAATTAAGTTTTTTTCGTAATAATATACAAAACCCAAAACCAGTGAAGTTGGCACGATGTGTAAATCGTAAATAAAAGCAGAATACAATGATTTGCAAATCCTTTTCAACCTATATTCAATTGAATACATTGCAAAGACAAGTTACTTAATGTTTGAACAGGTAAACTTTGTAATTTTTTGCAAATATTAGCTCATTTGGAATTTGATGCCTGCCACATGTTTCAAAAAAGCTGGCACAAGTGGCAAAAAAGAGTGAGAGAGTTGAGGAATGCTCATCAAACACTTATTTGGAACATCCCACAGGTGAACGGGCTAATTGGGAACAGGTGGGTGCCATGATTGGGTATAAAAGCAGCTTCCCTGAAATGCTCAGTCATTCACAAACAAGGATGGGGCGAGGGTCACCACTTAGTGAACAAATGCGTGAGCTGATTGTCGAACAGTTTAAAAACAACATTCCTCAACGAGCTATCGCGAGAAATTTAGGGATTTCAACATCTACGGTCCGTAATATCGTCAAAAGGTTCAGAGAATCTGGAGAAATCACTGCACGCAAGCGACAAGGCCGAAAACCAACATTGAATGCCCGTGACCCTCGATCCCTCAGGCGGTACTGCATCAAAAACCGACATCAGTGTGTAAAGGACATCACCACATGGGCTCAGGAACACTTCAGAAAACCACTGTCAGTAACTGCAGTTCATCGCTACATCTGCAAGTGCAAGTTAAAACTCTACAATGCAAAGCGAAAGCCATTTATCAACAGCACCCAGAAACGCCGCCGGCTTCGCTGGGCCCAAGCTCATCTAAGATGGACTGATGCAAAGTGGAAAAGTGTTCTGTGATCTGACGAGTCCACATTTCAAATTGCTTTTGGAAACTGTGGACGTCGTGTCCTCCGGACCAAAGAGGAAAACAACCATCCGGACTGTTATGGGCGGAAAGTTCAAAAGCAAGCATCTGTGATGGTATGGGGGTGAATTAGTGCCCAAGGCATGGGCAACTTGCACATATGTGAAGGCACCATTAATGCTGAAAGGTACATCCAGGTTTTGGAGCAACATACAGTGGGGAAAATAAGTATTTGGCCCCTCGCTGATTTTGCAGGTTTGCCCACTTACAAAGAATGCAACGATCTATAATTTTCATCGTATACACATTCTAACAGTAAGAGACAGAATCACAAAGGAAATTCCAGAAAATCACATCATATGAATTTGTAAAAATTGATAATCATGTGATGAGGAAAAATAAGTATTTGACCCCCTACCAAACAGTAAGTACTCTGGGTCCCAGAAGCCAGTTAGTCTTTCTTTAAGACACACCCCCAATCCCAACTAATTATTTAAATCGAATACACCTGCCTCACCTCATTACCTGTATAAAAGACACCTGTCCACTCCCAAACAACCAGATTCCAATATCTCCATCATGGGCAAGACCAAAGAGCTGTCTAAGGACATCAGGGACAAGATTGTTGACCTACACAAGGCTGGGATAGGCTACAAGAGAATCTAAAAGCAACTTTGAGAGAAAAGATCAACTGTCGGTGCAGTTATCAGGAAATGGAAGAAGTACCACACTGCCGCCAACCTCCCTCGGTCTGGGCCTCCATGCAAGGTCTCGCCTCGTGAGATTTCCCTGATCATGCGAACGGTGAGGAATCACAAGGGGGGAACTGGTTAATGAACTGAAGGCAGCTGGGACCACAGTAATAAAAGAAACAGTTGGTAACACACTACGCGGTCATGGATTGAAATCCTGCAGTGCACGCTAGGTCCCCCTGCTCAAGAAGGCACATGTACAGGCCCGCCTGAAGTTCGCCATTGACCACCTGGATGACTCAGAAGAGGCCTGGAAGAAGGTGATGTGGTTAGATGAGACCAAAATAGAACTTTTTGAGCTCAACACAACTCACCATGTTTGAAGGGCAAAGAATACAGAGTGCAACACCATCCCCACCATCAAGCACAGTGGTGCTTTTCAGCCAAGGGGACGGCACAACTCCATTGCATTGAGGGGAGGATGGACGGGGCCATATACTTTGGAATTCTGGACCAACAGCTCCTTCCCTCAGTGAGAGAGCTGAACATGGGTCGAGGATGGGTGTTTCAGCACGACAACTACCCTAAGCACACCGCCAAAGCAACAAAAGGGTGGCTGAAGAAGTACATCAAGGGTCAGGAGTGGCTTAGCCAGTCTCCAGACCTGAATCCAATTGAAAATCTTTGGAGGGAGCTTAAAATTTGGGTTGCAAGGCGACAGCCTCGGGACTTGAATGATTTGGAGGCTGTCTGCTGGGAGGAGTGGGCCAAAATCCCTGCCAAAATGTGCACAAACCTTGTCAACAACTATAAAAATTGTTTGACATCTGTGCTGGCCAATAATGGCTTTTCTACAAAATATGAACATGCTGTTTGTCCAGGGGGTCAAATACTTATTTTTGACCAAAAATATGCAAATAAATTCCTAAAATACATACAATGTCTTTTTCCACTTTTTTTGGTGATATTCTGTCACTCACTGTTAAAATAAACCTATCATTTAAATTATAGACCGTTGTTGTTAGTGGGCAAACCTGCAAAATCAGCAAGGGGTCAAATACTTATTTCCCCCACTGTATGTTGCCATCCAAGCAACGTCTTTTTCATGGACGCCCCTGCTTATTTCAGCAAGACAATGCCAAGCCACATTCTGCACGTGTTACAACAGCGTGGCTCCGTAGTAAAAGAGTGCGGGTACTAGACTGTCCTGCCTGTAGTCTAGACCTGTCTCCCATTGAAAATCTGTGGCGCATTATGAAGCGCAAAATACGACAATGGAGACCCCAGACTATTGAAAAACTTAAGCTGTACATCAAGCAAGAATGGGAAAGAGTTCCACCTGAAAAGCTTCAAAAATTGGTCTCCTCAGTTCCCAAACGTTTACTGAGTGTCGTTAAAAGGAAAGTCCATGTAACACAGTGGTAAAAAGGCCCCTGTGCTAACTTTTTTTGCAATGTGTTGCTGCCTTTAAATTCTAAGTAAATGATTATTTACAAAAAAAGTTTCTCAGTTTGAACATTAAACATCTTGTCTTTGCAGTGTATTCAATTGAATATAAATTGAAAAGGATTTGCAAATCATTGTATTCTGTTTTTATCTACGATTTACATAACGTGCCAACTTCACTAGTTTTGGGTTGTAGTACCACAATGAAAAAAAGAGGAAAATCCAACCTTTAAATTCAAGAGTATTTATTCAGTGGGGAAAAAATCCCACATTAAGAAATAATTCATTTACCTCAAATCATGTGTGCCTCAATTATTAGCACCCCTGATGTTAATACTTTGTACAACCCCCTTTTGCCAACAAAACAGCACCTAATCTTCTCCTATGATTTTTCACAGGATGGGAGAATACAGAAATAAGGGATCTTCGACCATTCCTCTTTGCACAATCTCTCTAAATCATCTAGCGACCTGGCTCCTCTCCTCTGCACTCTCCTCTTCAGCTCACTCCACAGGTTTTCAATGGGGTTGAGGTCTGGGGACTGAGATGGCCATGGGAGGAGCTTGATTCTGTGCCTGGTGAACCATTTCTGTGTAGATTTGGCCATGTGTTTAGGGTCATTATCTTGCTGAAAGACCCAGTGAGGACCCATCTTCAACTTTCGGGCAGAGGCCACCAGATTTTGATTTAAAATGTCCTGATATTTCATAGCATTCATGATGTCATGCACCCTAACTAGGTTCACAGGGCTTCTGAAAGAGAGCCCACAGCATCACCAGTCCTCCCCCATACTTCACAGTGGGCATGAGGTGCTTTTCTGTATACTCATCTTTTGTGTTCCGCCAGACCCACTTTGTGTTTGTTGCCATAATGCTCTTTCTTGGTCTCATCTGACCAAAGCACATGGTCCCAGTTGAAGTCCCAGTACTGCTTAGTGAACTTCAGACGCTTGCGTTCATGATTGTGAGTGAGAAAAGGTTTTTTCCGTGCATGCCTCCCAAACAGCTTGTTGGCATGTAAATAGCGCCTGATGGTTGTTTCGGAGACTTTCTGACCCCAAGATGCTACTATTTCTTGCAATTCTTTCTTTAACAGTGAACTTTGGAGAACTTTTTATTTCTCTTACCATCCTCTACACTGTGCGTGGTGGCAAAATAACCTTGTGTCCCCTTCCAGGCTTGTTAACCACTGTTCCAGTTGTTTTAAACTTCTTAATGATTCCTCTGACAGTAGATATGGGCAGGTGCAGGCGAGTGGCTATTTTCTTGTAGCCATTGCCTGACTTGTGAAGGTCGACACTTGTGAAGGCCTTAACATGAACCGTGTGTTCCTTTGTCTTTCCCATGTTGAAGAGTGGATAAGAGAAATGGCCTCTGTGTCACGTCATATTTATACCCCAGGGAAACAGGAAGTGATGAATTACTAATTAAATGTTCCTAGATACTCTGATCAACTTTGTAAACTACTGTAGAAATGACAGAAATACTTCAATTACATTTATTTCCTCGGAATTGTTAGGGGTGCCAATAATTGTGTAACAGGTGATTTTATGAAAAATAATAATTTCTTAGTTAGGGATTTTTTTTCCTTTGAAATTCACTTGAGTTGAAGGTTACATTTTTCTATCATTTTCAGTTTGAGAGTATGCTTCTGCAATAAAAATTGAATTTATTTTAAGGCTTTTAACAAATCTTAACCAGGGTTGCCAATAATTATGGAGGTCGCTGTAAGACCCCGCCTACCCAAATTCTCCTTGCCTTCCACTCTAACCTCATTAACTTAGATCCTGACCACTTGTTCCCTGGACATATAAAGGCTCAATTTCAAGCGCTACATGAGGAGTATGACAATGTTTTTAATCCGGTTCCCAAAGCCTATAATGGCGTCTCCGGTCCCTTCACTTCAGTTGTCAATATGGGCCCAGTACAACCTCCCCAATGCAAAGGCAGTCTGTTGCATTACTCTCGTCAAAATTTACTTGAACTTCAACACAAGTTTGACAAACTCGAATCAGCTGGAGTACTCGTACGACCTGAAGATGTGGGAATAATGGTGGAATATATCAATCCATCTTTTCTTGTTAAGAAACCTAATGGTGGATTTTGCCTCGTCACTGCATTCGCTGATGTCGCCGTTATAGCAAGCCCCAGCCATCCTTAATGCCTGACGTCCACTCCACTCTCTGATAGATAGCAAGTGGAAACACATCATTATGACTGACCTCACAAGTGCTTTTTCCCAAATTCCCTTAGCTAAGGAGTCTATGAAATACTGTGGCGTTGCCACCCCATTCCGAGGGTACGAGTGTTTGCCCATTCAGCAATGGGCATGCCAGGCTAGGAAACTGCCTTGGAGGAACTTACCTACCGTGTCATCATGGACCTCAGGGGAGATGGCATTGTTGCTAAGCTTGCAGATGACTTTTACTGTGGTGGCAACAGGCTTGACGACCTCTACATTAACTGGAAATGGTTACTAGAAGTCCTACAACATAACTGCCTCAACTTATCTGCAGAGAATATCGTCTTAGGACCTGCCTCTATTACCATACTAGGTTAGGTTTGGAACCAAGGGTCCATTTCTGCTAGTCGCCATCGCATTGCTATGTTGTCATCATGCTCCCCTCCTGACACCGTCTCCAGTTTACAATCTTTGCAGCCTACAAAGTCCTTGCCCGTGTCATTCCAAACTGTGCCACTTTGCTCTTCCCATTAGATACAACAGTCGCTGGCCGTAACTCTTCTGACGAACTGTCATGGACAGATTCCAGCCTTGACGCCTTCCGTCAGGCCCAACAGGCTTTAACCTCACATCGCTCGATTGTCTTCCTTTGCCCAGAAGATCAATTACAGATCGTCACGGATGGCGCTGTTAAAAGGCTCAGAATTGGAGCGACCTTGTATGAAACTCGTCATGGATTCTTTAGTGCCAAACTTTGCGTTCGTCAAGTCACGTGGTTACCATATGAAATCAAAGCCTTGTCCATTGCTGTGGCTGTCAAACACTTTAGTCCCTTCATAGTTCAGTCAGATCACAAAGCCTGCATACTCACTGACAGTAAGCCCTGCATTCAAGCTTGAAGGGTGCCGTGGAGAATTTTCGGCCAGCCTACGTGTATCCATGTTTTTGTGAGTGGTCAGTCGATACCAGGCTTCTGTACAACATCTTCAAGGCTCTACAAACATCCCCTCAGACTTTGTCAGCAGAAATGCCCTAGATTGTGATTCACTAAACTGCCAAGTATGTTCTTTTGTTTCCTGTTTGGAGGACTGCGTCGTCCATGCATCCTTTGCTGCCGACATCATGGTCGAGACTGCTAGGCTACCTTTCACCAGCCGCTCCACTTGGCTGAATCTCCAGTCAGAATGTGCCGACTTACGTCACACACAGGCTCATTTAAAGCAGGGGACTCTCCTATCAAAGAGACTGACTAATATCAAAGACATAAAGAGATACTTCCAAACCGCCACAATCGGTAAAGATAGTTTATTAATGTGCACTGTCAAGACTCTTTCCACTCCGCTCATGAGTATATCGTGGTTCCGCATCAGTTCCTTGACTTTGAACGGCTATCCATCTTAAGCTTGACCATTCTTCGGCCCACCAAATGAAGCAAGTTCTCAAACATTATTTCTTCGGCTTGGACATGGACCGATCCATTGATTGCATTAACAGTAGCTGTCACCAGTGCTCTCCTCTTCAAAATACCAGTCACTGCACTATTCCCCAAAGTACCATACCCCCACCTGACAAAGTTGGTTCCACCTTTGCAGCAGACATTTGCCGTCACGAACAACAATTCATTCTTCCTGTATGCGAGTCTGCAACATCATACACCCAAGCTACGTTTATTGAGGTCGAACGACACGACACCTAACGAGAAGGCTCATTACATGTCCTCCTGGATGTCAAGCCATTAGATGGCCCCCCCCATACGAATCTGCGCAGACCCTGCACCAGCCTTGAAATCCCTAGTCTCCAACCCAGCCCTAGCTCAGTATAGCATCTCAATCAAGCTCGGCCAGCCAAAAAATCTCAACAAAAACCCAGTGGCTGGAAAGGCTATCCAGGATTTGGAAACTGAACTAAATCAACAACTAACAGGGGGGCGCCTCACCTCATCACAGCTCCCCACTGCCATTGCCCATCTAAATTCTCGAATTAGATCCATGTGCCTGTCAGCTTTCGAGATGTGGACACAATGTGACTAATTTACTGTTGAGCAAATACCTCTTCAAGCCGAAGACCTCATCTCCAGCCAACTTTGTCAGCGCATGACTAATCATCCCTACAGTAAGACGTCTAAGTGTCTCAAGGGAACCCAACCCTGCACGCCACAGATTTCCATTGGAGACCTTATTTATCGTCACTCTGACCTCTCTGACCCGCCAACGACACCACTATTTAGTTGTTTCTGTTAGTGATAAGATTTGCGCAGTTAGAAAGTTTGCTGGCACTCAGCTCCGTAACTGATCTTACTCAGTTCGTATCTCTGACTGTTACAAAGTTCCTGTATGGGAGGCACCCTACACTCCCTACTCATCCAGGGAGGCTGATTCATCTGACAACGACACAGACCTGACGCGAGACACCCACCCACCTGCTTTGCAGAGTATCCCTCCCGCCCTGTCCGGAGCCAAACAGGCAGCTCAACAGCCACAATGTTGTCCTCCACCGCTCCTGGTCTTGTCCAAACTTCAACAGTCTCCTGTTAATCCTACCCCTCAGGATAGGCAGTCTACACGTTGTCGCCGACCACCAAGATATTTACAGGACTTCATTCTGGACTAGTATGCATGGCATACGATGGTCTCTGTGCCATTCCTTGTCGACTTCCAGTGTGCCCTTTTCTTCAATACCACCAGTCTTGTTTTAATGGGGCAGAATAATCCCCGTAACCTGAGGGTAGTCTGCCCCATGATGGTTCCTTGGGACTGAGATGCATTGACAGCGACATTGAATGACTTTATGGTTCCATGGACTACATTTTTTTCCATATGATTCTTCATTGTCTTTTCATCGCCATGTCGGCCTAAGTGATTATTTTACCACCCAACTGCTTTGGTTCTTTTCCTGGAACACATACTCACAGAATTCTGCAGTATGTTGTTTTAGTTTTGCTCATTTATGAAGCTATATATGTAATTAAAGCCAGTGGTACCTCATTAACTTCATTGACTGGCAATGCTATCATACATGTACTGGTTACAGGCCTTCTATATTACCGCCCTGAGCCAGGTAAGCACTATATTTTCAAGGAAGAAACAATGGTTACCCCAGTATTGTTTGTTACTAGTACATGTATTGTTCCTGTCACTCGCCTCTATACAGTGGATGTCACGTATCCTTATTATTGTTCTGGGTACGGATGTGCGAGTTTGCTGTTGCCATATGGGCTACTATTAAAAGCTCGCTTCTGCTCAAGAGACGACATAGTGCGTTTGTGCCTTCACAGTGTAAACGCGGGGAGTACTGTCAACCTAACTGGCGCAGATCGGTAATGATGGTATAATCCAGTGCTTCTCAAACCTCTCCTGGAGAACCACCTGTCCTGCATGTGTTTGATCTTCTTTCCGCTCCAGCACAGGTGATTCAAATGATCTATTCATTATCAATCAGCTTCAGGGGGTTGATAGCGAGCTGATCATTTTCATCACCTGTGCTGGATTCCATGTGGATTTTTCTTGTAAATGTAGCACAACCCAAAACCAGTGAAGTTGGCACGTTGCATAAATCGTAAATAAAAACAGAATACAATAATTTGCAAATCCTTTTCAACCTATATTCAATTGAATACACTGCAAAAACAAGTTACTTAATGTTCGAACAGGTAAACTTAGTAATTTTTTGCAAATATTAGCTCATTTGGAATTTGATGACTACAACATGTCTCAAAAAAGCTGGCACAAGTGGCAAAAAAGATTGAGAGAGTTGAGGAATGCTCATCAAACACTTATTTGGAACATCCCACAGGTGAACGGGCTAATTGGGAACAGGTGGGTGCCATGATTGCGTATAAAAGCAGCTTCCCTGAAATGCTCAGTCATTCACAAACAAGGATGGGGCGAGGGTCACCACTTAGTGAACAAATGCGTGAGCTGATTGTCGAACAGTTTAAAAACAACATTCCTCAACGAGCTATCGCAAGAAATTTAGGGATTTCATCATCTACGGTCCGTAATATCGTCAAAAGGTTCAGAGAATCTGGAGAAATCACTGCACGCAAGCAACAAGGCCGAAAACCAACATTAAATGCCCGTGACCCTTGATCCCTCAGGCGGTACTGCATCAAAAATCGACATCAGTGTGTAAAGGACATCACCACATGGGTTCAGGAACACTTCAGAAAACCACTGTCAGTAACTGCAGTTCGTCGCTACATCTGCAAGTGCAAGTTAAAACTCTACAATGCAAAGCGAAAGCCATTTATCAACAGCACCCAGAAACGCCGCCGGCTTCGCTGGGCCCAAGCTCATCTAAGATGGACTGATGCAAAGTGGAAAAGTGTTCTGTGGTCTGACGAGTCCACATTTCAAATTGTTTTTGGAAAATGTGGACGCCGTGTCCTCCAGACCAAAGAGGAAAAGAACCATACGGACTGTTATAGGCGCAAAGTTCAAAAGCCAGCATCTGTGATGGTATGGGGGTGTATTGGTGCCCATGGGCAACTTACACATATGTGAAGGCACCATTAATGATGAAAGGTACATACAGGTTTTGGAGCAACATATGTTGCCATCCAAGCAACGTCTTTTTCATGGATGCCCCTGCTTATTTCAGCAAGACAATGCCAAGCCACATTCTGCACGTGTTACAACAGCATGGCTCCGTAGTAAAAGAGTGAGGGTACTAGACTGGCCTGCCTGTAGTCCAGACCTGTCTCCCATTGAAAATGTGTGGCGCATTATGAAGCGTAAAATAAGACAACAGAGACCCCAGACCGTTGAACAACTTAAGCTGTACATCAAGCAAGAATGGGAAAGAGTTCCACCTGAAAAGCTTCAAAAATTGGTCTCCTCAGTTCCCAAACGTTTACTGAGTGTCGTTAAAAGGAAAGGCGATGTAACACAGTGGTAAAAAGGCCCCTGTGCCAACTTTTTTGCAATGTGTTGCTGCCTTTAAATTCTAAGTTAATGATTATTTGCAAAAAAAAAATAAAATAAAGTTTCTCAGTTTGAACATTAAACATCTTGTCTTTGTAGTGTATTCAATTGAATATAAGTTGAAAAGGATTTGCAAATCATTGTATTCTGTTTTTATCTACGATTTACACAACGTGCCAACTTCACTAGTTTTGGGTTTTGTATTTGTAATAAACAAGTATTGGATTCCAGTGATTTCTTTGTAACTTGAAAAAAATCTTAGGATGTGCAAAAACCTTTGACTGGTAGTGTACCCAAATCAAGGAAGTGATGAAACACACCTGATCAATTATAAACACCTATGAATCTATTTGGCCCCCCCAAAAATTTTAGTAGGCTACCTTGAAAAGGGGGACAATATGTTCATGAAAATAATTGTGATTTCTATATGACGAAACCATAAATTACCAAAAATACAATTCAATAAAGGCTGAGAATCAGCAAAGTAATGACTTTTCAACTGTTCAATCATAAATCTAAACTGTGGAGTACAGAGCCAAACCAAGAGTAAAAAAATAGATCAGTCCCAATAGATCAGGAAGGGAATGTTTCCACTGTTTGTCACACTGTTTGGTATTAGATGCTGATTTGCATTGGTAGCTGATTCATATCCCTGTTCTTTCCCAAGAGAACAAAGCTCGACTTGTTCTGGACATCACCCACTGTACACCTGCCTATGGGACCGGTGCTGCCAGACAGAATACGGATTTAGGAAAACACAGGTATCAGTGGAATCATTGGAGGAGCTTTTGTGTCGTTTTCTCTGCAAGTACATTTTATAAAATCTTTTACTATAGCATATAGCCGGGGTTTGCATATCGTATTTATTAATTAATATGAGTATGCTTTGACCAATGCCGTTGGAAATATATTGACAGAAGTAGGTCTTGACATTGACTTCGTGACCGTGTGTTTGATTTCCTCCAGAACATCATTCGGCATACTGGTTATCATTTTAACATTGCTGTTGCCTGTTATTTTCCTGATAATTTGCAGTGCCAATCGTCGCTTGCAAGTTATTGTAAGTATTTTATTCATTTGTTTAATTGCTAGTGATGTATTTGCATTTGAAGAGTGCCGGCTGTTTCAAAAACAGTAAAAGTGGATGTGTAATATGTAAGAGGGTAAGAGGTGACTAGGCAAAGTGAGCACATGCCCTGCCTGTCCAAAAAAAAAAGTTGCCATTTGGATTAAAATAGGAAAACATTCAAAAGCCTATGACTGAATCATTACAGGAAAACATTCAAAAGCCTATGACTGAATCATTACTGCAGTGATAAATATGTTTCAGCTGGCGATAATTCTTTAAATCCTGACTGATTTAATGTGTAACTTCTCATTTCTTGAACGTGTCTCATGGTAGTTGACGGTAGTCTCATGGTAGAAGACCTGTCTCATGGTAATTGAAAAGATGTTACTGTGTTTCAAAAGGCGTAAATTGTTGGCCAGCATCAAGCTGAGAAAACAGCTGAGTCATTCCATGTCAGATCATCAAATGGGTCTCACCACCACCTTCTCAATTTTGCTCATTTTTTGTGTGCAGCTGTATGAATATACATATACCACTGACAAATCCAAAATTTAAGCTCATTCGGACCAAAAATAAATTTTTTGTGAATTATTTTCTAAGGGTACTGTCCGTCAGTTTTGTGTCGATTTTTTTAAAAAGAATTCACGTCAATTTACATTTGTCTCATATTTAACATGGCATAACTTTTTTACTATTACACATATAACTTTGAAACTTTGCATCTACGCTAATGTAATACTGCTAAAACAGAAAATGCAGTCCATTTTACTTTATCTTTCTTGGTTGTGGAGCTTTGAGGACACCAATAGTGCCTTTTGTCCAGGCACTTTCATGTTTAGGTCCCCAAAGCACCCCCAATATAAACCCTAACATAGGCTCACTGGCATTTTTTCCATTCATTTGTGTCTGCTGAATATAAATCAGGCTGAATTCACCATGAATTATTCACCAACTGCAGTCAGTACCTTGCTAAATGTGAAAAAAAAAAGCTAAAATGCTCATGACATTGCCACCTGTTCAAACCTTGTATCTCCAGGGGCACACCTTGGATTTTCTTCTATTTTTTTTTTTTTACTGACTCTATTATAGTAGAAAGACTACTCCAAGAATTGTTGATGTGTTTTGACCAACATAAATTCTGCAGGTGTCTGAACAGGGGTGGGGTAATCTCAAGAATCGCTTGGCATTCTCAGCTTCTTACACAATGTTAATGATGATTGAATCACAATAATTGCAAGTTCTCAATTCATCAATGCATGACACATTCACAGAAAGGTCAGTATATACAGGTTGGTAGATCATGCTGGCAGGGAGAAACCTGAACCAGTTATTGGTCAATAATTTCTGATGACATCAGCAAGTAATGTTATGGTTTTCTCCAGCGGGCACTCGGACCATGGGCTGCACCTGTAGCCCATCAAGGTGGAGGTGAAAATACGTAAAAGGGGAGGGGCTGTAAGGCCCAAACCCTTGCAAGTAAGTTTTATTTTGATAGTCAGTTTTCCAAGAGTTAGTGTCAGTAAATTTTATTGATGCAAAGAAGTGTGATTCTCAAAAATTACCTGACCCCTCTGTCGACAGTTCTGAAATATATGTCGTGCAAGTCACATCAACAATTTGTGTTTTGTTATGTCTACTATAACACAGTAATTAATACAATTTAGTATGTGATTGACTAATGATTGAAAATACTTAAAATGTTGCATAGTTAAAGGGCATCTAAAATAAATTCTCAGACAGGGCGTTGAACGTCCAATATTTACAAACAAATCATTTGCTTTTGTTGACATTTTGCATTGTCATACGGCCAATTTCATTCATATAAACCAATGTTTTGTGTACATGCGTAGATAATCCTTCTATTTCAGTTTGTTTGCGCAGGTGCGGCTCGCTGATTAGCTGATTGACAAAAATAATGGGAATCAACTTTAGATTCCCTTTAAATGTGTAAGAAGCTGAATAATAAATATAATATTAAAAAAGTTATGCCATGTTTAATACAAGAAAAATGTAGATTGATGTGAATTTGTTAAAAAAATTGACACAAAACTGACAGACAGCACCCTTAGAAAATAATTCACCAAAAATTAATTTTTGGTCCGAATGAGCTGAAATTTTGGATTTGTTCATCATTAATACATATTTATCTAATGTGAAAATATTGAAGCAATCTATGATGACATGGTGACAGATGTTTTGTATATCTGATGATTTGACATGGAATGACCCAGCTAGGTAGATTTTTGAAATCACTGGAATTGGGTCATTATCTGCTCAACAGTTTATTAAAACCTGGAACGACAATGGTGAACTGTCCTCTTCTCAGAAGAAACGGATTGGAGAAAAATCATGACTGATCTTGATAGGAGATCAATAAAATGTTTGATGAAGTCTCGTCATAAAAAATGAACAGTAGAACTCATGGCTATGTTTAATTATAAAGGTTAAGGCATCTGCGCACAATGCAACAAGAACTTGGGCGATTGGCTCTAAACAGCTGTGTGGCCGCAGCAAGCCACTTGTTTGTGAGGCTAACTGAGAAAGGAAAAAAAACATGTTCAATTTGCAGGGGAGCATAAAGATTGGACTGAGGAGAATGGAAAAAGGTCATGTGAGTACATATTTACCCTGTTCCAGAGTTATGGGCCCGTCAGGGTAAGAAAGGAGGCCCATGAAGCAATGCACCCGTCATGCATAATGCCCACTGTACAAGCCTCTGGAGGCAGTGTTATGATCTGGGGTTGCCTCAACTGGTGAGGTCCAGGCTCAGCACTGTTCTGCAGCAATAAAATGAATTCGGCAGACTACCTGAATATACTGAATGACCCATCAATGGACTCTTTAATCCTTGATGGCGCAGGCATATCGCAGGGTGAAAATGCTATGATTTATCAGGGTTAAATTAGGTAAATGTAGTTCATCGAGCATGAGGGATCATTTTCAAGCATGCAATGGCCACCTCAGAGTCTGGACCATAACTGTTTGAAAGTCTTTGGGATGTGCTGGAGGAGACTTAATGGAGTGGTTTAACTTTCCCGTCGTCAATACAACATCTTGGCTAAAAATGAACGCAAATCTGGTTGGAAATGAAAAAATTTTTGTGCCATTGTATAAGACTGTCAAAACAATACCATGACAAATGGGTGCCATGATCAAAGGTAAATGTGGCCCAAACAAAATATTACTATCTGTGACTTTTTTTTTCCCGATGGACAGTGTATAATATATTTGATTCAATTTTTTTTTTGTGATCTTCACAGATTTCAGCCTTGAAGAATGACACCCTCAGGACTCGTTCTGTTTGGCCTGCCACTGTGTAAGCACTAATTTAATTTATTTGACTTGGCATGCATAGGATTCATGAAGGCATGCCTCAATGAAGTCTCCTACTGAGTGTATTGTGATGTGGGGGCAGTTTTCATCTAGTTTATTGTGATTTGGTGCATGCTTTAATCTAGTTTGATGTGATATAATGGGAGCTTCAACCAAATTTGTAGTGATATGGTGAGTGCTTTAATCTAGTTTGTTGCGAGATTGTGGGAGTTAGTATCTAATTTGTTGCGATATGGTGAGTATTTTTATCTAGTTTTTCTCTATACAGAAAACTAACTCTCTATATAGCCTTAATCCAGTTTGTAGCTGGGTTCATCCATGCAAATGTGTATTTTATTGCCTTGTGAAACAAGCTCAGTTGTGTGCAATGACAATAAGTGATATGTGGAATATTTACATATTGCCAAAAAGTACAACACTAGGGGAGATAACTTCTATAGTTTCAATATGCTTTGTTCCTCAGTATTTTTACAGCATTTGAAAATGTGTGAAAATTTGGTGGATTTTCAAACGTCATTTTGTGACATTTTCTGCGCTGTATTTTTGAAGCTTTCCTGAGAATATTCAAAAGGCTCTAGTATTTGCATGCAGCAACTAATCTTATTGTCAGCATCTGATTAACCACTCTCAAACTTGTTTTCAAAAATTAAAAAGCTTATTTTTCATATTTAAAAACAAATTTTCCAGTGTCACTTTCGTGATGAATTCCGTCAAACAAGAGCCTGAACTCTGACATTTGTTTTTGTGCTCAAACAATGTTTGAATAAACAAACGTAGACCCCGGTTGTGATGTTTAGTTGTCAGTATAATAAATTCTGTTCATCCCCCACTTGTCAACACAACTGGTGATTCAGAGGAGCTCATAATAATTTCAATGCGGAAATTCCGTCAACTGTCACGGAACGTTCAAGAACGGATTTCACCGACCATAATTTCCACATTTCCACATCTATATCAGCGCCGAGGTCGTCAATTCTTGTTTTCAATGCTACCCAAGTCGTTGGATCTGAGGATAAAGCAGGAAGCCGCAGGATGGCGTCCAGCCGACTCGGATAAGTTTTTCCGTCAACTCATTTCCACAAATCACGTTCGTTCTAAGAATCACGTTCGTGCAATCAAGCAGTCTTTTGTGGATTATCATATAGAGGTACTTCTGACGTAAAATTAGTGGGAATATCAAGCAAACTTTTGGGCGTTACCCTCGTTGTTTTGCATCCTAAAAGTGGATGCACTTGCGTTGTACATGTTTTGACCGATTGTCAAACATGACGATGGACATCACTTCACGGTTGTTAAGGGTCACGATCGTTCCAAGTATTTTCATTTTCGGCGTTCCTTCGGCCTGTGACAGGTTGATTGCGTGTTTTGTACTTTTTTTGGTGGTTGTATCTCCAACGCTATATCCAAGTTCAGGATAGTTCCCATATTGCGCGATTCATTCAAATTGTCCATGCAGTGCACAATCGTGATTATGAACTTCTCATAATCATGTCATTGTTACGTTTGTGACAAAAATAGTGTCTAAACGTCAGGGTTGGTGACCCCTGCACTAAAACTTCACAAAACAAACTGCTCAGTGCAATAGACACTTCATCAGAATCTTCCATGATAAAATTGCAGTATAGTCGATTAAACCGCTACCCTCCTAATATGGGTAGTTAATCCTCAATTCTTTTTGAAATGATGCAAGTTATGAACTAATATATTGAAGCACAAAGAAAATTGTTGCAACTAAGGTTGAGAATGATCGCAATTCTGTGCCACTTGTTTTGTTCTGTTGTTCCAATTTCACTTTTGTGGAGATGTTCTATTACATTCCAGAATATATTTTTAAAAAGAGAAGTACTGATACTTTTTTTTTCTGGCCACTTTCTCCACCTCACGTAGTTCGACCTCCACCGTCTCACTCGGTACCAGGTACTCTTCATCGCCTCACTTACTGTAAGCTCACTTATGAGATCATCATTGAATGGTGCTAGTGTAGTCCATTCATGAGTTCAACTAATAATAACCCATTACATATGAAGGACAGCAGAATAACAACCATTTTATTGTCGCAAGTATAGAAATAAACACTGATTACTTTGTCAACAATCCTTGCATATATAACAAGAAGTACATAATGCAATACAAATGAAAGGGTTTAGGAGATTACAACCATTTAAAGGACAGTTCTGATGTATGTTAAGTTCAAATAAAACTAGGAACATATTGTGAAGAGTTACATCACAGAAGTGACATTTATCACGTAAGTGACGTTTTTCCGTCCAGCATTTTCATCACGCATGTAACGCTCACCTAGTCTGTTATTATATAACCAAAGCTGGCTTGTTTTTATCATTTATCATTGAAAACATATGCCACCAATAGCAGAAAAATATGTATTGGTACAATAATGAGGGTCTGTTTTGTAAAAAAAAAGAATCTTAACCGAGTGTGACCCAAGGCCACCTCAGGGTAGCAAGTGTCAACTATATTTTCGAGACCTTTAAGTTGTATTTTGCAAATGTTTGAACCCAATCCTTTATAAAAAAGAATTTACTTACTGAAAAACAACAGAATCTCTTTCTTTTCATAATTTTGCGGATTTTTGGGAGGACTTACTTGTCAATGTCATGTAAGTGACAATTTTCATAAGGTCACACATCAAGCAAAATAACGACTTTCCAACCAGTAGCATTAGATGAGTACCTTCATCCAATTTGTAGCTAAATAGTGAGAGCATTAATCCAGTTTGTAGCTATAAAGTGAGTGCCTTAATCCAGTTTGTAGCTATGTAGTGAGTGCCTTAATCCAGTTTGTAGCTATATAGTGAGTGCCTTAATCCAGTTTGTAGCTAGAAAGTGAGTACCTTAATCCAGTTTGTAGCTAAATAGTGAGTGCATTAATACAGTTTGTAGCTATATAGTGAGTGCCATAATCCAGTTTGTAGCTATAAAGTGAGTGCCTTAATCCAGTTTGTAGCTATGTAGTGAGTGCCTTAATCCAGTTTGTAGCTATATAGTGAGTGCCTTAATCCAGTTTGTAGCTAAATAGTGAGCGCATTAATACAGTTTGTAGCTATATAGTGAGTACCTTAATCCAGTTTGTAGCTAAATAGTGAGTGCATTAATCCAGTTTGTAGCTCTATAGTGAGAGCCTTAATCCAGTTTGTAGCTATAAAGTGAGTCCCTTAATCCAGTTTGTAGCTATATAGAGAGTGCCTTAATCCAGTTTGTAGCTATAAAGTGAGTGCCTTAATCCAGTTTGTAGCTATAAGGTGAGTGCCTTAATCCAGTTTGTAGCTATATAGTGAGTGCCATAATCCAGTTTGTAGCTATAAAGTGAGTGCCTTAATCCAGTTTGTAGCTATGTAGTGAGTGCCTTAATCCAGTTTGTAGCTATATAGTGAGTGCCTTAATCCAGTTTGTAGCTATAAAATGAGTGCCTTAATCCAGTTTGTAGCTATAAAGTGAGTGCCTTAATCCAGTTTGTAGCTATAAGGTGAGTGCCTTAATCCAGTTTGTAGCTATATAGTGAGTGCCATAATCCAGTTTGTAGCTATAAAGTGAGTGCCTTAATCCAGTTTGTAGCTATGTAGTGAGTGCCTTAATCCAGTTTGTAGCTATATAGTGAGTGCCTTAATCCAGTTTGTAGCTAAATAGTGAGTGCATTAATCCAGTTTGTAGCTCTATAGTGAGTGCCTTAATCCAGTTTGTAGCTATAAAGTGAGTCCGTTAATCCAGTTTGTAGCTATAAAATGAGTGCCTTAATCCAGTTTGTAGCTATAAAGTGAGTGCCTTAATCCAGTTTGTAGCTATAAAGTGAGTGCCTTAATCCAGTTTGTAGCTATATAGTGAGTGCCTTAATCCAGTTGCATTACATTTTATCACTTAATGTTAAGCAAGATCAAATTTGTACAAAAGAAAAAATCATAGTTTCATTGGCATACTTTGCAACAAAATAAACATGATTTAAGTCACTTTTCAGAATAGATTATTACTCAAATTAACAGGCCCAAATTCCTAGGCCCATGGTCCTATTGTTCGCCGGATTAATGTTAGCATCTGCGGCGGGCTGTAAATCATGATATAAAGTGAATAATGAAAACTGTGATTTGTTTTTTTTCTTTTTAATTGAAGTTGTGACTCCTGCAAATCTTCTCTACCCAAAAACTAAGCCCCTATTTCCTTTTGTTAACATTTATACAGCAATTTATAGCTACAGTACCTAAAGGTAAATAGAGGAAAATGATGCATATTAATGAAAGAAAAGTCTAATGTAGTGTAACTCTGTCATTTCCTGATTTGTTTTTGGTTTGTCACCATAGTTTTCCTCACTATATATTTTTTTCTGTCAGTATTAACACTCAGATAATTTAGAACTTATATATATTGCGAGCACATGTCTAAACATGCATAATTTATGTGGTGCTATTAGGAATAAAACTGTACAGAAGTTGGACCTATTTTCTGCTCAGTTTGAGTCATTCGGTTCTGCCTGTATGTCTGTAACGCATGATTTGATTGGTTGGGGAATACTGTTCTCGTGGCGCCCAATCATTGAGGTTTGAGTCAATGTTGGCCAAAACAAAAAGACACGTGGATGTTCGATTGGTTTTCCACTCTCTCTTTGTCTGGGAGTCAGATGTAAGTGCAGCCTGGCCAATCAGAAGCACTAATTGTGCTTTTAAGTAGTTAATTATCTGGGAGAAAAGAAACCGGGACTGGATTTTGATTCGAGGGCCAGAGTTGATGACCCTGCACATTAGGCTGTGGGCTGCCCTTATGTCTGGGTTTATATTCTTCATGTCGCAAAGAAGAATGTCATATGACACTCAATGATCTCACGTACAGGGTTTGGGATGAAAGCCAGTTGCCAGCCAAACACATATGCTCCAGCCAGCATATGTCATGATGTAAAAGGTCATAGAGACTGCCTTCCTCATTGTGGATGCTCGAAAGGTATTACAACACCAACATTTCTTTCATTCATTCTTTCATTCATTAATTCTCTCTTTTTTGTGGTTTGTCAGGGTTAGCGGAGAAACACCTATCCTCTGTTGAAAAAGCCTGGCATCACTCTTGCCCCCCACAGTCAGTCGCTTATGAGCGCCATGAAGTTCAAAATGGAGATGCCATTGAAGCATCGTATCTTCAGTCTGATTGGTTATCGTGCCACATTACCTGCCTTCCTGGCTCTCCTCACAATTGCTTTGCGGACTTGAAAAATAACCTCTTAGTGAAAATACACGTTGGTGATCGCCAGGCAAATTTGCTCCTTGATGGAGGACATGTGGATTCACCAAAAGTTTATTTCTCTCTTAAAAATATATTGAGATGTTTGATGAAATTTGTTGTGAATCCCACATGTAGGGTCCTTGACTGAATGCGGATCACACCGCTCCAGTGAACCTGTCAAAGATCAAAACTTATGCTTTCCACACTGCAACCGAAAGCGAGGTACTATGTGACTCCAATCATTCAATAATTAATTCATACATTCCTTCTTTGGCTTATTCAATCATATTTTTCTTACTGACTTTTTATGGACTATACGATTTGATACATACTGAAGTTTAATTTGCATTGTATTTTTTTATTGAAGTAATATTATATTTATTACAGTTGGTTGCATAGACAAAAAAACTTGCAGACCTGGTGAGTTTATCGCTGCATTAATATTTTATGCTGAAAGGTAAAGTAATGTTTATTTGATTTACCATGCAAAGAGAATTTTAAAATGTGCTGAGTAAACAATGTAATATTCATCATGGTGAGATGTGTTCTGCTCACTAACACTGTTGTTCTTCTCCCCAGTATTTGACGACAAGTGCTTGAAAGGTAGTCATATTTCCCCATTTTTTAATCTTCATTTTCAGTAAGTTTACACTGCCAGTCTAAAGTTTTGCACTCCCCAATATTTTCTGTAATTCTTACAACTTTTTACATTTTATTCTCGTGTAATACTCTCTTATTGGCTGTATGACAGAAAGGTAGGAAAACTGAAGCCCAATGTATAAACCATGTATACAACGTATAACAAAACAAATTAAGACAATACAGGATTAGTCATTTTGTCAATATTGAAGCAGATCAGTAACGATGATCTAATCCAGTGCTTCTTAAACCTCTCCTGCATGTGTTAGATCTCACTGCTCCAGCACAGGTGATTCCTATGATCTATTCCTTATCAAGCAGCTTCAGGGGTTTAATAGAGAGCTGATCATTTTAACCACCTGTGCTGGATTTTCCTTGTAAATTTATTATCTGTAATAAACAAGTATCAGGTTCCAGTGATTTCTTTGTTGTTAATACACATGTAAGATAAAGACTTGAAAAGGTCTCATAGGGTGTGCAAAAACATTTGACTGGTAGTGTATGTATTGTTTTAATCTATGTATATTGCATGCAACAATACACAAAACATCACAAAAACTCAAACAACTTGACCAATGGCTGTGAATCCAGGTGCTGATTTCTTCCCAACAATAACATCACGTACAGTGGGCACCATCATTCATAGGCCACTGACACATTTATGAATCTCGGCATAACAGGTCTACCGCATCTGTAAAGATTTTCTTGTGAGCATTCTGGGCCAAAAATGTCAACCAAGTCATTTCATATTTGGCATTCAAAAAAAAGGGTAAAATTAGCCAGAAATACGAAAACCATTTTTTTTAACCAGGCTGTAAACATGGTTAAAATGGTTAAGCATGGTTAGATGGAGTCCCAATGCCTTAGAAATGGCTTTTTAAACCCTATCCAGACTGATGGACGTCAACAACCTTGTTGCCCATCTGTTCATGTATTTCTTTAGATTGCAGCATAATGTGCTGCTTTTTGTATAAATCATGTGGCCAGACAGGTTATATTTAAGGTAGATTACTGCTATAAAAAAATACCATCACCATTTCCACATTTTTCACACGCCATTTCTCAAAAGCTGCTAATCCGATTTTAATGAAGTTTGGAAAATAAATAGTTTACAGCATGATGTGTGATGATATGCTCAGGAACCAGACGGGAGAAACAAGCAGTGCAGTAGATGAGGATTTATTAAGCGAGGGGGGGATACCCCGCTGGGCAGAGGGCAAAGGTACCAAGTCAACAATCCAAAAATCACAATCCAGTTCGGCAAAATCTGAGTCGAAAAACCAGGGCAGCAATCACAGTACTCGTGGTCAGACAGAAAAGGGTTCAAAACACAGATGCAAGAGAAATCGAAAATAGAGCCAAAAATCGTAATCAGGGATGGTCCGGTCAGAAATAGAATCACTGAGAGTACAAGGCGAAGACTAGCGTGGCAGGAGCAAACTGAGAGAAACGTTCTGACAGGAAAATTCTGAGAGAAGACTCCTAATATACACATACGGGAATTTACATGTTAACAGAACACAGGTGCAGGAAGTAAGACTAATTACAAAGGAGCAAACATGAGGGAGAACCTAATCACATGAAAATAGGCAAAAGCAAAAATGCGGACAGGGATCACAAGACAGCCTATAGACAGAGATACGACTCCGGTTGAGTTCTAACGTGCATAGATAATAAGAGAAAGGACAGCATGAGCTGGTGTGGAGGATCCACTGAAACGCAGCAGAGAAGATTAGGTATAGACAAGAGGTGGAGAATAGAAGAGGGCGAGTGCTGAGAGCTTGTTAAACAATTAGTAAGGTGCAGCTATACAATCCCTAGTGCTCGTTAGTAAGTTAGTATTATATACAATGTTAGCCTGGGTTAGTAGTTTTAACAAAACAACAAACTGTTAGTACTGGTTAGTAATATAGAAAAGCAAGGCGAAGGAAGTAAACAAGATTGGAAGGAATGATTGAAATCCAGAAACCATGAAATCACCTGAGAGAGTGGCACGCAGTACCAGGGCTGTAAGCAATAACAAGACAAGAGGCCAGACAGGGGGAGACAAAGTGCAATGCATGACAAAACAAAAACATGGACCGGAATAATAACGGTAATGTGGGAAATGGCAAGATACAAAACATGGCAAAACTAAACTGGAAGAAACAAGAACATAATCAGGCAACCAAATCACAATACACAATTCAAGGCATGGTCAGGCAAGGCAAAGATCAAAATCTAAACAAGACAGAATCCTAAGCATGGCTGACAGCAGAATCACAACATGATGGTTGTCCGAAAGCTAAAAAAATATGGCCCTTTGGTACTCTTCATTTCAGGGGGTGCTGAATATAAAATGAGGAATAGAATTTTCAAGTCAAGAGCAAAACTTCAAAAAATCTTAGCATTTTATTAAAGTATCCAACTTTAAGAGGTTTAGCCCATAGATGCTGGATCTATCATGGTTTTGCCCCCGTCGGCAGAAGGCATGAAGCCAGCAGGCACTGGGACCATGTACCCAAACACCAGAAGAAGGGACCAACACGCACAGGCTGAGTAAAAATATAAATAAAGGTTTAATTAAACCAAAACCAGGGGAGCAGCGGCTACAGACAGAACTCCATCACACACAGAATAGAAACCTGAATGCAGCTGCACTGCCAAACCGGCAGTGCAGCTCTTTTATACTCTCAATAGCACCTCCACCTCAACGAGCAGCAGCTGAGGCTCGCTGAGGTGGAGGTGCACGCAGGAGGGGGGAGGGCCTGCAGGGCAGGACCATCACAGGATCTGGCATCCTGTGTGCAAAATAAGAAGTTGATATGTCTATTAGTTACTGAGGTATGGTGTTTTGAACTTGTCATGATAAGCCCCTTTGCGGCGGCCATCTTGGACACCTAATTTATGCAGATCACCTCCATCCCTGCCAATTTGAATGTATGCTTCTCATATCAATAAAGCTATTTGATGTAAGTGATGAAATAAAGATTTTTATGCTAAATAGCAGTATTGTACCTTAAGTGATGTTTAGATTCAACAAGGCTGGCAGTATCATTCTTGGGTTTGTCTTGTGAAATTGAACCCAACTATCAATTCAATTTTTTTAATTGGTTGATTCAGCAACTACTGGGACAATTACTTCTTCACATAGGGCCAGGTATGGTTGGATATCTTTTTTAAATCAAATCATCTCAAAGCTGCATTCAGTGTTTACTCAGGTTATCTTTGCTCAACATTAAAAATATTTTGATGAATTGAAACATTTAAATGTGGTAAATATGCAGAAACAGAAGACATTGAGAGGGGGCGAATGATTTTTAACATGATGAAATAAGATCCAGTCAGTCTCCACTGCAGTGTGTTACATTCATGTCAAACTAGATTCAGAACAGGTGATTGACTCAGCCTACAAAACCAAAATAATAACAAAAACTGTGTCACTGTCCACTGAAGTAAGGCACTTACTTGTACCAGATACTCTAACCATGAGTGATTACAAAGCAATTTGTAAGCATAAAGTGAACGACAACATGTACGTACAGACAGGTGACAAATGAATGGGAAAGAAACAACATGAACAGCCTCAGAAGGGAGTTGAGAATCCACTGCTCGGCTTCAACAGACCTTGTCATGGAGTCAACCGCTGTAAAATGTTAGTGTAGTGCAATGGCGTAGCCACAACTGAAAATCGGGTGGGCCAGGAACATCCCTTTACAACTTCTATTAGTCCTGACTTCTTCACAATCATCTTCCCTGATGAAGAATACATTCACTCCGAAAACAATCCACTCTATCAGGTGTTGCTAGCTCTACTCATGAAGGTAAGATGACCATCATTTGTTTGGACGCGGTTGAATAATAATTGCCCCAGACTTGTTCTCAATCATTTTCCGAAATTAAAACATTTTACTAATATAACAGTACATTATTGGCAATGACAGACACGGCTTTTTTTCTTAATGCGATCCAATGTGACAAAATAATAGGCTAAACTCAGTTCAGAAAAATAATTTACTCGTTGCCGCACGTTTGCGAAACTGCTCAGGATCTTCCGCGTAGGGTTGGGCAATATATCTATCGTGATATTTTTAAGCGCAATATAAGTAACTGCCACTATGGGGCAGACAGACGAGGCTGCTTATTACCTACCTATACCTAATGCCGCGTGGCGCAAACATCAGAGGTCATTTGATATGTTTCCGGGAAGAAAAGTGCAATTTGAAGTCTGCTAAGTACCAGCGAGGTTGGACAGCCTCCATCGCCATGGCATAATTATCTTAAATCTATTCCCGTGTACTTTGCCTAATTTGCACTCAAGCCGTTTATTCAGCCATTTGACTGATCAAAACCAAGATGTGGCCTATAATTATTTAGAAGAGATAGGCTAATGAGAAGCAGACAGACGTAACCATAATCCTTATCCAAATCCCTTGAAGGCAACTGCCGTACCCATAAGAACAGCCGTACCTCTAGAGCAGTGGTGGGCAGCGAGGGCCGTATCTGTTCCTGGTTTTCACACTAACGTCTGGTCTTTAATTAGTTGATTGTCTCAATTAGCCAAACCATTTATGAAATCTGACGTTTCATGCGCATTTCTTTAAATTATCATGAAACTACAAAGACTAGTCGTGTCTCCCTTCATAAAACATTTTCCTTTGATCGAATCATTGCGAAAATCTATATTTGTGCATGCAATCAATTAACTCAGTTAGTCAGGGTAATTGATAGGAATAAAAACCTGCATACACACCGGCCCTCCAGGACCGTGATTGCCCACCCCTGCTCTAGAGTCTAGACACTGCAAATTTTTTCAACCCTTTAAAACCACGGCCATCTTAATTGAATTTATTTTTCAAAAATATTTTGAACATTACGTAAAAATGCAACAATGAGAAGTGAATTCAGAAGTCTGATATTTATTCAGATTATTGACATTTTTTCAGTCTAACACCGTAGCTTGGGAAGGGTAAGGTTGGGGTAGCGTTTGAAATCGGGACTGCCGTAGCTACCTCTCCACATTGAAATGCATTGGAGAACTTTCTTACCCGTAGCAACTGCCTTAAAAATATAGGCTAAGCGAAGTGGAGAACATTTTGTGAAGCATGCCGAACGTGAATGTGAGAAATTATTTTCGCATTGCACGCAATAGACAAATGCACCAAATTAATAATTGAACAGGACTAATTTGAAATAAAGTAATTCATAGCTCTTGATTCTGGTTACTCTTGAGCGTCTAAATTGCCTACAGTGAAGGTAGAAAACATTTTGTTTCAGCGTATCGAACGTGACATGTAAATTGTAAATGCATTCGCACATAGAGGCCAAATATGAAACTAGAAATAATGTACCAAACGCATTCAGGCAACGTATGTTTCATGGCCATTAAAATTTCAAAATGCGAAAAACAAAAATGATCTCAAAATAAATTAGATTGCCTACCAATTTAAATTGTTAACTGAGCGAATCAACTGTCAACTGTTTGATTGTCGAGTAGAGGATGATGATTTTGAAGACCTTAACGTTGCTCGGTTCAGCACGCAATTTGCCTGAATGTGTTTGGATTTGGCCATTGTGAGCAAATGCGATAACAATTTACATGACACGTTCAATATGCTTCACACAATGTTTTCCGCATCTGGTATATTTTTAAACGCTAAAAATCATGTCAAATCTTTTTTTTTTTTTTTTTTAAGAAATCCTTTTGAATAATACCTTTAAGTTTCACGATGAGAGGCGGAATTCAGAGGTCTGCCATTTATTCAGATTATTGACATTCTTTTAATCTAATCTCAGTTTGGTTAGGTTTGTGTGCTTCTCTATCTCTTCTTAATCATTATAGGCCACGTGTAGGTTTTGACTGGCCAGTTGGCTGAATAAATGGCTTGTTTGCAAGTTAGACAAAGTACACAGGAATTGATTTAAGGCGAGCTAATTATGCCAAGGCGATGGAGGTTGTCCAACCTCGCTGGAAATTAGTAGACTTCAAATCGCACTTTTCTTCCCGGAAGAATTTCAAATGGCCTCTGATGTTAGTTCAACACTGGATTAAAGGTATGTGGCATAGAAAAGGTAATTATCAAGCTCGTCCGTCTGCCCTATAGAGGTAGTTACTTTCATTGCGCTTAAAAATGATATCGATACATATATCGCCCAGCTCTACTTCCGCGCTACATTTTTTTGGCACATCAGGCGATCAAACATGCTCTTCATGATCAATTACATTGTTGGAATTCAATCAAAGATGAAGCTGAGAAACACCTGTATGCAATTTTGAGTATGGTTGATTGAAAGGCAAAAAAAAGCGCGCCCACACGAATGATTTACATCTTTCATTCAACAAAAAATATCCCTTTTTTCTCACATTTAGTGAAAGAAATGTACATATTCCCCACATTTATAAACTTTGAAGTGGCAAGCTTAAATGTAAATTTTTTCTGAGTAAATGTTAAATGTGCTATTCCAAAATTATATATATGTTAAAAGTTTTATTATTTTGTGGTTCCTGTTATTTAGCTAAATGTATAAACATTTAACTAAATGAATGAAACATTTAGCTAAATATATAATTAAAAGTATAACACATTTAACTATAAAGCAATTTGCTAAACATTTAGCTAAATGTAAGAAACATTTAGCTAAATGTTCAAACTTAAAATATCTAGCTAAATGTAAAAAAACATTAAGCTAAATATTTAAATAAATGTATGAAACATTCAGGAAAATATTTACGTTAATGTATGAAACATTTATCTAAACATTTAGTTAAATGTATAAAACATTTAGCTAAATATTGAACTAAATGTACAAAACATTTAGCTAAATATTTAACTAAATGTATGACACATTTAACTAAATATTTAACTAAATGCATGAAACATTTAGCTAAATATTTAACTAAATGTATAAAACATTTAGCCAAATGTATGAAATATTTAGTGAAATATTTCAAGAAATGAACAAAACAGTTAGCTAAATATTTAAATGTATAAAACATTTAGCTCAATGTATGAAACATTGATTTAAATATGCAGCTAAATGTTTCAAACATTTAGCTAAATGTATGACACATTTAGTCAAATATTAAACTAAATGTTATTACATTTATAAAAGTTTGAAACTCATGTTAATGAGCTCCACCTCTAGGCAGAGTTTTCCTGTGGCTCAGTAGATAATGCTGCACTGTTTGTGAATTGTGAACGTGACTGTCCTGGATCGAATCCAATCTTTGCTAGTTCTCGTGCTAGCTGTATAAAACTGGCATTGCACTGCCCAGCGATTTATAGGTTTATGGGAGAGGTGCTCTTGTATATAATTTGTGAAACTGTGCATTGTTGGTTTGGGCGGGATGATATTAGGCTACACGTAAACTGGGCTGGAGAAAATGAGCAATCAGCCCATTAATAACATTGGCATTTCTTGGTACAAGCAGTTTGTACTTGTGCATTTACAGTGCAGATATGGAGGATTACCAGTTTTACATGGCAGAATAGCAGAGAATCGTTCAAATATTTCAGCAGATAGGCAAACAGTCGTTGAAACTAGCCTATGTTAGTTTGAAAAGCAAATTTAATTAACAATGAACTTTGATGTTGATACTCTATTCTGCACCCTCGGTTATAATTGAAACATTCAAATCAGAACAAAAGAACGGAACTTCAATCGTATTTCAACCTCTATTATACAACAGCAAATTATAACATAACATAACATGAATGGCGAGAACAGGTCGTTCAGCCCAACTACGCTTGCCAGTTTCTTCATACTATTGTGAATATATCCCTTCAGATACTCAAAGACTCAGTGGTATCTAGCTTTATGTCAAGCCTGCTCTTGAAAACCCCCAAGTTCTCTGCCTCAACAATATGGTCAAGCAAGCTATTCCACATTGAAATTACTCTTTGGGTGAAGAAATATTTCTGAATATCAGTGCTAAATTTACCTTTGGTCAACTTCCATTTGTGACCCCGAGTTCTACTTACAACACTTAGTCGAAGGAATCCTACATCAAGTGTTCCCCAACCCTCTCTTGGAGGCCCACCTGTCCGGCATGTTTTAGATTTCTCCCTGCTCCAGCACAGGTGATTCAAATGATCAGCTCGTTAATCACCCACTAAAGCTGATTGATGACAACCTGATCATTTTAATCACCTGTGCTGCAGCAGGGAGAGATCTAAAACATGCAGGAGAGGTGGCCCGCCAAGAGAGGGTTGGGGAACACTGTCCTACATAATTCACTTTGTTAATCCCTTTAACATATTTAAAGACCTCAATCAGATCACCCCTTAGTCTCCTTTTCCTAAGACTTAAGAGATTAAGGATCTTCAGCCTCTTCTCAAATAGCTTTCATCTTTTATACCTAGAATTAGCTTAGTGGCTCTTCTCTGAACTTTCTCTAGAGCCTCTATATCTTTCTTAAAGTATGGTCCCCAGAACTGAACACAATACTCCAGATGTGGCCTGATGAATGTGATGTACAAAAGAAGTATCACCTCCTTAGATTTGTACTCAATACTTTTGGCAATGTATCCCATCATCCGATTGGCTATTTTAACAATGGCTAGAGCCTGAGAGGGTTTGGTCAACAAGTTTTGCCAAACCCCCCAATTTAGTATCATCTGCAAATTTAACTAATCTGCTCTCCTATCATTCCTATCAAGGTCATTAATGTAGATGAGGAACAGCAGGGGTCCCAACACTGATCCCTGGGGGACGCCACTCCCCACCATACCTAGCGCAGATGTGATACCACTGACCACCACTCTTTTTGTTCTGTCCTGTAACCAGTTTTGAATCCACTCCAGAATACCTCCTGTCACTCCAATGGAGGTCATTTTAAAAAATAATCTCTTATGCGGTCCTGTATCAAATGCTTTTTGGAAATCCAAGTATATAATTTCATAAGCCCCGCTCTGGTCATAAGTCTTGGTGGCCTCTTCAAAAAATTCCGGAAGGTTTGGCAGGCATGACCTTCCCTTACGGAAACCATGTTGGCTATCCCTAAAAAGATACTGTTACGTTCGAGAAATAAGTCAAGCTCCTCTTTTATAATAGATTCCACTATTTTGCATGCAGTGCAAGTTAAACTGACTGGCCTGTAATTTCCTGGCTCAGTAGGGTTCCCATTTCTTATATATTGGTATTATATTGCCCTGTTTTCAATGATTTGGTATTTCCCCAGTTTCTAAAGACCGTCTGAAGATGGCGGATAGCGGCTTAAAGATGATCTCACCAACTTCCCTGAGCACTCTAGGATATAAGCCATCAGGACCTGCCGCCTTATCTGCCTTTAGTTTATGTAACTT
Organism: Gymnothorax reevesii; assembly: GCA_029721435.1. Classification (NCBI taxonomy): domain Eukaryota; kingdom Metazoa; phylum Chordata; class Actinopteri; order Anguilliformes; family Muraenidae; genus Gymnothorax; species Gymnothorax reevesii. The sequence continues at coordinate 47,079,077 of CM056586.1, forward strand.
GTCTACTACTTTGTGATCCCAAAGCTCAATTTCCTGCAAACCTGCTCTTTGACGTTCCTTTTTCTGCTACAGTACTGAAAGAAGCGCTTAGGGTTCGTTTTTGCCCCCTCTGCAATTTGTCTTTCATAACGTCTTCTAGCATTCCTCAGCTCTTTTTTGACAACAGCTTGCATTTTACAGGATTCAGCCTTCTCATTGTTATCCTTTATGCACATCTTTTAAAGATTCCTCTTTTCCCTCAAACTCCTACGAATAGTGCTGGTCATCCACTGAGGATTCTGCTTTTTATGCTCAATAATTCCATGTTGATTAAAAAAAAATATCCTGCTTTATCTACAGCCAGGACAAATGATATAAATATCAATCAGCCTAGCTTTATATTATTAGGCACTATCTAATACATAGAAACTTGCCCATTGTCATTTATGTATCAGGTTTTACCTCCGCCAAACGAAGTTGGCAGGAGGTTATGTGATCTCCGGCATTTGTTTGTTTGTAAGATAATTGAAAAAGTAAGGCATGGATCTTGATGAAATTTCCAGAGAAGGTGGATATTAGGACGAGGAACAGGTGATTAAATTTTGGCATATGTAGGCCAAAGCACAGCTGAGATATACGCCAAAGTTCAAGATTTCAAGTCTTTCCAATGGGCCGGAGTTCCAATCGCTGTGCTTGTGGGTTTTGCTGCCACCAGGCAGTGGTTTGCGCTGTCTGAGTGTTTTTCTACTGTTGTGAATGCTCTATATTGAAAACTATATAAACAGTGAGTTAGCGAGTGGACAAGTGTGCATTCCGAGTGTCATCATCAGAACAAAGTCAAACTAACCAGCAATTTTGCGCATATTGAAATTCGCCCTATGCTACGAATTCCCAATCTTAAAAAGGTAACCTCCCTCATTTTCTAGGCTGTTTATTTTCAGTGCCAGGTCTCAGCTAATACGGCACTATTTTAAAACCTTGCTCTCTTTGTCAAACAAAAACAAAGAAGCATTTGATAGAAATATAACGTCAAATAGTGAAACATTTGTTCATAAATGCGATATGCCACTGTTTGCAGTCTACCTTAAAGGAGACCTATTTTGCTATATTTCCAAATTTATATTTTGATCTTGGACTCCCCTAGAGTACTCCTGATCATTCAAAGTCCAAAACTGGGTCCTTGTTTAGCTCATACTGCCATCCTCAAAAAACCCCATATGTAATCCATTGTAGTCTCTGCCTGAAACAAGTTGGGGTGGCCCTTCCGCTATGGCCCCCACTCCCCGTGTGCCCACTTTCTTCTGACTGGCCAGCTCTGTGGAGGGCGGAGTTGGGCGGGATGAGGCAGCAGAGCGCAGTTTTCTGGGTCCTCCTCCCCAGAGTGAAACGTGAGACACTGCTGCCATCTGATAAGGAAGCGGTGGGCAAATTCTGCAATCTAATGCAGTACATGTGTATAGATCTAATAAAATTAATTTGTTCTAATAAACGCAGCGGTGAAAGAGGAGGTTGCAGCTCAGTCTGGCACCTCAAGCACGAATTTGCAGTGGTGAGTACAGCGGTTTTTCTACTCTATAGCTAGGATGCAGGGAAAGCTAGAATCCACCCCATAAAGACACATTTGTAGAACAGGTTAACATGCCAAAGTGGAGACAGGAGAGCGTAGAAATCCGGTGGGTCTGAGTTTAGAGGAAAACATGGACAGTGAGAAGCAGCAAAAAGTGGACCAACAGCTGCTTCAGTGTGTATTAGGACCTGCTGGTTCGTGTGCATAGCTGTGGTGTGTTGTTAGCGGAAGGAAACAAACAGCTGCCGCGCTGGTATATGACGGAGGGGCGGAAGCTCCAGGCTAAACAGCCTTTATGGAAATTGTCCATGGTAATGGTACACTTATTGCTTCAGAATGACCAGCTTTTCCTCGCAGAAAATGAGCGCATTATGGATAGTGTGTGAGAGCTAGATAGAGCTCCGGTTATGTCATGAACATAATACAAGTTTTATAGACCGTAAATTCTGTTTGCTTGAACCGTTGCTTTTGTGGAGCTAGCAAATCGATCACGTTTACAGGAAAAATGTAATATTCAATCGATGGCAATGCAGAGAAATCGTTTGTTATACTAGACATAATATAGCCTATGCGCTTCCCTATAGCTTTCACCGGTAGCATCAGATAGCTTGCCCAGACATTGGAGATGTATCAGGCTGACCCCGGTCGTGGATAAGTAAAGCGATCGTTTCACAAACGCCCAAAAATGCACCCCAAGCTCTGCAAAACCCACGCCTGGTCTAACTGCAGCCGAACTCGGCAGACACATACAGCACCTCTCCGGTTAACTCTCACTATTGTGGCTATAATCAGGCAACATTATGATGAATCCGTCACATTGATGCTTATGGAAGTAACACAAGCATACCGATCATAATTGCTGCATATAAGTTAACCAGGAGCATTTTTAATTAGCAGAGCATGCGAACTAACATGCAGTAGCTGATAAGCGGTCATGACTTCGAATGTAATCTCTCGCGTGAAAAATTTGTTTTGTGTCCGGTGTGAAAGCTGCTTAACGTGCCCATAACGCCTGTATTCGCATCTTTGCATTGACTTTGAATGTAGCTAATCTGACGCGCGAAAAATTTGTTTCGCGTCCGGTGTGAAAGCAGCTTTATGGATAGCATGCGACAGCTAGAGAGAGCTTGGTTATGTTATGAACATAATACAGGTTTTGCAAACCGTAAGTTCCGTTAGCGTGGACAAGTTGCTTATGTGGAGCTAGCGAATCGATCACTTCTACAGGAAAGAATTACCTATTTAAACTCCGCCTTCTTTGGCTTTTTGTTGGCCACAACAGTTTCTAAAGGGGGATGAAATTATGTCAAGGTAGTGCAGAGAAATAATTTGTTATACCGGTAGAGCTTCTGCATTTTGCTTTGCTTTTACGGTCGCACCAGAGAGCTTGCTCAGACATTTATGAAGTATCTGGCTGATCCCAGTCATGGATAAGTGAAGCGATCACTAACTGTAGTGGCTATAATCAGGCAACGTTATGATGAAACTGCCACATTGATGCTTGCCGAAGTAACACAAGCATACTGATCAGAATTGCTGCATATAAGCTAACCAGGAGAATTTTTTTTTAAGATTTTTTTTTTTGGAATTTTTCCTTTATTTGACAGCTATGCAGTGTAGAGAGACAGGGAAGCTGGGGAGAGGTATCAGGGAGGACATGCAGCAAATGACCTGAGCCCAGGGAATTGAACCCAGGTCGCTGAGGGAAGGACACAGCCTTTTTGGTACGCGCACTTAGACCGATGAGCCACCGGGGCGCCCCGGAGCATTTTTAATTAGCACAGCACGCAAACTTGCTTTCACTCGTGGGGGATACTGATACTCAGTGAGCCAACCGCCGCGACTTCTCAGCGGTGTACAGCGCTATTCGCACTACTGCCTCATGAATAGGAACAACGTTCGTCTCGCAACTGCTTCACTAAACAGCGTTCGACCCGCCACCGCAAGCACCTTGGCAGGATCTATTTCTTAAATAGGACAGATATGACCCCGCATCTCAGCCTTAGCGAACCATGGAGCATCAAGATGAGTTAGCTGTTTAGTCTAGTGTGGAAGCCGTAGCTAGCTTGGTAGCAGCGAGCTTAGAGGGCGTGTTTCAGCAAACAGATGCCTTCAGCTGCATCCATTGGGCGCGCCTCTGCTCCAGCAACGGCCCCATCTTTTTGCCCATTTTTGGATTAGCCAAGAGATAGGCGGAGTCAAGTATGTGCCAAGACGGCGACCAAATTTGCTTCAAAATGAATATTCAGAAACCTATGGGTGAGGTCACGGACGCTACGTCCATGTTTTATGCAGTCAATACCACAGAGATATAAGAAAACTAGAATGGGAAATCACGTGGTTTCCGTGGCAGCACACCACCGCCATCTTGAGTATGTATATCGGGACATTCAATGGAAAATGCAGTATAACTGGCCTAAACCGTGCTCAAAAATAACAAAAAAACGCTCATACGGGACAACAGCTGAAGTTCCGATTACCCTGTAATGTCTTCCGATTAAATAAACATCGAATACACCGGATTTAAAAAAAAAAAAAATTTTTAAATAAATTTTGTTGTTTGATTATAATTCCTTATTTGTGTCTATTTTAAGTAAGAAAAGATAAAAAGAACGCTGAAAACACTTCTCTAAGTTGTCGACACCCATGTTTAGCCTACTGTTTACATACGTATAACTCATTGGACATTTATGCATACACAAGATGCCGTAGCTATTCTGCCATTTCCGCTTTGATCCAGCCCACACATCATCCACTCTAGTTTTCTTATATCTCTGTGGTCAATACTCTGGACACCAGACAGCACATGAGCTGGCCCCATTCCTGCCTCTGAGGGCTTGTTTTAACATTCTGCAGGGCTTAAAGCAAAAAAAAATCCCAGGACTGAAAATTTCAGACGTGGGATAAGACATTCTGAAAGGGGCTCTAAGCTTGCAACGGTCTAGCCCTGGCCCCTGTCCTAGACAATGGCAATATAAGAGAAATATAAACAATATTGTGCGCCCAGCAAACACCAATTAATTGGGTGATATGCAACTTCACAGTTCTCAAATGCCTTAATTGTGAATGTGTACAATTTGTGCTTCATTTTAACATAAACACCTGCTGAAGTTGTAGTCTGTCTATTGTTAGTCTGGTCTATTTCAAATATTAAAATTACTGTAGGACTTTAAAGCAAAAGTGCATAGCAGCAGACCTGCCAACCTTGGCAATTTTTTTTGAGTACACATGCGCGGGTGCAAAGCACCCGCAGGGCCCACGGCATATATTTAGTGGTTTTCCCGCATGAAATGCTCACAGACCGCGTGTATTTAGGCGAGTCCCCAGTCCCCACACACCTTTTTGGGTGGGAGCAAATTGTATGTTGACTTACACTAAATGGAGGCAAGCTGTTACAACCTTTTAAATAAAAATGCCAGTCCAGAGAAAAAGTAGTATTACCAGGCTGTAATGTTGCATTGGCAATATTGACAAATCATTAATATACTAACTGCACCTGCTCAGACTTAGTTAACACTAGTCTAGCAAAACAGTCTAATCAGGTTATTCTTTTTACACACTGCTGAGCAGTGCATACCATGTGCACTGTATCTCCACTGATATCAAGCAATGCAGGGTTCTCCTTCCTGACCATTGTCTCCACTCCAGCCTTCTTTCCTCTCATGACAGCACAGTTGTCCTGCAGAATGCTGACAGCTTGGTTCCAGTTTAGGCGATAGGATTTTATGACATCTGTCAGCTCGATTGTGAGGGTTGTTGTATCAGCAATATTGGCTTTTCTTGAGGCCAAGTGATGAGTAACAACTTTGCTCAAATCCTCATCATAATAGCGCACCAAAACGTTCAGCACACGGTCCATGTTTGTATTGGTGGCCTCATCAACATTTAGGGAAAAATAAATGTTGTTCAGCTGGTCAGATAACTGCTTTTTTATCTGAGTGGAGATTCCGTGAGTGCACACATATGACGCCTGTGTGTTTGAAACTGTTAATCTAGACAGTGCATTTTTGTCCAGTGCAACAGTTTTAATCAGTTCAGCAAGTGGCTGTGCTACCGTGAACGAAAGATCGTGCTCTGCAATAAATGTGCAGATACGCACTTTATGATTGCACACACGATCTGTCATTGATAGGCGAGCATCCTCACTCGTTGTTGACGCACCTGGTAGGACTGTACAGTGTTGGAGAGCTCTGACAGCAGCCCTGTGACCTGGTTCATTGTTGTGCTTGAAAAGCTTTTTTGCCATTTGAACCGTACAATAGCTTTCTGTTGCAAACACAACAGAAACAACCTCCTGGTTCCTTCAATTTTTGACACCAGGACCTGAATGGCTTTCCTGTGTCACCTATCTCATCCAACCAAGCCCACCTCCATTTGTTTTTGACAGTGCTGTCAATATTAGTCACGTCTGATCCTTCCTTCACAACTAACCGCCCCATGATTTTTCGCAGACTGAACCGGTACCACAGCAGTGACAACACACGTGGGTAACATTTTGAGTCAAACAATGCAACTTGGTGAATACACCAACCAATCATGATACAGTAGTTGCAGACGCAGTTGATCTAAAACATTACCCAGAATAGTAGACTTGCACACGTAACAATGCTTTTTTTAATGCAAGATAACGTAAGAATACATAACAACAACGAATCAATGACCGATCATGTGTGCAATCAAAAAGTGCGTATGTGCACATTTATTGCAGAGCACGACCTTCCGTTCACAGTTGCACAGTCATTGATTGATGGCTTTATTAGAAGTTTGCTGTTTCATACAGTTTCATAACAGTACAGTTCACGAGTACATGGTCTACTCAAATTATAACACACAGGCGTCATATGAGTACATCCATGGAATTTCCACACAGATAAAAAAAACAGTTATCAGACAAGTTGATCATTTATTTTTCTCTAAATGCTGACGAGGCCACCAATACAAACATGGACCGTGTGCTGAACGTTTTGGTGCGCTTCTATGATGAGGATTTGGCAGTGGCGAACCGTCAGATGTCAGGAAGGCCTTCAGTAACATTACCTTTCCCGGATAATTGCTCTTAAACTGTTTGCGACCAGGTTTGCCTGATTAACAATCAAACAGTTAACACAGTGGTTGTCAAACTTTCTCAGCTGGGCCCCCCTTTGGTACATAAGAAAATTTTTGCGCCCCCCCCCACAAAAATAGGTAATACATAGGCACATTTTGTTTTCAGAGTCAATTGCAGTTTATTTCACACGTTGTAATTAATATAAACCTCAACCTTTTTTGACAAAATATAAGTAAACGGTCATAAACTGTAGGTAGTCATAAGCTACAACAAGGCTACTTTTAGAATTAGAAATAACAAAATAACAAACAACCACGGCGTAATTATTTGAAGTGTAACTGTTTTCAAGCACCTTGACTGTGTAATTATGTTCAGTGCAGCAGGTTTATTTCTTAATATTAAACAACATTGCTATTCATGCATTTTCCGGACACCAACAGAAACTTACTTGCATACAGCCAATCAGCGACCTTGTGCGGACCGCTGAAGAGTGTCTCGAGACAGTTACATTTTCCTCTCTTCACTGGCCTCGCACTTTTAAGTTAAAATACGTTAACCGAGATCGCGTCAGCTTATTATAGAGAATATGAATGCTCTGAACAGATGATTTTTCTCTAGCCTAGCTGGAAACATTAAAAACGATTGGCAGGTTTGAAAACGGCCACCGTAATTTTCCAATTAAGGACACGAAAATTTAATAATTCAAAACCTCTTTTAAAGTATAAAATCATTAGGCTGTATCACACCCCTCTACCTGAGTATAGCCGTCTAGGCCTACTTAAAATTCTGTTTCTATGATGCAGAAAGAAAGCACCATAATCAACCAATATTAACAGCCGACAGCGAAGTACGAAAAAAAAATCATGAACACCACTTGCAAACCTGCCGATATGATGGTAACGTTCAGGTGCTAGGCTAGATAAAAATAATCTGTAGGCCTACAGAGCATTCATATTATTGAGAATAAGATGACACAATCTCAGTTATTTCTGCTTTGTACTCATCAGATTTTGTTCGGTGTCACTTACCATTTTATTATCAATATGCCAGATCAGTGCAGGATAAAAAGCGGCGAGTTGGGTATCGCGAGACTACATTGATTGTAACCAGCTCATTTTACCAGCTTCATATATTTGAACAACTACATTCATAACAAATTATTAATGAAAATAGCAGGCTAGATGAATGATTTGGCGAACAGTTATGTTGAGAGCAAGGCGGGCATTTACGATGTAATCGCAGAATTCTGGGCAGTGAATGGACTGTATGCAAATGATTTTCTGTTGGTGTCCGGAACTTCCGCACCCCGCGCCCATCAATTTGAGAACCACTGAGTTAACAGAACAGCCACCACCAATGCGTGACAAGTTATGATTAAGAAATGTTAATGACAAAGCGATTGGCTTTGTTGATATAGGCCTAGTTGATGTGATTCCGCAAGGATGACAATCTGAAAAAATCCGAAACTTTCGCGGACTCGGCAGCAATTATTTTCGTTATCACTCAGCTGTACATCGTACCTAACAACGCTCTTTAGCTGTCACTACATTCAGACTATAGAACGGATTCTCATGGCTTATTGCTCAATGAACCTCGCGAACTAATTTACGCAAATCCAGAAATTATAAAGACGTAGGCTATTGATATTTTCCGTAGCCATTGGTGTGTGGAAGTAAACGACGTATAATTTCGTAACGCAATGTATGACGAGGCTTTCAAAAATAAATTAGATTCTCGTCTTCCAATCAGTCTGAGCAACTGTTTCTAATCGGGAAGGTAAACTGCGAGAGGTGTCTGTCATTAAGAAGTGAAAGGTGAGGTTATTGCTGGCCCTGTGTTTCTGCCAACGGACCGTCACTGGGATTTGGCCACTGCTACCTTCCCAGTAAATATACGCTAACGTTATATATTTAGATCATACCTGATGTTCACATGGTGTAATCCACTTTCGATGTTTAAGAAAAAATCCACTGACTGCCATTATTCCTTGTGATTTCATCTTTTGGACACTGTCATCCATACTGAGCGAATTTCATAACTTCACCGTTAAAATCCGCAGCACTATGAATCATGAAGTCACATTGCTGATCTGCAATTTAAGTTACTCCAACACGACACAACAATCGCTAGCTAGTTGACGCTAAGATAATGCTTGGTGTCAGGTTACATCAGAGCTCAGCAGCCAGCGGCACCCTACTGAGTGCACTCTGAGCTGCGTATCTTTATAGATGTTTAAATTTACATTATTTCCTAGGGGAGGGATGCATCGCAGTTTGGAAATCACCTCACGAGCAAATGCAGCATTTTAACATTTTTTTCATTGACATCGCGGCCATGGCTAGACCCCCCCCCCCCCAAATTGAACTTTTTTTTTTTTTTTGCAAATCTGCATCGATCTCATAAATAGCCCCTAGGGAATCTCCAGGACGGAAATCCGTCCCCAGGACGGAGAACTTTAAGCCCTGCATTCTGACATTTACTGGCCCAGCGGAGTCACTTGCCGCGCCATTGACAAAACCTGCAAAAATGGAAATCGCCACACACCACTTGTCTTCTACCGCTGCTAGCGTCAAAACTTTCTTTTCTCTTACCTTGTGTCTGGTATCGGCGTAACAACGTCATATTAAAGTTTCGTTCGGCACCAACCATTCAGCGTAACTCCCTCTTGTTCCGAAGAATAAGTCTGGAAAAGGCAACCCAGCAGGCATCTGATGTCAATTCAACATCAAATTGACATCAAACACTGATATCAAATTGTCATCATAATTTGGTCAAAAACGTAAATCAACATGATGTCAATCCTTTGACATCAATTTGATATACTGTATGTCAAATAATGATTTTATTTTGACATTACTTCAGTATCAAGCTTCTTTGAAGTTTCACTCAAATAATGATATTGATCAATGATTGATCACTCAGATGTAAAGATCCTGCACCGTTTTGTATTGCAAACAGAATTGGCTTTATTTACATAGATGAATGTTCGGTCTCACGGGATCTTCTTCAGGATTAAAAACTGATGAATGTCCTGCGAGACAGAAACGACCTAAATGAAGCCAATTCTGTTTGAAATACAAGACAGTGTACAAGATCTTTGATTTCTGCAGTGTTTCATGCACATGACCTTTAAAATAGCAATTCTATAAAATGTATTGTCTATATTACACTATATCTACTGTAATTGTAATTTGTTTGGCATCATCTACGCTGAGTTGTAGTGTTCTATAATTGCTATTGCTCCAATAGCTTCCCCCATGGCATTCTCTCTCAATGATCAAACATAAAAGTATAACAAAACATTTTTATTCTGTAACAAATCATCCCAGGTTGGATCAATCTCCACAGCTATGCAGCTGTGCTAATAGGGTAACTGACTAACTACAGGTGTAAACTACAGGTTTAACACAAACAGCACGAGTGAACAAAAATGCAATACTTTACAGTACAGATTGCCCATCATAGTTAAACATCACTGTCGGCTGCTGCAGTCTTGCAGCCACCACCACCCTTCCTGTCTGGCGCTGAGCGCAAATAGGCCGCCATCTGGGACACAATGGCAGTCTCACTGGCTCTAGACTGTGACTGCCGAATGGAATCTGAAAAAAAAGCACATTTTGCAAGTGTTGAGTATAAGGTCAATTTTTGTGCAGATATCCTCACTATCAATGGAATCTTCAGCTAAAGCAACCACTTCAGAATTTCGTTTCCTCCATGTCCGGAAATATGCCATCTTCACAGTAGCCTCACCTTTCAAGCAATCTCACAACGATGTGGCGATGTCCTGATGGAGGACTTCTGTGGTTGAGGCTTAGGGGCAGGATCAGGATAGCTGTGGCACTGGAAGACATTACATAGAGATGTCACCCAGGGTTACATGTTTTTCTTAACCTTCTTTGGTATAGGACAAATATAAAAACAAATGTGAACAGTTTCAAAATTGTTTTGTCGGGGGATATATTTTATAGCAGGTTGAATAAACTATCTGAAATAATATGTTCCTCCCAGTAAGTAGCTGTGAAAAAGGAAACTAGCTCGTATCCACCATGGTTACTGATTATGGTCTGGGATGTCGGCTAGTTATACAAAATAAATGATTTGATGTTCTGTGTAACTTTGAATGGAAAAGAAGAAATACATCATGTTGATCAAATTGAGGCCAGCGATCTTGATTTATATTTTTCAAAAAATCCCCTGGGGGTATATTTTATTTAACAAATAGCCTACCATAAATGTATCCCCCGACTGTGATGGACAAGTGAAGTCTGACCACCAAGTCGTCCATTCTGTGTGTAACTGTGACCATAATCAGTAACCATGGTGAATATGAGCTAGTTTTCTCTTTCACACCCAGAGTTACTGAGGGAAACATATTATTTCAGACAGTTTTTTCCACCTAAATGTATCAAGTTAGTTTTTAACACAAATATATGCTTGCCTCAATTTTTCAGTAGCCTGCGATCTCAATTCAGTGTAGTGAATAGCGCGTTGAATAGCTACGTAGGATCCCACAGATTAAATCGTTTATGATTGATGGGACACTTTGCAAAACCCCGCTGATGAGACCAGACCACTAAAACTATGGATCAGTCAATGAAAATGTGCGAATACTTTCCTTTATTTAGACAAAATCAAGCGCAGTATCATAGTTCCACCTTCGCTGGATACATGCGCGTTCCTGCAGCCAGGGGCAAAACTTCCTATCGGGGTCCGTCAGGCTTAAGCGTTACCTAGTTGGCTAACTGCTAACTATTAGCATCGGTATAACTCCCTCCAAACTGGCGGCTAATTGCTGGGCTGATGTTGGTTGATGTATTTTCTGCATGAATATTCGGATTGAGAGTTTAATAGATTCATGCTAGTTGCCAAGTCTTTTGTCTGTTATCATCCCTAAAGCAAGAACAAAAAAATCACACCCATTGCAAAATGCTTCAACTTGAGCAGTTTTATTGGGACATCAATGGACATCAATTCAATGCCTTGTTTCTGGACATCAAATCAACGTCAATTTGATGTCAAGTTTTGTGCAGCAACATTGTTTTGATGTCAAATATATTGATTAATAATGTTCGATGCAGTAAGTGGATGGGAGATTGATCCTTTGGTTGGACCTTTTTACGACTATAAGGAGGTCAAAGCTTCTGTTGGCTATTTATCATAAAAGTCAAAACCTTGACGAATCTTCAACATCAATGGTGTCCGTTGGGAAAACTTCACCCCTGAAATCTAACTTCCTGCCCAGAATCATTCACAGCACAGCCATTAAATTGTCACATATGCTCTGTTTGGCTGGCACTTGAGAGACTTGGCAGGCCTCTCGAGCGCCAGCCAGTCGGCGCGTCAGAATCTCATGGCTGTGTGGAGTTTTGCCGTGAATGATTCCGGGCAGGAAGTTTGATTTCCGGGGTGAAGTTTAGCCTTTTCCAGACTTATTCTTTGGAACAAGAGGGAGTTACGATGAATGGTTGGTGCCGAACAAAACTTTAATATGTCGTTGTTACGCCGACACCAGACACAAGGTAAGACAAATGAAAGTATTGATGCTAGCAGTGGTAGAAGACAAGTGGTGTCTGGCGGTTTCCATTTTTGTGACTCCGCTGGGCCAGTAAATGTCAGAATGTTAAAACAAGCCCTCAGAGGCACGAATGGGGCTACACATGAGCGAAGAATAAAACTGACGAAAATTGTTTCAACTAACTAAATTATATTTTTTAAACTGAGATAAACTTGCCCGTTGTCATTTATGTATTAGATAGTGCCTAATGTTCAATAGTATAAAGCTAGGCTTACCAATATTTCAAATCATTTGTCCTGGTTGTAGATAAAGCAGGATTTTTTTTTTTTTAAATCAACATGGAAGTATTGATCATTATTTGCTGTTGTATGATAAAGGTTGAAATACGATTGAAGTCCTGTTGTTCTTTTGTTCTGATTTGAACGTTTTCATATTGGAAGTGGCCATTCGCCCCGCAGCGGGATGAATTGGGGGAAGGGGATCGACTTTCTGCCTCGCAATGGGGTCGACAGGTGAAGCAGTTCTGCTATTCGCTCCGCGGTTGAACGGATGACAGAAGCACTTATGCTATTTGCCCCGCAGTTCAGCCAATAAGAGATTACATTTTATAATCTGCCCTGCTCTCTGATCTTTCACGCTGAACCGCCGAATAGCCTCTGCCTTCACTATTAACTGAGGGTGCAGAATCGAGTATCAACATGATCGGAGTTCATTGTTAATTAAATTTGCCTTTTCGAAATAACATAGGTTAGTTTCAACGACTGTTTGTCATATTTGCATGCTGAAATATTTGACGACTCACCGCTATTTTGCCATGTAAAACTGTTTTCCACTGTTGACTGGAAGGCTGGCAATCCTCCATTTCTGCACTGTAAATGCACAAGTACAAACTTCTTTTACCAAGAAATGCCAAAGTTATTAACGAGCTGATTGCTCGTTTTCTCCAACTCAGTTTACATGTAGCCTAATATAATCCCACCCAAACTAACAATGTACAGTTTCACAAATTATATACAAGAGCACCTGTCCCATAAACCTAGAAATCGCCAAGCAGCGTAACGCCAATTATATGCAGCTAGCACAGAACTAGCTCAGATTGGATACGATCCAGGACAGACGCATTCGCAAACAGTACAGCATTATCTAATGAGCCACAGGAAAACTCCACCTGAAGGTGGAGCTCATTAACACGAGTTTCAAACATTTATGAATGTATAAAACATATAGTTAAAAATGTAAATAAATATTTCATACATTTAGCAAAATGTTTTATACGTTTAGTTAAATATTTAGCTAAACGTTCCATATATTTAGCTAAATGTTTCATACATTTAAATAATTCACTAAATATTTCATACATTTGGCTAAATGCTTTATACATTTAGTTATTTATTTAGCTAAAAGTTTCATACATTTAGCTAAATATTCAGCTAAATATTTCATGCATCCAGTTAAATATTTGACTATATGTTTCATACATTTAGTGAAATATTTACCTAAATGTTTCATACATTTAGTTAAATATTCAGCTAAATGCTTCATACATTTAGGTAAATATTAAGCTAAATGTTTCATATATTTAGTTAAATATTTAGCTAAATGTTTCACACATTTAGCTAAACATATAACAAAGTATAGAACATTTAGAGAAAAATGTTTTACATTCAGATAAATATTTAGCTAAATGTTTTATGCTTTTAATTATATATTTAGCAAAATGTTTCAAAGATGCAGTTAAATGTTTATACATTTAGCTAAATAATAGAAACCACTGAATAATTAAACTTTTAACTATATATATATATATATATAATTTTAGAATATTAACATTTGCACTTGCCACTTCAAAGTTTATAAATGTAGGGAAAATTCACTAAATGTGCGAAAAAAAATTTTTTTGTTAAATGTGGGAAAAAATGCAGTGAAAAATAACAGCATAAAATGTCCCATTCTGCACCCCATAACTGGTAGCATGAATATGAAATGTATCACTGACATATCATAGCTTCAGTTATGAGTTCTTGCAGTGAGCCACTTGCCACTTTTCCCCATATTTTCAAAATATTTTTTTGCTGTTAGCAAAGATCACAGCTTAAATGCACATTAATATTGAAATATTCATTATTCCGCTTCGTATTCTTTTAGAGGGTTCCAACCTGTGTCAGTTTGAATCAAAGAGGTGCAAAAACGCCAACTGCTCTGAAGGTCAGTATGTCACCCTCCATGCTAATTTTTCATTGTCCTGATTTTGACTCCTCAGAAAGGCATTTTGACTTTAGTTTCTGTGAGTCCATGCTGTTCCTTCAGAACTGGAGTGCTCAAAAACAAAACTTTAGGACATGACATGACAATCATTCACAGTTACATGGTCACTGAAGAAGTACTAACAAGGATGCAACAATGCAGCTGAACAGAGTTAGCAGGCAGTGCATGGACGAGCGCTGTCAGTCATGTTATAGATCTGTGTCCAGCAAACCACTGAATGTTTATTCTGTCGAGCATTAGTTGGCACCATTGAAAAGCTGCATCCTGTAGTTCCTATGAGGTAACTCAAATGTAACTTGTCTTTGATTAAATAAATGTTCTCAGGTCACATGCTTCTTCAGCCCGTTTATGCTACATAATGGCTGAATTTTTTTTTTTTTTAATAGGACTGGATCTGGATTGCATCAAAGGTATGCAATACTACTCAGTGTTGGCATCTATCCGTGTGTTTGCCTGATCAAGATGAGGCTACGAGCAAAGGAGGCCACGAAATCCCACCATGAAGATACCAAAAATGCAAATACTCAAAAGAAACAAAACATATTTTTTGTTTCTCCTCTCATATTCTCCTTTAATCTAAGTGATTTTAATTCATTAGTTTATTGGACAAGGCTAATTCACATTAATGAGCATTTCTGTAGATGTGCCAGAGTTAGGCCAGGAGGCTAATTATCATCGGGGGCACCTGAGATGCATGTCTTTGTAATCTCCCACATAGACTCGAGGGGAAAATGCACACTCCTTGCTAGGAACATCCAGTTTGAGAATATCTTTCTATTTAGGCCACAGTGCTAAACCACTGCCACCCAAAACATTCAAGTATGCACTCAAGTATGGAAGATGATTAGAGGAGAGGAGGATGCATTTTTGGGTATTTGGACCCAATGGAAATGGGGGGGGGGGGGGGGGGTAAATGGAAACGGCTTACACTGACTGGGTCCATGGAGTCCGACGGAAGTTGTTCTGTGGTAACTGAAGCCAATCCATGGAGCCCGCCATGTTTGATTATGGGGCTCCAGGGCTCCAGGGCACCAGAGAGAGATGCATAATTATTAGTGGGTTTCCTTTAAGCTAGCACACTTATTTTATTCCCAATATTTATTTTCATGATTACTTTCTACATTTTTTTGGCGCCGCACTACTTCTACATACTTTCTGCCAAAAACTTAGTTCACACTTCACAATATTAAGTGTATATTGAGTGAATAGATGCTTGCATTCAACTTTGTGATATTTTTCATACTTTTAAAATATTCACCCTTTTATGGCCTTTTTGAATATCATTATCGTTACCAGAGCATTCACACTGTTAACTCAAGGGAAGAATAGAATTCAAATTGAATCGGAATTTTAATTTTTAACCGGTCCCCGTTCAGTCAAATTAAATTTTTGAATTTGAATGTACAGTCAAATCTACTGCCAATCCAAAAAATAAAGTTACCTTTTGGATTTAAACAAATAAATACTATGATTGGATTATCATTGTAGTGATTAATGTGTTTCAGCTGGAAATAATTAATTTAACCCCAATGGATGAAGCGCATAGCTTCTGATTTCCCAAAAAATTATGCCGTAAGATGTATTCCTTGGAGGAGGAACAGATTTTACAGTCATTCAGAAGGGCAGGTCACTGACTCTCCTCAAGCAAAGAAAACAAGAAATGAGGCAATCATTTTCACACATGAATTGGCGGCACAAAGTCCTGTCCTTAACCAATTGAAGTCTTTGGGATTTGCTGCGGAAACCAACAGAGCGGTTCAACCTCAGAGCTAAAGAAAACACGAGAGTGTACATGACACCAGTTTTGGCAAGATTCGTGTTCGCCATCTTACCGAAGGATAGCCTCCCTTATGGAACTGTGAGAAACCTTCAACCAAGGTACAACCCCAATTCCGGATTAGTTGGGACAAAGTGTAAATTGTGAATAAAATCTAAACACGATGACTTTCAAATCACACCAGCCAGTATTTTATTCACAATGTAACAGAGTTAACGTAGCAAATGTTGAAATTTTACAATTTTATCCACAAAATGAGCTCAATTCAAATTTTATGGCTGCTACAGGTCTCAAAAAAGTTGGGACAGGGGCCTGTTTACCGTGATGTAGCATCCCCTCTCCTTTCTAACACAGAGTGGAGGCGTCTGGGCATTGAGGAGACAAGTTTCTAGAGTTTAGCCATTGGAATTTGATCCCACTCTTGTTAAAGTGATCCTGAGGGGTTATATATTTACCTTCAAGGAACTATATCTCTAATATGAGAAAAACCAAACATAATTCAATTTTTTTTTTTTTAAATAAATGCGAAGCTGTCAAACATTGAGAATGCATAGGTTCTGTAGCAAACTGTGCAGCACTGCCATTGTGAAAGGTCGGATGCGCGTTCGCCAATCAAAAGCATTTACCATGTCACAAGTTTCTTTTCTTGTGCCGTTTGAGTGACCCAGTCCAGTCGAGTTTACAGTGGTGGACTGTATGTGTTTCCTCTTCCATCTCCTCGCTGTCAGTATCCTCAAAATTTGTTCGTTTAGCTTCAAACTGGTATCCCCGCAAACCTCCATCACGTTTAATTTCCTTGTATGAACTCGTAACACTGTCATCATCTTCTCTGTTCGACGTGCTGGGCGAGTTTGAACGCAGTGCGCATGTCCAGCATCGTTTTATGTTTTCAGCAATACTATCCAGCTGTAGCCCCGGAGCAGAAGCCCCTGACGTGACACAAGCCCCTGGCGTGACGGAAGTGAAATAATGGCTATTCACTGTTTTTATTCACTTAGCTAGCTTGCTGCATTCGGTTATACTTGTAAACATGAGTCTATTTGTGAATTACATCGAAGGTACAAGGAAGGGTCATTCGGCAGTGAAGTCAAAAGAATGGAATCCACCAGTCGTATCTCGAAAACATGGCACGTGGGATGCGTTACCGAATGAAGCATTAAAACTTATTTTAACTTATTTCACTTCCATCAAGCCAGGGGCTTCTGTCACGTCAGCGGCTTCTGCTCCAGGGCTGCAGCTGGAAGCTACTCGTTATCAGACATTGGAGAGCGGCTGAGTCAATCTGACATCAAGTTTCAGATAGAGCCCAGTCAAAATGGCGCTGATCATGAAGGATGGAGCGTCGACATAAAATTGCCGTTTACTCGCTCAGAGAATTTTTTTTTTTTTTTTAATGCAATGAATGTACACAGACTGGATAATTTTCTCGATAGATGTTTACAGCACGGCAGTGTTTACTATCGCTTTAATACTGGCTTCCAGCTGCTAGAGAGTTTTGGGTCTCCTTTGATGGACTTTTTGTTTAACTATGTGACAAATGTTCTCAATCAGTGAAAGATCACGACTGCACGCAGGCCAGTTCAGCACACAGACTCTTCTACTATGAAGCCATGCAGTTGCAATAGCTGCAGTATGTGGTTTTGCATTGTCCTGCTGATAAACACAAGGCCTTCCCTGGAATAGATGTCTTCTGGAGGGTAGCCTATGTTGCTCTAAAACCTTTATATACCTTTCAGCATTCATGGTGCTTTTTAAAACATGCAAGTGTCCCACCCCATATGCACTTATGCATCCCCATACCATCAGAGATGCTGGCTTTTGAACTGAACGCTGATAACTGGAAGGGTGGTCTTTCTCCTCTTTAGCCCTGAGGACGCGACACTCATGATTTCCAACAAGAATGTGAAATGTGGGCTCATCTGACCACAAGACACTTTGCCACTTTGCTACAGTCCATTTTAAATGAGCCTTGGCCCACAGAACATGGCGGCGCATCTGGATCATGCTCAACAACGGCTTTCTTTTTGCATGATAGAGTTTTAGGTGGCATCTGTGGATGGCACAGCAGACTGTGTTTACAGACAGTAGTTTCTCGAAGTATTCCTGGGCCTATTTAGTAATGTCAATGACAGAATCATGCCGGTGAGTGATGCAGTGGCGTCTGAGGGCCCGAAGATCACAGGCATCCAGTAAAGGTCTTCGGCCTTGTCCCTTAAGCACAGAGATTTTTACAGTTTCTCTGAATGTTTTGATGATGTTATGCACTGTCGATGATGAGACCTTCAAAGCCTTTGCAATTTGACGTTGAGGAGCATTGTTTTTAAAGTATTCCAGAATTTTTTTATGCAATCCTTCACAGGTTGGAGAGCCTCTGGCCATCTTTACATCCGAGAGACTCAGCCTCTCTAAGAGATCCCTTTAATAGCCAATCATGTTACACACCTGATGCCAGTTAAACTTAATTACTTGCTAAATATTTTTTCAGCTTATTCTGTTATATTTTAATTGTTTTTTCAGCCCTTTTTTGTCTGTTTCCCAACTTTTCTGAGACCTGTTGCAGCCAGAAAATTTGAAAGAAGCTCATTTTGTGGATAAAAATGTAAAATATCTCCATTTCAACATTTGAAATGTTATCTGCGATCTATTGTAAATAACACAGTGGCTCATGTGATCTGAAAGTCATTGCATTTTGATTTTATTCACAATTTACACTTCGTCCCAACTATTTCGGAATTGGGGTTGTAGTTTAGAGGTGGAATACAGAGATTATGTTGATGATTTTTACCTGAGGTAACATTCTATGGGTATATTAATCTATGTGAAGTTGGTATATGAGCATATCTGAAAAATAGAACCGAAAGTGAACGTGATGGTGATGATACTCCAGTGAAAAGATTTACCACTTATCATCCATAATATTTTTACTGTGAAAGAAATACAGTGTTTTTCATTTCATTTTATCTCGTCACATATGCGCATGCACAGCGTTGGACTGCACAGTTCCCCTGCCGATTCCTCACGCAAGATGGCGGACGTGTCTCACGTTTTCTGGTTGGTTCAGCCAATGACGTTGTCCACTCTGTGTTTTCTTTAGCTTTGTGGATTCAACTATCCTGTCTTCAGAACAAGAGCTCTGCCAAAAGCGAATGCGACTGGTTGAAAATAAATGTTCCGGCTTTGCATATGGTTTCTAAAACAATGCACAACGACTTTGCGCAATAATCAAAGTAACAGGGGTTCCAACTAAATACTTAAGTGTTCGACTTTTTTTTTGGTAGTTTGTGTATATAGAATAACTTTGACACAGTAAAGTCTTGAATGAACTTCAAAGGGCAAATTAGCATTTTTAAACCCCAGGCTTAAGAGACTGTTGTACCATTGGTATCCAATAGAGTTCACCTGCTAACGGGGGGATGTGGTTCCCTGCTCCCCCTGATTGGGATGCGTCATCATCCCCAACTTCTTTGTCCTGTTCTCTCCTCCGCTGCAGATTTCCGTGTGGAGGTCATTGCAGATTCCTTCACCGTCAATGAGGCCTCCAAAGTGAACCTCACCTGCAGACACAATGTGTTCTCAGTGGGGAAGGTGAAGATTGCGTGGTTTAGAGACAATAAATTGCGCAATGAGTCGAGCAGCGAGCTCATTCTGCCCAAGGTCTTCAAGAAAGACAAAGCAAAGTTCTCATGTGGGGTCCTCAGCGCCTGCGGGTTCATCATTTCCAAGGAGAAACATCTCCACGTGACAGGTAATCACCCGCAGGCATCCCTGAATTTGCCAACACTAAAACGAGATTTGCAAGATGCGCAACATGTGGCTACCAGCTTTCCCCATCACCGCAAGTTTCTTACTGTGAAGTTGACTTTGGTCAGATAGAGAGATGGATTTTTTTTCTGCAACACTTTTTTTTTTTCAAATTTGTAGTTTGCCTACTCTTAATGATTATGGAAGAACCGATTGATATCGTCCAGACGTTGAAATTGAATAACCTCCACCATTCTGGATCTACTCAGCCTGAGACCCCTCCAGCAGTAGCCCAAATGACAGTCCACAGCACAGTCTTTACCCCAGGAGACCTGAAGGCATCAAAATCAGGGTGAATTTTTAGCCAAGAGCACAAGTGAGGATCCCTGCGTCCCTCGATGTGCAGGTGGTTTAGGAGCTGAGCTCGTGACTTAAAAGTCACAGCGTAGACTCAGTAAAGTAAAGTCCAGAGGTCATACATTAGAAGTCCTGGGAAGAGCTACTTCCATTATCATACTGGTGTAACACTCAGCTCGATTGTGAGAGTGAAGCTGCTGTCTCAAGCCATGATGCATAAAAATGTATTTTTATGATTAAAAATAAACCATCATGCGCATCAACTTGCAGATGCTTCTGTTTGGGTATCCACTGTATCCAAAACAAACTGATCAGTACATTAAAGTTAATACTGTACCCATACATATGCCCATCTACCAAATATTAGCCATCACTGATTCACTTAAAAGAACCAAAGGTGCTCTTTCTGTTCTCCTTACAAGAAACAAACTGTTGAGCCATCTTTTATCCTGCAGGTACTGCTGCTGTTAAAAAAACGTCAGAGACCTGAAACCAACGACAGAACCGACAAGAATAACACACTATTCACATCAGGACGAAATCTGCGTTGACACGAAAACTGAACCGTTAACCATACTTGCGCTGACATCATACCGAGCTCGCCATCTAACTTTATTGCAACACAGTTTGGCTCTAAGTATTTGGCTGCCTCAGACAGCCACATCATTCATGGATAATGACAACAATAACACTGAGACAGCGAATAGGTCTTGTGACATGGACAAAAACACGGCTTTTAAAAGTTCGCTGCAAACTTAAATAGTGTAAAATTCACAGGCAATGAAACACTTGAAGCTACAAGCTAGCTAAGGTGGTTCGGCTGTCTCTCACAGAGATGAACAGGGTGCCTTTTTCATAATGGCTATTAAGTAGATATGACAGTCTGTAGGGAGTAGCGCCACAACATCATTTCCATTCAAAAAACTAACCAAACATTCATCTGGTTGTGGCTATAGGTCACGAATATCCGGGATTTTCTCCACAACAGAGCTAATGGCCTCCCGTGTATCTATGTCGGTGGCCATTGTTGATTTCCGAGGCTACAATTTCAAACTCGGCGCAGCTGCTACATCATGGCTCTCGGCCACGCCTTCTGTTCGTTGGTTGGTCCGGCGGACTTTCTGCCGAGGTAAACGAGGCAGAACTCCGAGTGATCAGACTGAGTACTCAAGTGAAATGAAACTAAGCGGAAGTACAAAGGCTGGCGGAGCCAGGCTAGAGGGCTTCAGCGTTGGGTCAAAACTCAGCATTATCAGGTGTGGCCAGTTTTCATTAATCAGCACGTAGGCGATGTAATAATTGAAGTCTATGTGCACGGAGGTTTATCAGTTTCACGTGCGGGACAGTGGATTTCACATATAATATGAAAACCAATTATGACTCCGGACTCCGGAATTGGAATTAAATAATCATGAAGATACAATTAGGTAGAGCAGTATGTGGTCACAGCAAACACAGAAGTTAACATTGTACTTTATCGTTTTGCAAAGTGAACAAAATAGTTTTTCTCTTATCGTTGCACACATTGCATTAAGAAGAAAGCAGCGCGTCTTACTGCCGATGGCTAATTTTTACTCATTGGAAAACGTGTTCATCAAGGAAAATGATTCACAACAGGTCAAGAATTATTAGCGCTCATTTTGACTTAACAGTGAGAACTGGCGACATCTGATTGTCCTTGGAATTTTTGGAGTTTATGAAGTAATTTTACTTCGGCATGGAGGCTTTTATTTTGTGTGGCAGTGCGCCACGATCAATTACATGTAGCGGAAACCCTGGATTATGAACGCGAGTCTCTTTAATATAACAAACATCTATTGCCTTCATTTTACGTTTGAGTGCAGCTTTCTTTTCAAGAGCTTTTTTTTAGCTCCTTTGCCTCGACCTTGTGCGTTGACTCAACATGTCGCGTGAGGTTGCTGGTGTTGCCATACTGTGCTGCAATTTTCCTTTGGCCCAAACATACAGATTGCATATTTTTCCTTTTTTCCCGGTTTCTAAAAATATAGCCACATTGGGCTTTAATTTTTTTCGTCTGCATCGGCCATGACTGACGCTATATCGTGATTGACAAAATGTGAACCGAAACCGAAAGTATCGTTGTTTGCACGCAGGCACGGTTGTGACTTCCGGTTTTCTCAGACAACCGAGGGCGAGTTGGTTTTTTGGTTAACCAGACAGCTCTAGTGGGGAGAGCAAGCGAGTTGAGGGAATGAAAACAGACGCGTGGAAACTGAAGAAGGAAGTGTAAAAATGACAAGGAACGACAGCAATACAGAAAACTCAAAATTTAAACATAAATAGAGTATGAAGCACTGAGATAATCTCTCTGGAAAAGAGTAATATGTGGTTCTTTGTCACAACTGAGAAGGCGTGTTCGTTGGTTCCCAGTTGTAATGGAAACCATGAATAGTACATGGTAGGACATAAACTTGCCCTTAAAAAGGCTATTGCCTGAAATATGTCCTCAGTAAGTCTGAAAATGCAGGTTATTCTTTAGAGAGATCATTGACCTCCATTTGCCCTTAAATATTGACTCCATTATAAGCTTAAGGTTGATAGTATTTGCACAATCTGGTGACCTTCAAGCTGGGATCTCCAACTCTGTTCCTGCAGTGCCACCATCCTGAGGGTTTTCACTTCAACCAAAGCAAAGCCCTCCTCATTTCCCAGTTTGAGACCTCAGTGAGCTTCTAATTAGTCGAATGAGGAGCACTGAATTAAAAACCTCTCTGGACGGTAGCTCTCCAGGAAAAGCATTGGAAACCACTGCTTTAATGTCTTTCTCATTCCAGGAGTATGCAGTGAAACAGAGATCTTCCTCTCACATATGTTTGCGTCTCTGTTTTCTGACTAATTTCAGCAGACAGCAGTGTGCTCATCATTATCGTCTGTGCGGTGGCTGCAGTGGTGCTTCTCGGCTCGATGGCTTTGGGAATGAAGTTCATGCTGAGGAGGGAGAGAAGTGAGTGAACTGTGGCCTTGCAATGTGGGCTTTAGCTATGCTAGTGGCTATGAACTTTGACTGGTTGCAGATGGTTGTTGGTTCAAGTCTCAGTGTAGCCGTGATAAGATCAGTGCAACGTGACCCTTGAGCATGGTCCTTATCCTCGCATTGCTCAAGGAGGATTGGACCCTGCTCAGTCTAATCTACTGTAAGTTGCTTTGGATAGGTCAAATAAATCAGCGATTCCCAGTCCTGCTTCTGGAGCAGCCCTGCCCTGCATGTTTAAGGTATTTCCCAGATTTAACACGTCTGATTCTACAGATATGAGGGCAACTTTATCAGCTAAACTGGGTGCGTCCAATCGGCGAGACTGCAATGTGCAAGGTGGGGGTTAGAGCAGGGTGGTGTAACACTGAGCCAAATGAATGTTGGCTTTATGTAGTGCGGCTGTCGAAATACTGACAGACGTGCAAACCCACTGTGCATAATTCCAATGGTCTAAATCTGTTGGGTTCTGTGGTTTCGTCTACAGATCAGAACAGAGTCAAGACGAAGCAACAGAGCATCTCGCACACCACAGAGAACATCTACGCAAACTTCCCCATGCCGAACTGGTGGGCCAGCACACATTCATATGCCGATTGTGTCCGACCCAGAAGAAGAGGGCTTGTTGCTAGGGATTGTTGCTAGGCAGGCCACGAGAGAAAGGGTGGAGGCCCCGCTCTATTCAGTCATGTGGAATCTACGAATTGACCATATTTTTCCAGTCGAATTGACGTCTCCCTGGTTCTGTGAACAAACTAGACCTTTGTCCTGTTTGTAGATTAATTGACAACATTTTGAAGGAAGTGATATCACAATTACCATCCACTAAACCCAAACGGTCCAGGATCTGTCTGTTTCAATCCTGACTGGTACTCGTGTTCTCCTTCTAGTCGCAACAAATGAGGGGTGGAGGGTTGGGTTAGTTTGAAAGCCTCTTACGTTTCATAGCTGGGTTTGTTTGGCACGTTTTCTAGCTTTGTTGTCTGGAGGAGACGTTGCATTCTTGAGCAGTGTTCCATAATTTTCTATTTCTTGCTTAAATGTCGATCCAACTTTATGATGGAT
This sequence comes from Gymnothorax reevesii, assembly GCA_029721435.1. Lineage (NCBI taxonomy): Eukaryota > Metazoa > Chordata > Actinopteri > Anguilliformes > Muraenidae > Gymnothorax > Gymnothorax reevesii. The sequence goes on from CM056586.1 coordinate 47,103,382, forward strand.
GGTGTTCAAAATCCTAGATGAAGCAGACAGCTTAAATGAAGGAAGAGGCTTATTCAAACCCTGGCTGAAATCCACCTAGTTCCTCTATTTCCATATTTTGCTCTGTCCAGCTCTCTTCTTCCAAAACTTTTCAAAATGTCATGTTAAATAATGTATCATACCCAGAGGTGGACAATCCAGGGGTTAAGAGGGAAAGGTCCTGCCAGGTTTTACCTCCACCTCTGACCTCCAACCAACAGATTATACTAATTAGTTGAAACTCCTGACTAAATTTTTTTTATTCAGCAAATACATGTAATGGGATTAGTTGGATCAAAAACTGGAGGGGATTTCTAATTTCCACACCTGGATTTAACATCTCTGATGACACCCTAATTTACCCTCAACATGCTGGTTCATTAATTTTTTTTTAAGTCAGATGTGAGCAGTTCTTCCTGGTGTTTATATTTTTTTTGGAAAATTTTCTTGTCTGATTGAATGTTTGTGTTCTTCTGCAGATTTTGGGAAACCGGATCAGAGGAGGTTGAAGTGGCAGTTCGTCCATACGTGCTCCAAATCTCTCTGCCTCTCTTATAGCAAGTGCTTGTTATTGCACAACAGGCTTTCTTTAGGATTTTGAGTAAATTTTTTTCTCTCCTTGCTGAGGTGTTGTGCCAATTCAGTTGGCTATCTGTAAATAAAATCTTCCAATGTTTGTATAAAGTCTCAGTATCATCAACTCTATCTCACCAGAATGCAGAAATATCTGTATTATGCTAATTTAATCCTCTGCCAGAATACAGAATTTTCCATGTTTTTCAATTGCATTGGGGTCCTCAATCTTATCCATAAAGGGTCAGTGTGAGAGCAGGTTTTCTTTCCAACTAAGCAGTTACACACCGGATTCTGCTAATCAAGGTCTTCAGCAGGGATTCAAATTCAAACTGATCATGTATCTCTGAATATTTGCTCTCGATGTGTAAAGTCTGCTTCAATTTGCAGTAAATAAATGCATCCAAACTGTGACAAAATGTATAAGCAACATTTATATGCCCCATTATCCATATCCATAACTGAAATTGATATGAGTGGTCTTCATTAACTTGGGCAGATAAGTCATTTTTGGCTTTGTAAAAGTTAGGTGTGAAAGGGTTAACTGTACTCTTACTGAGTCAGAACAGTGCATTTCTGCTCCCTTAAATCTGCTTCATATTCTCTTCTGTCCTTGCACTTGCTGGCACCACTGGTTGACACACTTTTACTTTCCCAGACTGCTAGCACGTACAGTCAGTTAAAATGGTCCATATATATTTTTCATAATGAAATTTCTGAGACACAGAAAAATATGTTTCTTGAGGTGAACCAGTGGCATGAGTTTGGAAGTGACCCAAGATGGTATTGAGAAGGATAGGAGATGGGGGACCACGTTCCTTCATTTTGGAAGAGTGATAGTAGTCCTCAGTTCAAACCCACTGTCATGTGGGATGAGGAGAATTATTTCCCCTGGGAGGGTAAAATTGTGGCATTTTAAGTCTGTCTGGTCTCCACTCATCCTCACCCTCTTTCTGAAGACAGAGGAACCCAACACACCGGTTCACTGGGGGCAGGGGGACCCAGTTAGGAGTGACACGCCTGCTGTCACTGCTAAACAATAGCTGTGTTCGAAATCTCCCCCCATCACGAATATAATGCACTGTATAGTGTGTTTGCCATTTTCTACTGTTGTTTGTATTCTTCATGGTTAATTTCATCCACTATGTAGTGGGCTATAAAATACCCACAATGCACAGCGAAATTGAGTGAGCAAGGGATGTACACTACGTTGTACTCCCGTATACCACAATGCATTGCGGCAATATTCTGCCAGAGAAGAAGAAGGAGAAGAGCGAGATGGCTCCGCCCTGCGGAATTAAACCCTCAAATGTTCCCGTGAGAGTCCGGTTTGTTAACATGATACTCGGCACGTCCACTTACATCACAAGAGAATACAGCGCATCTGCTGACTCAACCAAGTTCAAAAAATTCCAGTGTAGTGTCCGAAATCTCCTTTTGTCATTCCCTATGTAGTGCACTTATGGAGTTACATTAGGGTCAAAAGTTTTGTACTTAAATAAAACTTGAAACTGAAAATTCATGTGTTGGACTTGAAATTTGAAACATATAACAATGCATTCAAAAATAAAATAAGTGTATGAAACGTTTTTTCAGGTGAAATATAATTTTGATTCACTTTGGAAATTATTTTGAATCAATTATTTATTTTCACTTCAATATATACACTCAACAAAAATATAAACGCAACACTTTCATTTTTGCTCCCATTTATCATGAGATGGACTCAAAGATCTAAAATTCATTCCAGATATACAATATTACCATTTCTCTCAAACATTGTTCACAAATCAGTCTAAATGTGTGATAGTGAGCACTTTTGCTTTGCTGAGACAATCCATCCCACCTCACAGGTGTGCCACATCAAGATGCTCATCAGACACCATGATTAGTGCACAGGTGTACCTTAGACTGTCCACAATAAAAGGCCACCCTGAAATGTGCAGTTTTAGCTTTATTGGGGGTCTGGGGACTCAGAACCAGTCAGTATCTGGTGTGACCACCATTTGCCTCATGCAGTGCAACACATCATCTTTGCATAGAGTTTATCAGATTGTCAATTGTGGCCTGTGGAATGTTGGTCCACTCCTCTTCAATGGCTGTGCGAAGTTGCTGGATATTAGTGGGAACTGGTACGCGCTGTCGTATACGCCTGTCAAGCACATCCCAAACATGCTCAATGGGTGACATGTTCGGTGAGTATGCTGGCCATGCAAGAACTGGGACATTTTCAGCTTCCAAGAATTGTGTACAGATCCTTGCAACATCGGGCCGTACATTATCTTGCTGAAACATGAGGTGATGTTCATGGATGTATGGCACAACAATGGGCCTCAGGATCTCATCACGGTATCTCTGTGCATTCAAAATGCCATCAATAAAATGCACCTGTGTTCTTCTTCCATAACAGATGCCTGCCCATACCATAACCCCACAACCACCATGGGCCACTCGATCCACAACATTGACATCAGCAAAGCGCTCACCCACACGACGCCACACACGCTGTCTGCCATCTGCCCTGAACAATGTAAACCGAGATTCATCCGTGAAGAGAACACCTCTCCAACGTGCCAGACGCCATCGAATGTGAGCATTTGCCCACTCAAGTCTGTTACGGCGACGATCTGGAGTCAGGTTAAGACCCCGATGAGGACGAGGAGCATGCAGTTGAGCTTCCCTGAGACGGTTTCTGACAGTTTGTGCAGAAATTCTTTGGTTAAGCAAACCAATTGTTTCAGCAGCTGTCTGAGTAGCTGGTCTCAGACGATCTTGGAGGTGAACCTGCTGGATGTGGAGGTCCTGGGCTGGTGTGGTTACATGTGGTCTGCGGTTGTGAGGCCGGTTGGATGTACTGCCATATTCTCTGAAACGCCTTTGGAGACGGCTTATGGTGGAGAATTGAACATTCAATGCCCGAGCAACAGATCTGGTTGACATTCCTGCTGTCAGCATGCCAATTGCACGCTCCCTCAATGCTTGCGCCATCTGTGGCATTTTGCTGTGAGACAAAACTGCACATTTCAGAGTGGCCTTTTATTGTGGGCAGTATAAGGTACACCTGTGCACGAATCATGGTGTCTGGTGAGCATCATGATGTGGCACACCTGTGAGGTGGGATGGATTGTCTCAGCAAAGCAAAAGTGCTCACTATCACACATTTAGACTGATTTGTGAACAATGTTTGAGAGAAATGGTAATATTGTGTATCTGGAATTAATTTTAGATCTTTGAGTCCATCTCATGACAAATGGGAGCAAAAGCAAAAGTGTTGCGTTTATATTTTTGTTGAGTGTATTTTGACATTTGAGGTCTTATTTTTTTCAGTTGCATGTTTTATCTTTTCAGATTCAGATCTTATTTTTTCAGTTTCAAATCTTTTTTTTCCACTTTCAGATCTTTTTTTTTTTTCAGTTTCAAATCTGTTTTTTGAGTTTCAGAATTTTGACCCGGATGCGGCGTGGGGGGCGTGGTATCAACTGAGCTGGGCGTGGAATCATGAGTGACAGCTGAACAAGGAGGCTTGGAACCTTCCCCAGTGACAGTGCCTTCAGGGAACGTAGGAACTAAAACAAATCTAATTCAACACTTGTGTACACCATATTCATGTGATTGGCAGTGTAAGAATTGATGCCAGAGACAAACTTCCACTGAAAAATCTGTTTTAGACTGTACTGAGCACCAATTGCGGAATAAGATCCATCGATTAAGCCAGATTTTGCAGTTCAACAGCCACATTTTAAGTGCTGCTATGTCCGGTTTCCACATAGCACTGTGTAGTTCCCGCGGGGCTTGCGAAGATGACGTCCGGCCAGTCGGGTCAACCTGCTGGAGCCCATAAATCCAACACAGAGGTGAGACATGTAAACTACATTTTGGCAGGGCTTCCGCTAAGCAGCGCGATTGCGGGATTCCCGCAAAAACTGCCCAAGCGCCCGCAAGAAAAAATTGTCAAAGTGGGCCATTCCTGCACGTTTTCAGTGAATTAAGCTGCTTGCACACTGGACGCGATATGTATTTTTCTCACGACAGATTACGTACAAAGTCAATATAATCTGTCGTGCGAAAAATTTGTTTCACGTCCAGTGTGCAAGCGGCTTTAAAGTACCTATACAAATACTGCTTGACTCGCGCGTTCATTCAAGCCCACAAAATATGAACAGATTGGACATTCTGATATCCCAAACAGGGCTTCCGCCAAAATATTTTTCAGAGGGGGACTTCCCCCTTTCCAACTTTTTTTGGGAGGATTTTCAATTTGTCGGGGGATTTCAGTAGGCCTAGGTTACGGCTAGCTGTCACAACCATAAGAGACTCTAACACCTATTAATTTATGATATTGTGATGAACTGAGACTAGACAAAAGTTCTCACAAAAAATATTCAAAAAAGTAATTACTGCACTCAGTAAAACAAACAAACCTGCAAAGACACAAAAAATAGCAGTGCTTTCGCTAAGCAGCACGATTCTCGGTCGCTACGTGTATGCGCATGGAACCTCTGTGTGAAAAACGAAATTGACAAGAAGGGAAGGCGACACTTTGGAAACCGTTATCGTACACCCATAAATTAAAGACAGGCATTGACAGCATGAAAAAAATCATTAACGTGCAAGCCATCTCCCCCATTAAAAAAATTATTCACTTGATTTGAAGCGAGTCCGGTGAATAAACATTATAATGAATAGACGACAGGTGCAGACGGCGCAAACCTTGTCCCCAAGGCGAAAATATTTACAGCGCTGGTCAGGCTCATAATTACCATGTCTGAAATTAGGGACGAAGTTCATGAAGATTATAGCCACTGCCCTCATTGCGGTTCTGTGAAAGGGACGATTCGAGATCATCTGCTGTCAGCGGCAAGGCAGAAAACGTACCCAGTGATTGGCTACTTACTCTCTGAATGTCCAATCTGTTCATATTTTGTGGGCGTGAATGAACGTGCTAGTCAATCAGTATTTGTATAGGTACTTTAAAGCCGCTTGTACACTGGACGCGAAACGAATTTTTTTCACGACAGATTACAAAACCCAAAACCAGTGAAGTTGGCACGTTATGTAAATCGTAGATAATAACAGAATACAATGATTTGCAAATCCTTTTCAACTTATATTCAATTGAATACACTGCAAAGACAAGATGTTTAATGTTCAAACTGAGAAACCTTATGATTTTTTTTGCAAATAATCATTAACTTAGAATTTAAAGGCAGCAACACATTGCAAAAAAGTTGGCACAGGGGCCTTTTTACCACTGTGTTACATCGCCTTTCCTTTTAACAACACTCAGTAAATGTTTGGGAACTGAGGAGACCAATTTTTGAAGCTTTTCGGGTGGAACTCTTTCCCATTCGCGCTTGATGTACAGCTTAAGTTGTTCAACAGTCCGGGGTCTCCATTGTCGTATTTTACGCTTCATAATGCGCCACACATTTTCAATGGGAGACAGGTCTGGACTACAGTCAGGCCAGTCTAGTACCCGCACTCTTTTACTACGGAGCCATGCTGTTGTAACACGTGCAGAATGTGGCTTGGTATTGTCTTGCTGAAATAAGCAGGGGCATCCATGAAAAAGACGTTGCTTGGATGGCAACATATGTTGCTCCAAAACCTGTATGTACCTTTCAGCATTAATGGTGCCTTCACATATGTGTAAGTTGCCCATGCCTTGGGCACTAATACACCCCCATACCATCACAGATGCTGGCTTTTGAACTTTGCGCCTATAACAGTCCGGATGGTTCTTTTCCTCTTTGGTCCGTTGTTTCAAAAACAATATGAAATGTGGACTCGTCAGACCACAGAACACTTTTCCACTTTGCATCAGTCTATTTTAGATGAGCTTGGGCCCAGCGAAGCTGGCGGCGTTTCTGGGTGCTGTTGATAAATGGCTTTCGCTTTGCATTGTAGAGTTTTAACTTGCACTTGCAGATGTATCGACGTACTGTAGTTACTGACAGTGGTTTTCTGAAGTGTTCCTGAGCCCATGTGGTGATGTCTTTTACACACTGATGTCGGTTTTTGATGCAGTACCGCCTGAGGGATCGAAGGTCACGGGCATTCAATGTTGGTTTTCGGCCTTGTCGCTTACGTGCAGTGATTTCTCCAGATTCTCTGAACCTTTTGACGATATTACGGACCGTAGATGATGAAATACCTAAATTTCTTGCAATAGCTCGTTGAGGAATGTTGTTTTTAAACTGTTGGACAATCAGCTCACGCATTTGTTCTCTAAGTGGTGACCCTCGCCCCATCCTTGTTTGTGAATGACTGAGAATTTCAGGGAAGCTGCTTTTATACCCAATCATGGCACCCACCTGTTCCCAATTAGCCCGTTCACCTGAGGGATGTTCCAAATAAGTGTTTGATGAGCATTCCTCAACTCTCTCAGTCTTTTTTGCCACTCGTGCCTGCTTTTTTGAAACATGTTGCAGGCATCAAATTCCATTTGAGCTAATATTTGCAAGAAATTACAAAGTTTACCTGTTTGAACATTAAGTAACTTGTCTTTGCAGTGTATTCAATTGAATTTAGGTGGAAAAGGATTTGCAAATCATTGTATTCTGTTTTTATTTTCGATTTATACAACGTGCCAACTTCACTGGTTTTGGGTTTTGTATATTGACTTTGAACGTAATCTGTCGTGCGAAAAATACGTTTCGCGTCCATTGTGCAAGCAGCTTAATTCACTGAAAACATGTGCAGGAATGGCCTGCTTTGACAATTTTTTATTGCGGGCCCTTGGGCAGTTTTTGCGGGAATCTCGCAATCGCGCTGCTTGGCGGAAGCCCTGCCAAAACGTAGTTAACGTGTTTCACCTGTTTGTTGGACATATGGGCTCCAGCAGGTTGGCCCGACCGGCCGGATGTCATCTTCGCAAGCCCAGCGGGCACTACGCTGCGTTCACAGTGCTATTTGGAAATCAGATATAGCAGCACTTAAAATGTGGCTGTTGAACTGCAAAATCTGGCATAATCGATGGCTCCTATACCGCAATTGGTGCTCAGTACTGTCTAAAACAGATTCTTCAATGGAAGTTTGTCACTGGCATCAATTCTTACACTGCCAATCACATGAATATGGTGTATACAAGTGTTGAGTTAGATTTGTTTTAGTTCCTACGTTCCCTGAAGGCACTGTCACTGGGGAAGGTTCCAAGCCTCTTTGTTCAGCTGTCACTCATGATTCCACGCCCAGCTCAGTTGATACCACGCCCCCCACGCCGCATCCGGGTCAAAAGTCTGAAACTTAAAAAACAGATTTGATACTGAAAAAAAAAAAAAGATCTGAAAGTGAAAAAAAGATTTAAAACTGAAAAAATAAGATCTGAATCTGAAAAGATAAACATGCAACTGAAAAAAATAAGACCTCAAATGTCAGAGTATATATGGAAGTGAAAATAAATAATTGATTCAAAAGAATTTCCAAAGTGAATCAAAATTATATCTAACCTGAAAAAACGTTTCATACACTTATTTTTATTTTGAATACATTGTTATATTTTTCAAAATTCAAGACCAACACATGAATTTTCAGTTTCAAGTTTTATTTTTACAAGTACAAAACTTTTGACCCTAATGTAACTCCATAGTGCAATAAATCATACACAAGATATAGGGAACAGGGAGTGACCGAATGAGCGGACAGTTTCAAACACAGCTAATGACGTGTGGAGCATAAACTAGATCTCGCGCCTGCTTTTCTTGGTGCATTTCGCCATTGTAATATAGGCGCAAGAACTGGTCGTGGCAAAATGCACATTAAACATAAGTAAACAGCCCTGTTCAGAAACAGATCATCTAAAAAAATAAGGTTGCGCACTTTCAAATGAGAACATACTTAAGTGAAAGCTTTCAGGATATAACCAATATGATCAAAATCAGGCAAATTGACAACGAAAAAAACTTAAAATATTTATCCATGAATATCAGGAAAACAAATTTTTCTAGAGAATAAAAATACATATACATATGTATACATATGTATACACGGTGTTCACAGTATTCACAGATAACAATGCAACAGCCAACATATGAGCCAACATATGATTTGGCTCATAAATCATATGTGTCCAAATTGGATAAAGCACTACATGGGTTGTTTTGCCATGACCGGATGTTAAAGCCAGTTTAACATGAGAAAGGGGACTTTGCACGGTCTAGATTTTCTCTATGTCATTGCCGCTGAAGAATGTTGCTGCCTCCATCTAACTGCAGCCCAAATGGGAGCACCTGAGGGGGTAAGTCTCTAAAGATACAATATCTCTCCCTGACTCTGGACAGCAACTGTGCACTACCTTCATATTACAAGCCTTGTTCCATTCTAATTTATAGCTCAGATCAGTTTTGCCAATCTTGGCTCCACTGGTTTGTAGATACATTATTTAAACTTAATTTACAAAAGTAATTTAAGGCTGACTCACACTTACAGTGATCTTACATGACAGTTTAAAATTATGTAAAAGATACATCATTATAAAAGATATAAGATAAAAGACAATGATTACCAGCAATTAAAAGAAGTATATAAATACTGTGGACATCTCTTGATGGCTCTGGCTTTTGGATTGGTGTGCTTGTGCTTCATTAATTGTGAGTTCTCTTTTAATTCTTCAACCAGGCGCTACCAGCAGATTATGGCCATCAGTGGCCCCATAGGACCCGAAAAAAAGAGCCTTGGTGTCTAAAATGAATCCAGGATTACTATCAGTCTGCTTAACTCCCTACTGACCTTTTAAAGATTGATATTTTCGCCTCAGCCCCATTTTCAAAAAAAGGTCAACAATTTAAGAGGCTCCAATTATGTATGTCAAAATTTCAGCCAAACTTCATCATAAAATGTGGTGACAGTGTTAAGTGTTTCTTTCAGAGTTGGCGAGCAGCATGTCAATGCGCTGCTGTCCAGTACAGGATGGTTATTCATCAGGCTAACTGTTTCCTGAGATTCCAACATTTTCCCTCTGTTTGTTGCCATGATAATGATTATTTTTTCAAATGCAGAATGTTAATTGCTGCAGTCAAGCCAGTTCTTGAGATGATTGTGGTCAGCTCTAAACAAGACTTGGTCAAAATTTATTAGTTATGTGGCTGAATCGTTATTATTTTTGTGACCTTGTAAGGCCCCACAAAACAATGCCAACGACGGACATTGCAGTGAGGTGAATTTTTTACGTGTTCTTTTGACTAACTTTAATTCAAGCATTTTCCTGGCTGGTGTGAATCACAATATAATGGATATTTTCTCCGTCCAAAGACGGGGCAAAGAAACGCAATGGTTACGATTAATCTGACTCCATAAAACAGTTAAAATACCAAATTTTGTTGTATCCTCGTTAAATATCTGACTCCAAATTATAATTAGAATTGATAATTTTGGAACAGCATGCGTGAATCTTGAGGCAGTGAAAACCAGTTACTCAGACTCTAGGGAAAACATGAAGTGATTTATACCTTGAATTCCTAACAGACAACCACCGCCGCTACATTAATGTTCCCGAGTTTTAACACCATGTTCGAATCCTAGGTTCGTTGACTAGATTAGAGGTTGGAAGTCAACCATCACTGCAATAGCCTCTGCTGGCATATATACAATGAACCCAGATTATATGCACGCCCATGGGCTCCTTTAGGGAATTTTAACGGATAACCGACTTTACGTCCATGGGTTTCCTATAGGTTAAAAACCCTGAACCAGCATACATCAATCCTTTTCAGTAGGTAGGTCATGGTCGCCTAAACCAACTTAACCAACCAATTCCCACACCGGGCCGCTGGCCAGTCGTTCCTCAGTGGGGATAGTACCCCTAGGTATCCGCCGAGACGGGGCTAGGAAGAATAAAAAGGTTAAAAGACATGGAGACCACACAAGCTGGAAAAGGAATAACAATAATTTAATTACCAGGTAGGCACAAACAAATCAACGTTAAGCCAATTACCAGTTACACATAATTTAGAAAGTATATATTCATACCTGGAGAAGATGAATGGCCACGCGGAACTAAAGCCCTCCCACGTAGCCCGGGGAGAATTCAGATGCCATCCCTCCCCGCCCACCGAGATCCGCTGCTTATGCACAGACCCAGGCGGGCGGGGCGAGGTGGAATGTGATTCACCCGAACTCACCTACGCGCGTCAGATCTTGGAGGAGAAAAAGAAGAGACCCGTTCGGTTAGAATCTCCCACCCTTAAAGATTCCAAACCACGCCTCCGAACAAAGTGGGCTTTCCCCATCGAGGTGATAAGATTATTTTGCATGGAAAGAGGTGAGCGAGATTTGACCACTATAAGATCTTCCAAAACAGGATTATCCATAATTTTAAGGGAAATGAAACATGTTCCATTCAACTCCTTGGATTCTCCCGAGAATAGAAAGACCAAACATGATAGGAATATGTGCTAAAATGATGCAGTTGTCATGGAAAAGCCCTAAAATGGAGTATTATAGTCCAATTGTGTTATAAATATAAGTGGTTTCTTTATAGGATATTGAACATAAACATATGAATTTCACAGAAATTTAGATTGTTTTAAGCAGATTAATGTAACTGGTATTTAACTTCAATGGGGACCGTGATATAACTCTGAGGAACTCTGGGCAGCTAGGACGGAATGGTTCCGGCCTCCTGCTGAGTAGAACAAAGGATGCCACTCTCGCAGGCAGGCTGTAGGATTATAAAAGTTTCTTGCTGGCTCTAAGCTGCACCTGATCAACCAGACATTCAAATTTTACACACGTAATGAGCATGTGTACCAACAATATGATTTTTGATGTTTGATAAACCTGTTATGAGCAAAATCAACCAAACATTCAGGTTCTACAACCTTGATGCTAATTTTTGTCAGCGCCTTATTTCCCATTATGTGTTAGCATTGAGCTAACACTGTCACTCAGCTACCCAGTCATTCAGTAGCTCACGGAAATTAATTAAAAAAATAAATAAAGAACTAGGCATTTCCACATATTACACAATGTAGTAAGTTGTGCATACATAATTATACATATTGAAGGTTTATTTTACCCTGAAACATGTCTTGTTCTGTGACAAGCAGTCGCACATTCCCCTGCCAGTTTTTATTGTAGAACTGCCTTCTCCAAGAAGGGTTGGAGGAAGTTTCACTCTTTGAAGAGTTAGGAAGTCTGGCGCATGCACGCACACACACACATACACACACTGGCACTGCATGGCTTTTGGCCTTTGAATGACACACAATTCACTCCTCCCTCTCCACATGAACCCCTCTCATTTTCTCCAAGCCTTTTAGCTGCGAATAGCTGCTCCTCGTCTACTTGGATAAACACTGTTGGGAGCTCTCTCTCTCTCTCTCTTTCTATGCTTTGCGAGAATTCAAGCACTGCCCTGTAAGTAAGAAAGTGCTTGAATTCTCGTAGGGCAGCACATGAATCAGCCTGTCAGCATCAGCTTTGTTAGGTTCATTAAATTTGAAAACAATGGCTGATGTGAAGATTTGCACTAAATAATGGTGTGTTACGGGTTATTTCGGATCACAGTGCCATTGTTCAGCCTCAGGGCACTTGGATTATGCTTTTGGGGCTGTGTGACCTACAACTCCATTTCCGAAATAGTTGGGACAAAGTGCAAATTGTGAATAAAATCTAAACGCAATGACTTTCAAATCACACAAGCCAGTATTTTATTCACAATTGAACAGAGATAACATGGCAAATGTTGAACCTAAGAAATTTTACAATTTTATCCACAAAATGAGCTCATTTCGAATTTGATGGCTGCTACAAGTCTCAAAAGAGTTGGGATAGGGGCCTGTTTACCATGGTGTAGCATCCCCTCTTCTTTTTAACACACAGCAGAGGCGTCTGGGCCATGAGGGGACAAGTTTCTTGAGTTTAGCCACTGGAATTTGTCCCCCACAGACCAGACGGCAGGCAGGCCAGTTCAGCACACGGACTCCTCTACTACGAAGCCATGCTGTTGTAATAGCTGCAGTATGTGATTTTGCATTGTCCTGGTGAAATACGCAAGGCCTTCCTTGGAATAGATGTTGTCTGGAGGGGAGCATATGTTGCACTGAGACCTTTGAATACCTTTCAACATTCTTGGTGCTTTTTTAAACATGCAAGTGTGCCACACCATATACACTAATGCATCCCCAAACCATCAGAGATGCTGGCTTTTGATCTGAACGCTGATAACAGTTCAAGGGTGGTCTTTCTCCTCTTCAGCCCGGAGAACACCACGCCCATGATTTCCTACAAGAATGTCAAATTTTGACTCGTCTGACCACATAACAATTTGCCACTTTGCTACAGTCCATTTTAAATGAGCCTTGGCCCACAGAACATGGCAGTGTTTCTGGACCTTGCTCAACAATGGCTTCCTTTTTGCATGATAGAGTTTTAGGTGGCATCTATGGATGGCACAGCAGACTGCGTTTACAGACAGTGGTTTCTTGAAGTATTCCTGGGCCCATTTAGTAATGTCAGTGACAGAATCCTGCCGGTGAGTGATGCAGTAGCGTCTGAGGGCCCGACGATCATGGGCATCCAGTAAAGGTCTTTGGCTTTGTCCCTTAAGCACAGAGATTTTTCCAGTTTCTCTGAATCTTTTGATGATGTTATGCACTGCCGATGATGACACCTTCAAAGCCTTTGCAATTTTATGTTGAAAAACATTGTTTTTAAAGCATTCCACAATTTTTTTGACGCAAGCCGTCACGGGTTGGAGAGCCTCTGCCCATCTTTACTTCTGAGAGACTTAGCTTCTTTAAGACATCCCTTTTATAGCCAATCATGGTACACACCTGATGCCAGTTAATGTAATTACTTGCTGAATGTTCTTTCAGCTGATTCTCTTAAATATTATTTGCTTTTTCAGCTCTTTTTTTGCCTGTGTCCCAGCTTTTTCAGACCTGTTGCAGCCAGAAAATTAGAAGTAAGCTCATTTTGTGGATAAAAATGTAAAATGTCTCAGTTTCAACATTTGAAATGTTATCTATGTTCTGTTGTACACTGAACAAAAATATAAACGCACCACTTGAAATATTGGCACGATTTCAAGTATGCCGTTATGAAATGCCAAATATATTTGTTTTCATTTGCAAAAGGAATGTTTCCATTGATTGATGTCTAAAATTTGAATTCAGCTCAGACATTGAGTATTTTTTTCACCGGTGTAATGATTGGTATGAGTAAACAAGTGCAGTGTACCCAGACACTGCTCAGACACTGCCTTGGGCCGGGGACTATAAAAGGCCACACCAAAATGTTGGATTTTGTCAGACACAGCCATGCCTCAGAGGTCTCAAATTATGCGGGAGTGTGCCATTGGCATGCTGAATGCTGGAATGTCCATCAAAGGGGTCACTGCACAGCTGAATGTTCACGACAGTACCATAGTTCGTCTACAAAAGCGTTTCCGACAGACTGGAAGCACTGCGAACAGGCCTCATCGGCGTCGTCCACGTGTGACCACCCCTGCTCAGGATCGTCACATCCGGCTGGTGCACTTGCGTGAACGTTTCAGACCAGCGACACGCACGGCCGATGAGACAGTCGGTCTGAACAATAGACGAATCTCTGCTCAAACAGTTCGCAACCGCCTCAGAGAAGCAGAATTACATGCTTGACGCCCTTACCGTGGGCTGGACCTCATAGACGTACGCCGCCGGAATCGTCTCGCATGGGCTAACGCACACTTCCGGTGGCCCTGGGCACAATGGAGAAATGTGCTGTTCACAGATGAATCAAGATTCAACTTGTATCACGCGGATGGGAGACGTCGTGTGTGGCGCCGCGTCGGTTACGGTTTGCTGACATAAATGTTGCCCGGAGAGTCGCCCATGGCGGAGGCAGTGTCATGATGTCGGCAGGGATTGCACACAGTCAGAGAACTCCATTGCATTTCATCGATGGCAACTTGAACGCCCATAGGTACCGTGATGAGATCCTCGTACCAACTGTAGTACCGTTTGTCCAACAGCATAATGTCATGTTCCAGCATGATAACGCCCGTCCTCATGTCACTAGGGTCTGCACCCAGTTCCTCACAGCTCAGAACGTTCAGGTGCTGGACTGGCCCGCATATTCGTCCGACATGTCGCCCATAGAACACGTTTGGGATGCTCTGGATCGGCGTATCCGGGACCGTGTTCCAGTCCCAGGTAATGTCCGGCAACTCAGGATAGCGCTCCAGGAGGAGTGGAACAACATTCCACAGGCCACCATAGACACTCTGGTAAACTCCATGCGTAGGAGATGTGTCGCGTTGAGAGATGCGCGTGGCGGACATACGCGTTACTAAACTGTGAAATTTATGGTATCCACCCCTGCCCTGTTGAAACTGTTGCCAAACTTTTGATTGTGCGTATATCAAGGTGTAACGGACATCAATATGATCAGTTTAGATGTCTTTATCACTTTGTAAAATTTGCTGAGGTTCACATCATCCCATATGTAATGAAATTCACAAAACATCTGGTGGTGCGTTTATATTTTTGTTCAGTGTAAATAACATATTGGTTCATGTGATCTGAAAGTCATTGCATTTTGATTTTATTCACAATTTACACTTCGTTCCAACTATTTCGGAATTGGGGTTGTACTTTTATGGTCATTTTTCGCTGTTTACAGGAATCTGAAAAAGTCCATTGACCAAGTCCCCATAGACTTCAGCTGCTTCGGATGAGACTGCTATGGAATTTTGCTGGAGCACTCACACTGTCTTTCATGGATTAAAAAACTCTAGCTGCATTTCAACAGGCATGAGATTTAGTTGATGAAGACAGAATTCACATTTTTGGATGACTTATTCCTTCAAGGAAATTCTGCATACAGGTCCTCCCTATATGGTTTAGTTGTGCTGCATGTAATTTTTGATCTCACTTGCGTACTCAAAATGGCCACCAGACCTCCATCTTAAATTTTGGTGAATCGCTCTAAAATTTTGTCTCACTCTGAGGTACACTTGTGCACCATGTGATTTTTAATCTTGTCTGTATTTGCAAATTGGTTGTCAGGTCATCAATCTCATAGAATTTGTTATCGCTTTTCCAAGAAAACTATCTAATGGATCTTCACCAAATCCTCCACACTGGTTCTCCCCACAGGGTTAGTGTGAACCATGAAATTTCTTAACCTCATTTGCATATTCAAAATAGTGGGCGGGTATCCATCTAACATTTTGACACTGAAGTATTTTTTAAATCATTATCACTGTTTGGTATACCGCTCTCAAAGGTTGTTTATGGGTTCCCCCAAAGGCGTTTTTGTGCATGATGTAGTTTTTAACCTTATATGCACATTAAAAATGGCTGCCAGGTTGTTATATTAATTTCATTTGTTTTACCTTTTCTTATTGAACTGAAATAGGGATCTTTGTCAAATTTGCTATGCAGATTCCATCCAGGATTTTGATGTAACCTTATTTTTTTAAAATTCATCTGCATACTTAAAACAGCCGCCAAGCTTCCATTTTGAATTCTGGCTATCGAGTTTTGGCTGTTATTTTAAGGAAACTTGCACCAGGAATCTTGCTCCAATATTGTTTACGCAGGCTTCCTCAAGAGTGTGGTACTGCACTGTGCGATTTCTCCCTCATTTCCATATTCAAAATGGCTGCAGGGCAGCTTTTAAGAATTCCTGCAAACTCTGAATGTGCACTTTGTCCACATTATGTCCTGCAGCTCCTTCCACACGAGTTAAGAAAAAAAACTTGATCAGGAGATTTTAGACTACAATGAAATGAAAGAGTTGAATGAATGATATGCAATGAATGTTTGTTAGAGTGCTTTATCAGTTGCTTAAAATGCTTACAATTCTTACCTTTCTGGAATGTCGTACAGCACTTAGTAAAAATTTGAACATGAACAACTCCGCCTCCCTCCAAAGTCCCAGTCTCTTCCCCGCGATTCCCAGACTTCTCCTACAAAAAAAAAAAAATATAGCTAATATATGGTAGTTCGTCAGACTAAAAAGGTGGCTAAACGTTACGAGGGCATTTTATTATATGCCAAATATAGAATTGAATATTATGTAATTACTGTTGGTTAGTTTTCACTTACCGGTGCCTCTGAATCTGACCCCATTGACCTGTTCACTCGCGCTGCTCACTTCCTCACGCTACATGCAATTTTTTTTTTCGTAGGAGAGCGAAACGGGTCAATGGAGTCAGATTTAGATGCACCGGCAAGTGAAAACTAACCAACACTAATCACATAATATTCAGTTCTACAACCCTAATTCTGAAATAGTTGGGATGAAGTGTCAATTTTGAATAAAATCAAAATGCAATGACTTTCAGATCACATGAGCCAATATGTTGTCTACAGTAGAACAAATATAACATTTCAAATGTTGAAACTGAGGAAGTGGGTTATCGCTATATGCACATCGCCATGGGTGCTGAGCTAATCAAAAGTGACAATAGAAAGAACATATCTAGAGCCCGCACCAGTACTCCGTATTAGACCTTTATTTTTAAAACAAACAACGTTTCGATCAACGTGTGATCTTTGTCAAGTTCAAGTCACCCACTCAATCACCTCCTCACCATAATGCCCTGCTCTGGCCACTGGTACAGACCACTAAGGAGCAATAGAGCTCGCTTTCGGAAAAGCCTCATTCCTGCTGTCATAGCTGCCTTAAACAGTAGGCGTCGCTAACGTGGTCTGTGTGTGCTGTTGTCATTTGTTATTGATGTGATATTGCTGTTCATGTTTGTTACTGTTGTATGTATTGCTGTCTGCCAAGTACAGTGCTGTGAAAAAGAATTTCCTCCAGGGACAATAAAGTCTAAACCCAAAGTCTACCAACAGCCAAAAAACATCATTTTTAGTGTTTTGGAATTTCCTGTCTTTGCAATTCGATGGCCCTCTGGGACGGAGCACAAAACTGGCTCCTGAAAGATTGCTGATCCTGTCTGATACAGGCTTCTTTTGAACTGCGCTTTGTAACTTCTGGATTCAAAATTTCAACTGTCAGGATGTGAAATATCAAGTGATGTCTAAACGATTGCAAATTGTTTTTTCATGAATTTCATCCAAGGAAAGTGCACATTTTTCAGGCATCTTGTGATAAATATCAGGCAGTGCG
Organism: Gymnothorax reevesii; assembly: GCA_029721435.1. Lineage (NCBI taxonomy): Eukaryota > Metazoa > Chordata > Actinopteri > Anguilliformes > Muraenidae > Gymnothorax > Gymnothorax reevesii. Next base: position 47,121,034 of record CM056586.1, read on the forward strand.
CTCCTCAGGGTCCTGTTTCACAAAGTGAGATTTCTGAGTTAGCTGGATAATTGTACCCAGTACTCTATCTTGAATCTGGAACATGGAGTAGAGTGAAAAAAGCTTTTCTGGGTTTTACTATGTAGTTTACTTTGCAGTTCTGCGGTACAGTCATGACACATAAGGAAATTGACCCCAGGATGACTGACAGCTACAGCTAGCTGATGCACCTGATAAAACCTGAAACCCACCAAAATCTGGAACCAAAACTGAGGTAAAAACAGTTCAGATTTACTCCGGGAGGTGGTCCGACTGACAGTAATCCTGCCTCAAGACACAGGACCTCGTTGACTCTGACTTCAGTCACAATGCTGCCCCCTGGTGGTGGTTGCTGTCCCTGCAGGAGCTCTGAGTAAAGCTGCTGTCACACCGGACGCGAAACGAATTTTTGGCACGACCGATTACATTCAAAGTCAATGCTAAGACGCGAATACATGCCAAACGCGAAATTCGTTTCGCGTCCAGTGTGAAAGCGGCTTTAGTCCTGGCGGAGAAGGACATACCCATCCTCATCTTCACCAACAAGCAGGGGGGAAATAGCAGAGGGATGCAGGGTACATACATACCGAGTCTGCGAGTGCCAAATACAGGGCTACCTAGTACAGTCTGGAGAGGGGTCCCCCCCCCAATCATTCCATTATTATGAAACTGGGGATTGACTTGGTTGCATTGAGACTCATATTTAGCCTCAACAGTTTCAACTTTTGGGTGGTGTTACTTCACGTTCACAACAGCATATTAGTTCAGTCTGTAGTCTATAGTACGCACTTTCCAGCAGTTTTAAGCATTTCATCCATGAACTTGATCTTAACCTTTGAGAAAGTGTTCAAGCATTGAATCGGAGGCTAATCGAATACCTCATAAATTGAGATATATAAAAGAAGGTGACGTCCAGAGTAATGGTGTCAGGGTTATCCACCCATGGTAACAGAAACTCACAGTCAGTTTCCTTATGTTCTTCTTGTCCCTTGCTTTTTTACATTTACTGATTTATCTGATTTGTTTAATTCCATATAATGCGATTATGCCACCGATCTAAGATTACATAAAAATACAACACTGACACAAGATTACCAAGAACGGGTAAATCCCGTCATAGGCTAACTCAGATATCATATGTGGACATGCAATACGCACCCACGTAACTAACCCCTCGCTGTAGAAATAAGAAGTAAAAACACAAGCAGGACACAAACTGCATTAATATTGTGCCGATTGAAATCGTACTGGGAATGTAGGGGCACAAACCAGGGCGTGCACCTGGTGCTAACTGTATGAACTCGGAAGGTGGATACACACAAACACAGTACAAACTGTTTAAAACGTATGAGCGACAATTAGTTTTTAACCTAGTTAATGAAAAGAGACGGGATTTCTTCAGCTTTCTTAGACGCACTTAGAATACACTGCTTCCGCACCCAAGCCCGTCTCACTCGCGCCCTGCACCAGGCTTGGGATCGCGAAAAAAAATATTTCGGACATGAGAGAGAGAGAGAGAGAGAGAGACGCGTCATTTCTATTGATTCCAACGAACCCATTTTTTCACAGCCTAGTTCCCGGAATGTGGAATAGTTTTCCAAGTTTATATTTTGATCTTTGACTCCCCAAAAGTACTCCTGATCGCGCTAAGTAAAAAAAGGGGTACTTATTTCGCTCATTTGGGCGGCTCTTCCACTATGGCCCCCACTCCCCATGTGCCCACTTTCTTCTGACTGGCCAGCTCTGTGGAGGGTGGGAAGAGGGTGTTGGGCCAGAAGAGACTGCAGAGGGCCAGAATGCAGTTTTACGAGTCTGCTTCCCCAGAATGAAACGAGAGACACGACTGCCATCTGATAACGAAGCGGTGGGCAAATTAAGCAAACTAACTTTATACTTCAATATAGATCTAATGAAATGAACTTGTTCTAATAAACGCAGCGGCGAAAGTGGAGGAAGCAGTGCAAAAATCTGGCAGCGCAAGCTCAACTTTGCAATCGGCTACAGTTTGCTACCGGTGAGTAAATCGGTTCCTCTATTAGCTAGGATGCAGGGAAAGCTAGAATCCACAACATGGAGACACATTTGTAGAACGGGTCGACATACCCAAGGGTAGACCAGAGACTGTAGAAATCCAGTGGGTCTGAGTTCAGAGGGAAACATGGACAGTGAGGAGCAGCTAAAAGTGGATCAACAGCTTATGGACTGCTTTGGTGTGTATTAGGATCTGCTGGTTCATGTGCATAACTGTGGTGTGTTAGCGTGGAGAAACGAAAAGCTTCTGCGCTGGTATATGACGGAGAGGCGAAAGCTCAACGGCCTTTTCGGAAATTGCCCGTGGTAATGATTTACCTATTGCCTCGGAATGACCGGCTTTTCCTCCGGAAAATGGGCAAGTTATGGAGAGCTAGATAGAGCTGCGGTTATGTAATGAACATAATACTGGTTTTACAGACCGTAAGTTCTGTCTACGTGAACCGTTGCTTATGTGGAGCTAGCGAATCGATCACCTCCACAGGAAAGAATTTAATATTTAATTGATGGTAATAAATAATTTGTTATAAACGTTATAGCCTGGCACTTCCCTATTCCTTTCACCGGTAGCATCAGAGAGCTTGCCCTGACATCGGACATGTACCAGGCTTACCCCGGTCATGGATGAGTAAAGCAATCGTTTCCCAAGCACCCAAAAACGCACCGCAAGCTCTGCAAAATCTTCTGCTGGTCTAACTGCACCTCTCCGGTTAGCATCAACTGTAGTGGCTACAATCAGGCAACGATATGATGAAACTCACACTGATGCTTACCGAAGTAACACAAGCATACTGATCAGAATTGCTGCATATAAGATAACCAGGAGCATTTTTAATTAACAGTGCACGCGAACTAACATGCAGTAGCTGATAATCGGTCATGAGTGAGAATATAACCTGTCGCGCGAAAAATGTGTTTCGCGTCCGGTGTCAAAGCTGCTTAATGTGAACATAACCCCTGTATTCGCGTCCTTGCATTGACTTTAAATGTAGTTAATCTGTCGCACGAAAAATTTGTTTCGCGTCTAGTGTGAAAGCGGCTTGACTTTTATTCGCGTCTTTGCATTGACTTTGAATGTAGGCTAATCTGTCCTGCGAAAAATTTGTTCCGTGTCTGATGTGAAAGCAGCTTTATGGATAGTAAGCGACAGCTAGAGAGAGCTTGGTTATGTTGTCAACATAATACAGGTTTCGCAGACCGTAAGTTTCGTTAGCGCGGACAGGTTGCTTATGTGGAGCTAGCGAATTGATCACTTCTGCAGGAAAGAATTTCCTATTTAATCTCCGCCTTTTTGGCTTTTTATTAGCTACAACAATTTTTAAAGGGGGATGAAATTATGTCAAGGTAGTGCAGAGAAATCATTTGTAAACCGGTAGAGCTTCTGCGTTTCGCATTGCTTTCATGGTAGGACCAAAGAGCTTGCTCTGACATTTGTGAAGTATCCGGCTGATCCCGGTCATGGATAAGTGAAGCGATCACTAACTGTTGTGGCTACAATCGGGCACGTTATGATGAAATTGCCACATTGATGCTTACCAAAGTAACACAAGCATACCAATCAGAAGTACTGCATATAAGTTAACCAGGAGCATTTTTAATTAGCACGACACATAAACTAACATGCAGTAGCTGGTAGCCAAGCGGTCATAACCACAGAGACAAACTCTTGCGATACAGGTTTTACAAACAGCAAGTTCTGTTACTGTGAACAGTTGTACCAAGCATCCAAATTACAAACTATTAAAAGTTAGCTTCAAATGAGATTTATGTTCACACACCTTCTGTAGAATTTCTCCTGCATATTGCATATTTAGGACAGAAACATTAGCAACAGTAACTTGACCACATTAGCTGCTGTGCTACAGCCACGATCAACTGCCTATCATGTCAGTTTGGCTTATGCAGTAAAAGCAACTTACAGCTTCTGTGTCTGTGAGTCACGGACAGTGGCGATCAATACAGGCTTTATCTTCAGATATTTTACAAAAGCCTGCGTTTGAGGCCAGTTGTTAGTGCCAACTATTGCTAGCGGTCCTGCTAGCCACCCGTAACACGTTAGCTTCTCTTAAATTATTTGCTGTTATATGGTTTTTTACAGCTTGTGGCTCCGAGCACTTGATCGATGCAACTGCTTCAGGTTTGAGAAGCAGCTGAAACGCTTATCCTGTGTCGAATTATTCTTTATTGCCAAAGCTGTCTTTGGTGAAATGCTGAGCAGAAGCCGCTAACGTACCCTTTGGCTGTGGCTGTTTGCTGCCAGCAAACAAAGAAAGCTACCCACTGATTTCTGGTGGCATCGTCTTTTGGGAATATGTTTTTCTTCGCATCCAAAAGTAAACGGACAAGTAGCTTTGGGAGAGATACTAACAAAATTGCACCTCAAATGATCTGCGGTTCTTCTTTTGTATTTCCAGAAGTGTCAACGCTACTAAGGTATAGTATGATCTGCCGTTGTTAGTGCCTGCTAGAATAGTTTCTGCTGTGGGCTGGTCCAGTGCAGTGGTTGGCTCTGGCTAGGTCTGTACTAATTGGACGGCACAACCTGACATCAGGTTTTACCCAGATCTCGTGAAGATCTTGGGAGGAGCTGTTCAGAGAGGATTTCACGCTCACGAAATCACGTTCTTGGATTACAGCAAAATCCCAGTATCTTATGTTTCAGAGGTTGAGTATGGACAGCCAATATTATAACATGACTAATATGTATTAAAAGAAGGATCAGCATGTTAGGTCCCCTTTAAAGAAGAGTAGTCACGCAGCTGAGTTGAAAAGCGAATAAGATCGGGTCATGATGCATTTACTGAAGGTATTTAACGAAGGTAAGATGTTTAAAGAATTATATTGTCTGTTGTCAGTGTTGTGATCCTGCATTTTCTGTCTTTGCCATGCCATGCTCCATGTTTTCCTCATGTCCAGTTCAACTTCTGTGCCTGGCCAAGTGCCATGATGGATTGATTCTTGTGTTTAGTGACCTCTGCCTTTGTCTGACTATTCTTAGATTATGTATTGTGTATTTGATATTTAGGATTTCTTGTTTTATTATTTTCATGTTATCAAGTTATCTTAGTCTCCATGGCATGCAGTGGCGGTTTTTCGCGGAGGCCAAGAGAAGCCTGGCTTCCCTAAAAATTATTGCAAGAAAGAAAAAATATAAATGAGCTTCACCACAATGTATTTTATATTGTTGTCATTTCCTTGTCAAAACACTACATCAGCGCACTTCTGCTTTGGCTGAGCGTGAGGAGCAAAACAGCGCCCCTCCTGTCAAGCTCTCATTGTGTTACACTTCGTGTCTCATGCCCTCCGCCCTGTCTGTCAGTTCGGAGGCCAGCTTCACTTTGCCTCCCTTAGAAAAAAAAACAGCCTGTATTAGCCAGTCAGATTGAAGCAAGGCTCATCGCTTAATGATCGATGCATCATTAAAAAAAAAAATGAGGGAGGCCAGATCAAATCTGGCTTCCAACCAATCGCAAACTGTTACGGAAAATACACACACTGATCCAACAGTCCCGCCAGGTGCCGGCTAGCCCACACAGAAAGTATAGGCATTAAGTCAGAGAATGGATGGTGACAGGGACCTTGAGTTTCTTGTAAAAAATGACACCTCAAAACTTCTTTTTGAGGTTCAACTAAAAGTCAAGCGGGACGGTAGGCCGACTCCAAAGCTCAATTTAACTAAAGGGAGAGGTGATGGAAAAGTTTGCTCTTTTTGTGAAGCTAACTATGCTAGAAACGAGTGGCTAACAGGAAGTGCCGAGCTTAACCGGCTTTTCTGCTGGCCATGTCTCCTATGGCCCGCCGCGGCCTTTTTGATCACCGGGTTGTTGTCACATTTTTCTTATGTGATGCATAAAATGTGGCTTTTTTATTCTTCATTATTCTTGTCATGTCAAGTGGATTTCAGAGCATGATGGCAAAGCTGTACTGTTTTTTTATACTCTCAATCCTTACCGAGACTGCACTTAGTGCAGCTGATGTCAGCGGACCTATCAGCTGACCGCTGTAAGGTTTACAGTTGATACCGCTGCAGCACGTTTGATATCAATTTTTATATAAACCTTTGTAACTAGGTGTTTTATATTTAGTTTATGTAATTCAGACGCTGCGCACGGGTTGTGCATTCAAGTTGAGTGTGTTTTTGGATGTAGGAATATTGGGCATCCTTGTGATTTATTAATTTCAGTTGCGAGGCTGCCACAAATGACATTGTTACTTCTAATGTTGGTGGAAGGGGTTTGCCTGTGTTTCTGTAAAATTGTCCAGGGCTGTCTTGCAAATGCTTTTGTTGCCAATTAATTAAATATTAGTCAGGGATAAGCATTGTCCACAAAACGGAACTCATACTGTCTGTGAAAGCAATGGCTAAAATGTTTTTGTTATATCTAGATCTTGTCATAATACGCGTCTGATCACTATGTGTTTAGCTTTCTGCTGTACTAAAGCTACGAGGCGTTTACCAGCTTTGCATGGGCTTTCTCTAACTTATCACTTACTACTGTATGCCAGAGCCATAAGCAAGCGCACAGCCCGAAGCACGCACCCGCAGCTCTCCCTCGCGCTTTCACTGTCTCTCACACACGCTGTCCTCTTTTTTTTAACCTCTCTTTTTCACTAAAATGAATGAGAAGTCGATAGAATAAAGGTACTGTAACAGTAGGCTTTGAGTAAAAAGTAAGCTATACTGTATTACATGGCTAAAAGACTGAAGAACATGAGACATATTTATATATGTATATATTTTAAATTTTTACATATTCCCATCACATCAATAACTGACGCCACTTTCCATACTTTGTTCAACGTCAATATACTGATGTTGTTCCATTGGGAAAGTAAACCCCTCCACATCTCCCATGCAATTTCCCATCCAAGCCCCCCTCTCTCTTTCAGCAGAAGAACCACAGCCAATTTGGTTAGAGCCAGAGGACCCCCTGCAATGACACAGACGACACTCACCCTGCACCCCGAGTCTCGACTTCCTAAGCTTTGGAAGCCTTTTGCTGTTCCTTATTTTCAATTAACTGGACATTAAGCTTCCCAATTGTGAAGTCGTTGGTTGTGAAAAAATGTTGGAGTATGATCGCCTCACATTTGTGGTTGTTTTAATTTTTAATGATTGTTAGATTGGTCCTACTAACTTGAGGCAACAGTTTTTTGCTCCTCTTCACATCACTGGGGAAACTGACTCTGACACTTTTTTTTGGCAACACATCCTCTGGAGGGTGTAAAGATGCATGTTCAACATGTAATACTACTGTTACAGTGTTATCTAGCAGTCATAACAAAAAATTACTGAAATATAGGTATAACAGGGCAGGCTACCTACCCTCAAGTGGCCTAATGTAGTTGTGTTGCTAATTGGTGAAAGTGACCTTGATTATCCTTGATAGTATTGCAGATCCTATGATATTACAAGAAAATGCCTGTAATGTTCTTGTAAGAATTTAAAGTGCTATTGTACTCAATCATTTCATTTATTCTATTGTACACACTCTTTACTGTGGATCTCATGAGGTGGTCCAGATGAGGCAAGGCTAGTCTGTGTAGTAATTGGCCTAGTTATCCTTTCTGACTAGTTGTCATAGTAGGCATATAAGGTTGATTGCACTGGTTGTGTTTTTTTGATTCTATAGCCTTCTGTTTCACTTTTGCAGAGACTAAGGTCAAATTGTTATCTTTTCTGCTGTTGTTATTCTGTAGAAGGCCTATTTCATTTGATAAGCTTAAATGATGATTACACTGTGTAAATAACAACCGAAGAGTGACCAAAGCACTTTTTATAAGCTGTGTTATGGCTGTGTTGTAGCTATATGGAGAGTAATGGAAAGGTGTATTTCTGTGAAGGCTCTGGTACAGGTACGTAAACTGAAGGCCTATCCTGTTTTGCAGAGACTGAGGCTTCAGCTGTCAATGTATTTTCTGCCTGATTGTTGCCTATAGGCAATCACTACCACATAACTTATTGCTGTGTGGTAGTGAGTAATGGATTTTTTAATTTTTTTGTGAAGGTGCGTAGCCTTTTGTGTTTGAGAAAATTGAAGTGGCGCACTCCATTTTTCCAAGGCACACCCAGTGTGCGCACCCTTGATTGCCAGAAATTTGAAAAGATATAAGCGGCATACGCCAATCACAGATGCCAGTCAGCGTTTGGTGGAGGTTTTGTCATATAAAAAAAATCAATTAAAATAAAAATTAAAAAAAGGGAGCTCTTCATGCAACGGAGTGCATCTGGATCAAGCAGTTAAATGCAAACATGGGAATAACAATAGTTTGCGCCGTTCAGGTGTGTAGCCAGGGGGTTGCTTGCAGTTGCTATAGCAACTCCAAAATGTGACCCAGCAACAGCAAAGCAACCCCAAGGCTGAAAACTAAAATGCAAGTGTTTTTTTTTTTTTTTTTAGTAGTGTTCCCTGATAGACTGACCACTTTTAGACGTAATGAACTGGTCCTAACCTGACAACCTGACAAATGCGTCATACGTCGTATATCCGACTATTTAACGACGTTAATTTGACGTCTATATGAGACCAAAAATGCTTTCACTTTTTATATGACCAGTATGTGACGTATTTTTTACATACATTAATTACCGCTTTTTCTACATCGTTTTAAGACTAGAATAACACGTATTTTTTACGTCTTATTATTTACCACCTTAAGAAATTGTGTCAATTATCATGTGGCTAACACAGCAGGAAATAAGTTTCATTTAATATTTCCTTTGTTGTTTCTTGAATTTTCAAGAAGGGAAATTTATTTTGAGATGGTCCCGCGATGCGTCACTTTTTTCCCCCCAGGTGAGTGCGTTATTAAATGAAACTTTCTGCCATAATTTCTTGCGAGAAGTTTCCTGATTCACTTCATTATGCGCAGCAGTTTCGGGCAGACGCGCGCCGCCCGCCCTGTACTCAGCTGGGTAAAGAAAATACGCGCCCCGGATGCGAATTTTTTTTCTTCCTAACCCATATATCCATTGCACCCGCTATTCGGCTCCTGATTGGTCGATAGGTTGACGTTATCATGATCATGAAATGAATATGGCTGCGCCTAGACTTCATCACTTCGGATGTGAAGAATTGTCTATCGAAGAGTTTCCTGAACTCAATGTACGTTTTTACAATCAGAAACACATCAGTTTGAAAGATTATCGATTTTGGATGTTATACGACATGTTTTTTGCAGGAAATTGCGAGTTTATAGGCCTCTTCCAGTGCAGCATATCGCTGGCACTGTGCGTTTGCTGATGGTGCATGCATTGATTTGGCATGTATGGGATGCATATAGGCCTACAAGGCTCAAGTCAATCAATACTGTGTTGAAAGGCCACCCAGTTTAAAAATTTGAACCGCTCTACAACGATCTATTGTCATCTCTAATTGTAAATCCATTGAAGACAATCGACCAATCAGGAGCCGAATAGCGGGTGCAATGGATATATGAGTTAGGGAAAAAAAAATCTGCGTCCCGGATATGGTTTAGCTGAAAGTTGAAATAAAAAAAATTAAATATATTCTGTGAAGGATGTTGAGGTAACTTTTTCTGTTTTTGCTGTTGCTGTTTACTTTTGTTTTGTTTTTGTTTGTTTTTTTCCCCTTTTTTTACACTTAAACAATCATTATGTTTTCAATCTTTTTTCTTTTTACCAGCTCAGTTTGTCTGAAAACCTGTTTGTTCATATTTATGTTTCAAGGGGAGGCCCGAGCATATAATAAGTCTGTTTGAATAGAAGCGCAAAAATGAGAGGAACAGATTACTGAAAGTTTGAGCAAATTGCAATTCAAAATAAGAAATTTATGAATTTTTGAAGTTGTGATTGAACAAAAATTGGTTACTCTGCAAGGTATCTTATGCGCTCCTCCCATTAGCACAGCATCGGAAAAATCTATTAATCATCATTGACAAAGAAAATGAAAAATTATGGAACTTTATGTACAGAGAAATTGGAAGCTAAGCTCACAAGATACATCACAGCTTTGCCAATGTATGTGTGATTAATCTCCATTTTAAAAATTCATAACTTACTTATTATGACTCGGAATTCATCCAAACTTTCACTGACCTGTTCCTCTCATTATTCTTCTTCTTGCCTGGGTGGACTTCCCCTTTAAGCCAAGGAAATGCTACCTGAAGGTTCTTGTTTTAGGTTCTCATTGTACCATTATTTAGCTAAAATCTTTGGGGTACATTTCTCTTAAACAGAACTGATTTCTCGTATGATTGCCATGTTAAAATCCCTTGGTTACTTGAGGTGTGTATATAAGTTGTCTGCAGTTTAATGTGTAGTAGTTTTCTCTCATACATGTATGTTAATATTGTGTGAGTTATGAACTAAAAATAAGTAATAAGCTCGCTTGTAACTCTCAATGTGATGTGTTTTCATTATTGCAAAATTGAATATTAAGTTAGTCAAATCTATTGACATATTTTCCAATTTTCTTGACCAATTTTCTTTGGCTTTACACAAATGTGCTTCCATTCTGTTATCATATTTTGCAACATGTTTTGTGTAGTGACATTGTGTAAAACTTGCTGGCAAGAATAATGTCACCCCATTTGATATCTGAGTTAAGAGCAAAGAAATCTACATGTGCAACAAGATACCTTGTATCTGATCAAAGTTTATTATCCCCCGCCAACACGAAGTGGGAGAGGGATATAGGTTTGACCTCCATTCGTCCGTCCGAGATAAAGGGGACAGCTTTACTCAGAAACTACTACAGATACAGTAACCAAATTTGGTGTGTACCTTCAAACCATAAAGGCCTTGATCGAGTTCGAAAATAAGAAGCGCACGATTGGCGGGGGATGTTGTAGACTATGTCGACTTGTTTTACTATAAATGTGAAATTTGTACATATGTATTAGTGTTGCCAAAAATGTTTTCTCTTATTTTACAGTCCTGACTTAACAATGATAAAATAAAGACATTTTACCAATATGACAAAAGTATGACGTGATATTTACCAGTATGAAGGCTTGTTTTTGGTCTCAAAGACGTCATAACAATGTCTATTTTTTACCAATATGATAAAATATGACGTCAAAAAAGGACGTCTTTTTTTACGTCTTGTGCTGTTGCAAACTGATGTCTTTAAGACGTAAATATATGACGTAAATAAGAGGTCTGACAGGTCGCAAAAATGACGTCTACAGGACGTAATTTTTACCAGTCTCTGCTATCAGGGTTATATAAAAAATGGTGATAATTCAATGAAACGTTTTGCGTGTTTTTGTTTTCTCTAAAAGTAAAAGGCAAAATATAAAACGATGAGACTTGCGAGAACTAGCCTATCAGGGGTCATGTTAATGTTACGTCGTTAGCTAGGAGAAAGCAAAGAAGCGGGATCGTTGGAAACGCAGCCTCACAATAGCAAAGTGCAAACACGGATCGATATCTGCTGAAGCGTAAGGCAACTGAAATTCAGCTTAAACGTTTGTATATTGTCCAAATAAATATGATGTGTTTTGACGTTAGATGGCCAAGAAATATGTGTAATGACGATAGTAAGTACGGGCAGAATACGTCTCGCAGACGTTTTATTTTTGAAATACATCTGTCAAAATCAAAGACATCCGATCTCCAAATGCACGTTAATTTGGGAGCGACTGAAGAATACGGTCTGCATCGCAAATCTACAGTAACGTTGCCCAGCTGGCTAGCTTAGTGTTGTGATTGCCGTTTCTTATTGCTGGCTAACGTAACGGGAAGCCAGCTCGGTTATAATGAAGCTTCCTCTGGCTTAGCCAGTTATATTTCATGAACAGAGGTGTGTAGTACTTTAAGTAGTTTTTTGAGGATTTGTACTTTACGTTTTTTTTTTAACCGAAACTTTTACTTTTTCTCGACTACATTTAAAAGATAAAAAAGTATACTTTCAAGTCGTTACTTTGACACTGGGCACTTCGTTACTCGTGGACTACGAGTTACTTAATGATGAATTACATTCATATTTTAAGGACTATCTGGATTTGGCGTGTTTGAGAAGAACAACGGTGTTCGCACTGCTGGATATCTTTGTGCTGATGTGTCCGCCAGCGAACACGGAGCTGCAAATGTATGCACACAGTGACAACATGGCACACACGAATCAGTTTAGTGCAGAGCCCTATAGAGAGAGTCTGGCCAGCTCGGGGAACGTCTGAGCTATCCCGCTATGCTGATTGGTTCTGAGCTGGTCACGTGTTTTATGGACGCCAGTTTGCTGCCATTAATCAATATTCATCGGCGATCCCCATAGGGAAGAGTCAAATATGAGGTAATTAAATTCAATAAATTATTAAATTATACAATTATTTGGACATATATTTAGTTATTTATTTATCCTGGTTTCTAAAATAAGGATATGATGTTTACATGCACAAACGCAAAAATGGGATTCTCCAAAAACCCGATCATACCTGGGATACTGACGTCCATGTAACTAAATGCACTCAATAGAGAATACATTGCAAATGCTCATTTACTGAAACGCCAGCCCCATTGAGATCTTCCTAGAGTGGACGTGTCATATGAAAGTTAAAGCTCGCGACCAACGTAAAATTTACTCAACTCGTTTCATAAATTTCTTGTAATTTCGTGTACACCAAGAGTGTAAGGTTCTGTTTATCACATAACAGAGAAGCATAATTTAATATAAGACAAATGTAATTTCAGCGCTTTGATGGAAACGTTGGTTAATTCGCAGGCATTGTAGCATTGCGCTAGCTCCATTGCACTTTGTATTCAGTTTAGCTACATATTAATAGCGTGACGAAACGCAGAGTGGTTTTTTAATCAAGTACAACATTGGCTAAGGTGACGATGGTATTACCGAAATTGCAAGACTATTAGCCACCATTGACCATTTTACTCTGGAAGCGAAACAAATTTTTCGCACGACAGATTTCATTCAAAGTCAATGTGAAGACGCAAATACATGCGACCTTTCGTCTATTTGCTTTCGAATGGGAGCGCTCGTGGACTGCTATGATCACATCAAAATAGCTATTTTTAAACCACCAAGACTCGACACAACACAAAACTTTGCTCGTAGTATCACCAGACTCTCTACACATGAACTCGAGCATTGTGAACATTGTTTGTGTACAAGGAGTTTACTTAAATACAGCTTTTAACACTGGACTCACCTTAGGCAACAACCCGGAAGACAACACGAGGTAGGTCACGTGCTAACAAAAACGTCTTTTAAGCTAACTCTTTGCATACAAACAATGTTCTCAATGTGTAGGGACCCTGATAATGCTACAAGCAAAGTGTCATGTTATGTTGAGTCTTCTTAGCTTTTCAAAACTAGCGATTTTGGTGCGACCATGATATCCAGCCCATAGGGTTAAGCCGTAGAATCATCTGCCGTTGGTAGCAAACATGGTGCCCATGATTCGAGTTGACCAGACTCTCTCTATATACAGCACTGAGTTAGTGAATATTCACAAGCAAGCCGACCTGGAACAACATTGACGAGTTCAGTCCCATCCCTGTTTTTCAGTAGTTGCCTGAATAAAACTCGTCAGCTAAGCCTGATGTGCAAACTGTAATAATAATGTATCAGTTTTATATAGCTTTTCTGGGCACTCAAAGATGTTTCACAATGGATACATTATTCATTCACTCACACTCTGATGGTGGTAAACTACGTTTTTGTTGCCACAGCTGCCCTGGGGCAGACTGATGAAAGCGTGGCTGTCAGTATGCGCCTACGGCCCCTCCGACCACCACCACACATTCGCACACAGCCATACAGGAGTGTTCCCATATTGCATGTTTTTGTGGGTGGGGGAAACCGGAGTACCCGGAGGAAACCCACGCGAACACGGGGAGAACATTCAAACTCCACAAACTTTCCTGGCCGGATTCGAGCCCATGACCTTCTTGCTGTGATTTGCAGTAGTGCTAACCACTGTGCCACCTGTGCAGTATACTCGCCCATAGTCCTCTGTAGCAACCACTTCAACTACAGTGAACAAATGGTATCTTATGTACCTCCTTGACGGAGGTCTGCACTCTCTGAGTGCTTTTCTAATTGTTAAATTGTTTGTAGGCTAGGGCTATTATGTGCATTTCTCACTGTCGTGAAAAAGCGGCATATATACCAGCAGTTAAATTATGAACAACAAATTTCAAATTTTGACAGGCCTAGGCCTACACCATAATGTTTATCTGTTTCATGGTACTTGCGCATATCTCCCAGACGGCCCTGATTTGAATGAGTAGACATATCCTTATTTATGCTGTTTAATTGGCATTGTAGTAAATTAACAAGTAACTCCTTACAGTTGTATAGCAACTACAAAGCAACTGCAGTGAAGGGTCTGGTAAATAATCCATTACATTCGAATTAAAATAACATTGCACTCTGTGATTGTCTGTTGCAATGTGAGAATGGCAGTTTAGCAGTTTTACGTGATTCCCGAGAAACTGACGGCCCTTCAAGCGTAGTCCTTATCTCAGGGGCAAAACTGTCTAAATAAATGAGTAAACTGTTGCTCTCAACGCAAATTGTATGCATTAACAAGCGTGTGAGGTCACCAACAAAAGCCCTGTAATGCCAAAATCAAGCAGAAATTAATAACTTATAATAAATAAGAACCTTTTTTGCTCTGGATTATAATTTATGAGAGTATGCAGTATCACTGACGAACGTTAATGACCATCGTCTCGGGGCAGTGCATTAATCTGATAGGTGATAAGCAGCCGGGATCAGCGAGATGGTCTAAGTTGACATGACTTGAGGGAGAGAGGGGAGGGGGAGGGGTATATTCGGGAAAATATTGGTCCGGCGATCACCAGGTCTGCCTGGCCGGTTCCTACGCCCATGCTCATATTTGCTTGGGATGCTTTTGGGTCTCCTGTGTTTTCCCACAGTCCAAAGACATGCACGTTAGGCGCACTGGAGACGATGAATTGCCCTAAATTTACGCGATCGTGAGTGACTTAAAATGGACCAGAAAATAACTTTTCGTTTCCATCTTCGTCAATACAACATTTAACTGTAACTGTGAACTTTGATAATCAGACTGTCAGGTGTTTGAAATGGAATATGATGTATGTGGTCTGGTACAGCTCCTAAACAGTTGTAAAAACTGTAAGGAAAGCCTTGATTTTGCCATACATTCAGGGCTGGCGATTGGCATAGGCGATATAGGCGGTCGGGTAGAGCATCTGCTATGGAGTTAAATTACTGCCAAAACCTAATATACGAACCGAACATTTTTTACAAACGCACAACGATTCACAAACAAATACAATGTCATTTGCAAATATAAAAATGATGCACTGATTACTAAAACCCTCAAGTCAAGTCAAATGTGACTTATGGGGTTTTAGTAATAGGTGCTTCAAATGATTCACATGCAAACAAAGTGTGGTTTGCAAATATAAAAACGATTTGCAAACAAATAGAGTGGGGTTTGCAAATATAAAAATGATTCACTTTCAAACAAGGTGTAGTTTGCAAATATAAAAATGATTTGCAAACAAATACAGTGTGGTTTGCAAATACAAAACACCATTAATAAACGAATGTATTCAGTTTTACAAATACAAAACGTACCAATTAAAAGTATAGGACAAGAACCATTTCCTACAAGTATAAATCACTTTTGGCAGTTTTCTACCGGTGACATGGCGCCAATTTTCTCACTTCTAGTTGTCCGAAGGATTTTCTCACTCATGTCCTCACTTATTGGCCCTGCTAAACAGCAGGTGAGGCTATGACTCTATTTCCTAGATCTCTACACAGTGAAGTTGAACAGAATAGAGAACGGCCGCCAGCGACAACTGTGGATATGAGGATGATGGCTGAGGCTAAATAAAAACGCAGTGTCTACGTGTTCGAAATAACTCCGTGTCCGACAGTGGGATGTTTTCAGTATAACTCCGTGTCAGTCAGTCGATTATTGTTTTTAATCTCTTGAAATCTACTGAATCTTTTAGATATGAAATGTGAATGTTTTGATCAGACGGCTCACTTCTTCAAGATGGGCACCAAAATTAATGAATCAATATTATCAACATAATCTCACCTAGGGCAACCAAAGAGCTAGCGCTGGCTCTGCATACACTGATTTGTTTCATATACTTCAGCTAAACAGGATGGCATGAATTCGATTTGCAGTAGCATCTGCAGTCTGAAGAAACACAGCTGATTGATGTTGCTTTCATCCACTTGTAGCTTTGTAGAGAAGACCCCCACGGATTTCATTGTACCCCTAATTTATAATGTTCCAGGTTGTGTTACAGTACCATGCAGAATTAATGAGTCACCGTGATGATGAATGTAATTCTTGGGGCGATACCTCTGGATACCACTTCAAAGATGGATTTTTTTGGGGGGTCACATGCTGATCATGCGACCTAACATTCTGTTTGGCCCCATGGATCCAATGAGGTCACATAACAGTTACGGAAACACGGGAAAAACACAGAATACTCGGATCAAGGAAACAAGGGGGAGGGACGCCAAATGCAGGGATAACCAAAATAATTTATTAATAAAACTAAAAATCTCGGAAGGGAAAAACGAGGCACTCAGGCCAACACAACCACTGTGCGACAGCACTGAAAAGGGGAAGAAACGCAGGAATCAAATAATTACTCGGGAACACTAGGGGGCAGACTCAGAAGCAGACTGGGGCAAACTCGGGACATCCAGGAGGCAACTCGGGAACAGACAGGAGGCAACTCGAGACATCAGGAGGCTCGGGTAGACAACAGGCGGGGGGGCAGACACAGGACACGGCGACGGGCACAGCTGGCAGGTGGCTGACTCGGGAGGCTCAGCTGGCAGGGAGCAGGCTCGGGAACACAGCAGGCAGGGGGCAGACTCGGACAGGGCTGGCTCGGGAACACATCAGGCCGGGGGCAGACTCGGATAGGGCTGGCTCGGGCACAAATCAGGCAGGGCTGGCTCGGGAACACATCAGGCAGGGGTCGGACTGGGATGGGGCTGGTAGGCAAATGGCATGGACAGAGAGAGGGTGAAGGGGACCAGAGGGAGCATGATGCGAAGTGAGGAGTGGCGAGTGAAATGGAGAGAGGTCAGATCTCAACTGACAGCTGGGCTGGGAACATTTATAGGGCAGGGGCACGGAGAACACAGGTGCAGAAAATAATATAATTAACAAGGGGTGGAATACGAGGGAAGCCTAATTACATGAAACAGAAAAACATTAACACACAGACGAGGACCACAAGACACTCCCAAAAACTGAATAAATATGTCACAGTGCATAGAGTGAGAAGCAGGACAGATAAGATAAATGTAGAGAGTCAGGAGAAAGCACAGCAAAGCAAGTTAAAGGAAAGCAAGAGGCAGAGACTAGAACAGAGTGAATGCAAAGAGGTCGTTAGTCAATTAGTAAGTGCAGCTGTACAATCCCGGGTGCTCGTTAGTACGTTAGTCAAAATATACAATGTTAGTTTTGGTTAGTAATTTCTGGGAAACAGCAAACTGTTAGTACGGGTTAGTAATATAGAAAAGCAAGAGGAAATTAGCAAACGAGAACGGAAGGAAGGCTGAAACCCAGAATCCATTAAATCACCCGAAATAGTGTCACAATCAATAAAGACAAAAACGGCAACGAAGTAATGACGCGACCGGGAAGAAAGCAAAGACCGTACATGGGTAAGACGTGGACTGGAATAACACGGGAGATACGAAATGTGAAACACTAAGACATCAGACTGAAAACGGACATCAAAAATAATAAAAACCTAAAAGACTAACCAAAACGCACGGAGACCCACAGGACATAACAATAACATAATATTAATGGCGAGAACAGGCTGTTCAACCCAACTAGGCTCGCCAGTTTCTTTATACTACTGTGAATATATCCCGTCAGATACTCAATGACTCAATGGTATCTAGCTTTAAGTCAAGCCTGCTCTTGAAAATCCCCAAGGTTTCTGCCTCAACAATATGGTCACGCAAGCTATTCCTCATTGAAATTAATCTTTGGGTGAAGAAATATTTCCGAATATCAGTGCGAAATTGCCTTTTGTCAACTTCCATTTGTGACCCAGAGTTCTACTCACAACACTTGGTCGAAGGAATCCTACATAATTCACTTTGTTAATCCCTTTAACATATTTAAAGACCTCAATCAAATCACCCCTTAGTCTCCTTTTCCTATGACTGAAGAAATTTCTTCAGCTACTTCTCATAGCTTTCATCTTTTATACCTGGAATAAGCTTAGTGGCTCTTCTCTGAACCTTCTCTAGAGCCTCTATATATTTTGTGAAGTATGTTCCCCAGAACTGTACACAATACTCCAGATGTGGTCTGACAAATGTGTTGTACAAAAGAAGCATCACCTCCTTAGATTTGTACTCAATACTTTTGGCAATGTATCCCAGCATCCGATTGGCTTTTTTTAACTGCAACGGCACAATGGCTAGAGCCTGTGAGGGTTCGGTCAACAATCACTCCCAGATCTTTCTCGTATGCAGCACATTCCAATTTAAAACCTCCCATGAAGTAATCCCATCTAAAGTTTTGTATTACCTACATGTACAACTTCACATTTTGCTAGATTAAATTTCATTTGCCACATTTCTGCCCAAACCCCTCAATTTAGTATCATCTGCAAATTTAACCAATCTGCTCTCAATATTACTATCAAGGTCATTAATGTAGACGAGGAACAGCAGGGGTCCCAACACCGATCCCTGGGGGACGCCACTCCCCACCATACCTAGCTCAGATGAGATATCACTGACCACCGCTCTTTGTGTTCTGTCCTGTAACCAGTTTTGAATCCACTCCAGAATACCTCCTGTAACTCCAATGGAGCTCATATTAAAAATTAGTCTCTTATGCGGTACTGTATCGAATGCTTTCTGAAAATCCAAGTATATGATGTCATAAGCCCTGCTCTGGTCATAAGTCTTGGTAGCCTCTTCAAAAAATTCAAGGAGGTTTGTCAGGCATGACCCTCCCTTACGAAAACCATGTTGGCTATTCCTCAAGATGCTGTTACGTTCAAGAAATAATTCCAGCTCATCTGTTATGTTAGATTCCAATATTTTGCACGCAATGCAAGTTAAACTGACTAGCCTGTAGTTTCCTGGCTCGGTACGGTCCCCTTTCTTATATATTGGTATTATATTGTCCTGTTTCCAATCATTTGGTATTTCTCCAGCTCGTGGGCTGAGGGTTAACTGGTAATATGTCCACTTTGAAAATCACTGAAACATCATAGGTCTTCCTTTACATTTCAACTCCTTCAAAGTTACAAGGTTCTCTGTCCGTTTCGTCCAATCAGGTATTTTGATTTGCATCATGTGATGTCTTGACAAAATGGCCGACAAGGTGGGCAACAGTCAAATCTAACTGTGTGGCTTTCTGATTAAAGTAACATGCTGTCCTACATGAGTGTACTCAGGTATCGCTCAGGTATCAGATCCCTGAGGGATCAAGTCATTGCAAAAGCACTAAGTCTGCAACAAGTTATAGTCGGCTTCAGGGTAGGCCCCTGTGATGTTTTTTATTTGTTGTTATCCTTTTATAAAGGAGGAGGTTTCTCCGATAGGCTGAGACCTAGGGCACAATCAAAATCATGTTTTAGTTGGTATTGTTTCACAGAAGAGCAGAGTGTGAAATCATTTCATTCTGTTTTTAGGCCTCAATGATCATTACCATGAGGCAGTTTGTCGTTGTTAATCAGGTGTTATTCATTACTATTATTTTCCAAAAGGACAAAGTCTGCAAACAATATGTTACGTGCAGGCCTACACACGATTTGTGTCACACAACCATGTTTTTGTATTTTGTCAATGTTTTCAAAAAAGAATCTTTAATATTTAGCATTTTGTTTGTTCGCATATTTCAAAAAAAAAACATTTCAGGTGGACAAAGAACTTAATACCTTTGAGCGAGCTGGGCCATAAAGGTCTATGTTGGAGATAGAACCATCTGCCTCCATCTGCCATCTTCCCATAATTTGGAAATCCAAAAGGTCTATCTCCATTTTCTGTTTCTGAGATCTCCATTTTGAGGCTTCAATTGTGAAAAAAAAACTAATAACGTATGGAAGATTTTTATGCTAGTACCTTCCCATTTATACAAATTTAGAAAACATTAATGGAATTGAAAGATACACGTTGGTAAAACTTCAAGTGCAATTTTCTCCGTTTCATGTTTTGTGGACATAGTACCAGTTAATCCACTGCCCACGAGTTTCTAAAGACCGCCTGAAGATGGTGGATAGCGGCTTAAAGATGACCTCGCCAACTTCCATGAGCACTCTAGGATACAAGCAATCAGGACCCGCGGCCTTATCTGCCTTTAGTTTATGCAACTTGTGTAGTGCTTTGTTATCCCACACTCAATTTCTGCTAAATAATCTTGAGCATTTAAAATGCCCTCTGGCCAAATAAAGACCCCCTCTGAGATAAAATTCTCAACAAAGTAACTGTTTAAGGTATCCGCAATATCCTTGTTATCATATAGCAACGATCCATTTTTATTCTTTATGCACTTCACCTGCTCTTTGACCTTCCTTTTTCTGCTACAGTACTGAAAGAAGCGCTTAGGGTTAGTTTTTGTCTCCTCTGTAATTTGTCTTTCATTCAGTCTACTAGTATTCCTCTGCTCTTTTTTGACCACAGCCCGCATTTTACGGTATTCAGCCTTAGTGTTCTCATTGTTATCCTTTATGTACATCTTATAAAGATGTCTCTTTTCCCTCAAAATCCTACGAATACTTTTGGTCATCTACTGAGGATTCTGCTTTTTCAGCTTACTTTTGGACACCTTTGGAATGCATCAGCATTGTGAATCAAGTAAAACCCCCTTAAATCTTTTCCACATCTCATTTACGGACTCACAGTCCAGGAGTGTCTCCCATTTTATTTCACTTAAATATGAGCGCATCCTGTCAAAGTTTGCTCGCCTAAAATTGAAAATTTTTGTTTTTGAATACACCTTTTTAACTTCCCATGAAACATCAAAATTAACAGCAGAGTGATCACTTGTCCCAAGTGGCTCCAGTACCTCAACATTGCCGATTCTATCTGGGTCATTACAGAGCACTAAGTCTAAAATTGCCTTCACTCTTGTAGGTTTATTAACATACTGCACCAAGAAATTATCATTTATAACATCTAGAAACCCTCCCTACCCCCTACCCTGTCCTTTCACCATTTCCCAATTGATACCAGGATAATTTAAGTCTCCCATAATAATAGTCCCTCCACCCCTACAAGCTTGTGTAATCCTCCTAAAAAGCATTTCATTGACTGTACTGTCAAAAGCAGGTGGTCGATAGCATACTTCTATTTTTAACCTGTCTCGTGTCTGCCAATGAGCCTGACCCCAGATATCTACACAGGGCAAGGAATGTTCAGTTTCGGGAATTTCCTGTACATTTATTCGTTCACATAGATTGCTACGCCCCCTCCTCACCTACATCTATCCTCCCTAAAGAGCTTATAACCTTCTATATTATATTCATCTCCATCCTCTTCACTTTGCCATGTCTCTGTAATCCCAACTATGTCATAGCCCTCACTAATTATAACAGCCTCAAGCTCTGGAAATTTATTTTTTATGCTTCTTGCATTTGAGTAAAAACATTTCAGGTTATTACTAATGCTGTTCCCCCTTGATTTCTCATGTGGCTGCTTCTTCAAGCCCCCCACTACGCTTTGTTGCTTTAAAAGTATATCATCAATAGTGCATGTAACGCTGTCAACCTCCATCGAGGCTGTCTGCATTTCCCCATGTGTAACACTCACTAACCTCCCTGCCCCCCAAGTCCCTAGTTTAATCAGGTTTATGATCAGGTTGGTTTTAGCCAACACGATGAGTAAATAGATTATATCTTGTTGGCTTTCACAGGCTAGTATTTTTGTGGATGTCGAGGGGGGGTCTGTTTTCAAGAGAATGAGGGAGAGAAAGTATCAGAAATGTAATTAAATGACCATCTATTGATTATGTGAATTAGTGACTGTTGTTCCTCTAGAACAAAGATCCTGAAATCTGAAGCTCAAATCCCTATCCAGCCCAGGTTCTCTGTTATTCCGTGGAATTAAAAAACACTTTGTGCCTCTGAGTGGCCTGACAGGGGGGTGAGACACAATGGAGGGAAACCAACAGTTCTTGGACCTTAAGGACCATGATATAAGGACCAGCGTGCAAGTGAAATCAGACGACCCCGGTCCAGCTGTTTCAGTCCCGTTCCTGCTTTTTCTTCCATCCGAGCCTGATCTCCTGAGTTTGATTGGCGATTAAAAATCTGGATATGAATCACTGAGTATGCTTAATTGTTACATTCTGAGAGCTCTTCAGCTCATGGTCTGCCACTTTTATGAAAACCAATTTCATTTAAATCAATCCAGTTATTCAAGTCGTTGGTTTGGATGGTACGAAAACCAGCACACCCACCAGCACGATCGAAAACAGAGCCTCATTTATCATACGCAGTATCTGTATCTGATTTGTTTATTGGAGAATAAAGTGTATGTCTTTGTTCTTCGCAGATGACTGTTTACAGTCTCGTCGTCACAATGGGGAGTCCAGTAAAGATTCTTTTGAATCGCATCAGGGGACTCGGGCTCAGCCAGCTTGATAGATCACAGACGAGACCGTTTTATTTCATGTGTCTGTGTTTGCTCTTGTCTTGTGGTTTTCCACGTGTCTTGTCTTATTTTATCATTTTGTATTGTATTATTTTATTACTGTTTAAAATAAAAATAAATTTAGAACACAAATACTACAACATGAGATATGGATGAATGTTGCCATTGCAGAATAATGAGGAAATATCCTGTGTTTATCTCCATATGATAATAGTACCCTTCGTTGCCATTGTGTAGTTCAGTGATGCGTAGTGATCGTCATCATAGACCAGTATGAATGTGCTGTCTATTTTATAGACCTGGGATATTCCATCTCTATATGATAAGAAGGAAAGAGCCCTGAAAATTGACCGAGTGTCTTCATGATGCCGAATTAAAGCAGTTCCTCTCATGGCCAACAGATGGAGACACAGGCAAACCTCCAGTCTCGACTCCTGAGAGAGGCGCAGATATTTCCTGAGGGAAAGGCTGGCTGATCGCGCATCAGCAGGCGGTCTGGCTGCGGCAGCATCTTGTGAAAATAATAAGAATCTAGAACAGAATCTCTTTCATCCAAAAATTAATGTGTTCTTTTATTATTAATATTATAATTATATGGGGTGTTGGCATTGTGGGCGAACTGAGAGTAGACTTAATGATGGTCACATTTTAAGGATCTGATCTAAAAGTGTGGTCAACGGCAGGGGGGGGGTATTGGTCCGGGTGTTATATTCACTATAAAGAAAATGCAATTCTGCCCTCAGCGCTTTCATCACGGTAAATGGCCAGATCCTGGAAATGTGTAAATTCCACTATGGGCGCCCCTCAGTGCCGAAATCTACTCCCCCTCTCCTCTTCACTTTACAGATCCCTTTACTTTTCTTGATCCTATAATATTGCTCTATTAGGATAAGATTACTCCATTTAGTTTCACCACATAGCTGTTGTACAGTATTATTGCCTGTCAGTGGCAGCGAGCGCCTGGCTTGAGTGTTTATCCTCATGATGCGGCGCGGTTAGCACCCCTTTTAGCCCTGTTTCAACAGCCCTCCTCGCTGTGAAGCAACGTTTTCCTCCCAGAGATATGGTGAAAGCATTTATAAACATCGAGCTTACTATCCTGCATTATGCTTCCATACTGCACACCTGAGCTCTCGCTCTCTCTCTCCTTTTCGCTCTCTCTCTTTCCCCCCTCTCGTTCACTCTCTCTCTCCCTCATTAATTCTCTATCACAGTGACTTGCCCGATGGAATCAAGTGCTGATGTCACACACTTTTGAGTCTTGGCGAGCGTTGTCATGGAAACCATGCCTCTCAGATCATGAGTCTCTCTCCCTCTCTCTTTCTCACACACACACACACACGCACACACACATTTTCATTTGGGTTTCTCTTTGGCTGTGAAACATTGCTTGGGGATGTGGAGACTGCATCCTGCAAATTAAAGTCCCTTGAAGACATGACAACAAAAAAGAGGTGAGAAAAGAGCGTGTGTGTGTGTGTGTGTGTGTGTGTGTGTTTGCACATGCCTTTGTGTTGGTTATAATATTGTGTATTCATGTGTCTACAAGTGTTTCTTTGCTGAAGACCGCTGCGAATCTAGCTGATTTTGAGATCCGACAGTTGAAAAAAAAATTCTGCTGGGCAAAAACTTTAAAGGGTAAGACTTTTACTTTTGTTTTCTGAAAAAAAAACAATGTTATTTGTTTATAAAAGCCACCACGAGTTTTCACTATAATGCCAGCATTAATATATGCTACCTGTTTGCACTGTAGCTATGTGTCCACGACTGCATATAACAGATGAGATCCACACTGGGAACCTGATTCTGAGTTTAATTTCTTTACATGTTTCTCCCTTGACTATGTTTCCATTTTATTTCACATCGAAGGTCAGCGGAGAACTTGTTTTACCTAAAAACTATGATCCACTGAAGAAATATGCTAAGCTATACAGGGGAAGTACAAGTAATGGTGACTGATGAGAGCTGTGGTTAGACGGATGAGTGCAGTAATGTAGTCTGACTGGGACTGAAATGCTGTCACCCAGCTTTAACAACAACATTGTGCCAAAGAAACTCCAAGCCTCATTTTAATAACTTCGTTAAAAAAAGCAGGGCTACATCTCCCAATATACAGAGTCCCCACTGCTGCAATGCGCTGCCAAAGTCAAGATGTCACTCCGAGGTCAACCCGCCACAGCCATGGCAACTGCTTCATGCCGAACGAACCAAACGAACCACACTTGCTCAGCATGTTGCACAGTGTTTATCGCCATGGCCCTCGTGTCTATGTATGGAATTAAGCTTTATTTTCAGCGATCTTAAACCCAAAATGTGCTCATTATAAAAGAACAGGAAGCATTTCTCGGTATATTTTTGATCATAAAATGTTAGGTATTTTGCGCCGTGTGTTACATGTACAAGTGAATGTGTTGCTATCCTGTGAGTGTAAACCATTGTCAAGGAAGTGAGTGTTGACCCCAGCGAAAGTGATGACACACTTTTTTAGTGCATTCCATTGGCTGTTACTTGGCTCCAAGAGAAGGAGGCGTATCACTAGTCCACCCTCAGAACTCACGGTATTGACTGGGCTTCCACCGTCAGTCTCCTCTCATCTGTGGCGGACTGAGATAATTCAGGCCGGGAGTTTTGACTCCATCCCAGGCCACTGCCACCCTGTTCTTGTAAACTACCAGACCGCTAATCCTGTAATCCTATTTGTTAATGTAATGGGAACCAGACGAGTCATAAATTTGGCCACTATCTTCTTCTGTGAGGAAAATTATCCAGATTATAAAATTTTAAAAAAAGGACAGGACTGGGAAAAATCAGAGTAGCCTACTGAATTTTCGATGTATACTGTGTCTATGGGTGAACTCTCAAAGACTTGCACAGATGCAGTTAGCTCAAATTTTCAAATGTTTATATTTATTTTCAAGCATCAAGTATATCCAAAGTATCAAAAACACACACATACAAATTGTACAACGTAAAAATACTACCTACGAAATGCTACCTACTATAGCATACTGTAGTTACACAAAGATATTTCAGTGCCCTCCATAATTATTGGTACCCCTGGTTAAGATGTGTTAAAAGCCTTAAAATAAATTCAGTTTTAATTGCAGAAGCATACTCTCACACTGAAAATTGTTGAAAAATGTATCCTTCAACTCAAGTGAATTTTAAGGGGAAAAAAATCCTTAGAAATAAATTTTTAATAAATAAATGTAATTGAAGTATTTCTGTCATTTCTACAGTAGTTTGCAAAGTTGATTAGAGTATCTAAGAACATTTAATTAGTAATACATCACTTCCTGTTTCCCTGGGGTATAAATATGACGTGACACAGAGGCCATTCTCTTATCCACTCTTCAACATGGGAAAGACAAAGGAACACACCATTCAATAAGGCAGGTGTGTGTCGACCTTCACAAGTCAGGCAATGGCTACAAGAAAATAGCCACTTGCCTGCACCTGCCCATATCTACTGTCAGAGGAATCATTAAGAAGTTTAAAACAACTGGAACAGTGGTAAACAAGCCTGGAAGAGGACGCAAGGTTATTTTGCCACCACGCACTGTGAGGAGGATGGTAAGAGAAATAAAAAGTTCTCCAAAGCTCACTGTTAAAGAATTGCAACAAATGGCCGCATCTTGGGGTCACAAAGTCTCCAAAACAACCATCAGGCCCTATCTACATGCCAACAAGCTGTTTGGGAGGCATGCACAGAAAGAACATTTTCTCACTCACAATCATAAACGCAAACGTCTGGAGTTCGCTAAGTGGTACTGGGACTTCACCTGGGACCGTGTGGTTTAGTCAGAGGAGACCACGATAGAGCTTTTTGGCAATAAACGCTCTAAGTGGGTCTGGCGGAACACAAAAGATGAGTATGCAGAAAAGCACCTCATGCCCACTGTGAAGTATGGGGGAGGATCGGTGATGCTGTGGGCCTGTTTCTCTTCCAGAAACCCTGGGAATCTTGTTAGGGTGCATGGCATCATGAACGCTTTGAAATACCAGGACATTTTAAACCAAATCTGGTGGCCTCAGCCCGAAAGCTGAAGATGGGTCCTCACTGGGTCTTTCAGCAAGATGATGACCCTAAACATGTGGTCAAATCTACACAGAAATGGTTCACGAGACACAGAATCAGGCTTCTCCCATGGCCATCTCAGTCCCCTGGCCTCAACCCCATTGAAAACCTGTGGAGAGAGCTAAAGAGAAGACTGCAGAGGAGAAGGTCGCTGGATGATTTAGAGAGAGGAATGCAAAGAGGAATGGTTGAAGATCCCTCTTTCTGTATTCTCCCATCTTGTGAAACATTATAGGAGAAGATTAGGTGCTGTTTTATTGGCAAAACGGGGTTGTACAAAGTATTAACAGCAGGGGTGCTAGAAATTGTGGCACACATGATTTGATGTAAAAGAATTATTGCTTAATGTGTGATTTTTTTCCCACTGAATAAATGCACTTGAATTAAAGGTTGGATTTTCCTCTATTTTTCATTGTGGTCCTATATTATTTAGAAAAAAAATGAATTTATTAGAAGCTAAAGAACACATCTTAACCAGTGCCAATAATTATGGAGGGCGCTGTATTCAGTGCAGTGTGTTGCAGTCATTTTTCGGCTGGTCTACTGGCTCAAAAGCAGCTGTCATTTTCAACTGTAAACATTGTCAGTTTGATGAATAGTACAATTAGTAATTCATACTAGCCTACTTTTTCTAAGTAGCTTCAGTTGACCAAACTAGATTTCTAGGATAGCTTTTCTGTCATTAAACAACTTTCAGGGTAAAGTAGTAGGCAGGGTAGCTTCGAAAGCCATGCTTTCAAAGTAGCTTTCCCAACACCGATTATTTATTTATTTAAATCGGCTTCCACTAAGTGCAACTTATTAAAGAGGCAACAGATTACTTTTTAACTGGCAACCCGGTAGCATTATTATATGCCTATAGCTGATGGATTCAGTCAGACTGACAACAGAAAGGGTGATAATATTTTCTGTCCATTGAAATTTATTCAGGTCAGTAACTGAATTGCTAGTCAGTCGCCGTCCTTGTTCTTTTATTAGGTTGACAGGTCGTCATCATCAGAATAGCGATTCAGTCACCCCAACTGGTTAGATGTACTTCCTCATATGAGTATCAATGGACACACACAAAATATCAATGGTTATTACCTTTCTGTCGCCAGACTGACCGAATCCGCTGGCTTGCTTCAAAAATATAACAAGTGGTGCCAGGCACAACAAACCCCACTCCTCACACATACTTTGACCTACTTTTTCTAAATTCAATTGGCATCTATTCTGGGTCAGTGACAATCCCTAAACCCAATTTGGGGTAAATCTGGCCATTAATTTTGCTGCTTAAGTGTTGACAAACTAATTAAGAAATGAAAGGTCTTTCATAGAATGATGACTTGCCGAAATCATGCACAGATCTCTGAAACAGAATGAGCCGAATGGAGTTGGTTTCAAGTCTCTAGCTGTAATAGTAGCAAAGTTATGAATCAAAATGTGGTTTTAATGCTTTTGGTGACCTTGACCTTGACCTTTGACCTAGGGACTAAAGAAAGTATAGGCGTCTTGCGGATAACCTCCTATATCACAGGGTGAAGTTTCATGAACATAAACAATATTGAAAGGGTAAAAAACTGTGTTACTAACACACAGACAAACAAATCAGAAAAACGCCTATTACACCACCACGCTCAAATTTAGTGTGTGAGGTACTTGATCTATGGGCTATCTGATGAAAGTGAAAAATTCAGCAAAATCAAAACTTGAAAGTTTACATTATTTTGATGTACTTGTAATGATGTCATATGTGAAATCTCATGGCATACTGCTAAGAGCACTTTCCACGATGCACAAAATGGCGTTGAATTGGCATTGATATCATAATAGAACTGATGTTATTAGTCATCGTGATTTTCACCTTGATCGTGATCTTGACCTTGAAGGCAGCAACTCAAATTTCTTACAGCAACTTATATCATATCCCTGATGTCAACAGTTAAACAATATTTAGTCTATACGCAATGGAATAGGTTCAAAAGCAAAACGAAAATAATGGTCGTTTTTGTAAAATGCGATTTTGACGTCAGAAAAACGTCAATTACGTCATAACTGTTTGACCGATTGAGCTCAAATTTGGTGTGTGAGGTAGGCCTACTTGAACAATGGGATATATGATGAAATAAAAAATTTTGTAAAATCAAAAATTTTAAATTTTCGTCATTTTGTGACATCATTTTGATGTACTTTGACCAAAGATTGTCTTCGGGACCCCTAACCGCTAAAACGGGATATGTATGGTAAAAAAAATGGCATTGTATTCAAATTATTATCTCAAATACAAACAAAGTTATCAACCAAAATGAGTTTTTGACATTTTGCGTCACATTGACCTTGACCCTGAAGTTATTTTTATGAAAATCAGTAGGCTTCTTACAAGGTCATAGGAGATTCAAAGGCTGCAAATGCGATTTCGATTAATCCATGAGTATAAGAAAAAATCGCATTTGTAACAAACAGACAGACGGATAGAAAAACGGAACCGATCAACATACGTACAACGTACAACATCGAAATTTCGATTTCAGCCGGTAACAAACACAAAAACAAAGCGAACCAAAAACAATACCTTTTGCCCTCCCCCTTCAGGCCGGACGGGGTAATAACCACAGTAGCACTACCAGTGTGCCTGTTAAAAAGTTATCGACTGCCTCTTTTGAGTGAAATCTAACTATGCTGGGTGTGTCTCTGTATTTTAAGTGTTTTTGACTGACCTGCTCCCTTACTGGCAAACATGTCAGCAATTTTTAAAGCCTTCGCTGCTTCTGTGGCCAGTGCTTTGCGTTTCTCATCCTCTCCCTCTCCGCTGCGCACATTTCCATTTTGTTTGCTTCATTATTCCAGGCGCGTGTAAAAACGTTCGGCTGCTCTGCGCGTCGCTGGGTGCCGTAATAGTTTCATTTTCATAGCAATCCTGATTTGTGGATTCTGTGTGATCCATCAATTCATTCCTAATTCGGGTATTAGCCTATTGCAGGTCAAGCTGACTGGATGGCTAACGTCAGGCCACCGGGAAATGTCCCGGTGCTCCCAATGGCCAGTCCATGCCTGCCCCTCAGGTACATTTCAATGCCCAGCTGCACTTATTTTACAAAAGCCACAATGCAAGAGAGATTCAGTGGTGTAGGTAATAATTTAGCTTGAGCATGTATGGTTAGATACTGCATAAGTGGGCCAGTAATTCCATGATCTTTTTTTTGTTTCTTTTACTCTAGCTAAAGTTTCACTCTTTTTAGTAATGAAAATGAGGTGGGTTTATAAGGTGCACAGTAAAGTGCTGTTGGACTATTTCTCTCTGCAGGTTGTGGATAG
Organism: Gymnothorax reevesii; assembly: GCA_029721435.1. NCBI lineage: Eukaryota > Metazoa > Chordata > Actinopteri > Anguilliformes > Muraenidae > Gymnothorax > Gymnothorax reevesii. Next base: position 47,151,040 of record CM056586.1, read on the forward strand.
AGAGCAGTGCTGCGCATTTTGGCAGAAGTTCAGAGTAGCATATGGGGTAACGGCATGACGGATCCCCTTTTCCTCACATCGGGGGGCCTGACGTCCCCCTTAACCCCTTCGGCACTGACCTCAGACCCCAAGGCCACGACCTTCCCAGGGTTCCCGGCGTACGACGTGCACATGCGCGTGCACACCATCCTCATCATCATCATCTTCTGCGTGGTGTGTCTCCTCCTGCTGGTGGCCTTCTTCTACGCTTTCTGCTTCCGCTGCACCCTGGAGCCCCTCCCGAAAAACCACCGCCCAGCCCCCGGCTGCAGCCCAGAGCACGAGGACGCCACCTTCCACAAGAGCTCCTCCTGCCCCTCGCTTGGGAACTCTGCCTGAGGGGGACAGCGTCCGCCAACTAACGATTACAAATAAATCAAAGTATGTGATTACGAGGTAACGAAGCCTGGAGAATCAGGAGTGATGCAGAGTTTGGGAGGAAGCCTTCAGTGTTTACAGAAACCATTTCCTGTTTCCCCCTTCTAACTTCCTCCTTCCCACTGCTCATTTACAGCACATCTTTCTTCCTCCCTCCCTGCTTTCTGCTACCTTCTTCCATATTCTCTCTTTCCACCTCTTGCTATTTCCCTCTTCCTCCTTATTTATCCTTCTTCTTCCAGTTTTGCCATTTTTCCTTTACCCTTCCTGCTTCCCTCATCCTGCTCCCTCATTTCCTTTTCTCATCCCCTCATCCTCACTCTCCCATTTTCACTTCCTGCTTCCCACTTCCCAAATGCAGGACATTAAGGGAAACTGTATTGTCAGCATGTGTTTGAAAACACATAGTTTCTGAACTCAGATTAGCATGGGTGGGGTTCTTAAACATGGAACAAAATGGCGGTGCATTGACACTGATGAAAGGGTTCTTTGGAAAGGGATTGAAGTTTGCGATCATTAACTGGGGTGGGGGTGTTTCAGGCAGGTCAGGGGCGAGATTTCTCGTGGAAGCTAAAGATTGAAGCTGACGGTGTGAGACCAGGTAACCCTATCTCAGGTATGCAGGTTCACTGGCTACATACAACAAACTGTTTATTCCCTTGAGGTTCTTGCTTTGTTTGCGTTAAGAAACTTAAAATGTATCAGGCAACCTCCTGTACAGTCTACAGTCACTTGGATTGAGATGGAGGTGATCATTGGGGATGTGGTGGCAGTGGTTGCTGTGTTGACATCACTTGTGTTCACCACGAGATTTATTGACCAAGCATGAGATTGAGGCTGAAGGACAAACTCCTGGCAGCCACACCTCGTGTTAGTAATCAAACTCTCTGCATACAGTAAATCTGCTCAAAGGTAGTTTGTCCTGTCGGCAGCTTGTCATGTGAAATACACCAGGCAACCTACAGTCTACAGTCATGTGGCTGATGGGTATCTTGCTTCTGTGTAGAGTTTGAGACTCTGGTGAGATGTCTGAGATTATTCATGCTATCAAGCCAGCAGAAGCTTTGATAACTGGGCAATCAGGTGAAATGTATCTATAATTAATGTTTCTACTTCCTGTGCTACTTATTCTGCAGACACCTGGCATTACTGGTAAATGTAGGTAAACAGAGGCGCATTCATCTGGAGTTTTATGACCAGTTTTCATTGAGTAAAAGGCATGTTCTCTCCTGATTTATTTGCAGAAGATAAGAATCTCAGAAATTAAAGAAATCCTCCTGATATTTTTGGGTAGCCTTTGAAGAAACTGAATGTCAAGGAAAATTGCTTGTCTTGATGTCTTGATCCCGGCAGTATTACAAAAAGTGGACTCCTTCGAATGATGATTTTAACCCTTTGAGCACTGAATTCACTTTCAAGGAATTTAAAAATGCAGTTATCCTGAGCTGTTGAAAACCTATCATGCGGCAACTTCTCAACTTCAACAGCATCTGATTTTGATATCTTACATCACTGGGCAACTTTCGTTGCCCATGGCACTGATAGGGTTAACAAAGAATCAAAGAGATGGGCCATCACCTCAGCATTGCTCATCATCAGTCACAATGAAGGCCTCATTAATATAAAATCACAGTTATTTATTCGAGGCTTTATCTATGAAAGGGTGCAACAGCTGCCCTGATCTTACAGCAGCTGCACTAAAGCTCCTGTCACCAGTCTTCCGAGGTCCCAGTGTGGCTCCCAGGCTACAGGCGGCCCACCTGATGCTTCCTGGCCCTTCTGACCTTGTGGTTTAAAAGCTCATCCAAGTATGTAAACTGTGTCATCATCCTGACCCATGAGACCCAATCAGGTGCCTGGAATATGCATGTTTTAATTCCAACCAATGACAACTCCTGCTGATCTTATTAATCAACATGTATTCAACCACAGATGAGGCAACTCTTGTGATATTGGCAGGTGTAGCGATTAGCTAGAATGCAAACCTGTACAGTCGTAGCTTTCCTTTGTGTGGCAGGCCAAAGGAGGGGGTTTGAACCCCAAACTCCTGGGTAAGAGTCACACGCGCTGACCACATCGCCAAAGAGCCAGACTCGTTGCCAAGGTCGCCAGGGCGCGTATTTATTAGGAGGCATTTCTAGTGACAGGACCCATCAACTGCCACATCCCTCCCCTCCATGCTTTTCGCATGCTGCCATCCATTACAATTTCCTGTAGGGAGGACACGCTGACCCCATTAGCGCGTGTGACTCATACCTGGGAGTCTAGAGTTCAATACCCTGCCCAGATCCTGGTTCGGCCGGCCACATTTGCACATAATTTCTGTTTTGGAACTTTGTGAAACGTTTGCTCTAAGATGAGGCAGTGAAGAGGAGAGCATTTTGGTTTGGGATTTGATTGTGAAGATCAAGTGTATTGGGTCAACATTTCACATTTGTTAAAGAGGCAAGAGCCTACTTAAACTTCGATTTGGTAACTCTTGGTCACATGGGACTTCCCAAGTAAAGAAAGATAGGCTGAATTTGCAAAAGTACTTGTAATATGAAAGTTTACAACTTATTTTAAGCATATTGTCCTTCTGTATTCACATCGCTACTCCTACATCCGCAGGAGGTTCTGTGATTGAGGTTCTAAGCCAAAGAGCTTGTGATGCATTGCCATGCTTTTCTGTCTGTGTTTTGTGCGTCGCAGTGTTTACTGGAAATGATGATTACCATGAAAGAGGATTGATATTTCTGCCGACTGAGTGGTATTGATAATGCAACACTAGGAAATGTATTGGTTTGCTTAAGAGATAAAGATTTCTTGTCAAATAAAGATACTTGTCAAGTGTTTCTGTCGAATCCTTTTGTTGTGAAGATCGCAAGGCACAGGCAGAGCTATCAATCACAGAATATGACCCTTTTGAGTTCGGCCACAAATGTACATGACTGAAATGTTTGCGGCGGGAAAAACTAATCATAATAATATAACCATAGTGCCTACTTTAAAAAGTGTGCTGATTATTGAAGCAGTGATCCACAGAATGAAAATTAAACACTTGTCTCAGGCAATTAAAAATCTCTAATGCCATTCCACTGCCGTACACTGATCATTCCAAACTGTCTAAATGTTGCTGTTTTGACAATCTCATTACAGAGATTTTTAATTGCCCTCAGAGAAGAGTGAGGTTTTTCATTATTTTCGTAAGTATGTCGAGAGCCAAATGTGTCACAACCACAACTGAAGGCGATGGATCTCCAGAACACTGATGATTTAACTCTAGATGACATTCAGAAAGACCAGCTCTGTGAAGGGTTAGAATGGTTTTGTTGGAAACCCTAGAGGTGGACCCAGTGAAACGCTTTTCTAGCTGCTCTCTGTGAGTTGTGAGGTCTGGTCTCGCCCCTGGCATTACCTCCGCTCTTTTGGTCACTCGATGCCATTACTAAACCAGGGGACAAACACTCTTTTCTCCTCTTAGTTCACAGAAGGATACATCGTGTTTGTTATCGGCATCCTCAGTGTCATCCGGGCTGGCAGATGGTGGGGCAGTAATCACTATTTCATTGGGTTATATCGTATCTCGGAAACTATTGATGCCTTCTCTTCAATTCTGCACACAGGAAGGAAGGAACAAGTCTGCTTGGTCGGGTTGATTTTACCTTTGACCTTGACACAGTGACCATAACTTTGAAAGGTGGAGACCCATTAAGGGTGTTTTCTGGCCCAAAACGCCGATTTCAAAATTATTTTCAGCATTGATAAAACACCCCATGGGTTTCATGATTCCACCAGAGAAAACTGAGATATCAATTTTATTTATGACAAAAAAATGATACTATTAACATTTTTTAGTTACGACACTTTGTGTCATTAATGATTATAATCATGAGCTTATTTTCTTCATCTGAGATTCTGGTAAGCTGTACACCGTTCGGCGTAATGCTGCCCTCCACAGTTCATTACAAGACATTGTTCACCATTAGCTCTCACACTCATACCTGTGAGCAATTTAGTGTCTCCAAGTAACCTGACATGCATGTCTTGTGGGAGGAAACCGGAGTGCCCGAAGAAAACCCACACGAACTTGGGGGAATCGAACCCATGACCTTCTTGCTGTGAATGAACAGTGCTAACCACTATGCCACCATGCTGCCCTATGTACTTATCAATGCACATTGTAGCTGATTTTCCTAATTAATAAAAAAAGAATTTGTGTAAATTGATGTCATACTGCCAAGTTGGGAAGATAGTTGTTCAAAAAATTTGTTCTAAAATGGAGATTCCAACACCCACGTGTGTAAATGGCAGTACATTCGACAAAGTTCCTGGCCATGACACACTAAAGGAATTTGCTAAAATTTGCCTGAGGGTATGGCCAACATTCAATGAAAAAACCAGGATGCATCAACACCGGTAACATCTTCATCCGAACACTTGCACCATCTTGCATTGTAAACCCTAAAATGGGGTGTGTTGATACAAAATGGATTGTGTGAATGGCTCTCACTTATAATTCTTCTAATTTAAGTTTTTTCAGTAATATAATGATGATTATAGGAAAAAATTATTGCCTATTCTTAGACCTTCAAACTGAAGGAGACTCAATACCACAACAAGGTGATAGGTCCCCTTGAGGAATAACTATTTAACATATGATATATTTGATAAACATTTGACTAGATTTTGCTCAAATTTAATAATCTATTTACGATGTATCACAGATTTGAATTAGGCTGTTTGTTGCTGCATCTTTGTGACGGTCGTAGAGGTATCTAAGATAACACAGGATGCTGGTCACATGGACACACATTCCGACAGTATGCTTACCTGTTGGGCTAAGATAATACAGGATGCTGGTCACATGGACACACATTCCGATAGTACTCTTACCCGTTGGGCTAAGATAACACAGGATGCTGGTCACATGGACACACATTCTGATAGTACTCTTACCTGTTGGGCTAAGATAACACAGGATGCTGGTCACATGGGCACAAATTCTGATAGTACTCTTACCTGTTGGGCTAAGATACTGGATGATGGCCATATGGACACACATTCCGATAGGACTCTTTCCTGTTCGGCTAAGATAACAGGATGCTGGTCACATGGACACACATTCTGATAGTACTCTTACCTTTTGGACTAAGATAACACAGGATGCTGGTGACATGGGCACACATTCCGATAGTACTCCTACCTATTGGGCTAAGATAATACAGGATGCTGGTCACATGGACACACATTCCGATAGGACTCTTTTCTGTTGGGCTAAGATAACACAGGATGCTGGTCACATGGACACACATTCCGATAGGACTCTTTTCTGTTTGGCTAAGATAACACAGGATGCTGGTCACATGGGCATACATACCGATAGTACTCTTACCTGTTGGGCTAAGATAACAAAGGATGCTGGTCACATGGACACACATTCTAATAGTACTCTTACCTGTTGGGCTAAGATAACACAGGATGCTGGTCACATGGACCCACATTCTGATAGTGCTCTTACCTGCTGGGCTAAGATAACACAGGATGCTGGTCACATGGACACATATTCTGATAATACTCTTACCTGTTGGGCTAAGATAACACAGGATGCTGGTCACATGGACACACATTCCGATAGGAATCTTACCTGTTAGGCTAAGATAACACAGGATGCTGGTCACATGGACACACATTCCGATAGGAATCTTACCTGTTGGGCTAAGATAATACAGGATGCTAGTCATATGGACCCACATTCCGATAGTACTCTTCCCTGTTGGGCTAAGATAACACAGGATGCTGGTCACATGGACACACATTCTGATAGTACTCTTACCTGTTGGGCTAAGATAACACACGATGCTGGTCACATGGACCACATTCTGATAGTACTCTTACCTGTTGGGCTAAGATAACACAGGATGCTGGTCACATGGACATGCATTCCGATAGGACTCTTATCTGTTGGGCTAAGATAACACCGGATGCTGGTCACATGGACACACATTCTGATAGTACTCTTCCCTGTTGAGCTAAGATAACACAGGATGCTGGTCACATGGACACACATTCTGATAGTACTTTTCCCTGTTGGGCTAAGATAACACAGGATGCTGGTCACATGGACTCATGGACAAACTCAATAATAATCCTTGATTGGATCATCTTCATCAGAAGAGTTGTATTCAATCCAGACATTATATTTAGTCTGAGACCAATGTCCGGATTGAATCTGACCTCTGATAAGGTTTGGTGTTTACTAGCGCATCCACACCTCAGAGTCTCCATCGGGGTGAGATGTGTCTGAGACCTATGTCTGGAGTGAATCTGACCTCTGATAAGGTTTGGTGTTTACTGGCACACCCGCACCGCAGAGTCTCCATCAGGGGTGAGATGTTCTGAGACATAACCTGTGCCTGCTTGGGCTGGTATACCCCACACGTGACTTTCTTTAGGTACTCTAACTGCAAGAGAGGAAACTCTATATCACTAGCATCCATTTTTTGCCAAACAACTTTTGCCTTTCTAGTCATGTCTGGGTCCACTTTAACTCTATCTGCCAGGGAGTTTAGCCTGGTCAAGTGAGACTTCATCCTCAATGTGATCACAGGATCTGCTGCTCTTCGCTCAGAATCAGGGTAGAATCAGGTAGATAACTTCACAAGCAGCAATGAGACAAGTAGTGTTGTGTTCCAGGGTTCTGGCCTTTGGCCAGAACATTATTGCTTATGGTTTTAACAGTTTCATGTTCTAGATTTCATAGTTCATAGTTTCATGTTTCATAGTTCATGTTCATGTCATAGTTTAACAGTTTCTTGTATTAGGATTACTCATTTCATAATTCATGTTCCATGTCCATGTTTTTACTTTTCCATGTTTTTGTTCATGCCAGGTCTGCCATGCCACTCCACCGCTTGTCTGCGTTCCGCCCCGTGCCTTCGTTGCTGCACATTTCTGAGCTCTGGTTGGCTTTGTGGTTTCTCCCTTCCTTCTGTGCTGTGCTGATTCGGGGCTCTCTAAGCTTAATTGGCAATTAACTTTTTTTAAGTTACTAACATTTACTAACACTCACTGGGTGGTGTAATTCTTAGATAGGCACATTACTAATATTACTAATTTAGACAGGGAGTTTATTGTCATGATTCCTGCTTTGCTATTTCAAGATCTTGCTGTGCTTTTCTGTTCTTAACATTCATGCTTGCTTCCAAGCTGCATACTTAATTGGTACTTAAGCTGAGCACGCTCATTCTCTTAATGAGCAAGTCTTGTCAACCAATCTTGTCCATGTCATGATCTTGCCCTGCCTCTTGTTTCTGCTTCTCCAGGTGTTGCCCCTCATGTGTCCTTGATTATCAAGCCTTTATCTGGATGCGGTGGAAGTTGGCTGGCAGACAGTGTCTCGCGTCTCATTGCATGTGCAAGTGTAGCCAAGTTCTTGTTGTCAAGATTCCCTAGCATTTCTAGTTTCAAGTCTTGTCCCAGCCTCTTGTTTTTCGAATTTATATATAGTCTGGTTATTTATTTTTCTTGTGCTTCTTGCCTGGAGTTTCCAGTGCCTTTTTGTTTTTTGCCTTTTGCCTTTATTGTTTATAGCTCTGTGTAGCTTACCTCAGTTTGTTTTTTGCAACCCTTTGGGCCAAGTTTTTTGTTGGCCCTCGTGCCTGTTTTGTTTTGTTTATAAATAAATCCTCATTCCCTTTTCCCGCATCTGGTGTCTGCCTGATTTCGTATCAAGTAGTTCCTCATACTAAAGTTTCAATGACTGGAGTAAAATGATTTGAGGTTAACCGCTATTTGAAAAATGTCCGTTGCTTTAGCCACCCGTGGTAGCTCTCGTGCTTTGATATGCTGGCCTCGATTTCACTTCCATAATACGGATGAGCCACATGGGCTCAGGATAGATTTCACCTTTTTCCTTAGATACTCAGAGCGCTTTACAGTCATATGAAGTAATCTCAGATATTCTAATCTCAGGTATTGCCAGATTTGATCATTGAGTTTGAGGTAAGACCCACATAAATGTCAGTATGGATCGTAATTTGAAATGAAACATATGAACATGAGTATGAAAACTGCAGACTGTCAGCTTTAATTAGTGGGCATGTACAGTACATCTGTACCCGGCCGAGCCGAGCTGGAGTGGGGGCCCAGGAACTGAACTACACATCTCATTATACACTGCAGTTCTGCCTGATACACAAATCAGGCCGCTGTAACACAAGGACAAAAGCCATCTTACTCAGCTCTAAGAACAGGCATTGCAGAGAAAAGCATTCAGTGACACCGAAAGCTTAGAAGATTAACCTTTTAAGAGCATCGCCAGACATAACCTCTAAAATATCCCCTGACACTCAGACGTCTATTTTTCAACAAGCTAAAGGCATTTTTTCTAATCCTACCATCACAAATAATTGAATCCATAGAAAGATACACACAAATAACTGCACTCATTAAGACACATAATGACCCCAGTGCTGCAAAATGGACCATAGCAGATGGTCAGCTGCAACTGACTCCTTGTCTATGTTGCGAGAGGAGTAACGTTGTAAAAGCTTGGGATTTCCAAAAAAATTCGGCTATCAGAGCTCAACATAGAGCATAAAGCAAATCAATCAATCAATTTTGTAAAGTTGTTACGAACACACAAACTCAGAAACAAATGCAAGGACAGAAATGCCAATTGAAATGTCCCTTCAAAAACCCCCTCATTTTTAAAGGAAAAAATAAGATGTTCATATCCCTGACAAAAAAAGAGAAGTATGGCATAATCCTTGGCTGCGTTTGATTAGCACTCACTATGGAGAACACCATGTAGTGAATGTTTTACATCGGAAACACTATAAGTGAGTGAGTGAGTAAATGAGTGAGTGCACAGATGTACAATCCAAACAAAACCCTTGTCTTTTAACCAGGTCGGGTATGTCCTAACAGGAACCCTATTACCTTAGCAACATCACCTTGGTGATGTAATCTTCTTTGCCGTCATTCTTGTTCTAAAACCTGCCATTTCCATCTACTGTGTTCCACATGAATGCACCACCAAATGATTCTAGTTCCAGACTATATTCAACTTCAAATTTCGAACTCAGTTTAGTCCAGTAGTAAGCTCAACCTGAGTCAGTAAAGCCAGGCTGAAAGTGCTTCAGGAGTCCCACAGAGGGCTGGGGATGATGTTGGGGGGATGGGGTGGGTTCTGTGATTTGGCGGAGCCTTGTTTCAGGACAGCGAGCACATGGCGCTCTTCTCCAGGCCACGGGAGTCACAGGAGTCCCGCGGGGACTCCATGATTGAGTCGCGGCCGTAAAACTCGTCTGAGTTGAGCTGGATGTGGCCGTCCTGCAGTCCACTTTCATGTGGGGCGTCTTTGTAGTGAGACTGAGGAGGACAGGAAGTGACACGAGGTAAGGTAAGGTCAATCAACACAGGAAGTGACATAGGAAGGAGTCAAAGGAGCTGTGCCAAGTTTACTGTGGGTGGAGTTTATTCAACACAGGAATTGACATGAGGGTGAGTTCCACAGAGCTAATGAAAGTGCTAGAGAGGACACAAGACCAATTTTGGCGAGATTTGCTCCATCATCTTACCAAAGGATAGTGTCCCCGATGGAACTGTGAGAAACCTTTGACCAAGGTAGTTTAGTGGTGGAATACAGAGATTATGTTGATGATTTTCACATGAAGTAAAATCCTAAGGGTAAATAAACCAAGGTGAAGTTTGTATATGAGCATATGTGAAAAATAGACGCAAAAGTGAACTTGATGCTGATGATCCTACTGTTAACAGATTTAATACTTATCATTTTGTACTTAAAATTTTTACAGTGAAACAAGTTCAGAGCTTTTCATTTCATTTTATCTGGTTGCATTTGCACATGTACAGCGCATAGACTGTATAAAAAGATGGACACAGCACACGGGTCTGAAAACTGAGGCCAATGCAGAAATCTCTAAAATTTGCATTCTATTTAATGGCCAGCAGATGGCGGCGTCGATGGTTGCAGAAAGAAGTTCAATACCATAGAAGTCTGTGAGAAAATGACCCTACTTCCCACCTTTATTATTATTTCAATTATGATTTTCCACATTACTTTGTGGTATTTATTGCAAGTTTCAAGTCTCCTTCAATATATCATGACGTTCATTTTTGTAAATTATGGTCCCAAATAGACTAGAATAAAGGATAAAGCCAGAATATGCTTTAGGGGCGTGGCTATCCTCTGGTTCTCGACTGATACCATCAGATCCACCCGTAGATTCATCCCTCGCTCCTCCTTGGATCTTCAATTCACTCCCTCGTCCAATAAGAATCACATCCGGTTTCAAAATGACAAAATGGCGCTATTCAAATTGCCAAAATCGAGGCTTCCGAAATGGTATGCTGAAACCACTGGGTGACGTCACCATTGCTTTGTCCATCTTTTTTTACAATCTATGGTACAGGGTTCATTGCGCGATTATCCCGCCGATTCCTCACACAAGATGGCGGACACGTCTCACGTTTTTTGGTTGGTTCAGCCAATGACATTGTCCCCTCTAGTGTTTTCTTTGGCTCTCTGGTGAGTTCCTTCAACACAGGAAATGACTCAGGGCGGTGTTAATTTAGCACAGGAAGTGACACAGGGAGAGTTAATTAAAAGCAGAAAGCGATGAGGGAATGAGTTGTTTCAACTCAGGGACTAACGTAAAGATGAGTTAATTCAACACAGGGGGTGAAAACGGTGAATTTCAGTCTGTGCAGATGGTGGCAAGAGGATGAGCTTATGCAACAAAGGAAGTGACAAGGGCTCGAGTTAATTCAAAACAGGAAAAAACGTGCATGGATTTCATCAAAACAGGTCATGATGTGGGCATGAGTTCATTCAACATAGGAGATGACTTGGGGAAAAGTTAATTCGACACACAAGATGACAAGAGGATTTTATTAAACACAGGAAATGTTGTCAGGACGGGTCCATTTAGAGGAGCAGGGAGTCATGTGGGGGTGAGTTTTCAGACCAATAAGTGAAGGACTGGTTTGCTTACTTAATATTATGACCACTGTGTGTAGATGGTGTCCTGCCCAAATGACTGACTAACTATTGACTGTATTCCTGGCCTGGGCACAAAGTAGCACTCGTGAGTTTGTACGATCCCTTTCATCGCTAACATTTGAAAGCCTATGAATTCGTTACAATTTTAGAAATTCCGAACCAGCGAACAATGACGTAGGTTGATGATTCCCTTAGTTCAGCTCCCATGGGCTCTGTATCGAACAATGGTGAGGAAATTAACGGCTTCTTTGTCTTCTGGTCCCAACACGTGTACAGGAAAGCACACAGAGATGAGTTTATAGAGCACAGGGAGTGACCTAGGGATGAGCTCATTCAACGCGGGAAAAAGACATGGCGGTTTGTTCTAACCCTGATTTCTTTGTCTGGCCACATTTAATTAACACCAATGAATACACACTGACAGGTCTGATCCGAGTCCTCACTATGGCACTATTTTGACTGTTTGCTTTTGAGAGTCTCCTGGAGAGAAAAGCCACAGCCCCTGATATATCCCGGGCCCCTCCCCCTTCCATCTCACCTTACTCACAGAGGAATCTTCCACTTTACATTCCTCCATGGACTCTTCCAGGGAGTTTCCAGAAGCTTCCATGATGATACGGTGGGAGGGGACCGACTTCACTTCGTCCTCATCCTCACCCACCAGGCATGGGAAGACCTGCAGCAACCAGAGAGCAGATAGGACACCCGCCTGTGGAAATGGTATCTTCCAAATGCAAGTTAAAAACAGAAAGTACTGATTTGTAGATGACCTGTATTAAATTGAACACAGTACAAAACATAACATTTCTTGTTTTACTTCATTAGCACAATTTCATGAACACCACTCATCATTGTGCCCAAAATGCAAGTGAAACCCGTATGAAAACATTGACAAAATTCAAGTTAATTCGAAATTTTACTCTAAGTAGAAGTATTCACTAATGTAACACTTCCAGTGTTTTACTGTTTGACTATTTGTTCTTTATGCCGCTTGTTAACTTTGTAAAAATGAACCAATAAGTGTACGCATGCTGTACAAGCCAATCAAACAGAATGAACTGGCCCGTATTGAGAAAACTCAAATACTTTACCGACTTATGTGTCAATTGTCGACAAAGAACAGGAAGTTATCGAGCAATAAGAAGACAGACCAAAAGTCATAGATTATAGGACAAAGGGGGGGAGAGAGAGAGAGAGAGAGAGAGATAGTGGAGAGGTCATGCTGACAGATCGTGGGGATGAGGTGGGTCGTACCAACACCTCCTCGTTGATAGGGGGGTCGGGGGCGGTGATGGAAACTTTGCTGATGGTTTGTGTCTCCAGCTGAGGGCAGGCAGCCTGGGCGTTCCCATCTTTATCCCTCTTCCCCTTCAACCAGTATGTCTCAATTTCCACATTGCCCTGGAAGCCATGAGAGAAAAGATGGAGGATGACAGAATTTGACATTTAGGTAAAACCTCTCCTCAGCCCACAGAAATAGGGGTACAACAGGAATCCATTTCTGTCCCTCAAGGTATATTCTACACTAATGTACCCAAGGGCCAATTATTGGACCTTGGCATAACTATGTGTTCCCTTTTGGGGGCTAAAAAGATGCGTATACATTTTCAAGGGTACCACAGGCATAATATATAGGGTACTGCACCAGTGACAAGCCTCTGTAACCCCAAAGGTACAATGATGTACCGGCTGTGTTACAAAGCCTACATCATTGCATTATGAACAAATACACAAGGTCGTTAACTGCAGAGCAGAGCCAATAATTACGGAATGAAAGTAGAGGCATCTGTGATGAAAGATTGGCCTAATTATCGCCAGCTGCAAACGCACCCGCCCATCGCTGCCTTTCATGGTGCTAATGATATTTCTGCTCTTGCACAGTATGCCAAGATCAAATAGTTCATTAACTTGCTTTGCCCTGCCACCCAAGAGGACACACACACACACACACATGCACACACATGCTGTCACACGTAACAAGGGTTTTAAAAAGCAATCACACACAGTGTTTCAAGGAATCTATACATCCGAATATTACTAGAGGACAGGAAATGCTATGGCTTAGAAGAGCAAAGGCATAAAATATGCAGAGATCGAGCTTAAACTGAATTTTTTATGGAAAAAATTAATTCACCTCCTACAATGTACACGCTTTTATTATACTCGTCTAACACGGCTTGATTATTTTTCGTAGATTCAGAAAAAATGCTACTATAATCACTCCAGACACTGCTGATTCTACAATGAACAATTGGTGCTTTATGAAAGAAAACCTAGAAATCACTGCATACTGTAGAGCATTCAAAAGTAATGGTGAAAGATAACAGCACGTCACAAAGAGCATGAATGACAATAAGCTGAAGAAGAGTAGCTCTTTTGGCAAGAAATCTGGAAAATGCTGAAATATAATGGCAACTGCAATTGGTTTAAATTTTCAAAACTATTTCATGAAATGGAAAATTGCACATACAATACATTAAGCAGTCGCATAAAGGAGGGAATTTAATCGTAAATATTCTTTTTATTTGGTTCTTGGCTAATTTAACCTCCAGTGAATGCATATTGATAGTTGGTAGTCTCAGGAGATGCACTTCTTTTTTTTCAAAAGTAAACAGCAATGGAACCCTCGGGTCAGAAGATGAGCTGTATTAAAGGCTCTGTTACCGTGGACACTGACAGGCTGGCAGAGGTCATGTGACAGCATGGTTGCTTTTACTGGTAAAGGTCTGGAGGGTGGCTAATGCTAACCTTGATGGTAATGGTCCCTCTTCGTTCAAAGATGAAATGGCTGCCTTTCAGATGTTCGTATGTGGCACTGCTTAGCTGAATATGCATCTCCTGCAAGGACACAATGAGAGACCAGTCATTTTTGAAAATTACTTTCACAGTCAGTCAAACCACCAATCTCATGCCAAACTGCTGAAATTATAAGCAGACGTACCACCCTGTGCGCCTCTAATACCAAATATCTGAAGCTAAACTGCCATATCACCCCACATCTCACTCAGGGCAAACTGCTAAAGCCAAGCTGGAAAGAACCTAGCTTCAAATATTTGTTTCCAACGGTCCTCTTCTGGTTCTTGGCTAAACTCTATTCAAATACATGCATTTAACCCTCTGTCAGAAGATACAATTTCCCGTCAGCCACTAATTTCACAATAAATGAGACACCATACATATTCATTCACCTTTTGTAACCAAATGTAAAAAAAAAATTATCCACTGATTTGTATATATTCATACAGTTGGCGTTCATTCTCGGTCTTCAGCCACTAGTTTTGTTTTCACATATCAACAATGATATCAACAATGAATATGGACTTGAGTCGCCAGTTGTGGTGAGTTACCCACAGTATAGACAAATGAGTGTTACTAGTTCAGGCAGGCAACTCGAGAAGAGCTACGTCAGCTGACAGCAGCCTGGTAAGCTACCAGCACGTCAGCACCAGCAGGCGAACAATTGGAGGATACACATCACGAGGTCATACAGCGGTCTATTTGAAAGACGTCAAGCTCACTTGCTTCCGCTGCTGTTCGCAATGACGCTTCATGCTATGCAACATGCTGTTTGGTTTTTGCTTGCCGCCTCCACCCCAGCCTCCACCTGTTTGGTTCTGCTCATATCGGGGGGATTTTGATTTCTGTTCCTGACTATGTTTGTATGTTTGCTGTGCCTAAGTAGATTATTCCTCCAGAGCAGAACTGCCGCCAAAATACAATGTAATGCTCATATCCATGAATAAATTGTTCTATTTCATTGAAACGTGAGTTGTCCTGACTGAACTTTAGTTGATCAGTTAAGTGTCGAGTAAAGACAAAAGTAGGACCAAGGATCCTGTAGCTTACTGGCAAGCAGTCTTTTTGTGATGATACAAGTTATGAAAATTTCATGTGAAGTTTGACCTTATTGAAGGTCAGTGTCAAGGTCAATCCTAATCCCAATCCCAATCCTAAACTCTGAAGCAGTTTTGGTGATACAAGTCATTGAAAATTCAATAGGTCAACTGTGAATATCAAAGGTCACAGAGGGTCAAGTTGAGGTCAGCAAACAGACTTCATATAAGACTTAATAAGTGTCTCGATACAAACCATGGCCTCACCTGTGACCATTTTGGTGATAAAAGTCAAGGTAATTTCCCTTCCTGGATGTCTATAACACAAACCTAGGCTCCATCTGTGACCGTTTTAGCGATACAAGTCATTGAATTTTTACTTGGTCACATTTGACCTTCGAAAGTCAATACAAAGGTCACCAAATGAAAGTTCATATACAACTTCCTATATGTCTCTAATACGACTGGCTCCGTCTGTGACCGTTTTGGCAATAAAAAGTTATTGTAACTGTATTAAGTCAAGTTTGACCTTCAAATGTCACCAACAGTCAAGTTGAATGTTCATGCGTAACTTCCTTTAAGTCTGTGATACAAACTTAGGCTCCAACTGTGACCTTTTTGGGGATAGAAGTCATTGAATTTTCACTTGGTCAAGTTTGACCTTTAAAGGTCAATATGAAGGCCACCAAATGAAAGTTCATATATGACTTCCTTTATGTCTCCAATAACAACCTCAGCTCTATCTGTAACAGTTTTGGTGATAGAAGTCATTGAAATTTCACTGTGTTAAGTTTGACCTCTGAAGGTCAGCGGAGGTCAAGTTTAAGTCCACCATATCAAAGTTCATATGACTTCCTATAAGTGTTCAATGCTCATATGTTCCCAATCTTCAATATTTTCAAGCTTAGAGACCCTTGAAAACTGTAACATTTTGCTTGACCTCAAGTTTGACCTTTCAATGTCATCTGAGGTCAACTTAAACACAGCCAAAATATAAGTCATGTATGACTTTCTATATGTCGAAAATACAAACTTAATCTCCATCTGCAACCATTTACGTTCCACAGGCAATTTGGCCCATTTTCCATAAGACCCACTGTTAAAGTACAGCTCCCCCATTAGACCTACTTCCGTCGATTCAATCAAAATGGCACTCGCACTGTACTTAAAGTGTATCAAGGAGAGTTGATTGCTAGATTTAGAAAAAAAAAAGGCATCAGATAGTTTTTGAGAATTTTTTTTTAAATTTCACGTCCTATCCTTTGAAATTGTTAATATCTTCCTTCACCTCGAATTTGACCTTTCAAAGTGATCTGAGGTCAACTTTAACATCTCCAAAATAGAGGTCATATATGACTTCCTATATATTGATAATACAAACTTAATCTCTATCTGCAACCATTCGGCCTCCACAGGCCATCTTGCGTATTGTTATGAATGAGTTTTTTATGTACAGCATTGAATATCATTTGTAAATGGAGATTTCTTACATGCTGTTTTTGCTGCCTTGCTGGTCAGCCATTTATTTTCTTCTTCAGCACCCTCTGGTGGTGTGTCTGTAGCAAAACGATCTGATGTAATATAACTTCTTTGTAATGGACTAGTGCTTTCTAGAAGCTTCGGGCATCTTCCTGCCTGGAGGGGGCGGGATTAACCAGGAATCCTGTAGATCTTTCCGGAATGTTGGTGGTCTATATAAATGCTGTGATTTTGGTCACCAAGAGCAGAGCAGAGCAAGGCAGAGGTTTTGTTTTGGCAACAGAGTAACATAGTGGCATTAGAGTGTTATTATAAGATTATAGTGGATTATTTGTTGATGTTTTTTTTTTTCTAATTAGTGAAGAATACATTTGTTTAAGTTGTCATTGCTGCTTTTCTTTGTTGTGATTTTCAAGTCATAGCTATATTTATGAAGTACAGCGCCTCCAATAGACCCACCTCCGTAAATTCAATCAAAATGGTGCTCACACTGTACATTGACGGTACCAAGGTAAGTTGATAGCCTGATTCATAAAAAACTTTATCTCACAGTTTTTGAGAAATACTTTTTTAAAATTTCTCAGTCCTGTCTTTAACATTGGGGACAAAATTTCAAGGCCCCATAAAACGGACAAAAATAATTCAATCAAAAATCGGAAAAAGATGCCCGAAGTCAAGTAGTGTGTTATGGCAAATTTTTACAAAAATTCATCAGGCCAAAAAAAAAAAGGATAAAAAATGTTCCGGACGACGGATGACGGAAGACACACCACGACAATAGCTTACCAGCAGAACCTGTGGCTCTCCAGGAATAGGAATGAAGATCGTTACTCTGACAGTTAAATTTAGCTCTATCAGAACTGCAATAAAAGCACACGAATCAGCCCAACTCATGATGCCAAACATCTGTACCTTTCCATTGCTTTCCATGGCAGAAGCGGTGTGAACTGTGTCGCCGTGGAGACCATATCGTGGCATCTTGTGTCCCACCACACCTGCCACTACCATTCCAGAGTGGATTCCTAAAAACCACAAAGGATGAATTTTTATGAGTGAGAGGGTATCAATATCGTCCCTTAAAATGAGGCAAAATGTTGACTTAGTGTGTTCTCTCTGAGTGTATTGCCTGGGGCAACTCTGATTCCCTCTCTCGGCCTACAGACACGTATCACTGGAACACACCAACCCCTGCCCCAGACCAGGGCTCTGGCCTCAGAGCTGGGGTTTGTCTCCAGACGCTGCACTATGGCTGTCCATCGCTGCTAAGTAACATGGGTGGGCCAAATAAGAAGACAAATTACCTAATGAGAGTCAATAAAGCATGTCTTCTCATCTTATTTTACTTCAAAAAGTAGCTCAGTCGTTAAGTTGGCTACATTTTCGTATTGTTTTTAATTTGGCCAATGAATTTGATTAAAAACCATGTTAACGGTAATCTCAGACCACATCACAATCAAGCGATGAGCTGAAATTTAAATTCAGGAACTGAAAAACGTCCCTACAGGATATGTCCCCATTTGCCAAATTTCAGTTACAATCAAAGCAAGACCATTTTTTCCGCGGAGCATAATTTAGATTCAGAATACTGTTACAAAGATAGAAAAACTGAGGCCTATATCCCAAATAACCAAAAAATGGATAAAAAAAACACAGTTGAGAGAGGAGGACAGTCCTTAAATGCACATTCACTGAATGGTCAGAAATTTGCCGTCATTGAAACCAGTCCGATGAAAGACGTACCCACTCGGATCTGGATGTTGTTTCCATTTGACGGGTCCTTCAGGTGGTCGATGGAACGCACCATATCCAGGGCCATGTCGCAAATGTTATGGGCATGGTACTTGGTCTTCTCCGGTGCCCCGGCAACCACCATGTACGCATCGCCAATGGTTTCCACCTGGGAAGCAACAAACAGAATGTTGGCTAATGGTATGCTTGCATGTTATAATAGTCTACTCTACAAGTCATTCTAATGGCCTACTCTACTAGTGATTCTAATGGTCTGCTATACAAGTCATTTTAATGGTCTACTCTACTAGTGATCTAATGGTCTTCTATACAAGTCATTTAAATGGTCTACAAGTGAATTTAATGGTCTACTCTACAAGTTACTCCACTGGTTTACTCTGAAAGTCACAATGGTCTACTCTACAGGTCTTTCTAATGGTTTAATGGTCCACACAGAGACATATGTAGAGAGATAGATATGTGCAAAAGTGCACAGACACAAACACATGCCCCTGCCACACCCCAAGCTGACCTTGAAGACGCGGTGCTTTTCACTGAGTGTGTCGAAGAGTGTGTACATGGTGTTGAGCATGGACACCACCTGCATGGGCGTGATGTGACTGCAGATACGCGTGAAGCCCACCACATCGCTGAAGAGGATCGTGACGTCGGGGAATACCTGCTCGTTGGACAGAAGGGATAGTCACGCCACACAGTCAACATGACTGAGCTCTGTTCTCATTCATCCATTACAATGTGCACACTTGTAGCATTGGTTATCCACACTGTACTGACATTAATGAACATGAAATTTTATACTTATATCAAAAATTTGTAATTAAATGATGATTTTCAAGATGATTATTATTTTATCATGGCAGCTATAGTCTATATATATCAGGGGTACTCAACCTTACTCAGAAAGGGCCAGCATGAGTGCAATACTTCATTTCAACCAAGTGACTAACACCTGATTCTAATAATCAAGCCTGAGGATCATTGCCAAAGACCTTGATTAGTGGAATCAGGTGTGACGGACTGGTGAGAGTTACAGCCTGAGCCCACACCGGCCCGCTCTGCAGAAGGTTAAACACCCCTGTAATAAATGAATTCTTAGCAGCTATGGTGGCTATGGAGGGTCACACCAGGTAGGGAGCTCTGACCTCGCAGGTGTTGACAGCTGGTTCGCCCTTACGAAGCCTCTTGGCCACAGGTTTGGGGATCATCCTGTACAGCAGGTCATCCGTCTTCTTCATCTCGTAATCCAGCATCTTCATGCTCTCCTCGAGCTTGCTCGACTTCTTTTGTTCCTGTCACAAAAAGAAAAAAACATGGGCAGCATTAATCATGGAGGTCACCATGGCCTCCCCATTCCATGCTCCTTAGGGCTCCCCACCCCACGCTCCTCAGGCCTCCCCATCACACGCTCCTCAGGCCTCCCCACCCCACGCTCCTCAGGCATCCCCACCCCACGCTCCTCAGGCCTCCCCACCCCACGCTCCTCAGGCCTCCCCATCCCACGCTCCTCAGGCCTCCTCATCACACGTTCCTCAGGCCTCCCCACCCCACGCTCCTCAGGCCTTCCCATCCCACGCTCCTCAGGCCTCCCCATCCCACGCTCCTCAGGCCTCCCCATCCCACGCTCCTCAGGCCTCCCTATCCCACTCTCCTCAGGCCTCCCCATCCCACGCTCCTCAGGCCTCCCCACCCCACGCTCCTCAGGCCTCCCCACCCCACGCTCCTCAGGCCTCCCCATCCCACGCTCCTCAGGCCTCCCCACCCCACGCTCCTCAGGCCTCCCCATCCCACTCTCCTCAGGCCTCCCCATCCCACGCTCCTCAGGCCTCCCCATCCCACGCTCCTCAAGCCTCCCCATCCCACGCTCCTCAGGCCTCCCCATCCCACGCTCCTCAGGCCTCCCCACCCCACGCTCCTCAGGCATCCCCACCCCACGCTCCTCAGGCCTCCCCACCCCACGCTCCTAAGGCATCCCCACCCCACGCTCCTCAGGCCTCCCCACCCTACGCTCCTCAGGCATCCCTACCCCACGCTCCTCAGGCCTCCCTATCCCACTCTCCTCAGGCCTCCCCATCCCACGCTCCTCAGACCTCCCCATCCCACGCTCCTCAGGCCTCCCTATCCCACTCTCCTCTGGCCTCCCCATCCCACGCTCCTCAGGCCTCCCCATCCCACGATCCTCATGTAACAATCAGCCCCTTAATAGGTGACTGAGCTACTGAAAAAAAAACACCAAAGGGGTTCTTTTAATTAAAGGGAATGAAAACTGTACATGCATGTATGCTACAAAACAAAATAACGATATTAACAGCAACAGTGATGAAGGTGGTGGAAAATCCCTAAATGCAGCACAGGTCATAAGTATCCACCTCTGTAGCGCTCTCTATACCACACACGCACACTATTTGATCAGTCGGCGCTGATCTAATCAAGAAAGACGCACACTCATATCAATTGCGCGCTCCGCGCTATATATTTAAACCACCCAAACAGAAAACGGGCAATATAAATCCCCAGAATTACCCGCATATATCAGTCCGCAACCTTAATCTAAGAGTTCAAACTACATGAAATCCTTCAGTCCGATCAACGAAATAAAGTCTCTGAACTCCAGGAAGCGCTTAGGCCGCACCGATAGTCCAATGTCCCGAGTACGAAAAAATGGTAATCCGCAACAAAAAAAGGCAAAAAAGCGATCGCGTTGAGGCAGTGGTATACCACGCAACAAAAACAAAAAAGGATCAACCTCACCGGGTCTGTAGACTGTTATATCGCCGCGGCAGCAACCATCTTCACAGTTCCGCACGTCCACTTGATGGAGACGCGCATCGACAGCAGCAGAATAATTGAGTTCGTTGAGTGTGGCTCGGATATCGTCTCTCCAGTTGGGAAGATGTGTTTTAAACCTATGAATCCGAACTCGACACACTTCTCCCAAAGGACACAACAAAAAATCTTGGCTGCAGCTCACAATGCTGGCACCACTCATTCCACTCACACCCGCGCTTCAAAGTCTTTCCACCTGCCTTCCTCTCCCGCACCTCACGCCAACCCCTAAGAAAGTTTGGGTGCGCGCTGATAGGAGCTGCGGCAGCCGCGGACTTAAAGCGACACCCCACACTACAGACATACCAACATGTATACGGTGGACATGGATATTATTACACATTTTCACAATTATAATTATGTGATTACCATTATGCGCAATAACAACAAAAATACTCCATCAGAACACTTAAATTAATGTGACAGTGTCACACTCAGGCCTCCCCATCCCACGCTCCTCAGACCTCCCCATCCCACGCTCCTCAGGCCTCCCCATCCCACGCTCCTCAGGCCTCCCCATCACACGCTCCTCAGACCTCCCCATCCCACGCTCCTCAGGCCTCCCCATCCCACGCTCCTCAGGCCTCCCCATCCCACTCTCCTCAGGGCAAACTTTTACACCAGTTATTTTCCTTTCTTTACCGCTTTGTGCCTGGAAATCAGTCAGTCTCCCACATCATTAACCCCTTTGCGCAGCGTAGATGCCGGCATCTAAATGATGCCAAAATTGTAAATGATACATGATTCCGTAATTGCAATTAGGATGAGCACATGACTGCAGGGATTTCAGATAAAGGCTTAGAGAGTCGATCCCTGTGTCTTATTGCAGATGAGCCCCATTCTCCAGCCAGGTGGTAGAACTAGAACTAATGAGAGAAATTCTGTCGGGGTAAATGGGTGGAGAATTGCATGGCTGAATTGAAGCACTGATTAATAAAACCCCACAAGTCAAGTCAAGTGTGACTTATGGGGTTTTAGTAATAGCTGCTTCAATTTCTTTATATCTTCAAAAAATAAATCCTCGGGATGCTGACATTTTAGTTTCAGATGATTTCACAAAGGTAAAAAAGCGCATTATTAAAAATGTAGAGTCGAGCATGTGACACCCAAAGGAAGTGCGGTGTGTTTGGTGCGTTACAACCAGGATATAATTTTTGAGACACACATCATTGTTGTAGGTGTCATAGTCTCCAGACCATAGAGAGAGAAAATGGCCGGTTTTTACAGGTCCTCTGAAGGCAATGGTAACCAAGCAACAGCTTCAAAGAAAGCCTCTCTGACATCCACTTCTACGGTCAAAAAGATTAGCATCACCTGCCGGTACGAGTACAGGATAATTTTGTTCAGAATGCAACAGAAAATGTTCACATCACATTTAAATTGCAGACAAGCAGTAGCGTGTTCACCCATGGCAGATGTCTGGATGTCTTGCAAATTGATTACTCCCAGACAAATTACTCCTACTTTGAAATGAATCTTTATTATTTCCTAGCAATCTATTTGGAACAGGCTGCTTTGAATGAATTACTTTACAATGACTTGAGGAAAGAGCTCTGCAATGATAATATTCATAGAATGCTTCAATTTGAACATGACCTTAGATACATGTGAAAGAGCAGGCTGGAACTAAAAAATTTCTATCATCCATGTGTGCTTGTGTATGTGTGTGTGTGAGGGGCTCTTGACAGTACCTGAATCAGGGCTCTCTTAAGCTCCTCTGACTGCTGAGTTCCAGCCAGCACTAGGTCCCTGCTGGAGTCGTGCATGCTGAGATCATTAATGTACAGGCCCGTCTTAAACATGGCGCTCAGGCTCTCCATCCTGCGCAATAACACAGTCAAACACTGCATTTATTACACCATTATCATTCTCATCACATTTCTTTCCTCGCTTTTTATTAAAGAGGAAATACGGGCAGATTTTGAAATTTAAAAAAAATATGCTCAATCTTTTGTATATGTAGTATAGATTCATAAATTGCAGCGCAACTGCCCAAAAAATCTTTCTCTACCTCAGAATAATACTTTTAAAATGACATCTGCTCAGCAGCTCCGACGCGAGAAGTAAACGAGAAAAAACGGGACAGTGCGAGATTTTCGCTGCGAGACGTCATCGGCAGAATACCCGCCCGCACATTGTGCATTGTTTACCATAATTTAGTGAGGATTATTCGGCTGATAAATCGGCATTTCAAGCCTGTTGTACAATCGTGGAATAAGTTCCAAGGCCTATGAGTTTGCAGAATGCCGAAGAGGTGTTTTGCGGGCTTTTGTAGCAATACTCGTCAGAGCAGGGTGTCATTACACAAATTCCCCAAGGACACAAATATTCGGAAGCAGTGGGTAAAGTTTGTGTCTCAAAAGAGGGCGGACTTTGTCGTCGCGGAATGATCTGTTCTCTGTTCCAGCCACTTTGCTCCCGGATCTTTTGAGGACAATATCGACCTCCTAATTTCTTTGGGGAAACCAGTTCAACGAAAACTTAAAGTTGAGGCCGTGCCTACCATTCACGCCAAAAAGATAGAGAAATCACCATCACCGCTGCCACCGGACCCTACATCGGAGTCACGGGACGTGAGAGACCAACCGGTTGCCGAGTCTTGTCGGAAACAAAACTCTGGTACATGGGAGAGAAAGCGAGTAAGTACATATTTAATTATCTTACCATCCATCCATCCATTTTCTATACCCGCTTATTCCTCACTAGGGTCACGGGGCGAGCTGGAGCCTATCCCAGCTGACTACGGGCAAAGGCAGGGACCCACCCTGAACAGCTCGCCAATCCATCGCAGGAAATTTCGCACACACCATTCACTCTCACACTCATACCTATGGGCAATTTGACGTCTCCAATTAGCCTGTTACGCATGTCTTTGGACTGTGGGAGGAAACCGGAGTACCCGGCGAAAACCCACGCAACACGGGGAGAACATGCAAACTCCACACAGAAAGGCCCCGGGCCGGATTCGAACCCACGACCTTCTTGCTGTGAGGCAACAATGCTAACCACTGTGCCACCGTGCCGCAATTATCTTACCTAACATTGAAAATCCTTAATTTTGATTGGCTGACAGACGTTTAATTCTTTTCCATGTACCCCGCGAGTCTCACGGGGTATATGATCATATACCCCGTGAGAGGAAGCAACATTCATAAAACATGGTATGATTTTGACGTCCTTGAATTCGATTCAGCCGCTTGTTTGCCGATCTCAAAAACCGATCTCTTCCGAATGATTCTGGCAAAGGGACGTAACTCTGATTTCCTTACCGTGTTTCGTCTGCTTTTGACAGCTGTCAAAATGGCATCGAAACGTTTCGCTAGTGACACAGACGACGACATATACCCCTTGAAAGAGCTGTACAACTTATATTGTGATACTTTGTGAAAATCATGTGCAGCCACTAGTTGTTTTTACTGAGCAAAGTAATAATTGCATAAACTGGTACAAGTACTATAAAGCACTGTTACTAGTAGCTAGATTTATACGACCGGAATATACACCGGTCGTAAGGTACGCGTGGAGCGTGATGATGTGACCACCCCCTCCCCTGTCAACACTACTTACGTTGAGATATTGACATTGGAAGTAAATAGTCATGAACTGCGCAGGTGCTGGGCGTGATGTGGCGAGATCTGGTACCTGGCGAGATTTGGTCGCCCACCAGTAGCAATAGCAGGTGGCGGGCCCGAGATGGAAGCTTTCAACTCGAGTGCTAGACTCCAATAAAAATTGCATTCTTGTGCTATTGTATGGGCGCGAATTACAACCTATCGGCAATTTTGCCAACAGTGGGGTGAACACAGCAGGATTTTTTTAAAATTTGTATTCATTCCCATACCCCGTACGAGCTGAACGGCCTGCTGTGACAATAGGTGCACGGGCGAGAATTCGTTTCTTGATCCGACTGGTCATCTAACGTTACTTAGAAGGCCTCAATTGGCTCAAGTCAACATGTCCGCTTATTTTTTTCACCACTGAATTGTCACACACTGAGACAAGGTACCCGTGCTTATGTTGTAATGATCTAGCGAGCACTGAAAAAAGAAGACAAAGTATAATTTTACTGACCAGTCGGTGTTGTCACGGAGGCCGTCATCATGATAATGATTTCCCCTGTCGCTAGGCGTATTGTCTTCGTTTTCATCCCCAGAATCGCCACTCTCGTATGGTTCAAACCTGTAAGGTGCTATGTCAAAAGTAGGCTCTGCCTCTCTGCCCTCACAATCACTTCTTTCGGCGTCAAAACTATCATCCACTGATGAAAAGGAACAAGATAAATCCACATCAACGCACTCAAATTCAGCATCTGCCATAGTTACTTCTAGTCTACTCTCTTCAGCAGCCCTCGGCGTGTTCTGCCCGTGACGTCATGCGGTAACGTGACTGTCCAGCCTCGCCCGAAACCGTTTTTCTTCCAGTCACCGAGTGGGTCGCATAAACATCAAAATAATGCGGAATAACCG
Organism: Gymnothorax reevesii; assembly: GCA_029721435.1. Lineage (NCBI taxonomy): Eukaryota > Metazoa > Chordata > Actinopteri > Anguilliformes > Muraenidae > Gymnothorax > Gymnothorax reevesii. Next base: position 47,176,815 of record CM056586.1, read on the forward strand.
CATTTTCGGCCCATTTGGATATTGTATTCTTTTTCAGTAAAGTAATATCTATCAGTTTATAACAAACAAGGTAGGTCGCCCGTATTTCCTCTTTAAAGGAAGCACTTTGTGCTGAAGGAAGCTGTACAGAGAAGATCATGATGTCAGGTGTATGACTTCATTTAGTCCTCTCTGTTTGTACGCATTTTAAGCCAGGCTCTCAAAGTTTAATTCAGTCAATTTTTGGAACCGATTATGAGTATTTTTGCTTTCAAATATATATAGGTGTGTTTGTGTTTATTGTCATGAACATACATGTGTGGCCAGGTGTTATACTAGTGTCTGGCTGCAATACAAGTTATTTGGCTTCCCCCTCCATGTTAGAGGATGGGACAAGAGCTTCACGAAAGCATTTAAGTATGTGTCAAATAAGTATTTTCTGAAGTTGGTCTCAGTCATTTTTAGTAGTTCTTACCATGCTGATTTATACTCAAAACCAATAATAACGCAATCAGTTTTTAGGTGATAAATTGTATAAATTTCCTTTTAAAATATCTTTTTCACTAAAGGTTCATTTGTATTCATAAACGATTTATTGGTGCACATTAGGAACTGAATTCAGTTGTCATATTGGAATTGTGACTTTATTCGTGACTGACCAGGGAGAGTACAAATCTCAGAAATGCAACCATTCTCGAGAAAGGCAATTTGCACCTCTTTTGTATGCAACCTAGCGCTATAAAAGAACATGAAATTTGAAATCTGATTCAGTGTGTAGAAATGCCACGTCTATCTAATGCTCAGAGGAACCAGGCAATTGGGATTCTGAATTCGGGACCATTGTCACTGAACGTTGCTAGGCACTTTAACATCCATGAAGCAACAATAACCCGGCTGAGACAGGGTTGCAACATCACTAGGACTGTTGATGACCGTCCTTGAACCAGTGCGCTACCTGTAACGACCCCTGCACAGGACCGACACATCAGATTGCCACATCTCAGAAGCAGGTTTCAAACAGCAACTGCTACTGCCCACTGGAACACAGGGAGTCCACATCAGTTCTCAAACTGTTCGTAGGCGCCGTGCTGCTCAAGGAATAAGATGCTGCAGACCCCATCAAGGACAGGTATTGTTGCACCATCACAGGCTGGCAAGACAGACATGGGCAGCCAATGGTGGGTACCTGAGGAATACTCCTTGGCGTAATGTCGTCTCCTCAGATGAATCCAGATGTAACCGAAGTTTTGTTGATGGTCACATCTGTATTTATGGTCCAGAGGTGAACAATTTGCCCAAAACTGCATAATGCAACGAGATCGGTTTGGTGGAGGTAGCGTTATGGTTCGGGGTGCAATAAATGTGAATTTCAGATCGGACTTTGAAGTGCTACGTGGAAATCTCAAATCGGAAAACATTCTGTTGCCATTTCTTTAGCTCTTAGTTGTCCAGAACGGTGGTCGTGAAAATCTTGTGTTCCAACAGGACAATGCATGTCCACACACTGCAAAGGTGACACGATTTCTTTCGTGCCAATAATATCAGGGTCATGGACTGGCCATTATTTTAGCCCGATATGAACCCGATTGAGCACCTTTGGGATGAACTTGGTTGAAGGGTCCGTAAACACAGCCCACCTGCTCAGACGCTTGACCAGCTGACCTGCAACTTGCAACACCATTGGAGGGCTATCCCACTCCGATTTGTGAGGCATCTGTGCCTCTCCATGCCACAAAGGCTGCAAGCTTGCATCAGAGCTGAAGGAGGTCACACACGCCATTAGGCAAATTTGACCCTTGTTGCATTTCAACTTGCAAAACGTTTTTTTGGTGCATTGCTATTCTCTGGCTTCATGTTGTTGACGCAGAGAAATTGTCAATGTCACACATGAATTCAATTTTGTTGTTAATTTGTATGTTTTATGACGTTAAACCATATCTGAACACCGAATTGCGTTTTTAATGGCTTTGAGTATATGTTCAAATGTCCATTTTTTTACCTGATAAGTTTTGTTTTATTTTGTTATTTGATACTATAAAAAGGGGGAGTAAATTCATGATTGGCAGCTGTGATTGACAGCTTCTCTGAGGGTAGTCATTGCCTGTTGATTTACTTCCGGGAATAGTACGGAGTGGGAGTTCAACTATTGAGATATACGTAATGATAACGTTACACATGCATAAGTTGCTAGGTCCCAGTACAAATGAATATAACCCATAGTGATTTGAAAGGCTGACGAAAATTGATTGTAAAATCGTCTTTGATCTGAACATAGCATCTTGTACTGTTGTGGCAACACTGCTGTAGAAAGGTACAGCAAGCAAGCTAGCTAGCTAGTGTAGCAATATTTTATAAAAGGGCACTGTTGAGAGCAACAGAAATCGGAGGTAGACAGCACTTTGCTTTGAACCTAGAAAAATAAAGCTACTGTTTGCAGTGGTGTTTTGTTCAGAGAAAAGGGCTTTCTGTGATCAGTTTTCGTTAAAAGCATAAGTGACTCAAGAACCGAAAGCAAGCTAACTAACTAATGTTGATACATTGAGATTCTGTAGTGTCATCCTTAACTAGGTAGCCAGCTAGTTAGAATTTACGTTATAATCCACAATAGTGGGGAGTCTATTCACCCATAGACTCTATTTACCTCATTTTTCAAGGTAAGCCAGCTCAGATTTTTCAAGTGGGTTTGTATTATGTTGCCAGCTTGCTACTTATTCATACTCAATGCATTAGCTAGCTCGCTAGGATTTGACATTGGCAAAGCAAGGGACCAACATGGAGGAGGAAAGCAGCAAATGCATTTTGGCTTCATATGACTGTACTGGGAAAAGATCCAAACTATTGAACCCTTTAACAAGCTTTCAGTCGTGGTAGAATTTCTCTGTTGTCTGTGTACAACACGTGCCATTTACCGCAAACAAAAGAAGCTGTTTGGGCTCAGTAAAGGGTTAAGGGGATGTAATTATGAGTAGGGCGGTTGTGTGGGCGGGACTTGGATACCGCAGTTCAACCCTCCAATCACTGCTGCGCAGACTCTGCCTCCAAATGTGCAAGATGCCCGTGTCAGTATGAATATTTTGGCTCAAATTTTTGTATAGCCCTAGAAAGTGGAAACACATTGTCCATCTTTACGTACTGTCTATGGTCATAGCTTGTATATGCAAGCACAGGTGTATTTTCATCTCACACAGGTGCATTAGTGTCTCACACAGGCGTTCCCAGGAAGATAATGGACTCCCATTCCGGCATGTATCGCATCTGTCCCTTCAGCTTCAGGCAGCGACTGCCATCTCCCCAGCTCTCCATGGCGTTAGCACTGTTTCCATCTGCGTTCAGACACAGTGTGAGCCAATCGCAGATTCCATTTGATAGTTTAAACATATTACAAGCCAATCACTGAGTCCGTGAGAAAGGTTTATTGCAATATGTGCCAATCCACTGCCCATGAGATATCTTAAACACATTATGAGCCAATCGCAGATTACAGGCTCTGACAAGCGCTGTCTCTACCCGCATTGAAACACAGTATTCAATTACAGTATCGATAAGTTAGCTGGAACTCATTATGAGCCAATCAGAGATTACATGCTCCCGTATTAGCAGAAGTGCTGCTTGCTATCTTGCATTCAAAAATGGTTTGAGCCAAACAAAAAGCTCATGCTCCGGCGTTAGCATTAGCATTAATGTTCCTTGCCATTGCTTTTCACAGCACTAGCCAATCACAGAGCCCCTATGTCAACATTGTGAGCCAATCAGAGAACCTCTGTTTTGGCCAAAACACATTCTCAGCCAATTACAGAGCCTAAATACAATCACAGATAGCATGCCCTGGCATTAGCATCAGCGCAGCTTATCAGCTGCATTCAGTCACAGTATAAGCAGAACACAGGATACCTGAGCTTTTTCCACAAAGACTTAGCTGGTTAACCTAACAGAGTAGAATATGGCATAAAAATGGAACAGGAAATTTGGTTAAAACTGAGCTCAGTACAGTTCTATGCAGCGCAGTAATGCTGCTCACTCAGTAATCCTGCTTGGCCATACAGGCCCCAGCTAAGACAATGATGACCAATGACAGAGCTGTTATTATTCTGCCCTGTCTGTTATGATTCTGATCAGCTTTGCCATGTTTTTCATGTCCCTGATCCATTTGCCATGTTTTTGATGTTCTGTCTGATATGGTTTCTGATCTCTGTATTGCCTGACCATGCCTTGAATTGTGTATTGTGATTTGGTTACCTGATTATGTTCTTATTTTGTCTAGTTTAGTTTTGCCATGTTTTGTATTTTGCCAATTTCCCCATTCCTGTTATTATTCCAGTCCATGGTTTGCTTTCACCCATGCATTGCACTTTGTCTCCCCCTGTCTGGTCTCATGTCATGTGATTGCTCACAGCCCCAGTATTGCGTGCCACACTTTCGGGTGATTTACTGGCTTCTGGGATTTCAAACATTCCTTCCAACCTCCTTTTCTTCCTTCATCTTGCTTTTTCTAGAATACTAACCAAAACAGTTTGCTGTTTTTGTTAAATTACTAACCAAGACTTGCATTGTACATAGTACTAACTTGCTAACAAGCACTAGGGATTGTATAGCTGCACTCTACTAATTGACTAACGATCTCTCAGCATTCGCCCTGTTCTAGTCTCCGCCTTTTGCCTTCACTCAATTTACTTTGCTGTGCTTAGACCCGGGAATGGCGGGGCGCAGACACGTCCCTTTATGACAATTAGTCCTGGGTTGTTCGCAATCATTTTCCTTAACTGATGCGTTTTCCAATCATCGTACTTGGCAACTTAAGACACGGTCTCTCCATATGTGATCGAACAGCGATGAAATCATAGGCGAAATTCAGTACAGAAAAAAAAATTACTTATTAATAGGCCAGTGCTTCGCGTTGATTGATCAGGTCTGTGTTCCAGAAAAAAAACCGCCTTTCACTCTCAGTGTTGTGTGGTTTAATAAAAAAAGTGGCACTTGGCAGTTAAATAGGCAGCGTGCTGCTCAAGCTGTTTGCGTGAGAGGCGACAGGTATGCAAGTTTGACTAACGTTGATTTAAATACCGCAAATAAGCGTCCAGATGAATGATTGTCTTCTTACGTAATCGGGGAGAACAAGCAGCAGCTGTTAACTGTGGAGTGCTCTCGGAGCGAACCTTCGGTTACTCATGAAAATGACTGAGAACAGGTCAGGACTAACGACTGTTTTAAACGGATGTTTTGTCACAATTCTCAGTTCAGGTTCCGCCACTGAGCTGTATTAAGCCCATGATTTCATCGCTGTTTCATCACATATGGAGAGACCGTGTCTTAAGTTGCCAAGTACGATAATTGGAAAACGCGTCAGTAAAGGAAAATGATTGCGAACTACCCAGGACTAATTGTCATAAAGGGATGTGTCTGCGCCCCGCCGTTCCTGGGTCTCGAGCCGCTACTGGTAGAAATCCCTAACTGGATCAGTTTGTTCTGTCTATAGGCTGTCTTGTGATCCCTGTCTGCATTTTGGCTTTTGCCTCTTTCATGTGATTAGGTTCTCCCTTATGTTCCCTCCTTTGTAATTAGTCTTACTTCCCGCACCTGTGTTCTGTTAAGCATGGGACTTTCCGTATGTGTATATTAGGAGTCTTCTCACAGCATTTCCTGGTCAGAACTTTTCTCTTGTTTACCTGTGCTGCTATCATCTTCGGTTGTACTCATAGTGTTACTCTTATGACTGGACCGTCCGACTTACGATTTTTGGCTGTGGTTTTTGGCACTATTGTCTGAATCTGTTTACGAACCCTTTTTGCCCGACTACGAGTTTTGTGTTTGCTGCCCTGTTAATGGTTTGGATTACGCCCACTGGATTTTGGCTTTTGCTTCTCTGAAAAACCTGTGCCTGTGTACCGAACCTGTTTTTGCCCGACCACGAGTATTGTGATTGCTGTCCTAGTTTTCGACCCTGATTCTGCCCTTCTGGAGTGTGATTTTTGGATTGGACTTTGTACCTTTGCCTTCTGCTCTGCGGGGGTTTTCCCCCTCGCTCAAACTCATCTACTGCACTGCTTGGTTCTCGTGTCTGGTCCCTGAGCGTATCATCACAAGAGCTCCTGCATTGGCTTAAACAAAGCACAAGCCAATCACAGTACTCATGCCATAGTTTAAACACGATATGATCCAATCACACAAACCCAAGCTGTGGTTTAAACTCAGCCACTTTAAGAACTATACAGTGGTCCCCAACTCTGCTCCTGGAGAACGACCATCTTGAAGGTTTTCACTCCAACCAACGCCAAACAAATCTCCTTTCCCAGTTATGGATCTTGATTAGCTTCTAATTAGCCAAATCAGGTGTACTGAATTTGGGTTGGAGCAGAAATCTACTGGATGGTAGCTCTCCAGGAACAGGGTTGGAGACCCCTGAGCTGTAGACATATAATTCATTTAACGCTACCACAATTGATCACAGGCAGCAGATAAGACAGCTATTCTGTATGCTGAGAGACTTTTTATTTTTTTAGATTTGAGTCCTGGATTTTTTCCCTAGGGCTGCGAGCCCAAGGTACATCCTGTGTACCAAATAGACAGGAGTCTACAAGCCTCGGGCTAAGAGTAAGAAAAAAAATAAATGAATCAAAGATCTTCACTGCCTTGTGGGCCTCTTTGTCCACAGGCTTTCATCCCAACCCCCCGCTAAACCTCAGATCAGATGGATTCAATTCCATTTTCTCTATTCAACCACTGCTTCTGTGAGCCTCATTGGACAACAATATGTAGCATCAATGAGTTATATCTTTTGCAGAAAAGCTGTTCATGTTAACAGCTTGCTTTGAGTTTACAGTCTCAGAAAGATTGTCAAATGCAAAATGAAGTGATGTAGGCAGTGTTGTGTGCTTGTAGTGTGTTAGCAACCCCCTCCTGCACTCTGCAAGTCAAGTACAATATCCGGCAGTCTGCAATTTCCATCAAGGGGCAAAAACACAGAGCTCACTTCATTGCAACAGGCATCCTAAGTTAGCCAGATGACTTTACTAAGCACAACCCAGCTCCTTCTAGGACCATCCATGATCCCAATTTCAAAGGGCTCCTGATTTCACCCAGCACAGCTGTCTGGCAAATGTAGAAGTCCATCTTCGTGAAATACCCGAACAGGCCTGAATAATATACTGCGAGAGTGAAGAGTTATGAAGGACTGACCCCTTTTGGGATCATTCTGGGATCAATTAGTTGGAGCTCTCACCTTTGTAGTCATCACCAATGATCGACTGGAAAGCCATGAGCTCCACATCGACGTCCGCAGACCGGTTGGTGTTCTCGTAGTCGGAATCTGGGGAAGCGGACAAGGACACGGCACGGTGAAAAATGCCCCTGCCCTCCACCGTCAGCTCCACTCCAGAACTTAAGCCCGAGTCATGTGACAGGGGAAGCCGAAGCACACAGGACATTCTAGAAGATGGCGCATTACTCTGGACACGATTGTGCAGATTCCTCTCGCGCTTCACTGGCTCCTTGGACATGATCTCAAACAGGTTGTTGGGATGAGAAATTATCTGTGGGAAGGCAGCAGAACATGAGACGATCTCAGCAGTTAATTACGAGCCATCGATCATCCTTTCACATAGCGCTACATTTGTCCTGTGCTTATCTATACTAAAACAGCCTGGATCTCGGTCATTAGGGAACCTTGTCATTAGACACACCTTGTGTTGTGCACTGTCCAGGCCAGGGTCTAATGCGTAGCCCTGTGTCCCTGAGTTTATGCACAGTGTTTTGAAATGTATTGAGCTTCATTGTCTGTATTTCTACATCAAACAGATTAATGTTTTTGATGCATCACTGTACCTTGTACAAATGCAATCTCCTTGTATGAATCCAACTGTTAGCAGTAACATATTTTAGTCAGATATCTGTTCCTCTTACACTTCACAAGTTTTAGTCAAAACCTAAATTTAGTATCACTTGCACAAAGTCTGGGAGCAATAAGGTGTAAGTCCTGTCATGTGCCAGCTGATTTCCATTCGATAGTTCTACCTTCTAGTTAAACAACTGTACAATCTGGAGATACTGGTGGTTAGAATAATATAATGGGGAGGACTTTCGCAGTCTGTACTCTTCTTTCACACTTATTTGCACCCTCTGTAATAGACATCCTCTCCAGCACCTCACCATGTTCCAGGTAAACTCCACCAGGGGACGCGCTAACAGGAAGGCGTCGTTGATCTTCTTTCCGTCCAGGTCGGGGAACACGGTGGCCAGTCCAGACCCAACATTGTGCACCACCATGTCCTGCAATAGAGGTATCATACAGAACAACTCTCCGAATGAGTCTCCGGAACCAGAATATAAAAATCCCATCAAAAGACACTCGCTGTTTTCATATCAATCCTGATTTGGCACACTTGATTCTGCTAATTATCTGCTGAATGGAATCGTGAACAGGGTTGGCTACCACTGCATCTATGTCAAATATTGCAGAAAACAGTAATCAAAGAGAGAAAGAATGGGAGCGAGAAAGATAGGCGAGAGAGGGGAAGAGAGAGGAGGAGAGGGTGCAAAGGGGGAGAGGAAAAGAGAGGGGGGACCCAGAAAGGGAGAGAGAGACAGAGGGAGAGAGAAGGGAAAGAGAGAGACACAGAGGAACAGAGACAGAGGGCGAGAGGAGGGAAAGGGAGAGAGACACAGAGACAGAGGGAGTGAGGAGAGAGAGAGAGAGAGAGAGAGGACATCCTATTGCATTATTGTTGAGCCGAAGTCTCAACAATAACGAACACAAAGATACACACTCACACACACACCTGTCTGAAGACGATGTTGAAGGGGAACACCTCGAAGAAGAAGTCGCTGGTGATGGGCAGGATCTCCTGTTCCTCCTCGTCCTCCTTTTGAATGTAGCGGTATGCAGAGTTATCGAAGTTCAGCCTGGGAAAGGGTCATGGGGTCATGGAGGTCAGAGTTCAGACCGCGGATCATGACGTCAATCGCAGAGTGCCGAGCACCGCAGATATTTGATGATAAATGCTCACTCTAAAACTGGTGTTTCATTCAATGCCGGTAATACCAGAGCAAGGGAGTTCTGAAACACTAACTTTGTTTTGTGAAACTTTCCAAAGAACACAAGTGTCCAGTCGTTTCGCCAACAGACCTTAGATACACATCACAAGGGGAACCGCAATCCAAATTTTTGAAATGAATAACTTTTTAGGTAATGCAGTTTTAAGGTCCAGCTGAGCACAACAATGGGCTGACAAGGGTCTTGAAATATTTCTCTTTTTTGCATTCTTTAATTACTGTGTTTATTTTGGTTCCCTTATTAGCACCACAGAACACGGGCTAAGGCATTGCTGTCAAACCTGGGCCCAGTTAAATTAAAATAAACATTTTGTCTCTCCAGTTTACTTCTGTTGTGATTTCTTTCTGCGCGTGATTACTGGTCTGTGAGCCAGTGCCGAGGCTGATTATTAATGAATACAAATGGTAACATAGCGAGCTGCATAAATAGCTTTTTTAGTAGTGCACATCGAGTGATTCATCACCTGTTTATTTTACTAAAACGCTTCAGGACAAAGGTCAGTGGCTCACTGATGGCCCCTGTTTTCTGAAACACAGTTTTGCTACCACATTGTTGTTATTTAGACTGTTGATTTCTCTGTGAGCGAGTGGATGTGAGAAGCTGGCGAGAGTCAAGCTTGCCATGCAACGACGGCGGCGCTGACCTCATGGTTACGTGGGAGTAGTCCCCCACCAGCTGCTCGGAGAGCACCTCCACATGGATGTCCGTGTCGTAAAACTGCTTCCCCATCTGTCTGAGCTGACCCATGGCGTAGTGCAGATACCCCTTCCGCTTACTCCTGACAGGAAGGAAGCGAAGACTTTTTTTTAATTAAATCTCTTCAAATAATCCAGCCTAATTCCATTCAGTTCAATTTCATTTGTATAGTGCTTGTCACAGGACTGTCACAAAGATGCTGCACAGAGTAAAACAAGGCAGTGTCTGACGTACGTCTCCAAAATAGCAAATGGGGTTAAAAAAAAAAAACTCCTATTACAGAGAAAATCCTCAGATAGTGGTGAGAAAAAACTCCCCAGCGGGAAGAAATCTCAGGAGGAGCCTGGCTATAGTGGGGAAGCCCGTCGCCCGCTGGCTAATGAAGTCATTGTATTGCAGGTTGGAGTTTAATAAAGAAGCTGATTAAAAATCCAAGCAGTAGTGTCTGCAGTGAAATACAGCGAGGTGTATGAGCATGTGCAGAGGGTTGTGACAGTTATAAATAAATTAATCCTGTTTAATTTCTCAGAATTATTCCTGTCTCTGAAGCGCAGTGAGGTATGAAAGCATGTGGAGACAGGAGTGAAGATTCCGTTTTAATTGATAATGTTCCACACAATTTAATGTTCAGATTTACCCCCCTGTTCTGATGGCTTCAGCTCTAATGGGGTTAACAAGAAAAATGTGCGTTCTTCAACAGCTGAAGCATGAAATGAAGATCAATCCATGTTTGTAAGTAGTGCTCATAAAGTGAGGAACATTTCTGAAATATCAAGCTGATAAAAATGTTTACTATTTTATTTAGCTGTTAAAGAGGCTCTGGGATGCGTGGGACTATTAAATTAATTCTTACAAAGCCAAATTAAGTCTTGTGAGAGGGATATCAAACAAACTAAATGACTAGATTTAACTCTGAACACTTTGTTGTGTATTTTGAATATAATTTAACAACAGTTTCCTCTGTATTCATAGAAAGGTACATAAGTATTCGGACTGGGATGCAATTAAAGGGTAATCATTCCCTATGTTGTACATTTGACCTGGATGTGAATCCCAGCATATTACAGCCAGATGTTTTACACTTTAATTTTAGGGAGTCTATACATCTATATGGAGAAAACCATAAATCCAAATACTTAGGAGGGACCTGAGGGGTTATAGTTTCATAAAGCTGGATTTTGGAGTTAGCTGGATAGCTGCACTGAATGAGACCCAGAACAGCTCTTTCTACCTCAGAGAGGTTCCTTAGCTGGGAGGGCTGTGCAATAGGATACTTTCAGTGCAGTTTTTTAGCTATTGCAAAAACTTGTGATCATTGATAGCCCAAATCTAGTTTGATTAGCTCACCTCTTTTCCCTTATTATTAACCTTCGCTGAGGAGGTATATGTTTTCGGTACCGTTTGTTTGTTGGTTTGTTTGTGTACAATATAACTCAAAAACTTATGGCTGGATTTTGACGAAATTTTCAGGGTAGGTGGGTATTAACTCAAGGAAGAGGTGATTAAATATTGGCATATTTAGGCCAAAGTACTGCTGAGATATACGCCAAAGTTCAAGATTTCGAGTCTTTCCAATGGGCCAGAGTTCCAATCGCCGTGCTTTTGGCTTTGCTGCCCCCTGGCGGAGGTTCTGCGCTCTCTGAGTGCTTTTCTAGTCATTATTGTTATTATGTGTTGTCTATATTTGGTTCTGTTGTTCTCCATGGGGGCCGGGTCCAAACCATGGACCTAAGGCACCCGTGGGCTGCTGTGTGGAAGCCACACCACTTATGACTGTAAGGAAAGTACTCTGCGTAAGATATTGGCTGTCCCAAGTAGTGTGGTTTTCTGGATTTCACTGAGGCTGAGGTTACCCGGGATGCCGGTGAATACTTTGTCTGCACCTTTTTTGATCATGCCCAAGGCGCCTACTACCACAGGAACGGTTTGGGGTTTCATCTGCCACATTCTTGCATTTTCAAGTTCAAGGTCTTTGTGTTTTGATACTTTCACAGAAACTTTGGTAGAGATGATTTTGTCAGAGGTGATGGCTACATCGATAAGAGTGCATATCCTATCTCTGTTGTTCTCAATGTCAATATCAGGACGATTTGCAGAGATTTCTCTGTCTTTGTGGATGGGCATATCATTCAGGATGGTGATGTCGTCCTTTTCTTCTACCTGTTTTGGATTATGTTCATACCACTTGTCTGCTGTTTGTATTTCATACTCCTGACCGATGTTACAATGTACGTAGGTTGCCACTTTGCTGTGTCGGTGTATGTATTCTGTTTTTACTAGTTCTGGGCAACCTGAGACGATATGGTCGATGGTTTCTGGGAATTTGTTGCAAATGCGACATTGCGGGTCTGTCTCATCCTTCATGACGTAGTGATGGTATGCTTTGGTGGGGAGGGATTGATCTTGTGCAGGTACAATGAATCCCACTGTTTCAGCCGTGAGACCAGAGGATTTGAGCCATTGGTTTGTTGCCTTCATATTAACGTCGGTTGTGATGGGTACCTTCCATGCAATGCTTTTCCTTCCCAGTTTGTTAGTAGTTGTTGAAGAGCCTGGTGTTTTGCGGCTGTCTTCATTTTCTTTGCGTACAGTGTTGCTGCCTCATCATCTTCAGGTGGCATCTCCTTGAGGTCAAGTTCCTTTTTGAATTTTGCAGCTTCCTTTTGGATGGAATAAAGTTGTTCTTGCTTTCGTGTTGTTGGACGAAATGAAGAAGTTGATCATTGGTTGATTCCAGGTATGCTGCCAGGCCAATGGTGGTGGTGTAAGTCAACTCTACTTAGGTAAGACCTCGTCCACCTTTTTCCCTAGGTAGGTACAACCTGTCCACATCCGCTTTGGGATGGTGCATTTTACCCATAGTCAGCAACTTTCTGGTCTTGGTGTCTAATTTCTTGATCTCAGACAATTTCCAGTTGATGATGTTAAAGCTGTATGTAACGACTGGTAGTGCTAAGGTGTTAATAGCCTGAGTTCTGTTCTTAGCATTACGTTCACTTTTTAGTATCAGCCTGATCCTTCTATAGTACTCTTTCCGTATCTTCTCCTTCATTTTAGTGTGCTGGATACCATCTCCCTCATGTACTCCGAGGTATTTGTAGGTCCCTTCTTGCTCCAGTTTTTTAATGGTGACAGAATTGTCAATGTGGATGTTGTTGGTGCAGGTGAGTTGACTTCTTTTAAAGGTGGCCTTGGCTCACTTTTCAAGGCCAAACTACATCTGTATGTCCCTGCTGAATGTATGCATGATGGTAAGGAGACCTAGCTGTTAGTCATCATTCTTGGCGAAGGTTTTCAGGTCATCCATAAAGAAAAGATGATTTAGACTGCCATAGTTGGACATATATCCATAGCTGCTGTTATTGTGCAGGGAGCTTAGGAGAGAGAGTGCAATGCAGAACAGCAAAGGTGACAGAGAGTCCCCCTGGAAAATGCCACAATTAATTTCAATCTGCCTTGACGAGATTGACCCATTACTGTGATTGAGTTGCAGAGTTGTTTTCCAAGATGTCATATTCTCAGTGATGAACTTTGTCGTAGTTGGACAGACTTTGTACATTTCATGTGTCTTCCTTATGCAGGAGTGGGGAACGCTATCGAAGGCTTTCCGATAGTCAATCCAAGCCATGGATAAGTTCTTCTTTCGTGATTTTCCTCCTCAATCACCATCTTAATAATAAGAAGTTGATCCCTGCATCCATAGCTTCCTCGTCTGCACCCTTTCTGCTCCGCTGGTAGCAGGTTGTTTTCTTCGAGATATTGGTATGTTCTGTTGGCGATGATAGATGTGAGGACCTTATACATTGTTGGTAGACAAGTGATGGGTCTGTATTTCTGTGGGAGTTTAGTATCTTCTGACTTAGGGAGCAGGTAGGTGATACCTTCGGTAAGCCATGTAGGGCAGCTTTGTGGGTCTTTAACAATTTTGTTGTACCCCTTTGCTAGGTCTTCATGTAGAGCAGGTAAATTCTTTATCCAGAAATTGGTGACACCATCTTTGCCAGGGGCTTTCCAATTGCTTGTCCTTTTAATGGCTGACACTGTTTCGTGTAGGGTGATATCTATTCACCCCTGCCCTTCCAGATCTTCGTTGGCATTTTCCTGTTGTTCAATCCATGTTGCTTCCTTATTGTTTTTTTTTGCTCTCCCAGATATTTGCCCAGAACTCTTCAATTTCCTGGGTGGTCGCATCAATCTGCTTGTTTCCCAGCTCACGGTAGAACCTCTTTGCATTTTCTTTATAGAGCTTATTTTGGTGGAAAAAGGCACTTCTCTTTTCAAATCACTTCAGCCTCTGTGCTTTAGCTTTGATCTTCTGTTTGAGTATTTCTTTGGCTATGGGAAGGTCTTCTTTCTTCCTGATGTTCAACTTCCGTTCTAAGTGTATTCTTTTCTGTGGTTTTATGTGTGTGCCTTTATCAAGTTCACGAAGGATGGAAAGGTCTCTTCTGAGTTTTGTAATTTCCGTTCTTAATTTCACTTTCCAAGTGGGCTCACTTCTCTTTTGTGTACTGGGCCAGAGTGTTCTTTTCTCCAATTTTTCTGTGATAGTTGTTGCAGTAGCATAAATAAGCTGATTGACTTCAATCTAGGCTGAGTGGGGAGTTCGTCTCTTTTTTGATTTCAGTGATGGCATTATTTGCAAGTCTGAGGAGGTCTTTAGCTCAGTGGTAGTACTTTATTTTTGGTATTTTTTTGGTATTTTTATTTTTGGCGTTTCACTGCATTTAATTCTCTCTGATGAGTCTGATAGATGCTTCTGCTCCTAAATTGTCTCGAAGACCTGGCTATCAAGATCTCTGTGTGTAGTTTCTAAGTTATTTAGATCCTCTCTGGAGCTTGGGATCTGCATTGTCTGTTATTGGATGTTTTGGAGTTTACATCAGTGAGCCGTTTATTTTTGATAATATCCCTCCAGACATTAGCAAGTTTGTTCGCATCTAAGTTAAGACGAGTGGTAGGATTTCTATTCCGCCAGATGTTATAAGCAGTTTTAGTGGTAGTAGTCTCAGAAGGGTTATTCACAGCCATGTAGTAGGCTTCCAGAACCAGCTTATACTCGTCCCTTGTCCATTTCTGTCTTGTTTCTTTTGTGGGATTTTGGTAGGATGTAGCTAGAGGGCCCCTGTGAGGGTTGACCTCGGCGGGGGTGTCCTGTAGTGTTTCAGTGGGAGAGTTTGTTCCAGTAGCCAACTTCTCAGCCTGGTTCCCTGCTAAGGGACGCGGTCCTTGTTCACCCGCGCGACGACCGATAAGGTATGACATTCTAGTATTATGACGTTTTATTATTATTATTATTATTGACCTGTAATGGAGGGTGACGCCGGTAGCAGACTCCTCCTGACAGAAGAAGGTGGGAGGCTGTACTTTGGGGTAGCTGAACCGCAGGTACTCATGCAGATTATCCAGACCGTTCACGAAATCTCGCACATGGCGTCCCAGTACCTGCAGTGCACAGAGTCAGAGTCTCAGGGTTAAACTATTAAACACACTGAAGAAAAACACTCAACGCTAACCGAAACACATTGACTCAACACAAACCCAAACGCACTAATCAAAACTAATATACACACTCTGGGCTCTAATTTCTTGGCGCAGTGCAGGGTGGCGCAGCCCACGCAGTGGTAATTTCGTCCGGGGCAGCCCGCGCAGTGGTAATTTCGTGCGGTGCAACACCGTGTGCAGCCACTTTGGAAATTTGGTAGACAGATGTGCGCGGAGATGGGAGTGGCGGCGTAGTAGGGGGAGGTGTCACATATTCATCAAGACGCAGTGACAATTTCGTAGCAAAAGTCTCAGCTGAAGTTGCGCAAAAAGCTCGCCAGCTCCAACCTGGTTTATTGTCTGTGCAGTGGTAATTTGGCTGACCGGCGCACAATGCGCACATGTATCCGAAACCTTACAGGCAGCTTTCCAGAATGTCAGGCACATTTCAATACAATAATTAATTACAGCAACACTGTTTAATGTAACTATCTGAATCAGCACATAAATTATAGTATCTATATCGATTGTTCTGATGTCAGATCAAAGTAGAGAGAGAGAGAGAGAGAGAGAGAGAGAGATCTGTACAAGTGGGTGCGTGAGTGAGTGTGTAGGCTATGTGGGTATGTGCCCTTCAGCTGCTTTTACACCAGACGCAAAACGAATATTTTGCACGACTGATGTCATTCAAAGTCAATGCAAAGATGCGAATACACAAGTGTATTCGCGTCTTTGCATTGACTTTGAATGTAATATGTCGTGCGAAAAAGTTGTTTCGCGTCCAGTGTGCGAGCGGCTAAATACTATTATTGTCACTTAGGTTTTATCGTTTTTAGTGGGGGAAAGGAATAGAGCCTGATTGCTATGATCTCGTACTGAGTTAAGATCACATATTGAAAATAAATGTGTAACGTATCTTGCATTGCTGTCCATGCATGTTAATCCCAAAAATTTAAGCAGCTACAGGGTGTAATAATAGGAACAACAACTTAACAACTTCACACACAGAGTCAATACAAGCGGAACAAACAAAGAAAAAAGTCAAAAACACCCAGCATAGACTCAACATTTCAACATCGAATCAGGATGACACCAAATGGACAAAACCCAAACAATTTCAGAGGAAAAAACACTGACACTGTATCACACAAAATCATGGCTAACACAGTCTATTCATCACATCTAAATACACTGAATCACACTCAGCCATAGCCAAGGGGAACAACATGGGAACTTCAACAGACTTAAGCACACAAGTACAATTTCTACTCAGTTAAAAAAGAATAAAGGGATAAATGTTGCCCTCACCTTCAGGATTCTGTCGTAGCCATACTTCCCCACAAACCCCAGGAAGTAGACGCCCCAGGAGTTCATCAGCTCATTGTAGGGCGTACCTGTGACCCCACTGGCAGCCTTAGCAATGCGAGGAATCACACTCTCACTGTACACCTGCAGATGGAGAGGGTAGGTACTGCACATTCATTCTTCATCAGTATCACGGGAATCACACTCTCACTGTAGACCTAGAGATGGAGAGGGTCAGTACTGCACGTTCATTCTTCATCAGTATGATGGGAATCACACTCTCACTGTACACCTGGAGATGGGGAGAGTGAGTGCTGCACATTCATTCTACATCAGTATCATGGGAATCACACTCTCACTGTACACCTTGAGATGGAGAGAGTCAGTACTGCACGTTCATACTTCATCAGAATCATGGGAATCACACTCTCACTGTACACCTGGAGATGGGGAGAGTGAGTGCTGCACATTCATTCTACATCAGTATCATGGGAATCACACTCTCACTGTACACCTAAAGATGGAGAGAGTCAGTACTGCACATTCATTCTTCATCAAAGTCATGGGAATTACACTCTCACTGTACACCTGGAGATGGAGAGGGTCAGTACTGCACATTCATTCTTCATCAAAGTCATGGGAATTACACTCTCACTGTACACCTGGAGATGGAGAGGGTCAGTACTGCACATTCATTCTTCATCAGAATCCTGGGAATCACACTCTCACTGTACACCTAGAGATGGAGAGGGTCAGTACTGCACATTCATTCTTCATCAAAGTCATGGGAATTACACTCTCACTGTACACCTGGAGATGGAGAGAGTCAGTACTGCACATTCATTCTTCATCAGAATCCTGGGAATCACACTCTCACTGTGCACCTTGAGATGGAGAGAGTCAGTGCTGCACATTCATTCTTCATCAGTATCATGGGAATCACACTCTCACTGTACACCTAGAGATGGAGAGGGTCAGTACTGCACATTCATTCTTCATCAAAGTCATGGGAATTACACTCTCACTGTACACCTGGAGATGGAGAGAGTCAGTACTGCACATTCATTCTTCATCAGAATCATGGGAATCACACTCTCAATGTACACCTTGAGACGGAGAGAGTCAGTACTGCACATTCATTCTTCATCAAAGCCACGAGAATCACACTCTGACTGTACACCTGGAAAGTGGAGAGTCAGTGCTGCACATTCATTCTTCATCAGTATCATGGGAATCACACTCTGACTGTACACCTGGAGATGGGGAGAGTCAGTGCTGCACATTCATTCTTCATCAGAATCATGGGAATCACACTCTCAATATACACCTTGAGACGGAGAGAGTCAGTACTGCACATTCATTCTTCATCAAAGTCATGGGAATTACACTCTCACTGTACACCTGTAGATGGAGAGAGTCAGTACTGCACATTCATTCTTCATCAGAATCATGGGAATTACACTCTCACTGTACACCTGGAGATGGAGGGGGTCAGTACTTCACTTTCATTCTTCATCAGTATCCTGGGAATCACACTCTCACTGTGCACCTCGAGATGGAGATAGTCAGTACTGCACATTCATTCTTCATCTGTATCATGAGAATCACACTCTGACTGTACACCTGGAGATGGAGAGGGTCAGTACTTCTCATACATTCTTCATCGGTGTCATGGGAATCACACTCTGACTGTACACCTGGAGATGGAGAGGGTCAGTACTTCTCATCCTCTCTTCATCAGTGTCATGGGAATCACACTCTCACTGTTCACCTGGAGATGGAGAGGGTCAGTACTGCACATCCATTCTTCATTAGTATTATGGGAATCACACTCTCACTGTACACCTGTAGACGGGGAGAGTCAGTACTGCACATTCATTCTTCATCAGTATCATGGGAATCACACTCTCACTGTACACCTGGAGATGGAGAGAGTCAGTCCTGCACATTCATTCTTCATCAGTATCATGGGAATCACACTATAACTGTCCACCTGGAGATAGAGGAGGTCAGTACTGCACATTCATTCTTTATCAGTATCACAGGAATCACACTCTTATCGTACACCTGGAGATGGAGGGGGTCAGTACTGCACATCTATTCTTCATCAGTATCATGGGAATCACACTCTCATCGTACACCTGGAGACAGGGAGAGTCAGTACTGCACATTCATTCTTCTTCAATATCATGGGAATCACACTCTCACTGTACACCAGGATAAAACTAAAGGGAATCAAGGAAATACAGGATCTTATGCGGAGCATGTGTCATATCGACGTTTCAAAACAAGCTTTGTCAATTTTGCATTTGTTGCAAGCTTAAAAACCCAGAATTTATTCAATGAATTTCATATCGTTCATATAACATGACTGAGAGCATAAGATTCTCAATATCACATTGCTGTATTATGTCATTTCATAGAAAACAAATGTTAATTTCTGTTTACCTTGATAGTAATTCCCATTACATGTTAGCACTTGGCTAACTCCATCACTCTGCTAAGTCAGTCACTGGGTCACAGACAGTGGTTAAAGTGGGATTTGACAGGTGGGGGAACCCTAAAATTCGGTGTCGCAGTGCAGTGGTTGAAAATGACAAAAATGTTTGCAAATTATTGTATTTGTTATATTTTTTGCCCATTGGGACTAGGACATTGAATTTTCGTATTCACCTTCTCAGGAAGTGGGCATAACAAGAGCATCGCAGTGATTGATTTGGCTGAAAACTTGCAGAATAGTAGGAAGTATGACAGTGAAGATATTCTATTGTTACAGTATTTTTGATTTCCAAAAACAGTAAATCAAAACTACTCCATAATTACCAAAATGAACAAGTAACATAAATCTCAGAATTTTTTTCTGATTTCAAGACACTGTCCTTACACTGCACACATAAACCACATTCTACTTCCAAAATGATCCGATTTCCAATGCAGAATTATGGCTCGATGTATCAAGATGGATCTCTAATAATTCTATGCTCTCATGCAGTTAGTAGCAACTATGCTTTTGCGAAACATATTCCTGGATAGTACAGGGCGCTGTGATGCTGCCAGCTCTATATAGCTTGCTTTCCAGCTACATAAAAAATGTGCTGCTCAGCACAATGATTTTCAAGTTGTTCTGCCACTAACTAGCTGGTGACTGTAGATGTCAAAGAAATATATGCACAAGTAATGTTACTGCTGAGCCAGAAACACAAACCAACATTGCTCGCATAACTATCGGTGCAATGGAGCTTTTGTCAGACTTTGACAGAATCGCTAATAATTTTGTTAATGCACTAGCTAACAGGTAAGCAGCCTGGTCAGCGTTTTGCAAATAGCCTAAAGCAGCTAACATTAGGCAGTTGCCACAGGTACGGCAGTTTTCAAATGTATTTTCGATGTAGAGAGGTACTGCAGTTCCCATTTCAAACCCTGCCCTAACCTAACCCTTCCCCTAACCATAATCCGTAATCCTTATCCTAATCCCTTCAAATCGACTGCCATACCAATAAAAACTGCCGTATCTGTAGACATTGAGCTAACGTTAAAGATGCACTATGCAAGTTTGTTGACATCACTTCAGGGGGGTACTCTACGAAGCTGGCTTTGTGATTAAGCCTGACTTCAGCATTTAGTAAAACGAGGAACCTCTTCAAATCTGGAACATGGGCTAGTAAAAGGAGCTGCTCCGGGTTTTACTTTAGCTTAAAGTCAGGCTTGATCACAAAGCCAGCTTCGAATTCAAACAAAACCCATAGTTCCCTCCTACCCATGCTTCCATAACTGTCAACTCTTGTCGGTGATTGGCCGGGATGGTTTGTTATGTTATGGGGCCTTGTGCATCTTTGCAATTTGTGATGCCTGTGCGGTCTCCAGAACCCGGGTTATTTTTGTTTGTTTGTTTTTTAACATAACATAACATGAATGGCAAGAACAGGCCTTTCAGCCCAACTAAGCTCGCCAGTTTCTTTATACTATTGTGAATATATCCCTTCAGATACTAAATGACTCAATGGTGTAGCTTTAGGTCAAGCCTGCTCTTGAAAACCCCCAAGGTCTCTGCCTCAACAATATGGCCAGGTAAGCTATTCCACATTGAAATTACTCTTTGGGTGAAGAAATATTTCAGAATATCAGTGCTAAATTTACCTTTGGTCAACTTCCATTTGTGACCACGAGTTCTACTCGCAACACTTGGTCAAAGGAATCCTACATGATTCACTTTGTTAATCCCTTTAACATATTTAAAGCCCTCAATCAAATCACCCCTGAGTCTCCTTTTCCTAAGACTAAAGAGATTAAGGATCTTCAGCCTCTTCTCGTAGCTTTCATCTTTTATACCTGGAATAAGCTTGGTGGCTCTTCTCTGAACTTTCTCTAGAGCCTCTGTATCTCTCTTAAAGTATGGTCCCCAGAACTGTACACAATACTCCAGGTGTGCTCTAACGAACGTGTTGTACAAAGGAAGCATCACCTCCTTAGATTTGTACTCAATACTTTTGGCAATGTATCCTAGCATCCGATTAGCTTTTTTAACTGCTACGGCACAATGGCTAGAACCTGTGAGGGTTTGGTTAACAATCACTCCCAGATCTTTCTCTTGTGCAGCACATTCCAGTTTTAAACCTCCCATGAAGTAATCCCGTCTAATGTTTTTCTTACCTACATGTACAACTTTACATTTTGCTTGATTAAATTTCATTTGCCACATTTCTGCCCAATTCTGGATTCTATCCAAATCGTCCTGAATCACTTTAGTGGACCCTAGACTATTTGCCAAATCCCCCAATTTAGTATCATCTGCAAATTTAACCAATCTGCTCTCAGTATTCCTATCAAGGTCATTAATGCAAATGAGGAACAGCAGGGGTCCCAACACCGATCCCTGGGGGACGCCACTCCCCACCATACCCAGTGAATTTTACAGTGAATTTAGGGGCAGGCAGCTCGAGAATCGTGGAGAGAGGTCAGCGAATTGAGACAAATATATAATCGCACAGAAAGTAAACAAACTTACATTGTGCACCTTTAACCTTTTTTTAAATTTAAATTCTTTTAGGTGACTGGTTTGAATTGTTGAATATTACAAAACTTCACCATCGAATTCATCTTAAGTTAATCCACTTACTTTGGCTATGAACGCCGTTTCAAACATTGACAATTCCTCGCAGGCTGGTACCCCTGAGCAAAAAGTAGTATACTTGAAGTTCATTGTATTAAGTATACTTGCGTATAAGAATAGCAAGTATACTACGGACCATGTACTTGTAGTATACTAGAAAGTATACTGATTTAATACTTCTTCGTACTAAATTAGAACATTTTAAGTTCATAAAAGTATGCTTTTAAGTATCTTTCAAATTTAAGCAAAGTAAACTGAAAGTGCTCATCCAGTTTATATCTAAGTTTAATTCTATACTGCAAGTACGCTACAAGTGAACTTTTTATTATACTGTGAGTGAACTAGTTGTATACTTCTAGAATACTTTTCAAATTTTTAAAGTATATATTTAAGTATACTGCAAGTTAACTTACAGATATACTGCTAGTTTATTAGTTGTAAACTTCTAGTAAACTTTTCAATTCATGAAAGTATACTGTGGGGTATACTGCTAGGAAACTTAAAGAGTGTCATTCGATGTTTTATGGTCACAGTGAGTCCGGACTTCAGGTTCACATCTCATTGGACAGACAACATCCTCTTCACTGCCTTGGGGTATTGTGTATTATTCCACCAGGGGGAAGATCCCAACTTACTGGCCCACCAACACTTGCTCCAGCAGCAATTATTTTCCCAGGTTATCTCCCATCCAAGCACTAACCAAGGCCACACCTGTTTAGCTTCAGCTACACAGCCAATGCAGCTCAAGCTGTGGTAGGGTTGTTAGTTTTTAAACTAGTAAAGACATTTCATTGTCACTATGTCAGATAGCGCTGAAGTTTCAGTCTTCTTAATCTCCTGTTTGAAAATACTGTGTACATTTATCTGTGAGTCTGCACATAATGGCCAGCAAGATTGAACTGATATCTCAACTTAAACACAGCAATGTTTGGTACAGGTACAAAATGCAGGGCTTTTATGTGCACAATCTTGTTTAAAAATGATTAAATCATTTATTTAACAGAATGTACCATCTTTCAAGTATTACAGCACTGCTGCATCTTTTCTTTAGTCAGTCATATTTTTTACTGTGATACAGCTCCATTAACCAAAAAACAGCTAATCGGTGCTAATACTAATACTCATTTGTAATATTTCATCAGCCTTTGCTTGAGTCCTTCAGCCTACTGGTCAAGCTGAAGGCATTGCTAATTAACATTTAATGCATATTTCTTGTTCCATATGAGAGAAAGAGGTTTTTTCTTTGTTTGTTTTGAATTGGGATTTCAATAAGAGTTGCCATTGCTGTGTTCTTAGACTTGGCATCCAATACAATATTGTGTTTGAAATTTAATTTATAAAGGAATCAATTTTGTTCTCAATCCTGAGTATGTGTTTCATTGTAATTTCTTATAAGTACCTTCACCTGTAAATTAAAGCAGAATGCACTTAAGCATAGTATACAAGTAGAATACATGAGGTAACCTCTTGTTTACTTATATTAAACCTCTTGTTTACTTTTGCCAGTATACTTGAGAATTAGGCATGAATATTTTTATACTTTGAGATATAATCAAGAAAAGTATAATAATAAAAAGTTTAGGTACAAGTATTAGCCAAATATACTAAGACATTTCTGTGTACTTTTCAGGATAAGCTAAGTATACTGAAGTATTACTTGGCTAAGTATATCTCTGATAAGTACATCAAAAGTAAACTGAAAGTATACTCTCTTATTTTTAGTTTAGAAGAAGTATACTAATAGCACACTTGAATAAACTTCTTTTTCGTAAGGGACTTTAGCCTGCTACAGCGCAAAGCCATACCGATAGAGCCTCTTGGTTACTCTTGGTATTCAGTTTGGTTTAATATTAACAGCAACGTAACGCATAGAGATTTTTTTTCTCATTCTCTCAGCCAATGAAATTTTTGCAAGAGTGATATGTACCTAGTAGTGATGCGCGGGTCGGCCCGGAACCCGCGGGTCGGGTCAATATTTTAATAACATTTGGCGGGTGCGGGCGGGTTGGGCCAAACAGTGGTGACGTATAATTCCCGCGAAATTACGTATAAAAAGTATAATAGGCTATCAGCCACTTGAGGGCTCTAGACATACAGCCTAGATAATATGCTCTTGTGAAACGATGTAACGCTACCTTAAGCAGGATAGAAGTAAGGGATAATTAATGAGAACGCGTGCATTCCACGGTTTTAATGCATGACGCGGAGGCAAATAACCACCCGACACGAAGCGGAGGGTGGTTGCCTCCGCGAAGTGCATTAAAACCGTGGAATGCTCACCTTCGAGTTAATTATACCGCTTATACCATGGTTATTTGCCAGCAATATCAAATCGCAGCATTCAGAAATTTTGGTGAAAGTTTTGCACCAAAAAAAACCAGCTGGTAATCATTAAAGAGGCGCCGCGCCTTCTCATACCCAATAGCCTACTATAGGCCAACTTAAATTGAACCAGCTATCTTAGTTCATCTTATGTTCATGGAGAAAAATTTTTGACGCCGCTAAATTTACTGGAGATAAATGAGCAGCTAGGTTTTCGATGTACCCAGCCGAATACCACGTTTAACGTTGCTTGGGTTACAAGTTGGCTAGTGGATGAATTTCGAATGGTGAAACGACCGTAGCCGAACTACCTGTGCGGTTCCACGGTTTTAATGCATACCTGCCAGCCAATCATAAAAAAGTATTCACCCAGACCATGGTATAATGCCAATTATACCATGGTCTGGGTGAATACCTACCATGGTCTGGGTGAATACTTTTTTCTGATTGGCTGGCAGCTATGCATTAAAACCATGGAACCGCACTGGTAGTTCGGCTACGGTCGTTTCACTATTCGAAATTCATCCACAAGCCAACTTGTAACCATAGCAACGTTAGAACTGGTATTTGACTGGGTACAATGGTAACCTAGCTGCTCATATTCTCCAGTAAATTTAGCGGCGTCACATAAGTTGCGTCCTGAGGGGCGGTTAACTATAGGTACTCAAGCGATAATGACAGGAAATATTATAGCAGCGAAGTAATCAGGCTTTATTCATTAAACGATTGTGTGTACGGTTACAAAGGAAGCTAACGTGTCCACTTCATGTGTCAGCAACTGCTGACAATTTGCTAGCTACGTGCTATGCCAGGACACTTCAGCTCGCTGACTGCGGAAACCGTCATAGTTCGTTGTAATTGTGGGTAGCAAGTTAGCTACAGTCTGCATAATCGCACGTAATGTTGCGTTATGAATTATCTCCATTTCAGCTGGAATCCGTTATCAAATCAGCTGGTAAACGGACGAAAGCATGTGCAAAAAATTCTTTCTCCATGAACATAACATGAACTAAGATAGCTGGTTCAATTTAACTTGGCCTATAATACTGGGCTATTGGGTATGAGAAGGCGTGGCGCCTGTTTAATGATTACCAGCTCGTTTTATTTTATTTATTTTATTTTTTTTTTAGTGCAAATGCAAAACTTTCACCAAAAATTTCTGAATGCTGCGAGTTGATACTGCTGGCAATTGACCATGGTATACCCATATGGAAAAGATATAGATAAATTTTATAAAGTTTTTATCGCTTTTATCTGAAACTTGTAAGTTACACATAAGACGGTCAAACCAGATATAAAATCCTTAGTAAAATTATACAATATGAAACTTGTATGATTTGGGAACTTATAAGAACAATATTTGGTAGTAATTCCACATACAATATCCTTGTAGATGTGTGTAATGTCAAACTTATACGAGTTGGACAACCATCAGTGAAACTAAAACCTAACAAGTATTATAGAAAACACTTACAAGACTTATGTGAGGTCCCACATATATAAGACATACAAATAAAAAAAACATCATTTTACAATGAAATTACATGGAAAAGCACAAGATGAATTTTAAAAAACTGGGTTTTGACATGTAATAATCACAAGAGCTTAAAAACCTAATCCCTTAACTTTGGATAAATAACACAGAAAATACAGTTGTGCTGCTGCAACTCAATCAACATCATCCACCTGGAAGTAAATTCTTTTAATGTTATGATGTCACACTGATTGGCTTTACTCATTATGGGGAAATTGTTATAAGTGAACGGGTCTTGGCCCCGCTTAGTTTTGCCCATGTTCATACAGTAGTAGAATAGTAGAATTTCCACAGTAGAGGTACCAGTAACTGTACTGTTACTGTTAACTGTAAAGAAATAGGGTTGAAAAATCTGAGAAATTTACATACTCTGACTGAATATTAGCATTATTTCACTGTGACAATTGTTCGCTGCTAATAAAGTCTGTTAAATTAAAAGGTTTGTCTAACAGCCATATTTTCAGTATTACAGATATTGAAAAACTGCATTTACAGATTGCATTTATGTAACTGGAATGAAATTGTAATGGTAGAAATTAATTGTCCTGGATGCTGACCAGGCAGTCAGTGCCATGCTAGTTTTAACTCAGTTTGATCCAATTGCAGTCAGTATAGGGTCAAATTAAGTCATGTCACTTCAGTATGTGATTCACATGTTTTTTACTATATACACTTGTATGAAATTGTATAAATTCATACATAAAAAGTATGTATTTTATGTATTGCTATAGTAAATTACATAGGCTAAAATATAAGAATTCTTATAGAAAAACATAAAGAAAACATAGTTTATGATGACATCATATCCCTTAACATACAAAAAACTTGTATGTAATGGTACATATTCGTATTTGTTTTTTATACTGATTTATTCATTTTAATTAGATGACATATAATAAACTTATATAAAATATATAAAGAAAGCATCATTTCCCTACAAATTATATACTCTTTACATGCAGAAAACCTATATATAATGGTATCTTTTCATATATGAAAAGCATATGTCTTTAAAACAGACATATAGTTCAAAACTAGAAAGATTATATGAAACATGTATGGAAAACATAATTTTCCATTCAATTTCCCTATACACCACATAGATAATTTTTACTTGATTCATACTTAATTCTTTTTATTATCCTGTATGAAAAGAATGCAAAAGTGGCCACTCAAGAGTTCATCATAGTATGAGACTTATAAGCCTTATAAGATGCACAATACATATAAAACATAAAGATTTACTACTATAGGTGATGGAAACTTATAAGTTTTTACTATTTCTTTTCCATATGGGATAAGCGGGATAATCAACTCGAAGGTGAGCATTCCACGGTCTTAATGCACTTCGCGGAGGCATTATTTGCCTCCGCGTCGTGCATTAAAACCCTGGAATGCACACCTTCTCGTTAATTATCCCTTACTTGTACCTCTCCCTCTTCCTACTCTCGATGTACTCGCACTCACTGGTGCGCGGCTTAATCCGCCGCGGTTAGACAAAGGATCTAAAGGTTGAATGATGGCTCATCTTATAAATCGTTCTGCAGTCAGCACCAAAATATTATATAGTAGTAGTAATTTTATTGACCTGTGGGTCCAAACAACACATAGACAAAACATTTTTTCTCCACTTTACAGTGAAAGGTATATCACGATTCTTATTCAAAAATAAAATCAACTCGTTGAGGTGCTTCCGTTTATCAGCTACGTGTTCTCTAACAGCAGAGCGTGTGCTGCCATCGGCAGTAAAGACATTTTTTTAGATATACATTTCTGTAACACCATTCTATACACATATCACCCAAACGAATAGGTAACTTATCATTACTGGAGCATGTATGGTCATAAACTTAGTCTTGCTCTCATTAATTACTATACCATGAGACAAAGAGTGCGGTGCTTGGCACCTAACTGATAAACAGGCCACCTAAGGTATCACAATCTTATATTTATGCCCAAAAATATGCTCCAAAATACGACCTAATGAATTACTATCAAACTCGAACCTGGAGACCCACTATGCTGGTTTCTGTTCCAACCACAATTACAATCCCTGGTGTAATTGCAATCAAACAAGTTTTTTGGACCACTGCAACAGATTACGTTCAAAAACACACTCTCTGACACAAACCAGCTCAGAAATACCAGTCAATACCTTACCATGTAATCAATATAATGCTACTCCCACGTATGCAACGCCAAAGCCAAAGCCACAGTCATATTCATGTTTCCTGAGTTAGTTTAATGGCCCACTATATCTATAAGTATTAGCACCAGAACACACAAGCACGCTCACCTGCACTCATGCACACATCGCAGTGCACTTATTGACAACTATTCCAATGCACGAAGACACACACGCAACTACCCCGACACGTGTATGCACACACATACACAACACTGCACGCACACACGACCCTGCAAACACAAATGTACATGCATTCACGCCCACATGAACACCAATAATTTCTGACACATATCCGCACCCATGTGGACTGCCTTATACACACATCCTCTGTATTTACACGCATCACACGAGTCACATCACTTCAGATACAAATGCGCACTTCCCCTCAGAAATAGATACACACCACTTCTCTCCTGAACGACCACCAATGCCCCACTACATGCATACACACACACATGCAAACACTTCCACAAGCACAAGCAAAGTAACATGACAGACACACACTGATCCACCTAGCAACCCACACGCAGCAACTCAAATTCAAAGTTCAGTTCAAACACACACACACACACACACACACACACATAGCCTTAAACATATACCACAAGAATCGTCTTCCCAGAGACTTCCTCTACGGACACCCCTATCAAAATGAGGCAGCCAAACACCCTGCCCCCTCACACACACACAGACACGCATGTGCTGTCATCACCAGCTCCAAAACAACAGGTGATCCCCCCTCCCTATCCCCCTCCAGATCAGGGCGAATCCCCACCTGATGCGTGACGAAAGAGTGGAGTCGGACGTCGGCTCTTTCCCGCACCAGCTTCCAGACGTCGTCCCCGTACGACTCCTTGATGAAGTCATGCAAACTCTCGCACAGGAGTCCGTACATGGCTGCCGGCCGATTCGCGAGTGTTTGGAGAGGGGAGAGAGGGGTGGGAGGTCAGGATCCTGGATAATCCAGGAAGTGACCGGAGACTGAGGAAAAGATGTACAGAATTAAACGAAGATGCTTGCGTGCGTTTCCTTTGTCCGTGTGCACCCTGCTCTCTCTCTCTCTCTCTCTCTCTTTCTCTCTCTCTGTCTGCTGTCTCGACTTACCTGGGGGTCAGGAGACAAAGCCTTTAAAAGCCCTGTAGCCCTCTGTTAAGTGCTCGGTCTCTGACG
The DNA here is from genome assembly GCA_029721435.1 of Gymnothorax reevesii. Taxonomy (NCBI): domain Eukaryota; kingdom Metazoa; phylum Chordata; class Actinopteri; order Anguilliformes; family Muraenidae; genus Gymnothorax; species Gymnothorax reevesii. Next base: position 47,205,649 of record CM056586.1, read on the forward strand.
GGCGGCCATTGTCCCGGTGTCACCTGTCACCACCTGCTGTTACGGAACACGCCCCCGAACCTTGTCCGTATGACAGGAACAGACTGCAGGCGTTTTGGGCGAATTCCCACCTGCACATGACGCCCCATTAAGTGTCTCCCCCAGTCAGAGAGCATTGCTTTTGACCCATATGAGAAGGTACACAGTGATACAGTTCAGGCTGGCTAAACTTATAAACAGAAGTTCACTGGATGCCTTGAAAATGTTAAGTTAACTCAACTGGAAGATGAGCTTTGTTTGGACTCACGACAGTGGAGAACCTTTGGTTAAACTTCTAAAAGCTTATGAACTTCAGTTCAATATCTAAAACTTGTCATGATAAGTAGAGATAAAAAGTAACCACACAACTTAACAGGGTTATCGTTTTTTGAAAAGATGTTCATCAGACTTTGGGAGGAAAATAAACAGTTTTTTTCTCTCGGGGGGCTAACCTGATTATACAAGGTGGGAACATTCGATGTTCTAAAATTTCAATAAGATATATTCTGCACACTGCAGCCCAGATCCATTCGTCTTTACAGAAACACTAACAGACTTAAAGTTACTTTGCAATGCCTTTGAATGGCCAAAAAATACGTCAGATATCATGAGTGCACTGCAGACTTCAAACTCACTCATGGTCTTTGGAAATGTAAATATCGGGAGGGTGTGGATGATACAGCTTGTCCACAGTTAATTACGAATGTGCACAGCTGCTGTTCTGAATGAAAAGGAGAAAAAATCAGTGTTCCCTGCAATCTGTTTTCATTGTTTTGACTGCATTTACATAATTAACTGACTTCAAATTAATTAAGCTTTTTAATTTGTTGTCTTTGATGTAACACTCAAAGAAAGGAGTAATTATGAAGGAACTACACAAACACTCGGGCACATGAATCAGACTGGCGGCTGTGATTGTGTGACTGTCACTGTCAGGGAGTGGGCTTCAATCATCGAAGCCTTTCTGTGCGCAAGAGGAGAAATTAATGGGCAATCTCTTCAGACGAGACTGAAAAAAGAGCTCGCTTACCTGCCGCAGAAAACAGCACTGAACACCTCCAGTATGGAGGGAATGAGATAGAATCATAAAATAAAATGTACAGCATCTCGGCGTGCGGTTCAGAAAAGCTTTTTTTCTGCATTATTGGAATATATTGAAAACAAAATGTTTGTCTTAGGGAGGGTGCGTGCTGAATAAAAAACAAGTCGAAAAAATGTGAAAGGAACTGTTACATGCACGTTTAAACACAGTCAGCCCATAAATATATGGACAGAGACATAATTTTCATTGGTTTAGTTTTGTTCGCCACCACACTGGATTTTAAAGGTTACAATCAACATGTGCTTGGAGAGTGGACTGGAACTTCAGTTCAAGAGTTTTTAAAAAAAATATTGACTGAACCATGCATAAATCACATGTAGTTTATACACAACCATCCATGTTTTGGGAGTTCAAAACTAATTGGACAAACAAACAAAATAAATGATTAAATTGTCATTTTTAATAATCAATGGCAAATCCTTTGCCGTCAATCACTGTCTGAAGTCTGGAATCCATAGACATCACCACACTCTGGGGCATTTTTGCCTAGGGTACACACTAACCCAGCGTTCTCGAACTCGAAAACACAGACTTTTGAAAATGCTGCTGATCTCGTTTTAGTGTTTAATCTCCGGGACTGTATTGTGGTGTGAACGGAGATTGTTTTCGTTTTAAAACGAATTCAAAATGAAAACATATTAGTGTGAATGTAGCTTCAGTTGGAATACCGAATGCAGGGGGTGTGTCATTTCAGCAGGCATTTCGTATGAAATAAAAATGCCATATTCACTCAGAATGTCATATTAACCACTGGGAATGTCATATTTCGGGGGAATGTCATATTCCAGGGGAATGTTGTTCAGTCTGAATGCCGTATGAAGTGGAAATCCCGTATTAACTGAGAATCCCATGTGGAAATACTGGGTAGCTGTACAGAGGCGTGGCTGTATGTTCGGTTCGGAGAATCACAGACGGTGAAGCGTCAGCTGTATTCCGCACACGGGCGGCCGCCAGCAGTTTGGATCATATTTCCATACTCACAGAGGAAGAGGAGGAGGTGAATTCAGGCCCCTCTCTCGCTCTGTCAGCTCGGTCCAGAGCTAAAATAATCTGGTGATGCAAGAGAAGCCCTCTCTCTCACGCACACTCGCGCATGGACACACACACTCTCAGATAGGCTACTTGTGCGTGAGATCCATCCCTGCTTCATTCCTCACACCACCCCAGAATTGAGACCAAAGGACATTGGCAGTCACGACGAGCTGCAGAAGTCCAGTGACTTTTTGACGGCTCGACATCCAGGTAAGATGGCCGCACTTGTCTGCTTTGCGAGCACCTGTTCCTGTCATCGGGAGACGATGAGGGCTTTAGCTCCGAGCAGTGGGGACGAGGAGAGGGAGTCGGGGAGAGAACAGCTCATATTAACCCTCCTAAACCTGTTGAAGTGTTTACTGGGCTCAGAGATTTCCTGTCAACTCTATCCGGCTAAAACAAATCTCTTTTTATTGATGGAGTTTAAAAAATGAATTCTCCTCTGAAGAATGTAGTCATTCATTGATTGTCTTAACCTCAAGAACCTTTCATTCAGTGAGGCTCGGACTGACTGGCCAGACAAGGGGCATCAAAAAAAAATATTGATGTATTATTATACGCCAATGAATAAAGTGTTAGATGTTTAATCTGAGCTAAATCCATATATTCGAGTGTGGTGTTGGTGAACAGACCAAAACTGCAATATCCTCAACTTGGACACAAGCTCATGTATGATTTTACAAAAATTGCATGCATCCGGGATTTGAATCCGAAAACTGTGTTAAATAAATGTTTTGAAAGTTTATTAGTTTCTTTGTTTGCGTAATTTGTGATTTTGAATCTCATCAGTATTTTTTTTTGTTTATTTACTGTTCTTTTGTCTTGTTTTTGATGTTAGTGTTATTAATATTGGGGTTAATTTTCCAGACTGGTGAATCAATGACCATAACCAATAACACCCAAAGCTGTGCTCTACTGGTCTCAGGGGTGTAAAACACTGCACCACTCAAAGAGAATCTGTGGCTTAGACTGCAGGGGTCAGAACCCACATTGAGACAAATGCAGGATGAGATCGGTCGATCAATCTATCTATCTATCTATCTATCTATCTATCTATCTATCTATCTATCTATCCTCATGAAACAGGAGTGTGTCACAGTGTTTCAATCTGCTGCTGAGGATGTCAGGCTCATGTAAATCTTTATGATATCATGGGGCTCATGTTATTCCCTGTGATATCATGGGCTTTATTCCCTGTAATATCAGGGGCTCATGTTATTCCTTGTGATCTCATGGGGCTTATGTTATTACCTGTGATATCAGGAGCTCATGTTATTCTCTAGGCGATCATGGGCCTCATGTTATTCCCGATGATATCATGGGCCTCATGTAATTCCCTAGGATATCATGGGCTTCATGTTATTGCCTGTGATATCATGGGGCTCGTGTTATTTCCAGTGATATCATGGGCCTCATGTTATTCCCTGTGATATCACGAGGCTCATGTTATTCCTTGTGAAATCATGGGGCTCATGTTATTCGCTGTGATATCATGGGGCTCATTTTATTCTCTGTGATATCAGGGGCTCATGTTATTCCTGTGATATCATGGGCCTCATGTAATTCGCTGTGATATCACGGGACTCATGTTATTCCTTGTAATATCATGGGGCTCATTTTATTCTCTGTGATATCAGGGGCTCATGTTATTCCTGTGATATCATGGGCCTCATGTAATTCGCTGTGATATCACAGGACTCATGTTATTCCTTGTAATATCATGGGGCTTATTTTATTCACTGTGATATCTGGAGTTCATGTTATTCTCTAGGATATCATGGGCCTCATGTAATTTCCTGTGATATCAGGGCCTCGTGTTATTCCCTGTGATATGATGAGCCTCATGTTATTCCCTGTGATAATGTTGGCCTCATGTTATTCCCTGTGATATCATGGGGCACATGTTATTCCCTGAGATATCATGGGGCTCATTTTATTCTCTGTGATATCAGGGGCTCATGTTATTCCTGTGATATCATGGGCCTCATGTAATTCGCTGTGATATCACGGGACTCATGTTATTCCTTGTGATATCATGGGGCTCATGCTATTCCCTGTGATATCATGGGCCTCATGTAATTTTCTGTGATATCACGGGGCTCATGTTATTCCTTGTGATATCATGGGGCTCATGCTATTCCCTGTGATATCATGGGGCTCATTTTATTCTCTGTGATATCGTGGGCCTCACGTTATTCCCTGTAATATCAGGGGCTCATGTTATTCCTTGTGATCTCATGGGGCTTATGTTATTCACTGTGATATCTGGAGTTCATGTTATTCTCTAGGATATCATGGGCCTCATGTAATTCCCTGTGATATCAGGGCCTCGTGTTATTCCCTGTGATATGATGAGCCTCATGTTATTCCCTGTGATAATGTTGGCCTCATGTTATTCCCTGTGATATCATGGGGCACATGTTATTCCCTGTGATATCATGGGGTTCATGTTATTCCCTGTGATATCATGGGGCTCATGCTATTCCCTGTGATATCATGGGGTTCAGGCTATTCCTTGTAATATCATGGAGCTCATCTTATTCTCTGTGATATCAGGGGCTCATGTCATCCCTGTGATATCATGGGCCTCATGTTATTCCCTGTAATATCACGGGGCTCATGTTATTCCTTGTGATATCATGGGGTTCATATTATTCCCTGTCATATAATGGGACTCATGCTATATTTGTGATATCATGGGGCTCATGCTATTCTCTGTGATATCATGGACCTCATGTTATTCCCTGTCATATGAGGAGCCTCGTATTATTCCCTGTAATATCATGGGGTGCATGTTATTGCCAGTGATAATAGGGGCTCATCTTCTTCCCTGTGATATCATGGGCCTCATGTTATTCCCTGTGATATCACAAGGCTCATGTTATTCCTTGTGAAATCATGGGGCTCATGTTATTTGCTGTGATATCATGGGGTTCATGTTATTCCCTGTCATATCATGGGGCCCATGCTATTCCCTGTCATATCTTGTTGCTCATGTTATTCCCTGTGATATCATGGGGCTCATGTTATTCCTTGTAATATCATGGGGCTCATTTTATTCTCTGTGATATCAGGGGCTCATGTTATTCCTGTGATATCATGAGCCTCATGTAATTTGCTGTGATATCACGGGACTCATGTTATTCCTTGTGATATCATGGGGCTCATGCTATTCCCTGTGATATCATGGGCCTCATGTAATTTGCTGTGATATCACGGGGCTCATGTTATTCCTTGTGATATCATGGGGCTCATGCTATTCCCTGTGATATCATGGGGCTCATGTTATTTTTTGTAATATCGTGGGCCTCGCGTTATTCCCTGTAATATCAGGGGCTCATGTTATTCCTTGTGATCTCATGGGGCTTATGTTATTCACTGTGATATCTGGAGTTCATGTTATTCTCTAGGATATCATGGGCCTCATGTTATTCCCTGTGATATCATGGGCCTCATGTAATTCCCTGTGACATCAGGGCCTTGTGTTATTCCCTGTGATATGATGAGCCTCATGTTATTCCCTGTGATATCATGGGGCACATGTTATTCCCTGTGATATCATGGGGCTCATTTTATTCTCTGTGATATCAGGGGCTCATGTTATTCCTGTGATATCATGGGCCTCATGTAATTCGCTGTGATATCACGGGACTCATGTTATTCCTTGTGATATCATGGGGCTCATGCTATTCCCTGTGATATCATGGGCCTCATGTAATTTGCTGTGATATCACGGGGCTCATGTTATTCCTTGTGATATCATGGGGCTCATGCTATTCCCTGTGATATCATGGGGCTCATGTTATTCCTTGTAATATCGTGGGCCTCACGTTATTCCCTGTAATATCAGGGGCTCATGTTATTCCTTGTGATCTCATGGGGCTTATGTTATTCACTGTGATATCTGGAGTTCATGTTATTCTCTAGGATATCATGGGCTTCATGTAATTCCCTGTGATATCAGGGCCTCGTGTTATTCCCTGTGATATGATGAGCCTCATGTTATTCCCTGTGATAATGTTGGCCTCATGTTATTCCCTGTGATATCATGGGGCACATGTTATTCCCTGTGATATCATGGGGTTCATGTTATTCCCTGTGATATCATGGGGCTGATGCTATTCCCTGTGATATCATGGGGTTCAGGCTATTCCTTGTAATATCATGGGGCTCATTTTATTCTCTGTGATATTAGGGGCTCATGTCATCCCTGTGATATCATGGGCCTCATGTTATTCCCTGTAATATCACGGGGCTCATGTTATTCCTTGTGATATCATGGGGTTCATATTATTCCCTGTCATATAATGGGACTCATGCTATTCTCTGTGATATCATGGGGCTCATGCTATTCTCTGTGATATCATGGACCTCATGTTATTCCCTGTCATATGAGGAGCCTCGTGTTATTCCCTGTAATATCATGGGGTGCATGTTATTGCCAGTGATAATAGGGGCTCATCTTCTTCCCTGTGATATCATGGGCCTCATGTTATTCCCTGTGATATCACAAGGCTCATGTTATTCATTGTGAAATCATGGGGCTCATGTTATTTGCTGTGATATCATGGGGTTCATGTTATTTCCTGTCATATCATGGGGCCCATGCTATTCCCTGTCATATCTTGTTGCTCATGTTATTCCCTGTGATATCATGGGGCTCATGTTATTCCTTGTAATATCATGGGGCTCATTTTATTCTCTGTGATATCAGGGGCTCATGTTATTCCTGTGATATCATGGGCCTCATGTAATTTGCTGTGATATCTCGGGACTCATGCTATTCCCTGTGATATCATGGGCCTCATGTAATTTGCTGTGATATCACGGGGCTCGTGTTATTCCTTGTGATATCATGGGACTCATGCTTTTCTCTGTGATATCATGGGGCTCATGTTATTCCTTGTAATATCGTGGGCCTCACGTTATTCCCTGTAATATCAGGGGCTCATGTTATTCCTTGTGATCTCATGGGGCTTATGTTATTCACAGTGATATCTGGAGTTCATGTTATTCTCTAGGATATCATGGGCCTCGTGTTATTCCCTGTGATATTATGGGCCTCATGTAATTCCCTGTTATATCAGGGCCTTGTGTTATTCCCTGTGATATGATGAGCCTCATGTTATTCCCTGTGATAATATTGGCCTCATGTTATTCCCTGTGATATCATGGGGCACATGTTATTCCCTGTCATATAATGGGACTCATGCTATTCTCTGTGATATCATGGACCTCATGTTATTCCCTGTCATATGAGGAGCCTCGTGTTATTCCCTGTAATATCATGGGGTGCATGTTATTCCCAGTGATATTAGGGGCTCATCTTCTTCCCTGTGATATCATGGGCTGCATGTTATTCTCTGTGATATCATGGAGCTCATTTTATTCCCTTTCATATCATGGGGCTCATGTTATTCCCTGTGAGATCTTGGGCTCATGTTATTCCTTGTGATATCAAGAGTTCATATTATTCCCTGTGATATCATGGGCCTCGTGTTTTTCCCTGTGATATCAGGAGTTCTTGTTATTGCCTGTGATATCATGGGGCACATGTTATTCCGGGTGATATCATGGACCTCATGTTATTCCCTGTGATATCATGGTGCTCATGCTATTCCCTGAGATATCATGGGGTTCATGCTATTCCTTGTAATATCATGGGGCTCATTTTATTCTCTGTGATATCAGGGGCTCATGTTATTCTTTGTGATATCATGGGGTTCATATTATTCCCTGTCATATAATGGGACTCATGCTATTCTCTGTGATATCATGGGGCTCATGCTATTCTCTGTGATATCATGGACCTCATGTTATTCCCTGTCATATGAGGAGCCTCGTGTTATTCCCTGTAATATCATGGGGTGCATGTTATTCCCAGTGATATTAGGGGCTCATGTTATTCCTGTGATATCAGGGGCTCATGTTATTTTTTTGTGATATCATTGGCCTCATGTTATTCCCTGTGATATCATGGGGTTCATGTTTTTCCCTGTGATATCATGGGCTCATGTTATTCCCTGTGATATCAGGAGTTCATGTTATTGCCTGTGATATCATGGGGCACATGTTATTCCGTGTGATATCATGGACCTCATGTTATTCCCTGTGATATCATGGTCCCCATGTTATTCTCTGTGATATCATGGGGCTCATGTTATTCCCTGTGATATCATTGGGCTCATTTTATTCTCTGTGATATCATGGGGTTCCTGCTATTCCCTGTCATTTCATGGGGCTCATGCTATTCCCTGTGATGTCATGGGGCTCATGTTATTCCCTGTGAGATCATGGGGCTAATGTTATTCCTCGTAATATCATGGGGCTCATTTCATTCTATGCGATATCAGGGGCTCAGGTTATTCCTGTGATATCAGGGGCTCATGTTATTTCCTGTGATATCATGGGCCTCATATTATTTCCTGTGATATCAGGGGCTCATATTATTCCTTGTGGTATTTCTGTGCTGGTTTGAAAATATGTGCTTTAGACTCAGTTTTGTTTTGCTTATTCCCTCATGAAATAAGCAAATTGTCAGAGTAATTATAAGGCTGCTGTATACTTATCAGGACAGTCTGCTGATTGCCTAATGGTTTGTTGATCATTATTAATAATAATAGTAATAAGAAGAATAATATTTGATTATTATTAGTAGTATTAGTAGTAGTATTATGTTGTTGAACTTGGGGTTTGCCTTATATTTTCACAGAAATAAATACAATGATGCACTCAGCACACAGTGACCTGACCAAGCAGAGGAAACTGCAAGCATTGGCTTTAAGTAATGAAGCCAGAGGAGGTAATATCTTCATTGTGTGTGTGTGTGTGTGTGTGTGTGTGTGTGTGTGTGTGTGTGTGTGTGTGTGTGTGTGTGTGTGTGTGTGTGTGTGTGTTTGCGCGCGCGCGCGCGAGCGAGCGAGGGAGCGAGAGATTGATTGTGATTATGTGGTTTGCAATTGTGTGAAGTTCAAAGTTGGTCCATTCTGTGTGATTTTTTGTGTGTTTTGATGGGCACAACTGGTTTCTCTACGATGCAACTTTGGACTGTAGACATCTTTGCTCAGCAAAATATGAACCCTCTGGATTTTTTTAAGGACTATGTCAAGACTATTACTGTCACTATTGCAAGCTTAGCTGCACTAGCACGCGAAAATCTCCTACCAAGGACGAAGAGATGTTTCTGTTTATAAATGTTTCCCATGCAACACCGTCAACAAACTCAAAACCAGGTTTGGACACATCCTTAAAGCTATTTCAAAGTCGCAGTCCTTTCATACCAGATTTGACCGGCAGTATATGGACTGTTCGCTGGCACGCTTCTGCTATTTGCACTATGGCAACCTGACCTCAACTGAAACGGAGAATAGTCAGCCCATCTTTCCTAAGGGTAACTCTCAGGTTAGGTAATGCTCTGAAAATTAGATGCCGAAAATCAACATTCTGACCCAACATCATTCAATCAGTATACTGAACGCGTCACTTCAATGTTTCCCCACAGAGGTCATGTCATGCTTTTTGTGGTTTTCCCTTCTTCTAGTGCGTTATATTTTCTGCCTGTGAAACACCCGATGAGTTATAAAGCCTAGAGTCCATGGTAAAAAGAGCTATTCTCCCACAGTAAAAGGCCTGAAACTCCTAATTTGTAGTCCTGCCTTTTCCACCTCTACATGTATATGTCACAATGTAACAAATTGGTATAACCCAAAACTAGAAGCTAGCTTGGCGCGCCCTCAAACAAAGCTACAGTGGAGGCCTGGAAAAGTTTGGTTAGTGTGTATCGCCATGTGGAGAAATCCCTTGCACTGAAAAAAAAAGGGTTAATTCCCCTTGTATGAACATTCCATGGGAAAACAAATCATAGAATTGGTTGTTAGAATTCATTTTTCCCCCCCTATACCTCAGCAGTAAAACCGAAAACTTTCTATTGCGTTCCTTTCATTATATTGAGCACTGCCTCCTGAACCGTGGTAGGCCAATAACGACACAGCACATTTTCAGAGACGCGGCCTTAAAGAGACAGCAGCCATAATAGCCTGTTTCAGGCTGAGTGTGTGAGGTGCCGCACACACAGCGCCCTGTACCCTTTTAATCATTGGCTTCAAGAATGAAGCTCTCGTTTGCCGCTGTGATTAGTTCAGCAGATAGGTGTCAATAGTGAAGTTTATGGTGACTAAGTAACTATGCAGGCTATTGCAGTATGTTTGAGTGATTCTCAGTTCAAGAAAAACTTTTCCAGTTTAATTGCGAGTTAATTAAAACTTCTCATTAAGTACGCTCTCAGATATTTTCTTTTCTTTTTCAGGACATCTTAACCTGGGGAAGAAGATTAGCGTGCCTGTGGACATTCAGATGGAAGAGCTGAACCTGCAGGCAAACAGAGGCTCACGGATGTTTCAGCAGAGGATGAGGAGAGCCGAGATGTTCACCCTGGAGAACACGGCGAACGCACCTCACAGTGTAGGTCATCACTGCTGCTGCGTCTGATTGGCTGATGGATTGATTCATTCTATTGGTACAGTAATGAGACCTCGAACAGCTTTAGTTTACATCAACCCAATTGGCTAGGACACCCTGGCGCACTTGTTCTGAATGGACTGTAATCTGATTCTTTCCTGTTTTTCTCTCTCTCTCTCTGTCTCTATCTCGCTCTCTCTCTGCCATCTTGATGACGAATAGGTTTTTATATATATATATAGGAATTGGGGTCATGTTTGGCGAGTGTGGAAAATAGTTGCTGATGGCATTTCAAATTACAGGTTTTATCTTCCGAGTCCTGTGGTACAGAAGTAAAAGTGAACACCATGTGCACTAAACATAAACTTCTGAGCGCTTGTCCTAAATCTAAAATCAAATGCAGCCAATTCATTCTTAAATTTCCTCCAACATCACCACACTATACACATTGTATTAGGAACATTTCATTGATTCATGAACAGCCTTCCAATTAAAAAAAAAAAAAAAAAAAAAAAGAATGGCCAGTTGTGGAGATATTGGGGAAATTCAAAATGTTTGTTTTTGATACAGTATCCGGTCGTAAACCACGTCCAGATGCAGCATAATCCACAGGTCGGAAAGGAGAATGTTCGCACAGGGGTCGTAGTCCAGCCACGAAAAATGCTGGTGACGACTCTGGACAAGACCGTGGCCAAGAAAGGGGCCCCACAGGTCATTGCCCCAGGTGAGTAACCATCAGCACTTCTGTTGGCTGACTTACTGTGTTGGAGGGCAATTGATCTTCTCTCTGGATTGAGGAAAACTCATCCAGGGCAGTCCTGAGGACACAGCAGCTGCAGATGCCCTCTATCACATGAGATGTTAAACCAAGGTCATGAGTCAGTGTGGTCTGCAAAGATACCATGACACTCGTTCCAAATATTTAGGGGTTCCCCAGTGTCCTGGCTAAATTCCCAACCTGGCCTTTTCAACCTGCCAGCAAATCATACCCTGATTTAATTTAATAGTCTTTTCCTCTACAGTTCAGCTTGTTTTTTGGTGGGCATGGAGGCACAAAATGGCTGCCAAGCATCGCCCCAGGTGGGCGCTACAATAGTTGAGGAAAATTTCCCAATTCATCACTGGAAAGGTCTTTGAGGTTTGAAAAAGGGATCCATTCATCCTTAGCCATTGATAGGCATTGATCCATCCATCTCCTTCTTAGCATCCTTGCTGGACAACCTGTGAACCCCAGCTTAACGACACTATACATCACTCTCACCCATGGCAGGTTATTCTGCACCCCTGAAAGAGATGCCCCCGGAAAAGTTTAACGTGACAGTGACCCCGAGAGGCTACTGCTCCCCCTGGATGCAGGCATTGGGCGAAACGGGGGGCCAACCCTTTACGGTCGACCTCCCTGCATCTGAGTCCCCCTACAAACAGTACCTCACGAACTACAGGTGTTTCAACAGGTGAGTCAAGGACAAGCAGAGGTCGGCTGCCACGGTGGTGACGTCTTTAGCAAACTAATCTGACGGCTTAACCAGCTGCAGGTTCCCTAACCAGATTTTCCATGGATTATTCTGCAAACAAGTCACCACTTAGGAAAGATAAGAGATATTTTATTGAATGCCGTGGGGGACTTAATCCTCAGCATTTGAGCCATTGCAGTTACTTTCGAGAAGTGGGCAGTTACAGTGCAGCTTTTTGCAAGAGGTTGCAGCGCTCCGTTACCATGGTGATGCGTTTAGTCCCGTACATAACTGTGGGTATTCACATCTGAAAAATTTCTGCAAAGGATTCAATTCACCAATTCAATTGATCAGTTAATTTCTTAATTACAAGAGAGACAGAAGATGAGATTTGATTTGAGGGCCAAAGATCCCTAGTCTATACATTAGAGCGTTCTGGAGCTCGACTTAAAGCAACAAATTTGTTGGATTTTCTGAATGGTGCAGTTTGCAAGATTTATATTACAAAACCATTACACATTTTATTCCAAATTGAACGAAGATCTGTAAAAACTGCCAGTAATAACTGTTAGATATATGCAAACTACTTTGAGCAATGAAAGCAGTTTAGCCTCTTAGTAAAGGACACTAAGCTGCAATTCAGAAATAATGTGTATTTCATATATTATTTCATACATATTTGCTTTTACCTTACCAGTAAAATGATGTTAGGGGAATATTTAAAGCCTATTCTCTCCCTGCAAGTGGCTCTCAAGATGAAGGTATCAGGAAATTGGTTATTTTGACTGAGTAACGATCCGTGTCCTTATGCGCTATTAGAATCGTACAACGTCACTGTATCGCAGTCTAGAGCGAGGAGATGGAAAACCGAGAGCGCCGTCCCTGCAGTACCTGGAAGGCTGCCATCCGTGGAAACGCCGTATTAATGTCTAACAGCTATTTAAACCGCAGACTGGAAACGCGGCACACGGTGCACACACCCTCCGCACACCTTTCAGCTGCTCAGAAACCTAAAGCGCACGCGCAAGATCGCGTTTCATAGACGAGGACATACCGTTACCATTTGCAAGAATGTGAAGCTAAAATAATATTGACGGATGCAACAGATTGCATGTAGTTTTAAACATCTCCAGTTGTAACTTTTTATTACCGTCAGAGTAATCCATTTCATTTGGGTTTGCTCAAATAATGACCCTCGTGTCCTGAGAACTTTCCCCAAAAGTTCAGTTCTCTAAGCCAATGCTTTCATTGGAAGCAACTTCCAGTGCATTAGCCCAGGGTAGCAATGACCATCCCTGGTGCAGTGGATCAACTGCACAGAAGGATTACACTCCAAACACCGAGCACTTCATTTAACAGCTACAACTCCTGTTGAGCTGCTAATTAGCCGATAGAGGAGTCAGATTAGGTTTGGAATGAAATCTTACAAGATGGTTGATCTCCAGGAGCAGGGTTGGTTATCACAAGACCAGAGCCAAGTCACTTAGCACCTTAGCCACTTGGATTACGGCCATCGCAGTAAGGAGAGCTGAGAGACAAACATCAGGACAGTTCAGCCAATCAGCAGCGCTGTTTGTCCCGTAAATAACCAGGGAATAAAGAAAACCAGGGTTACATTAGTATTCAAGCAACATATTTGACAATCCTTGATTTAGGCTACGCTATAACCATGGGGTTCCTCGATCTTGTTCAGGAACTGATGTTGTGGGTGCTGTCTACACTCCAACCAATCGCACAGACAATTCTTCTAATCAAGGTCAACAGCAAAGACTCTTGGGATCATTCAGCAGAATCAGTAGTCAAACTGCTTGGATTGAGCAAAAGCTGCCAAACTCACCAGCCCTTTCTGAGTAAAATTGAGGTTCCCCAGTTGTAACCCTTTGTCCTTCTTCTACAGAGCACCAATACCCTTCACCAGAGTGGTGGAGACTCCGAGGTATCTCCCTGCACCCAAGATCGAAATCGAGGCCCCGCCTGAGGTCGCTCAGCCCCAGTTCCTCGCTGCCCGGCGGTCCAACTTCAACTGCGCACCCCGCGGATGGGGCGTCAACTACACCCCCGAGTCCAATGAGCTGTGAGGAGATGTAGCCTGACCTTTCCTCCTTGGAGAGACTGATAGGCTGATCTTCTGTCCGTTTCAGGAAGAACACAGCATAGCCCCATCGTCACTTTTCACCAAAAGCATGGAAGATCACCGCACCATCAACCATCGCATCCCACAAACAACGCACCATTGCCTTTTAGAAAATAGTATGGACGACTGCCAACCGACTGATTATCGCCTCGACCAAAAGCCTCTATAACTTTGACTCAAGCAGAGACCCAGGATTCCAAAAGAAAGAGTCCTAGTAAAACCCATGAACTCAGCTAGTTTATTTAACTTCGTACCCAAATTTGCGCGATGAAGAACTGCACTAATCCAGACGGGGGAGGATTTATACTTCACAAACCAGGTTTCTCCATTTCTAGGGCCAAGCAATGATCACCTGCAGAAGTGATCACCAACCCTCCTCCTGGCAATCTACCCCACTTACTGTTTTCCCTCCAGCCCTGACAAATCGCGCTACATTCAGCAGCCACAGATCGCCATCATCTGCAAATTAGTACAATCAAAATTTTGGTTGGGATGACAGCCTACATTTCTGTAGATCACCAGGAACATGGTCAGTGACCACTGACCTAAAGCAATGATTCTCAGACCAGTCCTTGAGAAACCCCAGCCAGATTTTAGCATTTGTGCTTCAGTCACATTACAAGCCTCGTTTTTCAATTCTGACGTGTTGCTCAGATGAGGTTTGCCCATCTCAACAGTTCACATTCATAATTTTAAGGCCGTAATGTGAATGCACCTGCCCTCCAAAACAGCGGGCATGAGGACATCAATACGCTTTGGCATCAATGTCATCAATGACAAAAACACGCCTTATTTGTCAGAGCACTCCTTGTATTAAAGCCGGATTCGAACTGAGAAAATGGATGCGCTTGTAGCGAATGTATGGGTGGGATTTAGCCCTGGAGGACAGCAAACGGTTCCCTAGCTGTACCTGATGTGGGTGAGGTGGTGAAAAAAAGCCAGATAGGTTGCTTTTCAGGTCTTTAACAGCGCTCAAAGCATTCGCATTGGCAAAAAGCCTCATGGATTCGGATCTGACCATTCTTATTCATGTCACATGGCCACGTATCAGAGTCGTATCCGATCTTGGGCCACACATGAAATTGACTCAATTCTGATTTGATGATTGCACACAAGATTGGATTTGTGTGTCCGAACAGCTCCCTAAACATCAGATCTGTGACACACAAGGCAAAAAAAAAAAATCAGCTGAGTCAATTCCGCCCGGTAATGTGAACGTAGCATTGATGTGCTCTACCACATCCAGATCCAACCAAGCTAATTAAGCCCGTGATTAAACCCCTCCAGTGTGCTTAAGGTGGGACAGGCGTTCTGCCTGGTTCTGACAGGGGGTACCGCAGGGGGAGGTTCTGGAGCAACAGGCCTAACAGACAGAACTAGCTCACCTTTTTCCACCATTTTGTGTAAGAAACGATATGACCCGACCCGTTATCACCACTGATCCATGAGTAAACTACTATGTACAACCCACCGTCACCTTACCAAAGCCAGTCACCACTGAATAGTCCATGGCCAAGAGAGTATTGTCCACCAAGTGTGACCCACTATTGCCCCCCACCAAAGTTTGGAAGAACTTTGGTCCAGAGAACCATCACCTAAAGCAATGGTTCCACTTCCCTCAAGTACCTCCAGCAAGAGCTTGGACTTCCACTGACCACACCTGACAGAGCTACTCTAGCCCACAGTTCAATGTACCAGGAGTGCTAGAGGCAGAAGAAAAAGAAAAAAAACCTGGATCCAGCAGAGGGGATCATGGGAGTTGCAGAAGAATCACCGACCCAAAACCATCGTCGAACCGACGAGAGACTTAGAAGAGCCTGACCTTTAATCCATTAGTCCCTCTGCTGCACCAACGAGCGACAGAACTTCTTCAGAGTCCAGAGGCTGCTACGCACTTCCTGTAAGCTGAGGACTACCTTTGAGTGTGAAAGGCAAAGGCAATGATCGTCATCACGGGCTTTTACAAAGTCATGCATCTCCATCCTTCATGGGATCAGAGACATTCAACAGATACATCAGCTCAGGGCATACAAACTAACTGCTACTGCTGCCACAAAGAAATGCCCTTTATTACATTTTTAATGAAGGCTAAATGAATGAAATATTTAATATCTGTAAATGTGTAGAACATGTTCAGTTATAAAAATCTTACTTGTAGTAATAAGCGTGTTTCCGGTGCGGTTTAATGAGCTCCCAGTCAGTGGATGGAGAGCAATCAGGTCTTAAATGTTAGAGGATGCCGAGGTTTGGTAAATGTTCAACTTCTTAAGAGTCAAGCACTTGGAGATCATTATAAAAAGAATGTAACTGCAATTATTGTTGTTGTTATTGTTATTACTATTAGAACAGCAGCTTAGCTAATGCAACTTCAGTGTAACTTTTTTTGATGCAAAAATGAATAAAAATCTTTGGTCAAAGAAGTGCCAGCTGACTGGAAGGGTTGAATATTTTTAATATTCAAAATAAACAAATAAGCCAGGCAAAACATCAAATGCATTTAAATGCCAAGTTTCAGACTTAGTGAAAATCTACATCCATCCAGGGTTCTCAACTATTTATTCTTGTCATTATCCTTTTTCTTTGGTGGGGGGGGTTAAAGACAGGCTCACACCCAGGACAGATCACCAGCAGATCATAGGACTCACTCACCCTTACCTCACATACGCATTCCTACACACAGTTCACTGCAGGGGTCTCCAACCCTATTTCTGGAGATCTACCATCCTGTAGGTTTTTACTCCAATCCTAAATCAGCACACCTGATTCGGCCAATCAGCAGCTCATCAAGATTTCTAACTGGGAAATGAGGTGTGCTTTGGTCTCGTTGAAGTGAGAACCATCAGGGTGGTGGCTCTCCGGGAACTGGGTAGGAGACCACAAGTTTAGAGTCTCTAGTCAGACTTGACATGCATATCTCCGCACAGCATTTGCATTGTATATCCAGGGTGCCGAGAGGAAACCCATGTAAACATTAGAGGCACATTCCAAATCCACACAGAGAAGCCCGGGGACACAGCTTTTTGTGCTATATAAGATAATTAGCAACCCCTCTACCACTGTGCCCCAGCCCACCCCAACACATGAATTATTAATGAAAATAGTTCAAAACTGAGATAAACTAAAGTATGAGGTCATAAATATCCACATACAACATACATAACTACACATTCCTGTGTAGATGTAACGGTCATGGGTGCTAACTGGAAGCAATGGAGTTCTTGTATTCTCGTGCTCCCAACTGAGAATTATGAAAACGCATTCTTAAAAAAAAAAAGACCCTGTTTCTTCTAGAAGGCCCCCGCACAATCAGAAATTCTATACTCTTCTCTCTCAACTCGGAGCAAGCGTCAGGCACAGCACATGATCCATTTAACAAAAGAAACAGTACTGCTCAGTTTCCCGCAATGAGCAAAGTGCAAAACAGGCGCCACCTAGAGGCCATAAATAATTCTGCAAGATCCTCATCAGTGGAAAAACAAATAAATTTTTTTACAGAGCAGCCACATACAGCAACTCAGCCACAGGGGTTCAAAAGTGGTTCTGAGAGATATCATTTATAAGACGTACGTTAAAAAAGCATAATGGAGAAGCTTGCAGCAGCTTAATTGAACACAGCCAGTAGTGTCTGGAAGGCAGGAATTAACAGCATGAGATTTTCTTGTATTTACTAGTTGCAGTTTAACGGTTCACAGCCAATTCCCCAATTACAGCCAGTCGTTTCCCCATACTTCCAGTAAAGGGTCACAAAAACAGTTAATTGGCACTAAGCCTGTAAGCAGCCATTTCACATTTTAGTTGCCTCCACAGACCATTAAAGCGTATGGTATGATGCGGAAACCGTAGGACTAGGAGCCGCCATGGCGGCTGGCGTGGGTGCCCATGCGGTGAGGATCCTGGGAAGGGTAGTGTATGTGTCCTGGAGGTCTCAAGGAGAGGGGCGGAGGAGGGGGAGGACCCATCGTAACCATGGAATGGAACATAGGTGGCCCGAAACCTGCCCGACAGAAAAGAGCAAATCAAACAAACACACAGGTCATCATTAGGAAGCAGCGGACACCGATATTTATTTATTTCATAATGACCTAATAAATCAATTTGGAAAAAAAAAAGAACATTTCCTGAGACCTTTTGCATATGCACATGCAAAACCAATAACACGAGCAATGATTTGTGCAAAACAAATACTCTGGCCAATCATGGACCATGTTACTGGTTCTGCAAGCGGCAAGAAGATTTGCACAGGCAAAAACTCCTCATAAATCTGGCCCAAGGAAAACAGAAAACAGTCGTGCATCTCCCTGATCTCGCTGGCAACCATATTGGATGTCCGAAATGCGCGAAAATCGGTCTTGAGCATTGTCCAATCAATATCTTCGCCTGAGTGAAATTTGGAAAAATTCCTGCAATAATTGTGACTTCCAGAGCCCGGAACAGAATATCTCTGCGGCGGCGGCCCCGGAACTAAACCATAGTATCTCCCGACTATCGTCGGCTTGGAGATACAATTAACTCACCAATCCTTGTTAAGTGTTTCTTTCAGTGAAATACCACACTCACAGGTGTTAAAAGCACAACAAGACTTTTGAACACCAGAGAAGGACTGTGCTGTATTCCAGCAGGACGGCTCGGATCGCTGGTGTAGGCTGGTATGGGGCAGGACGGAGGGTAGAATCACATAGGAACTCAAAGGATACACCTGCCTGCATGAGTTTATTACGATGGCGGGATACTTATTGGGTTTGCAGCACATGAGCTGTGGCTTTGTACGGTGTGGTGTAGATGGCGGTGTGGTGTACGTGCAGGGTTTGGGGTACGGCGTACCTGGAGGAGGCGGGTTACTGACCCCCGGCGGGAGGGGCGGGGGCCCCATGTTGAGCACGGTGGGGGAGGGGCCGGGGGCCAGGTTAAAGTAGTTCACGGGAGCTTCGTCCTCCTCTGAGGCGGGGAGAGGGGGCGGAGCTGTGGGAGGAGCCAGGACACCTGTCACTGAGGAGCAGAGCTGCCAAACCACACAAGCTTATAATGCAGCTCCGGTCCTGTAGAACAGTAGCGCTACTGCCGTCTGTGTCTCTCTGCATTTACATGTCCGTCATCATGTCTCCAGCAGCACAGCCAATTAGCCACTACAAGCCATTTCAAAATCTGTGCCTTTGTGACATCTTGAGGGGAAGCGACTTTCTGGAGGCAAGAGAGACTGATCAACTTCAGCCGACCAGATAATCAGTTCCTTCATTTATTCCGGGCGGTCCCTCCCCTTCTGATTTTTAAATGGTTTATAATGGTTAATTGGCTGTGCACCTGGCTGCATGATAGGGGACCTTTAACTTAGCAGTGGATTTAATTCACCTCAGCTGGCTTCTTGGGTCTAAACTACCCCTGAAATAATGTGCGCACATACATGCAGGAACACACACGTACACTCGCTTGCATGCACCCACACACACACACACACACACACACACACACCTGCTGGTAGTCCAGGCACCGGCTCCAGCTTCACGCCCGTCTCCGTCACGTCATCCCTGTCCTTCTCTTTCGCTCTAGCTGCCTGAGACCTGCCCGAGAGTCATGGAGGCCGGACAGACCAATGGAGGAAAGGAGAGAGTGCAGACAGACAGACAGATAGAGAGGAAAACTGGTTTATGCAGTGAAAGCACAGACAAACAAGCAGACAGACAGACGTACACGTCTCTCCATCCCCAACAAATCCTCTGTGACCAGCAGAGCTCCAGCCTCGCCCCCGACGCTCCTCATGTGCCCTGTACACAGGACTCTCCATGTTATCCCACAACTTGGACAGCGGGCGATACAGAAGGGGTAGACCGCAGAAAACTAACACTCCTCCAACGGCTCACGTTACCGCCATCAGCATCAGTCCAGCACGTACTCAAATCAGCCCACAGGCACCTTTACGTTTCACTGCCATTGCAGGTTAAAAATATGCTTTCGGTCCTGTCGACCATTGCTGGCTATGCAAACCCTTCTGACATTTAGGCCAAAAACAGAGGTGATGCCCATCATTTCACACATCAACACAGAGGTGACCCACCATTACAGGTGTAACAACTAATTAAGCATGCAGTTATGGTGTAGTGGTTATGATTCATTATCGAGGCTACACATGACGCGAGGTGTGTGTGTGATCTCAGCAGTCACGACCGTGGCATTGTTGGTACCCAGCGTGGTGGCTTCAGTTCTTTCGCTGCAGTTTCCTCTAAAGATTACATCCCTGCCAGGTGTGTGTGTGTGTGTGTGTGTGTGTGTTCGTATGTTCATCACGCAGTCCTAACCCCCATCCCCCCTTACCTGCCCCACTTGACGCTCAGCCGGCGGCCGTTGATGATGAGCTTGTTGAAGGATTTCTCGGCGGCCATCTCAGCCGCTTGGCGAGTGGCGAACTGAATGAAGGCGCACTGCTGCCGCTGGACGATGGTGGTGGAGCGGATCTCGCCGAACTGGTAAAAGTGATTCCTGCGAGAATCAGGCTTTGGCGTGAGGACGGATGGATATGGAATTGCTCATTCAAACCCCTTTATAATGAACATTTTCAAGGAATCTTGGATCAAGTCAATTTGAAGGCGCGCTGCTCGTACATAGGAGAAATATCCATTTCTCATTTACCAGAAGGTGGCAATATGAAAATGTTAATTTCTTCGTCTCCTAGAATTGTATAGTTCTGGTATGCAAGAACTGGTAAAGCTCATGAAGAATACGCTCTTAGACTGAGGTCTTGGGACAGATTTAACGGTTCCTTTGATTTTGCTCAGGGTTAAGTTTGTGGCTGAGGTTAGGGTTGTACTAAACATCTACCATAGGTGGGAGCTGGACTTTTCTGCTAAACAATAAATTGGCATTTCTTATATAAAGCTTGGAATTTCTCGTATGCTAGAACTGTTCATAGCAAACATCTCTTGTTGGTGTGAATAGCCCTCTCTTGTATGAGAGATTTCAGCCAAGTGTGCCATTTAGAGGTAAAAAAAGGTCTAATGGCATTTAACCCAATTTAATTCAAAACAAAATAAACACCAAGGACGCAATTAAGTATGTTGGAGAACTCTTTTTTCTAGTTTAAAAAAATTGTTTGGTCAGGTTTGAGTGGAAAAAACAATAAATAGCAGGATTTTTAAAGTAAAATGTCCACGTTGTTACCCATCTCAAGTGGGGTCACTTTTACTCAAGTTGATTTTTTCCCCTTTCCCTTGAGAAATCTTATCACTAGCTACACTTTATAAGTTTCTTTGTATTTTAGGTCCCTAATAGACATTTGTCTCCCCATTTCCTAGTTTTCTCCAAGAAATATTGGTTAAAATGGCCGTCACAAACTTGGTTCAGTGCCACTACTGCATCGGAGGAAAATAATGAACGTTGTCTCCAATAGGCGTCACTACCATAGTTTTTTTTTTTGAAAGAACCAGGATGCAAGGAATCCATTTTGACTCAGTTTTAGAATTTGACAAAGCTGTGGGGGAAAAGGACAGCTCTGTAAGTTTTCCACATTGATGCGTCTCACAAATTGCACGTCTTTTGTGCTACTACAAAATGATGCATGATGCCAGGTAGAAGTTGAAAGAGTGACCCGTAATGGTGAAACTGCTCAATTTGTTTGCCACAATTAAGGCATGTTTGTGTGTGGACAGGTGCCCACAGTACCCTGAAAAACTTCTGGATGCGTAATTTTGATACCGTAGTTTGTCTTCTTTGTTACCAAAGAGCAACACAATGGGTTTGATTTTTCAAAAGTGTCTTATGTGACTTGGACACTAGGCTGGAAATCGCCCGCGTATACGAGCAGGCTGCCTTCAAACTGACATGATTCGCAATCTACATCTACAAAAGAGCAACCTGAACACAGTAGAGCACATCATTTCATATAAATGATGAAAGCCCACCATTCAGGCTTTTATGCCAAAGCGTATCTAATGCTTAGTTTACATAGAATACAGATGGTATCGAGCACCGCGTCAAGCTCGGAGAATTTCCTGCTTTTACATGACCGATTTCAAAAAGCGACCACTTACCGCTTAATTACAAATGTGTTATTCTGAAAGCAATTTTGGCAAGAAAAGAAACATTGATGATATACGCGGTGCACAAAAAGGATGTCTGCTAAAACACCAGCTGTCATTTACAGACGGCAATGTAGACAGAAATGCACACAGATGCTCGTGCACTCAGAAAAACTTACACAGATACAGACGCACAAACACAAACGCTCGCAACACAAACTGATGCACACGGACTCACACACAGGTACATGCAACTAGACACTAAAACGCAGACAGACACAAACACACACACACATAAGCGCCCACACACGCACGCACGCACGCACACGCACCTCTTACTCCCAAAAAAACACATAGTGCACAATACACCATTAAACTCCACACTCCAACCAGCAGAAAATCAGCAAATAGTCAGGCTGTAGTGCAGCAGGGTAACATCAGAGCAGGGCGCTCACCTGAGGTCCATGTCAGAGATGGTCTCACCCAACCCCCCCACATACAGTGTGGTGATGGTGCGGTCCTCCGGAGGGTCCAATCGGGGCATAGCAGAGGCTCGCTTCAGCAGTTTATTTGCCACCGGATCGTTTATCCCGTAGTACCGGTCCTTTATGTTCTGATCCGCGAGGGGATCGTCCGGGTCTGTGGGCTTCTCGTGTCTGCACAATCCACAAAAACGGTCTGAGTTCACACGGAGAAACCAGGGGGCGTTTCACAAATCGGGATCATCAGTTAGCTGGATAACCACACGGAGTAAAACCCGGGCTCCAGATTTGGGGGGGTTCTGGGTTTTATTGAGCACCATTATCCAGCTAACTCAATCCTGCTTTATGAAACAGGCCTTAGTGCAGAGTAGTCATAGAATACACGGACAGCTGCTCTATGCAGCATTTGTATAGAGGTGGAAAATTCAGGTTCAGTGAGCAAAATTCCACCTCAGAATTTGGCTTCAACCACCTAGATTTGCTAATTGACACAATTCATATTCATATTCAATTCATATTCAATAGTACAGAGCAGTGAAATCTGCAGCAGGAGTTATTGAGAGGAAACATGGCAGAACTTCTCATTGTCTGAGCCCTACGTCTTACACCTCTGCATTTGTCAGCAGAAATATGCAGTGTTTAAGCATTCAGTTGGCCACTGTTCAGAGCAGACTCATCAGGAAGAAGGTCACAGCTTCCTAAGTTAGGCAGTCAAATCTAAAAGGAATGTTCATATCTGCAACCAGGAAGAGTGTTGTGGGTAGATTTCTTGAACAACAGCACCATCTAGCTACATATCAGAAGCACTACATCTCACAGAACCGTGAAGACGGCCAGTTTATCCTGTTCCCACACAGCAGAAGAACTATGTTCACAATCAAACACTAAACAGAATGACAAAAAGGACAAGGTTCCTGTTTATCTGTTGGAACTTATTTAACCCTCTGCAGCCCAATTTATTTTTTTGAGATATGAAAAATATTTCATTCATGGAGAAAAGTTCTTATACACTAGTGGCTGCAGGGGGAACTAAAGTATTTTTGCAATACTGAGCTGGAAGGGTAACTTTATCAAACCATTTCCCATGTGGTCTTTATATTTTATAGTCAGTCATCAATTGATTTATTGTTGCAAATTTTCAACATGAGCCTGGAGAGGGTTAAGACCATTATCAACACCCAGGCATCAAAAGCATCAAGATTTAGACGTTAAACCAGGGATTCTCACATCTGGACCTCAAATGCAAATCCAGCCCTTGCTCTCTTTTAGCATTGCTGATTGGCCGGACTGGCTCCACACATGACTTCCATGTAAAGATAGGGCGGAAGACCAGCAGTTCTTTGACTAAATCACACAACACCACAAAAAAACAATTTAATGAATTAGCCTATGATCTTTGCTGACTTCCAAATGAATAATAATGAAAGGGTAGATTGAGGCAAAGTATGTACAAGGATTCAAATCACTGAGTTTCTCAGTGGAGAGCGAATGGCCCTCTAAGCCAGGGGTAGGGAACCTTCTCCAGAAAGAGCCACTGTGGGTGCAGGCTTTCATGCCAACCAAGCTGCTACACACCTGATTCTACTCATCAACCACTGGAATGTTTGTAAAGGGCCTTGTTGAGTAGAATCAGGTGTGTAGCAGCTTGGCTGGCATGAAAACCTGCACCCACAGTGGCTCTTTCTGGAGAAGGTTCCCCACCCCTGCTCTAAGGGAACAGGAGTGGGTGGGGTTATCTGAAAAGTGGGCAGGGCTCACCTGTAGGGACACTCCTCTCCCCTCTTGCACTCTCCCTTAACCCAGAAGGAGCAGATGTGCGGGCGATTCCTCTTGTAGTAGGGCGTGGTCCGCGCCAGTTTCAGAAGCATGTCGCTGGAGCTGGGGGCCTTGCCCAGGAGCCCAACGGGCCCCCGCGAGCCATCCATATTCTGCATCTGTCCCGAGAGATGCTGGTTATTCCTGGTCAGGGGCCAGGGAGGGGATCACAGGGGTGGGAATGGAAACTATGCTGGCTTTATCGAGATAGAGATAGGAATACAGACATGTTGATGGATTGCCAGCGGTGTGCAGTCAGGTGCAGCATGGTTAACCCTGTCAAAAATGAAAATTATATTTTCTTTCATGATTAAAAAGTCCCTGAAATGTGTCTGGGTTACTTGTCCAGTATACAACTACATCCAGAAAACTAATGGTTATATTTTGTGGCACTGATCAGAAAATTTCCAATGTCCTATAAACGCATTACAGCTCCTTTCCTCTGCTGGGGCCAGCAGTGGTTGCATAGAGTACTAAAGTGATGACGTGACAGCTACTGAGCTTCTGGTGTCGGAAGCAAAATCCGTAAGGGAATTTATAATGGGGTTCGGACACTTTCTGGCATTACTCAAACTCGTATTAAAGGTATAGTTGGTAATCCTGTTCAGAAACACTTTTTGTTATACTGGGTGAAATGGTCTATCTATCCTGAGAGTAGTCAATACATTATGTATTCAGAAAAAGGAACGAAAAGAATCAGACCTCTGTCTGCTGCAGGACTGTAAAAACTGTAAAAACTCTGACAAATCCCTGCCATTCGGTCCGAATGGAAAGAATAAATCAGACGCCTTCTGCTGCCCATGCCACCCTCTGTCCCTCCCTCCTCCCCGCGTGCAGCTCATCACTTTTCACCGCTGCCGGAAATATTCAGCCAGTAGTTGTCGGTAATACACCTTAAGTATTGAAAACTTTTTCGTAACTGAGAACTTTGCCGATTGGAGCGGGGGCATTGTTTACACGCGTGCTCAGTTGATTGCCCTGTGTAAGCCTGTGCTGTTGCTCGGAGACAGACCTCTGATCCCACAGGGGTTCTGGAGGAGACGCCGGGGTTGCAGATCTGGAGTCAAGCAGAAGGAGAAAAGGAGAAGACAGAAGCCAGCGGTCCTGGCGATTATAATGGGAAACGTGAAGTCTTTGGGGAACAAGACGGATGAGCGTGCGGCGCTGGTGGAGACCCAGAGGGAATACTGTGAGTGTAGCATTTTTTTTACTTCAGTGAAACATGGCTAAACTTGCTCAAGAAGGGAGGTGGGTTTGCAGTTTGTGAGTGAGAGGTGGTGTAATCCTGGACATGTGAACGTTAAGAAGCGCCTCTGTACCCGGGACATGGAACTGCTTGCTGTGGAAATGCGACTGTATTATTTACCAAAGGAGTTACCGTTCACCATTGTGATTGCAGTTTTCTTTTCTCCGATGCAGCAGTGGCCTATGACTCGAAATGCGTGTTTTTGCGTCTTTGCATTGACTTTGAATGTGATTTGTCGTGTGAAAAATTCATTCCGCGTCCAGTGTGAAAGTGGCTAAAGCCAGTCGTCGGTACTGGTGACATGGATGGAAGTGGCACACCATTCTGCCATTTAGTCTTGTAAATTAGTTAATCAATCCTCAGATTGCTAATCAAGCAAAGTAATAGAGTTATCGTTTGTTTAATGGGGAGGATTCCGCCTACCCTAACTGACCTCCGGCGGCATACAATACAAAACGTCTGAGGTTAGTATTGCTAAACATGACATGCTAGCTTGAAAGCTACTACAATAATATAGTTTACCAACAGGTGAATGAGACATGAGGTAGTTTGGTTAATGTCCAAAATGTGTGGAAATGGCTGAGTCGGCTCTGCTATGCCCTGCTGAGTCCAACTGTCAGATGCGCGTTCAAGTTTGTGGGGGCGTGGCTTTGGACAGAGCACTGACGGGAGGGGATGGAGCTTAGAGGAGGAGCCACTTTCAAATCTTGCCAGCTCTTCAACATTAACAAATATAGCTTTAATCTTATGAGCCCCCTCGCTCCGAGATTAGCCTATGGGGAATACAGATGCAAATGATCACGTCAAATTCGTTGTTTATTGCCAAAAACTATATTCTTCTGCACTTTTAGTCCAGTTTGTGGTCCACTTCCACGAAATGCATATCCATCGTGTAAGCGGGCGAGTACCCAGTGATTTGTTCCCAGCCAATGGGGTACCTCAGTTTCACCAAACGTTCACAACGCAACAACGGTAGCCAATCAGTGCCTCAAATAGCCGTTGTCCATTTGTCCGTGCATCCATTACCACATAGTGGGCCGTCATTAGCTAGCTACATGCCTTGAAATGAATGGATCACAATGAGTTATTTCGCCATTTAGCCAGCTAGTGGACCACTTAGTGAGCTTATTACATCTTGTGCACATAGCTAAATTGATAACTAACCATTTACTGTTTGTAATGTCACTTGCTGTCATACAGCAAGATAGCTAGCATTAAAATTCACCGTCTACAAATGATTAAGCTAGCGAAATAGCGAGTTTGGTAGCCTGGCTATCGGGCTAGTTAGGTCAATAAAAATGGTGAAGAGCTATTATTTGGCTACTTAGCTGGCGTCAAGCTGGGAAAATTTCGCGAGCTGGCATTCACATATTGCCACCAAATATGAAGTTAGTCAGCTACCGAAGTGAATAAACTAGCTTGCTAGCTAAGTTAGGTAGGTAACAGCCAACTTGCTTGTTCGGCTTGCCTCACATGGTGAATATTAATCGCTTAGCTCATTTGCTAGCTAGCGAGTTTTTAAGCAAACAAAGGTTGGCCAAATATGCTTGGCCATTGAAGTAAATTGGCACTAGTAGTAAAACTAGCAAGTAAACATAACTAAGTAGAGCATAGAGAGGCTGACAAATTCAGTCTCACCAGGCTAAGCAAACAAATAGCTATGGCAAGATGCAGGTAATTTGTAACACATATTAAACTCGTTCTGCCTGGGAATCAGGAGTATCATGGGACATGTAGTTTTTAAACTACAAATAGGATTAGCATGGTGGCGAAAAATTAAATGATTTAAATTATAGCTGACTCTAGTCAAGAAAAACAACATTTATTGTTACTCAGAAATATGACATAAAATCTCAAAATCGATGGAGGCTTGAACACAATGGAAAGTGCTTCAAAAGAAACAAGTGCATCACCTATCGGCGAATGTCGTATTGCTGCGCAATACTAGTCCCCTACCGGTGTATGCATATTATATTTCCTAAAAAGTAGGTCAAAGTGACCTGAATAGAGTACATGACACACCCTCTCCCAAAGATGCATCCACACACCAACTTTGATGTTCCTAGGTCATATGGTATTGAAGCTATGAAGTGGACACGAATGCAGACGGACAAACTGACGGACGGACGGAGTGCAATCCCAGGGCACCAGAGTGTGATCAATTTGGTCGCACATGCGACCAAAATTTTTAAGAGTGCGACAAATAATTTTGCAAGGTCGCACTGGTGCACCTGATGATGCTGAGGTTAAAACTTAAATTTAATTCGCAAGCGCATCATCGCTCTGTGTACTCCTGTGACCGAACTCACACACTCATCATGGTAGGATCATACGGTGTTCTAAACCAATAAGAGACAGAGCTCGGGCGGGTCTTTGCCTCTGATTGGTCCTGGAAGTTGCGTGTGTTAAAAGTTGCGCGCGACCAGAGCGCCAGAGTGGCTGACTAACTGAAACGAAAAACAAACTAATAGCAACAAAACGAGGGGGGAAAAAAAGAGAGAGGCCGAAATATTGAAAGTTTTTTCATTAAGAAAACTCAGCCCTACTACTATAATCCCATCCATCCCCACTACCGAGTGTCCATCCCGGCAAGAAACGGAGCCGCTCCCTGGTAAGATGCCAAGCCCCTGTCCTTCGGCGACAGCATCAGACTCGGAACCAGAGGAGATGTCAACCGAGTCTGGGATAGAGCCCGGCTCTGAGACCAAAAATAAAAAGGCCGGAATATAATCCGTCAGACAGGACTAACTGAAACAATTTCCCTATCTGAAGTACATCGAAGGACGTAACGCAGTGCACTGTGTGTACTGTCAGAATGTGGCCGAGAATAGTGAATTCGTGAGCGGGTCAACAACGTTTCCTGTTGAAACCTTTAAAAAAATAAAATAAAACATAACATGTCTAAAAACACACGTTGTGCAGTGACAAGTGCGCACAGAAAGTGGCCCTTCTTCCAGCTGCATTTCAGTGGCAGAGAGTAATCAGCTCCTCTGAAGAATATTGAATACAACATTGCCAAAGAGGAGTTGCCGGAGAAAAATGCATTAAACGTAAAACCGACGTATTGCTATGATACGGCATGTGTCCAATGCATTGGGGGTAATAACCGACACCTTAAAGCGAAATACAGCTGCGGACATCGGAAACGCCTCATACATGTCCTTCATGATTGACTGCGACACAGACGTCTCTACCAAGGAGTGTGTGATCCAGTGGCGTAGCCAGCGGGGGTGCTGAGACACGTCCTTTTTTGACTGCCATTAGTATGGGCCTAGTTCTCAATCATTTTCATTTATTGACGAGTTATCCGATTGTCGTAATTGGCAACCGAGGACACGGTTTCTCTCCGCATGCGATCTAACAGCGATTAAATCATGGGCTAAATTCAGTCCAGTTGCGGAACACGAACAGAGAATTGGGTTCCAGAAAGCTTCCGTTTAAAACAATTTTTTGTCCTGACCTGTTCTCAGTCATTTTCATAATTAACAGAAGGTTCACTCCGAAAGCACTCCACAGTTAACAGGTGCAGCTTGTTCTCCCCGATTAGGAACAGGTCAGGACTAATAATTGTTCAAACCGAAGTTATGTGCAACCCAATTCTCTGTTCTTGTTCCGCAAATTGTATAGTCCTAAATATTATATTTAAAAATATTAAAATAATAGATAAGAAAATAATATTATTAAAAAGGAATACATAAAAAGATAAGAGGCTAAGATCATATAAACAGTTTTCCCAGGCTAGTGACCTGGATGATATTTTTTCTTTAGGAATTTATGCTGTCATAAAGCAAGCATTTTCTGCACTTGGGCATCAGTGTGCAGATTGGCTAGGGAAAACGGTTGCTCTAGGTGCTGTTGGTGCTGCAGTTAACCATCTGAGGGGCATGTGACAGCAAGGGGAGACCTGCTATAAGATTGACACATGATGTTGGGTCTCAGTTCAGTGAAACTAAACAGTTGCACGTTTAATTTTGAAATGCTTTATTTTACTTGAAATGTTTGAGTTTGAAATGTTCAATTTCAGTTCAACGAAGCAATTTAAGCACAAGCACTTTTATTTGGAAACATTTTATTTTGCTTAGTCTTTCAGTTTGAAATGTTCAATTTCAGCTCAGTGGAGCACTTTATTTATATATATAATTGTGCTTTTAGTGAGAGCAGTTCAATGAAATAAAGACAAGCATTTCTCTACACCTGATTCTTGTTTAAAAATCATTCACATTATATGAAAGTTATGGAGAGCGATAAAAAGGTGACATTATGGCGTTAAAGGCGACGCAATGAAAAATTTGGGTGCACCTAATTTTTGTGCTGGTGCACCTAAAAAAAAAGGTTAGGCGCACCAGTGCAACCGATGCAAAAAGTTAGTCTGGAGCCCTGAATCCTATACTCCCCCCCGTTTCCGGTAGGGGACTAAAAAAAAAAAAAAAAAAAAAAAACACAACACAACAATGGGCAAAATGAATGGGAAATTTTACTTCCGACACCAACGTGACGTCATCACTTAAGTACTCTATAGTTTGTTGAATCTAGTTAAATGCTGCGCTCGTTTAGCTTGTGAGGCGGCACAGATTTCGGTTAATTAGTTTGCGAGGCTCAACTAATAAGAGGCTCAAGCAATAAGACACCAGGATCGATTTTATATTCCGAATGTAGACACGGTTAAAGGGCGTTGTTAGGCACGATGCCAAAAATAAATGCGAGTTTTTTTTGTGCGCATTATTCGCACAGAAAAAAAGGCATCCGGTGTGTAAGGACCCTTATTGGTAATATTCTTATTATTTTGTACGTATATCTGTGCTCGTCTGGGTGGGGGGGAAAGCTGATGGCTCACTGTGCCATATGCGCACACTGAAAGATGGAAACAAGATGTGCGTTCAAATACAGTTTACAGTTTCGCTACTCTCATTATAAAGGGACTCTAGGGCTGGCCCTTAGTGAATCCCAACTGCACGCTACTGATCACGAAGACTGCTGTCTGTCCTGGCTCCCCGGTGGTGGAATGAGCTACCCGTCGAGGTCAGAACGCCAGAGTCCTTCAGCACCTTCAAGCACACCCTGAAAACCCCCCTCTTCCGGCTCCACCTTTCCCCCACTCCACTGCCCTCAGCCTGACTCTCCTGACGTCACGTCCAGGTTCCCTGACTGTACTTCTCTTTTTTAACTTTGCTGGTCTTTTTTGTTGTCTACTGTTAATAAAATTAGTGACAATTGAATTAAGTGCTCGTTGTCACTTGAGCTATTGGCACTTAACTTGCCTCCTTGTAGCTCTGCACTTTTGTTCTGAATTTCTGCACTTTTGTTTGTCGCTCTGGATAAGGGCATCAGCTAAGTCCCCGTAATGTAATGCTAATCAACTGAGGTGCATTTTATACAAAATGCACATGCACACACGTGCAAACAGGCGACACAAAAACGCTCACTTGCGCGTGCGCGCGCGCACACACACATACACACACACACACACACACACCAGGCAAACACACGCAGTCATAAGCACACACAGCCAAATGTATGCAAACACTCCTACAGACATACACAGTTTCCAGGGGCAGTTTCCAGTCCTGAATCGAAAACTCCAGTGCTGAAAGTACTGAAATCACTAAATGCCCATTTTGAGAAAATTGAGGCAGTGAACTTGAGCAACTATAAGACATTTTCTCATTTTGCTCACAATGTGCAAAAACGTGACTAAAGCACTTAACAATAGGCTTTTCAGTCAAACAAGCCTGCCATGGGACTGTGGGGAAAAAAAACAGGATACCCTCAAGAAGCAAACGCACAAACATAGACAGACTGGCCCGGGCCGGGAATCAAACCCACAGCCTCTTGCTAGCATGACTGCCCCCTGCGCAAGCACATCGCCCACTCAATAACAGACAGGACTGAGGCTGCATTTGTCTTTAGAGCTGAGGCCCAGCAGGGGGCAGTGTCGAGCACACTTCAGTGACCGCCTACGGAAGAGGGACCTGTTTGGATACGTGCCGCATATCTATCCTGGATCCAGACCCTGCCAATCTGTAACCGTAGTAACGGTCACCATGTAAACTCTCCAAGGATTCTTCACAGGGGGTGGTCGGGTTCAAGATAAATGCAGGGGAGGCATTTGGTACAAAAATAATCCTTCTGGCGCTAACTAATACAGAAATAAAGTTCCTGGCAAGCTGTGGTTATATAGAGTCCTGTCATGTCAACAGAGCTCTAGCATTACCTGAGGCTGAGCCAGTACCAGGCAAAAAAACCAGCTGGCACTGAGGCCCAGCGACTATAGTGCTGTGGGTTCAAATCCCGACTGCGACGGCTGTGGTGAAAATCAGAGAGCAAGAACTGAGTCAAAATAAGATCAGGACCACAGTCGGTATTAGCTCCTGTGGGCATGAGGGTCAAACCTTACCTCCCTCTCCATGTTCTGTGAGAAATACTCCTTATTCACGTCGGACTTGGGCATGTCATCTTTGATTGACAGGCCGGTATCACGCACTTGGATGGGCAAGCCTGCCGATTAAGGAGAACAAGATACCGATTAAGGATCATCATGGATACAGCAGCGACCTAGAAATCACCGGAGACAGATGCCTGCAGTGTGCACATGAAGTTTGGATCTCAGGCTACATTTTCAAAATATTGTCTTTTTACTCATTAAAACAAATGTCTTCCCCTCTCCAAGAAACCCAAAAATACCGAAGGGCACCAGGTCAGTAGCCAAACAGTGCACGCGCACACCCCCCCGCCCCCTCCCTCGCGGAAGGGAACGTAACAAAAAAATTGGCGAAATCACAGCTAGGAAAGACGAAAAAAGCAAAAATCAGCACCGACCCACAGCAGGTCCCATTAAACATTCCAGCTGAACATCAGTGAGAGAGGTAGTGAGGGAGGAAGGAAGGAAGGAAGTGAGTGAGGAGGGGAGTGAGTGAGTGAGTGACTGACTGACCGACAGAGTGAGACTGAATGAGTGACTGGTTGGGTAACTGACAGACTGAGTGAGCAGTTGACAGAATGAATGAATGAATGAATGAATAAGAGTTACCGATCACAATTTGAAACGCATGAATCACGGTTAAGTGATCCATGCGGGGGGGTTAAGTTCTGACACTTCAGAATTGCAATATCTGACTATCATTCCTCTTTTAACCTGCCTCATCTATTCACCTTCATCACTGCGAAAGAGCACAGGCAAGATGAAAGCGACGAATAAAGACATCAATTAACGGCCAATAAGAAAAACATTCAGATGCATCTGTGGCAGTTATCTGAGCGATTACAGGCATACAAACCAAATTATTGGCGAAAATACCAGGACTATTCAACATTCATCAGACATGAGATGAGCAGAAATGCGTGCGGTATTCCTTTCACTCATTCCTTCTACAGATGCACTTAGGTCGCCAACAGGGTTAAGTGGCTCGATGGAATTTATCGATGGCGGGCAGTACTGCGGAGATAGTCCCATAAGCTTCCAGTATTTATTGCTCAGTCGCAGCAGTCAGCCATCGATAAAGTGAAACAAGCAGCTTGACCCAGCCGGTGAACTGAGGGCGATGTGTGCGAACGCTTCAAAATAAACAGCCCCTCAGTAATTGAGGCTCGGCGAAAGCACGTCCAATTTGCTCAACTTCCTTTACTGATGAGCGGAAAACAGCTGCTTTTGAGAATTAGCACCAACAGTGATATATTAGCATACTGGCCAGCATACACAGCCACTAATGTTTTTGCATTAAAAATGCGTAAGAGACAATGGTCCATATTCAGCAACACTGTTCTCTGTACAGAAACCGCCCCTACTCCATCCATTTGTTATATGCAAGATAAAAGGAAAACCTGCCTCGTGGGTTGGGTATACTGCATGTTGAAAGCAATTTTGTGTTTGCTCCAAACCTTTAATTTATTTTCCCAGCTGAAATGATTAACAGTCAGTTATTACTGTGGTTGGCATCTTGTAGGCAATAGATAGATTAAAAAAAAAAAAAATCTAATGCAAACAGGAAATTATGCTGCGCCTTAATTAATCTGAGGTAATTCATCATAATCACCCATGATCAAAGCGCGTCTTGTGTGGCGTTTGAAAAATATGGGCCAAATTCCCTGAGAACAGGCATGTGAGCCCCAAATGTGGGGGGCGGAGATGAATGTTCGGCCAATGACTGCAGTCCCGGTGGTCGCAGCTGCCTTCATTCACCGCTCAGGGCAGGAGAGCACTTTACACCGAGAGCAAGCCGTGAGTTCTGACTGTTCGTCCACAGAGGGCTCCAAAATTACTGGCACCCCTGACTGGCAATGCACAAACATATTCAGAGAGAAACTTTAATTAAAAATCAATTTCCTCCAAATCAAGGTTTCACAATCTATAGCACCCTTAAAAATGATTGTAAATAAATAACATTTACCAAAAAAAGTGGAATTTAATGCCTGGTTTTATTAAGTTGTATTAAGTTGGATTTGTCATCCAAATCCATGAAGAAAACAAAACAACTTCAAAAGAGTTATTGTCAAAAGAGGCAGATGATCACAGACCCTCATAAATCACAAAGAAGAAAGAAGATTCACAAATGATTCAATACCCCACGGAGCACAGTCAGGGCAAAAGAAAATTCCAAAGATATGGGACTGTTGAAAACCTCAAAGGAAGAGCTTTGGATAGGAGCTGGATAAGCAAACTTTCTATTGGCCTTTAAGTTGGATAAGGTGTGTAAGATGCTCATATTAAAAGCAATCGTCTATGTCAAGTGGAGACATGGTGACATCACTGCCTCAGATTAGGGTTCTGAAGGGTCTGTTTGTCCGGTGTCCATTTTTTGCCCCCCCCATAACCTCACTAATGATCTGGTGTCCCTGAAAATCATCCGAGTTACAGTAATGTTATCATATTTGATGAAGAAGTTGTCAAAAAGCCGTCAAACACACACATCTCAATTACCTGGACTCTCCAATATCCCAAATATCATTATTGCATGAAACAAAATCCAGTTTTAAAGGGTTAATATGGTATACAATGGAACTAGTATCCCATTTGTAAGCATTTGGTTCCAAGACAGGAGGCAATCAATCTATCATTTATCAATTTTTTGCTCTGTAGCTTAAATGAAAGAGAAGTTATGGGTCTCTAGATAGGGTTACAAGTGAAGTGCAAGAAAAAAGTAGGCGTGGCACCCATATTCTCCAAGGCCATAATGCCATAATGGCTAAAGGTATGAAGCTGAAATTTGGATTCCTTCATTTGGAATCAAAAACTATTTTTAGAATTTTTTTCAGTCAAATCCGAGAGATGTCAAATCTGGAATCTGTGTGAATTGGCATGGAATGACCTAATGTGGATATGGAATTCTTATTCCTCAAGCCATGCATTGATATTTCTGTCAACAGGTGGCTTAAGAGGGTAAATAACTGCTTAAAACATGAAATGCACACAATTAAGATAAATTCACAGCTTGTTAAAATCCCTGGATTGCAAATGTAGCCAGGACAAAAACCAGCAAACACACGGGTAACTCCAGGAACGACGCTGAGTACCAGTGATCCAGGCATTTCACCATTTTTGTTCCATCAGACAGACTGCCTCGTACATCGCCCAATGTGCAGCACCCACCTGGGGGCCAGATCACGCGGTAACAGAGTTACAAATTTGTAACTCAGTTACTGACCAGTTTTTTGCCATTTTCACCCAAAATAAATCAAATGAACAAAATTAGCCATCTTGTTGTTTGAAGAGGGAAGACCTACTCAAAGCCATTTAAATCATAACTCTATCTTCCTTATTTTTGGCGCTATGATACAAAATACACCAATTTTGTAACTTTTTGTGACCTGGCCCCTGGGTGATGCAATGGCAGGCATTCTGCACAAGAATGCTCACCACCCATCAGCGAGGACTGATGGGCGAGGACAAATTGCATAGCTAAATAGATCAAGGCAGGTGGCAGGTTCAAAGAGCCAGGTTGGGAATTTAGCCATGACACCGGGGAACCCCTTTCTCTTGTTGAAGAGAATTATGGGATCTTTAATGACCACAGTGAGTCAGGACCTCTGTCTAACATCCCATCCGAAAGCTCTGGATAAGAATGCATGATGAATACCTTCATGCCACAGCTGTCTAGAACTGTGATTGGTTGAAATATGCCCAAAGCGAGTACATCTTTTTCCAATAACTGGACAGCTATAAAGTCGTTCCAGATAAGTTAAGCGTTTGACACTCTGCATCAGTTCAATATCTAAATTGTAGGCAAAATTTAACAAACTTGCAAACACTGGAAATGAAGGCTAAAATAGACTCCAACAACTTGTTTGGAGCACTTCAAAATTGAAGGTCCCCCCATAATGTCAAGAGGTGCACAGCCAATTAGTATTACAACCCATTTCAAAACCCATTTCTTTTGTGACATCACATGGTGATGCGATCACCCAGAAGCATGAGGGTCTGATCAGATTTAGCCAAACAGTTAATCAGTTCCTTCCCATTTCTGTGAGGTCACAAAGCACAGATTTGGAAATGGCTTGTAATAACCAATTAGCTGTGCAACTGGTGACATAATAGTGGCATCTGAGAGAAAGCAAAACGCCACAACAACTGTCATATCTACAACCACCGAGGCCAAACCACGAAAAACAGCCCCAGACCGCAGTGTGTCTACATGCCTCTGGTCATGCGGAGTGCTAAGGGCTCACTACGCATCGAGCTCTGGTTCAGGCAAAGGGTCCACCACGGTCCGTACCGTACTCCAGGTCCAGCAGGCACGTCTGACAGACATTCTTCATCTTACTGCAGGTCTGGCACACCTCGGTCTTCTTAAATCGCATGCGCACACCGGGACACCAGCGAAACACCGTGAAGGGTCGAGCGCAGATCTGCGCTCAGCAGCGTTAGCCAGGGCCGAGAGGTCCAGGGAAATACAGAGCGAAACAGATTAGCAGCCATCTTTAAAGATGAGCAAAAATCAAAATTCACTGCTTCCCCCTCAATTTAAGTCAACTCCAAAGAATGCAAAAACATCTCAATAAAATATTTGAATATTCCGTTAAAATTAAGATCGTACAAGATTATGCACTTTCACACACTGAAGACGTTTCTCCCGCCTCCAGGGAAACGATCTTACTATAATTAATGGCATCACAGAATAGCCGTGAATGTAGCTTTAAATTTGTCAGTCAATCTTCTGACTCAGTTCCATCAACATCTTTACTTCCCCCCCATAAATGTGGAACACCCAACTGTACTTAAAAAAGCACAGTAAGAAATTACATGACAGATCTGCAGCAATTTGTATTGGAGCCAATGATGTGCCATTTAATTCAGAGACATGGGACTGTAACTCCAGGATGGTCGTTTTAACGCCCAGTTTGGGTTTGAGGTAATTCTAGTCATGCCAACAGTTTCCAGCTCCATTCCTGGTGAGCTGCAATGCAATAAGTTCTCATTTCAAGCTCAATTTCAGCACACAAAATTCAGCAAAATTAGAAACACCAATTTAGCACACCAGATTCCACCAATCAGCAGATGAATGTTATCTGGACTGTAAACCTCAGAGCAAGTCTTCATAGGGATACACACCTTGATGAAAGCCCATTATAAAACCCATACCTGGACACTGCAGTTTAATTTAATCAGTTTCTACCAATCAAACAATATCCCCGAGCAACATGTTCTGAGATGGTAGGTGCCTTTACATTGCCAGTGCTTTCATCGCCGTAACAACACGACCACAAAGAAATAGGGCTTTCTTCTGTCTCCTGCCTCAGGAATGAGTTCACGAATAATTTCTCCAACGAAAATGCGCTTCACGCAGTCCCCTGCGGTCGCAAACGGTTGATATCGCACATCGATACGCGGTGTGATTTGAAGCGGGCTATTACTATGGCAGTCGCTACTGGTACGGCAGTTTTCCAATGCTTTTCAATGTAAAGTGCTACGGCAGTCCCAATACCAAACCCTGCCATAACCTAACCCTGACCTTAACTCTAACCATAATCCCGCATCCTTATCCTTATCCCTTCAAATCGGCTGCCGTCCCAATAAAAACTGCTATATCTAGACACTATATATTAATATAAGGGCAAACGTCGCGATTATTGGACGACGAGGTACTTGATACGCGTCTTTTAATGTAATGTAATTTGAAGTCGCACTTCTCTGCCCGTTGGGCTTTGTCTCATCAGCTGCCATTCGGCGCATGTTTATTTCATGAGGTTTATGAATAATTCTCGGAAATTTGGTTCTTGTTTCCCCGCCTCGTTACGCGAGCCTGCACTGGTGCGTACTCTGCCTCAGGAGCGGTAGATAAAATACAGACAAGAATTTCCGCCGGACCACAACAACCCAGAAAGTAAACGGTAAAAGACCCCGAACGCCAAACGTTTCAGGGCTCAACAGCGCTCCTGACCTTAGAACATCTGTTCCTGGTGACTCAGGCATGCCAAGAGGAAGAATTATTTGGGAGAAAAATCAATCAATTACGATGCATTAGTCGGCACTACATTTAATTATTCCTCCAATGTTACGGCACAACCCTGAGTCCACGCAAACCAGTCAGCTTAATCCCTTAAACTCAGATTTTTGCTTGAATTTCCACTTAAGTAGGTTCGCGGTCAGAAAAAGCTCCCCCCAATATCGTAGGGCAATGGCACAAACATATTCGCTATCTGCTGGTTGCAGCTTCACTGAAGCTACATCACACTTCTATTGAGAGAAATATTCAAACCCAGGGTGCCATGTTTTCATGACCACAGCATTACACCAAATGGAATAGATCTAGATCTCGTACTTTATTTCTACACATATCCCCGTAATGCAGCAGGTCATATTTGGAACCGCTACTAGAATCCCTTGGATCTCCACTATAATTTACAATGAGCCTGAAGTCCCACAGGTTTAAATGAAGCAACTGTATCTTACAAACCCATACATGGGAATGCAGGGTGGAAGTGGGCAGTTTAAAAAAAACTTATTCGGTTTTTCTTTTTTTTTCCGCTTGAAAAGGATTCGCGTCCATAAAGTAGCCTATATGTCCAGCCGACTGAGGTCATGCGTACATCATCTCTCATGCGTTTGACACCTTGCAGTCATCTGGTCAATAAACATCTGCCAGTTGGACAGCTAACGTGCTAATTTGAGCCAACAATGATCTGGGCTGCAATCAGTGCTACACGTTGCTTATGTCTTCATTTCTCTCGTTTTTCTGCTTGACTTCTCTTCAGAAAGATATACTGCTCAGCCATAAAAATACTCAAACTTTAATATTTAGTTGGACTACGTTTCGCTTTTATCATGGCCCACATTCGTCCTGCAATTGTTTCAACCATCTTGTGAAATGTTATAACGTTTATTTTCATCCAGAGTTGTATCAATTTTCGATCAAAACCTTGTACTGATTATTGATTGTATTGACAGTAGAGTCAGAGCACTCCATCAAGCATTCTCCAGCCCATCCCAAAGACTTACGGTCAGGACTCGGCGATGACCAATTCATGTGTGAAAATGATTCCAGAGGTTTGCTGAACCACTCTTTCACAATTCAAGCCCAATTAATCTTGGCATTGTCATTCTGGACTATGCCTATGCCGTGAGGGATTTTTAAAAAATCCATTGAGAGGACAACCTAGTCATTCAGTACATTCAAGTATGAATAGTCTGCTGACAATTTCATAGCTGCATGTTGCTGCTGAGCCTAGACCTGGCTAACTGAAGTAATCCCAGATCATAACACTGCTCGTTCTACAAAAAATGGCAGAATTTATTCACCATGCTGTGTGGCTTATATCGGCCTAATAATATGACTGAAAATAGTGGGGTTGTCAATAATTTGGGTATTATCATTTCGATCGCTGAAATTATTTCTCAGGAGTCTACTTGTGCATTCTGGTGCTAATAATGCATCGTTTAGTCATCAGTTTTTAGAGGTGGAAGAATGATTTTATGTTAAAATCAAAATGGATATTGTAGCAAAAATCTCTTGCTTTCCCGTGCCTTTTTGCAAGAAAAATCAATGTTCTAAACATCCACGAATGTCTGCCTTTTCAGCCAGCCATTCTAGTAAAAGTAATTTGTGCTTCATTTAAGAGCCACAAGGAAATTAATTTCCCTCATGACTGCCTAACCTTTCCCAATTTATGGGCAAACACTTGCATACATTACTTGACTATTAAGTGTTCATGAATGAATTACAGTTCTGCCATTTTTGTGATCCTTTGGACTTTATTTTATAATGCATATTTTAGCCATTTACAAGCAAGTTGACAGGATTTACTGAATGTTACGGGGGTCATTCCATATGAATTCAACGAAAATACAAGAAACCTTCACGGTCACCGATTTGGCTCAAATTTATTTTGGGAGTACCTCTATGTTCATAATGAGCACATGCAAAATTTTAGGCTCTTTGTTCCAAGCGGTTTTTGAGATATGACCCCCAAAAGATATGGAGCCACACCCCTTTTTGCCCTCTCAAATTACAAACGAGAGATTTTGGAGACCAGTATCTTTGGAACAAATCATAGGTATGGGCTGAAAAATGCTACCCAAGGTAATTCGGGTCCAGGCTTTCAGAATCTCTAGTCAAAATTGGGATTTCCTTGGATGAGGAATGTGACAAACATACATACTGTCGCATACCTCATCCAAGGAAATCCCAATTTTGCACCTGTCAGAAGCCATGCTGAAGCTTCAATGAATTCATTAATCAACTACCCCATTGTTTTAACCAGAGATGAATCATCTGAGATGATGCAATACCCGGGAGATCTGATGCAATACCCATGGGTGATACAATACCTGGGAGAAGCAAGGGAGGGAATGCAACACCATGTCAGATTATCTAAGGAAATGATGTAACTTGAGTTTATGAGTAGGCATTGTCTATTTAAAACTTCTAGTTGCAGAACAAAGGGGGTAATAATAAGCGTTTTTTTATCCCAAAAAGCTGTAATGTGGAAAAAAGGGCCACCAGATGGCAGTATTGCCTTTTTTTGATAAGCCCAGTCTGAAGCTAAGTTTTGGGCATATCCTGTGCATGTCTAGAGGGGAAGTCCCAGAGAATTGAAAAAAGTCTGGAAGGTGGGAGGGGGCTGCAAAAGAGTATATAAGGAGAAAAATTGAGAGAGAAAAGTAGTAGGAGAAATTGCAAGGAGAAGGATACATTTGACCAGACCTGTCTTTCTTTTCAAGACCTGTGAAGTTTTTTTTGTGGATTTTTGCCTGTTTTGGAGCATTTTCCTGACCCAGGACATCACCAAGCAACCCCATCTCAAGGGACTGTAAATATTTTTTTTCTTGTAAATGTCAATCTTGGTCAGCAGTATAAATTGTAGGATAGTTGTCAGTCTTTGTATAATTAAATCTGTTTAAGTTAAATTTTAAATTTTGTCTGTCATCCCTTGCGGTCTTATATGTCATAACAAATTGGGGCCATAACAATGCCTACATTTGATAACAAGATTAAATAGTGAGGGAGATGAGAAAACGTAATTTTGAGCAAATAAAGTGAAGATATTTCCAATTGTGTAAAACAGGTTTTATTACCATGGGTAACTGCCCATATGGTGAACTTGCCAATCCAAAATTGGCAAAAAAAAACAAAAAAAAACAAAAAAGAAAAAAGTGACTTTTTGAAGCCGGGACTCTTTTCAGGGTCTCCTAACTCCACTATTATGCCTTAGGTTCAGTAAATTATCCTTGTAGAAACAGACCTGTGCTCAAGTAGAAGGAATCCAGCACAATTTAGCCTCTGTAAGGGATCCTGGCCTCATAGGGGGCCCTTGAAAACGGAATTTTTGATTTAAGCCCATAATTGAGGCCAATATCTTGAAAATGAAAAGCGATGGATCAATTTTGACAAGGCATTATGAAGCCTGAATCCAAATTACCCTGGATAACCATTTTCAGCCCATACCAATGATTTGCTCCAAAGATATTGCCCTTCAAAATCCCTCTAAATTATCGTTCACAATTCATGGGGGCAAAAAGGGG
Organism: Gymnothorax reevesii; assembly: GCA_029721435.1. Classification (NCBI taxonomy): domain Eukaryota; kingdom Metazoa; phylum Chordata; class Actinopteri; order Anguilliformes; family Muraenidae; genus Gymnothorax; species Gymnothorax reevesii. The sequence goes on from CM056586.1 coordinate 47,247,347, forward strand.
GTGTGGTCTTTGATTTTTGGGAGGCCATATCTCGGAAACAGCTTTGAGTAGGATGCTAAAATTTTTGCATTTGTTTCATGAATATATACACGCACATGAAAATTATGAATATAGAAGTACTCCCAAAATAAATTTGAGCCAAATCTGAGTAGGTGACCTGGGGACCTCTGGTTGACTTCATATACACTGCTCAAACAAATAAAGGGAACACTTAAGAAATAAATAAATAATATATATATCCTAGATCTGAATGAAATATTATTAAATACTTTGTTCTTTACATAGTTGAATGTGCGGACAACAAAATCACACAAAAAAATAATCAATGGAAATCAAATTTATTAACCCATGGAGGTCTGAATTTGGAGTCACACTCAAAATTAAAGTAGAAAAACACACTACAGGCTGATCCAACTTTGATGCAATGTCCTTAAAACAAATCAAAATGAGGCACAGTAGTGTGTGTGGCCTCCACGTGCCGGTATGACCTCCCTACAACGCCTAGGCATGCCCCTGATGAGGTGGCGGATGGTCTCCTGAGGGATCTCCTCCCAGACCTGGACTAAAGCATCTGCCAACTCCTGGACAGTCTGTGGTGCAACATGGCGTTGGTGGATGGAGCGACACATGTTGTCCCAGATGTGCTCAATTGGTTCAGGTCTGGGGAACAGGTGGGCCAGTCCATTCCATCAATGCCTTCGTCTTGCAGGAACTGCTGACACTCCAGCCACATGAGGTCTAGCATTGTCTTGCATTAGGAGGAACCCAGGGCCAACCGCACCAGCATATGGTCTCACAAGGGGTCTGAGGATCTCGTCTCAGTACCTAATTGCAGTCAGGCTACCTCTGGCGAGCACATGGAGGGCTGTGCAGCCCCGCAAAGAAATGCCACCCCACACCATTACTGCCAAACCGGTCATGCTGCAGGATGTTGCAGGCAAAAGATTCTCCACGGGGTCTCCAGACTCTGTCACGTCTGTCATGTGCTCAGGGTGAACCTGCTTTCATCTGTAAAGAGCACAGCGCGCCAGTGGCGAATTTGCCAACCTTGGTGTTCTCTAGCAAATGCCAAACGTCCTGCACGGTGTTGGGCTGTAAGCACAACCCCCATCCTCATGGAGTCGGTCTCTGACCATTTGAGCAGACACATGCACATTTGTAGCCTGCTGGAGGTAATTTTGCAGGGCTCTGGCAGTGCTCCTCCTATTCCTCCTTGCACAAAGGCGGAGGTAGCGGTCCTGCTGCTGGGCTGTTGCCCTCCTACGGCCTCCTCCACATCTCCTGATGTACAGGCCTGTCTCCTGGTAGCACTTCCATGCTCTGGACACTACGCTGACAGACACAGCAAACCTTCTTGCCACAGCTCGCATTGATGTGCCATCCTGGATGAGCTGCAATACCTGAGCCACTTGTGTGGGTTGTAGAGTCTGTCTTATGCTACCACTAGAGTGAAAGCACCGCCAGCATTCAAAAGTGACCAAAACATCAGCCAGAATGCATAGGAACTGAGAAGTGGTCCACCCGCAGAACCACTCCTTTATTGGGAGTGTCTTGCTAATTGCCTATAATTTCCACCAGTTGTCTATTCCATTTGCACAACAGCATGTGAAATTGATTGTCAATCAGTGTTGCTTCCTAAGTGGACAGTTTGATTTCACAGAAGTGTGATTAACTTGGAGTTAAATTGTGTGGTTTAAGTGTTCCCTTTATTTTTTTGAGCAGTGTAGAATGACCCACAGGCTGATATAAGCCACACAGCATGGTAAGTAAAGATGCCAGAATTTTTCTAGAACAAGATGGAAACACAAGATGAATTTTCAACTGTTTTTTGCCCGAATAAAAGCTGCTCTACAAATTCTTTCAGCTTTTTCTGACATGTCCATATGACCAAATCATGCCTTGAATTTAGGCATTTCTGGGCATTTTTTTTTTTTAAATTATAAGCATTTTCAAATGCAAGTTACTCCTAAACTAGAGACAGGAGACTGGATTGGGTTTAAGGGGCTGGTGTGCTGTGGATGAGGCTGCAATATGAACCCCTGATTATGCATACTTCAGTCAAGGGGACCAACTAAAAATCAAATAAAAATTTTGGTTCTGTAAAAATGGTCGCTTTCAACAGCCTATTAAAGGAAATTCAAATGCGATATGCCAAATTCATAAATTTTAGGCGATCTGACTTATGTGCATCCAGTTACAGCCCCTGGCCTTGGTGTTTTCCACTTTTCTTTTTGCTGCTGTTGAGATGTCTGTGCCTGCTGTCACTTGTTTCAAGACCAGTAAAGTTGAGAGTGCTGTAACTGATCGTGATTGGCTGCCAATGGACTGGTTGGTGGCTCCTCCCTTTCGCCTTTCCCTGGTGGCTGATTGGAGCAGCCCGCCTTCCACCTCAGCAATCAGCGTGTGACAGCTGGCCAGAAGAGTTTAAAAGCTGTGCTTGCACACCATTCACTGGTGGATACCTCAGTTAGAATTCGAAACAGTTTGTGTTTTGATGTCAGTGGCGTTTGCCAATTGTGATACCCACATTAGGGCCAGGATAAGATCCAATACTGATTTTTGTTTTCCTGCACCCACTTTGAGGTTTTTATTCACTGTATTAGTACACACTGGGTTTGAGGGGTGCTGATCACTTTGTGTTTCTGCTATATGCCCAGAGCATAGTCAGCCAGGATTTTATTTTCTAAAGTTTAACTCTGTTTTTTATCACTTCACCTACTAAACTAAAGAAGCTAGTTATTTTTGTTTCAAAGCACTCTTTTGTTATATTTCTTTTGACAGCACCCACCAACCCATTTGTTTGTTCTGCCACTATTGCTGCCCTAATAAATGCCCTGGCACCTATCCTGACCATCGGGTTCGTTCTGCGTTGCTTCCCTTTCCTCTTACAAGCCGGGTCGTAACACATCCATTGACATTAATTTAGCAGCACTGGAAAATATATTTGTATCCCTTCAAAAACGCTTATAAGTCATTGCCAAATTTACGAGTGACTAGACACCGCCTCCTTAAATAGCCAATTACTCCACGAAAAACTTGTGAAAATTACTCCACGAGTCATAATTTTATGATTTTTTTTTTTATGAGACAATGTGGTGCAAACCCTGGTCCACTTGGCACAGAATGAACGACCCCCTATGTTGTTTTCTTTGCTTCATACAGCCCAATAGTTTGACCCTTGAGAAATAGAATAACATCTTTACCAAAACCACAGGATGTCTTCTGACCAGTGGCAACTGGTGAACTGGCAACATTGGAGGCTCAAACAATCCCTAATAAAGATCCCTTTTCAATCATTCATTTAAATTACCATTACAGAAACTACGAAAACTCAACATTATCATCAGGTGTGGTCAGTTTTCATTTATAACGCATACCTGTCAACTCTCATGCATTCGTGTGAGTTTAAGTGGCATATTTACGTTCATCTGCTGTAGCCGGCAATTATTCAGTCAACGCTTATGTAACAGATCCTCACACGGAATTGAAGTCCTTGTGCATAGAGGGGTTGGAAGCAACTGAATTGCACAAAGACTTTTCAAATGATCTTATTTCATTGAAACGATCATGAAACGCATGCATTGCTTCCAATCCCTGAGTAAACAAAAGTGCGAGAAGTCCGGAGTCGTAATCGGTATGCGTTATAAATGAAAATTGGCCATATCTGATAACGTTGAGAGTTTTTGGAGTTCCTGTAATGGTAATTTAAATGAATGATTGAAAATAGGTTGTGACAAATCATTAATTTTAAGCGATTGTTTGAGCCTCACCTGTAGTCAGTTCACCAGCCGCCACTGCTTCTGACATGGTTGTTTCAGTCAAAAGAAGCTACTCACGGCATTTCTTCCAATGAGGCCCCACTACACACGGAAAATCTCCGCCCTCCTCCGCACCCCATTCATTTTCTATGGCATGCGTGCGTTTTGGTGCGCGATGCATTCTGGGATAACATCCGGGCACAAGTGCGGGAAAGTGGGAACCCACTGAGCAATAGACGTCTAATAGTCGTCTAGTTTTTTTTTAGACGTAATTTAGACCGTCTATATGCCGTCTATATTTAGACCGAAATTAGACTTTGCCATTTTTTCGAAAATCCAATTACTATTTCTCAAAATGACAACAGTAAGCAGCACAACGCATCTCCTTATATTGGAGACAAATGATTCTGATATCCGTTCATCAATCTAAAGTATAGTTTAGATTTAGCCAGGATTTAAACGTCGAAATCTACGCCGCATATCAACGTCTATATTTAGACCTAATTTAGACGATAGAAATCAAATGTCCTTTTCAATAAATATATATCTAAGAATTAACTGCACGTAGTGGAACTGAACTCCAAATATAGTTCTGAAATTATTTTAACAGTCACTCTTCACTATAAGGTGCATGTCTACATTTAGACGTGTAATATACGTCTAAATCTATACCGCATATCAACGTCTATATTTAGACCTAATTTAGACCTAATTTTTCAATAAGTATATGTTTCGGAATTAACTGCATTTAGTAGAATTGAACTCCAAATATAGATGTAAAATTAATTTAACAGTCATTCTTCACTATAAGGTATAGATCTAGACGTCTAATATACCTATTTTCAACGTCTTTGTTTAGACCATGTTTTAAAAAATACAAATGCAAATTCATCTTAGAAAAACGAACCTTAATATAGTAAAATAAGATGTGATAGGCAGATCTGTCTATATGCAGTGCCTTGGAAGAGCTGTGGTCGGCAGCTCACTGCTTCCGTGTACTGTGCATGTGCAGACACTTCGCTAGCGAGCGAAGCATATGAGCGAAGCGCCTCATCACCATCACTGCGCATGTGCGTAAACTTCGAGCGAAGCGATTCTGATTACCACAGCGTCGAGATTTGCTGGCTGCTCTGCAAGAGGAAAATTAGTCATTTTTCCGCGTAAACAGAGGTGAGTGTTTAAGGACAGGTTACTATAAATGTTTAATTTGGAAATCTTAGAAAATCTTGGTCCTTTCATCGTCATGCATCAGTTTAGCAGCGTGTTAGGGCCCGACCCGACGCGCTGCAAGCAGCGGGCGAAGGCCCTTTTGTTCCGAGTTTTTTATTTTAACTTAATGGGAAGAAATGTACTGGCAAAATGTTTGTTTTAACTTGTCGCTTCTTCACGCACGATTGAAGATAACAAAATGCTATACTGGAAAGAAAAAATGGCCTAAATTCAACGAAGTTTTGATGCAGTTGCACAAGAATTAGTTTCCTGGTCGTATTCAGGCCCTTTCCAGCCAGTTAGCCAGCATAGCATTTGTAATGCCGAGCCGACGCGTTGCAAGCAGCGGGCGAAGACTCTTTTGTTTAGCATTGTTGTTGGGCAGTTTACAAACCGACTGGGTTTAGTTTTACTAAGCACATTAAGACATAACTAGATTTCTTTTGTGAAAATGTGACTTATACATGACTATTACGGCTGTATTCGTTTTGATGGAGACATGGTTATGTGCTTCTATTAAACATTTTTTCCAAAACTTTTAGTATTAGATTTCAGTAATGAAGTGTATTTGGATGCCATTACGTAATTATTTATATACAATTAACATTCATCGGCTTGTGTCAACCATCAATGGATGTAATTTCAGTATAATGAATTTTACATTTTTAATTGAAGAAAATTATTTTAATATTGAGTTGGGGTCCGGTTGCATCAATGCATTGTCTCATGCTCTAAGTCTAATGCAAAGCTTGCACAAACAAGAATTTCACCAAGGTTACCTGCAACTTCTTGAGACAATAAAGTTTGATTCTGATTCTCTCTTCTTCGTCATTTTATCTTCTGCTGCCACCTCTCTTTTTTCCTATTTTGTTTTTCTTTCCAGACATTTTTAAAATGGCCTCTAATTACTTGAAAAACTGGAGGAGGAAACGTGCTAGGACAGGTGATTTTTTAGATGAGTTTTCCAGTGATGAAGAGGTGTCGCAGGAGAACACACAAGGGGAGAGTGGGGCAAGTCAATCTGGCCAGACGCCAGTTGAGACATCTGGAAGCACATCCTTTGATGCACAGCAGTTGGGAGGATACGCAGCAGGGTAGGGCAAGTCAATTAGTCCACCTGCCAGATGAGACCCCAGGAAGTACATCCTTTGCCACAAGCATGGAAGAAGACCCCGGCACACAGGTGGATTATGGTTTTAGGGAATACCCAGACACAAGTGATGAAGAAACGGAGCTTGTTGACTTGGAATCCCAGACCAAAGAGGAACATTCAAGCCTAAGGGAGGATATTGCAGCTTGGGTCGTAGACACAAAGCCAACACAAAGCTGTGTCAACAAGATGCTAGCAATCCTCCGCAAACATGGACAGGATTTGCCCAAAGATTACCGCACACTAATGCAGACTCCGTCTTCTGTGGAGATTCAGAAGAGGTGTGGTGGGGACTACATTTATTATGGTTTTAAGCCCGGCATCTGCAGTTATCTAGAGCAATGCTCTACCTTGACAGGACCAGTCAAATTGGACATAAATATTGATGGTCTTCCCCTTTTCAAGTCAAGCAAGACACAGTTGTGGCCTATTTTGGCCAAATTTCACAATTCAGAACCTTTCCTCATTTCTTTATTTTGTGGGAATGGAAAACCTGAGCCAGTAGAGGATTATCTACAAGATTTTGTCAGGGAGTTGGATGACCTGCAAGAAAATGGCATTATTCATGAAGGGACCCAGTTTGAGGTCAAGATTAATGCCTTTATCTGTGACTCTCCTGCAAGGGCCTTTGTTAAGTGTATCAAAGGTCACAATGCGTATCAGGGATGTGAACGCTGTGAGGCTGAGGCCAGCTATGTGGGCGGCAGGATGGTCTACACTAATCATGCACCTTTTGAAAGAAGGACTGATGAAAGATTTAAACTGGTCCGCTACACTGTCCACCAGAAAAAAGCTACGCCCCTCATTGCGACTGGGATCGGGTGTGTCAGCCAGTTTGTCTTAGACTACATGCATGTGGTTTGCCTAGGTGCAGTGAAGAGGCTTCTGACCTTTCTGATTAAAGGTCCTGCTGAGTGCAAACTGCCCAAAAAGACAATCGAAGAACTATCAAGCCGATTAGTGGCACTCAGAGGAAAGATTCCATCAGAATTTGCCAGGCAGCCACGGTCAGTTTTGGATCTAGATCGGTGGAAAGCCACAGAATTCCGGCAGTTTCTTCTCTACACGGGTCCAGTTGTTCTTAAAGACATTCTGTCAGATGACCAGTACCACCACTTCTTGTGTTTGACAGTAGGTATGTCTATCTTGCTTGAGTCTGATCCTGAGCAGAGAGAAGCATATCTGCAATACTCAAGGAAAGTCTTGCACTTCTTTGTAGAGAACTCTGCTGAGTTGTATGGCAATACCTTTTGTGTGCACAACATCCACAGCCTGCTGCACCTACATGAAGACGTGGAGGGTTTCAAATGTTCCTTGAATGACATCTCTGCATATCCCTTTGAGAACCATTTGCAGTCTATCAAGAGAATGGTTAGAAATGCCCAAAATCCGATTGCACAGGTCACTAAAAGGATTGTGGAAAAGAAGCAGTCAAATCCATCACAAACATCGTCCCACAAGAGGTTTTATGTCTCAGCCAATATCCGAGACAGTTGCTTCATCCTAGAAGACCAGATTGCGTTTGTGAGGGAGAAGAGAGCTGATGGCAAGTTGGTGGCTGATGTTGTCACAATGGATGACGTACTCAATCTGTTTGTGAAGCCATGCAACTCCAAGCTCATCAACATTGTCTATGTTGACAGACAAATGGATAAAGCACATCGCCGGCTTGTGGATAAGGGAGAATTGTTGAGGAAGGCTGTTTGCATTCCACATTCAGAGGGATTTGCCATCTTTCCTTTGCTCCACAGCATGGACTAATTGGAATACCAGCAGCAAACTGTTTACAGGAGTGGTTCTCAAGTTCAGTCCTGGCGCCCCCCTGTGTATGCTGGTTTTTGTTCCAGCCACAACTGCAATTCTAGGATTTTAACAAGCTGCTGATTTGTTTTAATTAGGCGCATTTATGCAAATATCCACATTGGCATATATTGGCAGAGAGAAACAATTTAACCAAACCTTTAATCAACATAAATAATCAAAAGGTTCCTCATTGGTGAAACTCTTGACACATGGTGGCAAAACCCGACAATTTACTTGGCAAACAATGGAGTCACACCTGTTGTGTTTTCTGTTGATTTTATTTGGTTCAGGCAGGTTATTTGGGAAAAACTTAAAACACTTGTGTTCAGAAACCTAATTTGGAGCTTATTGATTTTCTCAGAGTCTAATTTGATCTGTTTAAAATTTTTCTCACCTAAAAATCCTACCAATATTGAAAATTAAGCACAATATGTTCAAGGGTTTTTATTCTTCATAGCAGAATGCATATGTCCATCCAAATGTGACTTAAGATGGTAAATAACTACTCTAAACAAGGAATGCTGCTAATTAAGACAAAGTAGCAGATTTTTAAAATCCCAGAATTGCAGTCGTGGCTAGAACAAAAGCGAGCATACAAAGGGGGGTGCCAGGACCGAACTTAAGAACCACTGGTTTAGAGACTAACAGCTGGTAACTCGCCCACTCACCGATTCCTGTTATAATTACAGAGGAATAAAAGTTAAAGAAATTAGTCTTCAACATTGAAGAAGGGCCGTAGTGGCTGAACTAACCAGTCAACAACCCCCAGAAGTGCAGTGGACCATCATTGGCATATTACAGAGATTGAGTGGCTACATCAGAGAGCACAGAGCCCAGCGGACACACCCCATATCCCACCAGCAATGCCAAGACTAAGCTGGCATCCAAACCAGCTGTTGATCATGGACAGAGGACGCCAGTGCCTCATGGCAGGGGAGGTAGTCAAGGGCGTTTACGACAAACTCCTGGATGGACACCACCAGGTATAATATTAAAAATAGCATTGAGCAGTCAGTTTTTTTCACTGCCCCTGTCTGCATATTAATAGATATTAGTGAGGTGATTATGAACATAGTCAGAATAATACATGCACATCATCTTCACCTTTACAGCAGTTACTCCGAACTATCAAGCGCAGACTACCCCTGTAGTCCATGGCAGGGGTGGTAGACGGAGTCCAATACAGACTCGCGGATTGACCCCACAAGGTAAAACTGTTATAGATAGTGGTTCTCATGCTTTTCATGCCAAGTACCACCTCAGAAAAAAAAAATATATATAATACCACCAGTGGTACGCATACCACAGGTTGAGTACCACTGTTAGAGATTAAAGCATCCCCATCACAATGTTTAATGTAAATAAGAACTGTCATTTGTTTTGCTGCCTTCGCCCTTCCGTTGATTTCAATAATAATATCTCGCATATTGTAGATGTATTTCAAAGTGTAAAATGTCATTAATATTGTCATTGTTTTTAAAACTGTGCAGCATATACAGCATATGACTAATGGTGTAATGAAAAGGTTTAAATTGTGTTGCTTTTACTCCAAGCAGAGGGATGCAGACGAAGGACTCCTCTTCGGACCCGGCCAGTGACTCCAAAGGGTAAAAAATGATTAATTAAAGCAGCTGTTCCAATTTCTAGTGTAAGAATTTGATATTTAATTTGCCTTTAATTGTTTACAGATACCAATAAAAGATTGTCACAGGTAGCCAGGCTTGTGATTTCAAGGAAATCAAACGGTAAGTTTACATGGCCAAGTAGACATTTTGGGATGGCATTGACAAGATTAGATGTTTAATTACCCTACTTTCCACCTTCTTGTAGTGACGCGTCAGATATCCCCAGTTGTCAAACCCAAAGTTAGATTTTTAGATCCTTGAACAGTGATGATATTCGTGTGTTTTAATGAACTTGTTGTATCAACATTGTTTTACCCTCAACATTTTCTTGTGCCCATGGAAAAAGGACTCAAGATAAGAGAGTAATGGATTATCAGTACTGATTATATAACTGGTAAACTGAGTGTTTCCTTATATCTTCCCAACAGAGCCTCTGAGTCCCGAATTTGAACCCAGGCATTCTGTTGGCCGTACTCCACAAGGCACTAATTCACTTTAAGTGTAATATTTGATTGGGATGTTGCTAGTATGATTTCTAATTGTTGTGTCTTCCAGCCTCAGCAAGTCGGCGCCAAAGAAGTCCACGTATCAGAGGTACATTTTTATCCAGCTTGGTAGTGATTTTTACCAGTCTGGCGAATTATGAAGTTGTAATGAAATATTACTTCACCCAGAATGAAGCCTTTCATCCAGTATCCATTTATTGTTTCTTCCTTAATTTTAGCCGCAAAGAAGAGGACGTATGAATACCCGATGACGGAGAAAAGTAAGAATGGAACTATTGTTTAAAATAACTCAAAACACGTCTGTTCTGTCTTTACGAATGAAACTTTTTGTCATTACTAAATTTGTTTTATTCAGTGTTTCAAAAGGTGGTGGTTGAGACCCTTTTAAAAATTCTCGACCAACTCAAGATGCTGAACCGGGGGTCAGAGAGTGATGAAGAGGGAGTGTTACCGCTATCTTCGGTGGAGGAGTTTGACAGAATGTCAGGGGAACTGGAGAAGCGGAAGACTTTGAGGACTTCAATGGTAAATCAAATATAGATCCTTTAAATAACAATTCCAAATATTTGACACTATCAATAATTTGTTATATCTTACAGATCAAGAAGCTGGCATGCATTGGAGGGAGGGACGTCAGGTCCTGCACCAGGAAGGTCCTTGACAGGTATGAATACAAATTGAAAACACAAAACTATAGAACAAACAATACGTGAAAAGGTTAAAATGATGTTCGAGAAACACCTTTTATTATATTTGCATGTTTCAGACTTTTCACCAACGCTCTGATGCGCCATTTCAACATGCTGGGTGGTGGGACTCAAGGAAAGAGGAGGTTCAAGTCCACCGTCTTCTGTTCAATTGTTTCTGGTAAGAATATGAGCGCATCGAACTAGGTCTTTGTTAATTGCTCCTATGAATGCGTGATGTGATGTATAAATGGTGTATATGGCTTCTCCCCCACTCCCGTTTCCTTTTCCCCTTCCACAATTGCAGAAGCTGTGCTGAAGACATTCAGTGGCGCAACTGAAGCCGAGATTCAAACTGCAATGGGCGAACATTTTAAACAGGCGCCAGCCCGATCTGGTGGAGGGGGGTTCAAGAAATAAATTAATTGTTTTTGCACTGTTCCTGATTTTGTTATTTAAAAGTTATATGTTCTATTGTTTACACATGTTGTCTTAAATTTTATTTATGCACTGTTCTTTGCACTGTTGTTTATACTGTTTGCCAAATGTTGTATTTTATATATTTATATATTTTATATTGTTTAGACAAAATCACAATAAAAATCTCAACAATTTAATGTTTTTCATTCTATTGCACTTTGTATTGATGCTCTTATATAATGATGACCGAGAACCAACGTTATGCTAATTAACTGTCAGATCAGCCTGGATACATCAACACAACCATCAAGGTACGGACAACAAGCAAAGTTTGGTCTGTAAGATTGGTCCAAATATCATTTTGGGTCTTTTAAAGGTTGCTTGCGAATGTTTTAATACTAAATCAGTATTTATAAATAAGTATTAATATACAATTTTATTATCGTTTTTAATGGTCGTCTAGTAAATGTCTATAGTCTATATAACCCTCGTATAGATTAGGTCTAAATATGAACGTATAAACCACGTCTATATATAGACGTGTATATTTAGTCGTCTATTAGCGTTTGTTTCAACGTCCATGTATAGACGTGTCTATATATAGACGTTGTTTAGACGTCTATATATAAACAAGTTTATACATAGACGTTTTTTAGACGTCTATATATAGACACACGTCTATACATAGACGTTGTTTAGACGTCTAATAGACGTCTAGTCTAAATATAGACGTCTAAAAAACTTTCATTTCTGCACCATTATTACACCATTTTTAGACGCGGCGTCTTGGTGACGTATAGACGTCTATTAGACGTATATTAGTCCTAAAAATGCTCGCTGGGAAGGGACGATGATGAAATTTTCTAGCCATATGGAAATTAATACGGTGCCCGCAACATGGGAGCCAATCTCTTTCGTCCGAAAAACTTCCAGAGCAAGCAGATCTTCCTGTTTTGACAAGGACGAACAAGAAGCTGAACTGGGACCTATCCAGTCGAAAGTACTGCAGGAAGAGTGCTGTATCCAAACGGAGCTCTGATACGAGCCGATGATATTCCCCATAATTTTTTCGGCGTTGCAGGATGGGATGAACCCAAAAACGGCGGTGGCGACGGCGGTTGCATCTATGACACAACAGCAAAATCGCAGCCAGAATCTTCTTTCGACGATCCATGGCAGAGAGATGTTTGTACGAAAATTGATTTGTACTCATTACAGCAGGAAAATCAAAATTTAGCGGGGATGGATTCTATTTGATCACACAATGTCCGACGCGCCCACAAGCCAGCAAGTCAGAAACGCCCATAAACGAGCAGCTCCGCAGGGAGGTGCGGATAACATCCGGATTTTCCGTGTGTAGTGGGGCCTCACCGTTAGGGTTAAATAACTTGTTGCCGGCTGAAACAAATTAATCACTGCAGTAATTATCCAATGGAAAGCTCTAGCCTGTTTGCTTAGTTAAATCCTGGTGGTGCTTTTTTGTCCTGGCAGAGTAGAATGTGCAATCTCCTTCACAGCTGAGTTGAACTTGAAGAGGTAAAGACCAAATGATTAAAAACAAAAGACTGACAGTCTTTTTCATGGGTACAGACCGGTAATAGGGACTAGCAGAAATGACCAATAACAGACGTGCGTTACTCTGAAGCGCCTCTATCAGCAAGACTGAGAATTTTACAAATGAGCCAGAATCAGGAACAGTATGCTCTTACCTTACACTCCTTCCCATACTTCTCTTTTGTCTGAAAAACCAAAAACGACCAAAAATTTATATAATGCAGTCAAGAGTGGACAGACAGAACTTTTTATTTTTGAAAATAAAAGAACAAAAATTGACCTATGCCATCAGACTTGACTTCAACTAATTTAAGTAAGTAAAGCACATTGAAGCATTAAAACAGACATTTAACCAATGCTCTTAATCCAAAGTGACCCTTAGTTGATTTTATAATTGATTTTATTTGTGGCGGTGTGGTTAAGGGCCTTGCTCAGGGGCCCAAGAGCTGCACTGATGCTGCTATAGTTACACTGTAGCTTAACACCAACCATCCAAGACCTTTGCCATGCATTACGTGTAATAAAAGTTCCAAAAACATAATGCTGGTAAGTCTGAAAAAACACCCACACAAAAGCACGTACCATCCGGATGTAAGGGTTCTCGCCCAGACATGTTTGGCACAGAATGGGAAAATCCTGCAGAGAGGAACAAGGATTCATTCGCTTTAATGATAAGTCTGTGACACCTCACTTACCTGTACTGTCCATCCATCCATTATCCACCTCTTATCCATCCATCAAAACTTCATCCATCATCCATCAGTTGTCCGACCCCTTATTCTCGTTCAGGCTCACAATGAGGCAGGAACACACTCTGGACACAGTGTCACTCCATCACAGGGCGCGCGCGCGCACACACACACACACACTTAAGCTTGGGATCTCCAATGTAATATAAAATGGGCCTGAAGTTCCAAAATTGTGAATACAGCAGCAGCAGTTGACAACCAAAACCACTGCATGCTTAACCCAAACCCTGACCTCAACCTAAAACCATCCCTAATCCTAACCTTAACACTATCCTTAATTTTAGCCAATAAGACACAATTTGCCCTTGAAGTAATGAGGGCCAGCCAACATGTCCTCGCTTCAAAAAAAGTGTCCGCACTCTGCTGGTTACAAACGTTCTGGGCCTCACAATGTAAAAAAGTATAAGAACATGGTAACATATGCGCGGGCACACACACACGGAACCTAAGGGCGATTTCAATTAGCCTGGCATGCATGTGTTTGGACTGCGGGAGCAAACCAGAGTACCCAGAGGAATGCAGATGTTTTATACAGTTTACTGCTTTAATATTGTTTTAAACTCCACTTGTACACTGTTCGCTTGATGATCATTTTCTACCCTGTTAAAACGCATGTTGTGTATGCACTGATTCCTATACAAATGAATTTCCTTGAATTGGACCCACATGACCACAGGGAGAACTTGGCCTCTCTGCTCAGTAAGGGCCCAGACCGGATTCAAACCTGCAACCTCCCCGCTGTGAAACAACAGCGCTTCCCACAGTGCCCCTGAGCTGCTCAGACATCCGCAGCAGTGTCCCCCTGCCCTCCATTTTGGGCAAACCAGTGAGATCCAGGCATCTGTTCTGGTTCACCTGACGCATCTCATCAAGCCCATGGAACACAACTAAGACCCGGATCTGTTCGATTTGCCTTAATGAGCGGGTTGGTTAACACTGATCTGTCGCATTTAAATGCATTTCCAGATCACAGAATGTGTGTATTGGCATTTCTCCGTGGACGCAGCCCTTGAAGAACAGTTAATCATACAGTCACACTCAAAACCATGCTCCAATTACCACCCTCTGGCTCATGATTTTCTCACTTGCTTAAGGTGTCGAGAATTCGCCCACGTCCAGGATATTTGATATCAATCACGTCATCTGCCCACTGCGCGCCAGCACGCGCTAAACTGCGTCTAGCGGACAGCATCCACACTGCAACAGACCTCGGGACGGGGGGAATGCAAGTTTACACTGGAGGACAAAACACTTCACTTTTTCACGCTCGTTAGGACGTACGCATGTATGGTAGGAGCTGGTTATTAACCCATATCGCTCCCAAACCATGGCTTTTTGTAGCGGAGATGATTCATCGATTTGTTTTCTCCTTTATAAATGTATTTCTTTCTGGGAATCCCATTTCCACATCAGTTTCCGACTGTCATCAATAATCAACGGGTTGCTTAGTGACGTCAGCATTGGAATTTTCAGCTATAAGCATTCCAATCACGTGCGTGCGAAATCGCAACTTCAAGTGTCAGGATTGTACGGCTCAAGCGGGCCCGCGCTTCAGGCGTGAACGAGCCGTAAGCCAAAAATCGGACAGTACATCAGCAGCAAAGCGGTGTGCCAGCAAATCCATCATTTTCTCCATTCCAGCTCATGTTCAATAGCAATGCCCACCTCTGGACTCCTCTCCAGCGGCGTATTTGGAGTCAGCTGGCGATCCCACCTATTGGTGAAGCAATTTAATCCAGAAGGTAGACGTATGTAGGGCAGCCTGTTTCTGCCAGACACACCCACCTCACCAACCTCTTTGGTCAGCAGAAAACGGAAAGTGTCTCAGTTGGCAGAACTAGAGCTGGCACCAGCTACTTCACTTAAGGCACAAGGAGCTCATATTCTAATGTCGCGTCTATTTATAGACGTCGCAAACACGGAAAACCAATTATCAAAAGCAGAAATGATTCCAAGGCCATTACTGAGGGGGCCCTGTTGTTCAGTTGATCATTTAACGACAAGTATCATGTTGAGATTCAGAACTCTGCGCGGGGGAAAACGGTCTTTACGCACGTCAGACGCATTCCAGACTAAAACGATCAAGTTCAGGTACATCAGTTCAAATCACGTCACACTAACCAGACTGACGAGAGACTGGCAACTCGATACAGGTCCAAATGTGGTGCATTCCTGATCTAACTGAACATCTGCGTGAAATAAAACATACAGTCATCTCTTTGGTCTCGTGTGCGTCTTCAACTGCAGTGTGGTTTCAGATGTGATGATTTCTGATAAACAAATAATAAATGTCACTAAACTGCACTGCCCAACGGCAATCTCATCACCCACTTCTAAGTCAACGGGGGAAGAACGTGCGCCAGCAACGTTATCTGAAGACACAATCGCCAGAACTTGCTCATTGCAATAAGAGAACCATTACTTTTGATGTAACGTCTATTTAGCCATATTTCAATTGCTACGTCCCCGTGATGTAATGCTTCATCGCAAAGCATCAGTGCACAAAAACATCCCACTTCAGAATTCACTCGGTCTAGTTGCGTATATTAAAGTGACCGGTAGAGAAAAATAACGAAACAGGACGGCCACTGGTTGATAATTAAAAATTACAGCATCATATATCGCCTAGGTCCAGATGTCAGCACCACATCCGAATAAGTTCACCCTGCAATCAAGTCAGTTAAGCTACCTTGACCAACAAGCTGAAAAGGACCATTATCACATCAATAATAACCGGGAGTAAGACAGCAAATTATACATTATAATTAATCCAGAAAATGCACTGGCAAACAAAATATGAGAGTCCAGTACTAAAACCACAATTACTGCTTTCAGGCATGTTATCCGCAATGACACTTTCCTGCACGTTTCTGACATTAACATTTTACGTCAGCCGACAGAACTCACAAACGTTTTAGCTCCGTCAGTATTTGCTTCATACTATTTAATGCCAAGATTTAAACCTACCGCGTCTTCCCAATTTTGCCTGTTGTACGTATTCGTTCCTAACGAAGTCGCCATCTTTAGTCTCCCAACATCCACTGCAGAATTCAACAACCTGCCTGCGTGTCGTGCGTCTGGGGGCACGCGGATTATCCTACTTCTGATTGGTTGAAAGAGCGCGGGCGGAATTTTATAGGCTGAATCCCTGAATCCATGCTCTTATTCAGTGATTCCCAAACTCTGTTCTGGAGGTTTCCTTTGTATGCTGGTTTTTGTTCCAATCTCAATTACAACTAAATTATTCTTACAAGCCACTTTTTTTTTTCAAATTAGGTGATTCTCATGCACGCTCACTTAAAATCTTAAATCATATCACATCAGCAGTTGCGTTGTATGATACGCTCGGTTTCATTGCTGTGGATATGTAGTGCTGATACTTCCATGAAAAGGAGGCAAAGAATCACTGATCAAATTGAGACTGATCTGAATCAATGGGCTGCAAATTAGGGGAAGTCCAGACTCCTGTCCACAAATAATAGCCATCAGATAGAGATTCAAATTCAAAGGCAAAGTAAATGATCATGAGGCAAACCTGCATTGCATTGATGTTTAAGAGAGAAAAATAATCAACACCAACCAACTTAGGAGCCTGGTACCTCAGTGGTTCATGTTTCTTCTTTTTTATTTATTTGTTTGCCATTTTGCAAAAAGCACAATGTAAACTTGAAGATTACATGTTTTTCTAGGAGTGTTGCATTTTTCGGTCAAAATGTTGATCAAAGTAATCCAATAATCAAAAGGACACACTCAAAATAAATCAGCAGCTCGTTGAAATTTGTTTCTGCAGTTGTGGCTGGAACAAGAGCTAGCAGTAACAGGGGGCTCTCAGGGCTGAGTGTGGGAACCACTGTTCTTATTCGGTCCCATCTGTGAATTTAAGCTCTCAGACCTACGCGTTTGCCGACTTGTGATGCGGAGCAGTTCAGTCAATACTTCATTATGCAAGATCACTAATGCTAGATTCCCTCTATCACAAATAGGGTCACGATTGTAATTGTGGACTAATCGTGATGATCCTATCAGATCTTATCAGAACTTGATGTCAGTCGCGGTAATCGTGTTGATTTTGGACGGTTCAAAAAATTGCCTACGATCAAATTTCAGAGATGTTTCACGATCAGCCACGAATATCCAATTGTGGCGTTCATCACGGAGCGCAGGACAGTGGGACTTAAGCATAATGCCACCCTGACACTTGCACGATTTTTGTCTGTGCAATGCGTCCTGGCAAGGCGTGCCATTTCGGTGGTACGCAGCCGAGACTTGTTTGCGCTCTGTACACGCCAAAGTTAAACACTGTCAATGCCAGGGGTGGCTAACCCTGCTCCTGGAGAGCCGCAGTGTCTGTTGGTTTTTAGTGTTACTCAGCGCCTGATTCATGAATTAAAGCAGTTGATTACACACTTCACTTATCTCACCTGATGTCTCGGCTTTAAATTGGGGGGAGAAATCCAATCTCAGCACACCCTCTGGCTCTACAAGACCAGTGTTATCCACCCCAGCTCGAAAAGCTTTTACCTGTACTTCTACTTTGTCTGTATTACTACTACCCTAAATATCTAATCTCAGTGACAAATCTTGGTTAACATGAAGATTGTTGTTACAACCTGCAAGTCTGCTTAATTAACTCTAGGAGTCTTGAGGGTTGTTCCTGCTAAGAGCATGACTGGCTCATTAAATAAAAACTGAGACACCAGGTGAGATCAGTTAAGTATGTAATTAGCTACGTTAATGCGCAGCCAAAAATGCGAACTCATGCGCGAACAATGCGTGAGCACTTCCTGAGAAGCTCCTGCCATGCGCGAATGGTTTGTGACGTCTGCGAACTATACTGGCCCGTAGGCAGGGGGGATGGGAGGATTCATTCGAACTGGGAATTGGGGTGGCACTGACTGGGTATTGGGGTGGCACTGACACGGCCCAAGGCATAAGCCAACTAAGCGACTGCTTAGGTCCCCGGGACCACAAGGGGGCAAGAGCGATTAACAAAAATATGTTTTAATTAATGAATCAATAAATTTATTAATATGCATGTATGATTTATGATTCCTTTATGATCAAAGATATTTTATCGTACAAAAACAAAATTCTATTTTAACAGAGTACTGCTGAAGTAGGCCTAGTGATTCCTACTGCCTCTCGCTTTAAATGTCTAAGTTCCGGTGCACCAGTAATTTGTGCATCCTGCCATGCAGTACAGCGCATCCAAGGAGCAGCTGGGTGAAAGCTAAACAATGTCACAAAAATACATACCCTTCAGGAGCAGAGAAAAGAAAGAGTAAGAGGAGAAAAAACGCCATGATAAAAAAACGTTTTTATGTCTTGGTATTGTAAGTTTCCTCAAGTTAGGAAAGTCCCGAAATATCCTTTACTTTTTGATGCAACTGGTTGCGTGTAGCTGTTAATAGCAAATTAGCAAGCTAGTTATAAAGAAGAAACATTTCTCTTTTAACTGGCAGGCAGAGGTGTATAGTAACGATGTACTTGTACTTAATTTCAATACTTAAGTCTTTTATTTATTTTGAGGATTTGTACTTGAGTTTTTTTTAACCGAGACTTTTACTCTATAACATATAAAAAGTATATTTTTACTTCGTTACTTTGACACTGGCCACTTTGATACTCGTAACAAATTAAAATATGAATGTAATTCATCATTTAAGGATTATCTGCATGTGTCGTGTTCGAGAAGAACAACGGTGCTCTGCAGGCTATCTTAAGCGCTTTGTTCAGATGTTTCTGCCAGCGGACATGGAGCTGCAAATGTATGCAGGCAGTTACAATATTCTATCACTAGATGACACTCTCGGATCAGTTATTGAACATTCACAAGCAAGCCGAGCTTATTGTGGCCCTATGGTTTTGGTGCCGGTCCGCGTCCGCCGCCGGAGACCTTGCTTGTTACCGCGATAACTTAAAAACTTTTAGCTCCATCAACACCAAATCTTACTAACATGTTTAGGGACATCGTGACACAAACTGATTAGATTTTGGGTTTCATCGCTCGCCAATTGCCATTTCCAGGGCCCCCTCAATGGTAGCACCTGCGCGGGGGCCACATACGCGGTCACCCTCGACCGACTGTTTCTAGTTTAAATCTGTTTTTGTAACATTAATACTGTTTCAAATAATATTTGAAGTTATTTTTATATTTCTTAGAGATTTTATTTATTCCTGCACTTTATTGTTGTTCTTGCATTGCAATTTATTTTTGCACATTGCTGTCGCAGTTTTTTGAAACCAAAAATAATAAAACAGAAGACACTTTTACAGTAAATGCATTGTCTACTGGTTTATTTTTGCTACTTTTAGTAGGCCTAGATGATAATCAGTATCCCACTTTGTGCTTTATTACTTGCAATGTTGTGTAAATCAACTCCAGTCTGCTCCTGCAGCTGAATGTGCTCCCTTTTTTGAGATTTAAAACCATACATGGGTAAAGACATGTCAGGCTGACAATAGGATAATGTTAACAACTCTGCCAGAGCTGCATAGTTGCAGCAGTGTAACACTGCTGCAATGAGTTTATAATAGGTGTATTAATGATCAATAATCAATATTGTTGGCAGAAATAGTGGGTCCCAAAATCAAATTTTGCTTAGGGCCCTATGGAGGCTTGGGCCGGCTCTGCGCGTCCCTTTTAGTCCTGGAAAGTTCTCAGTCATTTTCCTTTATTGAAGCGTTTTCCAATTCTCCTAATTGGCAACTGAAGACACGGTTTCTCTCCATATGCGATCTAACAGCGATGAAATCATGGGCTAAATTCAGTAGGTTACAGTGGCGAAACCAGAACTATGAATTGGGTGCCCAAAACATCCGTTTAAAACAATTATTACTCCTGATCTGTTCTCAGTCATTTTCATAATTAACAAAAGCAGCCTTAGGCGTGAGTTTCTCCTCTTAGTGGCATTCACGTTCCTGTGCCGTAGACAGCAATTATTCAATCTACGCGCACTGAAGAAATTCACTGGCGGAATTTAAGTCATTGTGCATCAAGTTAATCAGTTTCACGTGCATTACGGTGGATTTACCCACTAATAACACGGGAACCGATTATGACTCAGGAATTCTCAGGCTTGTCTTTATTGAGGGATTTAAAGCAATGGAATTGCATAAAACGTTTCAAGTGGTCTTATTTCATTAAAACAATTTAAACGATCATGAAACACACATGCATTGTTTCCAATCCCTGAGTAAAGAGAAGCACGGGAAGTCTGGAGTCAAAATCGCTTTCCATGTGACTTGTGATGAGTTGCACCTTTACACAAGTGAAACGGAAACTTCAATGCACACGAATTTTAATCCCGCGTGAGAATCTCATTAAGCATTCAATTAATAATTGCAGACTGCAGTGAATAAGCATGAGACCTATACAGAATGCCTCGTGAGACCAGGCATCTCTGCAAAAGGTTTCACTCCGAGCACACTCCACACTTAACAGGTGCTGCTTGTTCTCCCCGATTAGGTAAGACGACATTCATTCATCTGGTCGCGTATTTGCTGTATTTAAATCAACGTTGTTCAGAATTGCATACCTCTCGACTCTCAAACAAATAGACTGAGCCACAGGCTTTTTATAGCCTAACTGCCCAGTGCTGTGTGTGTGTGTGTGTGTGTGTGTGTGTGTGTGTGTGTGTGTGTGTGTGCATTATTTTTTTATTATTATTATTTTTTAAATATATTAACCCACGCAATACCGAGCGTGAAAGGCGGTAGGCCTATTTCATTAGAATGCGGACCAGTTCGATCAACGCGAAGCACTGGCCTATTAATCAGTGGCGTAGCCAGCGGGTGGCCGAAACACGTCCCTTTATGACAGCAATAAGTCCTGGCTAGTTCTCAATCATTTTCCATGATTGACGCGTTTTCCAATTATCGTAATTGGCAACTTAAGACACGGTTTCTCTCCATATGCGATGAAATAATGGGCTAAATTCAGTACAGTTGCGGAACAAGAACAGAGAATTGGGTTGCACAAAGCTTCCTTTTAAAACAATTATTAGTCCTGACCTGTTCTCAGTCATTTTCATAATTAACAGAACGTTCACTCCGAAAGCCCGACAATCATTCATCCGTCTTACCTAATCGGGGAGAACAAGCAGCACCTGTTAACTGTGGAGTGCTCTCGGAGTGAACGTTCTGGTAATTATGAAAGTGACTGAGAAAAGTTTTAAACGGAAGTTTTGTGCAACTCGGATCTTGTTCCGCAACTGCACCGAATTTAGCCCATGATTTCATCGCTTTTAGATCGCATATGGAGAGCAGTAGCGGCTATAGACCCGGGAATGACGGGGCGCAGACACGTCCCTTTATGACAATTAGTCCTGGGTAGTTCGCAATCATTTTCCTTTACTGACGCGTTTTCCAATTATCGTACTTGGCCACTTAAGACTCGGTCTCTCCAAATGTGATCGAACAGCGATGAAATCATGGGCGAAATTCAGTACAGAAAAAAAATTTACTTATTAATAGGCCAGTGCTTCGCGTTGATTGATCAGGTCCGTGTTCCAGTGAAATATCGCCTTTCACTCTCGGCAGGGGCGGACATTATATTCAGGGGGCTCCCCACAAAGGTCGGGAAGGGGGCCCCCCCCCCCCCCCGCGTGGAAATTTTTTTAAAATGATTTTTAATGATGTTTTTACGGTATTTTATGCTGTTTTCTCATGCTTTCAAATTGTGTGTTTTTTGTGTTGGGTCAGGTGTCTTAATTAAAAATGCCATCCCCCAGCTCAATACATATTCTGAAATAGTGATGATTTAAGAAGAACTTGACAAGACAATGAAGAAGAGCAGTTGAATTTAAGTTTAATCATACACGTCCTGTCCTGTCTGCTCACTTGGCTCAACTGTAATCAAAAACAGCTCAGTTAGTTATGAGAGTTTGTTTTAACAGAAATAGCCTGTGTATTATTTATATCACTAATAGTCGCAGACAACACACTTGCACACACACACCTACCTACAGCAGAACTAGCAACTATACTTTCAGTAACTTGTAACAAGGAGGAGAACTGTTCATTGTGTTCAAGTGGAGAGGAAGAAAGACCTATTAGCCAGACAAGATGTCTGTCATGTCAGCCATTTTCATGAAAAATGCATATCTACAAACTCATTATCAAGGTCAGAGCTTTTCAACCTTTTTCATTTGAGCCACAGATCACCATTTGAATTTGACGAAGTTTAACAATAATCTGCAAATAATAATAATTCAAATACTGAGAGCATAAATGCAAATTGAATGTGCATATACATGTAAATTGCTAATGCTAGGAGCTAAATTAGGGTAAGGGTTCATTTGGTTACCAACTCTCCATATTAGCTGAGGACCAGTCCACCTGGAAACCCTGGACCACTGTTTGAAAACCAAATAGGTCATTATGTTATTTCATATTTTGTGCTATCATGACAAATCACTGATTTATCATGATGGGATAAATTATGAAATAAAATATCACCTACATTTTGCCATAAAGACCCTAAACATGTTTGCACAAACAACACAACAAAAGACAAAAAAGAGCCATGCAACGCCACAGCCCACATACCAGGAATCCGCGATTCCGCGATCGCGGAATTTACCGCAGATTTCAAAGCCCTCCGCGGAAATCAAAGCAGTCCGCGGAATATAGGGCGAGGTGCAGAATTTTATATTTTACATGTATTTTTCATCCCGGCCGCTAGATTTTGCGGTCAGATAAACGGGATCTAAGACTCACAGCTGGTGCTGCCGGTTACGGAAACTGATTTTTTTCTGCTATATGCAGCATAAACTATATAAAAAGATGGACGCAGCACCCTGATTTGAAAAAAGAAGCCCATGTGGAAGTACCGTAGAATGGCATTCTATTTAATGGCCAGCAGATGGCGACGTCAGTGGTTGCAGAAAGAAGTTCAATGCAATAGAAGTCTATGAGAAAATGATCCTACTTTCCGACCTGATTTTTAATTTAAATAATGATTTTTCACATCATTTTATGTTAGCTATAGCAAGTTTCAGGTCTCCTTCGATATATCATGACATTCATTTTCGTGAATTATGGTCCCATATAAACTAGAATAAAGTATAAAGCCAGAATATGCTTCTGGGGTGTCGCTATCCTCTGGTCCTCGTCCGATACGGTCAGATCCAGAGCCACGTTCCTCTCCGGATCTTCGATTCACTTCTTCATCTTCGAACCAGTGGGTGACATCACGGTAGCTTCATCCATCTTTTTATACAGTCTATGGTATGCAGTAACGATTACAATATCCTGAGGATACAGTGAATAGTGTACACTTTGTTTAAATCTTTACTTTGATCTTTGGCACTTGTTCAGTTACTAAGCCTCGTTCACCCATAGTTTGGTGAAATGTTTTGCACTTTATAAGTAATGCAAATAAATCTGCTCAAGAGGGACAAAAAGAATGTTGATGCTGCTTATTTTATAACCACAATGTTTCGCAGTGTTTTGGTATTGCAAATAATTTCATATGAGAATTTTTGCTTCATTATTACACAAATTTGCTTTATAACTGGTCATTTTAGGTTTTTTTTAATGCCCGCGGAAAATCAACTGTCAAGCCGCGGAATCAAGAATTGCTCTCCGCAGAATCAGGAATGTTCTCCGCGGAATCAACACTTTTTCTCTGCAAATTCCTGGGGGGACTAAACAGTGCAAACTGTGCAGTGCAACTTTGCCAACCAGCAACAGCAGCAGCTGCATTTAAATGTATTTTTATTATTACTATTTACCACTCACCAGCTAACTGAGGAGGACGATGGATGAGAGCGACTTTTTGCCGACGCGACGTTCGCTCACTTCCCCCGCGCGCTGCCTGGCGTTCCTCTTTCCTCTCAAAGGTGCCGGTGCGCATTTCAAAACAAGAGCCTATTTTACTTTCTATTATACTATCGATCATTCACACGTTTTATTTTGAAAATGTACCGGAAATAGTAGTAGTAATTGATACTGCTTCATGTTGTCAGGACAGTGGGGGAAAAAATGAACCAGCAGCAGACTGAAACGTAATTATTAAGCAGCCCAGCAGGGGGCCCCCCTCTGCCTCGGGGCTCTACGCAACTGCGTAGTCTGCGTAGAGCAAATGTACGCCTCTGACTCTCGGTATTGTGTGGGTTGATAAAAAAGAGGCACTTGGCAGTTAAATAGGCAGCGTGCTGCTCAAGCTGTTTGCGTGAGAGTCGTCAGGTATGCAAGTTTGACTAACGTTGATTTAAATACAGCAAATAAGCGTCCAGATGAACGATTGTCTTCTTACGTAATCGGGGAGAACAAGCAGCAGCTGTTAACTGTGGAGTGCTCTCGGAGCGAACCTTCGGTTACTCATGAAAATGACTGAGAACAGGTCAGGACTAACGACTGTTTTAAACAGATATTTTGTCACAATTCTCAGTTCAGGTTCCGCCACAGAGCTGAATTAAGCCCATGATTTCATCGCTGTTCGATCGCATTTGGAGAGACCGTGTCTTGAGTTGCCAAGTACGATAATTGGAAAACGCGTCAGTGAAGGAAAATGATTGCGAACTACCCAGGACTAATTGTCATAAAGGGACATGAGTGCGCCCCGCCATTCCCGGGTCTAGAGCCGCTACTGATGGAGAGTATCTTCCGATACCAATTACGATAATTGGAAAAAGCGTCAATAAAGGAAAATGATTGAGAACTTGCAAGGATTAAAAAGGACTTGTCTGCACCGCCCCAATTCCCAGTTCTAGACCCGCCACTGTGCGGCTACGAGTAAATTATTTTTCTGAACTGAGTTTAGCCTATTATTGTCACATTTGGATCGCAAGAAAAACTCCGTGTCTTTAATAATACACTATTGACAATTATAACTGTAAAACGTTTTAATTAAGAAAAATCATTGAGAATAAGTCAGGAGCAATAATTGTTCAACCGCGTCCAAACGAATGATTGTCATCTTACCTTCACGAGGAGAACTAAAGCAACGCCTGAGTGTGGAATGTTTTCGGAGTGAATGTATTGTTCATTAGGAAAGATGATTGCCAACAAGTCAGGACTAGTAGAAGTTGTAAAGGGGTGCTGCTGGCACACCCGATTTTCAGTTCTGGCTACGCCACTGCTGCAAACATGTCTATGCTGCCCACAAACGGTAGGCCCTATACATAAAAAATGAGCCGAAGGTTTTGGCGGTAGACATTTGGGGAAACTTTGGACCACGACAAGAGGGCGCTAGAGCACCAGGATAGATTACTAAACTGGCGCAAGCAATAATCTAAGTGCGAAAGAGCAAGCTAACAACCCTGCTGTACAAACTCAACCATCCTCTAAATCAATCGTGGTATGATTTTCTGAATCCGTCCTCGGAACAGTTCATCAAGAAATATCCGAACAAACAACGTAATCTGATTTGTCAATCGTTGATCTCTCAGAAAATGTCAAGCAATGGAATTTTTGGAGGAAAGTATGATTCATCAAGCGTGGGATAAATTGACCCAGGTCGGTCAGAACTCTTGAGGGAAGCAAATAATCATCTGGTCAATATCTGCGGTCGATGTGACCCCTTCACTTCCCGCTGTGACAGAAAATAGAAAAACACTATGAATTCATCCAGCCGAAGAATGTCAAGTGCAAGTTCTTCGATCAGATTTTGACAAAGATAATTGCTTGGCGAAGGACGCCGATATAGTGCAGTCAATGAAAAATATGCATCGCTCTTCAGTTGCTGTTAAGATAAAAATACCTTCCTTAAAGGGCACTCAAAGAGCGCCTCACTCCGCCAGCAGGTTTTGATGCACTAGCACTTATAATCAGCTGCATAATCTAGATCTGTTTCAGGCCTGGTTTACAAATGTAATTGTCTTCCTATTCATTCAGTCCAACTTCCCATAAAATGTTCTGGTGATCCATAGTATAGTTCTTTAGTAATCCTGTCGGCAAATACACACACACACACTCATACGCAAGTGATCACAATACCGCCTGGAGGAGGTGATAAAAGGCTCTTAGTTTGGAAGTTGTCAGGTAATCAGCGTAATCATTTACATTCCCCCGACTCTTTCTGTCTCTTGACAGTGGTAATGGTATGCTCAATGCGTACTTTGAAAAACACGATAATTAAAGAGATACTGAGCTCTCAGCGTATTAAGATGGGAGGCCGTCTTGACCCACCAGATCAAATGCACGCCACCTTGATGCTTGAGACTGCACGGGTCTCTTCTGAAGGGACTTCAATTGAAAGATCTTCCCCTATTTGTTGCTTTGATGATCATGTTGGAGTAACCTGCCTGGCAAAAGAGTCCAAAAATCTCATACAGATGTTTGATTGTGTCTGACATCTGGTGCCTGTGAACTCCACAGACTGAGACTCACATCATTTTCATCATAATTAAACGATTGTGTTATGATTCTGTTGTGCCTGACCATGTTTTCGTGATGACTCTGATTCCAAGCCATGTTTTTTGATATAGTCCATCCATGCCATGTTTTGTATTCTGCCTGTCTTTCTTTGTTATGTACTTTTGCCTGCCATTTCCCACATTCACAGTTTAGATTATCATTCTGGTTTTTACCCCTCGGCCAACTCCAGCCCAAAGGGGTATTGTCGTCACCTGCATGTCTGTCTGTCGTCCGTCATCCGTCGTCTGTCGTCCGTCCATGATTTTGTCTGGGCTAGTACTTTTCAACTTATGATCGCAGCTTCACCAAATTTGCCATGGTAACTCCTCATGACCCATAGATGTGCAACATCACATTTTTTGCTGGATTTGACCTTGGACCTCAGCGCTGTCACCTTGACCCTGGAAATCTTGCCCGAGTCAGTACTCGGCAACTAATTCTCACAGCTGTACCAAATTTGGTATGGTAACTCATTATGACCCATAGATGTGCGTCGTCTGGGTTTTTTTCTAGATTTGACCTTTGACCTTAGCTCTGTGACCATGACCCTGGAAATTTTGTCCGGGTCAGTACTTGGCAACTAATAATTGCAGCTAAACCAAATTTGGTATGGTAACTCACTGTCACACACACGTGTAATATCATGTATTTTGCTGGATTTCACCTTTGGCCTTTGTGCTGTGACCTTAAGGCAGGAAATCTTATATGGGTCAATACTCAACAACTACTGATCGCAGCTTCACCAAATTTGGTATGGTCACCCACTGTGACACATAGATGTGCAACGTCACCTTTTTTGCTGGATTTGACCTTTGACCTTAACGCTGTGACGTTGAGGCAGGAAATCGTGTCCGGGCCGAGGGGTATTCAGCAACGCGTTATGTTTTGTATTTCACATGCCCTGCATTGCACATTGTCTCCCCTGTCTGGTCATATGTTATGTCACAGTTTTATTCTCCAGTCTTGTGTGCCCCGCTTTCAGGTGATTTCATGGTTTCTGGGTTTCCAAACATTCCTTCCAATCTCGTTTTCTTCCTTTACCTTACTGTTCTATCTTTACTAACAATACTAACAGTTTATTATTTTAGATAAATTACTAACATTAAGTTACTTTGTTTATATTACTAACTTACTAACAAGGACTAGGGATTGTATACCCGCACATTACTAATTAACTAACAAGCTCTCCACACTCGCTCTGCTCTAATCTCCGCCCCTTGCCTTCACTCAATTTACTTCGCTGTGCTTCTGCGGATTCTCCGCACCTTGTTAATCACTGTTCTGCCTCTCACTCTGTGCACTTTAGAACTCCCGTAACTGGAATCATCTGTTTGTCACAGGTTGTCTGTGTAATCCCTGTACGCATTTTGGCTTTCGCCAATTTCATGTGGTTAGGAACATCCTTTTGTTCATTCCTTTGTTAATTAGTCTGATCCAGCTCACCTGTTCCCTATTGTAGCATGTGATTTCCCGTATGTGTATTTAAGCAGTCATTTCACTACCAGCTCTTGTCAGAATGTTTTCCCTGTACTGCGATTGTTTATGCCTTGTATTCTTAGTGTTGTACTTCTGATTGGAATGTCCAGGATTTTGATTTTGGCTTAACCTTTGATATTCCTGTGCCTGTGTACGGTACCTGTTTTGCCCAAGCCTGAGTTTTTTGTGTTTGTTGCCTTGTGTATGAATTGGACTACGACTACTGGATTCTGATTTTGGATTGTGGACTCTGTACCCTAGCCTACTGCCCTGCAGAGGTTTCCACCCCAGATCCAATAAAGATCAAGTTTTCCGGATATTTCTGGTCTCGCTTCTGGTTCCTGAACGCAACCTCACAGATTGGGTGACCCCCATGTGCCCTGCAAATTGTAGCATTGTCATCCTGAGAGACCACTCCCATCAGAATAGATTTTGTTTTCATGGGGTAAAGGAAGTATAACTTTGTATTGATTTGCAGTGACTCTATGCGGTAAGGGGGCGAGTAGACTCAAAATACTCTTGTAAACACCACCCCCCTCATGTACACACTTAAATTTTCTAGTATATCTTCCCTTGGTTTTATCTTAAATTGGTAACAAGCCTGTAGATGGATGGATTGATGTAAGAAAAGACAGAAAAACAAGATTAGACTTGTTTTCAGGCGAAACCGCAGAGAGCCCCACTGGGCTGTTTCATTAAGCAGAGCTGGGAGATCTGGATCCCATTCTGAAGTCTTTGAAGTGACAGATTAGTGGCCGTGGGGAACAAGGCCTTGTGTTTTTATCACTGACGAGCCAAATAATGGCTGCTAACAATGACAACTGTCTTTCTTTCAGAGGCTATTCAAAAGACTGCAGGCATCGAGTTCAGCAGGCCCTCCGCAAGGAATGCTGGGAAGGTGGTGGACTGGGGTTGCAAGGAGAGGGTATAGGCTAGTTGGATTTAGAGGGTAGAGACTAAAAAAATAAATACATGGAGAAATTCTCAAAGAGAGCTCCCCCCCCAAGGTCGGATTATCGTGCCAATCCTGACGCTGACGGCTTCGGTCAGAGATCTCCTTTTAAGTGGATCTGCCTCAGTTTACATGGCAAATGATTAGCGGCCCACACTAACCCTGAAGCCCCCCCCCCTTCTCCCACCGTTAGTGCAAAGCAAATTAGCAGGATGAGGACGTTTAAGACGTGGGTTAAACACTAACAGAGGCGTAAGCCCCGCGTTTATTATAGATGCAGAGCGGCATGTCCCTCAAAGGCTGAAGCAGGATTACAGCGGTTAGCGTCTGCAGGACACTGTTTGAAGAGGCACTGAGGAGAGTGAGGAGGCCAGAGAAGAAATAAACAGCAGACATATCCGAATTCTCTGAAGAGCAAGGAACCCTCCACAATAACGGACTGGAACCAGAAATAGTTTGGCTATTTGCCATGAGAAGAAACCTCCTAATTGTCCACTGCATGAAGGAAAGGACGCAATTAGCTGCTTTGTTGATTCCTTCTGGCAAGGAAATAGGGACCAACCTTGGAAGGAAGGAATCATGGATTATGGTTGACAGTCCTTTCCAGCTGTCATGATTGGCTAAAATATTTGTCCTCATTTTCCTGTTGGATAAGTTGTGCGAATATCAATCATCATCAAGCTCATGACGTATTGAAGGAAGGGACATCCGACTTTTTTGAACACTTCCCGAGGTACCTTCAAGAATCCCTCGTGACTCTTTATTGAACCATGTGACGTTTTCAATCGAGGTCCAGGAAAAGTGGAAGGAAAAGAAAGAAGGCTGCACAACAGTATTCAGGACAGGGGCTCCTTTGTGTGTACCCTGGGGAACCCTGTCCAGAACATGGGCCCAGGCAAAACTGGTTAAGTCACAACAGTCACACATACCAAGCAGGGTTCCATATAGAACAAAGTGGGATTTCCCTGAAACCATGGTCAGAAATCAAGGGCCTTGGGGGGCCTAAATCTACGGGTTTTCCACCCTACCGTTACATGAGTTAATCCTTTGTGCGCCAAATACATTTTCAAGGAATTAAAAATGTTCTCCTAAGCTGTTGAAAACGGGGAGCTCTTTTAAACAAGTAGCGACATGATAGGTTTTCAACAGCTTCTGACTTTGTTATGTTACATCAATGGGCAACTATAGTCGCCCACGGCGCTGAAAGGGTTAAATGTGAAACCAGTCTGGCCAATCAGCAGCGCTAATTGTTTAGTTAATTATCGGAATAAAGACAACCAGGGCTGGATTTAGATTTGAGGGCCAGATGAGAGTCTCTGCCCTGAGATGAACCACAAATGGACTCCAGTTTCTTTGGGTATGGAAATATACCTGTACCCCCAAACACCCCCCAATTCTTTCGTATCGGGTCACACCTGCAGGGGGCAGATTGCTCTAAAGATGTCGGCTGTGACGGTTACGGTTGAATTAAATCTATCTTCTGCTGAAGTATGAGGGGTGAATCTGCAGAATGTTCTGCGCATTCCGAGCCTCTCCACAGCACGCTGAATCCAGTTTTGAGTTATTTGTGGCCATTCCTTTACGTGATATCTTTGCCCGTGTTGGGTTCAGAGGCCAGGGGAGACTCGAGTGCACATTTCATAATTCATAATGCCGGGGTCGCTCTTCCTGACCTTCAGACGGCAGATGGTGGCGGGCTCCATTTTCTCTGATGTCATTCGCTTCTCTTGCAAGAGCGATTCAAGCATTTTAGATTGAGGAAAAATTGCCACACGGGACGGGACCAAAACTCTCGGCGGCAACATGATGGATGATGTGTATGATTTTTATGGAATGATTTTTCACCTTGTTTACACAAGGTGGATGTGCTGTAGAGGAGGGGGAATTATTTAGCAATTATTTAGCTCACAATCAACTTTGTTCACACACTGGGACTCTTTCACTTCACTGTGACCATGGGGAATGTTCAAACTGAACAAACACAAGATGCCAATTGTGGAGAAATACGGGGGAAATGATTAAAGCAGCCATCACGGCCGATTGTGCACTGAGGTCATTATACTGCTTTTAACCTCTGCAGTCAAGCATTCTTTTCCAAAGGTTATAAATCCTTTTCATTTTAAAAACGGTTTGTCTGATTTATACAAATGCTAAAAGCCTTACTGAGAAATCAGAATGATTTATTTAGCACCCTATTATATTCGCCCAATCTTCCAGTCACAAAGGAGGTTATTCCAAAGGCACTAATTTACAAATGTCGAACATCTAAGAGCATTGAATTGCTTGCCTATTAGTGCATTTTGGACAATTGCTGCAATCAAAAATATTCAGTCCTTCTAAAGACATAATAACAAGTTAGCGCCCCGCTCCCTCCCCTTGATGGGGAACCTGTGACACTGTCATGCGGGCTGGTTCCCATGGATGCGTGTTCTCATGACAATGCTTTCAGAACCCTGTCTGATGCGGTGAGCAGGAGTCTTTTTTCTCTGAAAGTTCAACACTTAATCCATGTCAGGGGTGCAGTATTGATTATCACTGGGCCAATACCATGGGCTCCAGCCTTCTGATGCCTTTAACCCGGTTCCTGGAGATCTACCATCCTGCAGGTTTTCACTCCAACCCTAACAAAGCACACCTCATTCTACAGCTACAGCAGGGCTGCCCAACCCTATTCCTGGAGATCTACCATCCTGTACGGTTTCACTCAAACCCTGACAAAGCTCACCTCATTCAACAGCTAGAGCAGGGCTGGTCAACTTGTTCCTGGAGATCTACCTTCCAGTAAGTTTTTACTCTGACCAGAACAAAGCACACATCTATCAATAGCTAGTGCTTCAAGTAGAATCAAGAGTGCCGAATGAAAACATACAGGACCGACAGCAGAGCTCCGGTAACAGGGTTCGGCAGCCTTGCTTTCTGTACATAGAGGTCGAGCAGCAAATGGGGTGACAGTCAACCAGCTAATTAGTGGAGACCTTAGTGGAGACCACGAGAACTTCATTCTCTCTCTCTCTCACTCTCTCTCTCTCTCTGACTGCACATACACCCCAGAAAGGGAAAAAGTCTTGAGTCTTGAGGTCAGAAAGTCCTGCCTCAAGTTCCCACCATACATTAACTAAGCCGGCTGATTTCACTAATTAGTTCCATCGACCACACATGCACACACTGGTTCACACATCTGTTCTGCAATAAGCGCCACACTGTTTTAGACGAAGGCGAATATTTTCTTAACGTGACGCCGCACTCCAAAGCTGTATATTTCCAATCAATTAACGCACTAACGATTCCTCAGCTTTCAATCAAAGTTTTATTAAAACTGACACACCTCGCTGTAGTTATCCAAGTGTTGTAGCACTGACAACGACTGGTAATTCTTTCTACTCTGGCTGTGATCTTTCTCAGGCAAATATGTATGGTAAATAAATAAATAAATAAACATTGTGAATAAATACATATATATCTCACCTGGATGCGTTCGTCAAATTCAGATTTCGACACGCTGTCATTGCGAGGGCACCTAACACCCATAAATCAAACAGGCTACGCTATGCTATTTTTTCCCTTCATCCTTATTATTCAGTTTAATTATTCAGTTTCCAGGCTTTTACAGTGCCGAGGTCTTCCTCTGCTCTGTGAGCAGAGTTCAAGAATTATCGGTTGGATGGGTTTTTTTAAGTGCCTCGGTACTAAAAATGCGGAGGATCGGATCCGGTAAATTCCTGCCTCGCCATGGAGTGCGTCTCCCGTGAGTCGGGTGGATAGTGGCTGCTTGGATGGTTTTTCTCCAGCGAGGATAACCTAATCTGAGCTACGCTGCTACGATCCTTCAGGAGCGCAAACCTCTCCTAAGGCGTTTCAAGTGAACGTGTCCCAGCCCCCCTCATACTGCCAGTTACAACAGCAAGGACAGAAAAACCGCATATATGACAGAGAATTCAGATATCTGAGAGCAACGTTTATATCACCCTTTATCTCCGCCAGCTGAATTCACCAGTGAGATCAACATCCTGGCTTTAAAGTTGCACTAATGAGCGAGCCCTAGTTGCTAGAAGAATGTACTGAACAGGACCCTTTCTGTTATGAACTCGGCGGCGGGGGAACCAACTGCAGGATCAAAGATGATCCAATAGGGTGCGTTTATAATGAGGAGGAGGAGAAACAGAAGATGGTCGAGAGATACCGCTGTACTTCAAAATTTGCTCGCGAATTATTCAGCTCATTGGAAGAGACACCAAGGAGGAGAATTAGAATTTAGAGTTAACCATTAGAGTAATCTCTCAGTCTGAGCCCTTAGAGTAAGACAATCCAGCCCCGACTGACACAAAACCCATAACCTATATACACAGGACAATCAGAGTCACCACAGCTGAACACACAAAGTGAATAACAAGACGATCAATCAGCAGGAAAAAACCACAAGACTGCAGCAACTGAGGCAATGTATTCTCATCCTGACCATAAGCGGAGCTACCGCGGGGGCCAAGGGGACGACCGCCCCAGGGCCCAGAGCCAGTAGGGGCCCCATTGCAGCCTCGCTGAGCTTCATTCTCATTACCGTCAAACAGAAAAAACAGCCACAACACTCAGTAGACACACTGTGATTACATGTACTCCCCTAACTGAGTAATAAATGCCTTTTGATATTCTGTATATAAACCTCCATGTCGGTAATCTAGTCACTTTCATTGTCTACTAGTAGAGTACATGAGGTAACCTCTGGTCTACTTACATTAAATAATATCTGAATAGCAACAGTAATGTATTTTAGATAGCATCATACTCACAGCTCATGATTATTGCAAAGTTAGCTTAAAGAAGACTTTGAAGCATACTTGTAGTTTAAAAAAAAAACAAATAAACAAAACTTTTAGCTGCCTGAAAGTGGAAAAATAAATTTAAAATATCAAGGGCTTGAAGTATAGAACTAGTGGACTTGTAGTCTACCTATAAGTTTACTTGCAGTATACTTCAAAGTGTACTTTCATAAACTAAAAAGTTGGCTTGAAGTACATAACAAGTAAAGTTGTAGTACATCTG
Organism: Gymnothorax reevesii; assembly: GCA_029721435.1. Taxonomy (NCBI): domain Eukaryota; kingdom Metazoa; phylum Chordata; class Actinopteri; order Anguilliformes; family Muraenidae; genus Gymnothorax; species Gymnothorax reevesii. The sequence continues at coordinate 47,281,634 of CM056586.1, forward strand.
AATTTACAGTCATTATACTTCAAAGTATACTTTTATAAACTAAATTGTGCTAGAAGTATATAACTAGTGAACTAATAATTAATCTTTAAATTTACTAGCAGTATACTTCACGGTATACTTTCATAAACTGAAAAGTTTACTAGAGGTATACAAACTAATAAACTAACAGTATATCTTTAAGTCTGTAAACTACATGGGTACTTTAAGTTTATGTTGCTTAAACTTGAAGTATACTTTCTTGTACGAGTATGCATCAACTCAGTCAATAATGCAATAATTGTCAAATTAGTTATCAAATAAAATCAGACAAATGTTTATCTATTTCTGGGTGGGTTAATAACACTGCATAAAAATCAAGTTCAGCTCCACCCATGTGCTATTTACTCTGCTATGCTGCCCCAAAGCTGACTTGTCACAGCAAACGTACATGTGAAATACGTAAGTCCATGAGATAGTAAAAACTGAGTAAAGCTATAGTGCAGTATACTTCAAAGAAGCCAATAAGTATGGTAAAAATATTTGTGCTTATTCTTTTGATAGTAGCCTAACTGCAAGCCAGCATACTTGAACATAGGCATAAATATTTTAATACTTTGAGATATACTCAACAAAAGTATGTTAATCAAAAGTTTAGGTACAAGTATTAGCCAAATAGACTTTTCTGAGTACCTTTAAGAATAAGCTAAGTATACTTAAGGATTACTTTGCGAAGTATATCTCTGATAAGTACATCAAAAGTAAACTGAAAGTATACTCTCTTATTTTTAGTTTAGAAGAAGTATTCTGATAGCACACTTGGATAAACTTCTTTTTCGTAAGGGAAACCAAAGAAGGGGCAAATGCAAGAGAGAAAAGCGCCGCATTTAGATATCAACACAATGAAAGTGCTCTTAGTCGTTATGGCGAGCGCCAACTAAAACAGCTTTTACTTCTGTCCTGAGCAAGACTGGCCTGCTAATGTTAGTTCACTTGCTTAGCTAGCAAGTTCGCTAGCCTTGCTAACCAACAGTTTGGTGCACGAAATGTTGTGGTTTTTCGACTAGATGTTTACAAATTTTTGAGGTCGCCTTATTTGTGATTAATTGGAGGGAGACAAAATCTTCAGAAGCCATCTTTATTCCTATGGTGAGCAGTCCCTGGCCAGGCAGTGCTAATTCGGCATTCTTCACTGAGCAATATTAATGGGAAACCAACTTTGCTTCTATCAGAATACATGGGTAGTAACCATCTTATCTCTAACAGACTTTGCTCCAATCACAATTCATGGGTTGCAACTATCTTATCTTTAACAATTTTTTTACTCTCCAACTTTGTTTTGTTAAACCATGGTGGAATATAGAAGTATCAGATTAAAAAAAAAGGAATATATACTAAAATGGACAGGAAAATTACAGACAAGAGAGGAAAAATACAGCCAAAGGAATAGGATACAAGTTAATACATAAATGATTCAATTGATGATGTTTTTTTTCCAGTAACAACTAATGATTTTACTGAACAAATATTGATCAAAGCTACTGAAATCAAATGCATCACCTGATTATGTTTTTGAATCAACTAAACAGAAGTCTGCTTACTGATCAAAGCTACAGAAGCCTGCTGCTTGTGTGTGAGCTGCTCATGCATGTGTGAATTGAATTGCTTGTATGTGTGTGTCCGTGTGTGAACTGCTTGTATGTGTGTGTGTGTGTGTGTGTGCGTGCGTAGTACATGTGTACGTCTGCGTTTGCACTGCTCATATGTGTGCAAACTGCTTGTATGTGTGTGCGTATGTGTGTGCGTGTGTTACTGCTGCATGCATAATATTGATACTGATTATGATTATTGATTATAGTTATTCAACATGGCAATTGATCTACTGATGAATATGAGGAGAAATATTGAAATATAATCTTCAACAGGAAGTCACGAGAAAATAAATGAATAAAAATAATCTATTATTTCGCGATCTCACTTAGCTACCGTTGAACTGTAAGCAATAATGTTATACCAAATATAACTACTTGCTAGCTAACTCGCTAATGTTAGTTCGCTTGCTTAGCTAGCTAGTTCGCTAGCCTAGCAAGGTGACAGTTACATAGAGTATATCGTAAATGCTTGCCGTTTAACTCTAGCAATGTTAACTTCCAAGCACAGGTCCGTGCAATTCTTGCATTTAGCTGCTAGTTTTTCAAGCTGGTCAGCTACATCCCGCGTCTGCTCTGCCAGCGGCCTTCCAGTCGAAGCCATTATACCAGAGCTACATCGCAAACATCGTGTGACTAAAGTCGCTTTCACACTGGGTGCGAAACAATTTTTTTCGCAAGACAGATCATTCAAAGTCAATGCAAAGATTCGAAACGTCTTTGCATTGACTTTAAATGTAATCTGTCGTGCTAAGAATTAGTTCCGCGTCCGGTGTGAAAACAACTTTATACACTCGATTCACTTTACAGGGAATATTCACAAAGGATCATTTGCTTCTAACATAACATAACATAACATAACATAACAACATGAATGGCAAGAACAGGCCTTTCAGCCCAACTAAGCTCACCATTTTCTTTATACTATTGTGAATATATCCCCTCAGATACTGAATGACTCAATGGTATCTAGCTTTAAGTCAAATCTGCTCTTGAAAACCCCCAAGGTCTCTGCCACAACAATATGGTCAGGCAAGCTATTCCACATTGAAATTACTCTTTGAGTGAAGAAATATTTCAGAATATCAGTCCTAAATTTACCTTTAGTCAACTTCCATTTGTGACCTCGAGTTCTACTCACAACACTTGGTCGAAGGAATCCTACATAATTCACTTTGTTAATCCCTTTAACATATTTAAAGACCTCAATCAAATCACCCTTGAGTCTCCTATCCTGAGGCTAAAGAGATTAAGGATCTTCAGCCTCTTCTCGTAGCTTTCATCTTTTATACCTGGAATAAGCTTAGTGGCTCTTTTCTGAAATTTCTCCAGAGCCTCTATATCTTTCTTAAAGTATGTTTCCCAGAACTGTACACAATACTCCAGATGTGGTCTAACGAACGTGTTGTACAAAAGAAGCATCACCTCCTTAGATTTGTACTCAATACTTTTGGCAATGTATTCCAGCATCCGATTATCTTTTTTAACTGCTACAGCACAATGCCTAGAACCTGTGAGGGTTTGGTCAACAATCACTCCCAGATCTTTCTTTTGTGCAGCACATTCCAGTTTTAAACCTCCCATGAAGTAATCCCATCTAATGTTTTATTACCTACATGTACAACTTTACATTTTGTTAGATTAAATTTCATTTGCCACACTTCTGCCCAATACTGGATTCTATCCAAATTGTCCTGAATCACTTTAGTGGACCCTAAGCTATTTGCCAAACCCCCCAATTTAGTATTATCTGCAAATTTAACCAATCTGCTCTCAATATTCCTATCAAGGTCATTAATGTAGATGAGGAACAGCAGGGGTCCCAACACCGATCCCTGGGGGACGCCACTCCCCACCATACCTAGCTCAGATAAGATACCACTGACCACCACTCTTTGTGTTCTGTTCTGTGATCAGTTTTGAATCCACTACAGAATATTTCCTGTAACTCCAATGGAGCTCATTTTAAAAATTAGTCTCTTATGCGGTACTGCATTGAATGCTTTCTGAAAATCCAAGTATAGATGTCATAAGCCCTGCTCTGGTCATAAGTCCTGGTGGCCGCTTCAAAAAACTCCAGAAGGTTTGTTAGGCATGACCTTCCCTTCCGAAAACCATGTTGGCTATCCCTCAAGATACTGTTACGTTCAAGAAATAAGTCCAGCTCATCTTTTATGATGGATTCCAATATTTTGCACGCAATGCAAGTTAAACTGACTGGCCCGTAGTTTCCTGGCTCGGTACGGTCCCCTTTCTTATACATTGGTATTATATTGCCCTGTTTCCAATCATTTGGTATTTCTCCAGTTTCTAAAGACCGGCTTAAAGATGATCTCACCAACTTCCTTGAGCACTCTAGGATATAAGCCATCAGGACCTGCCGCCTTATCTGCCTGTAATTTATGCAACTTGTCTAATACTTCGTTATCCCGAACCTCAATTTCCGCTAAATAATCTTGAGCATTTGACATGCCCTCTGGCCAAATAAAGACCCGCTCTAGGTTAAAATTCTCAACAAAGTAACTCTTTAAGGAATCCGCAATCAGGGGCGGACATTATATTCAGGGGGCTCCCCACAAAGGTCGGGAAGGGGGCCCCCCCCCCCCCCGCGTGGAAATTTTTTTAAAATGATTTTTAATGATGTTTTTACGGTATTTTATGCTGTTTTCTCATGCTTTCAAATTGTGTGTTTTTTGTGTTGGGTCAGGTGTCTTAATTAAAAATGCCATCCCCCAGCTCAATACATATTCTGAAATAGTGATGATTTAAGAAGAACTTGACAAGACAATGAAGAAGAGCAGTTGAATTTAAGTTTAATCATACACGTCCTGTCCTGTCTGCTCACTTGGCTCAACTGTAATCAAAAACAGCTCAGTTAGTTATGAGAGTTTGTTTTAACAGAAATAGCCTGTGTATTATTTATATCACTAATAGTCGCAGACAACACACTTGCACACACACACCTACCTACAGCAGAACTAGCAACTATACTTTCAGTAACTTGTAACAAGGAGGAGAACTGTTCATTGTGTTCAAGTGGAGAGGAAGAAAGACCTATTAGCCAGACAAGATGTCTGTCATGTCAGCCATTTTCATGAAAAATGCATATCTACAAACTCATTATCAAGGTCAGAGCTTTTCAACCTTTTTCATTTGAGCCACAGATCACCATTTGAATTTGACGAAGTTTAACAATAATCTGCAAATAATAATAATTCAAATACTGAGAGCATAAATGCAAATTGAATGTGCATATACATGTAAATTGCTAATGCTAGGAGCTAAATTAGGGTAAGGGTTCATTTGGTTACCAACTCTCCATATTAGCTGAGGACCAGTCCACCTGGAAACCCTGGACCACTGTTTGAAAACCAAATAGGTCATTATGTTATTTCATATTTTGTGCTATCATGACAAATCACTGATTTATCATGATGGGATAAATTATGAAATAAAATATCACCTACATTTTGCCATAAAGACCCTAAACATGTTTGCACAAACAACACAACAAAAGACAAAAAAGAGCCATGCAACGCCACAGCCCACATACCAGGAATCCGCGATTCCGCGATCGCGGAATTTACCGCAGATTTCAAAGCCCTCCGCGGAAATCAAAGCAGTCCGCGGAATATAGGGCGAGGTGCAGAATTTTATATTTTACATGTATTTTTCATCCCGGCCGCTAGATTTTGCGGTCAGATAAACGGGATCTAAGACTCACAGCTGGTGCTGCCGGTTACGGAAACTGATTTTTTTCTGCTATATGCAGCATAAACTATATAAAAAGATGGACGCAGCACCCTGATTTGAAAAAAGAAGCCCATGTGGAAGTACCGTAGAATGGCATTCTATTTAATGGCCAGCAGATGGCGACGTCAGTGGTTGCAGAAAGAAGTTCAATGCAATAGAAGTCTATGAGAAAATGATCCTACTTTCCGACCTGATTTTTAATTTAAATAATGATTTTTCACATCATTTTATGTTAGCTATAGCAAGTTTCAGGTCTCCTTCGATATATCATGACATTCATTTTCGTGAATTATGGTCCCATATAAACTAGAATAAAGTATAAAGCCAGAATATGCTTCTGGGGTGTCGCTATCCTCTGGTCCTCGTCCGATACGGTCAGATCCAGAGCCACGTTCCTCTCCGGATCTTCGATTCACTTCTTCATCTTCGAACCAGTGGGTGACATCACGGTAGCTTCATCCATCTTTTTATACAGTCTATGGTATGCAGTAACGATTACAATATCCTGAGGATACAGTGAATAGTGTACACTTTGTTTAAATCTTTACTTTGATCTTTGGCACTTGTTCAGTTACTAAGCCTCGTTCACCCATAGTTTGGTGAAATGTTTTGCACTTTATAAGTAATGCAAATAAATCTGCTCAAGAGGGACAAAAAGAATGTTGATGCTGCTTATTTTATAACCACAATGTTTCGCAGTGTTTTGGTATTGCAAATAATTTCATATGAGAATTTTTGCTTCATTATTACACAAATTTGCTTTATAACTGGTCATTTTAGGTTTTTTTTAATGCCCGCGGAAAATCAACTGTCAAGCCGCGGAATCAAGAATTGCTCTCCGCAGAATCAGGAATGTTCTCCGCGGAATCAACACTTTTTCTCTGCAAATTCCTGGGGGGACTAAACAGTGCAAACTGTGCAGTGCAACTTTGCCAACCAGCAACAGCAGCAGCTGCATTTAAATGTATTTTTATTATTACTATTTACCACTCACCAGCTAACTGAGGAGGACGATGGATGAGAGCGACTTTTTGCCGACGCGACGTTCGCTCACTTCCCCCGCGCGCTGCCTGGCGTTCCTCTTTCCTCTCAAAGGTGCCGGTGCGCATTTCAAAACAAGAGCCTATTTTACTTTCTATTATACTATCGATCATTCACACGTTTTATTTTGAAAATGTACCGGAAATAGTAGTAGTAATTGATACTGCTTCATGTTGTCAGGACAGTGGGGGAAAAAATGAACCAGCAGCAGACTGAAACGTAATTATTAAGCAGCCCAGCAGGGGGCCCCCCTCTGCCTCGGGGCTCTACGCAACTGCGTAGTCTGCGTAGAGCAAATGTACGCCTCTGTCCGCAATATGTTTGATATCATATAGCAGCGATCCGTTTTTATTCTTTATGCACTTAACCTGCTCTTTTACTTTCCTTTTTCTGTTTCAGTACTGAAAGAAGGGCTTATGGTTAGTTTTTGCCCCCTCTGCAATTTGTCTTAAATGCAGTCTTCTAGCATTCCTCAGCTCTTTTTTGACCACAGCCCACATTTTACGGTATTCAGCCTTAGTGTTCTTATTGTCATCCTGTATGTACATCTTATAAAGATTCCTCTTTTAACTCAAAATCCTAGGAATACTTTTGGTGATCCACTGAGGATTCTGCTTTTTTAGCTTACTTTTGGACACCTATGGAATGAATCTGCATTGTGATTCAAGTAAAACCCCTTTAAATCTTTCCCACATCTCATTCACGGACTCACAGTCCAGAAGTGTCTCCCATTTTATTTCACGTAGATATGAGCGCATCCTGTCAAAGTTTGCCCGCCTAAAATTGAAAATTTTTGTTTTAGAATACACCTTTTTACTTCCTGTGAAACATCAAAATTAACAGCAGAGTGATCACTTGTCCCAAGTGGCTCTAGTACCTCAACATTGCTAATTCTATCAGGGTCATTACAGAGCACTAAGTCTAAAATCGCCTTCTCTCTGGAAGGTTTATTAACATACCGCACCAAGAAATTATCATTTATAATGAAAGAAATTCTTCCTCCCCCGTACCCTGTCCTTTCACCGTTTCCCAATTGATACCAGGATAATTTAAGTCTCCCATAATAATAGTCCCACCACCTCTACAAGCTTGCGTAATCCTCCAAAAAAACATTTCATTGATTGTACTGTCCAAAGCTGGTGGTCAATAGCATACTCCTATGTTTAAACCTGTCTCGTGTTTGCCAATGAGCCTGACCCAGATATCTTCACAGGACAAGGAATGTTCCATTTGGGGAATTTCCTGTACATTAATGTTTTCGTTCACATAGAGTGCTACGCCCCCTCCTCGCCTATTACATCTATCCTTCCTAAAGAGCTTATAACCTTGTATGTTATATTCATCTCCATTCTCTTCTCATAGCCATGTCTCTGTTATCCCAACTATGTCATAGTCCTCACTAATCATTACAGCCTCAAGTTCTGGAAATTTATTCTGTCTGGCTCTCCTTATTGACCAATCTCGCTTCACACTGAGCGTAGGATCTCCCACTTAATTAGCGTACGGACACAGAAATAAATAAATAAACAAATAAATAATTGTAAAAATCTAGAAATAAATTTAAAGCATTAATTCATTTATGTCATGTTAAAATATAAACTTTTATTGACTTATTTCAGCATTTGTTTTTGCATTTATTAATTTCACCCATTATTTATTTATTTATTTATTTATCTATTTATACTTAAGTCATTTGTGGTCCTCCATATTAACTGACCCAATTATTGCTGTACAGGTATTCTTTCCAAGGTAACTGCCAATTTCGTTTTCTTCCCATAAATTTGACATTTGCTTGTGCCTCTATGAAATATTATCGGCGGTATTAATTGCTTACAGTGGTATTGGTACAATGTTTTTCGCAGTAACCCTGTTACTGACCGCGCTGCCACACACTTGTATTTATGCATGTGCAGGTGACATGGTTTTGTCGTTTTGCGCACCAGAAAATGGGGCTCCCTGAAAGCCAGTCTGTGAGTCACGGCCGCTTTGTCAGAGTGCCCATGCATAAAGATCAACGTCATTCTCACTCTTTGCAGTAATGTAGCATTTTCTTTTTTTTTTTTGCTCATGTATACGGTTGTGGTCGTTGTCTTGGCAGAGTAATAAGCTTTGATATTTACAAATCTTAATTTACAGCTCTTAATCGCAGTTCTTAACTTAATTTCAGCAGTGTCAGAAATCTCTGTTGTTTTCTTTACCTCATGCAAGCCAATATTTTGACCCTTCTCAAACAGCACAACAACACTATTTCCATGGCCACAGGATATGTTCTGACATCGTTGCTTAAAAATGAGAAGCTACTAACTGTATCAGTTAGGGTAAAATAACTTGTTACCAGCTGAAACATATTAATCACTGCAGTAATTATCTAATGGAAAGCTTATACCTTCTTGTTTAGTTAAATCCAAGAGGTGACTTTTTTGGCTGGGCAGTGTACGAACTGAAGACATGAAATAATTTGCTTCATTTAAACTGTTAGCGTTTTTTTATTCATTTAAATTTCTTTTTGATTTATATAAAGTGTTTTAATCACATTTGTACCTGTGCGATTAAATTTCACGTGATATTCCAGTCTTTTTCAGTCGGGCTTGATAAATCTTCTGAGGGATAGTGACTTTTTTCTCTACGCAAGCTCGACCGGCGAGTGGCAAAAAATGGGAAGATCCAGCTTGCCCGACAAATCAAATTAATGAAACTCATGGAGTAATTCTAACTTTTACCTGGCGGAAGGCTCGGAATAAATGAAAAGGACTACTTTTGTCCTCGCCTCAGGCTTGAAATAAATGACAATGACCATTCTCATTTAACAGACGTCTGGCAACCATACTCAATATGCACCAGCAACTTTTTTTCTCCCTTTTCCCTCTGAACAATTTGATTGACAAAGTGATTTCACTGTATTTTATCTGAAACATAAGTTTGCTTGGCTCAATAAGTGACGATTTGGGTTGGTTAGGATAGAATAATGTTAAATAATGTTAATAACCATGATGGCTTCCCCTTGTTCGCCGACCTCTTTTCCTGTCTTGTGCTCTGAGTGTAATATGTTTTGTTACGACTCCTCTGCGCTTAGTGGCTCTTTCATTTGCAAGAAATGTATCTCATGTGCTAGCTTAACTGAAAAGCTTTTACAGCTGGAAGATCGCATAGAAACGCTGCAGAACATTAGGTCGAATGAGGATTTCATTGATTCTTTCTTGGTCCAGCCTGAAACGAGTGTAAATGTCAGTTCTCTTTCGGTTTCTCGTTCCTTACCTGCTGCGGCAGCTTCTTCACAGCGTGATGTGTTTGTAACAGTTCGAGGTAAACGTAAGGGAAAGAAACTTGTGCAGCCACCCAGTACCTCTCCCGTTAAACTGTTTAATTCATTTGCTCCCCTCGAAGAATTGGAGCCAGATGAACGAGTACCGGAAAAGTCACTAATTATCGGGGATTCCATTGTTAGAGATGTAAGGGTGTTTAAACCGGCGACCACAGTGAGCTGTATTCCTGGCGCTCGTGTGACTGATATCGAGGCGAATCTGAAATTACTCGATCAGGGCAAACGCAAGTTCTCCAAAATTATTATCCACGCCGGTACGAATGATATTCGATTACGACAATCGGAGATCACAAAGAGCAGTTTTAAGTCGGCCTGTGCCCAAGCTCGAAAGATGTCACGGTCAGTGACTTTCTCTGGTCCGTACCCGATCCGATGTAGTGATGAAATGTACAGTAGATTGGACTCGCTCAATCGCTGGTTGTCTGAGTGGTGCGTAGATAATAACGTCGGTTTCGTGGACAATTGGCGAGCTTTCCGGCGAAGACCCGGTCTTTTGAGGAGGGACGGTGTTCACCCATCTCGTGAGGGCACTGCACTTCTGTCGAGAAATCTGGCCTACGACTTAAATTGTCGTAATTGACTGCAGAGAGTTAAATCTAAATTCCTGACATTCAGCTTTGATAAACCGTTGATTAGGTCAAACCCTATAGAGATTGTGTCTGTTCCTCGAATTCCAATTAAATTAAGAAAGAAGAATCGCGGAGTACATCACAAAAACTTGATTTGCATTAACACCAACTGTATCAATCTACCAATGAATAAATATTCTCTCAAAATTGGTCTATTAAATATTAGATCCTTGAACTCTAAAGCAGCTCTTGTGAACGAATTAATCTCTGATTGTTATCTTGACATACTATGTCTCACAGAAACATGGCTGAGACCAGATGAAAACGTATCTTTGAATGAAGCATCTCCACCTGGGTTTATATACACTCAAAACCCCCGCCTGGGCCGGAGAGGTGGTGGTGTTGCAGCTATTTATAGTGATTCCATTCACTCAGTGCCAAAACTACAGTATAAATTTGATACATTTGAGGTTTTAGCGATGAATTTTTCAGTGCTGGATATAGGTGCCGGCCCTGCCTCTGATCACCCTTTAGCTTTGGTGACAGTCTACAGGCCCCCTGGCCTTTACTCTGCCTTTATTCAAGATTTTTCAGAATTCCTTTCAGACTTAGTTTTAAGCTATGATAGAATAGTTATATTGGGCGACTTTAACCTGCACTTTGAGAGGACAGATGATTCTCGAACATCCGCATTCACTAACATTTTGGAGTCAGTTGGCTTCGCTCAGAGTGTTGTTGGCCCAACTCATTTTCATGGTCATACTTTAGACCTGATCTTAAGCTTTGGCATTAACATTGGGCCGGTCAGGATTCATTCACATAATCCCAGTTTGTCTGACCATTTTCTTATCACCTTCTGCTTACAATTGACCCACCCTGCATTGTTAGAAACTAGGATGTACACTGGTCGTACTTTTACTGCAACAACTTCTACAAAATTCACTGAGGTTTTCCCATCTTACTTTGAGCATCCAGTCAGTGCCTCCTCTATCGACGATACCGCAGAAAAGTTTGCTGATGCTCTCCGTTGTACCCTTAATGTAGTCGCGCCACTGAAATATAAAAAGATTACTCAGAAGAAGAGGCCAGCCCCATGGTACACTGACCAGACAAGGACACTAAAGCAAAAATCTCGTCATCTAGAACGGAAATGGCGCTCCACTAAATTCCAGGTATTCCATAGTGCTTGGAAAGAGAGCCTTGTTGCATATAAGCATGCTCTTTCTTGTGCAAGGTCCTGTTACTTTTCAAATCTCATGCAGGAAAATAAAAATAATTCTCGATTTCTGTTCAAAACCGTGGCTAAGTTAACTAACAATCATGCTGCAAGTAACCCTCAAATTCCAGTCTCTTGCAGCAGTGATGATTTTTTAAATTTCTTTAATGGCAAAATTATTGGAATTAGAGAGAAGATCACTGCTTCCTTACCAGTTTGCGATGGCGTTTCTCATGATATGGAGTCTTGCACATTACACACAAACCAGTTTGAGTCCCTTTCTCCTATATCCCTGAGTGAACTAGCCAAATTAGTTGTTACTTCCAAATCATCTACTTGTATCTTGGATCCCATTCCCACAAAGCTAATGAAAGAACTCCTGCCCATTCTTGGCGGCCCAATTCTTCACATAATTAATTCTTCTTTGATTTCAGGTATTGTTCCCACTTCATTTAAGATGGCAGAAATCAAGCCGCTGCTTAAAAAACCAGATTTGGATCCCACAGTCCTAGCCAATTATAGGCCAATCTCAAACCTCACATTTTTATCTAAGATCCTTGAAAAATGTGTTGCCCAACAGCTCTCTTCTTTCCTGCAAACTAATGAGGTTTTTGACAGTTTTCAGTCTGCCTATAGAAAGCATCACAGCACCGAAACAGCCCTCACTGTTGTAGTAAATGATCTGCTTCTCTCTATGGATAGAGGCCGCATTTCTGTTCTCGTCCTTCTCGATTTAAGTGCCGCCTTTGATACAGTAGACCACCATATTCTTCTTCGTAGGTTGGAAAAATTAGCTGGTATTTCTGGACTTGCCCTTTCTTGGTTTAAGTCTTATTTGTCTGATAGATCTCAGTTTGTCCGGGTAAATAACAAGTGTTCAGAGTATTCCAGGGTTAACTTTGGAATACCTCAAGGATCTGTTCTGGGCCCTTTGCTTTTTTCACTATACATGCTTCCGCTTGGAAATATCATAAGTACACTTGATGTTAAATACCATTGCTATGCAGACGACACGCAGCTCTATATATCCTTTAAACCGGGTGAAAATGATCCGGTTTCTAGATTAGAGATGTGTCTGAAAGCTGTTAAAGCTTGGATGACGCAAAATTTTCTTTCACTAAACCCAGATAAGACTGAAATATTGGTACTGGGTCCCAAATGTCTTAGAGACTCATTCGTTAAGTTCTCTCTTAACTTAGATGACCTCTCTGTTTCTGCCAGAGCTGTCGTTAAAAACCTTGGTGTGACTCTTGATTCAGAACTCTCTTTCCAGGCTCACATCAACAATATCATCCGAGTGGCTTTTTTCCATCTTCGAAACATATCTAAACTTAGAAAAATGTTGTCTCTTAAAGATGCTGAAAAATTGGTTCACGCATTTGTCTCTTCTCGGCTGGACTATTGCAATGTCTTACTGTCTGGTTGCACTAGCTCAGCCCTGAAACGTCTTCAATTAGTGCAGAATGCTGCAGCTAGGGTTCTGACTAGGACTAAGAAATATGATCATATTAGCCCGGTGCTCAAAAATCTTCATTGGCTGCCTGTAAAATTTAGAATTGAGTACAAAATACTATTACTAACTTACAAAGCCTTAAATGACTTGGCCCCGGAATATCTTTGCAGTCTTCTCATTCCTTACTCCCCACCAAGATTACTTCGTTCACAAGGTGCTGACTACTTGAAAATTCCAAATATATCTAGAGTTACAATTGGAGGCAGAGCATTCTCTTATAAAGCACCAATTCTATGGAACAATCTCCCAAGACAAATTAGGGCTTCGGACACACTCTCTGTCTTCAAGAGTAGGCTGAAAACTTATCTTTTTAGTCAAGCCTATGATTAGTTCATGATTAGTTGTGTGTTGGCTCTGGTGGGACTGACTACAACCTTGATTTATGACATGTTCACGATATTGGAAGCCAGTGTTATGTAAATCCATGTGGAACCGGTGGCACTGAGCCTGCATTGACGGTGCCAGTGGGGCTTGCTACAGCCTCAGTCACTGGGGAGGTCCATATGGTACTGGTGTAGTGTTAAGCAAGTCCACGTGGAACCGGTGGCACTGAGCATGCATTAACGGTGCCAGTGGGGCTTGCTACAGCCTTAGTCACTGGGGAGGTCCATATGGTACTGGTGTACTGTTAAGCAAATCCATGTGGAACCGGTGGCACTGAGCATGCATTAACGGTGCCAGTGGGGCTTGCTACAGCCTTAGTCACCGGGGAGGTTCATTTGGTACTAGTGTCTAGAAAATCTGAAGTGATCTTCCTGGAATAAGTGTAGGGCCTCTGTGCTGCTGGAAGTGGATGGAGCGGTGTTGACTGTTTCCTGACCAGTCAGCTCCTAAATTCTCATTTGGCACATGACACAGGACTGTATTTTTATTAATATGCAGTAGTTTTATCCAGTGCCTCACCCCACTTTTTTCTGTCTTTCTCCGAGGATCTTTCCCTCCACAACCCTGACTCCTGGACCATCCGAGCCCTGTCCCTCACCATGAGCGCTGGCTGCTGCTGTCCTGATCCAGTCCTGCACCATCCTTGGCATGCCACTTCCTCCAGCAACTGATAGCACTGTTTAGATGGACTTTTATGGAACTCTATTGTCATTATCTTCTTATTAACTAGCTAGCCCGCGGAGGATGGGCTTCCCCACTATAGCCGGGTTCCTCCTGAGATTTCTTCCCACTGGGGAGTTTTTTCTCACCACTGTTTTAGGATTTTTCTCCCTACCGGGAGTTTTTTGCCTCATTTGCTGTAGTGGGGAATAGGCTGGGCACTGCCCTTTCAGTAACTCATCTCTGACTGTAAAGCGTCTTTGTGACAGTTTATCTGTGAAAAGCGCTATACAAATAAATTGAATTTGAATTTGAATATGATGCAGACCTATCCCTTATTTTACAGTTGACTGCAATGACAATCTGAGGGGCCCCTTGTAATGCTTAGCCCCCTCTGGGGTGAGAGCCTAGCAACGCCCCTGATCCTGACGTGTCATATAGTAACACTAGCTGACCAAGCATCGATATAGGAGGAGAGTTGAGGCTTTCGGCATCCATATTTGACATTTGGGGTTAGGGTTCGGGTTAGGGGTCAGGGGTTACGGGGTAGGGTTCGTTTCAACACTGGCATCAAATAAAGATGCCAAAAGCCTCTATTTTTGTCGCATGTCAACACTTAGTCAGGTAGCGTCACTATTTGATGAGTCGGGATGAGAACGGCAGACACACAAGTTGGGACAGGGTTCCCTCTAAGCCTTGGTTTCTAGTTTGGAAAGCAGTGCATTCTTTTACAGCTCTAATGGTCAGTTTGCAATGTTCAAGCAACCTCATCAGAAACAGAAACACACACCACAAATGCACACTGAGAGCTCCCAACTCTCAGCTGCCACAGCCTGCAAACGGAATCCGGTGGAGTGTGTTCTGTCCCACAGTGTGTCACTCAAGACATCCCAACGCCTTATTACCATGCTCATGGGAGCTGGTGTCATGTGACTCAGACTGTGCCCTTCGACATCACCGCTGTCATGATCTTTCCCTCAGAAACTGAGGCCCAGTCCCAATACTTGCACTTCTGACCTTGTGCCCCTCAACTATGCATTCAACCTAAGGGGTGCAAGAGCATAGGGCATCCCAATTCCCTAGTGTTGTTCATCTGGGGTGCCATCTTGCACCCTTAATGCACCCCTCCCCCAAGTGGGCATCAGACCATACTTCGCTCAAGGTAGTTACCCAAAATTCCATTCATGTCTTAATGTTTCCAATCGCTAGCCAATGGGGAGGCAAAGCGGCTGTTACCGCGGAAATCTGAAGCCGACGCCATGGAGAGAAAATGTCTTTTGAAGTGTGAGTGCATTGTTATACATAGCATCACAAAATTATGAAGCGTTTTCTTCCGCATATAAACAATGACATAAAATATCAAACTGTCTTTATAATTTCTGCGCTTGTGTAGCTTGTTAAACAGCACAGATTTGCATTAGTTTGTGGGGATCATTGAGCAAAAAGCCACGAGAGTCATTTCTATATTCTGGATGTAGTCATGGCTAAAGGGGCTTGTCAGGCACGATGCGCAGCTGAGTGACAATTTTAAGGATAGCGAAAATAAGCGCTGCTAAGTCAGCTAAAGTTTTGGATTTGGGCATTTATATTGCCGTATTTAAAATGGCTTATCGATTATATAATTGTAGACAATAAGCATTCAATTTTTCATGATCATTCCTTATTATAGGTCATGTATTGGTCTTGGTTATTGGGTCGATTGTTTCTTTTGCTATTATTTTCACACAGGGACGGACGGGATGACCATTAATTTTATAAAGCTGAGGGCTGAGAATGACAGGCTGTTCTCTCCTGAGTCCTGAACCAAAACTTAAGTGATGTTATACGTGACGTGAACAGAAGTGTCCCAAGTCCGCTCTTAACAGCTTCGGTCCCTTGTGCACTTATGCCCCTGAGTGCACCGTTAACATATGCACACTTGAAAGAAGACCTTAGAGCGGAAGTGCGGATATTGGGACAGGACCTGAGAGTCACTGGCTCTCAAGGCTGCCGTTGTCCGAACTCTGCTCTTCCCCTTCTCCCTGAATACAATCACTAACAGAGAGTAAAAGTCGGAAGTGAAATGCTCGCTCTTGAAATACACCATGAATTAAGATCTTCTCATGATAATACATATATTTTTTTGGTCTCAACTTCAGGAGTTCAATGCAAAGCACCAATCTGTCCTTTCCAACATTTTTCAGGAGAGTTTGAAATTTCTTGAGGGTTTTATTTATTCTTTTTTTTGGGGGGGGGGGGTTTCCAATGGATCGCTTTTTGAAAGGTCCAAGCCAGCCTGTCAGCAGGGCTCCAAATGTAAACAACGCGTTGCTGAATATCCCTCGGCCCGGACATGATTTCCTGCCTCAACGTCACAGCGTTAAGGTCAAAGGTCAAATCCAGCAAAAAAGGTGACAATGCGCATCTATGTGTCACAGTGAGTTACCATACCAAATTTGGTGAAGCTGCGATCAGTAGTTACTGAGTATTGAACCATATAAGATTTCCTGCCTCAAGGTCACAGTGCAAAGGTCAAAGGTGAAATCCACTTGCACATCTATGAGTCATAGTGAGTTACCATACCAAATTTGGTGAAGCTGCGATCATTAGTTGCCGAGTACTGACCCAGGCAAGATTTCCAGGCTCAAGGTCACAGCGCTAAGGTCAAAGGTCAAATCCATCAAAAAACCTGACGTTGCACATCTATGGGTCATAATGAGTTATCATACCAAATTTGGTGAAGCTGCGATCATTAGTTGCCGATTACTAGCTCGGACAAAATCATGGACGGACGACAGACAGACACGCAGGTGACGACAATACCCCTCCGGGCCGGAGTTGGCCGAGGAGTAAAAACAAAAAAAATCACAGTTTTAAAACTAGAAAATGTGAACCAATAATGTTTGATCATCTTTCAACAAAGGCTCGGAACTCTCCCAACCCAAACCCAAACCCTAAACACCCCGTCCCAGCCTTATGCGTCTCCAATAGTGAAAGCTTTCCATGCAAACACCCCGCCAATATGTCTGATTCATCCTATCCACCGCTATTGAATCGCATAACTGAAGGATGTGGAGAAAAGAATGATAATGCTAAAAGCACTGGCATTGGTCCCTTACACAAACCTACAGAAAGGCTCTGAGATTTTAGCGCTCGCCGAGTACATTTCCGTTTTCCATTCCTCTGCGCTTTTTTATACCGTCTCCGTGTCCCCGAATACCTCCGCGGGCTGCATTAATTGATTTGTAATGTAGCAGGGAAGAGGCGGTATACTAAACTTGTTTGCGCGCAGAGCTAAAAATCATTAATATTTCATGCGGCGCACGTAGCATCCTTTTTACAAAGGCTGGTTGAAAGGGAGGGAGGGGGCAACAAATCAATTGGTGAATCCCTCCTTTTTACAGGGAAAGGCAATCCTGGCACTGAGATGCTGTCTAACATGGAGAGGAACACAGGTGAGGACATTGAGTGCAGATGGTGCTTTTCACAAATATCCCTTACTGAACCCGCGGACTCTCGGACGGGGCGCTGAAAGAACGGACACGAGAGCAGAACTGTCAAATGTAATATTCTTTACGGCGTAAATTAAGACTCCGGACAGCATTACTTTATGGGAGGTTCAAAATGGGAATTTGCACAACTTGTAAAAAGACCTTGAAGCATTTGATGACCAGTGCCTTTCAGCTAATATAGCCAGAAGTGGTAGGGATAAATCACAGGAGGTTATGTTTATATTTTGTAATATTTCTGTCTGGCGACACGTAGAGTATTGTGTGCAGTCCTGCAGACCGGCCTTCAGGAGAGATATAGTCTCTTTAGAAAGTTTCAATGTCGAGCCGCAAAACACCTGACATAAACTAAATAAACTACAATGAAATACTGAAGAATCTCAATTTTTTTCATGTTTCTAATCGAAGACTTTGGGATGAACTGATTAAGGCCTTGAAGTAAAAGGGATAAACAAAGCTCATGACTCAGAATTATTTTTATTAAGTCATGTTTGCAGAAGTACATGTCAGAAATATAAGTTAGTCAAGGGCAAATTTAGCACTGATTGTAGGAAGTACTTTTTTCCAGCAAATAGAGTGGTCATAGTGTGAAACAGATATGTCGTAGAGGCACAAACTCTGGGAGTTTTTAAGACCTGATTTGATGCAGTATGAGGATACAAACATTTGTACAGCCCCAATTCCGCAATAGTTGGGACAACGTGTAAGTTGTGAATAAAATCAAAACGCAAATAGGCTTATGCCCTCGGAGGCGACGGCTGGGGGTATATCCCTGAATGCCCCCAATCCTCCAATTCCCCAATCCTTGAATAGACCTTGAATAGACTTTCATTTGAACTTAATTTCAGGTCAATCGGTCAAATGGTTTTGAACATATGGCCAAAATGGTAATTTTCCATCAGTAAGCGCCACCTGGTGGCAAAATATTGAACCATACAGGTATGATGTCATCATGTGACACGTTGTGAGGTCATGACCTTGCAGTTGCACATAGTTTCATGTCAATTGGAGAAATAGTTCCAAAGATATAGCAAAAATGGTAAATTTTATGTGACAAAGCTCCACCTTGTGTCAAAATTTTGAACCAAACAGGTATAATGTCATCGTGGGACACATCCTCAGGTCATGACCTTTCATTTGCACTTGATTTGAGGTCAATCTGACAAATATTTCCAGAGATATTATAAAAACAGTGATTTTTCAGTTTTTGGCCCCTGGTGACCAATAAAGAAATTGTTAATTGTCAAAAATCGAATCAGTTCTTCCTCTTTATGATACTTACTTATGTGCAAAACTTGAAATTTGTAATTGAAATATTACGGAAGTTATCACGGAACAGTGATTTTTTCAGTTTTTGGCCCCTGGTGGCCAATCTAGAAATTGTTAATTGTCCAAAATCGAATCAGTTCTTCCTCTTTATGATACTTACTTATTTGCAAAACTTGGAATTTCAAATTTAAATATTACTGCAGTTATCGCGTTAACATGTAAATCAGTTTTTGGCCCCTGGTGGCCAATCTAGAGATCGTAAATTGTCCAAAATCGAATCAGTTTTTCCTCTTTATGATACTTACTTATATGCAAAACTTGAAATTTGTAATTGAAATATTACTGAAGTTATCACAGAGCAGTGATTTTTTTCAATTTTTGGCCCCTGGTGGCCAATCTAGAAATACAAAATTATCCAAAATCGAATCAGTTCTTTCTCTTTATGATACTTACTTATGTGAAAAATTTGGAATTTGTAATTGAAATATTACTTAAGTTGTCGCGTGAACACGTAGTGCGGCGGCGGCGGCCGGACCAAAAACATAATATCCTCCGGAACGCCATTCAACGTTCGAGGATATAATGACTTTCAAATCACACCAGCCAGTATTTTATTCACAGTAGAACAGAGATATCATAGCAAATGTCGACACTAAGAAATTTTACAATTTTATCCACAAAATGAGCTCATTTAAAATTTGATGGCTGCTACAGGTCTCAAAAAAGTTGGGACAGGGGGCTGTTTACCATGGTGCAGCATCCCCTCTTCTTTTTAACACAGAGTGGAGGCGTCTGGGCATTGAGGAGACAGGTTTCTTGAGTTTAGCCATTGGAATTTGATCATACTCTAATTTAATACAGGCTTCCAGCTGCTGGAGAGTTTTTGGGTCTCCTTTGACGGTCTTTTTGTTTACCTATGTGCCAAATGTGCTCAATCAGTGAAAGATCAGGCCTGCAGGCAGACCAGTTCAGCACACGGACTCTTCTACTACGAAGCAATGCTGTTGAAATAGCTGCAGTATGCGGTTTTGCATTGTCCTGCTGAAATACACAAGGCCTTCCCTGGAGTAGATGTCATCTGGAGGGGAGCATATCTTGCTCTATATCCTTTATATACCTTTCAGCATTCATGGTGCTTTTTAAAAAATGCAAGTGTCCCACACCATATGCACTACTGCATCCCCATACCATCAGAGATGCTGGCTTTTGAACTGAACGCTGATAACAGGAGGGGTGGTCTTTCCCCTCTTTAGCCCAGAGGACACAACGCCCATGATTTCCAACAACAATGTCAAATTTGGACTCGTCTGACGACAGGACACTTTTTCACTTTGCTACAGTCCATTTTAAATGAGCCTTGGCCCACAGAACATGGTGGGGCTTCTGGATCATGCTCAACAATGGCTTCCTTTTAGCATGATAGAGATTTAGGTGGCAACTGTGGATGGCATTGCGGACTGTGTTTACAAGCAGTGGTTTCTTGAAGAATTCCTGGGCCCATTTAGTAATGTCAATGACAGAATCATGCCAGTGAGTGATGCAGTGGCGTCTAGAGGGCCCGAAGATCACGGGCATCCAGTAAAGTTCTTCGGCCTTGTCCCTTGTGCACAGAGATTTTTACAGTTTCTCTGAATGTTTTGATGATGTTATGCACTGCCGATGATGGGACCTTCAAAGCCTTTGCAATTTGACGTTGAGGAACATTGTTTTTAAAGTATTCCACAATTTTTTTATGCAATCCTTCACAGGTCAGAGAGCCTCTGGCCATCTTTACTTCTGAGAGACTCAGCCTCTCTAAGACATCCCTTTTATAGCCAATCATGTTACACACCTGATGCCAGTTAACAATCACTTCCTACATGTTCTTTCAGCAGATTCTCTTATATATCAATTGCTTTTTCAGCTCTTTTTTTGCTTGTGTCCCAACTTTTTTGAGACCTGTTGCAGCCAGAAAATGATAAATAAGCTCATTTTGTGGATAAAAATGTTAAATGACTCAGTTTCAAAATTTGAAATGTTATCTTTGTTTCACTGTAAGTAACATATTGACTCATGTGATCTGAAAGTTATTGTATTCTGATTTTATTCACAATTTACACTTCGTCACAACTATTTTGGAATTGGGGTTGTGGTTCAGCTTCTGGGAAAGTTGTAGGACGGCTATATTATGAGATCGTATGAATAGTAATTAGCCTATCTAATATATTAATTAGAAACTAAATCTATACCTTATCAAAACACGATCGCCAGCAGTATTAACTACAAAAGCTGCTGCTTCAAGATGGAAATTCAAGAAATTTCATGCAAAATATATGCCTTACTCATTCATGGCAACGCAGTTTATTGGTGGCCTTCTTGCTTAGTTGTTGACCAGCGAATGGAAGCTTTGCACTCTCTGCAAACCGATCACCCTGCTGCATGGCCAGAACAGCCTCAGAGGGCGTCCGTACTTGCCATAAATAATATTTCTCGTGGCGATTTATTCAATGGCCCCAAAGCAATCTTTTTTCTGGCCCTTCTCTGAAGTATGCAGAGATGTTTGCTTTCGGACTTTTTCAGTTTGTTTCCTATATGGCAGAGTCAATTTAACTTTGCTGCAACTGTATATTGTATGCATAAACGAGGACAATTGACAAAGAAATAAACTGACGAAAGTGAAAAAATTAACTGAAGAACGAGCGGATTGCGAGCAAGGTGCGAAGTGCGCAGCCGAAGTTTGATGTGTGCGTTTTGAGAATGTTTCGGTGCAGGCAATGCGCGTGCAGATTTAATCCGAACATTTATTCCCGAGAAATTACCATTTTAGGAGGCGAAATCCGGGTAGCAAACCCATTAACGTCACACAGATTTGAGAATCGTTCGCTGCATGATACGGTGGACTGCGAAGGAAGTGACGGCGAGCACAGGGTTTAGTTCAGTCGGAGAGGGGGGAAAAGGATTCTAGTGTTTCCCTTTTCATCCACCGTGATGCTTTCACATGATATGCCACTCTAATAGTTAAATAAGTGATGAACTCAAGGGATTAAATGTGAGCCTTTCCCATATAGTCAATTGTTTTCTAGATATAACCTACACACTCAGACGCATTCTCATTTAGGCAAAATTCACAGAGTCTAATGGCGGGAATGATCATTTAAGTGTGGCTGAAATCTTTCACCTCCAATTGGAAAGTTAAGAAATGACCACACTCGCAGGTGAAACTCTCCTAAGGCGGTCCATTTGAAGTAAACCTTTAGGTACTCCGATTTCACAACAAATTATTCATCTGAAATATGTATTAAACTACTCAAGAGGGGAGAAAAATAATGGCCAAGTCAATAGTCATGCATTCGCGAATTTGTCTCTTGCTCTGTGCGTGCATTTATAATTAACTTAGACTGTCTGTCGCCCTCTAGTGGTTATAGTGTTATCGCTCCTGCGATGTGTAGCAGAAATAAATACGAAGCGTCTCACATTTCTCTCCTACCAGCCCGCAGCGCAAACCAGTGCTGAGCAAAGCGGCTAACTGTTAGTCCGTTCCAGACAAGGCGAGGCAGGGCAGGGCTACTGTGCGCCCCTGTCACTGTGTCTTTGTGAACAGCAAGCTGAGTTCATGCCGGGGCGAGGAACAATCTTACTCTGTGATTGATCAAAACACGCAGACAAAGGGGGTGAGTGAGCGATTCTGGTTTCTCCACCGATTGCATGCTTTTTGTTCATAGAAGCTCGACGTGTTGCCAAAGCGCCACTCGTAGCTAGGGCTACGAATACAGTAAGTCGCTAGCATTCCGGCTACTTTCTCTTCTCGACCTTAGAGGTTGCTTAGATTTCACCGTTCGGCCTCAAACCATATTGGGTTGAATTTGACGCCAGAGTCTGAGTGGGGTTCATCGGCTCTCGGCGCTGGGTTAATGTCAGGAATGTTCGTTTAACCGGACAAGAGAACTGTGAGACTTCGGGTTCAATGGAGTCCCGCCGCTCGCGGATTCTCCGAACACGAGTGCGGTCGCTGTAGAAGGCTTGACTATGGTAAGGTGGTTATAGTGCGCATACTTGGTCATTGGAATCAGCGTAATGCGCGCTGAACGTCAATTTATTCGAAGTTGAAAAGCACGTTACCGTAATTTAGAAAGCGAAAGCCAGATGATAGCCGAGGCATTAAGGCTGTTGTGCTGTTGCATGAAGGGGGGCAACGATAAAGTTTCTGTGCGAAAACCTAACTGGCAGCATGAGTGTATATCGTCATAAGATTGGCTTCATTGTATCCAACCTACTCTCGGTAAACTTGGAAAGGAACAGTTTTTGTCCATCATCTCATGTGGCATTTGAGTTCATTTTTGATAGGGATATGCGCTTGCGTGTCGTTTTGGGAACTTCTTTAAGGTTTTTATTTTTTATTTATTTATTTAATATTTGTAATTTTAAGGTTGCGTAATATTACCGTAAGTTTGAGACGCGTGGTTCGCCTTATGCTCTCATGCGCGTTATAGTAACTTTTCTTATGAAGGAGAATGATGGATCATATGATGATCAGGCCATTGAGTTGTTATCAAAGTTACCAAATGAGGATTATTCAAGTTTGGCTACATTGACTGGGTCAGACTATGCTTTTTTGTAATTCATTTTGCCCATATATCCGCTATGAGATTAATTCAGGATGGAAGATAGCTAATGATCTGCTGCTATTCGCACTTGGGGGATCTTGATATGAGGTGTCACTATCAGTTGTCTAATCGATGCGTAAGTCCGCTGGAATGGTGGTTATACTGCGGGACCTCATTAGATAATTGCCGATAAGACCGGAGAAAGAGTAGCTTCAGAAGCGGGTGAATGATTACCAAAGGGTTCAGTCGTTAATCAAGCGGCGGGTATCTGTAAGCGCCTACCCGACTTCAGCTGTCAAACCATACGGACGGCGGTGCCTGTCGGGTTGCTGCGTTGGTCTCGCCAGTCGCCACAGTACTCTTAAATTGTTTTTTTTTTTAAACTCGGCCTGTCGATCTGAGCATGGCAGTATCAAAGTAATATTGGTTTACAGTGCGGATTCCAGCGGTCATGTGACTGATTTAAATAGCCTGCGTTACACTGACTTTAATTTGATTAAATGTCTCTTAGGTTTGTCCACTTGTAGGAATATTTAATTTGACTGCTGCCTGCAAGGAGAGGGAGACTGACTTTTTTCCTGATCTTTTTTTAGATGTGGGCTGCGTGGTTGAAAGGATGTATGTGCAACCCCAATTCCGAAATAGTTGGGACAAAGTGTGAATTGTGAATAAAATCAAAACGCAATGACTTTCTAATCACTCCAGCCAGTATTTTATTCACAATACAACAGAGATGACATAGCAGATGTTGAAACTGAGAAATTATACAATTTTATCTGCAAAATGAGCGCATTCCAAAATTGATGGCTGCTACGGGTCTCAAAAAAAGTTGGGACAGGAGCCTGTTTACCATGGTGAAGCATCCCCTCTTTTTAACCCAGAGTGGAGGCATCTGGGCATTGAGGAGACAAGTTTCTTGAGTTTAGCCATTGGAATTTGATCCCACTCTTGTTTAATACAGGCTTCCAGCTGCTGGAGAGTTATGGATCTCCTTTGACGGTCTTTTCATTTAATTATGTGCCAGTGTTCTCAATTGGTGAAAGGGCAGGCCAATTCAGCACACGGACTCTTCTACTACGAAGCCATGCTGTTGTAATAGCTGCAGTATGTGATTTTGCATTGTCCTGCTGAAATACACAAGGCCTTCCCTGGAATAGATGTCATCTGGAGGGGAGCATATGTTGCTCCAAAACCTTTTATATACCTTTCAGCATTCATGGTGCTTTTTAAAACATGCAAGTGTCCCACACCATATGCACTAATGCATTCCCATTCCATCAGAGACGCTGGCTTTTGAACTGAACACTGATGGCAGGAGGGTGGTCTTTCTCCTCTTTAGCCCGGAGGACACACCGCCCATGTTTTCCCCCAAGAATGTCAAATTTGGACTCGTCTGACAACAGGACACTTTGCCACAGTCCATTTTAAATGAGCCTTGGCCCACGGAGCATGGGGGCGCTTCTGGATCATGCTCAACAATGGCTTTCTTTTTGCATGATAGAGTTTTAGGTGGCATCTGTGAATGGCATAACGGACTGTGTTTACAGACAGTAGTTTCTTGAAGTATTCCTGGGCCCATTTAGTAATGTCAATGACAGAATCATGCAGGTGAGTGATGCAGTGGCGTCTGTGGGCCCGAAGATCACGGGCATCCAGTAAAGGTCTTCGGCCTTGTCCCTTGTGCAGAGTGATGTTATGCAAAGTCGATGATGAAACCTTCGAAGCCTTTGCAATTTGACGCTGAGGAACATTGTTTTTAAAGTGTTACACAATTTTGTGTTTTTTACGCAAGCCTTCACAGGTTGGAGAGCCTCTGGCCATCTTTACTTCTGAGAGACTCAGCCTCTCTAATACATCCCTTTTATAGGAAATCATGGTACACATCTGATGCCAGTTAACTTAATTGCTTGCTAAATGTTCTTTCAGCTGATTCTCATATATATCAATTGCTTTTTCAGCCATTTTTTCGCACGTGTCCCAACTTTTTTGAGACCGGCTGCAGCCAGAAAATTTGAAAAAAGCTAATTTTTTGGATAAAAATGTAAAATGTTGAGCAGTTTCAACATCTGAAATGTTCTCTATGTTCTATTGTAAATAACATGGGCACATGTGATCTGAAAGTCATTGCATTTTGATTTTATTCACAATTTACCAACGTCCCAACTATTTCGGAATTGGGGTTTTAGTTTGTGGCAAAGACTAGGAATGTGTCCCAAAGATGTTCAAAGCGACAGGCTTATTAGTTTAATTCCCCATTATATTTGTGGCTATGTCTCTCAAATAATTTCTCCGTAAGGCACAAGGTGTTGGCAATCAAACATACTTCCTGGGCTTCTGATGGCCTCCTGATTAAATGTAATTGAAAAACGTGCATAGATCTAAAACGACAATTCCTGCTGAAACATGTGCGCCGACGAGTACGTACTTAAATCAGTGAACATCGGAGTGCGCACTTGTGAGCACCTGGCAACACGGACCTTATTTGGTTTGCTAATGCTGCCGGCCGCTGATCAGACCGCTTGCGGCGAGTTAATTGAAACTCAGGGACCCCAAATTTCTTGGCCAGAATTCGTCAAACCCAAGAAAGCTCTGTTTTAAGTGACGTCGGAATTTTGAATGAAAAATGAAAAGTAAACATTATTTTTGGACTCGGTTGTTCGGCGCGACTGTTTGTATTTCCGTTTTCGCGGAAAGGGCGGACACGAAAGGCGAGGCGAGTGTCTGCTGCGGACCTCGCACTGCTGTTGGATTTTGCGGGTGATTTTTTTTATGTTATTGTTGTTTAAAAAATTGTAAAACCAATAAAGCTTTCACACTGGCCTTGAAACGATTTTTTAGTACGACAGATTACATTCAAAGTCAATGCGAAGACGCGAATATACGCGTCTTTGCATTGACTTTGAATGTACCTAATGTGTCGTGCGAAAAATTCGTTTCGCGTCCAATGTGAAAGTAGGTTATTTGGTTGGATTGGGCTGCTCTGAGTCCACCCTGGCTAATGAAAGGCTTATTGGTTGTGCTCTGGCTGCCTTCGCCGGCGAGGGGTGCGTGTTCCCCTGCGGCTATAGACGGATTCCATCTGCTGAATGTGGGGGGGAAAGCTGCATTTAAGATGGAAAAGAAAGAGGGTGACGGAGAGGAGAAAAGAAATAGAAAACGAGAGGAGGGGGGAGGAGGGTCTCGCTTTCTTGTCCATGGAAGATGAGCGTGCGTTTGACATGCTTTCAAATTAAATCATAGTTTAATTGGCTGTAACGAGATGACCTTCTGAATAATTTAGGAAGCAAAGCCTGGCTCTCCATTTTTGGGGGGCCAACCATAGCTCCATAGCCCTGGGGTATGTTTCTTTTAATGCGGTGGGGGTAAACCATTTGCCCTCTCGGTTTGACGAATGAACAGAGCGGCCTCATAAATATTTTTTTAAATTTAAATATAAATCCGGATCTCGCTGACGGTGGGGAACTTGGTTGTGAGGGTCTTTTCTTTTGTCCGCTTTACCAAATTATTTTCCCCACTCTCGTCCTCCTGAGAAACAACAGGCAAGTTTACTTTGGACCCAGACTTTGAACAAGAACACACTCCCCTTTTGGTCTCTGTTCGTTTTACCTCTGCCAAACAAAGTTGGGGCAGAGGTTATGTTTTTGCCCCTGCTTGTTTGCTTGTTTGTTTGTCTGTCTGTCTGTCTGTTTGTGAACAATATAACTCAAAAAGTAATGCATGGATTTGTCTTAAATTTTGTGGGTGGATTGCTATTACATCAAGGATGGACCCTATTGATTTTTGCCGCCACGGCAGCCATCTTGAAATCCTATCACATGCGATAACTCAACTTTGCTCCCACTCATGCACATTTGGATTGTGCTGCCTTGGCGGAGGTTTGCACTCTATGGCCCTCATTTATCAAACTTGCGTAGGATCTGGTGTAGATTCTGGTGTAAATATCAGCGTTCGCCAGGTGTCTGATTTACTTACACACTTTAAGTCGCAGATTTCGGTGTAGAACTACCGGGGCGTTGATAAATCTGGAGGCTGAAACCATCGTAATTAACATGACACGCCCCTATAAATTCATGCTCCGGGAGGCATAGTCCTGCCCACTTTACGACATGGACTCTCGAAAGACGGCAAAGAGGAAAGAACTTCACTGAGGAGGAAAATCATTGGCCTGCTGATAAACCTCGTGTCTACAGTTTGATAAGAAACAAAAACTCGTATGTCCACGATAATAACATAAACATAGCAAAATACAAAATTTCATTGATTGGACATTCTTGGAGGAAAAATAGTCATCCTACCCGAACACAGCTCAACTGCATTCTTACATGCAAAATTAAACTTTACAGGAGAGCAAAAAAAAGGTTTATCATTTTGAAGATACAAGGTTTTATCAGCAGGCCGACGATAGATGGCGAAAAACAAAATAATTTTATTTGGAAGCCTTTAGAGGGGCATAAAGGGAGCCCAGAAGGCTGCAGTTTGGAAAACTATTGCTGCCGCGGTAAACACCGTTGGGGTGGAAAACCGGAGTGCAGCAGACGTTTGATTTAATTCATGAATAAGTCAAAGTGACTATTCGCACTTAATTTTTGTGCTTGTACGCACTTAAATGACCAAACCTCTTGTTAGACGCACTTATTATTGTGGCCAAGATGCGCATTTCTCCATTGCCTGCACTTGTTTTAAGTGTGTCCAGGGCTAAAATTTTTTTCTAGGCTGAACTTTCTTCAAGCGGTACTTTCTAAGCGGCACTGGAATGATCATCAACTGGCGCACTTTCAAGTGCGGTCAAGAAAAAAATTCAGCATTGGCCACACGTATAAGTGCGAATAACATCGGCCTTAATAAATTCAATTTATAGATCCACGATATTTCATGTTAAATTAAATAATTGACAATCCAAATGCTTTACATGTAGGTTAAAAAGTGGTCCGATTTTAAGATCGCCACCAAAAAATGGGTTGCTGTGCTCAGGCGGAGCAGCACCCAGACCGGTGGAGGCGAACCAGACAGCTGTCACCGTTCCAGGAGTGCATGGCAGCACTGATAGGCTCCCCCTCCATCGTGGGAATATGAGCCGGTGGGGACATAGACGAGTCCCCACAGCCTCGATCGGAGCTGCATGAGGGTAATTGTTAAAATGCAGTCTGCAGAGATCACTCTTCATTGTACTTTTATCAGTGTTACTCCATGACATCTTATTGGGTGCCACACAAAACGACCAGCCACTCGTCACTTTCCCGGAGGAGATCTTCTCTGTGCCGAAAGTTCATCTCACTTCGGACAGAAGCTTCTCACAGTTGAAGATCTGCCAGTGTCAAAATGTGATCACGGTCGAAGTGTCTGTAGGCATCTATATACTGAGCAACAAAAGAAACGCAAGTTAGCTAGTTAGTTAATGTACTCTTATGGTTACTCAGTCGAAGTGACCGCAAAATAAAGAAGAGTTTGGAACAAGTGTAAATGTACACGCGCTAGTAATAAATTTGATAATTTATTAAATAAAATAATTACGCGCAAAATTATTTTCCAGTCTGCCTTTAATTAGGCTAACTTGCATTTCTTTTGTTGTTCAGTTCAGTATATATCTGACTGGATGAGTATCTGACATATTGCGCTTAATCAAATTCATTGTAATTGTCAGCCATCTGCTGACAAGCAGGTTGTCTCAAAATATAAATTTAATTTCTCAACACAGGCGCCTAATTTATTTATTTATTTATTTATTTATTTATAAATAGCTCGCAGGGGAGCTCTTTTAAACAAGTTGCCACATGATAGATTTTCAACAGCTCAGGGTAACTACGACTCTGGCCGGAGGGGTATTGTCATCTATTGTCTGTCGTCCGTCCATGATTTTGTCTGGGTCAGTACTCTGCATCTAATTATCGCAACTTCACCAAATTTGGTATAGTAACTCACTATGACCCATAGATGTGCAACGTCTGGTTTTTTTTGCTGGATTTGACCTTTGACTTTACCCCTGTGACCTTGACCCTGGAAATATTGTGCGGGTCAGTACTCGGCATCTAATTCTCACAGCTTCACCAAATTTGGTATGGTAACTCACTGTGACCCATAGATGTGCAAAGTTAGGTTTTTTTGCTGGATTTGACTTTGACCTTAGCTCTGTGACCTTGACCCTGGAAATCTTGTACGGGTCAGTACTCGTCAACTAAATATCGCAGCTTCACCAAATTTTGTATGGTAACTCACTTTGACACACAGATGTGCATCATCATGTAATTTGCTGGATTTCACCGTCTGACATTAGCGCTGTGACCTTGAGGCAGGAAATCTTGTCCGGGTCAGTACTCAGCAACTACTGATCGCTGCTTCATCAAATTTGGTATGGTAACTCACTGACACATGGATGTGCAAGGTCATGTTTTTGCTGGATTTCACCTTTGACCTTAGTGCTGTGACCTTTAGGCTGGAAATCTTATCCGGGCTGAGGGGTATTCAGCAACGCGTTATGTTAAATTCCTTGAAAATGTATTAGGCACTCACATTTTATCTTCCAAGCTGTGGCCGGTTAACTACTGTGTGTTTCACTGGGGGCAAGATGCATCATGACCGGGGGCTATTGTTTTAATTACGGAATTAGTTTGGGGTCACTTGTGTTTTGCTTTCCCATCACTGGTTATCATTATACAAATTGAAATGTGGCGCTGAGCTCATGGCTATTGGATTTATGTAGCTGGTCAAGCTGATTTCCTAATTGCAGCGAGGGCGGATGTGATTAAGTTGAATGTGCACTACAGTCTGCTGTATGTTACATTATGTAACATGCTGCGTATAATTGGCAGCTCTCGGTCGGTGGTTTGCATGAATAGGCTGTATATTCATTTACATTAATCTTCCCGGGTCTCCATGTTTTTGCTCTGTTGGGATTCAGGAATGGCTGCATCTCATTCGATTCCCGTCAGAACTGGCTTTCCCATCTGGGTGCTCTGGGTTCTGGGGTGGTGTGAATTGCATGGCGGGTGGTTTTTGAGTCAGGGCGAGGATGACCCAGATGTTTGAAGGGTGGAGGCGACAAACCGGGCCGATTGGATGGGGGAGTTAAAAAAATCACCTTCCGCCGACTTCATTCAGAATTCAGTCCATTGCTCTGGGTTTCTGTCTCATTAATAGCAGAAATAAACCAAGAGAGTTAGAGAGGAGAGAGAGCGAGAGTGTTGGTGAGTGGACGAGCGAGAGGAGGCGTGTTGGGAGATTCTTCAAGGGGGGTTGTGGGTAATGTGCAGTAATCGGATGACCGCACTATGCTGCGATTCCCCTGTTTCGGAAAGCCTGGCGGTGTTGCCCTTGAGTGGTTTGGCACTGGTGCTGCGGCAGTTGGCACCGATGCTTTGTTAAAACGTGAGGGTCTCCGTTAGTCCTGACTCGCCTGGGTCCTTTTCTCAGGAGTTTTCATGTTCTTTGTCCGTGTTCTCTGGTGCGTCGCCTCCCATATGGCCTGAGGCATGTCGAGGGGAAAACGAGCCTCGACTGCACAACTCTGGTGCATTTTCAGGAAAGTTATTAATGTGGTTTGACTCTTGTGGTGTAAACAAATAAATTGCAATTGGGCTAGAATTGAATGAACGATGCCTCCAAACCCCAGGTGTACCGGAGAGGGTGGAGCAATAATTGTACTCCGCACCCTGTAGTCTGGACTGAATCATCCGGGAATAACCGTTTGGGGTTAAACCTGAGGCGTCTCCATGCTCTCAGTCCGTCCCTCTCCGTTAGTCTCCAGGCACTCTGGGCCCTTCTTCCTGCTGGAAGTCTAATCAATAACATCGAACCCGGGTGAGGGTAATGGCTACGGCAGCATTTAATAAGACTAAAGGAAAAGTTTCATTAGTCCTGAGTGGTGAACAGCAGGGACCAAAAATGGAGGAATGTTTTTCTTATGATTGCCGGAGTCCATTTCCACGCGAGTTCACTGTCCGTTTATTTGGAAAGAATTTTGGTTTTGGGGGCACAATGCTGCTGTTCTCAAACTCTGTTGTTCTCTGTTAGCAGCTGAGATCGTTGTTACGTCAGCATCGTAATTTTCTTTCAGAGAAAATTCTCTCAGCATTTGTGGTCTTTGCGCCTTAAATACAGCGAGCCGCACAGTTTGAGCCAGTGTTCATGGTGATAGCTGGTCATGTGGCGCATGAAAAATTGCTGCATTTTGGACTTGAGAGGTTCTGGAAGTGAGGCGTGTTTTGGGGTTGGAAAGCGGCCACAGAAGAGAAGAGGGAACACGCATCTGCAGTGTCGCTCTGCTGGCCCGCTCTCCTCAGTGTGTCCGTGTGCATCTGCGGTGTCGCTCTGCTGGCCCGTTCTCCTCAGTGTGTCCGTGCGCATCTGCAGTGTCGCTCTGCTGGCCCGTTCTCCTCAGTGTGTCCGTGCGCATCTGCAGTGTCGCTCTGCTGGCCCGCTCTCCTCAGTGTGTCCGTGCGCATCTGCAGTGTCGCTCTGCTGGCCCGTTCTCCTCAGTGTGTCCGTGCGCATCTGCAGTGTCGCTCTGCTGGCCCGTTCTCCTCAGTGTGTCCGTGCGCATCTGCAGTGTCGCTCTGCTGGCCCGTTTTCCTCAGTGTGTCCGTGCGCATCTGCAGTGTCGCTCTGCTGGCCCGTTCTCCTCAGTGTGTCTGTGTGCATCTGCAGTGTCGCTCTGCTGGTCTGTTCTCCTCCGTGTGTCCGTGAGCATCTGCAGTGTCGCTCTGCTGGCCCGCTCTCCTCCGTGTGTCCGTGCGCATCTGCAGTGTCGCTCTGCTGGCCCGTTCTCCTCAGTGTGTCTGTGTGCATCTGCAGTGTCGCTCTGCTGGTCCGTTCTCCTCAGTGTGTCCGTGAGCATCTGCAGTGTCACTCTGCTGGCCCGTTCTCCTCAGTGTGTCCGTGTGCATCTGCGGTGTCGCTCTGCTGGCCCGTTCTCCTCAGTGTGTCCGTGTGCATCTGCGGTGTCGCTCTGCTGGCCCGTTCTCCTCAGTGTGTCCGTGTGCATCTGCAGTGTCGCTCTGCTGGCCCGCTCTCCTCAGTGTGTCAGTGTGCATCTGCGGTGTCGCTCTGCTGGCCCGTTTTCCTCAGTGTGTCGTTCCGCATCTGCAGTGTCGCTCTGCTGGCCCGTTCTC
Organism: Gymnothorax reevesii; assembly: GCA_029721435.1. NCBI lineage: Eukaryota > Metazoa > Chordata > Actinopteri > Anguilliformes > Muraenidae > Gymnothorax > Gymnothorax reevesii. Next base: position 47,314,161 of record CM056586.1, read on the forward strand.
CTCAGTGTGTCCGTGTGCATCTGCAGTGTCGCTCTGCTGGCCCGTTCTCCTCAGTGTGTCCGTGTGCATCTGCAGTGTCGCTCTGCTGGCCCGTTCTCCTCAGTGTGTCCGTGTGCATCTGCAGTGTCGCTCTGCTGGCCCGCTCTCCTCAGTGTGTCCGTGCGCATCTGCGGTGTCGCTCTGCTGGCCCGTTCTCCTCAGTGTGTCCGTGTGCATCTGCAGTGTCGCTCTGCTGGCCCGTTCTCCTCAGTGTGTCCGTGCGCATCTGCAGTGTCGCTCTGCTGGCCCGTTCTCCTCTGTGTGTCCGTGTGCATCTGCAGTGTCGCTCTGCTGGCCCGTTCTCCTCAGTGTGTCCGTGCGCATCTGCAGTGTCGCTCTGCTGGCCCGCTCTCCTCAGTGTGTCCGTGCGCATCTGCAGTGTCGCTCTGCTGGCCTGTTCTCCTCAGTGTGTCGTTCCGCATCTGCAGTGTCGCTCTGCTGGCCCGTTCTCCTCAGTGTGTCCGTGTGCATCTGCAGTGTCGCTCTGCTGGCCCGTTCTCCTCAGTGTGTCCGTGTGCATCTGCAGTGTCACTCTGCTGGCCCGTTCTCCTCTGTGTGTCCGTGTGCATCTGCGGTGTCGCTCTGCTGGCCCGCTCTCCTCAGTGTGTCCGTGCGCATCTGCAGTGTCGCTCTGCTGGCCTGTTCTCCTCAGTGTGTCCGTGCGCATCTGCAGTGTCACTCTGCTGGCCCGTTCTCCTCAGTGTGTCCGTGTGCATCTGCAGTGTCACTCTGCTGGCCCGTTCTCCTCAGTGTGACCGTGTGCATCTGCAGTGTCACTCTGCTGGCCCGTTCTCCTCAGTGTGCCCGTGTGCATCTGCAGTGTCACTCTGCTGGCCCGTTCTCCTCAGTGTGTCCGTGTGCATCTGCAGTGTCACTCTGCTGGCCCGTTCTCCTCAGTGTGACCGTGTGCATCTGCAGTGTCACTCTGCTGGCCCGTTCTCCTCAGTGTGCCCGTGTGCATCTGCGGTGTCGCTCTGCTGGCCCGTTCTCCTCTGTGTGTCTGTGTGCATCTGCAGTGTCGCTCTGCTGGCCCGTTCTCCTCAGTGTGTCCGTGCGCATCTGCAGTGTCACTCTGCTGGCCCGTTCTCCTCTGTGTGTCTGTGTGCATCTGCAGTGTCGCTCTGCTGGCCCGCTCTCCTCAGTGTGTCCGTGCGCATCTGCAGTGTCGCTCTGCTGGCCCGTTTTCCTCAGTGTGTCCGTGTGCATCTGCAGTGTCGCTCTGCTGGCCCGCTCTCCTCAGTGTGTCCGTGCGCATCTGCGGTGTCGCTCTGCTGGCCCGTTCTCCTCAGTGTGTCCGTGTGCATCTGCAGTGTCGCTCTGCTGGCCCGTTCTCCTCAGTGTGTCCGTGCGCATCTGCAGTGTCGCTCTGCTGGCCCGTTCTCCTCTGTGTGTCCGTGTGCATCTGCAGTGTCGCTCTGCTGGCCCGTTCTCCTCAGTGTGTCCGTGCGCATCTGCAGTGTCGCTCTGCTGGCCCGCTCTCCTCAGTGTGTCCGTGCGCATCTGCAGTGTCGCTCTGCTGGCCTGTTCTCCTCAGTGTGTCGTTCCGCATCTGCAGTGTCGCTCTGCTGGCCCGTTCTCCTCAGTGTGTCCGTGTGCATCTGCAGTGTCGCTCTGCTGGCCCGTTCTCCTCAGTGTGTCCGTGTGCATCTGCAGTGTCGCTCTGCTGGCCCGTTCTCCTCTGTGTGTCCGTGTGCATCTGCGGTGTCGCTCTGCTGGCCCGCTCTCCTCAGTGTGTCCGTGCGCATCTGCAGTGTCGCTCTGCTGGCCTGTTCTCCTCAGTGTGTCCGTGCGCATCTGCAGTGTCACTCTGCTGGCCCGTTCTCCTCAGTGTGTCCGTGTGCATCTGCAGTGTCACTCTGCTGGCCCGTTCTCCTCAGTGTGACCGTGTGCATCTGCAGTGTCACTCTGCTGGCCCGTTCTCCTCAGTGTGCCCGTGTGCATCTGCAGTGTCACTCTGCTGGCCCGTTCTCCTCAGTGTGTCCGTGTGCATCTGCAGTGTCACTCTGCTGGCCCGTTCTCCTCAGTGTGACCGTGTGCATCTGCAGTGTCACTCTGCTGGCCCGTTCTCCTCAGTGTGCCCGTGTGCATCTGCGGTGTCGCTCTGCTGGCCCGTTCTCCTCTGTGTGTCTGTGTGCATCTGCAGTGTCGCTCTGCTGGCCCGTTCTCCTCAGTGTGTCCGTGCGCATCTGCAGTGTCACTCTGCTGGCCCGTTCTCCTCTGTGTGTCTGTGTGCATCTGCAGTGTCGCTCTGCTGGCCCGCTCTCCTCAGTGTGTCCGTGCGCATCTGCAGTGTCGCTCTGCTGGCCCGTTTTCCTCAGTGTGTCCGTGTGCATCTGCAGTGTCGCTCTGCTGGCCCGCTCTCCTCAGTGTGTCCGTGCGCATCTGCAGTGTCGCTCTGCTGGCCCGTTCTGCTCAGTGTGTCCGTGCGCATCTGCAGTGTCGCTCTGCTGGCCCGTTCTCCTCAGTGTGTCGTTCCGCATCTGCAGTGTTGCTCTGCTGGCCCGCTCTCCTCAGTGTGTCCGTGCGCATCTGCAGTGTCGCTCTGCTGGCCCGCTCTCCTCAGTGTGTCCGTGTTGTGTGGACGGTTTAGTGGATTGTTCCCCTGGGCTCTTACAGGCATAAGGCGAAGGAACGGTGAGGCTCAAAGATGTTTGCTTTTAAGCAATCTGGCCTCCTTGCTCTGTAACTCAGAACATAAACTCTTACCCACAGGGGGCACCCTGCTCATTTTTTTTAAATTTTATTTATTTATTTAATTTTTTAAATGCAGTTAAAGACCAGGGTTCTGTTCCAGGGGTTGAAAATGGACCACCTGCGCCCATGCTGGAGGATGATGTCATCCACGGTAAACTGGCTTTCTGCTGCTGCAGGAGAGTGCGCTTATTGCCCCAGTGAGGATGTCTGTCTAGACCAGGCCAGCCCACCTCTAATCGTTCTGCAGGCCTTCACTCAAACCCGAACCAAGTGCTTCTTATTCAGCCGCTAGAGAGCTGCTGGTTAGTTGAGTGAGATGAGCTTTGTTAGGGTTGGATTGTAAACCTACAGGTTAGTAGATCTCCAGGAACAGGGTTTGGTGGCTCGGCTGTAACTGGTAAATGAGGTGTGCTTCGTCAGGGCGGGTGTAAAAACAACAAAAAAAACCCCTATTGTAGCCTTTTGTCCAGGAACAACTTCAGATAGTCGGGGTTTAGAGTGAATGGGTCTCGACCTTGAGCTTACGCTATCAAGACGACCGTTGACTTTGGCGAAACATCCACCGTTTCTAACATTGGTATGATGCCATGATCTGAACTTGCACCCACCCCCATACAGCCTCCACTCACTCCTGTTTCTCATGGGCGTAACCGCAGATCTTGCCCGTATGGAAGGGCAGCTGTTGTTTGTACATTGGAGGAGGGATTTGGGCGTGAGAGGGGCGGGATCTGCTGGGCCCTCACTTGAGCCCTGGAACCCAACACCTTTGGAGAAGTCCTGCTTTTGTTCCTGCTGGCCTTTTCACCCCGGCCTCCCTCCCGCTGGAAAAAGGAGCTGACATCGATTGTCCGCTAATGGGGAAGAGAGATTAAAAGGACTCTTCTTCTTCTTTTCTTGCGAGAGAAGGAAGTGGCTGGTGAAAGAGTGGAGAGGTGGTGTCGGAGAGATGCAGGTTGTCGTCTGACTTGTGAGGCGTCGGTTTTGTTTATTTATTTCCTTGTATTAAAGAAATCGGAGTGGAAGAACAAGCTGATTTATTGGCGATGATCAAGGCTTTGTTAGAAAGCGTATGATTGGCCGATTGTCCTCCTCGCTCTGCCCTCTCAGGGACAGGTTGTTTGTGATTGAGATGTGAAATTGGTGCTAATTTGTTATTTATGAGTTAAATGCAAACAAGCCTGGGCTTAATAGACCTGGTGTCTCTCTCATGTCCCCGAGGCAGGCAGCGCTCATTAGTGCCGCACTGGAGCGTTTGGACAGGACTGGTATTAATGGGGCTATTTAAGTTTTAAATTGAACCTGGAATTTACTATTTAACAAGCAGTTTTCGAACCTGACCTCATCGGCGGCTGTTGGTTTGTGACAGGAGATCGATTGCTTCATTTCGTCCGCCCCAGCCCATGGTCACTGCCGGGATAATCGAGGGTAGTGTCCAGAATTTGTGCAAATTGATCACAAATAAGCATCGATCGGCATGTCACATGTCATCCAACTCGTGAACTCATGATTTATTGCTTTCTTTCAACAGATTGTCCTGACACTCTTATTCTCTCTAAAATAAAAAACTGTAAAGAATAGTATTATATTAATTTTAACCATAAAAGGATGTTGCATTAATGTGTTCATGAAATGCAGACCTGTTGATGTTTGAATTCTGTATTGTTGGAGGAGGTTGGTTTCCAACTTGCTGGGTGTATTCTGGTGCTTTTTCACCCAAGAAAAGAATGATTATAAAAGTTCTGTGTGGCTTTAGAAGTGAAGGAATGAAAAATGTTTGAAGGAGGTTTTGTTTTGACAGAGGAGGACTTTTGGCAGAGTAGAAATGGCCATGCTTTTTCCAATGTGTTATCCTGCAAATTGCTGCCATTTGTTTTTTTTTTTTTTTTTTTGCAGTCTCTGGTGCAGCTTAATTTGTTCCAGGCTTGTTTTGACCACATTTGATTTATGCCTCTTGTAGAGAGCCGTGTGATTGCTGCTGGAAATTAATTGCTTGCCAGTAATGAGGAGTGTTATTACATGAGAGTGGCACTCGGTGCGAGGCGTTGATCTCCGTATGATGGCTGTCTGCCCGGCGACATGCTCTCCTGCGGCAGGCCCTGTGAGACGACCGTCTCCAGGGAGCCGTCAGTCAGGCTGCGGCCCTTTCTGCTGTATGACGGACATGATTTGAGACGTGAAGGTTGTGTGAGTGGACGGTGGTGGTCTTCCCTAAAATAGCCGGTTTCTCGTGGATGAATGAAGGAGAAGCGTGTCATTAACTGCGCACCTGTGCCGAGATTCCCTCGACTTAACTGATATACGCACTACGCCTTACTGTAGGGACGCTGATGCTGAGAATCAATCTGATACCATTGTTTGTGTTATAAGCTGTTTTCTTCAGTATGTGGGAGAGACTGGGATCATTCATTTATGCGTAAGACTGCATCAGGCTGGACTCCAACATTGCTTAATTTTTTTAAAAAAAGGTGTCTGATACCAGATTATCTGACTAACCAATACTCGGTCCTACTGTTTAATTCCATATCGGACAGATATTGTCTGTGTCTGTGTCTGTGTCTGTGTCTGTGTCTGTGTCTGTGTCTGTGTCTGTGTCTGTGTCTGTGTCTTGGCCCGTCCCATTGTAAGGTACAGCACAGTAGCTTTTATTCCTAGGGCACCATGTCATACTTTAATTTAGCTAATACTTGTTTTCAAAGGGATTTGTTTAGTTGGCTTAGTGAGGGCCGAGCTCACTGGAGCAGTGTATGAGGTTAAGGGCTCCGCTGAAATGCAGTAATCCTGTTCCAGAACTCAGTCCTAGTTAAACCCCTGAACCACTTGGCTATAGTAACTGCCATTGATAAAGGTGTAAAGATACTGAAGTGCCTCAGATTCAATGTCGGCCGAGGCTAATTGGGGCATGCGCCTACTGCTAACTGCAATGAGAGTGATTATCAGCGGTGGCACGTCTTTAGCTGGCTTTGGTGGTTGTTTAGTTGGTAGGTTCTCAAATTTCCCCGTCTCTTGAGGCCACAGTGTTGGGTTCATGACTCTTGGCTAAAAGGGGCGTGCTAATGGTGGCCTCGAGCAAAATGGCACATGCCTTCTGAATGGATTCACAACCTTGCACAGAATTTTGGGGTAAGTTGGGCACGAGCCAGTGGACAGCATATTAACCCGTAGGGTGCTAAATTAGTGCCGTACAGGCCAGCGGCCAGTGCCATTTCTACACGATATTATCGGGAGAAATACACGAGACGGACACGAGAATATCGCGAGGCAGCGTAAATGTAGGAAACACACACATCATGTATAGGAAAAGTAATCGGCCTAGTGCCGGCGATGATTTGGATTTCAGTACATTACATCGGCAAAATCTATACGCCAAACAAATATCAAACTAATAATTACTGTACACTTAATCAATTCCAATTGAAGGAAAAAAGACATGGAATGTGAGCTGTCGTTTTCAGGATACTGCAACAGTTGCAGAGATGCCAAGTCTCGCGCGTTAGGCGAGAGTCTCTGGCATTTACGTTCCTGTGCCATAGTCAGCAATTATTCTATTACCATGCACTGAAGAAATTCACTAGCGGAATTTAAGTCATTGTGCATGAAGTTGATCAGTTTCACGTGCATTACGATTAATTTCCCCATTTGTGACGCGGAAATCGATTATGACTCGGGAATTCTCATGCTTATCTTTACTGAGGTATTGAAAGCAATGGAATTCCTAAAAGACCAAGAATTAAAAAAAAAAAGACCTTTCAAATGGTCTTATTTCATTCAAACAATGTAAACGATGATGAAATGCATGCATTGTTTCCAATCTCTGAGTCAAGAGAAGCACGAGTAGTCCGGAATCATAATCGCTTTCCATTTTACTTGCGGTGAGGTCTACCTTTATGCAAGTGACACAAACTTCAATGCAATTGCAATTGCAATGCAATTCAAAGGTTTGAATTCTGTGTAAGAATCTAATAAGCGTTCGGTGAATAATTGCGGACTACAGTGAACAAGCCTAAAAGATGTGTGAGACATGCGCTGAATGCGTGAGACTTGGCATCTCTGGTGTCAAGGCGTCATTTTAAATATAATTTGACATGATAGATTTGTTGCTTTATTTATGACACAATGAGACGTGCACAGAAAACATTCTACTGTGCATTTACAGTATAAATGTTTAAGAATAAATCAACATTGTCAAACAGAAGGCTATTAAACAGCAAAGATAATGAGTCATCTCCCTCTACCACATGACCTGATCAAATGATGGAACCGTAAACAGGCTGAAATAAGTGCAAAATTACAATCTACATGTATGTAACACATTATGTTTTAATCAGACCAGCAGAACATTTATACTGAGATTTTCAAAGTGATTCTTCAACCACTGCTGGATATCGTATACTCTTCAGTCCACCCTTGATTTTCACGGATTAGCGATTATCTATCTATTAAATCCACATATAAAAAGTAATTCTCAGTAACAACTGTACATAGGCCTAATTCGGACTACATTACGTCGCGCATTTGGCAGACTCTAGGCATACGTGTGTAGGTTCGGCGGCCCGCCTACTGCGAAGCTTGTCTCGGCAGAGTATGAGGTTGATGATGGCATGCAACCTGAAGAGGAGATTATCGGGAGAAATCCACGAGAGATGCACGTCTCGTGGGTATTAGGCAGTATCTGCTGGCCTGTACGGTAGTGTAGTTCAGTCATGTAAGATAAGTTTTCAACAGCTTTGAATTAGTTATGTGGGGACTTTCCTCGCGCAAAATGCTTTGCTCGTGCTTGGCTTGCGACTTTTAAACAAGTCACCACATGATGGGTTTTCATAAGCACAAGATAATTTAACTTATTATTAATGTCGGCGCTGTAAAGGTTAACTGGTCATGTCAACTGGCAAAAAGCGTAGCAGCGAATGTGTCCTATTAAAGTGCATAATTTTTGGACAGATTATCGTAACATGGCCAAGCTTTCTACCACCTGTTTCATAACATGATGAATTGTTTGTCGTCGGCTCTTGTGGGAGGCATCATTGCTGAGAGTTGCTGCTAGATCACTTCCACACCAATCCACACACATGATCTCTTACTGATCACCTCCACACCAATCCACACACATGATCTCTTACTGATCACCTCCACACCAATCCACACACATGATCTCATATTGATTACTTCTGCACCAATTCAGATGCATGATCTCTTCCTGATCGCTATTACACAGATTCACACACACGAGCCTTTATTGATCACTTTTACTACTGTTCACACCCATTATCTGTTGTTGATCACTTTTGCGCCCATTCACACACGTGATCTCTTACTGGTGCTTATTTTCATTGACCATCACGCATTCTTGAGGGAAAAAATAAAGAATACAAATCCATTGATAATGTGTCAGGAAGTTTAATGTGATTCTGAAGAGAGCAGTAGCTGTGAGAAGCAGCTCTGTAAGGTGATCTGCTGCTCTGTTTTCACTGGTCCACCAAAATCTGTTTATTGGTCCAGAGAGCTGTGCCCATCTATAGTGACCATATCTTTCTACCCCTGAGGCTATAATGGAGGGGGTGTGCGTGTGCGTGTGCGTGTGCGTGTGCGCGTGCACGCACATGGTCGCAGGAATTTCAAATTCATACCCTTTTTTTTTTTAAATTCTGTTTTGGCTGCTGGCTCTTGTATTGAACCCAATGAAGATGACCCCTTACCCATCCAGTTACAACCATAGTTTTGGGAAACAGCCATTTGGCACACGTCCGTGGTGTTATCATTCTGTATCGTACCCCAAAGAGGACTCTGTTTGTTCAGTTCGGCCGTTTAGTGGACATGTTTGAATAGGGTGACCTGCATTGTCATCCATTAATACGGCTGGATATTCTGACTGCGGTTCAGTGCAGTATGTGCTCAATGACATTTAGTGGGCACTTGTTCCCCCAAGTGGCTCGCATTGTCTTGCATTTATATAACAGGATTATATTGTATTACTTTTGCTTGACAAATGTTTATATAGGCTGGTGTCTGCACTGGATGGGTAAGGGTTAAGTGCCTTGTTCAAGGGCACAGTGACCTTGTGGGATTTACAACCCCAATTCCGAAACAGTTGGGACGAAGTATAAATTGTGAATAAAGTCAAAATGTGTTTTATTCACAATAGAACAGAGATAACATGGCAAATGTTGAAACTGAGAAATTTTACAATTTTATCCACAAAATGATCTCAAATTTGATGGCTGCTACAGGTGTCCAAAAAGTTGGGACAGGAGCCTGTTTATCATTGTGTAGCATCCCCTCTTTTTTAAACACTGAGTGGAGGCGTCTGGGCATTGAGGAGACAAGTTTCTTAAGTTTAGCCGTTGGAATTTGATCCCACTCTTGTTTAATACAGGCTTCCAGCTGCTGTTGAGTTTTTGGTCGCCTTTGACAGACTTCTTGTTTAATTATGCGCCAAATGTGCTCAGTCGGTGAAAGATCAGAACTGCTTGCAGGCCAGTTCAGCGCACGGACTCTTCTACTACGAAGCCATGCTGTTGTAATCGCTGCAGTATGTGGTTTTGCATCGTCCTGCTGAAAGACACAAGGCCTTCTCTGGAATAGATGTTGTCTGGAGGGGAGCATATGTTGCACATCTAAATCCTTTATATACCTTTCAGCATTCATGGTGCTTTTTAAAACATGCAAGTGTCCCACACCATATGCACTAATACATCCCCATACCATCAGAGATGCTGGCTTTTGAACTGAACGCTGATAACGGGAGGGGTGGTCTTTCTCTTCTTTAGCCCGGAGGACACGACGCTCCGAAAAGAATTTCAAATTTGAAGTCGCCACTTTGCTACAGTCCATTTTAAATGAGCCTTGACCCACAGAACACGACAGCGCTTCTGGATCATGCTCAACAATGGCTCCCTTTTTGCATGATAGAGTTTTAGGTGGCATCTGTGGATGTCAGGGCAGACTGTGTTTACAGACAGTGGTTTCTTGAAGTATTCCTGGGCCCATTTAGTAATGTCAGTGACAGAATCATGCCGGTGAGTGATGCAGTGGTGTCTTGAGGGCCTGAAGATCACGGGCATCCAGTAAAGGTCTTCGGCCTTGTCCCTTACACACAGACATTTTTCCAGTTTCTCTGAATCTTTTGATGATGTTATGCACTGTCGATGATGAGACCTTCAAAGCCTTTTCAATTTGACATTGAGGAACATTATTTTTAAAGTATACCACAATTTTTTTATTTTTTTTTATTTTTATTTTTTTTTATGCAAGCCTTCACAGGTTGGAGAGCCTCTGGCCATCTTTACTTCTGAGAGACTCAGCCTCTCTTCGACATCCATTTTACAGCCAATCATGTTACACACATGTCAGTTTACTTCATTACTTGCCTAATGTTCTTTCAGCTGATTCTCTTATATATTAATTGCTTTTTCAGGCCTTTTTTTCTCTGTCCCCCAATTTTTTTGAGACCTGTTGCAGCAAGAAAATTTGAAATAAGCTCATTTTGTGAGTAAAAATGTATCAAGTCTCAGTTTCAACATTTTAAATGTTATCTTATGCTCTTTTGTAAATGACATATTGGCTCATGTGATCTGAAAGTCATTGCATTTTAATTTTATTCACTTCCTCATTTTGTGGATAAAATTGTAAAATTTTTCAGTTTCAACATTTGCCATGTTATCTTTGTTACATTGTGAATAAAACACTGGCTGGTGTGATTTGAGAGTCATTGCATTTTGATTTTATTCACAATTTACACTTTGTCCCAACTATTTCAGAATTGGGGTTGTACACCCACAGCCCTTCGGTTACAGGTGCTTTATCTGCTGCAGCTGTGGCGCATCGGGGGGACTTCGCCAAGCCGCTTACCTGCGGTCTGTGATTGTCAGCGTCTCCCAGAAGAGGCGATGGTGTCTGACTGGCCCAATGTGCTGCACACTAGAGCTTGTGAGGAGATTAGCAGACGGGACATCTTGTTTTGGAGTTGTCAACTAGAGGATATTTTGGAAAGGCTGATGGGACGGAAGATGAGGGGAAATCGATCTTTGGTCGGCGAGGTGACAGTAGAGGGGAAGATTAGTGTGAGAATTAAGGTGATGGTCACCAGATCCCTCAAAAATCCATCTGAGGGAAAGGCGCAATATGCACGTCATTGGTTTCCGTGGAAATCTAAACTGTCAAAGGGAATTTCTGCTTGAAGACATTTGGTGGCAATTTACCTGCATTGATCTGTTATTATTGTTTGAGAAATTCGTGTGCAGAATATCTGCCTAACCACCATTGATTTTTGGTGTCCAATGGTTGTTGAGCTAAGACTTGTAATAAGATTGAAACGGGATTAATTTTGATTTGCGAGTAAACGCGAGCAATACTGTTAAGCTCTGGTCGACTTGTTTTATCTTATGGATTTATGCTCTCGGCTAACTATTTTAAAAGGGAAAAAAATAAAAATAAACATCATGTTCCTTTTTGGAGAGATGAGGGTAAATCTTGGTTGATTCCCTGGCTAAATGCAACGAAATCCATCTGAATTCAGAGGATTGTTTACATTTCATGAATTTTGACCTAACCCCATAAAACCTACAAGACCCATGCATAGGTTCCTCAGATGTAGCTGCTGTATTCAAACCTGTGGAACTTCAGGCCTTTTTTAAATTCTTGTATGAATAATACACTTTTTAGGATTGTTGGTAACTTTATCACCTGTTGAATTACAGGGAAATGTGTATCAAATGATGTGCAAGATCTAGATATTTTCCATTTGGCGCAATGCTGTGGCCATAAAAACGTGTCATCCTAAGTTTGAATATTTGAATCTCAGTCTCTCAAGTGTGATACAGCTTCAGTGAAGCGCTGCAACCCGCAGATACAGACTGTGTTTGACATTGTCTTACAATATTAATGAGATGCTTTTTCTGATTTTGAAACAACTTACGGGAAAACTGAAGTGTTTAAGGGGTGAAATACCAGAGAGTCGCTGTTTTGATGACTTGTGACTTGACTTGACAAAAAATAAGACTTCAGACTCGACTTGGAAGTTAAAGACTCGGGACTTGACTTGAGACTCGATGACTTGAATGACTTGAGTGTTATTCAGTTTGAATATAAAATTAAAAAATTAATGTTCCAGATTTGAATAGTTTCCAGGTTTTACTTTGTGAAAAAGCCAGGCTTACTCACTTAGCCAGCTTTGTGGAATTCTGCCCAGTGATTGCTTGTCAATTAGTTAATATTATCCTGTTTGCCTAGCTTGCAAGTGTAACGCAAACTTTAACAGCAGGTGTCTCCAATAAAAGCGAGAACAATAGCTGATGCTCTTGCTACACTGCTGAAAATTCCAGCTTTGACCAGGCTAGGTTGGTCAGGCTAGTTTAAGCTGTGTTTTGGACCGTTTTAGCTGGTCAACCAGCCCTTCACCAGCAGACTCCTGCTGAAAATACCAGCTTAACCAGCTTTGACCACCTTCATCAATTATTAGCTGGTTTAAGATGGTCTGAGCCATATACATCCAGCCAACAAACGCAATAAAACGTCATTTTTGCTAATCTCGTTTATTAGCGGAATGGGATAACGTAGGCAATTAAACTTAACCTTGCGGGTCATTCGCCGGGCATGTTTGGCATTTCTAGCACAATTTTAATTGTTTTAGTGCTGGCTCATTAAAACCGTAAGCTAAGTGGCGCGCGCCCGCCTTATTTCTGCTGACTGACTTTTCGAAGACAGCCTTTTCCACACATTGCACACAGGGCTTAAAAAGCTCGAAGTAGTTTTTTTAAGTAGTAAGTAGTTGTTTTTTTTTTTTTTTTTTGTTTGTTTGTTTCGAAGGATTTGTACTTTAATGGAGTTTTGACTTTTACTCTACAACATTTAAAAGCTACCAAAGTGAAAGTATACTTTTTATGTTGACACTGGCCACTTCGTTACTAGTTACAAATTAAAACATGAATGTAATTCATCATAAAGATTATCTGGATTTGGCGCGTTCAAGAACAACGTTGCTCGGCAGGGTATCTCCTTACAGATATTGATGCCAGCGCACACGCAGCTGCAAATTTATGCACGCAGTTACAATATTTGATCACTAGATGGCAAACCAGGATCGGTTATCGAATATTCACTAGCAAGACGAGCTGAAACACGGCTAATTTAAATGCAGGATTTCTACTTTTATTAAAGCATTTACATTGTGAAATTGACACTTTTAGTCAAGTTAATCCTCTATTGTACTGCGGTTTAAATGCTATATTTTAACACGGGACAACTAGACCTCTTCAATACTAATGATTTCTATAGCTGAATGTCTGAAATGGCAATAGTCTATTCAACCCTGACAACTGTACACTGTCTGTTGTCTGCAGTCCTATATGGATTAACTATAAGACGCGTTATAATGTTTAAGTAGTGAGAACAGCGCTATATCTTGGAGGAACATTTGTGCCAGTGCAACTGGATCTTAAACTTGACAAAGTGATCGATATGTACGCCCGTAGATGCCCCCGAAGAATGCTCTTCATCAACCCAATCAGTGAGAATTAAAAATTTCCAGAAGATGATTTTGTGGCTCTGCATGCCTACTGAAAATGCCCAATGTGCAAGTAGGAAATTCACTTTAAAGTGAACTAAGTACCATTCTTTAACGTCAGCGGTTTTCTTTAAGTACGAATTAAAAACCCAACAAATTAAATCAGTTGACAGCAACAATGAAAACGAAAATTACTCTGATTGCACCCAATTCTTTATTGAATGTTATTTCTTCTTTGCGTCTATTTGAGAGACACGATCAGGGGTGCGTTTCCCAAAATCACAGATGCTAACTTACGTAGTTGGGCCCATTGACTGTGAATGGACGAACTATGTAAGTTGCTAACTTAGTTAGCAACTATGCTTTTGGGAAACGCGCTCCTGAGTCTATAAGAATTTTCGACTTGCTGATTGTAGTAGTTCACAGTAAAACAATATTGGGACTTCTCTTGCTCACAAATCAGATGAACCAGGTTTATTAAATAAATCATAACCTACAAAGTGAAAAGTGTTATGATACGGTCAAATACAACAAGCATCAGCCTATTGTGCAGCCATACTTTAACCTCGCAAGTGAAACAGGAGAATCGGTAAGCGGAGCAGGAGTAGAAGGCTCTGAACAGAGTTTAAAATGGTTCAATCCTCTGGGAATCTTTTTCTAAGGACAATAAGCTCTTACTTGTTTTTCTATGGACTGAATGTCAAAAATTGAAGTGTTTAGAGCTCTTGGTGTCTCAGGATGATACAGATGAAACACATAGATGTTTCTTATGCTCTATAATATGTTTATTACCTGCCCCCCCCCAGGTTAAGCAATGATCATGTGTGTGTGTGTGTTTGTGTGTGTGTGTGTGTGTGTTTCTGTCACTCTGTCTGTCAGCCCGTGGCCATTACCTGGCCCCCCCCCTAGGGTTAGCTAGCTAGCTGCCCGGGATAAACTACGCCATGCCACGGGGACCAGCGCATTATTCGTCTGTCCTCGTATTAAAATGGAGGCCGCTGCGGCTCGTAGGCCTATTTGCTTGATGCCTGAGGAGCCTGGATTGTCGTGTATTATATTGTTTTCTATGTCTGCTTAGGTAATTTTTGTATTATTTTTGCGAAATGAAGATTACGTAGAATTTCTGTGAACGTTTGTGCTGTATGCAATTATTTCGTTATAAGTGTGTAGCTAGCATGCTAGCTAGCTACATTGAGCTTCGTGCTGTGACACGGACCCCTGCGAACCATAATCGCGATGCATTTTCATAAAACAGTATGCTAGTGTGCATTAAATGATTATGTTTCCTAATTGTATGAGATTTGTCGGTTGTGATGTTACGATTGAATTTTGCTTTTATTTGTATTTGCGTTGCATTATTCCGCATACTTTCGCTGCATACTGCCCGTTTTTCGTTGGCGGACAAAGTGATCGCGTTGACACAGATCTTGCATGGAATTGCACATAGCACACGGGGTATGCTTTCCAGCCAGCTGGGCTTGCTGAAATCACCGATTTATTATTTTATTTTTTAAAGATAGTATAACGTGTTCTATCGTCTTCTGTGTCTAGTTAGCATTTTGTTTTACCTAGCTGGACACAGCTAAGCATTTTTGTTGTCATTTATGCAGTTGAATGAATTTAACTTATTACGAGGAAAGTTAGCTAGCTAGCTAGCTGCCCGGGATAAACTACGCCATGCCTCGGGGACCAGCGCAGTTCACCGCTCTTCGTATTAAAATGGCCGCTGCGGCTCGTAGGCCTATTTGCTTGATGCCTGAGGAGCCTGGATTGTCGTGTATTATATTGTTTTCTATGTCTGCTTAGGTTGTCTGTGTATTACTTTTGCAAAATGAACATTAGGTAAAATTTCTGTGAACGTTTGTGCTGTATGTATGATCATGTCTGTGTGTGTGTGTGTCTGTCTGTGTGTGTGTGTGTGTGTGTGTCTGTCACTCACTCTGTCTGTCAGCCATGTCTGTCAGCCCGTGGCTGGGGCCAGGTCTGCTATCTCTGATTGCCTTGTTCTTTCAGATTTTTATGTTTGCCTTTTTTCTTGTTATCTGCTAGGCAACTAAAATATTTCAAATACTTTTGACAGACGTGAGGCAGAAGTGATCTTGTTTAGATTGAAAGCCATCAATAAATAATTATATGAATTTATTTCTGTTTTGTTTGATTCCATGATACATTTAACTGAATATCAGTAATTTAGAATGCAAATCCAAATTACTGTCATTTTTTTAAACAGGTTGGACACATTGGCCAACGATGGTTAGATTACTGACAGTCACTTATACCTTGTCTTTTCACTTTATTAATATCAGATTCTGTGGGTAAAATTGCAATAATAAGGTGACTTGACTTGACCTATTACAGGGCTTGACTTGACTTGCCATAACCTGTGACTTGACTTGACTTGCCCCAGAAAAAAATACTTTGGACTTGCTTGAGACTTGAAGGTTATGACTTCAGACTTACTTGAGACTTGCATGTGTGACTTGGTCCCATCTTTGTTAAATACTTTGCAGCTGTCCCTTGTTTCTACTTTTTTTCAAGTGCTTGATATGCTATTCGGTCCGGAGACTTCTTTAAACCCGAATTAACTTCCGCCATCTCTCCTCAGATCCTCGGACTTAGATCTGCATAATGTCCGCGATAACAAATTAAGCGTGGCTGCTTCAACCGCGTAATCTTTTAATATATTTTTAGGGGCCGAGTCTTTGGGTTCTTGATGCGGCGGTAATGCTATCTCTCTGAAAAGCTTTTCATTAAGCCGCCGCTGGCTGAAAGGGCTCTGTTATAAGATCACTGCTGGGCTCCTCCAGTATCCATTAGAGCCGAGATGAGTGTGTTATCTCGATGGGAAGAGGATCTTTGTGCCGGTCAGACCAGGCTCGCGCATTTACCAGGTGACGTTTCCTGCTCAGGGATGATGTATTGCTTTCAGCTGGCCTTACATTTCCGCCATTATCGCTGATAATATTGGATCTGCTGTTTAAATATAAATTAATTGGCTTTAAAAGGTTTTTTTTTTTTTTTTTTAATGCATTCCGAAAGCTAATGCTAATACATATTCTCCTGCTATTTGGCAATAGCTTCATTCTTAATGGGGAATACTTGCGGTGAGCACTGTAATTCGTTGGACAGTGACACGCTCTTCGTTAATTTGGTTCTTTTGGCCGAGTCCATCACAGGATCTGAATCTGACCAAATGTCCGTTTCGCTTCCTGGAGGGGAGGCTGAGGGCAAAAGCTCCCGGAGACGAGCAGGAAGTGAAGATCCTGCAGTACTGGCCTGGCAGAGCATCACCAGGGAAGATACCCAGTGTCTGGTGATGTCTGAGTGTCACAGGCTTCTAGCAGTCATTGTACGCATGTGCAGAGGATGCGCTGCCACATGCTATGAATTATTACTTCATTCTAAATCATGGTGAACTGACCAATATTTTTATGCGTTTGAAAATGGAGGGAACTTGGTATGAAAAATTGTCATTTTTGACGGATGAAAAAAGCTGAATCAAAGTTGACCAGTGTGAACTTCAAACTCGCCCTCACTGAATCCTGTCCAATGCCGAGTGCTTGAGTACTGAACCAAAATAACAATGTGTCACTGTCCAGTGAAATATGGTGCTCACTGCGTGTTTATTGGCCGTGCTTTAAATAAGCCGTTGGCCTTACCCTATTGATTTGTGCGTGTAGAGGTGGGAAAAATAGGGGGAATTTTCCTGTCCGTTTGAGTTAATGAAGCACCACACATCCCGACTACTGCACCAGAGGTGCATTTCAAAAATGGTAGAAAGGTAAATGAACCTCGCAGTCAGTCACACACTCTAAAAGGTGAATTATACAGGCTAAAGTAAGAGCGGAGTCGGGCATTATTCATGGGCCACCTCTGCATTCATTTGTGGTCCTGCGGTGTGAGGACCGCTTGTGCAAGCCTGGGCCCGGAGTATGAAAGACTTGCGTCAGGATGCGGGGGGGTGGGGGTGTGTGAAGGGGATTCGGGCTTCTCCCTGTGCCGACTGCGGCTTTATTAACTGGCCTGAGATGCGCCGCTAAGTGCGATAATGTTTAGGGGGAGTGTGGGGCGTTCGCAGTGTGTGTGTCTGTGTGTCTGTGTGTCTGTGTGTCTGTGTGTCTGTGTGTCTGTGTGTCTGTGTGCTCACGGTCACTGATGCTAGCACGGCCGGACTGGGATAATGCTGTGGGCCGAACATACCGCACATACTTTTCTCTCTTGCTCACTCGCTCGCTCACACACACTCACACTCACTCACTCTCTCTCTCTCTCTCTCGTCCACTCTGACCTTGTCTCTCTGAATTCATGTTTTTTTGGCAATTGATACACATCCTAGACCAAGAATGTGCAAAAACAAGATGTAATACTTGTGTTATACATCAATGGTAGTCAATCAAGTACAACGCTGACTTTTCATAAGACGGTGGTAAAATTTTGACACTGTGAATGGATCGCCCTCGCTCTCGCTCGCTCTCTCTCTCTCTCTCGTGCTCTCTCTCGCTCGCTCGCTCGATCTCTCTCCCTCTCTCTCACTCGCTCGCTCTCTCTCCCTCTCTCTGTTTTATTTTCATTCCACAGCATTGAAGAGTATGGGGGCGTGATTAATCTGTGTTAATGCCGCACTAAACTCGGGGGTCCCCTTTGCAGTTTCTCTGTTGTTTTGGGGAACCAATGAGGGCCCATCCAGCCCCAGAGGTGGGGGTGTAGCCGGACACGAGAGGAGAGCCCACACTACAGACTTTAGATGTGACTGAATGATGTTGGGTAAATATTGCTGGTGGGAGACTGAAGAAAGGAGTGGGGTTATTTTTCCTTTGTAGTTTGTTTATTTATCCCTTCGTTTATTAGTATTACTCCTTGTCGTGTCCTTGGGTAGTTTTCCTTGTATGTGTGTGTGTGTGTGTGTGTGTGTGTGTGTGTGTGTGTGTGTGTGTGTGTGTGTGTGGGTGTGTGTGTGCGTCTGCGTGCTGGTGTTTGTGTGTGCACGCGTGAGCGAGTGGGTGTGTGTACCGTCGAGGGCGGTTTTGTGTGTGTGTGTGTGTGTGTGTGTGTGTGTGTCCGTCCTAGTGTTTGTGTGCGCAAGTGCGTGTGTGCATGCATACCATAAAGTGCAGTTTTGAGTGCGTGTGTGCATGCATACCATAGAGCGCGTTATTGAGTATATATGTATGGATATGTGTGTGTGTGTGTGTCTGCCTGCGTGTGTCACTTTATTACAAACACTGTGTTTCATTTCCCTGTCTGTCCTGTGGGGTTAGTTACCCATCAGCCCCTGCTGTGTGAGGGCGGGGATTGGGGGATGGGGTGTGCGAGTGTGCGGGGGTGCAGGAACAGGTGATGTTGGGCTCCATCAGTGCAGTTATCTGCAGTCCGCTTGTTTTCTGAAACCCGATCTTCAGGGCCGTCGGAGCTGCCGGGCTGGACTGAGCTAAAAGGGTCCTGCTGTAACGGGGCCCCCGGGGGGGGTTAATGAGCCTCTCTCTCTGAGTGACTCTGGGGGGTGCTGGGGTAGTTTAGGGGGGTAAATGAGCCTCTCTCTCTGAGTGACCCTGGGGGGTTCAGGGGTAGTTTAGGGGGGTAAATGAGCGCCTCTCTCTGAGTGACCCGGGGGGTACAGGGGTAGTTTAGGGGGGTAAATGATCCTCACTCTCTATGAGTGACCCGGGGGGTACAGGGGTAGTTTAGGGGGGTAAATGATCCTCACTCTCTATGAGTGACCCTGGGGGGTACAGGGGTAGTTTATGGTGGTAAATGAGCCCCTCTCTCTCTCTCGGAGTGACCCGGGGGGGTGCTGGGGTAGTTTAGGGGGTAAATGAGCCCCTCTCTCTCTCTCGGAGTGACCCGGGGGGTTGCTGTAAGGGAGGGGGGCTGGTGTGCTGAGTTTCTGGAGTTGGGACGGGGTGTGTCTGTAAGTGCTGTGTCTCCTGACAGGACGAACAGCTGCAGTGAGGGTGTGTGGATTAACCCCGCAATGGCCATATGGGACAGATATTCTCTGCTAATGTCGAGCTGACTAGTGCGTGTCTGGGCATGAGCAGTTTTCTTTGAGACGTCATGGTGTCTTTCTTTCTTGCCGTCTCTCTCCGTCGCTCTCACTCTCTCCACCTCCCCTCTCTCTCCTTCATTCCCCCTCTTTCTCTAACTCTGTCATTTTGTTCTGCTCCTGTGCTCTCTCCTCTCTCATTAACAGGTGTTTCTCTCCTGTTTTCTCTTCTCTCGCTCATTCATTCCTTCACCATGTGTCTCTCTCTCTCTCTCCTCTCACTGATGGTGTCGGTAGAGTGACCCACAGTGTGATGTGTCGACATGTCTTGTGCAGCGCAGCCTAAATCAACCGCAAACTGGCTGAAGCTCAGTGATGTAACGCTTAGCTAATGCTCATCAGCTAAATACAGTGGAAGGAGTCTTTCTGTCTGTCTGTTTGCATGCATGTATGGCTGTCTTTCCATTTTCTCAACAACCGCTCATCTGATCGACCTCGCACTCGGCAGGTCTATTGCTGAGGACATGCAGAAGAGCAGTGTGGAGTGTGAAGTTGATCGGCTGAGTTCTAGAGAAATCCACGAGCAGCTAAAGCGGAGGCCAAGCGATGGGCCCGTACTGGACAGGCACACTGAGCGGTCACTGCATGTGTGTATTATAATGGCAGGAGGTGTTGTTCAGTGAGTGTATTAATACAGGGTCCTCAGTCCTCTCCTGTAAGGGCTGCTGTTTGCTCAAATCGTCTACTTACTGCTGCACACGGCCTGATTATGAGAGCTGTTTTCACTCATGAAATCCTGCGCACACACCTCACATCTCTCCTCCCTCTTCTCTCCTGCTTCTATCACCTGTCCTTCCTCCATCTCTGCCCTTTTTCATCACTCTTTCACCCTCATCTGTCCATCTCGGGGCTCAGCTGGATTGCGTGCAGAGTGAGAGATTGCCTCACTGCTTTTGGCAGTAATCTGAGGACAGTTTGGAGATGTAGTGTTAGTATGAGGCAGTGAAAGCGCAGGAGTCCTGCTGGAAGTGTGACTGAACATCGGCTGACGAGGAGAGGGTGGCTGGGGCTGCGGAAAGCTCCGGGTTTTATTGAGCAGTGATATTGATCAGCGAGTGTCGGAGAAGCCTTAGAACTGCTTGGATCATTCTGCGCCCACTGGATCACACTGCAGTCATGGGATCACTAAGCAGCAAGTGGATCACTGCAGCCAATGGATCACACTGTGGCCACTGAATTACTTTGCTGCCAATGGATCACCACACACCCAATTGGATCACTCATCGGCCACTGCATCACACTGCTTCCCTACTGAATTCCTTTGTGGCCACTGGATCACACTGCAGTCATTTGGTCGCTCTGCAGCGACCGAATCACACTGGCCACTGGATCATACTGCAGTGGATTACCCCGCCCACCATTAGATCACAATGCCGCCCACTGAATCACACTGCATCTACCTGATCACACTGCGGCCACTGGGTCACCGTGCAGTCACTGGATCACACTGCAGCCCCTGTATCGCTCGACTTCAGCAGAATTGGTCCTCTCCCGCTGGATCGCTCGTGGACTGAGATTTGCTTCATTAGAAATGCTTGAGGTGTCTCTGCACTGCCTTAGTTGCCGAGGTGCTGTGCAGAGCGTAATTGAATTAAACTCGTTTTTTGTCACGCTGGGCTTTTTGAATATTAAACACGTTTGTTTCTGAATTTTTGAGCTGTGTAAGTGCTCTCTATTTCGCTGTAGAGATTAGTCAGTAACTTGACACACAAGCAAATGAGAATTTCTCTTTGGGTTTTTATTTTTTTTACATGCAGTTTGTTAGAAAATGCTTTACAACATCAGCGACATGTCAGCCGAATGAGCCTGTCTCCCTGGATGTTGTGTTTGAGGCGGGGCAGACTGGCTCAGCGAATCACATCATCCTCTTAGTGAATCTGGCAGTTGATTCATCGGAACCAACACAGGCAAGTCAAGTCTAACCAAAAGGCACTTTTAAATTTTGAAACGCTTTCTAATTACAGTGATTTAAAGCAGTGAGGCTGAGCAGTTGTACATCAGTGGATTTTAGATGGAGATGGGGAACATTGAGTCACCTTCCTTTTTTTTTTTTTTTTTTTTGGTCAGTAAAGTTTTTTGATTAGTTAATTGTCAGTTTTCTTTAAGGCTACAATGTCACTCCTCATGTTTTCTAAACAAGTCTAAGATTTTGAATGGAAAAAACAGGACTGTAATTTAACCGCCGCGCACACACACACACACACACACACACACACACACACACACACACACACACACACACAGAGTGGGGTCCATCACCCAGAGGCCCTGATGTCTTCCCCATGTTCCGCGGTGTAAGGTTACCGCTGCTCGATCAGGCCGAGCCCCCCTCTCCGGCCTCAGATCAGGATGATGTAATGCTTCACTGGAATACCACCGACCTCCGGAACATTCCAATATCCCTCTACCCACAACCCTGAACTAATGCTCTGAGTTCATGTTAAGGATGGAAAACTGTCTGCTGGAAGCTGGATCTGTTCCCTCCTATCGTGCCGCAGAACTCTGGATAGGCCTCTGTTTCTGAAAAACTGTCATCCGTTTTTCTCCATACTGTCATCTCAACCTAAGTACAGGAATGAGACCCGTGAATTGGACTTGGCTGATAGTTGATCGCCTCATGCAGGGATGTGATATCTTTTTCAGAAATGGCCAGGCTTCATTCCAGCTAAGGATACACACCTGACTTGATGTTTGCTAAAGGCCTTGGTTTGCGGAATCTGGTGTAAAACTGATTGGTTGGAGTGAAAATCGACACTGGCCCTCTGGATGTGGTGGTTGCTGTGGTAACTGTCCAGGACTCGGATGGTTGGTTGTTCTAGTCCCAGTGCTGCAGCAGTAATATCCCTGCAGATTTCTGGCCCTTGAGCCAGGCCCTCAACACCGCTTTGCTTGAGTGGGAATTTGCCCCTGTGACGTCCAATCAAATTGAAGTGGTTTTGATCAAAGACATCAGGTAAATTTACAGTGCAATACTGTAATGGTATATCACACCCCCCCGTGGTCTGAGTGATTTTGGCTCTGATTATCCTCATTACCTGTGGCTTATAGACTGTCTGTATAGCAGTCAGACCTGGGTTTGTGGTGGAGGTTGTGGGTTCGAATCCCCACTGCAGTATAAATATGCTGTGCCCTTGAAGGGATTTTTCGTGCTTTTCCCTTGGCATTGAGCTGTTCCCATTATTTGTAATGAAAATTTTTAAAATTAATTCATGCCATGTCTTTTTCCTTTCAACAGTATGCTGTTATCCCCAGTGGAGAGTGCCCTTTTCTGGGTATATTATACATTTTCTCCCTGCTAATTATGAATACTGAATTATTTTCCGAATTACTTCCTCCCCTGTCTCTGGAGGGCTGTTGCGTCTCTGCCCAGAGGTTGCTGGGTAAACTGGGAGCTCGACAGGTTTTCTCTTTTGCAGCTGTGTGTACATCCTCTCTGTTTGTAAACACATGAGCCCATCTGCACTGCAGGGGTGATGTCAGATCTGTGGGAGGGGTTACTGTGAGTGGGCTGGCCCGTAATGTGTGTACGTAATGATGCTTAAGAATCACAGCCCGCAGGATGCAGCAGTGATGTGATTGGTCTTCGGGGAGCCATCCATCATGCAGTGGCTGCTGGGATATGTCGTGGGGTCAGCCGCAGACGGCCAGAGTCTATTCTGTCTGCGCAACCCCCCCCCCTGGGCAATGAGCGAATCGGAGCGGTTATATGCTAATGAGGGCTCGGGTCATTTGAATGAGTGGCTTTTATCTCAACCACTCTCTCTCCTCTGGCTGTCTCTCTCTCTCTCCTTCTCTCTACCTCTCTTTTTCTCTCTCTCTCCACTCTGTCACTCTTTCAGTCTTTTCCTTGATGGCTGACCCACACTGGATGCGAGGTCCCTGCAAATATGGAGGAGTTATGCACGCGTTTCTTCCCCTGTGTGTGTGTGTGTGTGTGTGTGTCTGAGTCTGAGTCTTTTTGTAATTTGGCATCTCAAGTCCCTCCTGAAACATGAATGTCCAATTAGTGAACTTGTTCATATGTGACCCCATGTTCCCAGCTCAGGAGAGAGGTACAGTTCGTGGCTCTCCTTTTAAAGCACGCACCTGTCAGTGGCTGCTTCTGTTTGCACTCATTGGTCGAAACTTCCCAAGTTCAGAGTGAGAGCGTATGATACCCGAACATGAGCAAACTTAGAATCTCACTGACGCGCACTGACTGACCAACAGGAGGCGCTTGAGCAATGGACAATGTTAGAATTTTAATATCCCAAACCGGCGATCCCTCCCATTTTATTTCCCTGCAGGTTGAAGCCAAATGTGTGCTGCTCTGAAAATGGAACCCGGGCTCGAACCCGGACCATTGTGGCCACTATTGCTCTGCAAAGTGGCGCATTAACCGAGTGAGTGTCTGAGTCTTGATTGTTTGTGCATGCGTGCGAGAGGGAGAGATGGAGACAGAGACTGCATAACTGCTTGCCTGTTTATTTGTGTGTGTGTCTGTGTGTGTGTGTGTGTAAAATGCAATGCCCCACATGCTCATTCTGTGACATGTACACAGCAGTCCTGGTTCAGGGTTGGGTTGCGTGGCTCAGTGTGGTTTTTATTCTCTTTGCCTCCTTCACACTGCATGGCCTTATCGAGAGAGTGTAATGTATGCGTGTAATATATGTGTGTAATGTATGCCGGTAATATATTTTGTCAGCTGAATGTTATCCAAGTTCATTATGAAGGCCTCAAATAAAGGAGGGTGTTACGGAGGCCTGTGGATAATTTTATTTTTTTCTGAAATTCTGTTCTGTTCCTGCTGCAGAAGAGTCTGCCCGACCCCCTGCTGGTGGGACTGAGCTGTGTGATAACCGGGATATATCAGTTGGATTTATAGATCTCAGAAGAGGTTTTGTATTTTAGCTGGAATGATTAATAATTTGCCTCATGGTAACCTATGGGTTGCTTACTTACCTGGTGACCAAAGAGTTGCTGGTTAGAGCTCCCAGTGAGGATTGGTTAGAGCTCCCAGTTAGGATTAGTTAGAGCTCCCAGTTAGGATTAGTTAGAGCTCCCAGTTAGAATTAGTTAGAGCTCCCGGTTGAAATTGTAAGAGCTCCCGGTTAGGATTGTTTAGAGCTCCCAGTGAGGATTGGGATTCTGACTTGATCTGGAGAGATGAAGGTGGGTCTGTTTTCGGGCCTGTAACTCCAAAAATGGCCCAGGGGCCTCAGTCACCCCCGTTTCTCTCTGCCTCTCCTCACTGGCAGCTGTTCTATCTGGCGTCTCTCCCAGGTCGTCCTTGACAAAGAGGAACATGTTCTCAATGGAACTTCCCTGGTTATAAAGATTAAAAAATGTCATGCGTATGGTTCCCTTTTTGGAGACGTTGGTGCGCTGCTGTGCTTGTTAAACTGGTACGTTCCACCCGCCTCTGTTCTGGAGATCTTCGGTTCTGTCCCGACGAGGCGACGCGGTCACCCAGCACCTCCAGCAGGGACCGCGTTTAGCTGCTAATTAGTGGCCAGTAATCGGTAGAATTGCCTGTGAAATAGTTCAGGGATTTTACCGGAGATCCTACGGAGTTGTTTGGTCTTCAGGAGGGGGTTTCGATTGACCGGAGGAAAGTACTGCAGTCGCTCGGTCAGTCGTCTTTCCTGACAGCTGGCTGGACCACCGAGGAAGTCGGCCAATGAGCCAGATGACTCAACGGGTGTCGCTTTACATGAGTTTAAAATCTTAATCGCCAGGTTTCCTGTTTCTCTCTACAGCCCGTGACCACATTTAATTTCTGCGACCCTCACTCGCTGAATACGCACATGTCCACACTCGGCGTGACCAATCAGATTAGAGCGTGCCATGCTGAGGAACGCCATTTTTCATTGGCCGCTGT
This sequence comes from Gymnothorax reevesii, assembly GCA_029721435.1. Classification (NCBI taxonomy): domain Eukaryota; kingdom Metazoa; phylum Chordata; class Actinopteri; order Anguilliformes; family Muraenidae; genus Gymnothorax; species Gymnothorax reevesii. Next base: position 47,339,295 of record CM056586.1, read on the forward strand.
TGAGCCAGGGAGGCACTCGTCTGTAGCTGGATGTAGTCTTACCTACGGTCATTAGTTCCAGCTGACCAGTGCCCCAGTGTGGCCTATTTGATTATTGATTGCAGTTGGCAAAGCGACCAGGAAACTGCGCCACAGTTGTCAGTATGGATCAAAAAATGTTAGTCTTTACTGTAGAGATTTTTCTATTTGCTGAATATCTCAAACTGGCAAAATTGTTTCTGTTGAATTTTCTGCCCTGAAATCAGGGTGTTTGGAGGCAAGAGAATGCTACGAAAGCTCCAAAGTATGTAATGTTCATATAAAAGTAGATTGTTTTCGAGTATTGACCTCGGTTTGCAATCACTCTGTTTACACTCTGATTTGGCATTCAGGTAGGCAGTCTTCATGTTTGTCAGGCTGCCTGTTTCGTGGCCAGTAATCTTTGTAGGTCTTGTGCATGTTTATGGATGAACTGTGCCCATTGAATCGTCCGCAGGTTATGTGCAAGATTAGTCGCATAATTACTACCGGTTAATGTTTACCCATAGTTGTAGGCCAGATGCATCAGTGAGCAATATCCTCCCCTGTTGGTGACGGTGTCATACTCGTGCGGTCAGTCCTGCCCCGCGAACTGGGTCTCCTGTGCAGTCATACAGTACCTGACCCGAATACCGAGCTGCTCCAGTGATCTTTGAGTCCTGTTGCAGAAATGAGCCCATTTACCCTCTCAGTGGGATTCTTATCAGCGGACCCTGATTGGACTTTGTTAATCTTCAACTGGACCCGCTGGGGGTGTGTGTGAGAACTTTGTGCAACTCGTAGGTGCTCGGGTTTGTAATCCTTGACCCCCGAGTGTGCTTGCGGTTGTTTGCACGAGAGTGTGTGCGAATAGTGCGCGCGTTGGGAGAATCTAGGTAGATGAAAGGACGTGGGACTCCAGACGCTGAGGCTGACGGATCTGACGTCGAGACGCCTCTGTTGGTGGCAGTCGAATGCAAGTTTTCCCCAATACCCGAGTTCCCTACTTACATTCTGAGAATGACCACGATTCAGAGATGAGCTTAAACCAGAGATTAGGGTTTAATGGATACCTGGCCTGGCATTGGTAAGTCCTTCATGAGGATGAAAAAGTTTGTGCTGATCCTTCTTTATGGATTCACAGACAAAAAGTGTTCAGAACTTGAACAAAAGGCCACTGACTGAGGAACCAGTCCATGTGTTCTTTTCATTGCGGTACAGTTTAATGAGCATTTGCATGAAATAATGCGTCCTCATAATTTGCTTAGATCATAGAGCTATGGCTTCGTTTGAGGAGCAATAAAGAGGTAATTAAATGGCGCCTGGATAAACTCCCTCTTTCGCTTTTCGAAACGCTCGTAAAATCTTAAGACCTGGAGGCGTGCCAGCCGAGGAGGCGTGAGTGTAATTGCGGTCCGCCGCTCGCTCTCAGGAGGACAAATCTTTCCCGTTTTAAGACATCTGGCGGGCGATGTCTGACGCAACAATCTCAGTGACTTTGGCGGTAAAATAATCGAATATGCGGTTCTGTGCGTTTGCGAATGGGGAAAATCGACCCTTGTATTTCGTTTTCTGCCATAAACGTATGAAAGGGGTTTACATGGCGCCCTAAACATCAAGGTTATGGAGTTTCAGGCTTAAATTGTTTATTGTATAATATATGTTATGAAATTTGATAATGTACTTTTTTTTTCAAAATTTGCTTTAAAACGGGTCATTTTAACTATTAGCTGTATATATGTATTAAATTGGTGCCTCACATTGAAGGTAAAACCTTTAATATATCGCACGCCCCTGATCTGACTCTGGCCATTAAAGCTGGACTCTATCATGAGGAGATTATATCTGGAGCTTGGTACCACCAGAGATGCTTTGGGTCATAGGTCACATTTCTTGGATATCTTCTCTGGTTGTTAAAGAGTGATGGCACCATGCCTAATAGGTGTGTGTGTGTGGGCGCACGTGTGTGTGTGTGTGTGTGTGTGTGTGTGCGTGCACATGTGCGTGTGTGTGTGTGTGTGTGGGCGCACACTTGCGTGTGTGTTTGTGCATGCATGGCTTTTGTGTGTTCGCCCTGACAGATTGCTGCATGGTAATATTGTGATGCTGTGTAGTTCTGGAGCTCTTGCTGCAGTAGATGTTGTACATAATTACAGCATGTACCTCATACCGGTTTCTCTTAATCCTTAATTAATATTACATATCCTCCTGCATCTCTTAATTACATCCGGGAGGGGGGGTGGAGGATCTTGTTGAGATGTGTGTTTATTCTCTGGTTCGCCTTTCGTTGAAAAATAAAACCGAGTTCGCTCAGTGTCGTGGTTTCAGTGAGAGAGGGTGACTGACTCCAATCCTGCACAGATTCTGAGCCAGAATTGAACCTGATCCGGCTGGAATGATTGGCCTTGTGCGTAAACTGCTCATACCCTGCCATTTTGTTTGAGGTGTTCTGTCATTCACGTCCTCTGGGCCCTGAAGATGAATGCGATGGATTAAGACGATGTAAAAACACGCAGCCTTTTAATATCAGTTTTCTGGGGACAGAAAACTGTTGGGTCACTAAACCCTAAATGGAGTGTCCTCTGTCAGTAATGAATTTTCCAGCCAAACTGGATGCGTTATAACAGTTGTTGCTCATTCAAAATGAATAAATGGATTAATTAATTAAGTAAATGAATAAATAAATTACTGATTGTCCCGGGGCAGGGGTGTATAATGATGCTCTTGTCTGTATACACAGAGGATGAAGTGTTCTCGTTCTGATCATGCAGGTTGAAGATGGAGTAATAATCTGTTTCCAGCTCCATTTATGAAGTTCTATCCTTGAAAAATGCTTTCTATAGGTAGTTTAATCGCAACAGACATAATTAAATAAAATTTGAAACGCCAAAAGTCGTTTTCTCAAAGCCAAAGAAATTCCTCTGCTAGCCAGAGACCGAATAGCCGTATGCACTGTCAGCTATTGCCCTGCATCGCTGCTGTCAACTCCTTGCGTTCGCATGGATAGCAGCACTGACATTGTGAAACTACGCTTTCACTTACAGTGTGAATCGGCGACATAAGAGGCTGTCGTTGGGCATTCCTCTCGTAGGATTTTTTGCCTTGGTTGTTTTGAAGAACTGGGTCTGACTGGAAAAACAGTCGGTATGTTTACCTTTTCCTCCAGCCTCAAAACGGCTGCTGCTGACTCGGAGTGTTGAAGTGGCCTTGAACTTGCTGAATTCTCCGTTATTTCCAGCCCGACCAACATTGTGTATCCACTTAGTTCTAAGCTTCAGGTCTTTGGGAAAAACGTAGAACCTGAAATGTCGATCCCTGACGTGAGGGTTGTTGCATCCAAGCACGTAACAAGTAATGGCGAGGCTTTCTTTCGTATTGAAGCTTATCTGTCAGTCACTCGCTGACATATGTTCCCATAATGCATTGCGCGCTAAAAAATCCAATATGGCCATGTGCTTTGCTAGTATGATGATGATTATGAATATGATTATGATTGTTGTTGTTGTTGTTAATATTGTTATGAATGTTAATATTGTTATTATTATTAATATTGTTATTATTTGCAGCAGTGTCCTCTTGGTATTTACCCATAATTCCACTGGGTTCTGATTCATGGACAGGTTTCTTGAGGTGAATGAAGATCGACTGCTGAATTTGTGGGCGTGGCCTGTTTTGTGCTGTCGTGATGTTATTTGTCTGAACTTGGAAGCGGAAGAACAGAGTTTGGCAGGTTGCATGTTTTATAGAGGGATTATCCAGCTGAAATCATGTGAATGAATGCCTTTGTGTTGGAAATGGTAGAAGAATAGGTCGAATAGCGGTATTTCTCTGCAGAACTAACAAAGGATATGACGTGTTTTTAATTAGAGACTGAAGGTGTTGAAACCGCATAATTACATCTTTGTGAAATTCAGCAAGAAAGGTTCTGGTGTATGATTTCGAGGATGTGGGGTTTAAGTCTTGTGGAAACACAGAATTAATCTTTCAAACTGACGTCATGTTTCAAAATTGACTTTATTCTGATGCATAAACCAAAGTTTGAATGGAAAAATAGCTAAATTTGTTAAATTGAGTCACAAAAGTAGCTGAATAGATTGTATGGGCCTTATGGGACTGAATGCTAGGGGAGGCAAGGGATATTAATATTAATGCTGTGATTGGTTGAGCTCCTAAAGGATGAAGTTGGGTATAATATGCAAGTGCAGTGTGATGTCACCTTGGGATGAAAGTTTCGCGCCCAACTTAAAGCCAGCCAGTGGGAAGAGAAAATCTTTAGATTTGTACATTTATTGAGGGAAAAGTTGTCGACTTCTTGTACTTTGTGTATGTGTACTGTGCACTCACTGGTCCAAAAATGATTAATTAAAAAAAACAAAAAAACCCCGGTGATTTAAGTACCCTGGGACTTAAACCCTCTATTAACCAAAACCATATCCAATTGTGTTAAAATTATTTCCCTATGCAAAAATGTTTATTTTGGGCCATTATTTGAAAAACAGTAGACAGTAGTAGTAGTTTTCGACACATTTGGCCCACCTTTCCAAATTGTAGCAAATCTGCTACATTGGGTAATAATGCTAATGAAAAAATTAAAGTGACGGACAATTCAAGTTATTCTCAAACGTTTATTTGGCAATAAGAAACAAAACCAACAGGGTGTCCAGGCTGTTAACCCTTTTACTTCATGTAGCAGATATGCTGCTACGCTGGTTAAAAAGAGGGCCAAGTTGAACGTCGTCCTCATCTTTTGGGAATACTGAACTGCTCTTAGAACCTGCCGAGCGGCACAGCACTTTATCGGCAGCACCTCGTCGTCTTTTTGGTGCGACTTGCCCTGAATATGGGTCAATCAGTAATGCTAATGTCGCTGATTATAGCGAACCTTACCTCCATTAACCTCGTTTGCATGTCTTTTTAAATATAATTTGAAATGACTTTCTATTCAGACACATTCGGAGCAGTATGACATTTAATATTTTCCATTAGTATCACATCCGTAGTTTCTAAGGTCTGAGTGACATTTGAGAGTTTTGATCTTTTCTTCCTGTAGAATAACTGAGGTTCTATCTTAGCTTTACAATAAAAATGTATTTTAATACAATATTACAATTAAAAAAGTAATCTCCTGTTCTATGTCTGTATTATGTAGAATTTTGTTGTATCAGTATAACTCCATCCTATCCCAGATATTCGTATTGTAATCATTCCTTGAAGAATTGAAAAATTCCTGCATCAGTCGCACTTTCATGAAGTAGGCCTGTGTGGCATTTTGCTTTAAATATGAAAATAAAGTTGAGCGACGGAGTGCATAGAAATAATGGTTTTGCTTGCCTGTAACATCTGACGCCAAATTCTTATAATGGCCTGAGGTGGTGTTACCTGTGTGGTTTGGTGCGGGTTCCTTTCAGGACACTGAGGGGAGTTTGTCTTTATCCACCAAACAACATCCGGATTTTGTATTTACAAGTCTGTGATTGTGAATGTAAGGTGGGTTCGGCTGCCCGGAGTTTAATTGGTTTTGCTTCCGAGCTGCGCTTTCCGGGCGAGAAGTCAGGACTCAGCTGGTTTCAATCCGAGTTGGTGCTTGTCCATGGTTTCGATTCAAGTAATAAATTAGTTTTTGCGAATTTCCCCAACGGCTGGGTGAGATTTGGGAGAGCGCCATTTAAGCATTATGCTTCTGTATATATATATATATATATATATATATATATATATATATATATATATATATATATATATATATATATATATATATAATATAAATTTTTATAAATTTTTATGTTCCCTCTTAGATTTGCTTGGAACACCTATCATAAATTATCCTGGGCTTTCTTCCACATCGCGTGATTCTCTCATTTATTCGCATCCACGAGGAGATTCTCTCCTGCTCACGCATGAGCTCTTTAGAATGAATTCTCACCACATCTCTGGTGAGCCGTCAGTCTTTTCAGTGACTGAAAACTCTCTCTCTCTCCACTGACTTCTAAGTGTCATCATAAGGTTAGCTTGTAGCATGGGCTGCTCCTTTTATTGAAGTTGCAGTGAAGAATCTCAGAATGGTTGTTGTGTTGGGTTTTGTTCTCCTGTAAGCTGCTGTAATGGGAGTCTTTTACAATCATAACTGTTAGAGCCGTTATGTATGCGGCACACGCACATTTGGATAATTTTCTTTTTGTCTTTTTGTGGTATCCGCGTGTGTTGGCAGCTGTTTGGTTGCTCGAGGGCAGTTTTAAATTTGCCTGCGGAGCATTTTGGGATTTTAGCGCTTTACTGGAATCTCGTTTAAAATGTTAAACGAGATTCCAGTAAAGCGCTAAAATCCCAAAATGCTCCGCAGGCAAATGCTGATTCGTCTGCTATGAGGGGACCAACGGAGTGACAGTTTGCTGGCTGTTTATTCACCTGTTTCAGCAAGGACACGTGTGTTGTCCCACACGCACGCGTGTGTCCACTCATGCATGGTCACGCATACACGCGGGCGCACACGCACTCATGCATGGACACACACACACTCGCGCATGCTCACACACACACACGCGCACATGCACGCTCAGATTCTTTGTGTGTTGGTGGGTTCTGGTGGTTGTGTGTCTGTCTTGAGTGATGTCATTTAAAATGAAGGTTTTGTGTTCTTTTGGGAAATGGCTGAATCCTTGTACTTCACCAAGTCACACCGTTGTGATTCTCTGAATAATTTAGACAGTCACATGTGAACACATTCTACGAGTGAGTCACACACGCACACACATTCACTCGCACACAAATATGTGCCCGCGTGCGCTCTCTCTCTCTCGCACGCACACACACACACACACACACACACACACACTTAAGTATTTAAACTCGTATGAATGCAGCAGTTTGTCTCTGGTGGCCATCTGTTAAATTTAGGAGGATTTGCCCTTTTCCTGGGCAGAAAGTAATCTTGACTAAACTTCTGTTGTCGCGAGCGAGGAGATTTCTAATCTCTTAAGCTTAACCATAAGGGCTATAGTCTGGCACAAACGCGGGGAGGAATTCTGTGGGACACCTGCGGCGCTGTGCCGTTTGGAGAGCAGGACCCAGAGAAACAATTTGTGCAAATTATGAGAAGATAAAATGTTTCCCTTTAGCTTGTGCTTTTCTCTCAGCTGTTTTTTGACTGCTGTCCTGCAGGTGTTCAGTTTGTCCTGGGGAAACTGAGATGTCTGATTATAGGGCTGTAATTAAGGAAGGCGGAGAGACCTTCTGTCTTTTCACTGGAGATGTGAAGTCGAATGTCTTCCACAGCAACCCACAAACCAAAGAGGAAGAAGTGTGCGTTCTGTGATTGCAGTGACGGGGCGAGGTTATTGGGAACCGTGTCGGATCAGACTGATTGTATTGGGGGCAAATGATTGGCGTTACAAGCCGAGCCAATCAAACGCAGCAGGTCGTTCACCTAGCCAATAACATTGCAGTATAAATGTCTTCCCTTCCTTGTTTTGGAGAGTGATGGGTGTGAGTTCAGAAAGGCAGTTGGACCCTGCGTAATGAAGCTTGTGCTGGTGTGTGAGTGTGTGTCGCCAGATTCAGTCAGGCGCGGTTTAAAGGTGGTGTAATGAGTCAGACTTGCTGTCAAGGGTCTCGAGTCGATCAAGCTCTCTTGTGGCCACGTTCTCAGGCGGTGTGTGTTTGGCGGAGACTGTTGAACGGTCACAGAACTGCGAGTAACTCTTCAGTTAGGAATCTGGTGCCTTGATTGGTGGTGACCTAAGGCCACTCCCTGAGTGATGTTGCATTATGGGATAAAAACTGGTGACTTCTCCTGGCTCCTGAAGTTGAATCAAACCTGGCTCCCCATTGGCTGACGCGTCCAGCCAGCCAGCGAGGCGGATCCGATTATCCTGCTCTTTCCAGGGATTTGAGGCAGATTTTCATTTTTTAATTTATTTCTCAGCTGAGCGACTTTTTCGCCTCTAATGAGGTCCGGGCTGAATACCTTTTATGGAAGCGGGTTAAATTGGCCTTCGGTGGTGCTGTTACCGTTACGCTTTGGGCGACCTCTCCCACTCTCTCTCCCTCTCTCTCTATCTTGATGCGTTCTTGGACCCTCATTTAAGGCACGCAAAAGTAATTTTCCGAGATGTAATTGCTTACTTTTGTTCGGGTGAACCTGCCCTTTAGCCTGGGGCAGCGATGTACGTGCGGCTGACCTGCGTTCATGGAGAGCTGGGTCTAAGTGGAGCCAGCGTCACGGCTATTAGAGTCCCCGTTCTGAAGTGCAGCAACGATTGCAATTGTTCTGTCGAGCCGTGGAGCCATACGTTCCTGATACTCCCTCGCTGTTGTGCGCTGCGCTGCGATGCCAGGACAGCACTGGTTACACTGAGAAGCGTTTCCTGTGGAGTTTGTGTGGCTGACTTCAGTAACCTGTGGAAGTGTTTGAGCGGATGGAGCTGGTGTTCGCCGGGAGTGTGGAGGTGATCTCTGCGCTCAGGAGGAACAGCTCTCTCTAGTGCCCCCTATCTCTCCAGCGAGGGCCATCCTGCTAACATCACCTGTTTCCCTCCCCACCACTCCACCCCAGTGTTCTCGTAACCTCTCTCTCTCTCTCTCACACACACACACACACACACACACACACACACACACACTCTGTGCCCTCTCTCCCTCCCAGTGTGTTTCGGATTTCTCTCAGTCCTCCTCTGCTTCTCTTCTCACCTTGAGGCGGGATGTATGGCGGAAAGTTCCAGAGCTCATGGCACGTCGCCTGCCAGGTGGGAGGGGGCGGAGCTTCTTTGACCTCCAGTGAAATGTAACCTGGCAGGATCCGCCCCCTCCTGTCTAACTCCGCTCTCTCTCTGTGTACACGTTAATCCTCGCGGCGTGAAACTGCTCGGGTTTTCAGATTCACTCTGGCCCAGTGCCCGTATCTGTGGAAGACCGAGGTGGTGTTTACGAGGTTTTTGAGAGACGTTATACAGACCGCTGTGCCACCTGCAGTTAGCGGTTTGGCCTCTGAAGCGGTATCATGTCAGGGCTCATACTGTAGATCTGAAGGGTTTTCAGAGTTGGCATGTGTTACCTAAAGCCGAGGATGTCTAACGTCCGTTTATCTGACCCGTGGGGTTTAACCCTCATGAACTCGGTGTAAAGATTGCGTAGCTGTTTGCTAATATTCAGTTTCTAGAACTACAGTTGGTTCCAGTTTCATGTACTTTGTGAATATCCAAATGTTTCAATTCAATTAATTTGCCCAAATAATTTTATGGAGTCAAATCTGTTTTTTAAGTTGATTTAAAGGATTTGTGCCTACATTTGTGCCAGCGTCAGTTTGATTTTAAATGCTACATCAAGGTGAAAGCGCACATTTCTGCAGTTTACAGAGTAGGAAGTGGTCAAAGATTGTTTCAGAAAAAATCCACTTCCTATGAAATGCTCCTTATTCGGTACTGACTGCGACTGCACTACCATACGCTTAAAAAGGGAAATGAACGATGTTTAATGAAGCATGTTTAGAACGGACTGGGCCACTGAAGCGGAGATTTGAGCTCATTAGATGTCAGAGGGAATGAAAAACTGCTTTTTCCACCTTTTAATTCTGTTAATCCGATCTTCTGATGCTCTGAAGAAACACTTAACATCCGAATTAAATTTGGGCCCCATGCAAAGAACGTGCTGTTGGCAATGAGCACGAGCAGTGGCTATGTTTCTTTCCATATAACCTGGAGTGCCAGTGGAAGTAGTCGAACCGATATGTAATCTTGTAGCATTCAGGAAGGGTTATGGGGGGGGCATCTTGGGGAAGGCAGTTCAGCCAAAATATCGCTGCTTCCTTACTCTGAGCTTGAGGTGAGAAATGTCCATTCGATGAGACTCTATCTTGACGCATCACTTCCTGTAAGCCGTCCACCCAGGTCCTGTCAGAGCAGAGTCTGTGTGATTGAGTACTTCCTGTGTGACGGCCCTGTCCGATAATGACCTCCTGCCCCAGATCAATCTTTCTCCGCTCATGAAATAAGGGTCATTTAGATAAAGTTAATGCATGTTTGACCCCATTAGCTGTACTTGCACCCAGAAAACCTAATTTTCCACGCTGTCCTGTAACGCTCCGAAATACCCTCTCCAATTCTTTTCAGTCCCAAAATCGTGCGATCTGATCCATCTGCTGTGGGAGGAGAATGGAGTTAAGGGGAGGACCTCACCCTCTATGGTTTAAGTGTCTCGGGTGGGTGAGGTTTATTTGAGATTCAGTCCGGACAAAAAACAGACGCTATTTTGTAAAACATTTGTCTTAATTGATCGCTTGCCTGTCGTGATTAATTTCTTCCTGTTGTGTTTCTCAGGACCATCTGAAGCCGCCTGCCAGAGATTACCCGCGTTTTACCGCACTGGGTGGACCAGCCTTGTGAAATGTGTTGACGCTGTAGCTTGGGAGAACAGATCTTCTGTTGTGAAATCACACAGGCGCACCACTGCTCTCTGATTGGCTACCAATAAGGAGGCTGCAGGAGAAGAATAAGAACAGCCAATCAAAAGGTAAGCAGTTGGGCTGAGGAACTAGCGACAGAATTTTGATGTCATGTCTCCTGATGTGACAAGCAGTGAGGAATTCCTCACCAATCACTGAGCTTGTCACTAATGAAGTAAAAACTCAGCGAGTGATTGGTCGATGCCTTTGCTCCCTCACCCCTTCTAGACTCCCGATTAAAAAGTTTTCGCTTGTCTCTACGGAGTCTGCTCCTCTCTGACAGAGGGTGCTGATTGGTTGCAACGCTCCTCGCTGCTGTTTGTTGGAAGCGTGATTGTGCCGAGATCCAGTATGAACCCAATGTGTGACTTTTATTTTCTTCTGAAATGTTTAACTATCCAAACTAAAAAGCGCTCAGTTTGAGCTTATACCGAACTGTGCACAATTATCCTGGCCCCCTCGCTCACAATTGGTTCACCCTCGAGCGCTTACCCACAATACCCCTGTGCAATTTCATGTGGTTCCCTGTAGGTGGTGGCGGATATGTTTGGAATTTTTTGTTTGGGCTTTGGCATTCTGGCAGGGGATGGGGCTGTGGGTTGGTGGGGGGGCGTATCGTACAGGAGAACGCTCGCTCGCTGTGTCACTCCGGCAGAATGTACGTCGCCATCGGCAACGGAACAACAGCGGCCCCCGACAGAGCTCAAATCTACCGCCTGACTGGAGCGCAACGCGACTCGAGCCAGCTGCTGCCTGGAGGATTCAGGATTGAAAACTGCTTATTGGCTTCTGATCTCTGCAGCAGCTCGCTGGTGATGTAGTGTTTGGAACAAAGGAAACTTCGAGTTTGAGTCTTGGGCCTGGACCATCCCTGTGTAGAGGATGTCGACGTCCGTTTCCTCCCATGATACAAAAAAACATTGCCGATCATCGACGGAGGTTAATTAGCCTCCTGGGCTAGCTCTGCTGCCTTCTCAGAAGTGTGCGTTATTGTGCATTCACCTTGTCAGAAGAACTAATACATTAAAATTAAAATGTTTCCCAGAGCTGACAAGCTTTATGGAGCAGAATTACCGTAATTCATCCGGCCTCTAGTGTGCGGGCAGTGAGCAGAGCTCCTTAAACGAAGTTGGCAGGATGATTTAAATGAGGAGGTGGAGCCTCTGTTTTTAAGACCCCTCCCCCTGTTTGGTGCTAAATCACAGCCCGCGCCGGGATTGGAGGACCTGTGTCGCCACGGTTTCCGCTCGCTGCACTCGAAAGCTCTCTCTGGAGCAGAACAGACTTAGCGTCTGTTTGCACAGACCGGTAAACACTGCTCCAAAGGTAAACAAAACCAGTCACTTCGTCGGGTTTCTACAAGAGCGGCGACCACTGAGGTGAAATATGATGAGGAAATATCGGCGAGGGTCAAAGGAACAGCTGTATGTGATGTCAGGAGAAGGGCTTAAGCTCGTGTTTCAGCTTGTTTTGTTCTTTTTTTTTGTTCGCTGGAGAATAAGAGAGATTTAAGTGGAGGTGAAGATCACGCAAACCTGCCGCAGGTTCAGCTGAATGTTCTTAATAAACACGAGACGGGGAGAGGAGGACAGAAACGACATGAAACATTAACAGGGCTGAGCTTACAGAGTAAGGAAGAGAGAGAGAAGCTATAAAAGAGAGAGGGGGGGGAGGTGAGAAGAGAGAGGGGGAGAGAGAGAGAGGAGGGTTGTAACTGTGGGAGTCTGCACGCCTCCCTGTCCCTGGGTCTGTAGCGTCTGTGCTCGTTCCGGAATGTTCCCCGTTGGTTCTGCTCATTCCTGCAGGGTTCTGTCAGACTGTGTGCTTCTTAGTGCACAGGCCGTGATGTCACCAGCCAGCAAGGAGAGTCTGGGGCCTATGGGAGATGGGGGGAGTGGTCCTATCGCTCTTTTTTTCCTGCTCGTCTCTCTCTCTTTCCCCTTCCCTCCCTCTAACTGATATCCAGGCTTCGTGCCATACGGTGATCCGGGCCTCTGGATGTAGATGTGTACTGTCTTCCTTGATAGGCCAGGCCCTCCTTTGCGGGTTACGCAGCGTCTGAATAAATCATGTCTTAATGACGACCCCAGCTCACAGTCCTCCCCCTCCTCATCTCCTGCCTTGTTTTATTTCATTATTTTCTTTTCCCTCTCAGGAAGTTGCTGGAATGATTGGCGGGTGGCGGGGAGCTCCTTAAACTAGCATGTATTATTGAAACGATTCAAAAGGCCGAGCTCAATAATTCATGCAAGAACATGTTGAGAGTCATACTTCCCGTCTTTATTTTTGTTTGACCACCATGAATATTTCAACCCTTCAGTTGTTTAGTTTTAACCAGTTTTAACTGGTTGTCTTGGCTCTGGTTTTGCAAAGTTTCTGTTGCGCCTTTTTGAGGTTTCTGTTCCAATAATGCCGCCTGATTTACACGTCCTGGTCCTGGATTTTTTTTTTTTTTTTTTGGCTCTTCTGTGGTTTCATGCTGATGAGATTCATTTGCTCATCCCAAACTACACCACCAGTCAAAATTTCAGGCAGGCTGTACACGTGTTAGAACTCAGTCTGTGGTGAAATTTAAAGTGGTTTCACCGCTGTAATAGCCTCAAAAATAGCGTAACTGGTCTGGCATTAAAAAAAGGAATGATTTACTTCACTGGCTAGTGGAAACATCAGGAAAAATGAAAAGACCAGAAAATTAATTTTCCAGAATGTGAATTAACCCCTCTGTGACGGGAAATGCATATATGTGGGCCACGTGCTGGGAAACACATGTACGCGGGCATCGGTGCTAGTCGCCAAGTACGCTCTGCGGGCGGAATTATTTTTGCATTGACTGGCGCGCTGCAGGGGAGGGCGGAATGGGCAGTTATGCGGGCCAGTCGTGTAAAACTAACAGTCAGGGGGAAAAGAAAGCACCGCCTCTTTCAGTTCCATCGTTTTACGCATCAGGATATTAAAAACCTCAGTTGTGAACCACTCTCCTTTAAGGATGTGAAACCTGAACTATCTACAGGAGACATGAGAAACAACTCCATCAGTTCCACCTCCGGCGTCCACGCAGCATGCTCAGCATCCGCTGGCAGGACAAGATCTCGGATACCGAGGTGCTGGAGAGGGCACAGCCCCCCAGTTTCATCACCACCATGCGCAAGGCACAGACACGCTGGGCAGGTCACGTCTTCCGAACGTCAGACTCCAGAATACCCGAACAGCTGCTGTACGGTGAGCTTAGTCAAGGGGCCAGGAAGGTAGGAGGACAGCTCAAGCGCTTCAAAGACTCCCTGAAAGCTTACCTCAAGGACGTTAACATTGACATCACCATATGGGAAAACGCAGCGTCTGACGGATCAGCCTGGAGTAGCATGATTCACAAGGGCGCCCTCCACTCGGAAGTTCAACGATGCAATGCCGCCAAAGAAAAACGCCGGGGAAGAAAGGCTCGAGCCGAAAACGTCATCAATACGCCTCCCACTCTCTGGTGCCAGACCCGTGGCAAGGGCTTCCATGCCCGCATCGGCCTCATCAGCCATCAGCGGACGCACCACTGATTGTTCTTTAGTCTGACATGGTCATATTCGTCTTGGAATAGACGAACAACAATACTAAGTTGTCTAGCAATGCCGTGCCTTGATTTGTTCATTTACTCCCAAAACACTTGCTCTGTTGACTAGTGTAAACTGCCCCTGCTGAGGCCCATAGGGAAACTATCTGGACTGGGCATGAACCAGTGAAATGGTATAAATGCCAATTGCAGTATCACACAACCCAACATATTAATTGTCCCATTCTGTATAAATTTGTGAAAATTTAAGATCATTCCCTGTTGTCTGTTTTCAAAATTATTGGAAAAAGCACATGTATTATGTTGTCAGTATCCACTTTACCATTCTCTTGTCCAATTTGCAGTGCGCTGTTCCAAGTGGGTGGTACTTCTATGCAAATGAGGCTCACATCTGATTGGCTAACTCTTTGCCACGCTGACTGAGCATTGGCAAAAGAAACCTGGGCGGTATTATGCAAATGAACCCGCTTCTGATAACAGTTGGGCCTCAGAATCTGATCAGGTCTTTCAAGCACAGGATTTCTTTGAAAGGGTGCACGGCTGTAACTCTTAGACGATCCAGTTTCATGTTTTGTTAGACTTTGGGTGGACGTTTATGAGGAAGGACAAAAAAGATAGAATTCTACTATACTGGGGGCCCTGGAGTGTCACAAACTCCCTGCGTTATCTTGTTCTACTCCGTAGGAAGACCCTGTTTAGCTTAGCTTAGCTTCTCCTTTAGCCTGTATGACTTTGGAGTGTGGCATTATGGGTAGGGATCTGGATTTGTGAATGAGGGGGTTACAGGTTCAATTCCCAGGTGTGGAAATAATTCAATGGCTCCAGAAATGAAAGCACATAATGTAAATTGCTCTCCTATATGTCCTGTGGTTTAAATGCCCTGGGGGGGAGGGTGTCTTCAGAATATTAATGCCACAATATGATTTATGATCAAGTCTCATCCTGTGACATCAACAGTTTTATCATGACACGCTTTAACATTTTTACAAACTAAGCAAAGTGCCCACAGTGCTGAAGAGCACAACTACGTTTCCTGAAATCCTGGTTTCAAACTTGTAGCTCCGACCCTTACCGCATAGCTGGGTCACTGCAGCTCTCAGCGGAGACGGGTGTAAGGAATGAGGATGCTAATTAGCGACTGTGTGTTATTACCTGTGGCAACATGGGCAAACTCCTCATGTAATTACCATGACTGCAGGGAGCAATTAGCGGGAGGTGGAGATAGCATTGTGTTAGCCTACCTGTGAATGCAGCCTGTCTGTCAGGCTGTTGGGTGTGCTAACTGCAGAGGCCCTGATGTAGCCCCTGGAGGGATACTTTCAGAGCTGATGTCATTAATTGAAGTCATCTACTGCATCATCCTGGTGCTGCACAACCCTGTTCCTGGAGATCTACCATCAGGTAGGTTTACACTCCAACCCAAACAAAGCTCACCTCATTCAACAGCTAGAGCAGGGCTGCACAACCCTCTTCCTGGAGATCTACTGTCCTGCTGGTTTTCACATGAACCCCAGGGGGGAGCCCTCTGGAAATGTGCTGAAATACTCCCTGCCGAACTCCATTATGGCAAACGCCTGCAGCCTCACTTCAGTCAACGGCTGGAGACCTCATTGAGCTCCTAATTGTAGAGGAAATTGCTGTTCAATTTGATAAAGAAAGGGCCGGCGTGGGTGCAGGCAGGCAGTTGCATACCTAACTCTTAATCAAGGTCTAACGGCAGAACTGTGGGGTTGATTAGTAGAGTTTTGTGTTTAACTGCACAGTTGGACTGAAAGCCCGCACCCACACTAGCCCTGTCCCGATAAGAGAGCATACCCCCTGTGCTAATTTGTAAGATGGGGTGACTCTAGACATTCCCATTCGAAAAGAGAAGCAGGTCTGGCCAGGCCTTGTGCTGCAACATTATCGAAACTATTAGTTACGGTCGGCATTAGTTACGGTCGCCGAGGCGTGCAGCTGAAGTCAATTTGTCCTCCCAGTCTGACCCCATCCCTCCCCCCATCAAACAGGTCACGGCACGTCTGGTCGGCCGTTAAATCGAGAGAGACTAACGACCCGGCGTGCTCGCCCATGCAAACAGCCGCGCTCTACATGGGGATTGGGTTTACGTCGACCATTTGCCGACAGGACATGAGTCCCTCACTCGCACAGAACCCCACAACTGTGCCCGTCACACTCAACTGTAGGGTTCTGTGCGAGTGAGGGGCTCAGCTGTAGGGTTCTGTGCGAGTGAGGGGCTCAGCTGTAGGGTTCTGTGCGAGTGAGGGGCTCAGCTGTAGGGTTCTGTGCGAGTGAGGGGCTCAGCTGTAGGGTTCTGTGCGAGTGAGGGGCTTAGCTGTCGGGTTCTCTGCGAGTGAGGGGCGCAGCTGTAGGGTTCTGTGCGAGTGAGGGGCTCAGCTGTAGGGTTCTGTGCGAGTGAGGGGCTCAGCTGTAGGGTTCTCTGCGAGTGAGGGGCGCAGCTGTAGGGTTCTGTGCGAGTGAGGGGCTCAGCTGTAGGGTTCTGTGCGAGTGAGGGGCGCAGCTGTAGGGTTCTGTGCGAGTGAGGGGCTCAGCTGTAGGGTTCTGTGCGAGTGAGGGGCGCAGCTGTAGGGTTCTGTGCGAGTGAGGGGCTCAGCTGTAGGGTTCTGTGCGAGTGAGGGGCTCAACTGTAGGGGCACAGCTGTAGGGTTCTCTGCGAGTGAGGGGCTCAGCTGTAGGGTTCTGTGCGAGTGAGGAGCGCAGCTGTAGGGTTCTGTGCGAGTGAGGGGCTCAGCTGTAGGGTTCTGTGCGAGTGAGGGGCTCAGCTGTAGGGTTCTGTGCGAGTGAGGAGCTCAGCTGTAGGGTTCTGTCCGAGTGAGGGGCTCAGCTGTAGGGGTCTGTGCGAGTGAGGGGCTCAACTGTAGGGGCACAGCTGTAGGGTTCTCTGCGAGTGAGGGGCTCAGCTGTAGGGTTCTGTGCGAGTGAGGAGCTCAGCTGTAGGGTTCTGTGCGAGTGAGGGGCTCAGCTGTAGGGTTCTGTGCGAGTGAGGGGCTCAGCTGTAGGGGCACAGCTGTAGGGTTCTCTGCGAGTGAGGGGCTCAGCTGTAGGGTTCTGTGCGAGTGACGGGCTCAGCTGTAGGGTTCTGTGCGAGTGAGGGGCTCAACTGTAGGGTTCTGTGCGAGTGAGGGGCTCAGCTGTAGGGTTCTGTGCGAGTGAGGGGCGCAGCTGTAGGGTTCTGTGCGAGTGAGGGACTCAGCTGTAGGGTTCTGTGCGAGTGAGGGGCGCAGCTGTAGGGTTCTGTGCGAGTGAGGGGCGCAGCTGTAGGGTTCTGTGCGAGTGAGGAGCTCAGCTGTAGTGTTCTGTGCGAGTGAGGGGCACAGCTGTAGGGTTCTGTGCGAGTGAGGGGCACAGCTGTAGGGTTCTGTGCGAGTGAGGGGCTCAGCTGTAGGGTTCTGTGCGAGTGAGGGGCTCAGCTGTAGGGTTCTGTGCGAGTGAGGAGCTCAGCTGTAGGGTTCTGTGCGAGTGAGGGGCTCAGCTGTAGGGGCACAGCTGTAGGGTTCTGTGCGAGTGAGGGGCTCAGCTGTAGGGTTCTGTGCGAGTGAGGGGCTCAGCTGTAGGGTTCTGTGCGAGTGAGGGGCTCAGCTGTAGGGTTCTGTGCGAGTGAGGGGCTCAGCTGTAGGGTTCTGTGCGAGTGAGGGGCTCAGCTGTAGGGTTCTGTGCGAGTGAGGGGCTCAGCTGTAGGGTTCTGTGCGAGTGAGGGGCTCAGCTGTCGGGTTCTTTGCGAGTGAGGGGCGCAGCTGTAGGGTTCTCTGCGAGTGAGGGGCGCAGCTGTAGGGTTCTGTGCGAGTGAGGGGCTCAGCTGTAGGGTTCTGTGCGAGTGAGGGGCGCAGCTGTAGGGTTCTGTGCGAGTGAGGGGCTCAGCTGTAGGGTTCTGTGCGAGTGAGGGGCGCAGCTGTAGGGTTCTGTGCGAGTGAGGGGCGCAGCTGTAGGGTTCTGTGCGAGTGAGGAGCTCAGCTGTAGGGTTCTGTGCGAGGGAGGGGCTCAGCTGTAGGGTTCTGTGCGAGTGAGGGGCTCAACTGTAGGGTTCTGTGCGAGTGAGGAGCTCAGCTGTAGGGTTCTGTGCGAGTGAGGGGCTCAGCTGTAGGGGCACAGCTGTAGGGTTCTGTGCGAGTGAGGGGCTCAGCTGTAGGGTTCTGTGCGAGTGAGGAGCTCAGCTGTAGTGTTCTGTGCGAGTGAGGGGCACAGCTGTAGGGTTCTGTGCGAGTGAGGGGCTCAGCTGTAGGGTTCTGTGCGAGTGAGGGGCTCAGCTGTAGGGTTCTGTGCGAGTGAGGGGCTCAGCTGTAGGGTTCTGTGCGAGTGAGGGGCTTAGCTGTCGGGTTCTTTGCGAGTGAGGGGTGCAGCTGTAGGGTTCTGTGCGAGTGAGGGGCTTAGCTGTCGGGTTCTTTGCGAGTGAGGGGCTCAGCTGTAGGGTTCTGTGCGAGTGAGGGGCTCAGCTGTAGGGTTCTGTGCGAGTGAGGGGCACGGCTGTGGAGTTCTGGAGTGGGGGGTGGATATCTTGTTTACATTGTTTAATTTTCTATCGGCTATTAACCTGGTGTGGACATGTTCTCAACTACTGCAGGAAAATTTGAACAAATAAGGAAGGAATTTAGTGTTGTTGCATGATTGGGGAACTTACCTTAGATTTTTCGAGTCGAGAGGTTATTTCCCTGGACACACATTGTTCCACTGTTCCCTTTTTGCAAGATGCAAAACTAGATTCTGGCCATTTGTTCATTTGATTTATTTTGGGTCTAAATGGCAAGAAACTCGTCACGAACGGAGTTACAATTTGTAACTCCTTTACCAACCAGTTTTTTGCTGTTTTCACCCAAAATAAATCAAATGAACAAAATTTGCCATGTTGTTTTTTGAAGTGCTAGGGAAGATCTACACAAAGCCGTTAAAATTGTAACTCTATCTTACTTAGTTTTGTTACAAAATACACCAATTTTGAGACTCTGTTACCGTGTGACCTGGCCCATTTACTTCAACATGCTTCCAGCTTTGTAAATGGACACTAACCACGAAGCAGGAATGCGAAAGGGTCACAAAATGGCTTGTCTTGCCTCTGATAAATGCGTTGAGTTTAATGTGATTTAATTTATTGCAATGTAGTATAATGCGTTTCCTTCACCGTATGGTCTCATTGATTATGGGCTGTTGTTTTCCATGTGTCATGGAGCCTGTGCATGTAACGCAGTGTAAAGGTAATGTGGTCTATGCACAATATAATGTAATGCAGTGTGATTTACGGTCTGATCAGGCCCAGTATGTGCTGGCGGCCAGGCCTGATGTAAAGGCTAAATGTCTGGGGAATTGAGGGTCCAGTTTTTATTGGAGGGAAGGAGGGTGGGGGTGGCTCGTCCTAATTTTCGAAAGTAGGCGTCAGCCTTTCCTCCTCGATCACCGCGTCTTCTCTTCAGTCTGGGGCGAAGCGGACAGGAGGGGTTTTGCCCTGGTGCTGTGATACACCCCAGTGGAAATGCTGGAGTGATTGAGAGCACCAGATCAAGTGAGCGTTTGAAAACAAGAGCGAGGGGACGATTGAAAGACCGACAGCGACGAATGATCCAAGTTGGCGATGGAGATTGAGATTGAGAAGAGGGATTAAGTTTGGGAGATTGAAGGAGCGCGAGACCAGGGGAGTGTTTATCAGGAGAGAGGGCTGGATCTAAGGAGAGATGGGGAGGGGGAGAGAGCGATATCTCTGACTGAACATTGGTGCCCTCTGTGGAGGCGGTTAATCGGTCGTCGCCTGGCGAGAGTGATGGAGAGCGAGAGGTTGTTGGTTGAGGGGGTTCTGAACAGACCGAAGATCTCTGTCCGTAGAGAAAGTTGTTTGCATTCGCAGCGCCTACTGGGCTGGGCCATTTGTACAAAAGCAAATATCACATTATTTTTCCAAGAATGCCTCCTCATTAACGATATGCTGGCGATATTATAGGGATGATGATTGGTGCTTTCACAAAATATTCGCACAATAAGGCTTTTGATTAACAGACATTAGTAATGTGGATATGATGGACCAATCAGGGACAGGCAACAGCTATAACAGTCTAATAAGGCTGAAAATTATATCCCTTCACTGTAATGCAGCCTTTATATCCAAGAAAAGACCATGCTTATGTCATATCAAAATATTACGATATGAAAAATCACAGACCTTTGCTTATCTTGGGTCACAATATCAATATAATATTGATATTTTGCCCAGCCCAGGCACCGTCATGTCTGAAGTGTTCACACTGTGGCCGGTGATCTCGTGATGTAGACCGGAATCATGGGCCAGAATTCTGCATTTGAAAATGGCCTCGCTTTCCGCGATTGTAGCAGGTCTACTGAGGGTTTTTCTGTGTGAATGAGCAATTCTCATTCCCCCTGGTGTTACATAAGCTATTTGTTGCATGATTACAGAGTTAAATGCATAACTACACTGAGAATCTCCTCCTGTGTGGGAGAATGGAGAGCTTCGGGGTTTGTCTCGGCACAGTTATTCCGCCAACAGCCTGAGGTAACGGTTACACTCAGGCAAATTCAGGTAAATCACCAGCCCAGGCTGAATTTGCATCTTGTGCTGAATGTGGGCAGAGCTGGATCTTACTGCAGCCGAGAGCAGGTCGCACATTTCTGTGTTGGATGCGGCTGCGACCTTGCCGGTCAAATTTCACCGAAGTTGACCGTCAGACCAAGACGCGAGTTTGCTTCACCTCTGGAATCGAATGCTTCATTCGCCCCTTCGTTCAGGCCGAATGGAGGTGAAGGCGAGGCGAATATTGGCGAATTTTGCATACGTGTGACTGTCCTTCGATCCTGCTGTGTGGAACAGCTCTTCAGGATTGTTGGGTTCGAGGAATCGCTGGCGTCATGATTCTTTTCTATTAGTTCCCTTTGTCAGTTTTTCTTAGTTTTGCAACTTGCTTTTACTTGCTGTCCGTAAAAAAGTTTCTAAATCAGTTTTGATGGACCTGGATGACTGTTTGTGAATTTTTAATTACCTAACTTTCTTTGATAAGTAATTTTTAGAGCTTTGGCAAGCCAGTGCACCGTGAAATGGACGGGCCAAATTGGAAGAGACTGCTTTTGAATTATGACTGTCACTTTGATTTTGTTTCATATGTTATTTTTATACAACAAACAAAAACAAAACACAGACCCTAAGTGTACTAACTGAAATGACGGCCTTGTTGTCCTACACTGATCAGTGTTATTGCCGTAGCTGGCAGTGTGGGTTCACCGCAAGGGTGGTTAATATGACTGAATCTGCAGTGTGTCGTTAAACTGCGTGTTTAGAGCCAGCTCCCCCTCCCCACGCTCGTCCCCAATAACATACAACCCTTTACCCCACAGAAACCTTTATAGTGCCCCCCCCCCCCTCAACCCCCGATAATAGAGGGGAGCCACCTTGTTCATTCAGTGGAGAGTAACTGTGGAAACTTGCACAATACTGGTTTCTCTCTCTATTTCAGTTTTCAAGCCCCTCTCTTGTTTTGGTATTACTGTGTGTCGCCCCTCTCTCTCTCTCTCCCCCCCCCTCCCTCTCTCCCTCCGTCCCCTTCACTGCAGGTCTGCTCCATTATTCCAGTGTTCGCGGGTTCTGAATGGGCTGGTATAATGGGCTGTTGTGTGGAGGAATCCCCGGCATTCGGAGAGCCGCTGGCGATGGGCGGGGGGGGGGGATGGGGGGGATTAGAGCAGGGTTTTGGGGGGGGGGGGGGTGGGGGGGGGGTGGAGGATTATAAGATGCTGGTCTCACTCATGCGGAAGTGTCGGTGGAGAGCGTCCCGTTCGAGACGTGTCATTAAAAATGAAGCATGAAGTTCCTACAGGAGACGGGTGGCGGAGCGGAGAGACGCGGTTTTGGGTTTCTGGGAGCGAGGGACAGCGGCGGAGAGGAGAGGAGAGGAGAGGAGGAGGGAGGACAGGGTTCACTCTGAGAGTTTTGGGGTTCATCGTTCAAGGCGTTTAGGTGTGACTACTTAAAAATAAGTTGTGAATGTTTGGGAGGTCGAGAAGACGAGGGGGGGTATTTTTTGCAGTAATGGAAAGTTGCAGGGCCCATGTGAGGCATTTTTCAGGGGCCCGACTGTTCAGCACGCCTCCCTATTGGGCCGGACCCAAACAGCCCGGGCCCTGGTGTCACACATTCGTGTGGTCCGAATACAGACCCCTCATTCTCCCTCATCCCTCCTCATAACATCTCACGGGACTGCGCCATTTTGTCTTTCCCAGGGACCAAACAAGGCTCCTCTTCTTCGTTTTGTTTTGAGTTTTTTATAAAGTGCAGTGAAGTGAACCCGTTTCTGTTTTGTCCCGTTCGGTTCGCACTGGGGCCACCTACGGTTTTTGTTAGGTTTTGTTAGGTAAAAATCAGCAGACATTCGCCGAAATGTGCTGCCGTTCACCCTCCGCTGAATCCAGTCTCCAGTCTCATGGCGGTGGGTTATCGCTTTGAGAGCATTCGGATTATTATATTTTGTTGGGTGTAAGAGGGGGGTTACTGTGAGAGATGAGGGTTATGGGGGGGTTTGCTGTGTGTTAGCAAGGTTCTACCCCCCACCCCCCCCCCTCCCCCACATGGCAGTTGGTTCCCCTGTAGGGCTGTATGCGGTGACAGCTTCTCTCCTCCGTCTCTCTCCTGGAAATGTCATTTGCGCCATTCCGGGGGGCTGCACTCTTTAACGTGGGCAGATCAGGTTTACTGTTCTTTTTCATGGAAAATTCTGCTGACACGTACAGTATATTACAGGGATTAATTCTGCCCCACACCACCCACCGCCCCGCTGTCCCCCATCGCCCTGGCCTGCCGTTTCGTTGGGTCACTGCCGCGTCTCCTGTTTATTCTCTTAATTCTCGGGTTGGTTTTGCATCCACTATTTCCTGCTTATATGGTGTGACTGCAGCTCTGCCGCTGAGAAGTGAATTTGTTAGGCCGAGACTAACTCTTGCCAAAAAGGGAACTGAGCTCAAACGGACTGAAGCTTAGCTGAGCTGTCCAGGTGAACTCTCCCACCTGTGAGCGCCTCACGCGGTGCGGTAGCTATGATAGACAGGCCTGCTGGTTGTGACGTTTGCGTTCACAGGCGTTGGCGGTTTTACTGTGCGTCAATGCAGCAGATCCTATTGATCCACGGTGACTGTAGGAAGTTGAAATCATAGTTTTTTTTTTAAATTTTTTTTTCTCTTTCCCCCTCGGGAATGTAAAAGGGTGATGTCCTCAAGAAGGGACGAATGACCTGTTGCACCAAAATGAAATCCAAAAAAAGGGTGAGGTATCTGTCTGTTCAGTAGTGAATGCCCCCCTCCCACACGCACGTGTGTGTGTGTGTGTGTGTGTGTGTGTGTGTGTGTGTGTGTGTATATATATATATATATATATATATATATATATATATATATATATACATATATATACATACATATATATATATATATATATATATATATATATATATACATACAGTGGCGCTCAAAAGTTTGTGAACACTTCAAAATTTTCTATATTTCTGCATAAATATGACCTAAAACATCATCAGATTTTCACACAAGTCCTAAAAGTAGACAAAGAAAACCTAGTTAAACAAATGAGACAAAAATATTATACTTGGTCATTCATTTATTGAGGAAAATGATCCAATATTACATATCAGTGAGGGGCAAAAGTATGTGAACCTCTAGGATTAGTGATTCTTTTGAAGGTGAAATTAGAGTCAGGTGTTTTCAATCAATGGGATGACAATCAGGTGTGAGTGGGCTCCCTGTTTTATTTAAAGATCAGGGATTTATCAAAGTCTGACTTTCACAACACATGTTTGTGGAAGTGTATCATAGCACAAACAAAGGAGATTTCTGAGGACTGCAGAAAAAGGGTTGTTGATGCTCATCAGGCTGGAAAATGTTACAAAACCGTCTCTAAAGAGTTTGGACTCCACCAGTCCACAGTCAGACAGATTGTGTACAAATGGAAGGAATTCAAGACCATCATTACCCTCCCCACGAATGGTCGACCAACAAAAATCACCCCTAGAGCAGGGCGTGAAATTGTCGGCGAGGTCACAAAGGACCACAGGGTAACTTCTAAGCAACTGAAGGCCTCTCTCACACTGGCTAATGTTTATGTAAATGTTCATGAGTCTACCATCAGCAGAACACTGAACAACAATGGTGTGCATGGCAGGGTTGCAAGGAGAAAGCCACTGCTCTCCAAAAAGAACATTGCTACTTGTCTTCAGTTTGCTAAAGATCACGCGAACAAACCAGAGGGCTATTGGAAAAATGTTTTGTGGACAGATGAGACCAAAATCAAAGTTTTTGGTTTAAATGAGAAGTGTTATGTTTGGAGAAAGGAATACACTGCAGTCCAGCATAAGAACATTATCCCATCTGTGAAATGTGGTGGTGGTAGTATCATGGTTTGGGCCTGTTTTGCTGCATCTGGGCCAGGACGGCTTGCCATCATTGATGGAACAATGAATTCTGAATTATACCAGCAAATTCTACAGGAAAATCTCTGGACATCTGTCAATGAATTGAATCTCAATAGAAGGTGGGTCATGCAAGAAGACAGCGACCCTAAGCACACAAGTTGTTCTACCAAAGAATGGTTAAAGAAGAATAAAGTTAATGTTTTGGAATGGCCAAGTCAAAGTCCTGACCTTAATCCAATCGATCTTCCTTGTGGAAGGACCTGAAGCAAGCAGTTCATGTGAGGAAACCCACCAACATCCCAGAGTTGAAGCTGTTCTGTATGGAGGAATGGGCTAAAATTCCTCCAAGCTAATGTACAGGACTAACCAACAGTTACCGGAAATATTTAGATGCAGTTATTGCTGCACAATGGGGTCGCACCAGATACTGAAAGCAAAGGTTCACATACTTTTGCCACTCACAGATATGTAATATTGGATCATTTTCCACAATAAATAAATGACCGAGTATAATATTTTTGTCTCATTTGCTTAACTGGGTTCTCTTTATCTACTTTCAGGACTTGTGTGAAAATCTGATGATGTTTTAGGTCATATTTATGCAGAAATCTAGAAAATTCTAAAGGGTTCACAAACTTTCAAGCGCCACTGTATATATACATATATATATATATATATATATATATATATATATATATATATATATATATATTAGACACACACACACACACACACACACACACACACACACACCCCTGTAATTATATCTTTCTGAAGACATTACATTGACTTCCATTCATTCTTCATGTGTCTCTACAGCCTTTCCCTAATCTTAACAATAAGCAATGTATGCCGAACCCAAACCCTTACCCCAACCTTAACCTATCCCTAATTCTAACCTTAACCCAAACCCTTACCCTATCCTTAACCTATCCCTAATTCTAACCTTAACCCAAACCCTTACCCTATCCTTAACCTATCCCTAATTCTAACCTTAACCCAAACCCTTACCCTATCCTTAACCTATCCCTAATTCTAACCTTACCCCAAATCCTTACCTTAACCTATCCCTCATTCTAACCTTACCTTAAAACCTTACCTTAACCTAAACCTATCCCTAATTCTAACCTTAAAGGAGAATTCCTGTGTGAAATTGACTTGGGGTGTATTGAAACATGATAATGAGTACTAACTTTTGTCAAATACCCCACCTACGTACGCACGCAACTTTTTGAAATAAATGGCGTGCCAAATCTTAGCCAAATCTCCCAACAAGCTTACAATGGTTGTGAATCGGGCATTGCGTTGCCATGCAGAGAATTCGCTATTTTTTTCATCATTAACAATGCTTAAAGTAGCTCCGCACTTCATCGGTAGAATTTTGAGGGCCCTGACATTTAAAACGAGGCACTGAGAACTTTGAAAATGCACAGGAAGTTTATTAAAAAAGACTATTTATGCAATGAATACCTCAATGTAGTTTCCAGTCGCCTCTATTTTTAAATTCACTATAAGTCAATTAACGAGCACGAACGAATGGATTGCAATCTTTTCTCCTATCCTTCCTATTCGTTTCGTGCTTGTCAGTCGACTTATCGTGACTTTCAAGATGGGGGCGACTGGAAACTACATCGAGGTACTGTGTGTACAATTAGTATTTTCTAATAAACTACCGGTGCATTTTCAAAGTTCTCAGTGCTTCGTTTTAAATGTCAGGGCCCTCGGAATTCTACCGATGAAGTGTGGAGCTACTTTGAGCCTTGTTAATGATGAAAAAAATAGCGATTTCTTTGCATGGCAACGCGATGCCCGATTCACAACCATTGTAAGGCAGTTGGGAGCTTCGGTTAAAAATCCATTTATTTCGAAAAATTACGTGTGTACGGAGATAGGGTATTCGACAAAAGTTAGTACTCATTATCATGTTTCAATACACCCCACACACAATTTCACACAATTTCACATTCTCCTTTAACCCAAACCCTTACCCTAACTTTAACCTATCCCTAATTCTAACCTGACCCCAAACCCTTACCCTAACCTTAAAGGAGAATTCTGGTGTGAAATTGACTTTGGGTGTATTGAAACATGATAAGGAGTACTAACTTTTGTCGAATACCCCACCTCCGTATGCACGCAAAATTTCGAAATACATGGCTTTTTAGCCGAAGCTCCCAACAGGCTTACAATGGTAGTGAATTGGGCATACCGTTGCCATGCAAAGAAATCGCTATTTTTTCATCATTAAAAGGCTCAAAGTAGCTCTGCACTTCATTGGTAGAATTCCGACAGCCCTGACATTTAAAACGAGGCACTGAGAACCCTTACCCTAACCTTAACCTATCCCTAATTCTAACTTTAACCCAAACCCATACCCTAACTTTCACCTATCCCTAGTTATGACTTTAACCCAAACCCTTACCCTAACCTTCACCTATCCCTAATTCTAACCTTACCCCAAACCCATAACCTAACCTTAAACTATCCCTGAATCCGCAGTGTGTTGTTAAACTGCATGTTTAGAGCCAGCCTTGCCTCCCGACGCTCGTCTCCTTTACCCCACAGAAACATTTATAGTGCCCCCCTCGACCCCTGATAAGAGGGGAGCCACCTTGTTCATGCAGGATTTTGACTGCAATCAGTCAAACAATATAGCTGCCATGGCAGCCATCATGAAATCCTATGACATGCCATAACTAAACTTCGCTCACGGTGATATCACTCAAATTTTGTGGGTTGATTGGTCTCGCATCACAGACAGAACCTATCCTTAAATTTCCCATGAGCCGTGTTCACTCAGCAAGATTTCCACTGTGCTGCCTGGGTCGAGTTTTGCACTTTGAGTGCCTCTTCTTGCTGGTTAATTTACATCCAAACCAGAGGCATGTTTATACCTGTGCTCGTGAATGCCCCCAGACACACACACACACACACACACACTGTGCACACGAGCACGCGTCCTGCAGCTTTTTCCGCAGGAACATTACGTAGTAGGGGGAGGTTATGCAGTTTTTAATTTGAGGCAGTGTTGTTGCTTTTTTGAGAGATTATGCCTCATAAATCTTGTGCTGTCACATGCTACTTCAGCGTCGGGTTAAAATACTGTATAATAATCAACAGCCGGCTGTTAAATGTCACGGTTACTACAGCACAACTCCTGCGGAGAGCAATTTTTACTGTTTCTCTACCAGTCTTAAGTCCCATCTGTTGTTCTTGGAAGGAGAGAATTGGGAAAGGAATGGAGCTGCAGTTACCTGCTATCCAGATTCACAAAGTTACAGTTAGACTGTTAAATGAAGATTTATTGTCTCTGTTGTAGAGCCGTTTGGAGGTTTCCTCTGTGACTGTTTTTGAACTTAGTTGCTTTTAGGCTATATCCACACTTACACCACTAGGGTATGTTATGTCCATTGTTCTGGCAGGTTGCTTTTCTGTGTATCAACCTCCTCACTGCACGTGCAGAGGTTGCTATTTGGATAACAGAGGTTACTATTTGGACAACAACCGGGTATGATATTTGGCAGCTGGACCATATAAGCCTTGGGTAGATAAGTCAAACCTCGGCTACGCCTCGGTCATTGACTTATCTCCCCACGGGATTTTGGACATCGGTAATTTTGAAATATTATTTCTCGGCTTCGCCTCGAAACAATATTTCAAAATTACCTCTGTAATGGTGTCAAAAGGGTTTCAACACGGCCATACCGTCAAGGTGCCAATATGAAATAATTAACAACAACAAGTTTCTTCGGGTTTATTTCATTGTAAAATTTACAACGCAATTTTCAATGCGAATGTGCGGTCCTGGTTGTGCTTCAAGCAGCGTTGCGGTCGGACAAGTGTTTGCAGAGGTGGTTTGGGGCTCTTCCTTGACGTTTCCTGGAATTGTCTCCTTGGGCTCTCCATGATCTCTGAGCTGCTCGTTGTTTAGTATTCACGATCAGAATCATCACTTTTATTAAGTTCTGCTGCAATTTCTTGCGAGGCCCGACAAAGCTCTTCGTCCGAATTCATTTTCAACACTGATTTCATTTCTCAAACCACGTTTTCATTTAACCTTATCCGTGCAGGTAACACACGTGCATTTAAGAATGGACGAGTCCATTCGTTGCCCACGTGGTGTAAGTAGGTTAGCACCCCTCTCTGCGGGTGATATGGATTTAACGCTCGTAATCCATATCACCCTTGAGGAGGGTGCTAACGTATACTGATACGTTTTCATTTGAAAACGCGTTACTTCCCCTATGTTTTTGCCTGGCGTCCGCCCTGCTCTGGCGTTTTTCAACCCCTAAAACGGAGACTTTTGGATATGCTGCCGACCCAGTTTTGGTTTGAAAACTCCAGCATTGCGTTTTAGTGCGGATGGAGATGGTTTTGTTTTAAAATGAAAATGTTATGGTGTCGATGTAGCCTCAGGTGTCAGTAGTAATTGTTACATTGTCGTTCAGAATTTTCTGTTGAATAACGGTCCAATCGCCTGCACCTGATGCCCGTCACCGTAAACGGCTCATCGCTTTGAATCGGTGTGCTTTACTCGAGTGCAGCTGGGGCGATGTCACACACAATAAGGAAATATTCTGATAAGCTCGTGTTTTTACGGGGAATGAGGGCTCCCATCTCTGTATATAAATAATGCACATGATTGGAGCATTTCCTGCTGGGTTTTTTTTTTTTTTTTGTTGCTGTTTTAGTGTGTCATTATTGTTTGACTGAGATGAATGTATGAAATTACTGGTGACTTATTGTGTGCGAAATAATTTGTGCACAATTATTGTGTGAACTCTGAACTTTTCACTTAAGGGATCTTCAGGGTAAAGAGCAGAAATGATCATAATGTAAAAACTAAGAAATGAATATACTCAACATGATTTTAAACACATAAAATGTATTTTGATTAAAAATTTACATGGTTGCCATAGAAATGGCACTTTAATGACAAAATCTGAAAATATTTTGTGTCACTGATATTTCAATAACCCACGGTCAGCTTTTACTCAAATTAGTCTCAAATGAAAGGTTGAAGATAGTTCTATGAAATTAAATTTTTTTTTGCTTGGAACATTTATGAATATTTAATGAGCTCTGTTAAGTAACCACAATGGAAATCCTTTATATCAAATTTTCAAAATTAACCCTCTTTGGATGCACCCATCTAGAAAATCCAATGTCATTTCGTAGATCTCCAACAGTTAAAACTTCAGTCCAAATTTCAAATCAATCAGGTGAATATTAATGATTTTATGAATGCCACAGCGTTGAAAATCAGTTAAAATTGTGATGTTTGGTAATTTTGTATTTAAACTCACAGGTATCAATTGCGGCAGATTAAAAACATGGATTCTTGGTGTTTACTGGCATCTCATTGCATTCCTTTATTTCATTTATTTTATGTGACGGTCAAAAATATTTAAATTTCGGGAAAAAAAAAAAATTTAAATTTACCCTGAAGACCCCTTGAGTTTTCCCTGATGTAGGTTCAAAATCTTCATACTGCAGCACAATGTCACCCACATCATCCTCTGTATCTGCTGGTTGCTGCACTTCACTGAGACTACATCACACTTGTATTGAGAGAAATATTCAAACCCTGGACGCCATGTTATTATGGCCACAGCATGACATCAAATAGATGATATCTTTTACATTTTATAGACATTCCTGTAATTCAGCGGAACATATTTGAGATCGTTAGAAACCTTGGGATCTCCACTAGAATTTAAAATAGGCCTGACGTTCCACAGATTTGAACACAGCAGCAGCATTTGTTGGACCCGTGTATGAATCAGCAGCTTTTACGGGGTTAAACTTGATTTCCCGAGAAACGGTGGACTCCCGCGTGTTGGCTGTTATTGTTCACACCTCAGGTAAGTGCCTCAGTTGGCATGACAATTGGCTAATTAGCATAAGAATGGTGTGGATGAGGGACGGTGTGCATCTAGCTTGGCTGCCTATCGCTCGAGTAGAGCTGTGTGATTAATTGTGTTGTGATTTTATTTCTTTCAGCGCTATAATAAAGATCGTTAGCCATGAAGTGTACAGGCAACCTTGCACCTTTACTTGCATCTTAAGCCCTAAACTAGCGTCTGAGGCCATGTGAAATGCTTCTGAAAAACATTATTGAGAAGTGTGCTCTTCCTTGGCACGGTTTTCCAGCCTCTCTCACATAGTGCGTGATAACCCTCTACCTGCTCATGTGCACTTCACCTGAATTACAATCACGCAGCTCATTCAGCAGCTAATCAAAGCCAGTGTGCAGCCCGTAATGATGCAGCAGCGATAATGAGAACCAGAGAAGCGTAAATGGGCCTCTGTGAGATTGAAAGAAAGGCAATAATCTAAATAATTACGATTTCTTCCAATTCCATCTCCCGCAATGACACATTTACCGGGGTTTCACAAGCATTTAATGTTCAGAATGCGACGAGCAGTAATCTTATCTAAATATAAAGCATCCAGTCAGTCAATGAGTGTTTGTGATTGAGCGAATCAGCTGTTCAATTGCAGATCAAAACAGGAACAGGTTGCGAGTGATCACTGATGGGCACTGATACCACTGAAGTTAGTTCTTTTTTCCTGGGAATATTTCAGATGGTCTTTGGTGTTCGGTTGCTGTTTAATTGCATCCACAAGGACTCATGAGGAAGAGAAGGTGGACGGTCTCCTGCGAGTCTCTCCATGCCGTTGCAACAAATGCTTCCCACGTGACCCACTCAGACTTGCCTGAAAAAAATTCTAGATCAAAGCTTTATTAGAATGGAGGAACTGTGTAAAATTTCAGGTAAAAAACCTGCAAAAGACGGACTGCAGGAGCAGTTCTTCGGGAAACAAAAACGATGCCTTCCCGTCACAAACATCTCTTGATAGATACTTTTCAGGAGTAATTACAGCGAATAAATGCAGCTGAAATGCCATTCCATCCATGTAAAGACAAATTCATCTCAAACGAAAAATATGTGGCATTCAACTGACTGAGGCACTGACACCATCCACAGCCATTTCGGAGATTCCCTCTGGTGGCATTAAGCGTGCGCAGTTGGTTCGTCTCTTGGTTTGTTATAGGCCGTCTGATTTTGAGTTTGGTTCTGGTGAAAATGTAACCGCTTTAAAGTAGTGTGGTGCGAAGGTTTTTGGAAATGTGACGTTTTCGATTTTGTGGTGCTGCTTATTTGAAAAAGTTAGACATCTGACCAGCTCTTGTGACAGACTGGCCGTTGTCTTTGATGGGCCTGAATAAACTGCAGATTGAGATCAAACCAGCCAAAATCAAGGAATCGTACTGCACGTTAAAAGCAGGTTACGTAGTTTTTATACATTTGTAGCCATCACTGAGCTAAAAATGACACTGGATTTCGTATGCTGTCTAACATCAGTTGGTCATGAGTCAGACAATACACGAGCTAGACTTAGTAATAAATAATATTACGCAAAGCAGCTAACCCTTATACTAGCTACATGAGACATAATCGAGTTATTAATCTAATGTTCGAGCAATTTCCTCCAAACCAATTTCGACAACAAGCTAAGTTTTCTCGTTTTGGCTAAGCAATGGACATTCAGAAGCCGATAGTAGCTAGTTAGCTGGCTAGCTACCTAGCCAGCCTTTCTCATGCTAAAGTTTCTAAGCAGATTACATTGTGCCATTACAAAATCCTTCACCATCTCGTTAAATGTTTTACGTTATCTGGCGTTGCGAATACTTGTGCTGGGTGGCATGAAGGAATCATGGTCTAAGCAGAATAGCTACTGGTTTTTTTAGTTCACCTGACCGAAGTCAGATGAGCTAATGTCATGGCCTGTTTGTCCGTCGTTTGTTGTCCGTAAACATCTTCTCCTCCAAAACCACTGGGCCTATGAAGCTGAAACTTCACAGGTTCCTTCCTACCAATGAGGACACCAAAGTTTGTTCAAGGCGTTCCGATCCGATTTCAAACATGGTCGCCACGCCGGCCATATTGAAAATCACATAATTGGCCATCTGAAAGCTATTTATGCGCACATTCAGCTGAAATTTGCTATGTAGTTAGTACTTGGCAAGATGCATCACATATCATAAGGCTTTTTCCGTATTTCGAATTTTGACCTTGCTTTGACCTTCAACTTTATAGAACCCCTTTGAGTAGGGGTGCAACGGTTCTGAATCGCGGTTTTTTTAAGGCGTAGTACCACCACCTTTTGCTGTGGGGCGAACATCCGAGCTTTCCCTTTTCCTTTATTAAGCCAGACGCAGCCTTGAACGAAAGTGCCAAACATCAAAGGGCATGAGAAATGCTTCCGGAAAAAAAGCTTGACTGACATTTTCAGCGACATGCTGCATGGACCAAGTAAAGGACTACAGAATTGTCTCCTTTTAACCAATTAGTTTACTTTAATCATGTCCCTGTTTACTTTGCTCAGTTAGCAATCAAACATGGGATTCACTTATTTACTTTGCTGGATGAGTAGAGCTTTTTATTATTAAGCATGTTTAATTGCCACATTATGAAATTTAAATGGCCATAGAACAGCACAGCATGAACACGATTGCCATTGCCATACCATTTTGTGTGATTCTGATAATTTTTTTTCTCACATTCACGTTTCATCCGCATGACAGAATGTTTACCACCTTGTGTTTTTTTGATGCTTGAAATCCACGCCGATCTGAAAATAAATTTCTTTATTTTATTATATCATTATAGATCTCCCAAAAATACTACAACGAGAGATGAAATGCTGAGTTGGAAGGTGGCGATGTTGAACGAGGATTTTTTAAAGTGTGATGAGATCACTTGCAGTCATGCGGTGTGAAGGCAGTCGCATGTAATTTCTTGAAACGCACACCTGAAGCGGCTTAAAACGATTTAAAATGCCATCGGGAAGAAGCCCGAGTTTAGATTTCGCTAATTGCAGGTGCTCCGCCCTTCCCTAAATCTGCTCCCGTGTACTTGGCCTCAATAACAATCAAGCAATTTCAGTAGCCTATAACGATTAAGATGTGATGGTGAAAAGCAGACAAACCTAACTGGGCTTGTTAGATGGCAAGAATGCCAATAATTTGAATAATTAGAAAAAAGATCTTCCTCTGAATTACATCTCTCATTGTAGCATTTTAGGACATTATTCAAGATGAATTTAAAACAGATTTGTTATAAGATCGCCCTGGATTCTAAAAAATACACAAGCTGGAAAAAATTCTGAAAAGCAGATGAAACATGAATGTGAGAGAGCTATGAATTATCACAGTCACACTAAATGGCGTCGCAATGGCGATTGTGTTTATGCAAATCTGTGCCATTTAAATTTCAAAATGCAGCAATCAAACATGTCTTAATAAACAGCTCTACTCATTCAACTTAGAGTAAATGAATCCACATTTGATTGCTAATCAAGCAAAGTAAACGGGAACAGGTTTACTTTTCTTAGAGTTGCCTAATTGGTTAATAGGAGATGATTCTGTTTTCATTTGCTTGGCTCCTTTCAGCACGTAGCCGAAAATACTGATGTCAGTCAAGTTTTTTCCGGAAGCATTGCCCATGCCCTTTGATGTTTGGCACTTTCGTTCAGGACAGCACGGGGGTTGATAAAGGAAGAAGGAAAGGTCGGATGTACGCCCCATGATAGCAGGTGGTGTTACTACGCTTAAAAAAAAAAAAACAAACCGTGGTTCAGAATCGGTGCACCCCTACCTGCGAGTTACATTGAAATCTTCAAAATCATCTTCTCCGAAACTACTTGGCCAATGAAGGTGAAACTTGACAGGTACCTTCCTGCCCCTGAGGACACCAAGTTTTTTTTTTCAAGGCGTTTCGATCCGATTTCAAACATGGCCACTTACAGTGAGTTAGGTTTCCTAAATACCATGGCTTGGCATCACCTAACTTAGCAGATATAATCATTACCATGTCTTGTGTAGTTATGTCTTTTGCTATTTGAAAGTGTGTGGAATTTAAATTTTTGAGATTTTCATGGAAATTTGCGACTTTGAATCGGTCTCAGGGATATTGCCTAAATGTTTGAATGTAGTCACAACAAACTACTCAGATACACTAACCACTGTTAATACTATTTGTAATACTTCTAGTTCATATATATGCTGTTTTTGAGGTTTCCATTGAAAGATGATTCCTCATGCATATGGTGATCATGCCTGGACCACATAATCCTAGTTCTTAAAATATCATGTTCTCAACACATTACTGTTCTACGATTTTGTTGGGGGTCGGGGGGATATGCCATCTCCTGATGGCTCTTGTTTTGCTTGTCTGATGGACCCCAGTTTCGATATTGCTTGTGTCTAAGACATTCAACCTTAGACACATCCAGTGGAAACAGCTTGACATTAATTAATATATGGGCACTTCCTTGTTGTGCAATTGTGCAGATGTCAACTGACCTACCTTTGAAATTCTTGCTCTTCGTGTATGTGAATTAGGAAATACCATGTAAATAGTTTCTCAATTTGCTAATTACATGAGGGAGATTACAGTAATGACAATATTACAAATATTACGTTATTGTCCCCCGCGCGCGGAACGCGCGAAGCGGCGGGACATAGTATTCACGACCGTCCGTACGTCCCGAATCCTCGTCTGCGAGATACCTCAAGAACGAATTGACGGATTTCCTTCAAATTTCGTGTCAACATGTATTAGGGTGATACCCCGGCGCCAGTCGATTTCGGTGACCTTCGCGTCACTCTCAAGGTCACACCGAGACATTGTGCATTTTCACACTGATAGCCTTGTGGCGGGGGACAAAGACACGTTAGTGGCAAATACTTGTATTGTCTGCTTGTACTTCATGGTGTACTAAAGTCGAAGAAACTATTGTTGATGTCTTCTCATTCTGATGAGTGGTCAGGAGAGCTACAGGGCCCGTGGCGCTATTTTACTATTTTAACGTATACATCAATGATAGCTTTTGGTGTAATTCTGTAATTCAGCACAAGCATGCATAAATTGTTGATGACTTGACTAGTGAAGGTGAAAGGGCAAGAAATTTAATTTGCTCACCTTTGAGCAAACAGTCTTGTGTTTGTTGATCTCATTCAGATTGAGTTGCATGTGAGGCCATCCACATGCCTTAATCCATCGCAAACACTTCGCCAGCTGCGTTTATGGCTTTAGGAAAAGGACAAATTGAGCTCCCTGTTGCCGGGCAGGGTATCTTTCGTCAGTATCACAAATTCCCCGTGCATCTAAGAATTTTCGAAACCATTTTCGATAGCCCGACACCTCGCCTGTTACACACAGCTAATGCCTGCATCGATTGTCGGACAATGCGGCGGTGCTCTCGGGGCAGGCAGGACCTTAGTAAGATAAGGCAATCTGATTGGTAGTTATTCTACACTTGATTGACAGGTCGGAAGGGTCCATTGGGCGAGCTGGGGTTGTAATGAGAGGAGCCATTGCTTCCACCCTTTGCTGCCCCAGTTCTGACCCCAGCCAGAAGAGCTGGGTGGAGACGGAAGGATAGTCCTCTCATTGGACTCGGCTCAGCGTGTGATTGATAGTCCTGCACTGCTAGCACTAAGTGTTAGCCTTCCTCTGCCCTGATCCAGTCCGCACCGCTCTGTGCTGCTGCTTCGGCCAGTCAGATTGATGGGGAGGCCATGTGATCTCTGGAACGACCGTAGAAATTATAGCGGTTATAGCGGAAAGTTTCCGGTACCTCAGAACAATGGTCTATTGCCCGCTCCAGAGGACGCAACAAGGGCATTGTGGGTATTTAGCTGTTGCCTCTTACCCCTATTGACCTTTGCTGTGTACATGACAGTTGGTTAATGACCTTCAAGTGCGTGCACGTGTCACTGGTGTAAGTGTTTGTGCGTACGTGCGTGTGCATGAGTCAGTGTTCCGTGCATGTATGTCCGTGTATCTGTATGTGTGAGATGCGGGGAGATTGTGTTGCAGGTGTGTGTGTGTGTGTGTGCGTGTGTGTGCAAGTGCGTGTGTGTGCGTGTGTGTGTGTGCGCGTGTGTGTGTGTGCGTGTGTGTGTGTGCATGTGTGTGTGTGTGTGTGCGTGCGTGCGTGCGTGTGCGTGTGCGCGTGCGTGCGTGCGCGCGCGTGTTTGTGTGTGTGGCTGTGCGCTTGTGTGGTTTATATATTAGAATGTGTGATTTATGTGCAGTGTTTGTGCTGTCCTGCCTGTGTGTGTGTGTGTGGGGTTTGGGTAACGCTGCACATCGAACAGCATGTCATGATATTTCTCACGCCCTTGGCGCTTCCTGTAACCTCACTCGTCACAGGGGAATCTGTGCCCAAGGTTCACCTGCACACGCATATGCACACGTGTATACATTACAATTACACACGCACATGCACGCATACATACAGGCATACATTACAATTACACACGTATGCGCTCATACATGCATATGCATGCACGTGTATGCGCGCACACGCATTCAGTCACTTTCTCACACAGACACGAGCGCATGTGCACATGGTCTCAGACATGCTCTAACGCGCACACACACACACACACACACACACACACACACACACAATTCTGTACTCCCAGACAGCACCCTAATGCAGTTCTCTGCTCTCAGTTCCTCTGCAGCTTCATTAGCATCGATTGATTCGGGCCCCTGGTTGGGGCCTTGAGTGATGAATGACTGTGGCCCCTCCTCCCTCAGCGGCTGTAGTGGTGCTAAATCTCAGGCAGGCTAACCTCTCTGTTTCCCCTCCCCTTCTCTCTCCCCTGCACCAGCGTAATGCTCCCCCGCAGGCCTGCCTTTTAATGTTTCACTCCTAAACCTGTCACTCTGCTTTTTCATTATTAGTGTTTCTCTCTCTCCGCGGCCGTACGGCGCGTGGCGTATGATGGATGTCAGGAGTACTCTGCCCGTGATTTGCTCTCGCCCCTGCGCTTTATGATCATTTAACAGGAGGTACTTTTCTCCAGAAATTGAGTTTATTTTGCAGGAGGTCGTCAGACGGCACCGGAGTTTGTGTCCTGTTCCGTTCGTTATTCTGTGGAGGAGTTTGCGGCCGGCGCTGAGGGGAAGTCACAGGCCTGTTTGTCTGGTTGGAGGGTTTGTTCGCCCTCCCTCGGGTGATGGGGTCTGGGCAAGCGTGCTGGAGGCAGATGGGCGGTCATGAAGTGGTTGTAGGTTCTGTTAGCTGTCAGAGGGGTTACTGCTTATACCTACATGCAGGTCAGGCGGTTAATTTGGGTTCCACATGGGTGAGCAGTGAGATTCAGTCTGAAGTGATCGTCCTCACCCTCTCACATCATCTCTCCTCTCTTACTTCTGCCAAGTTTCACAGAGGTTATGTTTTTGCGTCTGTCTGTCTGTCTGTCTGCCTGCCTGCCTGCTGAATAATATAGCCGCATAATACTTGGCTCATATGACAGCCTGGCTGATGACATGTTATTTGACTGCAGTTTTCCAATCATCACTGATCCTCTCGTATTGCCTGTGACCCACTTGACAAAAATGAAAAGAATCAAACTAAAATTGTAGTCTGTAGAGCGAGAGCATTCATTTGAGGACATACATACAGACAGGCGGGGCTATCCCAATACACGCCCATCTGGTGGAGTGGGCACAAAAAAATAACTCGACCAGTTTTCATCAAAGTTTTTGGGAAGGTTATTTATAGCAACAGAAGGTGGTGAGATTATCATCACAGGTCAAGGTCAAAGGTCAGGGCCAAAATCACTGAAAAGCTATGAAACGATGGTGTAGGTGGATGTATGCACTCCATCGAGCGCCCCTCTGGTTTGTTGTTTGTTCGGTTTTTTTGTTTTTGTTTTGTTTATTATTTTGAGATTTGAATGGAATTTCATCGACCGACATCGATGAGAACCAAAAATGAGCTGTGGAACATTAGACATTGATTGTTCTTTGCGCCCTTTGATGTCTCTGAAGTCTGCGTTGAGCCTCTGTCAGATGGCTCGCCCTGTGCTTGTTTGTGTCTTCTGTGCTGCTGTTGTGTGTATTGTAGGGCTTGTGTGTGTGTGTGTGTGTGTGTGTGTGTGTGTCCTCGCAAGCTACATTGTGTTTTTGTGAGTCTGCGTGCGCCTCTTGTGTGTGTGTAAGAGGCCCACGTTCATACATTCACTGAAGCATTGCGGATATTTGGCTCCTGTTGTTATCCAACATGACTTACAGTTAATTAGATTAAGCAGGTTCCAGTTGGCACTGGAAGAAGATGGGGTTAAGGGCCTTAGCCGAGGGCTCGAGATTAGCTGTGTGGATCTTATTGTGGCTACGCTGGGGCTTAAATCAGCCCCCTGTCTTCTGCGGGATGTTGGCAGTAAACATTAGCGATGGTAATTCAGCCCTCCGCACTGGTTGATGTTGAAATTTGGTATTGTGGCGATTAAGCTCATTTTACTGTGGCTTGTGGGCCGAGAGAATGGGCTGGTAGATTTGGGTGTGGTCTGTGGGCTGTGGGCTGGGACATGTGACTGAAACTGGTGGTTTGAGACCCTGTTTAACCGCAGTAAGGTCAGTGCAGCCGCTGGGCCCTTGAGCAAGGCCCTTTTCCACATTACTCCAGAGGAATTGGCCCCTGCTTCATCTGATCGTTTGTAAATTGGTTTTGAAACTAAGTGCGAATTGGCAATAGCTGCGACCATAGAAGGGCGCACACATACACACAGTCTCTCACAGCTTCACACACGCTCGACCACCATTTGTTTTATTTTTTTGCAATTAGCGGAGCTCTGCATTCAGTCAGTTCGCTTCATTTCCCGCAGGCTTTGTGCATGGCGTACCGCCTGTGTGTACGAGGGGAGCGACAGACTGCCCGAAGGCGTTGGTAGCGGACATGCTCTTGAGAAGCCCAATTCACACCTTGTGTGGCTTTTCTCTGATCTGATACAGAAGGCAGACTTCACACTTCAGAAAGAATGACCTTTTTTTGCGGTCCGCCGAATCTGGTCGGTCGGTGTAATTCATTAGGCGGAACAGATTTTCTCTCCGCGCCGAGTTTGTCATTCCAGGAGCGGAGAGAAATTGGTGCCGACCAGCTGGAAAATCCTTAAACGCCACGGCGACGACCTTGGCGAATAGGCTGATGGTGTTCGCTCTTCGGAGGTGAGGGAAAGTTGTCGAAACTCCCTCAGGTGCCGGTCGTATGAGGCGCTGACCGTGTCGCCGGGACGAGGCGATATTAGCGGGGCCATCAGGCGGTTAGTTAGGCGTGTTGTGGCTCCCGCTGAGTTTCCGCGGTTTTTTTTTTTTTTTTCCCCTCCTTTCGCTAAAAATACCTCGCGCCTGTTTTGTTCCCCGTAATTAGGGGTGGTGGAGGCGCGGAGGTGGGGCTTATTTCTGTTTCTGTATCTGGGTCAGCCGTGCTCGAGAGCCGGGGGCTTATAGAGTGTTCTGGCTCAGGGGAGTGCTGTACCTGCTGTAGTTTGTATACGAGCTTGTGTGGCATGTAACGCAGGACGTCTCTCTGGTACGTGTATCGTGGTTCTCAAGGTCTTCAGATTTTCTTAAAGACACGGTGCAACAGACGTTTGCAGAGCATCATGTATCCGCATACTTCCGAAAGGTTAACAAGACGACAGTGTCATCACTATCCCCGCCGCAATCAAGGGCCCCATAACTCTGTAAAAAATAATGCTTCGACATCCATTTTTGAAGCTTGATGTAGATCACGAGTGGGTTATTAAGCATGCTAAATTTCACGCATCTATTGTATAATAGTTTCAGAGAAATCTGGTCCCCACTTTGGTCCGGAGGGACAGACGTACAGACGGATGGACCCCAATCCGGTGTGCCCTGGTCCACCTCGTGGCAGGGGATGATAAGGTTTTTGGTGGGCGGAGGTGGGAGGATGGGAAGGGTAGAGGAGGGTCACATGAAGATATCATCCAATGATCTTAGAGCCTTAGAGCCTCATTTTTGGGGCGATTTTTTTTTAATTTTTTTATTTATTATTTATTTATTTTTAATTACTCGTGGGAGAATCGCTGCCATATTTTCTAAGACTTTGTGCGCTGAGTGTTCTCACTATGCAACAACATCTGTGGTCGAAACTCATCAGATATGATAGTGCTGACCAGCTGATAATCTTGATTGCCGTCTTTGAAATCTACAGTGTTCGCCTCATTGCGCCGCCGACCATCGTATTCTGACCAATGAGCCGAGACTCCAGTACCATTCCAGTCTGGTTGTCTCAAAGCCATGCAAACTGATGTGTGTGGGGAGGGCTAATGAAGTGCTTGACCCCTCGTGACCGCAGCCACGTGTGTCATCGTGAGTGTTTCTAGCTTTGCAATACCAGTGATTTATATTTGTCTATTTTTGCAAGGCCAGTGGTTTACCTTGAGGAGCAGGTATACATAACCCCACTGGTCCAATTAAGAGTGAGGAGGATGCAGGTTTTCCCTGTTAGTATCCCACGGCGACCGCAGGAGCCCATCAAGCGTCCTAGGTGTTCCGCTCGTGTGTCTTAGTGGGGCCTCCTGCAGCACCTCTCTCCACAGATAGAGGGCGCTTTCCTGAGATACCGTGCACGTCCTCCCCTGACCCTCATTTCCCCGACAGCAGATCCAGGGGGACTCGAGGGTTGGGGGGGACCCCGTAATGCCGCTCTCCTGAGGCCGCGAATCCTTTCACTCGGCTGTTTGTTTTCCGCCTCACTAATTGCGTCGCCGAAGTTGTGATGGATGGCAGCCTGTGGACTTCTCTGGGTGTCGGGGTTGCCAGTTTTGCACGAGTAGCGATTCATCTCGTCAGGGGTGAATTGCGCTGTGTTTTTCATTGTCATTGGCAGACATTTCGTGACTTAAAACAGATGCAAAAAAATCTTGTGTATTAATCCGTCATACAGCTGCGTGTTTGTTAGATGAAATCTTTGAGCTATGTCATACCCTTTGTTCAGGATACATTTTAAGAGCCCTTTAAAAAGATTCAAAAAGGAAAGACAATCACATTTCTCATTGAAATCTCATATAGGTCTGAAGGTGTATAATTCAGTAATGCTGAAATGCCTGTAGCACTGAAATACAGACCCGAGTGCTCCTGACGTGAATTCAGCAACCCAGTTTTCTGTGGTCAGGAGTTTAAAAAGAGAGAGACCAGCATTACTCCAATAAACACCCCTCCCCACACAGCCATTTTGGATTGATTATTGAGCCGCAAAGAGGCATTTTCCCTCTGTCCAATTAGGATAGTGGGATGGGGTGGCAGGGCCTTGTACAATCCGATGTCCGGCTGAATTATCAGACCGAAGAGATTAATGAAGTTAAAGTGAAGGACACTTTTTGTTTGCCCTCAGGGTTCACATTCGGTCTCTCGAGTAACTACCTCCGGCCTTCGGGGAATATGAAAACGCTGAGAGGAGTGACTCGTCTGACGATACTCTGGCGAAATGTGCCTTCTAACTTTACTGACTGTCCTTCACGAGGATGAAAAATCGACCTGGAGACGGCAAAGCGATTGTTAATATTTACCAAAAGCTTGAAGGATGTTGTGCTGCTTCTCGGTCCGGAGGGGAAGTGATTGGGTCGGTCCTGCCGGTGTTGAAGGACAGAGGCGGAGGTGAAGAGACTGTATGATTGGCAAATTCGTGGAAGAGCCGCACAATCGATCTCTGTTCCTCAGCTTCCCCACCAACCTCTCACTCTTCACCTCCGCTGAGAGCTAAAACTGTCACTGCAGTTTGTTTGCTAATATGTTCGTGCATTTGTTCATTTGTCACTTCACAAGATATCGCTAAAAGTTATGGATGGATGTCAATGAAATTCTGTGCGTTGACAGAGGAAGTGTTTTGATTTTGATGAAGATCTGGCGCTCGTTCTTGATCCAGGATCTGAAAGGATCTCTCTGAGCACGGCACCGGCGAGACTCTTAACACTCACGTTCAGTAATAATTCTTCCGCTAACGAATTTCAGAATGGCGGAGGTAATGCCCTCTCGGAGTGCCTTCTAGTTCTTACTTTTTAAATCCCTGTTAAGTTCATCCTCTGTCCAGGTCTTTTTGAGGTGTCGGTCATTACAGGATGGGAGGAGGTGGGGTATGGAATGTGCTGTAGGGGGTGTAGAATGAGAGGGGGGGTCTGTAGGGCAGGTGGGGCAGTTGTCTGGGGTGGGGTGGGGGGTGGGCGACTATGGTGCCAACAGTGCTTTGGCCTCTAACCTGCTTGCACGTTATTGGCCAATCCAGGATCGCAATCTCCTATCACAGATCATCGATTG
Source organism: Gymnothorax reevesii (assembly GCA_029721435.1). NCBI lineage: Eukaryota > Metazoa > Chordata > Actinopteri > Anguilliformes > Muraenidae > Gymnothorax > Gymnothorax reevesii. The sequence continues at coordinate 47,381,853 of CM056586.1, forward strand.
TCAGCTGTGTGTCCACAAGTTGGCTAGCATTGTTGCCATCTAAGGAGCTGGGTGAGGTTCAAAGAGGTTTTCTGGCTTAAATGTAAATTATGTTAATACATGGATCTGATTCGACACTGCTGGATGTCGAGCTTGTCGCTCTGCTGCGATCGGTAATATGTGATTGATCTGAGTGTGACGGAACCATGTACGCCAGAGAAAAGCCATCCGGGGAAGTATTATGAGTGGCATCATTAGTTCCATTCACCTCTGTGGAGAAAGTGGGACTCTGTGGCACTCTCTCGCCCTAAGGTGCTAAGCTGGCTTCTCCTCTGTGGGTTGTGATCCATTCCTGTTGTTTAAGTCCCTGTTTCTTACATTCGTTAGTTCCCTTGTGCGTTTAACGCTTCATGAGCAGGAACTGCAAAGGCAGGATGTGATTTGTGTTTCTTGGCTATAATTTTTGGCATAACTCAGCTGTCTGTGATCTCGCCTGTCACACTGGCTAATTCGCACAAGCTGAGCTCGGCTATATGCAGATATATGGCGGCAGTTTTTAAACGAGGACACTGGCGCACACCGCGGTCATGGTCTGTCGAGCTCAGAGTGTGACTGCTGTTGAGCTCATCGAGGATTGGTGAGGCTGCACTGATTTCTATTTTGTACAGAGGACTTCTTGAAATTTGCGCACACCGTGCGAAGATGTTTGTGAATTGGGATTGCAGAGGGTGATTTTTATTCACCCGCTGGCCCAATATGTCCTGCAATAAAACGGCGTAGAATAGCTCTGGCATGTTCACAGTGCTCAGGCAGATTCATGTAGAAATGTAGGAGGGAATCTGGGTTTCGTTAGCTTGGGTCTGCGTCACAAGTTTGGCGTCATCGTGCTGTTGGAATCATCACATGGCTACTGTCATTGCATTATCACAGGGGTATTATAGTCACACGGTTTGTGTTGTCACACGGTTAGCGTCATCAATCACACTCATGGCGTCATCGCAGGGAAACAGTCATTGTGCCATCGCGTGGTAATTGTCATCACTCTTGGCGTTTTCACACTCTTAGCGTTCTCACGCGGTTTGAATTGTCGCACTGTTAGCTTCGTCGCTCAGCTTGCTTGCTAGAGATAGCGGCTGGTGTGCACGGTTATGATGATTGGCATTTGTAATTATTCCCACGAGACAGGAAAATGCAAAATGGATTTAACCTCCGTAGCGCAGCCTCTAATGCTGCCTACAGAAAAATCTGAGGCTTCGATAAAAAGATTCTCTTTGTACCCCTGCCGCCACTAAACCCATTCAGTCATGTGAGAATGAAGTGGGCGTGGAATATGGGACACATTCCCAGTCCCAATGTCTCTTTCAGATGCCTGCTTTTGCAAAAAATATGATATTTGGTTGTCTCCTGTGAAAACACTTTCGTGGGCAGAGAAATCGGAGGTGGCCTTGGGATATGGTACGCTCGGCCTTTAGTCTGACATGTATGTGATTTATGCAGAATATGCCGTGGTTGGTCTGATGACTTTGAAAGGTCAAACTTGAAGTCAAGGAAAATATTAACGATGTTAAAAGATAGGACTTGAAATTTCAAAAAAAATTTTCTCAAACTGTCTGAACTTCTTTTTCTAAATTTGGTAATCAACTCACCTTGATGCACTTTATGTACATTGCGAGGGCCATTTTGATCGAATCGACAGAAGTAGATCTAGTGGGGGCGCTGTACTTTAACATTGGGTCTTACAGAGAATGGGCAAAATCGCCTGCGGAAGGTAAATGGCTGCAGATAGAGATTAAGTTTGTATTATCGACACATAGGAAGTCGTATCGTATATGACCTATATTTTGGATGTGTTGAAGTTCACCTCAGGTGACCTTGAAAGGTCAAAGTCAAGCATAATTGCACTTAATGCAAAGTAAATGTTTACGTAAGTTGGAAAAGTGCAATAAGTTTGATGCTTTGTGTGTGAGTGTGTGAATGTTCTTGTTTTAATGTGTTTTTATTTATTTATTATTTTCTATCTGCACTAAAAGTATGCACTTCAATTTCGTTGTACTGTGTGCAATGAAAATAAAGATGTTGTTGTTGTTGTTATTATTATTGTTATTATTATTATCAAGCAAAATGTTACAATTTTCAAAGGTTTCTAGGCTTGAAATTATTGAAGATTGGGAACATATGTGTATTGAAGACTTTGAGAATATCATATATGAACTTTCATTTGGTGGCCTTGAACTTGACCTTTTCTGACTCGATTTCACATGGTGAAATTTCATTGACTTCTATCACCAAAACTATTACAGATAGAGCTTAGGTTTCTATTGTGGGCATATAGGAAGTCATATATGAACTGTCATTTGGTGACGTTGAACTTGACCATTAGTAACCCTCAACAGCCAAACTTTACATTGAGATATTAATTACTCATGAGGAAAATTGTTACAGATCAAGCGTAGGTTTGTATTGGAGATGTACAGGAAGTCATATGAACTTTCAGTTTGTGCCCTTCATATTGACCTTCAAAGGTCAAACTTGACCTAGTGTACATTCAATGAAATCTATGACTAAGCACAGATGGAGCCTAAGTTTATATCACAGACTTAAAGGAAGTCACACATGAACTTTTATTTAGTTGCATTCAACTTGACTGTTCGTGACCTTTTTAACCCCTTTCTGCAGATGTAGACGCTTGCATCTATAGATATGCAAGTTTAAGCACTTGGTTACAGTACTCGACCACGAGATGGCACCCCCGGATCAGCTATTGAATATTCACAAGCAGGCAGAGCTGAAACGCAATTTAGAGTATGGAGAAGTTCCCTCCAATCCCTGTTTTTCAGGAGTTGCATGAATTAAACTCCTCAGCTAAGCCTGATGTGCAAACTGGTCAATATCCTTGCCCATAGTATCGATCCAGTCGTTTTAAAAAATTATCACTTGCAACAGAAAAAAACTTAGTACTCTGTAGCAACCATTTTAGCTACAGTGAGCCAACAGTATTCCAATTAGTGGTTAAAAAATACGTTTTGTGAAGCAAAAAATCCGATGTATTGATTCTCTCACATTCTACTGTCAATTACAGTCATCACACACAAAATATGCGTAGTTCCCTCCCATGGATTAACGCTTATATTCCTCCATTGACAAATTCAGCGCTCCCTTCTATCCACCTAAGTGCTGGTGTCGATAGCCAGTCACTCAATTAAATACTCAAGATTCATCTGCGTAACTCTACAGTTATAGTTCACGCCCTCGTGAAGCTTCCCCGGTAACGATGTATTGATTGACTCGTTTCTTATCCAATTCCCGAGTGTTTAAACTTTCCTCAATAACTGAAATACATTGATCGGAAAATAAGAATAGGATACAAAGCTAAGCGTAAAAGTAAGGTCAGTTGTGTTCTTTGATTGTTGGCCACGGTTGCGCAGCTGAAAATGATGCGATATCAAAGAAACAAAGACATTCGAAACCAGCCTGAAGTGTTCAGTTTCATTTACGAGATAAATGTTGTATGGGCGCGGTCAATGGGAATTATTCCGAATGAAACTGTACTGGAGGGTTCCTTCTACCCGATACATCTGTCTCTGGAGGAGGGCATCAATGAAGAAAACAGGTTATACTTCTACTCTTTTCGCATTTTGCTCATTATAGCTTTTTGCTGTAGAATTTATACCGCGTTTAAAGACATCGAATGCCGAGGTTTTCGTTTCTCCAAATGCATGCATCCCACGCACGTCGGTAGATCCCTCGGTATGTTCATTACACCATTCTGTGGAATATGGAGGTATATTGTTATGACTTGGAAAAATCACAACAAAGAAAACTGGCCAGTACAACTAAAACAAATTTATTCTTTACAAAAAAAGTTGTACAAAAATTATCCACTATTTAAATTCTCTAATAACACTGCCACTATTTAACTGTTGCCAAAACAAAACTCTGGTCTGCTCTCTTCTGCTGTCTGCTCTCTTTGTTGTCAGTCTCCGCTGTGCTGAAAATCACAGCCTTTTTATAGTCTAGCAACCTTCCAGAAAGATCCACAGGATTCTAGGGAAATCCCGCCCCCTCCAAGCAGGAAAGTGCCAGAAGCTTCGAGAAATTACTAGACTTTTCTTAATGATTTTACAAGTACGCCACCAGATGGTGCCAATGAACAAAATAAATATAGCTGACCAGCAAGGCAGCAAAACGGCATGTAACAAACTTCATTTACAAATGGAATATAATGCTGTACAAAATTATCATACATAACAATATGTTGTTTGATTTTTCCTGAAACTGACATTTCTGTTCTGTTAAAATAAGGTGTATTTCAGAATTCAGATATTACTGAGTTAGTGAGTTTTTACCCTTATAAGGTGTAAGATTGAGCTCAGATGTGAGAGTGGTTAGCTTTTCAATGCAGCGTGAATGTTACGGCTGTTTAATCAGCTCTTTATTTAATGCTTGGGGGACTTTGAAGAAAAATGGACAATATTTTTAACTTTATTATGGAGAAAAGGCATGTTCTGTGTTTGGAGAGGTCACTGGTGACCAATGATGTTCAACTGCACTGATATTGATAAATTCATGCTAAACTCAACCAGAAAATCATTAGTTCATGCTGAATTTCATGCCCCAAAAGTTTATTTGTGTTAAATATATGATTAATGTATATTTTGACAGTGAACCATTTTTGATGGATCTAAGACTTTGGGGAGACACCTGGATAGCTGTCTAATTTGGCTCATAGCAAGTGGGTTATCTAAGAATGTAGTGTTCAAGATGAATTGCACTTGTGGTCAAGAAGTTTATGATCCCAGAAATGTATAGATTTAAGCCCCAGCAGTTTTTCATTTGTCAGTATAATTTTTTTTTGTTATTGCAATGGTGAATTCTAATGAAGATTTTTTTTTTTATGTTTCTGCCCCTTTTCTCCACCAAAATCATAAAAATAAACTGAAATACGATGGGAGTCTAAATGCTTCAAGTGTCTAGACTCAATTGAGCCAAAGTTTTTCTGTCTGTGAAGCTGCAATCTTGAATTATAAAGCCTTAAATCAGGTAACGCCTAAAAAGCCAGATTTGGTTTCTGCGCAAAGGGGTTAAGGTCAAACTTGACGTTATACAATTACAATGACTTGTATTGCCACAATTGTCACAGATGGAGCCTAGGTCTGTATTACAGACATATAGGAAGTCATATGTGAACTTTCATTTGGTGACCTTCGTTTTGACCTTCAAAGATCAGATGTGACTTAGTGAATATTCAATTACTTGTATCACTAAAATGGTTGCAGATGGAACCCAGCTTTGTGTCACAGACATCTAGGAAATCACGTACGAGCTTTCATTTGGTGACATTCAACTTGACAGTCAGAGGGTCAAACTTGACAATGAAATTACAATGACTTCTGTCATTGGTCACAGTGGTTACAGATTGAGCCAAGGTTTGTGTAGAGACATTTAGAAAGTCATATATGAAGTCCGTTTGCTGGCCTCAACTTAACCTTCTGTGACCTTTTAAAGTTCACAATTGACATTGAATTTTCAATGACTTTGATCACCAAAACTGCTACAGAGCTTTAGACTGTATTGCAAGAGGCCTTGGAGATATATGTGAACTTCTATTTTGTGACCTTGACATTGACCTTCCATGACTCAAGGTCAAACTTCACATGAAATTTTCATAACTTAAAGCATCACTATAAGGTTGCTTGCCTGTTAGCTGTCCTATTTTGTTTATTTGCATGGTGGTCTGAATTTATGTTGTGTCAGTCGCTGTGAAACGAGATGGGTCATAACGCAATGCTACCGCGGCATGGCCACTGCTGGGAAACTTCTGCTAAGGCTAGTGCTACCCTCACTGCACTTTACATTCTCAAATCTGGATGAAAAAAGTAATCTTTCTGAGGAAAGGTCAAATTTTTCCCATCGACTGTAGGTTCAAGCAACTGATTTAATTCCTGGGACAATTTTCCTTTACCCTCAAGTCGCTAGTTGGTGGGCCAGTTAATTAGCCTGTCATCAGACCTGATGCCCAGCGAACAGGGCCTCTAATATCCACGGCCAGCACTACGGGGTTATGAAACCGTACTGCCCTTCTGCCTCGTCCAGATTTAAAAGCGTTTGGTCGGCCAGTGAAGACTCAAGCTGTCAAACACAGCTGTGTCATTAGGCCTCCGTACGAAAATAAACTGTCGCCCTGTTAAAACGGTGGAAAGCTGTCTGTATTTATGGGTGTACAGTGGGGCAGTTTTTCTCTTTAAAGAAATAAACCAAACATTCGCACCCTCTGAGGAACTCCGTTACCTCGCTGCTCCTCTCAGAGTAATGGTGTCAGGTTGTTGCCTCGAGAGCAGCTGTTACTATGGCGTTACCATGGAGAGGGTGCAGTTGCTAAGGTGTTGGAAAGAATGTGTTGGGACATTATGTTAACTGTCAGTGTGCGGGCGAGCGCAGAAAACCTGGTGTGGTATGAGCATTACAGTTTCTTATAGGTTATTTATAGACTGCACCCCATAAACCTGAGAACAGCCCAGCTGAAGCACTACTCCCCTCTGAAGTGAAGGTGGTAACTCTGGTCCTGGAGATTCACGGAATGTGCTAGATTTTATTCTCACCACCATCTTTAGACCCAAGAAACCAGGTGAGGTGACTTAAGGGCTATTTCACAATCAGGGACAAAAGTTTGTCTCACGGACCCCCCCAAAAACCAAATGTGGAATACAGAATCAAATTGATGCCTCTTTGTTTTACTTATATTGTTGAGGACACATGCTGAACATTTTGGAGCGCTGGGTTCACAGGTTCTGCTAAAATTCATACAAATGCCAATTTGCCTATTTCCACCTTTTTAACCAGTTCCGGAGGAGACCTGTTTTTGACGGACAAAGAACATATTCTCATTACATGGTACACAGTGTAATGACCAGTGCATATACTGACACTGTATTCCTCATGCGCAGTCATATGAATATGTGGGGTGAAAATCATACAATACCTCCAAACCTAACCCCCTCCTCTGTTGAAATATTAATAATGTAAAAAACATTTTTGGAGAAGGCATTCTTTGATGGACAGAATGTCTTGGTGAAAAAAATCAAGTTTTTATGAATCGATGGGTTTCTGACCCCCCAAATATAAATTGTAGCTTAAAAAAACCTTCCCATTTTTTAAAATAATGATGCACAAGCTACTGGGTGCAGTGGTGTTTTATTGGTGAGGAATATATATCAAATATAATATATCAAATATATCTCAAAGAAAATGAGACACCAAAATTAAAAAAAAGATACTGTACTGTCAAATTTTAAATAAAAATAAAATAATTTTTAATAAAAAAGCCAAATTTATTCAATATTTAAGAATTTACCCCTGATTGTGAAACAGCCCTTCACTGAGTTGATTGACTACCCTAGCCCCATAAAATCGACTGACTCGATGCAGCTGCTGTTTTCAAGCCTGTGAAACTTCAAGCTTATTTTAAATTCTCTTGGAGATCCCAGGGTTTCATACAATCCCAAATATGTCCAGCTGAATTACAGGGAAATGAATATAAAATAATGCACAAGATCTAGATATTTTCCATTTTATGTAACAACGTGGCCATAGAAACATAGCGTCCTGGCCATGAATGTTTCTCGCAATAGAAGTGTGTTTTGTACCAGCAGATACAAAATATGCTAATTTAAAATTTAGGGAAATTTTAAATTGGGTCATCGGGATAGCTCACTCGGTAAAGCATCGTGTTGGGAAGCAGAAGTGACTACTACATCGCGGGTTCGAGCCCCGCTTCATGTCAGCCGGTGTTCTGACAGATTTTGCTACCTATCAAAATATGCTACCTCGCGGTTCTGCGCTTGTGCAAACCTAAAATCTCGGGCTATTTCCCCACTCATATCTTAATCTTGAAAAATCATAAAAACAGATTTACTTTCATTGCGCATTCCGACCTGTAAGCGTACATATATTTGCATGTTCATGCTGGGTTTTCCCGAAAATGCGGAAATAAGATGATATTGACATATGGGCATATATCTTTCAACAAACTCATCCAACTCGTTATAAAATCTACTTATGTAGATATGTCTACTTATGTAGAACTTGCGAAGATTCAACTAATGAGTGTATGAGAAGCAGTGGCTGACAGGCGCGTGCTTCAGGAGAGCCCTGAACTGTCTACACATAGTTCACCAATTGGGCATTCTAGATTCAGGTGGGATTGGAGATGCCAAATTAAAAAAAAAAAAACCAGCGGGGTTTCTTGGATCAAGGTTAACCATCGCTTTTCTAGAGCAAATGCTAATTTTTTTTTTCTTTTCAGCCATTGTGATCTCGTAACGTATCTACAAATGCTTAAAGCGGAATAACTAGATAAGATAACAATCTTTAAGCAAGATTGGTTTTTCATTTGTTTAGGACGTAAAATTTGTAACCGTTTCGTTCGATCTCAAGTGTACTTGAAAAATTATTTGTTGCAGAATCTATTGTTTATTCTAGGCCTTTCTTTGATCTGCTGGCGGAACTGAGCCAAACTCTCACCAACTGCATCTCGCCTTCGCCCAAGAATTTACTGACTCGCATTCTAAAGGAGACCTTGAGAAAAGGGGATCGAGGGAGAGAGGAGACGTGATTGCTGTCAGGTGCACATTAGTGTTGGTGTGATTGACCCTCATGCTTGAGCAGCAGGCGTCTCGGGCAGACGGCGGCGCTGCCTTCCTCGCGCTCGGTGAGCAATTTCTGTCCCCATCACTGACGGCGGACGACATGAGTGTGTGGCGTGCGGGTCTACGAGTCCCCAGCACGACCCCAGACTCTGCCCTCCTCGCGATCGCTGAACCGCGGAAAGTCCGTGAAGCGGGATTAACGTCTTGTTACTCGAGTGCACGGCTCCGCTGTGCTACGGGAGACTGTCATGCACCCGAGAGACGTTATTAGCGTTGAGTGAGACGTCAATTTTTTTTTTTGGTTTGTAGGGACGATCAATTCCATGCTGGATCGGAAAAATAGTTATGATGGAATGAGTTTTCTGTGTCCGACCAAGTTCCCAGAGCGCTGAATTGGCTAATATTAGTCTTTCCTTGCGCTTTTGCCCCTGTGGATTTACGCGCTTCTTAACTTTCTTAACTTGGTCTCCTTGGATAACCCTGAGCTTAAGTCATACACTTCTGCTTGTTCATTTTAAGATGCTTCTGAAGTATTTTCAGCATTCAAGTTTGGTTTCAGTTCCTCTGCTCATTTAAAAACCATCACAAAAAAAAAATTAATGAAGACGTTTGAAAGGTCAGCCAATTCAATTCAGGCGCATGGAAGCAAAGTCGTCGGCGAGCGGTGAAAGTTAATTACATCAGAGATCTCCTTTTGCACCGATATTCAATGCTAATCTGTGTCGTGGCAGCGGATCAGTTTTCACTCCTACAAATCAGCCCACGCGCTTTCAGTTCTCATTCACCGCTCATACATCTCTCTCAAGAAACGCAGCCCTTTTACTCCACGCTGAATGACATTGATTTTTTTTTTCATCCTGTTGAGTGTTTTTCCCTTTAGAAGAGAAGAATGAAAGTGAAGGTGTTATGAAAAGAGTAAGGACTGAGATAAGGCTGCGGAGACTGGAGGTCTTAGAAGGTCTTTGAGAACTAAAGATGGTTTCTCCATGTTCTACAGAACATTGACACGCCTGCAGAAAAACGGGGACTCCTCTTGGAGGATTCTTGACTCTGACTGTTGTATTTGCTGTTCAATAATGGGCTCATTTCACAGAACCCCGTACTTACTATAGATGTGTTCTCCGACCATCAAACCCTGCACTTACCATAGAATCATGCACTTATCCGTGCATTTGTTCTCTGACCATAGAATCCTGCATAGATCTGTACTCTTGGTATGGAACGTCCTCTCAGTGGAGATTTGTACCCTAACTATAGAGCACCCTCTCATTATAGATAAGTACTATTACCATAGACCACCCTCTGAATGTAGATTTGTGCTCTTGCCATGGAGCACCCTCTCAAAATAGATTTGTACCCTTACCATAGAATAACGGATCATAGCATAGATTTGGACACTTGCAGTCTATCACTGATGTTGGCCTGGATTTTAGATTTTGCCACAGAATACAGCTCTTGGCAAAGATACCTACTTTTACCATAGAACCCATGTCATGGCATAAACCTACACTCTTTCCATTGAGGCCTGCTGATAACAAACAGCCCCGCTCTTCATAAAGAAATCAATGTAATTCATTACGGAAGTAGAAAGGCTCTGATGGGGAGGATTGCGGTTTGAGCTGTTCCTCTCGGGACCGGCCTCTCTGTGCTGTCAGTGGCCTGTGCCTTTAGTCCAGGGGCTCAAATGGACTGAGGTGCTGGTCTGTTGATCTGTTGTGTTTAAAATGTTGAGGCTCAGAGTGCTGTACTGTGGGCTCTGAGGGTGTGTGTGTTTGTGTGAGAGCGAGCAGGTGTGCTGTGTGTGTGGCTGAGATGCTCAGAGATTGTGTTATAGATATGTGTGGGTTGGTTATTTGCATGTGTGATTTATGTGCTCTGTGTGTGTGTCTGTGTGTGTGTGTTAGTGTGTGGTTGAGATGCTGGGAGATTGTGTTATGGATGTGTGCAGTTTGATTATTTGCATTTGTGATTGATGTGCAGAGTGTGTGTGTGTGGTTGCATGTGGTTGAGTTGCTGGGAGATTGTGTTATAGATGTGTGTAGGTTGGTTATTTGCATGTGTGATTTATGTGCTGTGTGTGCGCGTGCGTGCGTGCGTGCGTGCGTCTGTCTGTGTGGTTGAGATGCTGAGAGATATTGTCATAGATGTGTGTGATTTGGTTATTTGCATGTGTCATTTATGTGCAGTGTTTGTGTTGGCCTGCCTTGTGTGTGTGTGTGTGTGTGTGGATGTGCGCGTGGTTGAGATGCTGGGAGATTGTGTTATAGATGTGTGTGCGATTTGGTGATTTGCATTTGTGATTTATGCGATGTGGTGTGTGCGTGCGTGCCTGCCTGTGTGTTAAGGCTTGGGTCCACATGGATCTGCCATCTGGCATTTCTCTTGTCACAATATATGGGGAATGGGTCTGGAGACCTGGAACATGATGGGCAGTGGAAAAATGTAATGCCCATATATTAGGTACATTGTGGGTTTTTCACACTTTTCTGTCAATTTGACCCTGAGCTCCTTAGATTCTATTGAGCCACAAAGGAAAGTGACTCAGGCCTTGTAGCCACATAAATCCCAGCGATGGAGGGGCATACTGACCGGGGAGTGAGAGCGTGTTCCTGCTGCTCACCCAATGCATGCTGGGATGGACTCTAGCTGCCCCCTCCACCCCAGCCCTCAGTAGGCCTAAGCATGTAAAATGATGGATGGATTGATTTGTGGATGGATAAGTTTAACGCTTTTTCTTGATGGAAACTGGGTACTCACTTTTGGTCATCCTCTGATTGGCCACTGGAGAAATGACCTTGTCTCTTGTATCTTATTGTGTCAATAGAATGCAAGTGAGACAAGGTCTCCAAATGACGAATACAAAATTCTTATTGTGGGTGGTTTGTATAAACAAGCGCTAATTGAAATGTCTGCCGAATTAAGTATGCTGGTGTGGCTAGGGTTCTGTTCCTGTGGTTTTGTACCACTTAAAATTCATGAAGGATTTTATAGCAGGATCGTTAATATTCTTTTTTCTGGAATGAATTTCAGCTGGACGATCTCGGCCAGCAGACGGTGTGCAGTTAGAGTTCTTGTTTGCCATTAGCCTTCCTGCATCATTGGAGGAAAAACGAAATTTAATTATGAAGATCGGAACCCGCCATTGCAGCCGAAGGCGTCTTTTTAATCGCGTAACCCCGTGCAATTGGAAATTTGCGTTGGTATAAATGCAAGTCATCCAGCTTCGTTCTGCAATCTTGCTCAGTTAGTTTTACTTCCTGTCGTTAAACCAATTCCGAAAAGAGAATAATTTTCCTTCCAGTCCTCTCCAGAGAACTAGTCCACCATTTCGCCCTGTCTGGGATGGGTGATCGTCGCGGTTTCTCGGCCGCTAATCTTCCGTCTGTATTCCATTGCACGAGTGAGGCGCTCGTCATCCAGGAAGGACGGTGCGGATTGATCTTCAAGTGCGCGATAAAAATTCTGTGTGTTCTTGTGTCACGGCTCTCCTGCTCAAGCACTGGCCTTTCTTTTTTTTAAATTGTTGTTGAATCTTATTCTGTTTTCTGGGGAAAGAAGGTTTGAAGGTGAGGACAGTCCGTGCGTGGCATTTGAGTGACATTTTTTTGGACATTTCGGCCCAGCGATCCCCTGCCTCCTCTTGTTGACGCAAGCTTCCCAGGTTCGGTGCTTATTTAGCAGTTTGGTGAGGTTTCCCTCTCGGTTTGGCGAATATGATGTTTGTGAAAATACGCATGCCGTGTCACTGCCTTGTAAATTTGAGAACTGGCCGGTGACATAACGAGGGGAGCATGTGATTGTAGCAGTGGTACGTTTACAGTATTTCTCCATTGTTCATCCTCATTCTGATGACAGTTTAACCCTAGGGTCGCGACTCCAAATGGGTTGTGGGACTGTTAGTGGAGTGTTGTAGAAATGATTCTGTGGTGAAAAGGCAGCTCCATTTTCTGAATTGGAGGGTTACATGAGAGCTTATGTTTCATCCTGGAATTGCTTCTAAATGTATCTCCACGACGACGATAGTTGGGAGATACTATGGTTTAGTTCCAGGGCCGCCGCCGCACCCGCAGAGATTTTCTGTTCCCGGCTCTGGAAGCGACAGTTACCGTATTGACCCGAATATAAGACGACCCTGAATATAAGATGACCCCTCTTTTTCAAGACCCTTATTTGGAAAAATACTTTTTATTTGAACAAAATCTCGTTTGCTTAAAATAAACATTTCATTTTTTTCCTTGTACATTTCTACATCTTCGGTGTTTATCATGTGGGGGGGAAGAATCCTCAAATCCTCTATAGCCCCGCAAATAGGCAAAGCGCAGAACGCACTTCATGGTTTTATGCCATGAAAACAGTGCATTAAAACGGCCATAGGCTTACTGGCCTAACTTGTGCAATAAACGGCGCACATTTGCTTGACAGACAGTGCCAGAACAGTCTGCAAAATGTAAGAGCATTGACATCCAAAAAAACACCATGAACAGTTTTTTTCCACATTCATTTTGAATGACGTTGATTTAAATACAGCAAAAACGCCTCCAGATGAATGATTGTTGTCTGACCTAATCGGGGAGAACAAGCAACACGTTAAGTATTGAGTGCTTTCGGAGTGAACCTTCTGTTAATTATGAAAATGACTGAGAACAGGTCAGGACTAAAATTGTCTTAAACATAAGTTCTGTGCAACCCAACTCTGTTCTTGTTCTGTAACTGTACTGAATTTAGCCCATGATTTAATCGCAGTTAGATCGCCTATGGACTGAAACGGTGTCTTCGGTTGCCAATTACGATAATTATGTTTCATTCTGTCACATCATATCTTTTTCCTGCTCTCACATTCTTCGTTCTCTCATTTTCGTTTACAACCATAAGTTTAAAATTCACATCATAACTTCTCCTCTGACTTTTATTCATCTGACTGACTTCGGAAGCACTCTCTGTGCCCTGGCTGCATCATTCTGTCATTCAGTAGCTTATGCAAATATAGGCTAGCACACCCACTCCAGCTGACTTGTTTACATGATCATGATAGGGTCACACTGCTCTAAACAGTGATAGAGAGAAAAGCTCTCATATGGTGGCACCAATTGTTTCACATGGGTAACTCCCTAGACCCCAAATATAAGATGAGGCCTCATTTTCAGGCATTTCGTCTTATATTCGGATCAATACGGTATTATGGGAATTTTTAGCATACTGGCCCTATGGGCTGATAAGCTATTGCCATGGTGTGGCATGTAGTGTCCGTCGTCCAGAACATTTTTTATCTTTTTTTTGGGCCTGATGAATTTTCTTGTAAATTTGCAGTAACATGCTACAAAACCCAAAACCAGTGAAGTTGGCACGTTGTGTAAATCGTAAATAAAAACAGAATACAATGATTTGCAAATCCTTTTCAACCTATCTTCAATTGAATACACTGCAAAGACAAGTTACTTACTTAAACTTTGTATCTTTTTGCAAATATTAGCTCATTTGGAATTAGCTCAATTGTTTCAAAAAAGCTGGCACAAGTGGCAAAAAAGACTGAGAGAGTTGATGAATGCTCATCAAACACTTATTTGGAACATCCCACAGGTGAACGGGCTAATTGGGAACAGGTGGGTGCGATGATTGGGTATAAAAGCAGCTTCCCTGAAATGCTTAGTCATTCACAAACAAGGATGGGGCGAGGGTCACCACTTGGTGAACAAATGTGTGAGCTGATTGTCGAACAGTTTAAAAACAACATTCCTCAACAAGCTATTGCAAGAAATTTAGGGATTTCATCATCTACAGTCCGTAATATCGTCAAAAGGTTCAGAGAATCTGGAGAAATCACTGCACGTAAGCGACAAGGCCGAAAACCAACATTGAATGCCCGTGACCTTCGATCCCTCAGGCGGTACTGCATCAAAAACCGACATCAGTGTGTAAAGGACATCACCACATGGGCTCAGGAGCACTTCAGAAAACCACTGTCAGTAACTACAGTTCGTCGCTACATCTGCAAGTGCAAGTTAAAACTCTACAATGCAAAGCGAAAGCCATTTATCAACAGCACCCAGAAACGCCGCCGGCTTCGCTGGGCCCAAGCTCATCTAAGATGGACTGATGCAAAGTGGAAAAGTGCTTTGTGGTCTGACGAGTCCACATTTCAAATTGTTTTTGGAAACTGTGGACGTCGTGTCCTCCGGACCAAAGAGGAAAAGAACCATCCGGACTGTTATAGGCGCAAAGTTCAAAAGCCAGCATCTGTGATGGTATGGGGGTGTATTAGTGCCCAAGGCATGGGCAACTTACACATATGTGAAGGCACCATTAATGCTGAAAGGTACATACAGGTTTTGGAGCAACATATGTTGCCATCCAAGCAATGTCTTTTTCATGGACGCCCCTGCTTATTTCAGCAAGACAATGCCAAGCCACATTCTGCATGTGTTACAACAGCATGGCTCCGTAGTAAAAGAGTGCGGGTACTAGACTGGCCTGCCTGTAGTCCAGACCTGTGTCCCATTGAAAACGTGTGGCGCATTATGAAGCGTAAAATACGACAACGGAGTCCCAGGACTGTGGAACAACTTAAGCTGTACATCAAGCAAGAATGGGAAAGAGTTCCACCTGAAAAGCTTCAAAAATAGGTCTCCTCTGTTCCCAAACGTTTACTGAGTGTCGTTAAAAGGAAAGGCGATGTAACACAGTGGTAAAAAGGCCCCTGTGCCAACTTTTTTGCAATGTGTTGCTGCCTTTAAATTCTAAGTTAATGATTATTTGCAAAAAAAAAAAGTTTCTCAGTTTGAACATTAAACATCTTGTCTTTGCAGTGTATTCAATTGAATATAAGTTGAAAAGGATTTGCAAATCATTGTATTCTGTTTTTATCTACGATTTGCATAACGTGCCAACGTACCATATCTCCAGACATTTTTTTCTCTGACTTTTGATTGAATCATTTTTGTCCGTTTTATGGGCCCTTGAAGTTTTGGCTCCAATGTTAAAGATAAGACAGAAATTTAAAAAAATTATTTCTCAAAAACTGCTTGATAAATTTTTTTCTAAATTAGGCAGTCAACTTGCCTTAGTACTGTCAACGTACAGTGCAAGTGCCATTTTGATTGAATAGACGGAAGTGGGTCTATTGGGGGCGCTGTACTTTATGAAAATTCAAGATGGCCTGTAGAGGCCTAATGGTTGCAGATAGAGATTAAAGGAGCATTATGCAAGTTTGTGGCCAAAACTGGTTGTGCAATTGCATTCAAAATGGTGCAGAGCGCAGTAACCCCTCCTCCCCTCCCCCAGACGAGAGGTTGCCGGATCCAGCGAGAATGTCAACTACACGGAGGTACCGTGGCCACGTTTCAATATCACCAATGATTTGCTCTCACAGGGTTGTATTCAGTTCAGAAAAGATTGTGACTACTGACTAACTAGCTTTAGCAATAGTCATATTGGTCAACTTGCTCGTCACTCTTCTGTGTGGACAGCCCACTTAAGTCCATACTGTAATATGCGTAAAGAATGAATGAGGACTCATTTGACCGATGCACTGTCTCAATTACATTTTATATTGCCATAATGGCTGTGCTGATGTTGGAACGGTTTCCACAGCGTCTCAGCATAAAGCCAGAGAAACAAACTAATAATGCATTGCTAATGTTAGCAATGAAGAGCCACGGTTTTTATTTCTCAAACAATTTTTTACCTAGTCAATTCGATGACTCACCTGCACACGCACTAACGTACCATGAACGAACATGCATAACGTTAGTCGACTGTAGAGAATATTTGCAATGTCCGTGCCCACTTTAAATAGAATTAAGTTAGCCAAACTTAGCTGAATCTTACCTGTTCAGGAGAAAATTACCAACTTCAGCGTCGGTCTTCAGATTCTTCTCTGCTTTCAGCCGTCTCCATCTATCAAAGGCATGTCCTATACAGATCCTTGTTTTTTTTTCTGACTCTGTCACGACGTATTTCGGAATCATAACAAGGCCTTATAGGTTTAGTAAAGTCAGATATTTGAGCTCCGAAATGCTGGTAGCTTGCAGCTCAGTGGTAATCTGGGCAAACCTGGATGCCGAAATGCTACTGACTTCGTGATTGGGAGATAGGTGGAGACGGCGCTACAGGCCAAAAAACACAGAATGATAACATAAACCTTAGTTGTGGGCTGCAACTTCGCTTTTGTAATGAGAATATTCTGGCTGGACTACTGTTGTCAGTGATAGAAGTTTTTGAAATTAACATCATTCCTTAATGTCTGGTGATATATCGGGCCATTTAATGATTAATCAACATCAATTACTTACATATTGCTCCTTTAAGTTTGTATTACTGACATATAGGGAGTAAAATATGACCAATATTTTGGTTGTGTTAAAGTTGACCTCAGATGACCTTGAAAGGTCAAACTTGAGGTCAAGCGAAATGTTACATTTTTTGAAAGGTTTGTTGGTGAAAATATTGAAGATTGGGAACATTTGTGCACTGAACACATAGAAAGTCATATATGAACTTGCATTTGGTGGCCTTGAGCTTGACCTTCTGCGACCCTCAAAGGTCAGACTTCACGTAGTGAAATTTCAATGACTTCTATCACCAAAACTATTACAGATAGAGCTTAGGCTTGTATTGCGGACATATAGGAAGTCATGTATGAAGTATCATTTGGTGACATTGAACTTGACCTTCAGTGACCTTGAATGCCCAAACTTCACAGTGAAATTTCGATAACTTAGATCAGCAAAATGGTTACAGATAGTTTCGGTTTGTATTGGAGATGTATAGGAAGTCATACTTGAACTTTCATTTGTTGGCCTTGAATTTGACCTTTGGTGACCTTTGAAGGTCAAACTCAACAGTGAAATTACAGTGACTTGTAACACCGAAATGGTCACGGATTGTGCCAAGGTTTGAAAAGATGCATTTTGAAAGTCATATATGAAGTCCATTTGCTGACCACAACTTGACATTCTGTGACCTTTTAACGTTCACAATTGACATATTGAATACATATTGACATATTTTAATGACTTGCATCACCAAAACTGCTTCAGAGCTGAGGATTGTATAACAGGAGGTCTTATAAATCTATGTGAGCTTTTATTTAGTGACCTTTGACATTGATTTTATTTGATTCAAATGTCACACTTTTCATGAAATTTCCATAACTTGCATCATCGCTGTAAGACTGCTTGCCCGTAAGCTACAGGACCTTTCATCCTATTTTTTTCTAATTTTGCACTGGCAAAGACATTTATGTGACAATGCTCAAAACAGTTTTGGGCAATTTTGTGCGTCCAACATGGCTCCCGGAGGCCCTTTTGTCCGAAATTTGGGGATTGGGTAGATGCCCTACTCGGTCCCTGTGGTGACCAAGTTGTCTAGTCTGGGTCCTGACACTTAGAAGTTTAATAGCCAGTTCTAAAGACTAACCTTTCGCTCTTCTAATGGGCTTTTTGGAGTTACCGTGATGTGTCTGATTGTAATATAAATGGGAATTCTCAGGCCTAACTGACTTTGGGCCTGTATTTTTTCATTTGCTTGCTGAATCGATGCTGTTCATATGATATTTCCCCCTCTCTTACCTAGGCAGAGCAGATCGTTGGCTGAGCTGACCTGCATTTAGGAGTGAGTGCTTTGAGCAAAGGAATGAAACCATAAAAAAACACTGGAGACGTGCGCATCGAGTGTTATAGGATTAATTTGACCAGTATTTGGTGTAGTAGTGATACTGGCATTCGTGTGTTGGGTCTGGAGCCGCGTAAGTTACTCTCTTCACTCCGGACCCTTTGCTTGTCTGCGCGTTCTGCTGCGTTAGGGTCATGTGAATCCATGAGCTGTAGATCTCCCAGGGCAGCTCATTAATTTAACAGCGGCCAACAATTTGGTCAGTGCAGTAAATCTGCACTGCTACACACATTGTGCAATGACTACTCTGGAATATATTCCAGAGTAACTTCTGTAACGTTGTCCCTTGAATCAATATAATCAATTAATTTTCAAAATGTGAGGGTTGTATTCACTTTTGTGCAACACTGTTACTCTGTATGTTTTGACATAGTTGACATATATGTTTGACATATGCTAGCTTACCCTTGGCCTTCAGATCGCCAGTCCCATGGTCCCTCTATGATGACTGTTCTGCCTGGTGAAGTCTAATGGCTGGGCTAGCATGGCTTGTGGAAGCTCTTATTTTGGGGAAAGATAAGGACAAAAAAATGTCATTGGCTCTTGTCAATGATGTGAGTGCGTAATTGGATCAGTGTTAATCAGTAATGATGCCTGAGGGCCACATTAATGCAAATGGCGATATGAGCGACAGACTTTGCTAATTGATTTTTTGGTGGAGGTTTGGGGGGGGGCTCTTGACCCGCATGACTGGGGCCTGTACCTTCGAGCATGGGCCTTTGTGCACCTCCTCCTGGTCGAATGGTCTGATTCACTCAACAGAGCAGCAGGGCTTGCTGAGAGTGTGTGTGGTGATTTCTCGTAATGAATGTGGTGCGTGTGTTGTCTACTTTTCTGTATATTTTAGATCTCTAGAAGCGGTTTACTCTCTTTGGTGTGGTGGGTCTTCTAAAGGTTGCCTCTGTGGGGATCGAATGTATTACGACTCAGTTCATTTCAGTGCGTGCCCATACTTCATTAGTTTTTCCACGTCTCTCTGGCGTTCGACTTGTATTTAGTGCTCATTTGTCAATCTTGGAGGTAATGCCTGAGCAGAACTGGAGCGATGACTGTTCCAGTCGTTGAAGAGCATTCCTCCATCTTACTTTCCCTCATGAGGTAATGCCTGAGCTGAATTGGAGTGATGACTGTTCTTGTCGTTGAAGAGCGTTCCTCAATCTTACTTTCCCTCATGAGGTAATGCCTGAGCTGAATTGGAGTGATGACTGTTCCAGTCGTTGAAGAGTGTTCCTCCATCTTACTTTCCCTCATGAGGTAATGCCTGAGCTGAATTGGAGTGATGACTGTTCCAGTCGTTGAAGAGCGTTCCTCCATCTTGCTTTCCCTTATGTTTCTCCTCTGCTTTAGCTGTGCTGGGAAGTGTGGTTCCCTCCCTCGCTTTTTTTCTTGAGAATCTCAGTTTGCCGCCAGCCGGGGTTTATCGTGGTGTTTAACCGACAGCTTAAGCTCTGCTTCCTTCTCTTCATCGCAAATCCGTCGGAGGTTTGATTTGTCAGGGGCTCATTATCTCTTGATTCCATGCGGGAGAACTGGAGAGCTGCACCTTCAGAGATGAGCAATTTAAACATCTCGCTCCTTTGAAGTTAATGTGGCGTGTGCGAGGGATCGTTATTTGATGTTCGTGCAGATCGATGCGAGCGAGTCGCCGTTATCGCGTAATCTGGGCACGCGGCCTTTCGGAATCCATTTCTCGGGCCTGTTTTGGATTCTGAGGCAGAATGTCTTTGGCGCGGCTGTCCTGCGCGCGAATGCGTACTCTGTGTACCTCTGTTTTATGTTCAGATCGCATCCCTTACCGGCGCACCGCTTGACACGCTAAGCTAAAAGAGAAGCTGCTAATTAGTCAGAGTATCCTGAGGGGGTGATTGAAGTAGACCGGCGAAATGTTCAGCTTTCGGACTGATCTGTAGCAGTCTCTTTAGTGCAGTCAGTTCCTGTCGTTTTGGTTGTTTTGTACCAGCATATTAACGGTGTCATGTTTATTCTTTAATAATCATAAGTTTTTATGGAGTGCAGATAGTCTATCAGATCTTCTTTTTTTTAAATTATTTATACTATATTTAGCGCCATTCAGTGATCTAGGCAGACATTAGTTAGGGGAAGTGAAACTGATGAGAGGCAAGAAATACTAACCCTCAGAATTTGGTTTCCGTCTTTATCCTGATTGATTGAATTGCTCTGCTTCGCCTTCAAACCTGTGAAGTCATGAAGGTGCCATTAAATTTATTTAAAAAATGATTGGTGCTACCAATTGAGTGAAACATTAATAATTTTTTTTTTTTAATAATTTTTTCAGATTGCCTGAGAGCTGGCTGGCGGAATGTTCCAGGGATGAGCTGGAGGGAAGATCTGGCGACCGCTTGTCTGCTTGACCTCCGCTGCGTCCCCAAGGTTCTGACCTCTGCGGGACCACCTGTTCTGCCTGCCTGACCATTACGCCCACAAACTGAGCGCATCACTGTGGGAGGGCGGGAAGAGGTGCATTGGGGTGGGGTTGGAAGGGAGGGGTGGGGCAAGGCTGACACTGAGTCGTAATTGGACAGCTTCCCCGGCTGATGGTTTCCTCGGACGACGCTACACCCACCTTCATTTTGCCATGGTGACATGAAGGACTTTTCACGTGGAAGTGCCTATTTTTAAGCCTTTTTATTTTTTTAATTTTTTCATTGAGTGGCGTTTAACTGCCCCTGCCAGTGGAACTCTACTGTGGACCGGTCAGGGACTGTTTTTTGCAGCCCTTGTGGTTTTTTGTGTGTGTGTGTGTGTGTGTGTTGTTGTGGGTGCGTGTGTGTGGGGGCGGGTGGGTGGGGGGGTAGGGCGGTCGAGGGTGGCGGCGGCGGGATTATGCCCGGCTGCAGTCGAGTTCGGCGGCTCTTCCGCCCACTCACCCTCCAGACCAGTCTCCTCCTCCTCTTCCTCTTCTGTGCAGTCAGCGTCTTCATCTCCGCCTACTTCCTGTATGGTGTCCGACGGGAGCTGGAGCCGGCTGGCGGCGGAGGCCGCGCTGATGGACCCTTCGGGGCGGACTTTGATGACCCCAGGGTCACTCCCTCCCGCCTGCTCCCGTTAAAGACTGTGCGGCCTTCGGACACGTCACGGACAGAACCCGTCGTCCTGGTGTTTGTGGAGAGCCTCTACTCTCAGCTGGGGCAGGAGATCGTGGCTATTCTGGAGTCCAGCCGCTTCCGGTACCGCGCCGAGATCTCGCCTGGCAAGGGCGACATGCCCACCCTCACTGATAAGGACCGCGGGCGGTTCGCACTGGTCATCTACGAGAACATCCTCAAGTACGTCAACCTGGACGCGTGGAACAGGGAGCTGCTGGACAAGTACTGCGTGGAGTATGGCGTGGGCATCATGGGCTTCTTCAAGGTGAGGATGCCGGTCCAGTGAGACCTCAAACAATTTGGGTTGGGGGGGGGTCTGTTTTTGTTTTATAGAGGTCAGTCAGTGTTTCATTGGGGCACATCTGCTAGGTCCAGGAATTTGTTTTCCGTAATCGGCTCACCTGACACAACTGAATGCGGAACACCACAAATACCTGAATCTAGCTGGCGTACCCCGTGGGTAGGTTTTAGAACTACTGAGATTTTGTTTGAGAAATTTGGATGGTCTGCAGTCTAGTAGTGAACATGCTTTGCGGCAATGTGAAAGACAGTGGGCTGATAAGCTATTGTCGTGGTGTGGCGTCCATTGTCCGTCGTCCGGAACATTTTTTATCTTTTTTTTTGCCAGATTAATTTTTGTGTATATTTGCCGTAACAAACTACGAGACCATATCTCCAGATGTTTTTTTTTCGGATTTTTGATTGAATCATTTCTGTCCGTTTTATGGGCCCTTGAAATTTTGGCCCCAATGTTAAAGAAAGGACTGAGAAATTTCAAAGAATTACTTCTCAGACTTCACATGGTGAAATTTCAATGACTTCTATCACAAAACTATCACAGATGGGGCTTAGGCTTCTATTTATGTTTCATTTGGCGACCTTAAACTTGACCTTCAGTTAATAACCAAACTTAACAGTGCAATTTTAATGTCAGCGTTGACTTTTTTCGATAAACTACTTCTTTCACAATTGAAAGTGTAAAGTATGGTGTATTATCAGTATGGTAGAGGGTGAATAGACTTTTCAAATCGCTCCTTTTTGATTTTATTTGCATTTTCCATTCTGTGCAGACTTCTTCAGATTTTGGGTTGTAGATCTAGTGGTATTTCCTGATTTGTAGGAGAATGGAGGTCATTAAATATGGATCGAGATTTTTTGTCCTGAGATGATTATTTGCTGTTGCAGATAATGGCAGTAGTGATGATGACAGTAATCATTAGCTTTGCTCTAATGTTAGCCGACTCACACCCTGGAACCCTCCGTTCATCCTCCTCTACCCTTGTTCAGAAATGTGTGTGAGTGTGTTAAGAGCTGGAGCTGCCAGAGATGGATAGATGGATCTCTCTCTCTCTCTCTCTCTCTCTCTCTCTCTCTCCCCCCTTCTGTCTGTCAGTGTGTCTTTTACAGCTTTGTGTTTAAATGCCAGTCTTAATGCTTAATGGTTGTAATTAGTATATGAGTGTTCAATTCAGTTGCTGTCCCATGCGATTATTGATTTTAGAGTTTATTGGGGAGCTGGAGGTGAGACGTGGTGGTGCATCAGTCTGACGGAGAGCAGTCGTCTCTCTCCCTCTCGTGGAGTGCAGCGTGTTGCAGACAGGAGCACGTCGGTAGAAGACACCCTGGTTCAATTGCTGAACATGCAGGAGGGGTGGTATAATATTGTTTCAGCTTCTCCGATGATTTTTTTTTCAAGAAAGTTCAATTTGTGGTAAAATTAGTTCCAAGTGGTTTATGGATTAGAGGAAGTTTGTTGAGGTGAATCTACTGCTGGCACTGGCAATGCAAGTGATTATTTCTGATGTCCCGCGTGTATTACTAATGAGGCTCCTGAGAGAGTGTTCATCACTTCGAAGGTTCACTGGACCGATAAGATTAATACCTTTAGGCTATAAAAATGCTAAATTAAAACACTTTTTTTTACTTTGAAAAACTGATCTCCAGTATATGTTTTTGAATTCACCTATGCAGCCAGTGGACGTGTCATTCCGTGTATAACAGTGGGAAAGTTCTGGAATGGTATTTGCTGAAAGTTTTAAGTGTTAAAATGCAGTGATTTAGGACATTTGAAGTGGGCTTATCTATATGAAGACTGGGCTGGAGAGTGATAATGTGTGAAGGACCAGAGAGGAGACTGGCTCTGCTCAAGGCACGCAGGACAGTGCAGAGGTGGGCGGTTTTACGAAATAAGAGGGCTGGTGAGGGTACGAGTTACGGTGCATTTCCACCAAGCGCAAGAGAATTTTTCCTGAGGACAGATTACATAAGAAGTCAATGGAAAGACTGAATGAATGTCTGGAATCATGACATCGGGTAAGGCGAGAGGCGCGAAATTCCCATATCAAGTGAGTTTACTACATTCAACTTGAGATACAGCGAGCGAGTAACACAAATGATCTCTCAAACACGCATGCATGAAGTGAGGCAAGACTTAACTTTGTGTGCTGTGGAAACGCTCTGTGAGACAGGTGGAATGGGGGAGTGAAAGAGTGGGGACACAGGTCAGTCTGCTGAAAGAGTGGGGACTCAGGTCAGTCTGCTGAAAGAGTGGGGACGCTGGTCAGTCTGCTGAAGGAGTGAGGACGCAGGTCAGTCTGCTGAAAGAGTGGGGACGCAGGTCAGTCTGCTGAAAGAGTGGGGACGCAGGTCAGTCTGCTGAAAGAGTGGGGACGCAAGTCTGTCTGCTGAAAGAGTGGGGACGCAGGTCAGTCTGCTGAAAGAGTGGGGACGCAGGTCAGTCTGCTGAAAGAGTGGGGACGCAGGTCAGTCTGCTGAAAGAGTGGGGACGCAGGTCAGTCTGCTGAAAGAGTGGGGACGCAGGTCAGTCTGCTGAAAGAGTGGGGACGCAGGTCAGTCTGCTGAAAGAGTGGGGACGCAAGTCTGTCTGCTGAAAGAGTGAGGACGCAGGTCAGTCTGTTGAAAGAGTGGGGACGCAGGTCAGTCTGCTGAAAGAGTGGGGACGCAGGTCAGTCTGCTGAAAGAGTGGGGACGCAGGTCAGTCTGCTGAAAGAGTGGGGACGCAGGTCAGTCTGCTGAAAGAGTGGGGACGCAAGTCTGTCTGCTGAAAGAGTGGAGAGGTCAGTCTGCTGAATGAGTGGGGACGCAGGTCAGTCTGCTGAAAGAGTGGGGACGCAGGTCAGTCTGCTGAAAGAGTGGGGACGCAAGTCTGTCTGCTGAAAGAGTGGGGACGCAGGTCAGTCTGCTGAAAGAGTGGGGACGCAGGTCAGTCTGCTGAAAGAGTGGGGACGCAGGTCAGTCTGCTGAAAGAGTGGGGACGCAGGTCAGTCTGCTGAAAGAGTGGGGACGCAGGTCACTCTGCTGAAAGAGTGGGGACGCAGGTCAGTCTGCTGAAAAGAGTGGGGACGCAGGTCAGTCTGCTGAAAGAGTGGGAACGCAGGTCAGTCTGCTGAAAGAGTGGGGACGCAGGTCAGTCTGCTGAAAGAGTGGGGACGCAGGTCAGTTTGCTGAAAAGAGTGGGGACGCAATTCTGTCTGCTGAAAGAGTGGGGACGCAAATCTGTCTGCTGAAAGAGTGGGGACTCAGGTCACTCTGCTGAAAGAGTGTGGACGCAAGTCTGTCTGCTGAAAGAGTGAGGACGCAAGTCTGTCTGCTGAAAGAGTGGGGACGCAGGTCAGTCTGCTGAAAGAGTGGGGACGCAGGTCAGTCTGCTGAAAGAGTGGGGACGCAGGTCAGTGTGCTGAAAGAGTGTGGACGCAAGTCTGTCTGATGAAAGAGTGAGGACGCAGGTCAGTCTGCTGAAAGAGTGGGGACGCAGGTCACTCTGCTGAAAAGAGTGGGGACGCAGGTCAGTCTGCTGAAAGAGTGGAGACGCAGGTCAGTCTGCTGAAAGAGTGGGGACACCGGTCAGTCTGCTGAAAGAGTGGGGACGCGGGTCAGTCTGCTGAAAGAGTGGGGACGCAGGTCAGTCTGCTGAAAGAGTGGGGACGCAGGTCTGTCTGCTGAAAGAGTGAGGACGCAAGTCTGTCTGCTGAAAGAGTGGGGACGCAGGTCAGTCTGCTGAAAGAGTGGGGACGCAGGTCAGTCTGCTGAAAGAGTGGGGACGCAGGTCAGTGTGCTGAAAGAGTGTGGACGCAAGTCTGTCTGATGAAAGAGTGAGGACGCAGGTCAGTCTGCTGAAAGAGTGGGGACGCAGGTCACTCTGCTGAAAAGAGTGGGGACGCAGGTCAGTCTGCTGAAAGAGTGGAGACGCAGGTCAGTCTGCTGAAAGAGTGGGGACACCGGTCAGTCTGCTGAAAGAGTGGGGACGCGGGTCAGTCTGCTGAAAGAGTGGGGACGCAGGTCAGTCTGCTGAAAGAGTGGGGACGCAGGTCAGTCTGCTGAAAGAGTGGGGACGCAGGTCAGTCTGCTGAAAGAGTGGGGACGCAGGTCACTCTGCTGAAAAGAGTGGGGACGCAGGTCAGTCTGCTGAAAGAGTGGAGACGCAGGTCAGTCTGCTGAAAGAGTGGGGACACCGGTCAGTCTGCTGAAAGAGTGGGGACGCGGGTCAGTCTGCTGAAAGAGTGGGGACGCAGGTCAGTCTGCTGAAAGAGTGGGGACGCAGGTCAGTCTGCTGAAAGAGTGGGGACGCGGGTCAGTCTGCTGAAAGAGTGGGGACACGGGTCAGTCTGCTGAAAGAGTGGGGACGCTGGTCAGTCTGCTGAAAGAGTGGGGACGCAGGTCAGTCTGCTGAAAGAGTGTGGACCCAGGTCAGTCTGCTGAAAGAGTGGGGACGCAGGTCAGTCTGCTGAAAGAGTGGGGACGCAGGTCAGTCTGCTGAAATAGTGTGGACCCAGGTCAGTCTGCTGAAAGAGTGTGGACCCAGGTCTGTCTGCTGAAAGAGTGGGGACACAGGTCAGTCTGCTGAAAGAGTGGGGACGCAGGTCAGTCTGCTGAAATAGTGTGGACCCAGGTCAGTCTGCTGAAAGAGTGTGGACCCAGGTCAGTCTGCTGAAAGAGTGGGAACGCAGGTCAGTCTGCTGAAAGAGTGGGGACGCAGGTCAGTTTGCTGAAAAGAGTGGGGACGCAATTCTGTCTGCTGAAAGAGTGGGGACGCAAATCTGTCTGCTGAAAGAGTGGGGACTCAGGTCACTCTGCTGAAAGAGTGAGGACGCAAGTCTGTCTGCTGAAAGAGTGGGGACGCAGGTCAGTCTGCTGAAAGAGTGGGGACGCAGGTCAGTCTGCTGAAAGAGTGGGGACGCAGGTCAGTGTGCTGAAAGAGTGTGGACGCAAGTCTGTCTGATGAAAGAGTGAGGACGCAGGTCAGTCTGCTGAAAGAGTGGGGACGCAGGTCAGTCTGCTGAAAGAGTGGGGACGCAGGTCACTCTGCTGAAAGAGTGGGGACGCAGGTCACTCTGCTGAAAAGAGTGGGGACGCGGGTCAGTCTGTTGAAAGAGTGGGGACGCGGGTCAGTCTGCTGAAAGAGTGGGGACGCAGGTCAGTCTGCTGAAAGAGTGGGGACGCAGGTCAGTCTGCTGAAAGAGTGGGGACACGGGTCAGTCTGCTGAAAGAGTGGGGACGCTGGTCAGTCTGCTGAAAGAGTGGGGACGCAGGTCAGTCTGCTGAAAGAGTGTGGACCCAGGTCAGTCTGCTGAAAGAGTGGGGACGCAGGTCAGTCTGCTGAAAGAGTGGGGACACAGGTCTGTCTGCTGAAAGAGTGGGGACACAGGTCAGTCTGCTGAAAGAGTGGGGACGCAGGTCAGTCTGCTGAAAGAGTGTGGACCCAGGTCAGTCTGCTGAAAGAGTGTGGACCCAGGTCAGTCTGCTGAAAGAGTGGGGACACAGGTCTGTCTGCTGAAAGAGTGGGGACACAGGTCAGTCTGCAGAATGAGTGGCGACGCTGGTCAGTCTGCTGAAAGAGTGGGGACACAGGTCAGTCTGCAGAATGAGTGGCGACGCAGGACTGTCTGCTGAAAGAGTGGGGACGCAGGACTGTCTGCTGAATGAACGGGAGGCAGGATTGACGCTGAAGTGATTTTGGGGAGACCGGTGTGGACATGATGGCAGAACTGAGAGACGCTGTACAGAGGAGGGTGTAGTACGTCTCGCTGAGGTAGTCGCTGGAGACAAACTCCTTGAACGGCTGCAGCAGGATGGATGGGGCTGTGTGATTCCGCGATTATGTTCACGTACAACGGCTCCTCAGAAATTTGGATCTCGATCGGTGAGAACTGCTCAGAAACTCTTGGATGGGATCCGGACGGCTTTGCCTGTCACAATATAGCTGGAGCCGGAGACGAGCTCAGCATCTCTGGAGGGAGCTGAGGACCTGCTGTCCCCTGGGGGCTGTTCTCTGTATGAGACGGGAGGCTGTCTGTGGTCATTCACTTCTCCTGTGCCGGGGAGCTTCAAGAGCGTCAGGCAGTGGTGGAGCTTCAGGGGGGGTGTAGACGTGTCCCTTTTAGTCCTGGCTGGATCTCAGTCATTTTCCTTTATTGACGTCTTTTCCAATTATTGTAAGTGGCAACTGAAGACACGGTTTCTCTCCATATGCGATTTAACAGCGATTAAATAGCGGGTTAAATTCAGCTCAGTGGCGGAACAGAGAATTGGGTCGCACAAAACAGCCATTTAAAACAATTATAAATCCTGACCTGTTCTCAGTCATCTTCATGATTAACAGAAGGTTCACTCTGAGAGCGCTCCACACTTAACAGGTGCAGCTTGTTCTCCCCGATTAGATAAGATAACGATCATTCATCTAGACGCGTATTTGCTGTATTTAAATCAACGTTATTCAAAATTGCATAGGCCACCTGTCGACTCTCATGCAAATGGCTTGAGCCGCACGCTTTTTATAACCTATGCTATTTCACTGCCGAGTGCCACTGTGCCACTGGTGTCGGGAAAATACAGCGTGTG
This sequence comes from Gymnothorax reevesii, assembly GCA_029721435.1. NCBI lineage: Eukaryota > Metazoa > Chordata > Actinopteri > Anguilliformes > Muraenidae > Gymnothorax > Gymnothorax reevesii. Next base: position 47,410,111 of record CM056586.1, read on the forward strand.
TAAAGGTGCGCTCCGTCAATGTTCGAGAAAATATTAACCCTTGTCCTGCCTCTAGGCTAATGCTCATCAAGGACCAGCACATGGGGACAGAAGTGTGGCTCCTGTGTATATGAGCGCCCAGCAGCACTGGGGTTAAACACAGCTGGTGGCTGGAGATGCTGAGCAGTGCAAACCTATCGAGAGGGACCTTCAGGCTGTTTTAGGAACAGCCTTCGCTCCAAAGAGCAGGAGGCCTCCTGTGGAGGACTGCACATCAGGTGACATCAGACGGTCATGTGGCACACCGCCATCTGGAGAAACGCGGGGAGTGTCCTGTCAGCCCAGGGATTGAGACAACCACTTATCTTTACTGATTTGTCAAGAATAACTATTGTTTTCTGTGTTGGAGGAAGTATTGTAAAGATTGGCGGTGATTTTTCACCAGGGGTGAAATCTGGTGGTTTCACCCCTTTGCACAGATGTAGACATTTTACCCTGGTTGTTCTTAATTTTTTTTTCTTTTGTGTGTTTGTTGACTGCTGTAACAAAGATCATTTGTCCTTGGATAAGGTCAAGCGTGTGTATATACCTCTGTCTGTCTGTCTGTGTGCGTGTTCGTGTGCACGCGTGTGTGTATTCCTCTGTCTGTCTGTGTGTGCGCGTGTGTGGGGCTTGTTTAGTTGGGGTTTGTAGTGATTGCTGCTTAGTCGTTAAAAAAAAAAAAAAACAACATCTTTTTTTGAAGCATAAATAATTCTCTGTCTCTCTCTTGTCTGATCATGTTCAGACTTGTGCACAGTGTCAGCTTTGCCCTCATTTCAGAGAAGGACAGAGAGAGAGAGAGAGAGAGAACTGGTAGCTTGAATGACACAAATGAGTACAAACTGGCCTTGGGTAAAACGTACTCTTAGGGCAGTTCAGTTCAGCTTTGGGGCTCTTGAGCAAGACCCCTAACCCCACAGTACTCCAGAGTGGGATTAATTACCTCCGCTGCGGAGGTTATGTTATTTCTTCCATTTGTTTATTTATTTGGTTGTCTGTCTGTTCGCAGGATATCTCATCATAAACGGTTGCATAGGTTTTACCCAAACTTTGCAGGATGTTAAAGTAGCACAAGAGGAACAAGTGATTATATTGTGGTATATCTTGGCCAAAGTACGTACAAGCTAAATATGGACAAAATTGCCAACCAGGACCTCGGTTTGAAGTGAAATTGATGAACAGCAGCATAGCTGTGCTTGTTTTCAGCACTTGACTGCTACTAAAGAGGGTTTTAAGTGTAACAGGTGTCTCAGTGCTCATTAAAGATCACTGTGGAAGCCAGGGGAGGGAGGCAGTATTGATTTATCCCAGCCTGTGATTGGCTGAAACAGGTGCATGAATGACTTGGAGAAAACGATGGCTTGCAGATTTTTTTTTTTTCCTTTTAAATCCCGGTTTTAGGTGTTTTTATTGGAGCCCAGGAGCCAGAGGATTCCACCAAATGCATTTCTCAGAATGCATTCGGTTAGCTGGGCCTGAACTGAGACAGTGATTGGTCCTGCTCTAATTCTGGTGTTTGTCGGCGCAGAGTCGGGGGATGGGGATGTATGTGGGGTTTCCAAAGTATTTGGGTCCTCGTTGCTGTTGGAAACTGCCTGTCTGAGCCAAGCTCTTAGGAGAGGAGAGGAAAGGAAAATCTCTCTCTCTCTCTCTCTCTCTCTCTCTCTCTCTCTCTCTCTGCCAGTTGAGATGCCGTCGTGTTCAACAGAAGGTCAGCTTCCGTCTGTCAGTTATAAATACTCACAAAGAGCTTTCTTTTATCGTGCGCACTCTTCTCTGAATGGAAAAAGTTTCTATTTTTGCTGCCTTGTTGAAGAGCTCGTGTGCACTCACACACAGATGCACGCATATGGACTCTCTAATGTACACTTACTATCTCTCACAGACACGTAAGCAAAGACACAGACACACACACAATATCAACACACAGACGCACATGTAGAGTCTTGTGCAAACTCATGCTGACATAAATATGCACAGGCGATCTCCCACAATCACACACAAACATGAATGAGTGCACGTTCAAGCAGTTGCTCTCAAACACACACATAAATACACACGTGTGCGCACACACAAAATCACATACATACACACACACACACACACACACACACACACACACACACACACACACACACACACACACACACACACGCCCCTTCTTTAGAGCTTTTAAACTTCAGGAATTTTCTGCTGCGGTTGAACCTCGCGACTCTTGCTCTGTGGTTTTGTCCACTGTGGGGCTTTCTGTTGTTAAGTGCTGTAAATTGCTCGCTGTGGCAACATTTGGGGCAAGGAGAGCACTCTGTGGCCGACCGGCTGAAATGTCACACGTTCCCACCGCGGTACGAGGACGCGCCATCGCTTAGAAAACCGCCCTGAATAAATCTCGCCCACCGAATTAATTACTCTGAACACCAGAGCATAATTAGCAGGCAGGGTCCGACCACACATTCTGAGATGGTTATGATCGCCCGGCCTTTATAATTCTTCTGTAGAGTTCCCTCAAACTGAGCTTGAGCTTGTCCCGAATCGCGGACTGAGTTTTGGCTAAATACACACAGAAATACCCAGGAGCTTTACTGAGCTCCGTTAAACATGTGATTCGGGGCAGAGCAGAAGGCCCCGCATTTCACTGGGGTCTGAGATGTTATTGACTGTATTAAATTGCTTATGGAGAAATAATGAAAAGGGTATAATGTCAAGAAGTATTCAGACCCATCGATCCAAACCAAATGAATAAGTCAGACAAACAGAATTAATCAAATGATGCCAATGGTTGTAGTCATAGTTGTAGTGACAATAATAATAATAATAATAATAATAATACAACATCATTTTTATTTATTTTATTTTATTTTTTATTTTTTTGTTGGCCATATAAATAGCCATTTCCTAAGTTAACTTTCCAAATTTATAATCCGTTATTTGCTCCACTAGCGGTGACCTCATTTCTGTGTAACCCCGCCCCTGTGTTTTTTTAGGCCAATGAGAACAGTCTCCTGAGTGCGCAGCTGAAAGGGTTCCCCCTCTTCCTGCACTCTAACCTGGGCCTGAAGGACTGCAGCGTCAACCCCAAATCGCCCCTGCTGTTCATCACCAGAGCTCGGGAGGTGGAACGCGGCCCGCTGCCCGGGGACGACTGGACCGTCTTCCAGTCCAACCACTCCACCTACGAGCCCGTCCTGCTGGCCAAGACCAAGTCTGCGGACAGCGTGGCCCAGGCCGGGCTCGGAGCTGCGCTGCACACCTCCGTCGTTCAGGACCTGGGTCTGCACGACGGCATCCAGCGCGTCCTGTTCGGCAACAACCTCAACTTCTGGCTGCACAAGCTGGTCTTCGTGGACGCCGTGTCTTTCCTGACCGGGAAGAGGCTGTCGCTGTCGCTCGACCGCTACCTGCTGGTGGACATCGATGACATCTTCGTGGGGAAGGAAGGGACACGCATGAAGGTGCAGGATGTGAAGGTGAGCGCCCCCTGCTGCCCGCATTTGTGTCTGCTGCAGGGGCATGGGAGTCTGGTACTGCTGGGCTACACCGTGTGCCGGTAACTTCTGCCAGCTAACAGTTCAGCTGAGGGTTTGTGTTCACCCACGTCTGCCTGAAAATCTCTCTCAAATTTCACAATCAATGTCCATGATATATCGTGGAAATATGGGCTTGGGCCTAAAGAACAAGCTTTTCTTTGAGATCCAGATCACCATCCAGATCCAGGAATTCTTTTAAGGATATTAGAAATATTTTTAAAATATTGCGGTGGCCCTTGGAGATTGCCATATAATAGGAAAGTAGACTGCTGGCCTTGGCGGAGGTCTGTGCTCAGAGTGTCTCTCTCGTTCTCTGTGTGTTCCAGCATGGCTCATTAATTTATGCCACTGATTGGCTCAAAAAAATCCACACACGTTCTTTTCTTGGCCTTTATTGGTTGGTGATTGAAAGGCGCCCACAGGTATCTACGGACAGCGTGCTTCTTCGGGGCTGCAGTTCAGCTCTCCTGGTTCATGGCGGTTCGCTAGAAAGCGTTATTTTACATTAATGCAGGAAAACTTTATTCATTCTGAAACTACCGCCCATTCAGGCCAGCGCTAAATTCCAGCACGGAGTGTTCCTGGATGTGTTAAATTATGATTCTCTGTATTCATACGTGCGTTAGGTTACATTACCCTCAGGAGTGTGTTAAATGGCAGGGCTTTTGTGGATGCAGTGATCTGCGTCATGCTGAATGCTCACACGTGTGAAATGACTTTTTCATACATTTGAATGCATTACCTCATGCGCTTTCATGCAGACTTCACCTCCTATTCCTTTGTGCATTAATGTACTCGGGTTCCTCTCCTGCGCTGGCGTACATTACTGCACAAATGTGCATTACATCTCTCTGTCAGACGAATTACATTACCTTCACGCTGCCGGATCGTCTGATTGTTCCCGTTTAGTCGTTATCCTGGGCGGCCTTTATTTCCCCTGCATCGAATGTGCGGATAATTAGCTGTTTTTTGTGCGTGTTCCTGATAACAGATATAAAAAGCATTAGATTTATGCGAGGGGAAGTTGGCCAACATTTGCCTTGTTGAAAACTTCACCTTTAAAGATGCATCTTCCTCATCTAAATCGGTGCCCAGCCATCATTTTGCAGACACATTTATATAGAGCGGCTCGCTAAGTACGGGAACATAAACTCATCCGCACGAGAAACCGCCCCGTATCTGACTAACTGCCGTCACACCGACACAATTTATGCGCAATATCGCCAAGGCACGACTGCAGTTTACTGTGCCGACCCATAACCATAAAACACATCGTAAATGGATGCCATTTACCTCCTCGATAAACAACTTTAGGAAGGTGACTTATTGAAGCAGGATGTGCAGGGCGTGCATCACTGTGAAGGTTGTGTGTCTGTGTATCTATATAATCTATCCTTCGATCGAGCCCCAATTACGCTCTTGTTATGTCCGCTGTGCATTTTCTTACTGATGGAGCATTTCCTCTTCCCTGCGGGGAATATGTTCTGGGTCACCCCTTGCTTTTTTGGGGAGTATCGGCCTGGATTCTGCCCTGTTTTTCTGAAGTTTTTCTGCAGAACAGTGGAAGCCAGCCCTGTTCCTGGAGTACAACTTTCTCGCTGCTTTTCAATTTAAACTGTATTTTGCTGTCCATGATTCTCCAGTTTGCGGCTCAGTGCAGACTTGCAGCTGTCGAATGAGGTGTGGTTTGTTGGGGTCGGGAGTGAGACACGCAGGATGGTAGATCTCAGGGGCAGGATGTGTTCCAGCTGCTGCAGGGGCTGTTAGTGACAGCGTTACAGGGAGGAGTGTTTTGGGTTTAGATTGGAACAGAAGTGGCACAGGTGAGAGTTATTTTGGTTTGGTTTGGATTGGATTAGGGTCAGAAGAGACGGCGAGCAGATCCTCGATGTGCTGTGGACAGTAGAGGCGAGGCCTCAGTCTGCGTGATTCACTGGTAAACCGTAATGGAGCCCTGAGCGCTGGGGTGCAGTGTGTTGATTGGTTATGTTGGGGTCGCGTCACAGGTGTGTTGGATTTGCAGGGAGACCCTTCCCCACCTGCTGCTCGGGGCTCTCGGGGGTCACAAGTGGGGCTGGGCGCAGGTGTGTCTGTGTACCAGCGGAAGGCCTGTGTTGAGCCACGGGCTACTGCAGATAAACGAGCAAACAAACTAGCCGATCATTTTAAGAAGGATTATGTCGAGGTGATGACCGTCCGTCTGTCTGCACGTCCTGGGAGGGGTGCCAATGTTCTGAAATCAACTCCTCCCACATTTTCTGAGGGATTTTCATGAAACTTGAAACTTTACAAAAACGATAAACACACATCGGCTGTGCACGTATCGCATTTTTAAATTTGGATTCATAACAATGTCTTCATTATATTTTTGATCAGATGAAAATAGTTTACAAGATATGCCATGCCAATGCTATGCCTGTACTTTCTCGTTAGCTGACCTTTTGATGTTATCTTAACGTTAGTTTTGTGTTAGTTTGGCTAGTTTTTTTTTTTTCCCCCCCCTTTTTTTTCTTCTTCTAGCAATCGAGTTTGTTTTTGAGCGTGCAACTCAGATTCGTTGCAAGCTTGGTTGGTTGGTATTATAGTAATACATTGTAATATATTACAGTAAGTGAGCACTATTTAAGTGTTTTGTCTTTTAGATTTATTTTGCTTTCATTGCGGTCGCATGGTTTTAAAATGGCTGCTTATTGAGGGCTGTCCTGCTTCCATTTATTGAAATTCTTGTTATTGATGAGGGAAGCAAATTAAAATCTACAAACCATACAAATATTGGGCTTCAAATCAGCATATATAGAACCACAGTATCCATTTTTTTAATTGGTAAATTAATAATTATTATTATTATCCCCCGCCAACACAAAGTGGGAGGGGGATATAGGTTTGACCTCCGTCCGTCCGTCCGTCCGTTAGTCCGAGAGAAAGGGGACAACTTTTCTCAGAAACTTACAGATAGGACAACCAAATTTGGTGTGTAGCTTCAGACCATAAAGGCCTTGATGGAGTTCGAAAATAAGCACACGATTGGCGGGGGATGTTGTAGACCATGTCGACTTGTTCTTCATGGCACAAATGGATATTTCTATTAAAATTAGTCTTAAAACAGCAAATGACCTATTTCAACACAAAATGCACCCAATTTAGGCAAATTAACAGCTTGTTAAAGTCCGATGATGGCAATTATGAGTGGAACAAAAACCAGCATGCACAGGGAGGCCCCAGGACTGAGTTTGGGAACGCCTGCACTAGAAGACTCCGTTGATCAGTACTAAGCCTAAGGGCGGTGATGTTTAGTTTTCCCCCTCAGTTCAGAGATGGCTGGCAGCAGTACTGAAGTGGTTTGTTGTCTTTTGTTTCCTCTGTCTTATCTTGTCTGTGTAGTCCTTACCCACATGTTTAGACATGTAACTGTAAATGCAAATAAGATAAAGAAGGCAAATATGAAATCAATGGAAGTTTACGTATGAAAAGTCGGTCTTTGTTTTTATGCGTTGAAGCTGATAATAGCTACGTTTGGAGCATGAGTTTGTATAAATGGTCCCAGGGCCAGTAGAATTAAGTCCCAAAAAGCTGTTGAGCCCTATTATTATCCCCCGCCAACACAAAGTGTGAGGGGGATATAGATTTGACCTCCGTCCGTACGTGCGTTTGTGCATCCGTCCGTCCGTCCGTCAGAGAGAAAGGGGACAACTTTTCTCAGAAACTATTACAGATAGGACAACCAAATTTGGTGTGTAGCTTCAGACCATAAAAGCCTTGATGGAGTTTAAAAATAAGAAGCACACGATTGGCGGGGGATGTTGTCGACCATGTCGACTTGTTTATTTTATCTCCAGAATTACTGAATTTGTTTTCAAGATGCAGGATCACAGATGTATGATTTATGTTCTTGACTGAACATTCAGTAACTAATGCAACAGGTGCTTATCGTTTAGGAAGCTATGAAGTCCTCAAACACCGATTCGGAATTTTGACGACAAAACATTGGAAAAAACCTGTTCTTCCGCAGGTTTAGAGGCCATCTCTTTAATGAGCTTTGGGCGTGTTTGCTGTGTGTGTGTGCGCCCGTGTCTGTGCGCCCGTGTCTGTGCGCCCGTGTGTGTGCGCACGTGTGTGTGTGTGCGCGCGCGTGTGTGTGTTCATGCCTTTTTTTATTCTTGCTCTTCTCTCTGCGTGAGCGGGAGAGGTTGAATCTGACATAAATCCAGGGGCTCGTGCGGTTTGCCAACGCTATGGCAGTTAGCGAGTCGGTGAGCGCTCCGCTCTGAGCCTTCAGCGAGATCAAAGGAAACGAGCAAGCAATTGAAGAGATTAGAAGGATTTTCAGACGGAGAACAGACTCGGTAATGAAGGAAGTGTATTTGGGAGATCTTTTTTTTCCAAGCTCACAGTTGTCATACAGTCATGCACAAGGGAGTGCTGGGCAAACAACGAAAATCTCCAAGTATTTTAGCCTGAAATTGAGTCCTTAATTCCAATGTCTAATGCTTGTATGGCAAAGTTATTGCCAATCTGGTGAGGCAATTTGATTCATTTAAAATGGCGATATAGTGAGAGAATTTTACCTCTCGAGCAAACTTTTAACAAGGAAATATGTTTTACTTGACAGAAACGGCTCCCCAGACTAGAAGAGTTGTTTCATTGCTGGGATTCTAATTAAGACAAATGTTTTATTCGGTGTGTTTGTGTATGATAGTCTGTGTGCTTGTGCGAGTTTGCGAGCGTGAGTATTTTTTGAGTGGGGTTGTGGGACCCCACATTCCAGATTTATTCATTCTCATGGCGATACTTTTTGGTCCCCACGCGGTAACTGAGCCATTTTATGGTCAGGAGTTAGGGCCTTGACACACCGGATGCATTTTTTTCATGTGAATAATTTGCACAAAAAAATGTATATTTCAAACTGCTGATTGGGCATGAGGTTTTACACACAGAATGCGACTATCACGCAGCGAAAAAGCGAACCATTTATTTTTCGGATTGAGGTCGATTTTTGCGAACATTCGCACTGCGAGTAAACTCATCAACCAATCATATTTTAACAAATTGCCTACCTCAGACAGACTGCAAGACGTTCCACTGGCTCAACAGCCTCTCGGTCAGCGGCGTGCTGTCAGGTGTTCAGACGGCCTTCAGAAACCTCATGGTTTATCGCTCGACTGCTCTCAGGCTGTTAGCATTTATGTTCACCTGATCAAACAGTTTATTGAATGAACAACTCAGACCAATGGGCAAGATGACTTATAATAAGAAATGATAATGAAAAAGTGAATATTACCTACATGTATAACTGATATGGCATTATGCAAAGAATCCAAAACTTTTGCTCACTTCGCAGTATTTATTTTCGCCATCCGTACCATTCTGACTCAGCTGTGCATCGTGCCCAACAGCGCCCTTCAGCCATGGCTACATTCATTAGTATTGAACGGATTCTCATAGCTTTTTGCCTGAGGCTCGCTAACCAATTTATGAAAATCTTTGCGGTTTCAGGTGCTAAACGAGTGCAGAAAATGAGAAGATATATATATTTTACGTCGTCTTTTATGTACAGAAGAAAACGCCTCATTGAGGAGGTGAAACCTTCTCTATCCCTAACTTGTAACGGAGTGTGTACCCAAAACCTCCTCTTTTTATTTATTAATTTTTTTAGATAGAACACTAAGGAAAAGATTTTTATCACCGGAGGTTGAGCCCATTTCTTCCTCTTCTCCCTCTTCTTTCTTAGCTTTCCTCTGTCCTCTTTTTCCTCTTCAGAGTGAGCTGTCAAAACTTCGGAAATCTGTCATAGTTTTGATCCGAACATTTCACCTCAGAACATTCTGTATTTTTGCGTTGTGTATTTGTAACGTATCCGGTTTGTCAAGGCCTGTAAAGTGAAGTTTAGGATTTGGTATGTGGTGCTTACGGTTAAGGTCACAGTAAGGGGTTAAGAAAAGTGAATGCAAGTCCAGTTTGGGGTGTCCCTACAAAAAGTGTGTGCGTGCGTGCGTGCATGCACCTGTAGAATTGTCAGTGACTGCTCATTTCTTTATTCTAGGCTCTGCTGGAGACGCAGAATCACCTCAGAACCTACGTACCCAACTTCACATTCAACCTGGGCTTTTCTGGAAAATTCTTTCATGCAGGTGAGGGGGGGGGGGGAGGTGTGTGGTGAGGTCACAGGGGGGTCTGGTTTATTCATACAAGGACTGTGCGGTGGGATTGATGGGGCCTGCTGTGTAATGTGGAGGTTGCAGTGCCTAGTCCCCAGCGGGGCATAGCTGTTGTTGTTTAACAGTCAGGTGACCTGGATTGCTCCAGTGATAAAATGCAAGTAATATTGTTTGTGTGTGTGTGTGTGTGTGTGTGTGTGTGTGTGTGTGTGTGTCCTGCAGGTACAGACGAGGAGGACCTGGGCGATGACCTCTTGCTCTCCTATGTTAAAGAGTTCTGGTGGTTCCCTCACATGTGGAGCCACATGCAGCCACACCTCTTCCACAATCAGACTGTACTCGCCGAGCAGATGCTGCTCAACCGCCGATTTGCCGCAGTGAGTCTCGGTGGCCACAGGGGGAGCTGTTGTGCTGAAAGGGAGAGCAGCTTGATTCATTAATTTGTTTTGTCGCATTTGGCAATTTCTATGGTTGTGATATAAAAAGGCAACTCTTATCTTGATGGATCGTCGTCTTTTTTTTCGTGCTCTCGTTCGTTACAAGCTGTCAAATTTGTGTGCGACTGGAATGTCTCACCTGAGTCCACTAGTTTGAGAGAGCATTTTGAAAAGAAATTTACCAAGAAAAATACGATACATTGGGATGAGTTATTTTTTTTTTAGTATGAAAAAGTTACAGCCTGATGCTTGTCAAAATAAACGGAGCAAATCTGATCTTTGGTCTCACATACGTCATCCTGTGGTTTTTAGCCTGAGGCTAACCTCAGATGGGGCTCGCGCTGGTGAAATCACCCCACCGTGTCATTAGAAGTGAGTAGTGAGTGACGTAGTGTAGTCGTCAGGTGTAGCGTGGTCGTCAGGTGTGCAGTCAGAGGAGGACAGCTGTTTGCGGCACCGTGAAAATGGTGGTGTCCCGATGGCGGTGGGTGTCTGTCCATACAGCATAGCCTGTGACCGAATTATCTAGTAACGCTGAGATACTGTGAATCTCTGCAGCTGTGAGGACTGTATCTGGACAGTAAATCCACTGGATTTGAAGGGCTGCAGTTCCTTTAGATTCACTCGACATGGACGTGCAGTAAACGACTCACAAATTAAAGTGAACAGGTTTATCCTTTTCCAAGACCTGTCTGCTGGAGTAGAGGGCCGAAAAAAGAAAAGAAATGGTCCCGCAGTCGCAATGTATATTTATTTATCTATTGAATTGAGTCACATCCAGTCAGTGACAAACAGTACCAAACTTGGCTGTGGTTGCTGTTGCATTGGTTTAGCCAGTAAACCCTGATCCGTGTGCCACCATATGAGATTGATCTCATTGGCCATTCTTCAAGAGAGAATTCAGGCACTTAAACCAAAGCTTTGGTCAGAGAACAGGGCTCTGGAAGGACTGCTCTCCACTCAGGGCTGCGATGGGTCTTGCTCGGTCAGTGTCTAAAGCAGGGGTGACGAACCCTGGTCCTGCAGAGCCACAGTGTGAGCTGACTTTGGTTTTCTCCACCTGATTTAAACCTAAGACACCAGGTGAGATACGATAACTGAGTAATCAGATGCTTTAATTTGTCAATCCAGTGCTGAGTAACACTGAAAACCAGCAGACACTGTGGCTCTCCAGGACCAGGGTGGGCCACCGATGGTCTGAAGTTTTCTGTAGTCATTTTAAATGTTGCACTTGAAACATAAACTGTGAAAGATATTTTTACTGCCAGACATTCTATGCGTTTTGATGTGAATTTTAGATCACATTGCCTTGCCTGAAGTCTCTCTGAAATTTAGATTTAAAGAGGAAATATGGGCCACCTACCTTGTTAGTTATATTAGATATAATATAGATATTATATAAGATATTACTGATAGATACTGATAGATATTACTTTACTGAAAAGGAATACAATATCCAAATGGGCCGAAAATGCGGTTATTCCGCATTATTTTGATGTTTATGCAACCCACTCGGTGACCGCATGAGAAACAGAGGCTGGACAGTCACGTGACCGCATGACGACAAAACATTGGAAAAAACCTGTTCTTCCGCAGGTTTAGAGGCCATCTCTTTAATGAGCTTTGGGCGTGTTTGCTGTGTGTGTGTGCGCCCGTGTCTGTGCGCCCGTGTCTGTGCGCCCGTGTGTGTGCGCACGTGTGTGTGTGTGCGCGCGAGGCTGCTGAAGAGAGTAGACTAGAAGTAACAATGGCGGATGCTGACTTCGAGTGCGTCGATGTGGATTTATCTTGTTCCGTTTCATCAGTGGATGATAGTTTTGACGCAGTGCATGACTATTTACTTCCAATGTCAATATCTCAAAGTATGTAGTGTTGACAGGGGAGGGGGTGGTCACATCATCACGCTCCACGCGTACCTTACGACCGGTGTATATTTAAAAAAATTATTTTCCCATTTTCTTCTTGCATTACATTATTGATTTATCATCGAAATTTTTTTTTTTATATTGCATTTATTGAGTGGCGTTTCGGCACTTGTGCGAGACACCTCGGCACTTCTGTAGGAAATTTCCGCCTTATGTAAAAAACACTCGGCACTCAAAACCGAGAGAGAGAGAGAGAGAGAGAGAGAGAGAGAGTCTCACACATAATGTCCTTGGAGAGTGAAGACAACGCATGAAGAAAGGACAGTTGTTTGAAACAACATCATAAACACAAAGTTTAATTGTAAAATAAAAATAAACCATGAATATTATGTTTACCAATATTAACTCGCCGAATGCCGAATAAATATCGACCCAGATGGCAAGCTCCTCCGCTCCGGATCTGCCCAAGCTCCAGCTGGGGAGGCGTCCCATCACAAGTTCCGAAATGACCCGAGGCCGAGTGCCGAAATGACTTGATAGTAGGGTCCGAAATAACTCGATGCCGAAATGACCTGACACCTGGTGTAGATGTACTACTAGTATTTGTCAATACAAAAAGTTGAGTTACTGGCCAGGAAGCTGTCTCCGCCGGTGCGTAGTTACCGCCATCACGCGCAAGACACTACATAACAAGGTAATCGGGCACGAGGTTGTGTGTCTTGCGCGTGACAAAAGCCTGCAACCAGGGATGTAGATTTAACTGGGAGTTGGTAGGGACTTTGACACGGCCTTTATGACCATTAGTCCTGGCCAGTTCTCAATTATTTTCCTTCATCGACGCGTTTTCAAATTATCGTAATTGGCAACTGAAGACTTGGTTCCTCTCCATATGCGATTTAACTCTACTCTTTAAATGTTGATGCAACCCTGAACTTTTTGCAGTCCATATTGAGCAGGTGCTGCTTGTTCTCTCCGATTAAGCAAGACTGCAATCAGTCATCGGGATGCGTATTTGCTGTGTTTAAATCAACTTTATTCAAAATTGCTTTCCTGTCCAGTCACAGGCAAGCAGCAAATTAATTTTCTGAACTTAATGTGCCCCACCGTATCATCGCTGGATGCAGTTAGATCACATATAGAGAGGAACCGTGTCTTCAGTTGCCAATTACGATAATTTGAAAACGCGTCGATGAAGGAAAATAATTGAGAACTGGCCAAGACTAATTGTCATAAAGTCCCTACCAACTCCCAGTTACATCTACGCCCCTGCCCACAACACACCTCGCCGGCATTCTGCAAACTCATAGGCCTTGGAACTGATTCTCCGATTGTTCAACACGCTTGAAATGCCGATTGATCCGCCGAATAATCCTCACTAAATTATGGTAAACAATGCATCGGTGTTCCGCCGATGACGTCTCGCAGCGCGAATCTCGCATTGTCCCGTTCATTCTTGTTTACTTCTCGCGTTGGAGCTGCTGAGCAGATGTCATTTTAAAAGTATTATTCTGAAGTAGAGAAAGATTTTTTTGGCAGTTGCGCTGCAATTTATGAATCTATACTACATATACAAAAGATTGAGCATATTTTTTTAAAGTTCAAAATCTGCCCGTATTTCCTCTTTAAATGGGCTTTATTGGCCTGATGAGAATGTGCATTTGATGTTGCCAAAGCACACGCATGAACAACAGGACACTGCAAAACATGTGGATTTACTGAAAGATCTACTCTCCCCTCCCTCCTTCTCTCTGCCCCTCTCTCTCCCCTCAGGACCACGGCATCCCCACACACATGGGGTACGCGGTGGCGCCCCATCACTCAGGCGTGTACCCGGTGCACGTGCAGCTGTACGAGGCCTGGAAGAGGGTTTGGGGAATCAAAGTGACGAGCACTGAGGAGTACCCCCATCTCAAACCGGCCCGCTTCCGAAGGGGGTTCTACCACAGCGGGATCAGCGTGAGTACCTGCTCTTCGGCTGCTGTTCACCTGCTCTTCACCTACTGTTTTCCTGCTGTTCACCTGCTACTTACCTGCTGTTTACCCGCTCTTCACCTGCTGTTCACCTGCTGTTTACCTGCTGTTTACCTGCTCTTCACCTGCTGTTTACCCGCTCTTCACCTGCTGTTCACCTGCTACTTACCTGCTGTTCACCCGCTCTTCACCTGCTGTTCTCCTGCTGTTTACCTGCTCTTCACCTGCTACTTACCTGCTGTTTACCCGCTCTTCACCTGCTGTTCATCTGCTACTTACCTGCTGTTTACCCCCTCTTCACCTGCTCTTCACCTGCTGTTCACCTGCTCTTCACCTGCTGTTCACCTGCTCTTCACCTGCTGTTTACCCCCTCTTCACCTGCTGTTCACCTGCTCTTCACCTGCTGTTCACCTGCTCTTCACCTGCTGTTTACCCGCTCTTCACCTGCTGTTCACCTGCTCTTCACCTGCTGTTTACCCGCTCTTCACCTGCTGTTCTCCTGCTCTTCACCTGCTGTTCACCTGCTCGTCACCTGCTGTTTACCTGCTCTTCACCTGCTCTTCACCTGCTGTTTACTTGCTGTTCACCTGCTGTTTATCTGCTGTTCACCTGCTCTTCACCTGCTGTTCACCTGCTGTTTATCTGCTCTTCACCAGATTTTCACCTGCTGTTTTTCCGCTCTTCACCTGCTGTTCACCTGCTATTCACCTGCTGTTTACCCGCTCTTCACCTGCTGTTAACCTGCTCTTCACCTGCTGTTTACCCGCTCTTCACCTGCTGTTTACCTGCTCTTCACCTGCTCTTCACCTGCTGTTTACCTGCTCTTCACCTGCTGTTCACCTGCTGTTTATCTGCTGTTCACCTGCTCTTCACCTGCTGTTCACCTGCTGTTTATCTGCTCTTCACCAGATTTTCACCTGCTGTTTTTCCGCTCTTCACCTGCTGTTCACCTGCTCTTCACCTGCTGTTTACCCGCTCTTCACCTGCTGTTAACCTGCTCTTCACCTGCTGTTTACCCGCTCTTCACCTGCTGTTTACCTGCTGTTTACCTACACTTCACCTGCTGTTTACCCGCTCTTCACCTGCTGTTCACCTGCTACTTACCTGCTGTTTACCCGCTCTTCACCTGCTGTTCACCTGCTACATACCTGCTGTTTACCCGCTCTTCACCTGCTGTTCACCTGCTACTTACTTGCTGTTTACCCGCTCTTCACCTGCTTTTCACCTACTGTTTTCCTGCTGTTCACCTGCTACTTACCTGCTGTTTACCCGCTCTTCACCTGCTGTTCACCTGCTGTTTACCTGCTCTTTACCTGCTGTTTACCCGCTCTTCACCTGCTGTTCACCTGCTACTTACCTGCTGTTCACCCGCTCTTCACCTGCTGTTCTCCTGCTGTTTACCTGCTGTTTACCTGCTACTTACTTGCTGTTTACCCGCTCTTCACCTGCTTTTCACCTACTGTTTTCCTGCTGTTCACCTGCTACTTACCTGCTGTTTACCCGCTCTTCACCTGCTGTTCACCTGCTACTTACCTGCTGTTTACCCGCTCTTCACCTGCTGTTCACCTGCTCTTTACCCGCTCTTCACCTGCTGTTTACCTGCTCTTCACCTGCTGTTTACCCGCTCTTCACCTGCTGTTCACCTGCTCTTCACCTGCTGTTCACCTGCTCTTCACCTGCTGTTTACCCCCTCTTCACCTGCTGTTTACCAGCTTTTCACCTGCTGTTTACCAGCTTTTCACCTGCTGTTTACCCGCTCTTCACCTGCTGTTTACCAGCTTTTCACCTGCTATTGACCTGCTCTTCACCTGCTGTTCACCTGCTCTTCACCTGCTGTGTACCAGCTTTTCACCTGCTGTTAACCCTCTCTTCACCTGCTGTTTACCTGCTCTTCACCTGCTGTTTACCAGCTTTTCACCCTGCTGTTTACCTGCTCCTCACCTGCTGTTTACCAGCTTTTCACCTGCTCTTTACCTGCCCTTCACCTGCTGTTCTCCTGCTCTTCAGCTGCTGTTTACCTGCTCTTCACCTGCTGTTTACCAGCTTTTCATCTGCTCTTCACCTGCTGTTTACCAGCTTTTCACCTGCTGTTTACCTGCTCTTCACCTGCTGTTCACCTGCTCTTCACCTGCTGTTTACCAGCTTTTCACCTGCTGTTTACCTGCTCTTCACCTGCTGTTTACCAGCTTTTCACCTGCTCTTTACCTGCTCTTCACCTGCTGTTCACCTGCTCTTCATCTGCTGTTTACCAGCTTTTCACCTGCTGTTTACCTGCTCTTCACCTGCTGTTTACCAGCTTTTCACCTGCTGTTCACCTGCTCTTCACCTGCTGTGTACCACCTTTTCACCTGCTGTTTACCTGCTCTTCACCTGCTGTTTACCTGCTCTTCACCTGCTGTTTACCAGCTTTTCACCCTGCTGTTTACCTGCTCTTCACCTGCTGTTTACCAGCTTTTCACCTGCTCTTTACCTGCCCTTCACCTGCTGTTCTCCTGCTCTTCACCTGCTGTTTACCAGCTTTTCACCTGCTCTTCACCTGCTGTTTACCAGCTTTTCACCTGCTGTTTACCTGCTCTTCACCTGCTGTTCACCTGCTCTTCACCTGCTGTTTACCAGCTTTTCACCTGCTGTTTACCTGCTCTTCACCTTCTGTTTACCAGCTTTTCACCTGCTCTTTACCTGCTCTTCACCTGCAGTTCACCTGCTCTTCATCTGCTGTTTACCAGCTTTTCACCTGCTGTTCTCCTGTTCTTCACCTGCTGTTTACCAGCTTTTTACCTGCTCTTTACCTGCTCTTCACCCGCTCTTCACCTGCTCTTCACCAGCCTTCCACCTGCTGTTTACCCGCTCTTCACCTGCTGTTTACCAGCTTTTCACCTGCTCTTCACCTGCTGTTCTCCTGCTCTTCACCTGCTCTTTACCTGCTCTTTACCTGCTCTTCACCTGCTCTTTACCTGCTCTTCACCTGCTGTTTACCTGCTCTTCACCTGCTGTTTACCAGCTTTTCACCTGCTCTTTACCTGCTCTTCACCTGCTGTTCACCTGCTCTTCATCTGCTGTTTACCAGCTTTTCACCTGCTGTTCACCTGCTCTTCATCTGCTGTTTACCAGCTTTTCACCTGCTGTTCACCTGCTCTTCACCTGCTGTGTACCAGCTTTTCACCTGCTGTTTACCTGCTCTTCACCTGCTGTTTACCTGCTCTTCACCTGCTGTTTACCAGCTTTTCACCCTGCTGTTTACCTGCTCTTCACCTGCTGTTTACCAGCTTTTCACCTGCTCTTTACCTGCCCTTCACCTGCTGTTCTCCTGCTCTTCAGCTGCTGTTTACCTGCTCTTCACCTGCTGTTTACCAGCTTTTCACCTGCTCTTCACCTGCTGTTTACCAGCTTTTCACCTGCTGTTTACCTGCTCTTCACCTGCTGTTCACCTGCTCTTCACCTGCTGTTTACCAGCTTTTCACCTGCTGTTTACCTGCTCTTCACCTTCTGTTTACCAGCTTTTCACCTGCTCTTTACCTGCTCTTCACCTGCAGTTCACCTGCTCTTCATCTGCTGTTTATCAGCTTTTCACCTGCTGTTCTCCTGCTCTTCCCCTGCTGTTTACCAGCTTTTTACCTGCTCTTCACCTGCTCTTCACCTGCTCTTCACCTGCTGTTCACCCGCTCTTCACCTGCTCTTCACCAGCTTTTCACCTGCTGTTTACCCGCTCTTCACCTGCTGTTTACCAGCTTTTCACCTGCTGTTTACCTGCCCTTCACCTGCTGTTCTCCTGCTCTTCAGCTGCTGTTCTCCTGCTCTTCACCTGCTGTTTACCAGCTTTTTACCTGCTCTTCACCTGCTGTTTACCAGCTTTTCCCCTGCTGTTTACCTGCCCTTCACCTGCTGTTCTCCTGCTCTTCAGCTGCTGTTTACCTGCTCTTCACCTGCTGTTTACCAGCTTTTCACCTGCTGTTTACCCGCTCTTCACCTGCTGTTTACCAGCTTTTCACCTGCTCTTTACCTGCTCTTCACCTGCTGTTCTCCTGCTCTTCACCTGCTCTTTACCTGCTCTTCACCCTGCTGTTTACCTGCTCTTCACCTGCTGTTTACCAGCTTTTCCCCTGCTCTTTACCTGCCCTTCACCTGCTGTTCTCCTGCTCTTCAGCTGCTGTTTACCTGCTCTGCACCTGCTGTTTACCAGCTTTTCACCTGCTCTTCACCTGCTGTTTACCAGCTTTTCACCTGCTGTTTACCTGCTCTTCACCTGCTGTTCACCTGCTCTTCACCTGCTGTTTACCAGCTTTTTACCTGCTCTTTACCTGCTCTTCACCTGCTCTTCACCTGCTGTTCACCCGCTCTTCACCTGCTCTTCACCAGCTTTTCACCTGCTGTTTACCCGCTCTTCACCTGCTGTTTACCAGCTTTTCACCTGCTCTTTACCTGCTCTTCACCTGCTGTTCTCCTGCTCTTCACCTGCTCTTTACCTGCTCTTTACCTGCTCTTCACCTGCTCTTTACCTGCTCTTCACCTGCTGTTTACCTGCTCTTCACCTGCTGTTTACCAGCTGTTCACCTGCTCTTTACCTGCTCTTCACCTGCTGTTCACCTGCTCTTCATCTGCTGTTTACCAGCTTTTCAGCTGCTGTTCACCTGCTATTCATCTGCTGTTTACCAGCTTTTCACCTGCTGTTCACCTGCTCTTCACCTGCTGTGTACCAGCTTTTCACCTGCTGTTTACCTGCTCTTCACCTGCTGTTTACCTGCTCTTCACCTGCTGTTTACCAGCTTTTCACCCTGCTGTTTACCTGCTCTTCACCTGCTGTTTACCAGCTTTTCACCTGCTCTTTACCTGCCCTTCACCTGCTGTTCTCCTGCTCTTCAGCTGCTGTTTACCTGCTCTTCACCTGCTGTTTACCAGCTTTTCACCTGCTCTTCACCTGCTGTTTACCAGCTTTTCACCTGCTGTTTACCTGCTCTTCACCTGCTGTTCACCTGCTCTTCACCTGCTGTTTACCAGCTTTTCACCTGCTGTTTACCTGCTCTTCACCTTCTGTTTACCAGCTTTTCACCTGCTCTTTACCTGCTCTTCACCTGCAGTTCACCTGCTCTTCATCTGCTGTTTACCAGCTTTTCACCTGCTGTTCTCCTGCTCTTCACCTGCTGTTTACCAGCTTTTTCCCTGCTCTTTACCTGCTCTTCACCTGCTCTTCACCTGCTGTTCACCCGCTCTTCACCTGCTCTTCACCAGCTTTTCACCTGCTGTTTACCCGCTCTTCACCTGCTGTTTACCAGCTTTACACCTGCTCTTTACCTGCTCTTCACCTGCTGTTCTCCTGCTCTTCACCTGCTCTTTACCTCCTCTTTACCTGCTCTTCACCTGCTCTTTACCTGCTCTTCACCTGCTGTTTACCTGCTCTTCACCTGCTGTTTACCAGCTTTTCACCTGCTGTTTACCTGCCCTTCACCTGCTGTTCTCCTGCTCTTCAGCTGCTGTTTACCTGCTCTTCACCTGCTGTTTACCAGCTTTTCACCTGCTCTTCACCAGCTTTTCACCTGCTGTTTACCCGATCTTCACCTGCTGTTTACCAGCTTTTCACCTGCTCTTTACCTCCTCTTCACCTGCTGTTCTCCTGCTCTTCACCTGCTCTTTACCTGCTCTTCACCCTGCTGTTTACCTGCTCTTCACCTGCTGTTTACCAGCTTTTCACCTGCTCTTTACCTGCCCTTCACCTGCTGTTCTCCTGCTCTTCAGCTGCTGTTTACCTGCTCTTCACCTGCTGTTTACCAGCTTTTCACCTGCTCTTCACCTGCTGTTTACCAGCTTTTCACCTGCTGTTTACCTGCTCTTCACCTGCTGTTCACCTGCTCTTCACCTGCTGTTTACCAGCTTTTCACCTGCTGTTTACCTGCTCTTCACCTTCTGTTTACCAGCTTTTCACCTGCTCTTTACCTGCTCTTCACCTGCAGTTCACCTGCTCTTCATCTGCTGTTTACCAGCTTTTCACCTGCTGTTCTCCTGCTCTTCACCTGCTGTTTACCAGCTTTTCACCTGCTCTTCACCTGCTCTTCACCTGCTCTTCACCAGCTTTTCACCTGCTGTTTACCCGCTCTTCACCTGCTGTTTACCAGCTTTTCACCTGCTCTTTACCTGCTCTTCACCTGCTGTTCTCCTGCTCTTGACCTGCTGTTCTCCTGCTCTTCACCTGCTGTTTACCTGCTCTTCATCTGCTGTTCTCCTGCTCTTCACCTGCTCTTTACCTGCTCTTCACCTGCTGTTTACCTGCTCTTCACCTGCTGTTTACCTGCTCTTCACCTGCTGTTTACCAGCTTTTCACCTGCTGTTTACCTGCTCTTCACCTGCTGTTTACCTGCTCTTCACCTGCTGTTTACCAGCTTTTCACCTGCTGTTTACCTGCTCTTCACCTGCTGTTCACCTGCTGTTTACCTGCTCTTCACCTGCTGTTTACCTGCTCTTCACCTGCTGTTTACCTGCTGTTTACCTGCTCTTCACCTGCTGTTTACCAGCTTTTCACCTGCTGTTTACCTGCTCTTCACCCGCTGTTTACCAGCTTTTCACCTGCTGTTTACCTGCTCTTCACCTGCTATTCTCCTGATGTTTACCTGCTGTTCACCTGCTGTTCACCTGCTGTTTACCAGCTTTTCACCTGCTGTTTACCTGCTTTTCACCTGCTGTTTACCTGCTCTTCACCTGCTGTTTACCAGCTTTTCACCTGCTGTTTACCTGCTCTTCACCTGCTGTTCTCCTGCCGTTTACCTGCTGTTTACCTGCTCTTCACCTGCTGCTCACCTGCGTGCTTTAATTCATGCCACGTCTGTACCCTACCTGAAACACCACATTACACCGCATTATAATACAACTATTAAGTTCCACTGCAGTGAATCTAATAAATAGAGAATATCATATGGCATTTTCATATCACACGCTGTATCACCCTGAGACCCCTGTTTCAGCCCGAGAGCTTTAGTTACATGATATTCTGTATGGATTCACCAATCACTGATGAGGTCAATAACTGCTTTATTATATGACCTTACAAGAAAATATAAAATAAATGATCTTCGCCGTCCCGTGTAGGGAATCATCATGTGGATTTGTGAAGTTCCTCACAGGGATGATGCGACAGGAAATGCAGACGCTGTTAAGAGCGCCTGTGGGAAAGCCTTATGTATTTTTAGCTGGATGTCGTCAGATTGTTATATTCATGTCTTGCGCTCTTTCCTGCGGGGAATATCACCGTTTACAGCTGCTTGCCTGGACAGGAAGAGAGCAAATCCTCAACTCCTATAATAAAACCATTTATCACAGGATAAAGTGCATTAACGAGCAGAGAGGGTCTGAAAAACTCCAAATTAGGAGGGTCCAATCAGATCTGCGACAGGTCGGTGTGGAATAAGTGTTCATTTAATCCAGCGCAACAACACCTGGTTCTGCTGATTAACTAATCAGGGGTTTAATCAGGGACTTGATTAGTAAAATCAGATGTGTGTCAATGTTGGGCTTTAACAAAAATCAGCAGCCGTACCAGCCAATCAGATAAGATTAGACGCGCCTACCTTACAGGAATGTGACGTGCCAGGTGCCAGAAGGGACCTCATTGGTCAAGTGTTGGGTCACAGCCTTCGGTTTATTCTAGATTTTCATTCTCTTTTTTTGATTACTTTTATTGAGTTAGAGGAAACTGAAACAATCGGACTGAATCTCTTTTCAGTCACTGAGTTCTAAAGCTTAATTGAGCTGCAGTTCACTCGCTGACTAATCCTCCCTGATCATTGTGGCCGTCTTCCTGTTCACTTCTCACTGTGACTGAATGAGAGCTCAATCCCCCCTGCCCCAGGATACAGTGCATCTGTCTCAGGAGCGAGGCCGCCGCGGCGCCCCACCCTAGGATACAGTGTATCTGTCTCAGGAGCGAGGCCGCCGCAGTGTCCCACCCGAGGATACAGTGCATTTGTCTCAGGAGTGAGGCCGCCGCGGCAACGCACTCTAGGATACAGTAACTCTGTCTGTCTGAGGAGCAAGGCCGCCGCGGTGCCCCACCCTAGGATACTGTGCATCTGTCTCAGGAGCGAGGCCGCCGCGGCAACCCACTCTAGGATACAGTGCATCTGTCTGTCTGAGGAGCAAGGCCGCCGCAGTGCCCCACACTAGGATACAGTGCATCTGTCTCAGGAGCGAGGCCGCTAGGGTTCCCCACCCTAGGGTACAGTGCATCTGTCTCAGGAGCAAGGCCGCCGCGGTGCCCCGCCCCAGGATACAGTGCATCTGTCTCAGGAGCGAGGCCGCCGCGGAGCCCCACCCTAGGATACAGTGAATCTGTCTCAGGAGCGAGGCTGCCACGGCGCCCCACTCTAGGATACAGTGCATCTGTCTCAGCAGCGAGGCCGCCGCGGCGCCCCACCCTAGGATACAGTGCATCTGTTCAGGAGCGAGGCCACCGTGGTTCCCCACCCTAGGATACAGTGCATCTGTCTCAGGAGCGAGGCCACTGCTGCCCCCCGCCCCAGGATACAGTGTATCTGTCTCAGGAACGAGGCTGCCACGGTGTCCCACCCTATGGGGCACTCTGGCCGCCACCACCGGGCTGTAAATTGGACAGTCTCTCTGGCCTGACATTTCAGGCCTTCTATTTCAGTGATGAATGGACTGCGCTGTGGCGTCTATGTTTCAATTTACTGAGCGCGCTCCATTCCTGCTGGCGAAGCACAATCGCAGGCTGAATTTATGATTATTTATTTATTTTATGTTTTGTAAAGCGGTGATTAATATGTCCTGTCATGGCCCAGTCGCATCGGATTGGCTGAGGTTGGGCTCTTTGGCAGTTTTTCAGGGAGAAACTGAGGAGAGAACTGCAGTGAGAGATTTGGGTGCTCGCAAAACTTTTGCATGAAGCGTAAATGGCTTCAGGTCACTTTAACCTGCAAAACTTCATCCCCTTTTATCCCCACCCTGATTGCTGCTGAAATGCGGAGTTCTCCATATCAGCCTCATGCTGTGGCCATGATTACTGAGACTCGATACTGCCCCTCGCTTGTTTACATCACACTGTTGCTCCACCAATGACGCGCTGCCTCATATGATTTGCTCATATAGATGCATGCACCTGGCCCACCAGGAGAGGTCACTAGAGAGCAGCAGGACTAATGAATTTTAATCAGTTTGGCTTGCTGCCCACGGCGTGGCTGCACCAGTTGTTGCCTCGCCCATGCGGACCTCATGCCACAGCCAATGATAGCGCGGCTGGGATTCGAATACGTGACCACAGGGCTCACAGATGAGGCCTCTGTGCTGAGGAGGTTGATCAGCTCCTGTAGTTTGTCACCTCTGTTCTCCTGGGTATGAAGTGAATGGACTGCTTGATGTTGCAGTGTGGAGGGCTATCACCTCACAGCGAGAAGGTTGTGGGTTCGAATCTGGCCCGTGACCTTTTTGTGTGAAGTCTTGTGTTTCAAACGTGTAGGGCTTTACTCTGGGAACACTGGTTTCCTCCCACAGGCTAAATGTGTGTTTCAGGCTGTTTGATGAGAGTAACTTGCCGGTAAGTATGAGTGTGAGTGAGAGGTGTGTGGTTCTGTGATGCGCTGGTCGTGTTCGTTCTCCTCTCTCATTGGATGCTTACTCATGCTCCAAGCCCTCACTGACTGTGAGCAGTGATAAGAGTGTTCGCTAATGGATGGGCGGGTGAAGGGCTTGGCTGGGAATGTCCAAGTCCTTCCTGTGAATGAAAAGGAAATTTGTCTCTCTCTTACCCAGGTCCCTCATCTTTATACCACAGCATCATGCTAACCAGAGGTGTGGGCCTCTGACCTCACAAAAACCTTCTCAAAGCATGACTGCCATTTATTGGCCTTGTTATGGTACTGACAGAATGCTCCAGTCACATTCTGAGAGCATTTTGCTTTGGCTGGAGCCTCTATCTTCTGATTGGCTGGCTTACAGGTTACTTGAAGACACATGACACCTAACCCCCAGCCCTCAGTCCCCATGCCTTGCTCACTCACTCAAGCCTAAGCTTGGGACGTCAGTCAGTGTCTGCGTGAGTGGCTGAACTCCCATCTCTAACTCACCGGCTCCCCCAGTGGTGGAGCAGTATTACTGCGGCCATGTGTAACGGATACTGTTGAATTTCTTCAGTAATTCCTGTATCTGGAGCTGATATTCTTCAATATTACAGCTGTTAACTGGATGCTGTATACAAAGTGCCTTACAATTGATTAGACTTAGCAGGGCCTAATCCTCCCTAGAGCAGAGTGGGGTTAAGGGCCTTGCTCAAGGGCCCAAGAGCTGCTGTGACCCGACAGAGGCTGTTCTGGGCTTTGAACCAACTACCTCCTGTGTCCCAGTGTGATATGTCTGGCTGTCTGCAGTCATGGGCCAGAGTGTGTGCTGCGGCTTTATTGTCGCAAACACCTGAGCTTTTCAGCTTCTCTTCGAATGCTGAAGAATGATTGTTCATGCTTTTAGTGTTAAGGCCTTACAGTCTGTTATTCAGTGTTTCAGTCAGCGTTGTGGCTTTCTATAGGAGCGATCTCGGAACAGGAAAGCGTTATTTCATCTGACACTGGTGAAAAGCACCGGAATACTAATGTGAGACTGTTATGCATGACACGCTGACCCCTGACTGTTCCAGTGTTTCCAGGGTCATCCACCAGCCTTCAGGTGTCAAATTAAGAGCGTGTTACTGCTCTCTGCGATACAGGGGTGGTAATTATGACTCGAGCTGAGCGTTTCACAGCACCTGACCTCCTGTGCCCTGTGATGTCTCTCTCTCTCTCTCACTCACACACACACACACACACACACACACACTGTGGTCTCTGAATATCTGACCAGAATTGCTATATATAATGCGCTTCAATCTCGATGAATGATTGGTGCAGTATTGATGGAATTGCCTACATCTGAAAGCAAACAGTCTTTAGCTGTTCTTCGTGTGTTGATGTACAGAGAGGTGTGTGTGTGTGTGTGAATGGTGATTAATCCCTGTGATGGGCTGGTGTGCTGTCCAGGGTGTTCTTACCTCTCGTTGACTGTGGTCTGGGTTAGTGTTCTGATCCGAACCAACTCAGTCAATAACAGAAACAAATCAAGAACAGAGTCTAAATTGCGGCGGCCAGAATAGCATTACAAATAATATACTGTTGGAGATGTGCAGTAATATTAACCCTTAGAGCGCTGAAATCTATTTTTAAAAAATACAAATTTAATTATCTTGTGCTGTTGAAAACCTGTCATGTGGCGACCTGTTTAAAAGAGCTCCCGCAGGGGTAGGGTTAGGGGAGCTGCTCCCGCAGGGGAGCAATAATGCATTGTGTTCAGCATCTGATTCGCCAATACAAATGGAAATTTGGTCACAGCAGAAATGCACTTTGAATGAAATTGAATGGAACTGAATTGACGGCACAGTTTATGTGCGGATCCCTCGTGATACGACGAGTTGATGCGGGGTCGTTCGTGAGAACCGTTTGGGGCTCGGCCCGGCAATGAGATCAGTCCTTGTGCGGTTTTGCGCCTCATTACCTCTATATCATGCTGCCAGTGTTGGGCAGATGTGGCCGTCTGTTGAGCAGCTCATGGGTTTGTTGTTCATCCTGTTTCCTGCTCATTGGTGCAGCTGGGTGTTTACAGGAACAGTGTGGGTGGCGGGGGGGGTGTACCGGACTGGCAGCTGCTGGAGCAGGGCTGCGGGATTCTGACATGCATCTGGGGCGTTGGAGGGATGAAGAGTGAGGTATGATCTGTCGGTGGCCCCTGAGCGAGGCCCTCAAACCCCTGTTGCACTGTTGGGCTTGTATCGCTCTCGTTGCTCTATCTGTGCTTTCTCTCAGGGTAACCTTGGTAACGACAGACATGTTCTGATAGAGCCTAGCAGATCAAACTCACTGTACCTGTGTGGCGCAGTTCTCACTGTCACAACACACCTTGCAGAGAACCATGACCTCCCTGTTTATACTGCTGTCCCACTGCCTGATGTGTGTTCAGAACAGAACAACACAACACCTCTTTCACAAGTGTGCCTTTATCTGCATACGTCTTGTCTACATTCTGCTACTGCGCATGTACATCTGTTGTGTGCATACTGCTGCATCAATGAATACCATGCTGATAAACAAATTATCAGCTGGTTCTCGTTTGTCAAAACTGCAAACCCAAATTAATACAACCCCATTTCCGAAATAGTTGGGATGACGTGTAAATTGTGAATAAAATCAAAATGCAGTGACTTTCAGATCACATGAGCCAATATGCCATTTACAATAGAACATAGATAACATTTCAGATGTTCAAACGGAGACATTTTACATTTATATCCGCAAAATGAGCTCATTTAAAATTTTCTTGCTGCAACAGGTCTCAAAAAAGTTGGGACACAGGCAAAAAAGGGCTGAAAAAGCCATTAATATACAGGAGAATCTGCTGAAAGAACATGTGGGAAGTGATTGTTAACTGGCATCAGGTGTGTAACATGATTGGCTATAAAAGGGATGTCTTAGAGAGGCTGAGTCTCTCAGAAGTAATGATGGCCAGGGGCTCTCCAACCTGTGAAGGCTTGCGTAAAAAAATTGTGGAATACTTTAAAAGCACTGTTTCTCAACGTCAAATTGCAAAGGCTTTGAAGGTCTCTTCATTGACAGTGCATAACATCATCAAAAGATTCAGAGAACCTGGAAAAATCTGTGTGTAAGGGACAAGGCCGAAGACCTTTACTGGATGCCCGTGATCTTCGGGCCCTCAGACGCCACTGCATCACTCACCGGCATGATTCTGTCATTGACATGACTAAATGGGCCCAGGAATACTTCAAGAAACCACTGTCTGTAAACACAGTCCGCCGTGCCATCCACAGATGCCACCTAAAACTCTATCATGCAAAAAGGAAGCCATTATTGAGCATGATCCAGAAGCGCTGCCGTGTTCTGTGGGCCAAGGCTCATTTTAAATGGACTGTAGAAAAGTGGCAAAGTGTCCTGTGGGCAGACGAGTCCAAATGTGACATTCTTGTTGGAAATCATGGGCGTCGTGTTCTCCGGGCTAAAGAGGAGAAAGACCACTCCTCCTGTTATCTGCATTCAGTTCAAAAGCCAGCATCTCTGATGGTATGGGGATGCATTAGTGCATATGGTGTGGGACACTTGCATGTTTTAAAAAGAACCATGAATGCTGAGAGGTATATAAAGGTTTTAGAGCAAGACATGCTCCCGCGACATCTATTCCAGGGAAGGCCTTGTGTATTTCAGCTGGACAATGCAAAGCCACATACTGCAGCTATTACAACAGCATGACTTCATAGTAGAAGAGTCTGTGCGCTGAACTGGCCTGCCTGCAGTCCTGATCTTTCCCCGATTGAGAACATTTGGCGCATAATTAAACAAAAAGTCCGTCAAAGGAGACCCAAAACTCTCCAGCAGCTGGAAGCCTGTATTAAACAAGAGTGGGATCAAATTCCAATGGCTAAACTCAAGAAACTTGTTTCTTGAATGCCCAGACGCCTCTACTGTGTTAAAAAGAAGATGCTAGACCATGGTAAACCACCAGGGAAGCTACACCATGGTAAACAGGCCCCGTCCCAACTTTTTTGAGACCTGCAGCAGCCGTCAAATTTGAAATGAGCTCATTTTGTGGATGAAATTGTAAAATTTATCAGTTTATATCTCTGCTTCTTTGTGAATAAAATCCTGGCTGGTGTGCTGTGAAAGTCATTGCGTTTTGATTTTATTCACAATTTACACTTTGTCCAAACTATTTCGGAATTAGGGTTGTACATTACCAAACCCGTTAATTCCATGGTCTTGGTGGTGGTGGACCCAGAGCATATCCCAGCATGCAGTGGGTGAGGTGGGAACATCACTTGCATTGTCTGTTATTGCATCACATAGTGCCTAGAGGAAACCCACGTGAACACAGGGAGAGCATGCAAACTCCACACAGGAAGGCCCCAGGCTGGATTAGAACCCGTGACTCTCACACAGTGCGGCTTTCATGCTGCTCTCTGGGACACCACACTGCCCACCTTTACAGCCCGCCCTCCTCCAGGCTCCTGTCCTGTGCTGCTCAAAGCCTGTGAAACCATATACATCTCATCTAGCGTGTCATTCATTACATCCCCTGTAACGCCTCATTCATTACATCTCCTGTAACATGTCATTCATTATATTTACTTTTAACGCGTCATTCATTACATCCCCTGTCACGCGTCATTCATTGCATCTCCTGTAACATGTCATTCATTATATCCCTTTTAACGTGTCATTCATTATATCCCTTTCAACGCGTCATTCATTACATCTCCTGTAACATGTCATTCATTACATCCCCTGTCACGTGTCATTCATCACATCTCCTGTAATGCATCATTCATTACATCCCGTTACGTATCATTTATTACATCTCCTGTAAAGCGTCATTCATTACATCTCCTGTCACGAGTCATTCATTTAATCTCCTGTAACGCGTCATTCATTTCATCTGTGTCATTTAGTACATCTCCTGTGAAGCGTCATTCATTACATCTCCTGTCACGAGTCATTCATTCAATCTCCTGTAACGCGTCATTCATTTCATCTGTGTCATTTAGTACATCTCCTGTAAAGAGTCATTCATTACATCTCCTGTAACGTGTCATTCATTACATCCTCTGTAACGTGTCATTCATTACATCTTCTGTGAAGCGTCATTCATTACATCTCCTGTAACGCGTCATTCATTTCATCTGTCATTTAGTACTTCTCCTGTAACGCGTCATTCATTACATCTCCTGTAACGCGTCATTCATTACATCTCCTGTAAAGCGTCATTCATTACATCTCCTGTCACGAGTCATTCATTTAATCTCCTGTAACGCGTCATTCATTTCATCTGTGTCATTTAGTACATCTCCTGTAAAACATCATTCATTACATCTCCTGTCACGAGTCATTCATTTAATCTCCTGTAACGCGTCATTCATTTCATCTGTGTCATTTAGTACATCTTCCGTAAAGCGTCATTCATTACATCCCCTGTAACGTGTCATTCATTACATCCCCTGTAATGCATCATTCATTACATCTCCTGTCACGTGTCATTCATTAAATCTCCTGTAACACGTCATTCATTTCATCTGTGTCATTTAGTACATCTCCTGTAAAGCGTCATTCATTACATCTCCTGTCACGAGTTTTTCATTTAATCTCCTGTAACGCGTCATTCATTTCATCTGTGTCATTTAGTACATCCCCTGTAACGCGTCATTCATTACATCCCCTGTTACGTGTCATTCATTACATCTCCTGTCACGTGTCATTCATTACATCTCCTGCAACACCTCATTCTTTACATTCCCTATAACGTGTCTTTCATGACTTTTCATTCATACATACATCTCATCTAACATGTCATTCATCTAACATGTCACTCTTTAAACCAGCTGGCTGTCATGGGCTGTTTGTGTTGTTTTTGAGAGATGTTTGGTTGCCAGATGCGGCTGTTTAATGTTTGGCTTTCCTGGCATATCTCTCTTGCCCTCCCACTTACTCAACCCCCCTCCCTCCTCTGTCTCTCCCCTTTTTCCTCTCCCCCTGTGGTAAGTCGCGTGGGCAGAGTCATCACAGGCCTTGTGAATAAATCGTTAAACAGGGCTTTCTGGCCTCAGACGCTTTTTAAACAACCATTTCATTTTCACTGCTGATTCATCCCTCTGTTCCTTGACGTCTTTTGGCTTGAAGCTGCCAGTTCATCTCTTAAACGCTTTCTTCCGCCCCCCCCCGGGCCCTCCCACGCGCACGGCCGTTTACGATAAAGCTCTTGCTGCACCCCACCTGATGAGACGCTGGTGAATCGTCACATGCTGATGTTGTGTGGCGCTGCTCTCGATTTGAAGACGTTGGCTGATGATGTCGTGGAGTCTGAAGGGGCTGTGGGAAGTGATTACTCTCTGATCGATGATTCGCTCTTCATGTTCAGTCCTGTATTCGGCTCGCTGCTGGTATTAAAATGAATATTTTGCTTGAGGGGAACTGTGGCAGAATAATAGGATTATAAGAGAGACGCAGGATTATGGTGTTAGTTTTACTGCTTGTTAGATGCTGCTCTGTTCCCGGGGCGGTGTGTGCATGCATGTGTGTCAACCTGCCTCTGCCTGTGGGGACTAAAAATGCCTTTTGGCATCTAATAGACCCCACAAGTATAGTATAGTCTGAAAACCTTTGCACGATGACAACATTTCTTTGTGCCACCATGAGAAAAGGCTTAACTCTGAACAAAGAACCAAGACCTGGGTTTAGTTCTAGAGTTACAGTGGGGTTTATGGTCAGCGCTAGGTCTAGTTTTAAGGGTAAGTATTGGTATTATAACGTAGAATTAGGTGAGGTGTTCACCAGAGGTCAAAATGTTGTTATTTGGGGGGGGATCAGTAAATCAGTAATTTGACCCTCACGTCCTTCCCATACTTAGTCCCCAGACACTTAAAATGGGCCTTTTATAAAAACTGTTCATACTCTTACATTTTCTCCTTTCGAATCCTCAAACTTGCGGTGCGGCTTCATGGGTCAGATTTGTATTTTTCTCCAAGTTTTTTTGATGATTCCTCACTTCTATCCCTCTTTTTCATCTCTTCTTTTTCAGCTGAATAGACTTCCATTTATTTGCACAGCCCTCATGCTCCCACAATTTTTGAGCTGGAGCCTCCAGACTAGCGTTCTGGCTTCAGGCTGCCCCAAGGGATGGACGTGTGATGTTTCTGTTCCCCGCCCTTTTTTCTTTTCATCTCTCCATCCTCTATTAAACACCGTTTTTTATCAAGTCTTGAAACTTTCCAGCGAAAGCTTTCAAACCTGCTTCCCACTAGAGACTTTCCCCCAAAGGATGGACGTTGATGGTTGTGCCCCTTTTTTGAACCATTTGTTTTTTTGAACCATTTGTTTTAGTGATTATGCATTGGGGTTTTGGGCTGTATGAAAAGTTCAGAAGTGAATTGATAAAGCCCAGCCCCTTTTTCTAATTGGCTGGTATTTCATCCTTCATAACAGTTGAACGGATTGTCCTGTTGAGTCTGGGGTTGCGTGTTTGGGGGTTTGGGTTGCAGGAAGGGGGCGTATATTAATCTACAAATTCCCCCCCCTACCCCCTTCTTGATTGGATCAGCTTTACTCTTCTACATGTGGGATAGAAAGTTGGGGTCAGGTTCTTGGACTCAGGAAAGGGTCACATGTTGCTTGATGAAGCCCCGCCCCCTTTGTTCATTGGCTCAGCTTTTTTTTTTTTAAATTAATTAATTAATTTATTTTCATAAAAATTTGGCATTTCCCATTCTGGAATGTGCAATTAGGGAACTATGTAAAAGAACTAGGCTTTTTTGCGCATGCGGTCCCCTGCTGCTAATTCAGGAGAGTGTGCCTAGCTTGCGGCTCTCCTCCAAAGCACGCGCCCGTGAGCCATTGCTTCTTACAACGTGTCCTAACTGGATCTGACCCGAGCGAGCGCTAGCTACAAAATCAGCTGTTTTCTATTGGAGTGTCCCAACTGGGACGCGCCGTTTAGATCCGGACGCCCGGTTTCTATTTTAACTGTCGCTCGCGTAGCGTTGACATTGCCATGGATGTGAAGCAGCTAATTCATTTGGTTCAAATGAGAAGCTTTCTATATGATACCTCCTCATTTCACTACAAAAATGTCAATAAGGTGGCAGCTAGCTGGAGGGTGCTTGAAGTCTCTGGTAAATTAAGTTTGTGTTTTCTGCCAGGATGCTCAGCACAGTTTACTAGCTAGCTCATCATATCCTTGAACGCCGAATGGCGTTCCGGGGATATTATGTTTTTGGTGTGTTAACGCGATAACTTCAGTAATATTTCAATTACAAATTTGAAGTTTTGCATATAAGTAAGTATCATAAAGAGGAAGAACTGATTCGATTTTGGACAATTTAAGATTTCTAGATTGGCCACCAGGGGCCAAAAACTGGTTTACGTGTTAACGCTATAACTTCAGTAATATTTCAATTAGAAATTTCAAGTTTTGAATATAAGTAAGTATCATAAAGAGGAAGAACTGATTTGATTTTGGACAATTTACAATTTCTAGATTGGCCACCAGGGCCAAAAACTGAAAAAAATCACTGTTACATGCGCGTTTAAACACAGTCAGCCCATAAATATTTGGACAGAGACATAATTTTCATTGTTTTCGTTTTGTTCGCCACCACACTGGATTTTAAAAGTTACAATCAACATGTGCTTGGAGTGTGGACTTGCAACTTCAGTTCAAGAGTTTTTTTCAAAAATATTGACTGAAACCATGCATAAATCACGTGTAGTTTTTATCATATCTCTGTTATACATTAACTGGATAAGACTTAGCAAGCTCGAAACGAGGGCGGAGGATAGCCGGGTAGGCGCGAGCTGAGAATCTTCCTCATGAGCACCTGTCTGGCCAACAGGACGCACCGAGGGGGAACACTAATCTACATTCCCTTCCCAGCTGCCCCTTCCCAATTTGCATCCCTGTAGCGCATTGCCAGTTGCGCGCTACTTCTGAAAAAGCTGCCGACCGCTGCCGGTAGGTTTGAGGCGGGGATGGAACCCGCACTGTGATGTTCACTTCTGCTTCACTGCATGATGCTTTTCCGAGTGAGCCATCCGGCAGTTCAGATTGGCTCCGCTTTTACCCTTCCAAACTGTTGAATTTTTGTTGTAGAGAGTTACGGATTGGGTTATTATCCCCCGCCAACACGAAGTGGGAGGGGGATATAGGTTTGACCTCCGTCCGTCCGTCCGTCCGTCCGTGTGTGCGTCCGTCCGTCCGTCCGTCCGTCCGTCCGAGATAAAGGGGACAGCTTTACTCAGAAACTACTACAGATACAGTAACCAAATTTGGTGTGTAGCTTCAGACCATAAAGGCCTTGATTGAGTTCGAAAATGAGAAGTGCACGATTGGCGGGGGATGTTGTAGACCATGTCGACTTGTTTGAATTGATAGCATTATTCTCTTAAGGTTTTCTTTGCAGAACCATCTTAGTTTGATCAGAAACCTCACATTCAGGTGCTTTTGCTAGAATTGAGCTTCAGGTTATTTACAGCGTCTTCACATGGTGCAATGGCATTCGTCCTCAGTGCTTCTGTGTGAAAACCGTCTCTAAGTGAAGACAGCATGTTTCTCTCAGGAAATTATTCTCTGCAATCATGACAAAATTTTGCCAAAAAATACATTGAATACCTTTCAATCAATCCTGTTGAAGTCTTTGCCACATATATTATAGGAGTCTGCACAGACATGGATGTAAACTGCAAGCTGACAGTCTGACAGAAGTGGTCAAGCAAGAAGCTGTGCGTACGTGCGTACGTGTGCGGTTGTTGTATTTATATTTTGAGGTGTCTCGGAGATGCTTAGTGTAGTGTGTGTATCTGTGTGTCTGTGCGCAGGTCTTACCAAGACAGACGTGTGGTCTGTTCACTCACACCATCTTCTATAAGGAGTATCCTGGGGGCCCCAATGAGCTGGACAAGCTGATCAATGGAGGGGAACTTTTCCTTACCGTACTGCTGAACCCGGTGAGTCTCTCTCTCCCCAGCTCTGTTCCATTCTCTCAAACGCATACTGTAGCACTTTCACATTCTCTTAAGGGCTCACTGCTGCCCACACACACGCGTGCACACCTTACACGTCTTACACACACATACCCTCCACATCCTGAGTAACTATAGTTTATGGTAAGTGAAAAGATCTCACAGAAGTTTAAAAAGTTATGCCCACACCCCTCTTCTTCTCTCTCTCTCTCTCTCTCTCTCTCTCTCTCTCTCTCTCACTCACACACACACATCCCACCATTATAGCCTAGGAGGAGAGAATTGACACACACCCACACTTCAGGAACCCTACCTCACACACCTGTTATTCTCGGTTTGTCATTACAATGGAAAACTGGACCAGCCCAGTGGGAGTCCTCCCGCTGCATGTGTGTATTGTGCGTGGGTAATAATGGCACTCCTTCAGTTTAACAGACTAGAACCTCAGCTGCCTCTCTCTCACCCACAGTTCTTCCTGTTGTTAAATTTCTCCCTGGCACTGATCCTAGATCAGCTGCACCGTTTGATTACTCTTTCACTTGTTTGTGTGAGTAAACTGGGAATTCACTTTTTCAACAGCAATGTGATTTTGTCTTCTAAGCATGTATGACTATCTTGAGAATATTTAACACTGACTTGATGTTTTCAAGGTATCGAGCATTAATTCTTTGCAGTAACTTCAACAAGGTACAGAAAGCAAGCTTGGCTTTTCTAAAAGGAGCTCTGTCATGATTACTGCACATGCTCAGAACTTTGAAAACTTGAGGTTCACAGCTACTGGCTGCTTATGGGCGTTTTCACATCATAATGGCTGGCAGGTCTACCCAATTGGAAGCATGCAGCTTATGTGGTGAATGATTTGGAAGCTGCTACCGAGTATTAATTTATAGTAGCAGACAAAGGCAGATCTCCACAATAACCTATCAGTTCATTCACACATTTTGTTAGCTGAGTAGCTAGCTACGTAACTCGCATAATTTAAACGGCATCATCAGACAAATAGCCAAATTACTTGCTAACATTCCCTACTTCGCTATCGCGGCTATGTTACATAGCTAGCTACATAGATACTCAAGTAAACCTTTTATTTCACCTTCAACATCGTTGGTGAAATTGGCTAGCCAGAAAGCTCAATGTTTTCTGAATTAATTTTAAGAAAATCATCAGACAACTGGCCAAATGGCTCGCAGATATCCACGATAACTTTTTATCTCACCTGTGAATTTTGTTGGAAAAGTATTTAGGTTGCTAGCTACTTCTATTAAAACTAGTCAAATTACTAAATCCCGTTGGCTACATAGCTATCGTAGCAATGTTACGGAGCTAGCTATGCAGATTTCCATGAATAAGAGATTTTGTTCTTCTTTGATGTTTATTGGAGATTAGCAAACAAGTTAACATTTTTCATATCCTTCAACTATAGCATAAAAATAGCACTTTGAATCCTCAAACATTCATAGAAAACACCGCAATATGAAAATTATAATGCATGAGCAATTTAAATATATAACTACAACGCAAAAGGAAGTCGGATTGGTTAGGCTGGAATCTTTTATGATTTGCAGTCAAGCAGATTCACTTTCTTTGGATATGAATTCTGGGAATGTGCAGTAATCTTGACACAGCTCCTTTAAGTTTGCTAACAGTTTCTTCAAAACTGTCTCTAGGCTCTGATTGGACATTGCTGAACTTCCCATTTGTAGTGATTGGGTGTTCGTTGGCCTACATCATACCGACGCAAGAGT
Organism: Gymnothorax reevesii; assembly: GCA_029721435.1. NCBI lineage: Eukaryota > Metazoa > Chordata > Actinopteri > Anguilliformes > Muraenidae > Gymnothorax > Gymnothorax reevesii. The sequence continues at coordinate 47,445,367 of CM056586.1, forward strand.
TATACGCTACTCTGTTCCACTACTGGTTTTTTGTTATCTTCCTCCTCTGCTTCTGGTCATCTTTTGGTCTAGGTACTGATGATGAAGTACAGTGTTTACCGCAGTGCATGGTGGGATAAAATGGAGGTCATTGGCATGGCACGCGTGAATTGCATAGACGTCGTATGCCATCATAAATGCACTGGTGATCCCCATTCTATCCCAACATGCCTTTCAGTAAATGCTGTACTACATTATCAGTACTTGGGGCTATAGAAGGCCTCCCTCAGACGGGATGAGAACCTGTTCAGTATTAGGACAGATATCAGACTGTAATGGCCTGTGTTTGGTGGGGAATAAAGGTATTTATAATTTCTGTTTATTGACATTGTTATTCATATACTGGCCAGCAGTCAACTGAGTGTCTAACTATCGTTTGCTCGCTAGCAAACAAACTGATGTTACATAATGCTCATGGAAAGGTACTGCGAGCACACTAGCCAAGTATGAGTGGCACTTACCTAGCCTGCCACAGTGCTACGCCATATCAGTTTAACTAACATTACATTTGGCATTCATTTTGGCTTAATATTAACAGCATGACTTGACACAGAGATTTTATTTATTTATTTATTTTTTTAAACACACCCTCAGACAATGAAATTTCCCCAGAAGTGATCCGTACCTAAGGAAATATCAATACGTCACAAGTTGGGAAAAGTGCTGTAGTTACGTGATGAATAAAAATCTGGAACAAATGGCAAATCGCGTTTCTCATCATTTAAACAAGCCGGCGATCCAGTTGCGCTTCTCAAGCCCGGCTTTGGATGAAGATGAATAGTTATGACGCAAACGGAAGTGCTTCCTCTTGTTATGATGACGTGCTGCATGACAAATCACGTGACATAAGGTCTGCGCAGTGGTAGCAGGTCCTGCCAAATCTGTTCTCACTGCAGTTCATTTCAGACCACGTTTGCAATAAGTTTGGAACTTATAAGCAGATTCGAAATGCACGTGTCTTAATGAATCCACGGTACTTGAAAAATTTTTCCAGTTTGGTTCCCGATACCTGGCCCTAGTGAGAGGTGTTCGAGTCACTGATCATCTGTGACCACGCACGTGTTACCCGGATCAACCCGATGTGAATGATCAGGATTCTTTGACTTGCACCGTAGCTGGCAAACTGTGGACAGTCTGGCACCAGACAGATACCCCCAAAATTTTGGTTAATCTTTCCAGTGATGGAATAATGGCAGTGCTGCCACTTCGCAAGAGTACAGGCACGGATGCACACTCACAACGTTCTGAGGGCGTATTTCTACTCATTTTCATCAAATTCTTGCCTCATTTGCCCTCTAATGCTTTATCAACAAACTTAGGGTGGCTGTCATCTTGCCACCTTCAGAAAGACCAGATTTCATGAAGAAACCCAGAAAGACTTAATTCCATTTTGCCCTGGTGTCAAGAATCTTGATTTTAGCCTTTTCGGCCTGAAATGGCATTAAAATGAAATAAAGACCTAATTTTACATTTTGCCATCTGGTCAGGAGGCATAATACACTTTGATAAGAATTACACATCTCAAACATGTATATTTTGTATTTTGGCCGTGAAATTAGGGTGGTGCATTTTTGACATAGATTGTATAAAAAGATGGACGCAGCACCAGGTCTGAAAAGCAAGGCCAATGCGGCAATCTCTAAAAGTTGCATTCTATTTAATGGCCTGCAGATAGTGATGTCGGTGGTTGCAGAAAGAGGTTCAAATGCTGTAGAGGTCTATGGGGAAAATGAACCTACTTTCCCCCTTATTGATTATTTCAATAATGATTTTCCATATTGCTGTATGGTATCTGTCGCAAGTTTCAAGTCTCCTTCGATATATCATGATGTTCATTTTTGTAAATTATGGTCCCAAATAGACTAGAATAAAGGATAAAGCCAGAATATGCTTTAGGGGCGTGGCTATCCTCTGTTCCTTATTAGATACGGTCAGATCCACCCGTAGATCCAGCCCTCGCTCCTCCCTGGATCTTCAATTCACGCTCTCGTCCAATAGGAATCACATCCAGATTCAAAATGACAAAAGGGCGCTGTTCAAATTGCCAAAATCGAGGCTTCCTATATGGTATGCTGAAACCAATGGGTGACAGCAAGGTTGCTTCGTCCATCTTTTAATACAGTCTATGGTTGTTGATGCTCGTCACTGTATATTATATTTTCATAGATAAATTTTATTTGCAGAACTAGAAGAATTTTCCAGTGACACTCCTCCCCCTTCCTCTTCATGTTCTAGATCAGCATTTTCATGACGCACCTGTCCAACTATGGAAACGACCGGCTGGGCCTTCTCACCTTCCGGGACCTGGTGCGCTTTGTCCAGTCCTGGACTAACCTGAAGTTGCAGACGCTGCCACCCGTGCAGCTGGCCCAGAAATATTTCCAGATCTTTCCGGAAGAGAGAGACCCTCTGTGGCAGGTGAGGAACCCATTTCCTTTTCTGCTCTCGGCGACAGGAAGTGATTCTGAGATGGGGCTTGAGCAACAGCAGTTCAGTTCTGGTTAAATAAACATGCACTGCAAAAATAATCTTACCAACTATTTTAATCTTGTATTTAGATTCAACACACTTATTTCTATAACCTTTATTCTCAGCAAAACAAAAATTCTGGCAATGATGTGAGATAAGTCCAAATACAGTTAAATGATTGTTGAGATTTTTGTCATGATACAGTCTATGCTGTTCAGTTAAAAAACAGTTCGTTTTAGTGTGGATAAATCGCACACCCGCATGGTCTTCTGTGGAGAATTTCCTGTTTCTCCACTGAACAGGCAGACGGCTCTGAGGCTGTCTGGAGTCTTTCTCCGAGGTTTCAGATCTCAGCTGATCACAGCCACCTTAACCCTCTGTTGTGGTAATGCAGCTTACTCTGAATGTGGAGGTCATTTTCTCGACAGTCCTCTTCTGCTGAAAGGCTCTGATTCTTGATTTAGTTTTTTGTTGATGAGGAACCCTCTGAGTGATGATTGGTGTCGCATCTGTGAGTTAATTCCTGCCAGCACCACCACTCTCCCGTCAAACCAAACAGGGCTGTGTGTGTGTGTGTGTGTGTGTCTCTGTCTGTCTGTATGTCTGTGTGTGTGCCCGTCTGTCTGTCTGCCTGCGTGCGTGAGTGAGTGACCTCCCCCCCCCCCCTCCCCCACCCCCCTGCACTAACCCACTCGCGCCGTGTGAGAATCATTACCTGACAGGCGGCCATTGTCCGGGCGAGAGCTGGGGTCTGTCTGCCTCTTCCTGTGAAATCCTGCCCTTATCTTAAGCGGTGAGGGACGCTGACGCTATTTTCAAACTGAGAGAATCTCATTTTAATACACACATTCTCAGGCAACTCTTTCATTTGTTATTGTTCTCTGTGATGGATATTGGCCACCTTCCTGCTGTGTGTTGCATTCTGGGATTGAGGAAGAGAAAGGGACAACGACTGTGTGATTAATTGGGTTGCAGAGCCTTCTGTCTGACCTCTAGTCCACCTGCGAGCTCCAAGCAGATGGTCAGTTCTCGATCAGAGTGGAATTCAGATGCTGTCGGCATCGCGCCGTGTTTTGAACTGATCTCGCCTCGTCTCGGAAATGTACAGCACAGTGGCTGTTTGAGAGCCATGCTGTACCTGAGCGTCCTCCTCTGTGGCACAGATCGCTTGCCAGTTAGAGTAGCATTTCATGTTTGTCTTCACCTCATAAAGAATGATTCTTTTGTGATGTGTCAGTGTCTATTTTGCTGCTGCTCTTGCTGCTGAAGTTGAGAGTTTTCAGTGGACAGTCATAATTTTTTTTTCATCATAAATGGAATATTTTGCTCAAGGAAATTTGAATCACATATTTCTAAATTGCAGTTACTTCTGCTCTCTTGTATAGAGGTCCTAGATGGTGAGTTGCGACATGAAGGTTCCAGAAAATCTGGTCTTGAAGCCATTTTGTTTTCATCATATTATTGGGCACCGTCTCAAAGTGAAATGAGTCTCCGCCCCCCCAACAGTTTTCTCTTATCTTAGAACATTTTCCCCTCTTATGGTTGTCGAAACCTCTGCTAACTGATTTATTAGTTCAAAATAAATATTGAAATTTATACATTTTCCATCTCAAAAAGAACAAAAAAAAATTGTGCAGAGCAACTCAGTTTCACAGAATGGAAGCAAAATGGCTCTTACTCTTATTGCGACTCTATTGAGGGACTCCAGCCTGGTGAAGTTGCGTGTTCCCCTCTTCAACACTTCAGAGATTTGTCGGCACCTAAAGTGAGATTCGAACACTAAAAATTTCATGAAAAAGCATTTTACCGGTCAGCTGAAAAGATGAACGGCCCTAGCCAAAAGCTACCACAGTGTTTTGAACTTGAACGTGGGTGTTGTCATGGCAACCTGATGCATGACGGTTACCTTGCCGCTCCTCACTGTGCTTCGCTAATGAATTAGCCGAGCTACAACTGCTGCACCTCGTATGCAACCTTAATGTCCAGGTCAAATTTCTTCAAACGTTTGCTTGGGCTGCCGGTGGACGGATAGTTGGAGTTTTAACAATGATGACATCAGTTCACGGCCTTGCTTATCAATATTGACACTTGTCAGTGGTCATCATCAGTGTAACGTTGAACTTTGGTGCTGAAAACAGACGATGATATCTCTGCTTCTTGGGGTCGTTGCCAGGTAACAAACGAGCAAAGAGTAATTAAAAAACCAAATGTTAAAAGTGAGCAGTTGGCAGTAATTGACATTTAAGGCCATGGTCTGCTCTGTACAGTTGGAGAGGGAAACGGATTAAGCAGGTGGAGGGCGAGGGTTTCTGTTCGCCGGGACAGGGATCCCCTCGCTCGTGCTGAACTCGAAGTCAGCCACGGTCGATGTTTTCTTGGGAGGATGGAGCCGTTCCTACATCAGGAAGCGCGATCACATGCGGTCTGTACTCTACTGGCTTTAGATTGAGCAGGTAAACACTGCAGCGGAGAGTCACGCTGTCAGGTGATTAGCTTGGCTAAATATGAGGTTTATAGGAATTTTGCTAACCTGGTCTGTTTGGCTTTATGAGTCTCAATGAGTCTCATTGAGGCGGATTAGGAAAGCTGTGGCGTTTCCGTCGGGCTACCACCGCTGGAGCCCCAGCCCATCTCCTGCCGTCCCGTCTGAGGCTCGGAGCAGCAGGGCGCCCTGGCGGTCAGCTGCTTGACTGTTGTGAGTCGCTGGTTCGAACTCGGTTTGCTTTAGGATTCTGACTTGCGACTGAAGTAATTGGGTATAACTGTTGTCGAGCCCTTGTTCAAGGCCCCTAACCCCAAATATACTCCAGGGGTTTTATCCCTGTTCCTGTCGTTCTCTCCCTGCTTGTAAATCTATTTTTCTGGCATTTCTCCCTGAGTGTCATTGAAAAAGAGAAACTTGTTCTGATTGGAGCTCCCTTGTTCAAACATGGGCTAAACAACAACTGCTTTCCTCACTGGACAAACATGTTTTCGCGTTTTGCTCAAGTCTGAAACCTCAAACCCTCTCCTCAGGTTTTGGCTGCAGTTTAGGGCTTAAACACCCCTCGGAGATGTGTGATTTACCTGGGACACAGCGGCTGGTGAAGTTTTATTCACCTTATTGCAGGTTTTAAACAGGCATTACAGCCCTTTCCTGCCTTCACCACCAGCCCACAGCTGAACTGTATCCTGTAGCACAGCGGTCGGAAAAAAGGCTTTCTGAAGACCTGCTCCCACGGTGTAAGCACAGGATTAGTGTAATTGTATGCTAGGTGTTTGCTAACTATTTTTGTTTTGTCTATCCAGTCGTTTTTTTTGCATAGTAAGAGTGCTACAGCTCAACCCCTTATTTATGACTGCATCTCGCCCCCTACTGGCCGACAAATGCAACTACAATGACCGTTAATCACAGTCTTCTGTATCCAATCACTATCACAGTTCAGCTGGTCAGGATGGGCATCCCCTCTGCAGTCAGGTCTTTCTCAAGATTTCTGTCCTCGTTTTTATTTTTTTGATTTAATATTCGTCAGCTATTTTGGGGGCCTTAGTGCAGACATGTACTCCTCTGCTGCTCTGTCTTTCAGACGGCGCTCGTGTAAAAAGCACTACACTAGTAAACTTGAACTGATTATTTGTGTGTGTGTGCGTGCGTGCGCGTGTGTGTGTGTGTGTGTGTGTGTTTCATTACAGAATTGAAGTAGTTGTACTAGTTGTTCATAAACTTCCATATTGCTGCTGCTCCCTTTTGAAATGCAGGAGTGTTGCTTTGTGATGCAGCAGGTAAAGTCCAGGGCCCGTATTCACAAAGCATCTTATCTCACCACAAGGAGAACTCCTAAGTCGCGCTAAAACATTTTATGTTGGAGTAAAATCTTAAAAGTTTTTCACAAAGCCGCTGAGAGCAACTTTTAGTTAAGAAAACTGGTAACTCCTAGAATAGCAGTAGCTCTGAGATGGGTGGGAGTAAATCTCCGTTGTTATGGCTGACGTCAATTCTCATGCATGAGTCTTGGGACAGTGAGCACGGTGATTGGTTGTTTGGTGGCAAAATATTCCACATACAACCCATGGAGGAAAAAATGAGAAAATAGTCCAACTGCCATAAAATAATGGCAGTTGCTACGGGTACGGCAGTTTTTCAATGCGTTTCAAAGTAGAGAGGTACGGCAGTGCCAATTTTAAACACTCCTCTGACCCTAACCTTTACCTTAATGCTGACATTTAAAATAACTCCTCCCCTCTTAATATCACACCTTCATATCCCAACTTCTTCGTGCAAGCTATTGTAGAAACACATTTTGTCGGCTAATTTTAGATATGGCGTAAAATAATAGCATGTTTAGCACTTTTGAAAAGGCACAACGCACGGTGCACGCATATCACGCTCTAGGCGAATAAATGTACATAGGAAAGAGATAATTGTAAAAACATTAATAGCATAACACGAGTTATTAATGAAACGCGTCACTTGCCCCAATAGCTACTTATTATCCGATGAGAATGAGAATATGTCGCGAGCATTTGAATGTCGAGCCGTTCAAGTTTGTTTGCCCTCAACTGTCATGGATGAAAGTTCAAAAAGGGCGCGAAAGCCCAACTGGAGCCACGACCAGTTACTGCTGCTGGTCCAGTTGGTGCTGGAGCCAAACCATGTAGCCTAATCGGAGGGAAATTTGGCTCGGGGATGAACAGCAAATCCAATCTGTATGCGTGGGATAATATCAGCCTACAGATCATTGCTGCGTTACCCCCAGTGTTTCGGATGGCTGCTAGAAGCGGTGGTACGGGCTGAAATCGCAGGGAAGGTCCGAGATTGCAGCCTATAGGAAAGCATACTAAGCTTGGTTTGCAATGTATAGCCTACAGTTTAAATATGCATACAAAATATGACATAGGCTGGTATTATTATGATGATCTATTGAATGTAACCCTCGCTCAATGACGTAATAAAATAATTCATGCATAGCAGGAGGAGGTACACCAAAGCCACTGTCCCCGAGCAAGTGGCATCCCACAGGCACATAATGCCTGTCAAAAAATTGGCGTAAGCTGCTTCCCATTAAAATGCGAGAGTCGTACGTGAATCCTGTCCATTTCGCAACAATGTCCAAGATATTGTTTTCGGCATCTAATAGCCTACTATCTGGGTGTTGATGGAACAAACTTTTTTTCGGTTTACAAATACCTCTTCATCTTGGGTCAGAGACATAATTTGAATATGGGTCCCGTATAGCACCGATGATACCGGGCATACCTGAGATGGGCATGAATTAAAGTTTGATTCTTTGTTGTCGGCGAATGTCCATTGGAAACGGGATAAACTGTCGGATGATATGCGGTTCACAGAGTGCATTGATTATTTGTTGAATTGAGTGACTGACAGATGATTGTGAAATCCCTAAATTGTCCGCGTTGCAAAGTTGCATTTTTTCCGGTGGCCAAGTAACAAAGTGTGGCCAAACATTTTATTTCGGGTTTATTGGGTTGTTTATCATGGTTGGAGACGTAATTATCTCCCTCACCAAGTCAACAATAAATAAGATCCCTTTACGGTCGATCCGATATCTTTTCAACAACGTCGCATTATTCAGAATTTCCAAGTCATTCTGTCTTTCAATAGCAGAAGCCATTTTCTGATTCTTTTTGAATAGGTTTTAGCGAGTTAAGAGTCCTCTTGACTACTTGTAAGCTCTTCCAGACTTAGGAGCTACTTTTAGGCCTAAAATGCTTTGTGAATAGCACTTAGCAAAAATAATTTGGAGTCCTAAGTTTACGACTGACACGCCCATTTTTTTTTTTAGGAGTTTCTCCAAAATCCAGCAGTTAGGACCTACTTTCAGCGCTAAGATGCTTTGTGAATACGGGCCCAGGTCTTTAGGTTGAGGTGGTGTCAGGTATGATTTTGAGGTCTCTGACCGTTAGTTCCCCACTCTTCCTCAGCGAGCCCCAGCCTGACGGAGGTATCTGACCTCACGCACACCTGCTGCATGTGATCAGGGGCTTGATGAGATGCATCAGGTGCGCTTGTGATGATCCGCATCACAAACCTGGCGCTGGATGCGCTACCTGTAGGGCGTCTCGAGAACCACTGGTCCAGACCTTGGTGTTCAACTCGAGTTTCTACTGTCCATATACAGCGTATGCCTTCATTTTTCTGTCGTACAGTATATCCAGGAGCATGGCTGCCGTGTTACTGCACTGGAGGATGTCGTTCTGGTGTGAAGTCTGTGGGTTTGCCAAAGACAGGAACATGTAATGCCTTCCTGGGAGGAATGAGGCCTGTACTTGTGGCTACTCTAACCTCTGACCTTTCTGTGCTACAGGATCCCTGCGAGGACAAAAGGCACAAGGACATCTGGTCGAAGGAGAAAACGTGCGACCGCTTCCCCAAACTCCTCATCATCGGCCCTCAGAAAACAGGTGAGCTCCCTCTGCTGGTGTTTGTGAAAACTGCACCTAATGGGCACGACATGATTTATTGAGTTGATGCCGTTGCTGCAGTTTGCTGTTGACTGAATGAAACTGGGGAAGCACTGTAGTACTAACACTCTCGGTGGATTTAAATACCAGCGTTTGGTGATCATAGCAATGGCTCAAGTGGGGCTGAAAAAGCATTGGAGGTGGTGAGCAGCGCCGTTGCATTTCAGTCAGTTGCAGCCTTTATCCAAAGCGACTGACAAGTAAGTTAACAAGTGCCAATCCTCCATGGCGCTATGTTGGGGTCAAGGGCCCTTGCTCAGGTCTGTACTGATCTTATTGTGACCCTGGGTCTGAACCAAGGTCCAAGCCAAGTGACCTAACCGCCAGGCTACAGGCTAATGTAGCGCAGCCCTTGCTGTTGGTTACAGCCTTATACTCGCAGCCGAGAGCTGGTGTTTCTGCGCTCGGCTCGGCTCCTCGGACTGCAGTGCGGGATGTGGAGTATGGTGTGTTTATGGGGGGGATAATTAGGCTTTTACAGGTGCCCCTCAGAGAGAGATTTCCGGCTCGCCTGCAGGGCGTTAAACAGCACTGTTAATCTTTTCAATAAAATCTGGATTAGGCAGGGAGTTTCGCTCCTGTAAATTTCTTTATTTCACAGTGTAATTACCCCTGTACTGCAGGTGCAGTGTGGAGAGAATAACTCTCGCAATGTCCGACCCGCGTATCTTCCCAAAGCAACCATATTCTGTCCCCCCCCCCCTCTCTCTCTCTCTCTCTCTCTCGCTCTCTCTGTCTCTCTCCCTCTCCTTTTATTGGTCTTTCTACCTCTTTCTCACTCTCCATCTCTCTGTCTTTATTTCTCATTTCCTCTTCATTACTCTCTCTATCCCTCTCTCACTATTTCCTGTCCTCTCTCTATCCCTCTCTCAGTAATCCCTCTCTTCATCATTCCCGCTCACACATCTGTCTGTCCCTATATCTCTCCATCCCGCTCTCTCTCTCTCTGGTGTGAAGTGTTCTCCCTCAGTGTTAGTGTGAATGGAGTCAGATCACAGTCCAGCTCTCAGGCATCAGGGTTACGGTGTAATTAAGAACAGACGAGCACATTGTAACGAGAGCAGATGACCCAGCTCATTCAGGCTGGACTTTAGCCATCATCTCTGCATCAAACTTGAGTTATTCACGGGTGTCCCCTGTGATTGGCTTAGCCTCACGTACCAGCATGCTGAGTGGATTGTAGCACTTTTTTTCTGTCGATTTCCCTTCATTTCAAGCATTGCACCAATAATGAGCGATAATGATACAAAAGTCATATGGATGTAATTCCACAGGATTAGTAGACTGTGGAAATAAGTTCCTTTAATTATGGAATACCTTTGTAACAAACATTTCAGCAGCGGTCATACTGATTGGTTGAACCCCTTTTGTTGTTTCTCTAAATGGAGGGCTGCCAGGGATTGATTTTTGGCGCTGTTTAAAAAAACAAAAATTTCAGGGGCCCTAACGCCCCTGCCCATCCCATCTCCACACTATTACCTCACATATTTCTGAGGGCCCCTGTCACTCAGGGCCCTGAGAGTCTCCAACCTGTCCGCCACCCGCCATCCATTCTCCTGACAGGGTCACCCTCTCAGTTCGATCCTTTATTGTTTTTCCCCAACTCTCTCTCTCTCTCCCACTCTCTCTCTCTCGCACAGGCACCACTGCACTCTACCTCTTCCTGGGCATGCACCCCGACCTGACCAGTAACTACCCCAGCAAAGAGACGTTTGAGGAGATCCAGTTCTTCAATGGACACAACTATCACAAGGGGATCGACTGGTGCGTCACCTGACTGTGTAAAATCAGGGGTTACAACTTACTGTGACGTCGGCCTTCGGCTTTTCTCAGGCCTGGGGGGGAACACATCAGTGTCACGGAGGTTCGGTTCTCAGGCGCCGCCATGTTGTGGAGTTTAGAGTCTGTGCTGTAGAGTTCAGGGTTCAAGTCCTTCGCTGGTTGTGTTTGTGATGTGTTGGTGATGTAACCCGCTCCGAGCTCAGCCACACAACGCTTCTCTGCTGTCCGAACAGCTCTGTTGCTGACCAAGTCAAGGGAGACGATTTGACCAAGAAGAGAAAGATTATATTGAGTGAACATCCACTTGTGGGATGGAGTTATTGACTTCATATTTTCACAATGAAGTGATTGTCGCGGTGTTGAATGGGGTCTGGGGCATTTTGACCAGCCTGGGGTGGCGCCAGTGAGCAGCATCCATCACGGAGACCTGGGCTGCGTTCCAATCCAAAATAAGATACTCCCTTCACTTCTTCCCTCCACTCGAGTGAGCCCTCAATGACGCAGCAGGCAAGTAAGCCCTTCCTGAGCAAGGGAGGGCAAATGGAGGGGACCTTGGGGGAGGGTTGTGGGGAATCGGATTGGAACGACCCTCGCAGCGTTTCTTCCGCATTTTGACATTTGTCAACGAGCCAACGGGAAGTTTGTTTTGCCATCGAGTCGACTGAGTTAGTTGCCTGTACATTTTACCTTTTACGGCTCACGCAGAAGCGTATTGCATGTCTATGGCAAGCAGAAGACGGCGTGCTCGTTCGATTATTGCGGCACTTGCGACTGTTTTATGGGAAAATAAGGCTGCTTTCACACCGGACACGAAACTAATTTTTCGCATGACAGATTACATTCAAATCTATACAAAGATGCGAATACGCCCGTTTCTCGTGCATTCGCGTCTTTGCGTTGACTTTCAATGCAATCTGTCGTGCGAAAAATTTGTTTCACGTCCAGTGTGAAAGCGGCTTGAAGCTCCGCAACAGTCCTCGCGGATGCTATAGGCAAGCTACAGCAAAAATGAAAGTAAAGTTACATGCTTCATAATAATGCAAAACCGATGCCCCTCACCCCCAAACTTTGCTATTTGCATGTAACTCTGTCATAAATTACACAATATTCAAATACATTTCTCACATTTGTATGCTAATTTCCCTGACCTAATACCTCCTTTTTCCAGCAGAAAAAAATGGCAGACGTGAAATTTTTTATCAAGGGAGAATGAGCAAAGAATTCTGGGCAATATCAAAGCTTGGAGGGATGTTCGTTGTTGGCTTCGTTTGAGGGAGGATAATCGAGGGCTTGAGCAAATGAAAGTGTCCCCTTCCCTCCGCAAAGCTGGATTGGAAAGACCCTACAAGTGCCAGCCATCTTACATCCGGGATTTTTTTGGGGATTCCCCCCTCGATTGGAGGGCGAGTGAACACGATGAAGCAAGCATTTTTTCGGATTGGAACGCAGCCCTGGACACGCGTTTACAGCATCGAGTCTCATTGCGCAGTGTTCTGGCCTTAATGTGCTGCATCGCTTCACACCTTCTCACGCGCTGACCCCATCGGTGTCTGTCTCTCTCTCCATCCGTCTCTATCCCCCTTCTCACCCCTCTCTCTCCATCCGTCTCTATCCCCCTTCTCATCCCTCTCTCTCCATCCCTCTCTATCTCCCTTCTCATCCCTCTCTCTCCATCCCTCTCTATCCCCCTTCTCATCCCTCTCTCTCCATCCCTCTCTATCCCTGCTTCTCATCCCTCTCTCTCCATCCCTCTCTATCCCCCTTCTCATCCCTCTCTCTCCATCCGTCTCTATCCCTGCTTCTCCTCCCTCTCTCTCCATCCCTCTCAATCACTCTACCCCTTCTTTCTCCACCCTTCTCTTGCTCTCTGAAGTCAGTCCCTATTTTGTAAATGTATGTGTTTGTTGGGGGTGTAATAATGTGTGTGTATTTATGTGTATCTGTGCGGCTGTGGAGTGTATGCACATGCACGCTCAGGTTTGTGACTGTGTGTGTAGCGTTGTTGTGGAAATCTTGGCGGGCGCGTTTATAGAGCCGTTACCCCTCCCTCACTCAGCCAGAACACCGATCGCCCATAAACTACCCCCCTCTCTCCCTGCGCAGGGCGCTAACGTGGCGGTACAGCTATTTAGAATGAATTGGAGCCATCGCTCGCCTGAGCTAGCGCTTCGAGATTAATGCGGGTTGGTTTGCGTTAGCCGGCTGTGGCATTATTTTAGCGCTGTAGCACACCAGAGCTGGAGGGGGATTTGTTCACCTGGCTCATGAGGCGGGGATCGGAGCAGAACCATGTCTCTGAGTTTTTAATTTATTGTTAGCCTTAAACTGCTTTTGTGTTTGTGACATCACTGTGATATCAGCTGTTGTGTTTGTGCACTTAAATAAAATCGGGATACTTCCCCTCTCTCGACAATATTGTGCAAACAGATATCAGAAGGTGCCAAAGCGCGGCCTGCTTGAATTGATGGACTATTGACCGAAAGAAATGACCTCGTTGTTAGGTTAGCTTCGTCTTGTAACGAGGAATGAAAAACCGTTCTGCTTCATCGCGCGCAATGTTTTCCCTCTATTCTTCCTGCCGCAGGTACATGGAGTATTTCGCACTGCCCTCCAACACCAGCTCCGACTTCTACTTCGAGAAAAGCGCCAACTACTTCGACTCGGAGGTGGCAGCTCGTAGGGCCGCAGCGCTGCTGCCCAAAGCCAAAATCATCACCATCCTGATCAATCCTGCCGACCGCGCCTACTCTTGGTACCAGGTATGGCGTCCAGTCTGCCATTTTCCAATTTGTAATTTTGTTTTGGGTTAACGGCCTTGCCCAAGGGCCACTCATCTTATTGTGGCAACACTGTGTTGAATCGTCACCGGGTCATTCTGTGTCAATTCACCAAATTTCTGAAAATCTTCCCGCATGACCACCTCAGATTTTCTTGAAAAAATTCATGTTGGCGGATTCACTTAATAAAATAATCCCCAAATTGTAGATCTGTACTGCCAGTAGTTTGGCCACAAAAAATCATGAAAAGGACAAAGATTTGGGCAATTTTGTGTGTGTTTTTTTTTTTTTTTTGTAAGCATCGCCTTCTGAAGTTCTAATTTTGAACTGGAATATCTTAAAAAGTACTTGAACTAGGACCTCCAAAGTTTTTATTTCAATATCTGGTGCTACATCTGTACATAATTTAAATTTCAGCAGTCTGGCTCATGTGCAACATGCAGTAATAGGCCCATAGATTCTGTCAAATTTCTATTTGCGAACTGTGGCAGCACTTCTAAGGGCCTGTAAACTCCTCAGTTTTTATGACAGGGGACAAGGGGTGTCTTTTGGAGTAGGTACATGGTTTTCTAAAAAATTACCTATGTGAAGTAAATGGCATCTGAGATATTGCCGTTCAAAAATGAGAAAGAACACGTTTCTGCAGTTTTGAAGCTATATTCCTGTTGAATGACACTGTGTATCAAATCCAAACCAGGTTCACCTTAAATAGCTGGTTTTTGTGTCGCCTGCGAAGCATAGCGGCACATTGGGATCACTTGGTCCGGCGTCTGTCTGTCCGTCTGTCTGTCAGGTAGTCACACTTTCAGTTGATAGTCACACGCAGGCGACACGTGTTCACCTGAACACTCTAGTTGTTAATGATATATCCAAAAATTGTGATGGTGCTCTTTCTCTTTTTCCCAATATGAATTTTTAAAATTATGTTATATATTGGAATGCTAATTCTCGATTATAGCTTCGTAGCCTTGTGGACAGCTCTGTAATTATGTCAGAGAACTCAAATTTTGTACAGTTCCTCTTATAAACCATTTGACATTATCTTTAAATTCATATTAGTCACATTCACACAAGTATATGGAAAGATATTGAAGCTTGAAAATGGAAATCAAAATAAGCTTTATTGCTTTTTGAAATCAAGTATTTTCGGTGCACTGTGCAAGTTTGTTTGCTTTCACTTCTGTTGACATTCAAACTCAAACAAAACAGAGGTAGCCCGCCCCTTCTTCCCATAGCTCCCTCCTTCCCATGCTTCCATAACTGTCAACTCTTGCCGGTGATTGGCCGGGACGGTTGGTTATGTTATGGGGCTCAGCCTGTGCCCCTTGTGTTTATTTGCAGTTTGTTACGCCTGCGCAGTCTCCAGAGCCCGGTTTTTTTTACATTTTTTTTTTACCGTAAATTTAGGGGCAGGCAGCTCGCAGATCGTGGAGAGATGTCGGCGAATTGAGACAAAAATATAATCACGCAGAAAGTAAACAAACTTGCATTGTGCCCCTTTAAGTATGTGACAGCACAAAACAATCACCAGAAATCTTTTCAGAGCACCCTCTAGCTGTGACTTTTTTTAAGCAGGAAATTATTCTATTGCAACTGAACTGTTCAAATTAAAATTCAAATTGACATTGAAGCTAAAGCTGGTCAAAGTTTCGAAGTTATAACATTATATGAAATTGGCTGATACTTATTTTGCCAATGCTTTTAGTTTATTGTATTTTTACCGAGATAAATATGTTGAGCTAAATCATGTGTGCGAGATGAGCAGTGGTGGGCAGGCAGCATAAGAAATGCACCTAAGGAAGAGTAAGATGAGCTGATTCTGCTCATGCGCCCCATAGACCAGCCAGGAGCTTTTATTGGCCCAGAGGGTGAGATGTATGCTGGGTGCCAAATCAGCACATAATTCGAAAGGTGGAAGCTCCTTCTACCACCACAGGCCGTAGATACGTGCTAAAAGAGGAAGATATTAGAGCCGCAGATGTTTTCATGAAGGACTTCAAGTGACTCTCTAAACTGGCAAAACATGTTCTTCTATCATATTAATTCTGTGTTATTCATTAGAACTGAGAAGTTTTGTCTGTACTTTTGTATGCTGCAGAACATTTATCATTATCAAAATATAGTTGAAAAGTACAAAGTATGTGTGTGAGTAGCTGCAAGGGTATGGTTATCTGCAACATTTATTTTCTGAGAACTAATTGCAGACTAGATGCTTCCTTACTTTGAAATAATTTTGACAGTACTTTTTGTTTAATTATGTACTGTCGCATGCTTGAAATACTTGATTTCGAACTGCAATAAAGCTTATTTTGATTTCCATTTTCAATCTTCAATATCTTTCCATATACTAGCATGAATGGCACTAATATGTATTTAAAGTTAAAGTCAAATGGTTTATAAGAGGCACTGTACAAAATTTGAGATCCCTGACTTAATTACAGAGCTAACCACAAGACCATGAAGCTATAATCAAGAATTGGCATTCCAATATAAAACATAATTTTAAAAATTCATATTGGGAAGAAGAAAAAGAGCACCATCATAATTTTTTGGATACATCATTAACAAAAACCTGCTCTTTAAGGTGTACTTGATTTGGATTTGATACATTGTGTCATTCACCGGGAATAGTGCTTCAAATTTGCAGGAAAATGTGTTTTTTCTCATTTTTGATCGGCAATATCTCAGATGCTATTTACTTCACATTGATAATTTTTCAGAAAACCATGTTCCTAGTCCAAAAGACACCCCCTACAAAATATCAGCCCCCTGTCATAACAACTGATGAGTTTACAGGCCTTTAAAAGTGCTGCCAACAGTTCGCAAATAGAATTTTTCGACAGAATCTATGGGCCTATAACTGCATGTTACACAAGAGCTAGACTCCTGAAATTTAAGTAATGTACAGCTGTTGCACCAGATATTTGACAAACTTTGGAGGTCCTAGCTCAAGTACTTTTTAAGATATTCCAACTCAAAATTAGAACTTCAGAAGGCGATGCTTGGAAAAAAAAAAAGGCTAAAAATTGCCCAAACCTTTGTCCTTTTAATAATTTTTTGTGGGCAAACTATAGGCCGTAGAGACCTACAATTTTGGGATGATTCTATTAATAAGTGAATCCACCAACATGATTTTTTTCAAGAAAGTCTGAGGGGGTCAAGCGGGAGCCATTCGGAATGACTCAACTGTCTTCGAAACCAGTGAAAAACCGTAGAAAAGAGATTTGGTCCCTTGGTTCTGCACTGTGGCCGCCCATTGCTTAGTACCTGGGATGGGTCAAATGAAGAGGATAAATTCTCCAGCGTGGCTAATAAAGTACAGCATTGGCCTCACCTCTGAGTGTCTCATTCAAAAGTGTTGCGCCTTCAGAAATAAAGGGTTCTTCAGCTTGATTGGAGTTCTGTATGGAACCCTCTTAATGGGTGAAAAATATGTGGCAGTTCCTGGTGGGGGCCGTTTTCCCCCAAAATGAGTCTTTGGACTAGAGGGGCTCCTCTGTGGGGTCTGAGGAAATTTTGAGCCTTTATTTTCCAGAGAAAAAAAAGAAAAGATAATATTGAACGGATCAGAACATGCACACAGCGCTTGGGAATGGAACTCGCAGCCTCTGGTGTTTAACCCTTTAACATCACACCATCCCTGCCCCCCGATCCCTCTCCAGCACCAGCGAGCTCACGACGACCCCGTGGCCCTGAAGTACTCCTTTCACGAGGTCATCACGGCTGCTCATGATGCCCCCATCAAGCTCCGGGTCCTTCAGAACCGCTGCCTGGTCCCGGGCTGGTACGCCACGCACCTGGAGCGCTGGCTGGCCCACTACCACGCCAGCCAGGTGGGAGCATGGGGTCAGGGGTCGGGGGTTGGTGCTGCTCAGTTAGGAAAAGTCTGCCACCTCCTGTAGATGAGGGCATTAGTGTTAGAACAGTGCCCAATGACGTATGATGTGCACAATATCACCAACGGTGAGGAAACTTCGTTAAAACCTCATGAACATGCATGGAAAATGGGCATTTTTTTTCACTCTACATAGCGTCTCATTCTCCATGGAACTTCCCTGCACAAATGACAGTTAAAAATGAATTAATAACAATAATGCAGAAATGAAGCAAAACCTTTGTGGAACAGCTTGTCAGGTCACATGATGGGAAGTGTTATGTAATTTGTTGGCGAATAGCTGGTCTGTGTAGGTTAAATGCTCGGTTTTTGAGATGGTCATTGGATGATCTCTCCGGTGGCTCCCCACAGCTTCTTGTTCTGGACGGGCAGCTGCTCAGAACAGAACCGGCGCTGGTCATGGACAAGATCCAGAAGTTTTTGGGCCTGACCAACACGGTCAACTATCACAAGATCTTGGCGTGAGTATGCCTGTGTGCGTGCATGCGTGTGTTTGTGCATGTATGTGTGTGGTGTGTCTGCTCCTATCTAGCTACTGTGAACAGTTGCTTGTACTGTATATACTGGAATAGGATCTCAAGCAATTCTTTTCTGCTTTGCAATTTTTTACTGTAACGTGTTCTCATGGACCCGCCCTCCTAAAAGACCGGTCTTTGCTGCCCTAAATGTGCTCTCTTGGAGATGGTTTGAGCGATTGTACAAACGACAATACCAAAAATTCTTTCACTGAGTTTGACGCAGAAGAATGATATTTGTCTAACAGGTGTAGCAATCTTATTCCGAACAATGATAATGCTGAAGCCAGGAAAAGTCCAGCAGGGGGCAGTGCTGAACCGCAGTACCGCTACACCACAATTTCACTGAGTCACTCTGGGCCATCTGAGTGAATGATTGAAGCATTTGGTCCAACGGAGATTTTAGCTAAGGCGTCTCTTACATACTACTGCCTCTACCTCAAAGATAGTAAGTCCAATCTAAGAAATGGAGGTACCATACTGAAGTGGAGAGTCTGCTGACCAAAATTTGTTAAAATTGTGTGTGTAGTGCCAAAATTATGGGAACACAAGCAAGTTATAAAACTGTGTTTTTCGGCTTCCCAACTGGAATTTTCGTGTCTTACTTAATATAGGAGTTAACACGTTGAGTGCCAGCTACGAGATAACACGTAATGACGGGTCAGGTCCGGCGCTAGACCTGAAAATACAGGGGCATATAACCATCCCTTTATCAAACACAATTAGTCCTGGCTAATTCGAGATGGTTTTCCTTTATTAACACGTTTTCCAATTCAAGAATAATCAAGTGGCAATTGAAGGCACAGCTTCTCTCCCCCATGCGATCTAACAGTGACAAAATAATGGGCTTCATTCAGTACAGAAAAATAATTAAATTATAAATAGAACTAAGCACCGGCACACAGCTGCGGTAATTTCGGCGACAAGTACATACACCATTTTTTGCAGCACATTTTCCGATTGGAAAATGTAAACTGGCGAGACCACGTACTAGTCACCAAAATGACTTTCATACGCAGAAGAGTTCTGAAATGCCATCTCCGAGTGCCAGTCCATAGACCTAATTATAATTAAATTATTTTTATGTACTGAGTTTTCAGGTCTAGCGCTAGCCCTGACCCGTCATTACGAGTTATCTCATTGTCGGCAGTCAACGTGTTAATGGAGTTTCGGTTCGTGTTCCTGACGCTTTTCGGCTCATACTGGGAAAACTGTCTCTCCGATTGCTTGCATAGTTACATTTTGGTGACCAGCACAATTTTTGCTACAACTTGTATGTAAAAATATTTATGTGGAGTGAAAACTGTGGTAGTTTGCGCAAGTTTAAGAGAAGACTTCTTGACGATTTTACAGCTGCTCGCCACTCTAACGGTGACGTCACCACACTGTAAGTTCCCAGAATTTATTTTGACATAATTTTTTCAAATAATGTTTAATAAAAAAGTCATGGAAGTTACGAAAAATTTGAACAGTGAAGAAATAGTTAGCATCTTGCAGTTTGAATGACATTTCTTGGTTAAAGTATGACCGAGTTTTTAAAAAATAGCAGAAATCAGCTGAATATACTGAATCTGCACAAAAATGACTGGTTTTTTATCGGACCCCTAAATTTAAATATCTCAAAAACTAAAAAGAAAATCAAAAATATTTTTAGGTGCAACGTAATTCAGAACAATCCGAATTTTTTAGAGCTTGAACGGAGTCAATTGCTTAAACGGTTTAGGAGGAGTTAGTCCGGCAAATTTAGACAGAAGAAGTCTTCAAACTGACTACTTGTTGCTTGTTGCAGTACCTCAAGCCTTGTTTTTAAGCGCAGTGGGAATGTGGAGGGGGTGTTTTCTCAGTGCTGTTGGCGTGTAATTGGACCAGTCTTGATGTGTAATTTGGCTGGTGTTTGTAATTCAGCTGGTGATTGTAGTTTGGCCGGTGTTTGTGTATAAAGTGGCCGATGTTTGTAATTCGAATGGTGTTGGTGTGTAATTCGGCTGGTGATCTTGTGCAATTCACTCGTTGTTTGTGTGTAATTTGGTTGGTTTTTGTGTGTAATTTGGCTGATGTTAGTGTGTAATTGGACCAGTGTTCATGTTTATTTGGCCGATGTTTGTGTGCAAGTAGGCTGATGTTTGTGTTAATCGGCCACTGTTGGTATGTAATTCGGCCGGTGTTTCTGTGTAATTTGTCCGGTGTTGGTGTGTAATTTAGCCGGTGTTTGTGTATAATATGGCCAATGTTTGTCATTCAGATAGTGTTGATGTGTAATTTGGCTGGTGATTTTGTGCAATTCTGCCGGTGTTTGTGTGTAATTTGGTTGGTTTTTGGTGTGTAATTTGGCTGATGTCGGTGTGTAATTCGGCCAGTGTTTGTGTGTAATACAGCCGATGTTTGTAATTCGGATGGTGTTGGTGTGTAATTTGCCTGGTGATTTTGTGCATTTCAGCCGGTGTTTGTGTGTAATTTGGTTGGTTTTTGTGTGTAATTTGGCCGGTGTTGGTGTGTAATTTGTTCGATGTTTGTTTATAAAACTGCCAATGATTGTAATTGGAATGGTGTTGGTGTATAATTAGGCTGGTGATTTTGTGGAATTCAGCCGGTGTTAGTGTGAAATTTGGTTGGATTTCGTGTGTAATTTTTGCTGATGCTGGCGTGTAATTAGGCCGGTGTTTATGTGGAATTCGGCTGGTGATTGTGTGTAATTTGGCTGGTGTTGGTGTGTAATTTGGCTGGTGTCGGTTGTAATTATGCCACTGTTTGTGTGCAATTTTTCTGATGTTTGTGTTTTATTCAGCCATTAGTGGCATGTAACTCAGCCGGTCTTTGTGCGTAATTTGGCTGGTGTTTGTGTGTAATTTGGCCGGTGTTTGGCCAGGGATTCTGTGTAATTTGGCCGGTCACTGCTGATTCGCTGAATCTGGTCTCTGCTGCCTCAATCTGAGAAGCCCAATGACCTGAGGCCTTTCAGTTTACCCTGCTGCCCTGCCCCTGTCTGATTCTCATAATGTCCACCTCAAACACTGTCTCTGTCTGTTACTCCTTCACTTCCATCTGTTTCTCTGGTATCTCTATCTCTCCCTAAATCTCTCTCACATACTCAAACTCTTTCTCCTGCATTCTTTCTCTTATCCTTTTTTCTTTGAGAAAGTATCATTCCCCTCCTCCTCTCCCTCCTTCCAGTTCTCGTCTTCTTCATTCAATCCCTCCCTCCACACTCTTACCCTCCCCTGCATGCTACCCCTCTTCCTCTACTCATCCATACTGCAGCTTCTAAGCTCAGTCCCCCTCTGTCTTCCTCTGTCATCCTTGCACATTCTTGTTCCCTCTCTGCACAGCATCTATTAGCATCCATCTCCTGCTGTGGGAAATGGGGACGTTTCTTTCCAGAAAGGGACAGGAAAGGAAAGACTGCCATTTTACGGGAAAATTAGAGCCCTAATCCATCTCTGATTTCAGCACTCTATCCCTCTTATTTCAGTCCTTGATCTGTCTGATTTCAGTACCGTATCCCTCTGATTTCAGTCCTTTATCCCTCTCATTTCAGTACTTCATCCCTCTGATATCAGTACTTTATCCCTCTGATATCAGTACTTTATCCCTCTGATTTCAGTACTTTATCCCTCTGATTTCAGTACTTTATCCCTCTGATGTCAGTGCTTTATCCTTCTGATTTCAGTACTTTATCCTTATTTCCCGGCTTCACAGATTTGATCCGAAGAAAGGCTTTTGGTGTCAGCTGCTGGAAGGCGGGAAAACAAAATGTCTGGGTAAAAGTAAAGGACGGAAATATGCAGAGATGGATTCAGAGGTGAGTTCACACTCCCCCCTTTTAAGTGTGTGTGCTGAATACATCACACTCCCCCCTTCCTTTAACGTGTGTGTGTGTGTGTGGGCTGATGACATCACACTTCTCCTTTCCTGTAACATGCGTGCTGCATACATCACACTCCCCCTTTTAACGTGTGTGTGCGCTCATTACATCATACTTTTCCTTTCCTTTAACATTTTTGTGCTGATAACATCATGCATGGGCTTAGCAAACCTGTGTATGAGGTTGTGTGAAGGAGCCACAGGTTAGCGCCTCCTCTGGGGCTGTAGCGCTGCACACAGCCGCAGTTAGAGAGATGGGATTGTGATTGAAGGGGTCAGAAACAAAAATATCCTGTCACTAGTTCCTCCACTCATGGTCTCGGCCCTCTGCTGGCTCTAAGTCTGGTGAAATATTCTGTGCAGGACCATCAGATCTGGGCGACTGCAGGTTCGCTCGAGGGAGAGGAGTTTTCATTCCTGGTTTGTCTGGTATTTTGCACTTCTGCTCTGCAGTTGTAGAAGTACAAACCTCCATCTGTACAGCATCAGCGGCCACTGTGATGGCGATCTGTGTTTGCTGATGTGTCTGTATTTGTGCCAGACATTTGCACTACGAACGTGCAGCCTGACGGGCTTTAATATTTAATCCTGAGTTTACACTGTTCACACTGTAGAGATTAAACAGAGAGTCTGTACTTGCCATGTTTGTGGGGACCTCTGTGCTGTGTGCTGTTGTCTGAAGTGTTTACCATTCATCTATGTGGCCTGATTTACTGTGTGAGAGTGAGTATGAGCCTGCAGCTGCTGTCTGTCTTTGTGTGCGTGCGTTTATACATGCATGAGTGTGTGTGTGTGTGTGTACATGCACCTGAGTGTATTATCCAGTCTGTGCGCATGTGCACATTTGTGTTTGTTCCTGCATGCCTCTGTATGTGCTAGCAAGAATGTGTGTGTGCGTGCATGTGTATGTAAATGCATGCCTGTGTGTGTGTATCTGCTGGCTCTCACGTGTGTGTATGTGTGTGTGTGTGTGTCCCGTCCGCAGTCCCGGGCCTTTCTGAAGGAGCACTACAGGGAGCCCAATGTGGAACTGTCCAAACTTCTGTACCGCATGGCCCAGCCCCTGCCCGCCTGGCTCCGCGAGGAGCTGCTCAACACCAGGTAGCAGGAACCGGAGCACAGAGAGAGAGGGGGTGCAAATTCAGGCCCCCTCACACCCCCCTACTGCCCCTGGCTCAGGCAAGACACTCCCCTCCGCCGCCGTCCAATCAGGACCAGAGAAGGAACGCAGAGAGGCGGGACTTGTGCCAATGTTGACCTTAGTATTGGAACTCACCTGGAGCTCTTGCTAAGATTGGCTCCCAGGACAGCCACTCAGGGGGGAGGAGAGGAGATGGGGGCGGGGCCAGTACCTACACCCCCACCCCCCCCAATACTACAGTGACCCTTCAGCCCCTTAGCCGTGACCCTCTATGGGGCTAAACTGGGCCTGGTTTACTGACTGCATCAGTGAGGGCAGAAATACTGCTAATGTGTCCCTCACACCGCATTCAGACAAGCACCGCACACACACGCACTCGCATACACACAGACATGCGGACACACACACACACACCATACACTCTCTCACATACTACACACTCACATACACCATTGGGCATTTGGGAGAGCGTGGGAAGAGACGTTTGCGCAGAACCACTAAGAACCAGAACCACCACACTAAGAACTCATACAATTCTAGTGCAGTCACAGCTGCCGTAGACCAATCACCTCCCACCATCACGGACGATTATCCAATCATGTTTTCGCTATTTCATTTCTATCAGGGCTATTTTCTCAGATTTTTTTTCTTTTTTATTTTAATGGCTGTGATCATTAACAGTCCCCGTTATCATGCCTCGGAGTATTGCATCGCCGGCTGAGTTTGGGGGCACAGCTTGAAACAGTTTGTGTTTGTAATGCAGGAGAGACGATCCAGTTACAGCATTAACGCTCCAATTCCAGCATTAATGCAGTTCGGGGTGAAGTTTGCAAATGTGGGCTTTAGGTGGGTGAAAGCAATATTTATGAGTTATCATCAGATGTAAGAGGAAATGTGTCATAATGCAGCAAAGAGAGACTGACCTGCTGAATCAAGCATCGTACATCTGAGATCAGAGGTGATCCACAGGAAACTGTACAGCAGGGGCCGCGCAATCCTGTTCCCCAAGATCTACCATCTGCCATCCCGTCGGTCTTCACTCCAGCCTTCATCTGGCAAATCGGCGACACTGTGCACATCGCTTTCTGTTGAATGTAGATGCATACCCACCAAACACTTTCGGTTTCAAACCCTGAGACGTTCTAACAGTGCTTAACCTGCATGGACCGATACCTGAAGCCTGGGTCTGGATTGCGTTCTCGCCGCAGACGGTTCACTTTTAATGTAGGCGGAGTTGTTACCGGAAGCATATAACATCTTCAGCGTATTTGTGTTGAGTCCTCGTCTTGCAAGAGATACAATTCTCTCCTCACCAGTCACCTGAGTGCAGAGTTTCTGTCTCCGCTTTTAGGTACGGATCAGTGCGCTGCGTACCCTTACAGAGAGGTAACAAAAAAAACGGGACAGATTGGAGAGGTTCCTTTGGTGCCATCCACAGTTTTTGAAAATGGAAACCTTAAAGTAACCATTCTAATGTGTGATGAACTGGACTGTACTGTACTGCAGGGCATCTGGTGCAAGTTAGAGCTCTTTTTGGGCCGGAATGAAACCGCTTTGGAAAGTAGATCTCCAGGAACAGGGTTGGGCAGTTCTGCTCGGTGGTACTCTGTTTTGGTCGTAATTCAAAGTTTGTTTTTGTCTGTTTGCCTTGAGTGCAGGATTGTTGTGGTCTTCTGGACGGCTGTGTGTGAGTCATTTCTGCGTCTGCGGACCGGCTGGCCCTTCTGTTTCTGTGAAAGCAGCAGCCCAACGCAGCGTTTTGTTCTGTGAAAACGAGCCCCAGGAAACCAGAGGGGTATAATAGTCCCCATCTCTCTGTTGCTTTGAGAGAGAGG
Source organism: Gymnothorax reevesii (assembly GCA_029721435.1). Taxonomy (NCBI): domain Eukaryota; kingdom Metazoa; phylum Chordata; class Actinopteri; order Anguilliformes; family Muraenidae; genus Gymnothorax; species Gymnothorax reevesii. The sequence goes on from CM056586.1 coordinate 47,470,143, forward strand.
CCAGTGCTCCGACAGCGCAGTTCTTAAGATTATTCACGGGGGTTTATTGATTAGAGGCACACACACACACACACACACACACACACACACACACGCAGGCACACGCATACACACAGGGAAGTGTGGATTCATTCTTTTTTCACATTTTTCACGTTCTCAGTCAGCTCTCTGTTGTCTGGCTGTATGTTTACCTCATCCGATAGATGCATGTTTTCATGTGTCTGATTTCCGTAACCTCACAAATGCTCATATTCTGCCTTCCAGGATCTTTCAGTGTTTCTTTATTCTTTATTTTCCGACATTCCGTGCAGTTTATAAGTATAAAAATCACACCAGACAGACAGACAGACAGTCAGTACCCCTATGGTGTTGTAGGGATTGAGCTTTTCTTGTGATTTGTCACTCAACTTTAATGATGTCACTTCCTGTATGGGGGACAAAAGCGACCGGTGCGATTTGAAAGGCTTGCCTGCTTGCTTCACTATTTTGGACCCAGTCCAGAGCATTTTCGTCGGAGAGTGTCTGAGGGTCCTCACTGGTTACGGCGTTTATAACCGTGTTATCAAAGTCTCAGACTCTGATGATAAATTCCTCCTTCACTGAAATTTCAAGCCGCCTTTGTAAAGCAGAGAAATTTAATTAACTTTGAATGTGCTAGTTTCTCTCTGTCCCTGGAGTTTAAATAATTCATAACAGGAAAAAAAAAACTACTCTGCTTTTTTTTTCCCAGCACAAAGCATACTTTTTGAAAAACAACCGTATAACTTCACATGATATTTGTCTGAAAGTGCAACTGAAATAAACGCAGTCCCGAGGTTGTTGTTATGATTAATGGATTTTCTCGTATTCATCATTCTTTTGAGTTTCCGAGCCCAAAACAGGAACTCCAGGGACCGTAATGAGAAACAAAGATATCAGCCAGCACTAGCGCTGCTCTGGGACTTTCTGTTAGACTGGGAAATGGACCAAAGAGCTATCTTAATTCATTTGCGGCTGTACGTGTTTGCGTGTGTGTGTGTATCAGTGTGTGTCAGTCCATAAAGGAGCGGCCCTTAAAGGGTACGCTCCTGTTTGGCAGGGTTTCTGTTGACCGAGCATAATGTCTCCCAGCATGCTCTCTGTCTCGCAGCGCCTGCCCCTTAAGTGTGTCCATCCCCCTGGCTAAATTTAAACTGGTGAAACACTGGTCGCATCTGTCCTATTTGGTGAGCAGTTTTTGCTGTGTGATACTGGAGCAGTCTTACAGATCCTGGATCAGTCTCCAGCTGACAGCGTGTGAGGTATATCATTGGCAGATCACCAGACTAAAGCATTTGCCCGTGATAACATTAGATAAACCCCCAGTCTAGTCAGAAAATTAGTGAAAGACTGCAAGCTGCTTTCTCCTGGCTTTGGTACTCTGTGGTGACAAACGTATATATCCTTCCGTAGACCAAATGGACACACTCACTCACACACACACACACACACACACACACACACTGTCATCCACTTTCACTCACTGTTGCCGTACATCGCCATTTCATTCTCTTTCTATAATTGAAATACTTCGCAGAAAATCCTGTTTTCATCAGTTGCGCAGGAAGTGGCTTGACCGTTCTGTCACCGCCTGTATAAATTATTCATCGCGTCTCCTCACGGTTGGACCTTGTTTGAAAGGGCTCAATTTAGAGAAGGTACGCTTGCTCTACAGATATGTCGGGAAAGAATTTAAAGAGATTATAATTGGATGGGTAGCAGTGCGAGGTTTGAGGTAATTTTGGAACGGAAAACTCAGTGTGTTGGTTCATATTGTGACCGTTTAATCCTCATAGTGAAGCGATACTTCGGTCTTTTTCTTCCCCCCACCGCTATTGTACTTGGAAAGAAGACACAATATCGCTTCATTCTTTCCCGAGATTAGACCGTACAATGCTGTATTATCTTCCAGAATTTCTGGAAGGAAAAACTCCCTTGGCTATCATTACTGAACATGTATGTCCCCACCTCCATGACTGACTTTGATTATGATCCTTTTGTTATTTCCTGAGTGAATTATTAAAAAGCACATTCTATGTGTTTTAAAGGGATAATTCACTTTCTGGGATTATTTGATAGTATTTAAGTTTTCCATGTTTGTTCCCCATGGGAGCCAGCGGTTTCTGAATGTGAAAGAGGATTTTTTCAGATGGAGAAGTTTTATATGGTCTGACAACTTCCAGGGATTTTCCTCGTGTAGTTAGTGGTTTAATCCTCTCGATCTCCTGTAGTAAAGTTGGAACAGCGTAGAAGTGTTCTCCAGGAATCTAAAATATCCGCAATTGCAGACAAAATGCTGCTGAGGGCAATCGAACAAGACACTAAATCATTTTAGGGCGAAAGAGGGGCACAGAAAATGAATTTCCCATTTTGTATCACCTACTTGTTACCTGACCTACACAAAGGGGTCAGGAATGAACCTTGTGCCACAGTGGTGTACTATGTTGTTGAGAAATGGCTTCAAGACTTCAGTCCTCGAGAGGCAGAGGAAGTTCTGGCGGTGAATGGATTTCTCGAGTTTTGTTTTAAAGTTCCTATGCCGGGGATGTTTTTATTAAAGGTAAGAATTTAATCTGTGACAGGGATGTATTTCAAAGGCACTACGACTCAGTTTAGCGATGTGTGTATTGGAACAAACAAAAAATGCTGCTCTCTTTTCAACAGAAACTTTTAAGTGTATGAAATCGTTAACATTTTTTTCAGACCTTTCCGTCTCTGGTCTGTCTATCTCATTAATTTTATCGCCATTACTGGCATTACCATTCATAAGCATTTGCAGAGTGTAGATATGACGTGATACCGTTTCTGCCCTGTTTGTACCCACTGATCTACATAGAATAATTGGACTTCTGACCCTATAGGGCTTTTCCACTGGCACCTACTTAGCTCTACTCAACTGGACTCGACTCGATTTTTTAGGTTTTCCACTGGGTGATAGTACACAGTACCAGGTACTTTTTTAGTACCAACTCAGCCACACTCTCAGAAATGGAGGTACAGCAGGAGTCCATTTCTGTTCCCCAAGGTATTATGTACCCTTTAGGGCTAATTATAGGACCTCAAGGTTCTTCTCTGAACCTTTTTAGGGTCTAAAAGGTACTTTTATGTTCCAAAACAAATAAAAACAAACTTGTAAGGTATAACAACAGTACCTTTGTGGGTACCGTCCCAGTGACAAGCCTTGGTTGTCACTGGGGCAGTACCCTCAAAGGTACTGCTGTTGTACCTTAGAAGTGGCTCTTTATTTGTTTTGGGACGTAAAAGTACCTTTTAGACCCTAAAAAGGTTCACACAGGTACCTCGAGGTCCTATAATTAGCCCTAAAGGGTACATAATACCTTGGGGAACAGAAATGGACTCCTGCTGTACCCCTATTTCTGAGAGTTCAGGGATCAAGCCAGCTGTCGAGCCAAAAATGTGATGGCAACAGACTGCAGGCCACTGATTAGCCAGGGAGTGATGCTTGCTATGATGACCCCACCCACGTTGAGGTGGTACTCAATTTTAATGGAAAACAACCGAAACAAAGTAGAGTCGAGTGGAATAGAGGCGAGTACTGCTAAAACTGTAACGGAAAAGCGGCTGTGTTGGGAGGTCGAAGCAAGCAGAAGTGGTTGAACGGCCATATTGCTATGCCCAATAGTCAGTAACCTAAAGTAAGTAAGTAGTATCCCGCGGCAGAGAGGACGCAGTGTGCAGCTTTTCTCAACTTCAATACATAATGTGATTAACGCTTAATAATGAATGGCAGGCAGTTTTTCATACCTCTCCATGACGCACTCCTCGCCTCACTTCTCAAGTGAACCCCGATGTAGCAACTTTGATAACTTTGCGTTTCGTTCTCCTCAGCGAACCCACTTCAGCTTCTTATGAAAATTAGCTTAGCTTTATGCAGCTATTTAGTGGCGACATCTGAAGAGAAGTCTAAACAACAGATCCTTTGAGACCTACATATGCGTTATGCGAGATTGCATTTTACACCCAGTGTTTCTAAAAGAAAGACAACGGTTGACAAGACGCTAGCTGTCGGTTAGTTAAATCTTTATTTTGTTTTTTTAAGCCCCCCGCCAGAAAAATAATACGTTCATACGTTCAAGATTCACGTCCTGTCTTCTTCAGGCGACGTCAACCCCACTACAATGTCGTTGTACTTCTCTCCCACTCTGGCAAAGTGTACAAAAAATCCGTGTAGATTACCTATGATCCCAAGAACTCATTCATTAGTCATTCATGTTGTCAAATGCTGACGTTGACCACTGAGTAATGTTAAAGGCACATACAAATGCAGCCCACACGAGTTAAACCTCGCTGTCATTGGGCTGTTTTTCGTGCGGTCAGGTTGAACTGAGGAGGTGACATGAAATACCGCCTTTTCCCTGAAAAGATATCCTCTCCATGAATTAGATCATTGGCTGCAACGTGTTAATGTGAGTAATGTTCTGAGACATTATAGTCGGGCATACCAATATGGCGGCACGGTTACTTCAAAAGAATGACGTCATCAGCTATCCTGTTGTTCTATAGATCAGTGTTTGTACCACTGCCCAAGAATTTCTTACGGACTGAAATAAGCTAACGTCAGCTTGAGCGGAGCTTTGTTCTACAGAAAGTGGAAACATTTTTTCACTGTCTTTGTTTAGTGCGTGAGTAGGCCTAAAGCTATATTTTCAGGCTGTGCTTTTGGGGACGGGGTGTTAGCAGTGGGCTTGCGCAGAAATCCGCTGCACCCGGCCCAGACATGCAGCGCAGACTGTGAAATTATTTCTTAAACCTTTGAGTAATGCAAGAACTGGGATTACTGAGGAATTGCAGCGCACAGCCGGACCTGGAATTATCAATCCCACCCCCGCCACAGCCCGAAATGCATCTTGCAGGGTTTCCATAGCGTATTCGGTTGTTTATTTTCTTTTAATGTAATTTCTGTCTCATAGTTTGTTCTATGTGGAGCTGCCTTAAGGCGTATTAGATCAGGCTGTTTTTTTTCTGTTTTTTTTTTTTTTTTTAATAAGAAATGGATTTTTAAGACTGCAGACAGCATCAGAAACCTCACTGTAGAATTATTTTATCCTACTACTAATGTGTGGATGGGACATGGTACTTTTTGTTTGATTTTTTCCCCACCTTGTGCTGAAGCCGTTTGAAAACATTACAGGAATAAGAGGACAACGTTCTTTGGCTGTCTTCGTAAATTTGCATGACTGGATATTTTTCCCCATTTTTAAACTGTGGTTAGAAAAATGGGGCGGTCCGATTTGAGAGCAAACCTCCCTCTGTTTCTGTTGGGACATACGGCGACTCGGATGCAGCCACAAGCAAGTGCTCGCTCCAATCATGAAGTGCGGGTTTGCAGACTGTTTTCAGAGGGGTCCTGTATTATAGTGTTTGAGTATTAATCATAAGGAATGTGTGTTAATAACCGTACTGATGGTAGTAATGACCTGGACTGTACAATCAAAGACTGTAATTGTTGTTAATAATTTTTACTGTGTAACTAATATTTTTGTGATTTTAATTTACAAATAAAATGCCACTGTCTTTTTATTTTTCTTTGTTCTCCGTTTCCCTCCACCTTTGATAAAATGACTGAGTTGACAATGAATCTGAATGACTTTTTTAATTAAATGTCTAATTCACAATTTCCACTCTGAAGTCATTCGCTGTTTTTGTTTTTGTGTCAGTATCTGCCTGAAAGGGCACTTCTTTACTCCTTAGTAGGAAACCACATCTCTGAATTCTTGGAAGATCACTCATTCTGAAGAATTATCAGCAATACAAGCATCTTTGCATGTAGCTAATATACAATCAAATCAGTGGTTAGACTTTGGAAGAACTCAAAAATGACCCAATTCATGTAGGTTTTTCTCATGGAGATATAAGACAATTTAGTTGTGCCCTTATTTCGTCCTGGTGGATTTAATATGGAATCTACTGACACAATTTCACATGAATTATTTGTGATCCCCCCGCAGAGCTGAGCGTTACATCAGAAGGCAACACGCTGGTTTCTTTGCAAGGGAATTATGTTCCCACAGATGAGAAACCTTTGCCATTATTAATTTAGAGATGACATATTTCAGATGACGCGATCGTATGTAGTGAATCTTCTCCCTTTGATCGCCTGTGCAGATGGTTTTTGTTTTTCACTTGTGCCCGATAATGCGGCACGTCGTTCCCCATTACCATGTGCGACAGGCCACTCCCCACGGTTCAGTGAAAAGTGAAGCGTCGAGCATCGACGCCGACTCGGCGAGTTAATGACACCTAAGGCTGCTGAAGAAACTGTGCGAACGAACTAGAGTTTGCTCTCCTCTAACTAATGAGAATCTTTGCTGATTCACTTTTCTGTCTTGCATTTACTGTGCAGTGTGACAGCACTACATCAGCATTATATAAATAATACAAGCACAATCGGATTATGTAAAGGTTGGAAACGTTACAAAAATTGCAGGGTGAGATCATTAACCTTTTAATTAAAATTAAATATGTAGTACATTGGATCACACTGACACCATCTGTGTGTTTCTTTGCGGACTCGGGAGAGTTATAAGAATGCAGTGTGTGAGAGAGATCTGTGTCAGGTGTGTATGCCGTCTCTCACAGAAATGAGACTCTAACCTGTAGTTGTTGATCACTTGCGGCTCCCGCCGGCTGGATATGTGGAGTGAGGAATCCGCTGTCAATCAGATGGGTGTTTCAAAAAAAAAAATGCTAATCGCTACAATCACGAGAGCATACAGCCACAGGTGTCTACAAAAAATATTTGGTTGATGGGTCCAGTGGTATGCTAGATTAGAGGAAGACCAATATACACACACGCGCACACACACACAACAGAGGCATGATCTCCTCCACGACTACGCCTGAGGAACATAATGTTACACTGGATGTGATTTCATCTGAGTCTGATTGTCCGATATTCCAGCCTTTAAAAAAAAATGTCATTACATTTCTGCTTATTCTCTTGAATGCCTGTCAGGGAATAATTCAGTGCTGCCCAGATACTTGAAGGTTGAATTTGACTCATGATATGTTGAAGGCCAAAAGTTTTGTGCAGTTATCTTAATATGCATATTTACCCAGGAAGCTGTCTGGAGAAAAAGGGTGAATGTTTTTATTCTGTACAGGTTCCATGTTGCACAGGTGTCTGAGAAAACTGATGAGCATTTGGGAGCAGTGTGTACATCTGCAGCCTTTATTCTGCAGCCTTGAAGAAGGAACACAACGAGCCTTGTATTTAACAGCGAGGAAGATTCGGTTGAATATCCATCATCAGAACAAAGGATTCTCACACTCTGTCTTCATGAGCAATGAAAAATAATTTATTCTGAACAGGGAACGCCGTTTCAGTTATTTGTATTGAAAAATGTCAATAATTGTTCCTGGTAAATAAGTTTTTAATTTCAAGAAATAAAGTGCGTTAAAGTCCTTTGTTTTACTATAGTCTGCCATCAGTCTTCTCTAATGCACCAGTCGATCAACAGGTGTGCAAAAGCTTTGCTCCTTTAATTTGCATTCTTCAAAGTTCCATGAGCAGGCACCAGCCTCATTGTGAACACAATTGCTGAAGCCAGTTACGAGGTGAATTGATTGGGGTGTGACTGGGTTGTGACTTCCCTAGTGGATTCTGGGATATTCTCCAGCTGGAGTGTGTATCTGATGGGATGAAGGTGGATGGATGGGTTTAGATGATGGATGGAAGGGTTTTGATGTTGGATTGATTGATCTAGAAGGGGTAGCAAGCCCTGGTCCTGGAGAGTCACAGGGGCCCCGTTTACACGTACACGGTTATTTTGATGAACGGAGACATTTCCCTGCATTTGTGCCCTTCATTTAGATGCAAACGGAGAATTCGCCTCTGAAAACGATTCTTTCTAAAAACTCCGGCCAGAGTGGAGATTTTGGAAAACTTCGGTTGTACGTTTGCATGTAAACAGTAAAACGTAGTTTTAGGCAGTCGACGTCACAGTATGCGCCAGAGCGTGTACCTGCGCGAAAAGTGCGACCAATGTTTACATTTTCATTAGGCTGTGGTGATATGGTGGTGATTGGATTTGTTTCTATTGTTGCTATTTTCGGGATTCTGATTGGTTAACATGGGCTAGCTCTTATAGTTACCCTGCCACCTACAGGTTTGATAAGCTCCTGACTGCATATGTATATGGGTACGTGTTAACAAAAACTTTTCTGAAAACTGACACGTGTGCATGAAATTATTTTTGAAAACGGAGACGGTGAAATGTTCGTTTATGAAAATAGCCGGCCACGTGAAAACGGGGTGTCAGACCAACCTGTCTGATACGATCAGCAATAATTACTTTCCAAATGTTAATTGGCAGTCACTCATTTCCTATGCTCAAACGATGGTTTTGTGATGTCCTATTAAGGTAGGAAATAATTAAGATTATCTGATCCCCTCCATTTAACATGATGAAGAGTATTACTCTAGCATGCTCGTATCAGTTCACAAACACTGATGTCATTTGGTGCCCGTAACAGAATTTCTGCCACCCGTTATTCACTGTGTCATTCTAGTAACTAATGTCATTTACATATCTGGGAATCTGACTGTGGTACCCAGTTTTACGTTCTCGTAAATGATTCTGGTGCACATTTTAGCAATTATTACCACTGTTAATGCAATGATGTATCCTAAAGCCAAATAATTATGGTAAGGTGGGGCTATTCCGGCCTATATTTACCTTCTTTCACTGGTAAAAACACTAATCAATCCTTTTCTTAGCCAGTAGTTGTTCTAAACTATTGCTAGCGCTATCAGAAACATCGTAACATGTTTTCTACATGTCTCCAGCAGTGTGCAATTTTTAATCGAATAAATGGGAAAAAAAATCAATAGACCAGAATATGACAATGGGGCTATTTTGGCCTCTTCTAAAATTACGCAGTTCTGATGCCATATCTAACTATTAAGTATATTCTGAACTTCTAATTGTCTATTCCATGCTGAAATCAGTTCTAACTAAGAAAGCACTCAGAGAGCGCAGACCCTCCGCCAGGGGACAGCAAAGCCAAAAGCACGGTGATTGGAACTCCGGCCCATTGGAAAGACTTGAAATGTTGAACTTTTGCGTATATCTCAGCAGTACTTTGGCCTAGATATGCCAAAATTTAATCACCCCTTCCTTGAGTTAATACCCACCTACCCTGAAAATTTCGTCAAAATCTGGCCATACGTTTTTGAGTTATGTTGTACACAAACAAACAAACCAACAAACGGCACCGAAAACATATACCTCCTGGCGGAGGTTAATTACATCATTTGCTGTAATTTAAAATCAAATTGAGAGGTAGTATGCAAATCTAGGTTCATATGGTTCAGCCCTGAAAGGGTTAAAGAGTTTTGTAAAGTTCCAACACTAAAATGGTCTTTCTAATAATAATCAATGCATTACAATCAATTCTGACATTTAGAAATGCTTTACAGCCATTTTAAAAAGGGAATATGTGGTGGCCAGAATAGCCCCATCCATGGGGGCTGAAATGGCCCCAACCACATCGTCCTAAACGAAGCAGTGCTTCATACATATGACTTGCAAATATCTTAATTTCTTCTCTATTTTCTGCTTAAATGGTTCTCCTTTTAAGTACAAAAGAAAAGTTTACCTCTCTAAACAGTAAATTTGGCATTGGACTCACCTTTTATAGAGATCCATACAGAACCAAAAATCGTGAACAGAGGACTCTGATTTGCTTTGCCTTTGCCAGTCAGCACCAGTGCCCATGCAAAGAATGAATTATTTTGTGTCATCTCATTACAGTTCATCCTGAAATAGAGCTATGTCAGTATCCTAGAATATCTCCACTGAGCTGTTCATAGTAAGTCAGACTTGTAGTAGTAGGCCAGAATAGCCCCACCGTACCCTATAAGCCATTTACATTGCAACCCAGTCACATTGGCAGTGGGACTGAAAATAAACATTCCTCAACTAAACTAGCTTTATATTAATTTAAGAGGAAACACTTCAGTGAAAGGAAAGCCGTATTCGACGTGTTATAATACAGAACAGAAATCTGAGTGTTTGTTAACCCCATAAATCCTACAGATCCATATACGGTTCCATCAAATGCAGCTGCGTATTCGAACATGCAGAACCTCAGGCCTATATTCAATTCTTGTGGAGATCCCAAAATTTGAACAATCCCAAATATGTCCTGCTGAATTACAGCAGAAATGTGTACAAAATGATGTTCAAGATCTGGATATTTTTCATTTTATGTAATGCTGAGACCAGAAAAACATGGCGCCCTAGGTTTGAATATTCCTCCAGATTTGTGTGATGTAGCTTCAGTGAAGTGCTGCAATCAGCAGATACTGAATATGTATGTGACACTGTCCTACAATATAAAAAAGGTTTCTTGTTTTTTTTTTTAATATTTATTTTGAATTTGCTGAAGGGAAAACTTGAGTGGAGAGAGTCAGAGTTTAAGGGGTTAAAGGTAGTCAGGATTTTTAGGGCCCGAGCCGACTGCAAGTCGTCTGCGGAGGGCCCTATTGAAATCGCGCTGTTTATTATTATTATTATTATTATTATTATTATTATTTTTTTATTTTTTCTTTTTATTATTCTTCCGATTTTACAAAGGCAAATTTCGCCCCTTTCCCAGTTGTGAAAACGCGTCTAACTTTCCCGATTCGTCCGGCCAGATCCGAAATTCAATATTTTTGGGCGGTCGCACAGGTTCGACCCCAAATGTCGAAATAGCGCCCCCTAAACACGTTTAAAAATTCCCATAGGGAAATTCGGCTACTTTGTCGTAGGCAGACGAAATTCAGTTGTTATGTGCCTTGTAACAAGGCATAAAAAAAACTTCATTGGAGCCACGCCCTAAACCCATCAGAAAGTCGGCCATTTTGATTTGAATTTTTGAATTTTAAAACGAACTCCTCCTAGGGATTTCGTCGGAACGGCTTCAAATTTCGTAAACATCATCGAGAAACCAACCTGATTAAAAGTTGTGCTCTGCAGATCTGTAGGTCAAAGGGCGTGGCTGCTAGGGCGTGACAAATTTTAGTGACTTGAGGGAAAAATTTCACAACAATCTCAAACCCAAATACTTGATTGGAGTAGCTTCACACTTGCTGAACATGATGAGGGCACCGCCCTGAACGGCCTGATATACTAACTTTTCACTTTGCTAATAGCGCCCCCCTGTGGTAACAGGAAGTGACCACTCATTACTTCCACTGGGACTGATGGCACAATGTTGAACCAATCAACTTCTTCCTTCTTGTAAAACATTCACAACAAGTTGCTGAAGCTACATTATGAACATTGTCTAGCTACGAGTAATGGCGTCCGTTTGGCGAAGCGGCGACTTTGGATCCCTCGCCATGAAAATACGTTTGGGATTCCCAATGCTCTCACGCCCACATACTTGACTGTAGTAGCTTCAAATTTGCTGGACATGATCATTGCTCTGCCCTGAACATCCAGATACATTAAATTCCCACTTTACTCCTAGCGCCCCCCTGTGGTAACAGGAAGTGACCAGTTATTGCTTTCACTTGTACTGATGACACATAGTTGAACACACCAACCTCATTCCACTTCTATTACATGCAGAACAAATAGATGAAGCTACCTTATGAATACTGTGAAGCTACGCATAATGGCGTTTGCGTAGTGATGCAGCGACTTTCCATCCCTCGCCATGAAAATACGTTTGGGTTTTAGATGCCTTTAATAAACTTGTATCATCATAAAAACTGATTGACAGGTCAAATGTGTCAAGCTCTCACATCTGGTTAGGGTTTTGCCCATGAGAGCAGCAAAATGCCTCGATAGCGCCCCCTTGAAATTTTCAAAAACCCCTCCCCATAGGGGTTTTTTTGGGTTAGGAAGATGAAAATTGGTACACATGTTTATTTGGCCAAGACGGACAAAAAAGTCTCTGGCATCATTTGTCTACTCCAAACAGGAAGTCGGCCATTTTGATTTTAACGTGTCATTTTTTCCTGATTTCCACACATTGTATTTTAACGCACTCCTCCTAGAGATTTCATCCAATCAAAACCACCTTTATTAGTAAACATCAAAAGACCATGTTGATCAAAAGTTGTGCTCTGCAGGTCTGTAGGTCAGTGGGCGTGGCCACTCACAGGAAGTGACCAGTTTTTACTTTCACTTGTACTGATGACACATAGTTGAACTGATCAACTTTATTCCTCCTGTACAACATCAAGAAGCAGTTGCATAAACTACTTTACGAATGCTGTATTGCTTCGAGTAATGGCGTCCGTGTGGCGATGCGGTGACAATGGATCCCTCGCCATGAAAATACGTTTGTGTTTTTGATGTTCTTAATGAATTCTTATCATCATGCAAATTGATCTGCCGGTCAAGGATGGTGAGTTCTCACATTTGATTGGGGCGTTGCCCATGAGGGCAACAACATGCCTCGATAGCGCCCCCTTGAAATTTTGAAAAACCCCTCCCCATAAGGGTTTTTTTGGAATAAGAAAATGAAAATTGGTACACGTGTATGTTGCCAATTCGAACAAAAAAGTCTCTGGCACCTTCGGTCAATTCCAAACAGGAAGTCAGCCATTTTGATTTTAATGCGTCATTTTGGCCCGATTTCCACATATTGCATTTTAACGAACTCCTCCTAGCGATTCTGTCCATTCAACCTAATATTTATTTCAGATCATAAAGAGACCATGCTGATCAAACGTAGAGCTCTGCATGTCTGTCGCTTAATGGGCCTGGCCGCCATGGTGTCCCCATTTCAGATGCCTCGCCAAACACATTCCAGCTGCTCCCTCTCCCTCATACTTCATCCAAATGGATTCAAAATTCCTGTACATGTTAAAAAAACCCACCCTGAACGCCTTGATGTGCTGCTAAACAATCTACCTCATCATGCCCCCTTATGAAAATAGAAAATGCCATATTTTACGTTGAAATTGGCCGATTTGCTCAAGACTTCACAGTTGTGCTTAGGGTCTGCCCCTGAATGCACCTGCCCAAATTTGCTCACACTCTGAGCGACTTCTGGTAGATGAAGTATCAACTTATCATAATTCCTTCAGCTTTGTCCGATTCGCTCCACACTTTCTCTCAGGTTGGGGCCGGCACTTGACATGTTCAATGGTCGTGAGTGCACAGCTGCACCCATCAGGATCTCACCACAAACCCCAACGTGCGCATGGGGGCGAGGGCCCGTTCAACGCTGCTTGCAGCTTTAATTAAAGTTATAACTCCAATCATGATGAAATAGAATGGGAACATTTAAACACTTAATGCGAGAATTTCACGCGAGGATGTGTTTAAGTCCTGTATTCTTTTCTGCCCCGACAAGGTTTAACATTAAGAAATGGGGCCGAAATGTTGAATTTAGCACTTTGGATGGAATGTTTGGGAGAAAATGGGGGCTGTTAGTTTGCTCCAGGAGTTCCCATCGACCTCTCAACTCGGTTGTAGTTCATTTTTACTTTCTTGTAAAAATGTAGAGATTTTATAATTTTCTTGTAGAGATTTTATAATTTACATCCTAATTAATTCCTGGCTGTTGTGATCGATGCCCACTTTTTATGAGCTCTAGTATGCTGCTTGATTCTACATCATTTGATGCCAATTGATGTGAGCACGATTCCATAATTTGCACATAAATAATGTTGGACAATTGGCAGATGTTGCCAACAGCTACTCAACATATGACAAGAAGTAGTATCTCCACCTCCAAGCAAGCTTATGAACTTGCTGCTTTATTCTTCTGAGTCTTGAATAGCATATGGTTAAAGAATGGTATGCAAGTCGTACCTTTGCTTGTAATTCGCGTGTGATGAAGTACCACTATGAGCTCGTTAGACAGAGCATTCTTTTGATTCAAGTCAACTGAGCTTTCAAGCTGTGCTGTGAAAACGATGCATCTTAATACGATGATGATATTGCCAGCTGGCGACATATATAGAATATTACGAGTGGGTGCAAGGTAATTACGTCATCTTGGAAGCAAGGCTGCTTGCAAAGTGGCTTAGCGTCGCAGGTGGTAGTTTTATCTGCAAATTAATGTATGGTGAGTAGTTATGTACCTTATAGTAGCGATTATCAAATTCTGTCTTTAGGGAGACCCCCATGTAAGCTGGTTTTCATTTCAACCACAGTGGCAATCTCAAATTTTGAAAGCTGTTCATTCCTCTTCACTAGGATCTTCTATTCAGGGATTACTTAAACTTCAAAAATCACAATCTGTCAGAAATTGCTGTTAATGCCAAAACAGATACATCATCCCTGGGCACGTAGTACTTACTGGATTGAATTTTAAACAGTTAATTTCAATGCGCTTTTGCGAGCGGAATCATGATGCAGGGAATAGTGTTGGTTGTCTCATAGGATGTCACAATCAAGGCCTGCAGACAGATTTTAGACGGTCAGCAAACAGTTGGTTCTCCCATGCAGCATGTTAACTGGGGGAAGAAATGGGAACTGAACGACTTGGACAAGGGCCAAATCACATGGCCTCACGAGTGGGTTTGAGCATCTCTGAAGTGGCAAGGCTTCTGGCGTGCTCCCTGCCAGCAGATGTGAGAACCTGCTGGCAGTGGTTAAAGGAGAGAAAAACCATTAACCGGCAACAGGGATTTGGGCGCCCGAGGCGAAGTGATGAGTGTGGGCTATGAAGAATAACTCACCTGATCCAAACCAACAGAAGGGCGACTGTGGCACAAGTCTGAGAATTTCAATAATATTTACATAAGGAATGTGTCACAACCCACTGCGCATCAAATCCTGCTGTGAATTACTCTTTTTAGCTTGCATACCAGTTAAAGTGCCCACTCTAACCCCACGCTAGAGAGCTGCATTGGGATTGGGTCCCGCCGGGTCCCGCGAGACCCAACGCAAATCTCGCAGGAGCGGGCGGTTGGAACTTTGCCGCGAGCGGGAACGGGGCAAAAAATAAATAAATACTGCGGGATTGGGTATAGCCTAGCGACATGATGGAGTCAGCCAAAGATGTAGAACAAAAGATCAAACAAGGGCTTTACGATAGAAAAAGAAAATGGGGAAAGTCGGACATTTGGAGAAGTTTTTTGATTGTTTGTGATAAAGATGGAAAGGAACTTGACTTCGTTAGTTGCGACAAATGTGCCAAAATACTAGTGTACAGCGGACACAAATCCGGCACCTCTGGGTTGAGGCAGCACATCTGCTCTGTTTTCCCCGGTCAAAGTAAACTTTCGTTCAAGGATAAACAACTTCTCCCCACTCACATTAAACTAGAAACCACCGAGAAATGTGTGGAGGTGTGCTGTCTGGACATACGGCCATATGACTTTGTCGCCGGGAAAGGCTTTGTTAACATCGCGCAACACTTTGTTAATGTCGCCGCTAAATATGGCAAATTCTACGTTAAAGATGTTTTACCTCATCCAACACTCTTAAAAAAGGGAGTTCTTGAGGGTGCTATGTAGAACCATTGGGGTTCATTGCTAAAGAAATGGAACCTTTAGCTCAAAAAAGGTGCTATTTCCATCACGAGAGGATTGTTTGAACTTCAACGACCGTTTATGGAACCTTCCAGGAGACACTCATCCTACACCCCCAAACTGCTCCTGATGTGCAGGTTGGCACCTTGCATGGCAGCCTCCGCCATCAGGGGCGGAGGCATAATTGTAAAGCGCTTTGTGGTCATGTCATCTGACTAGAAAGCGCTATATAAATGCAGTCTATTTACCATTTCAACTGAAAAATAAAGGTAAAGGGTCTGGGGTATGAATTAACCTTTTTAATGTGCTTTTTAGAAGCCTTTAAAAAAAAAAAAAAAAAATGTAAGAACCCCAAGATTCTTTAAATTGAACCCTCTGAAATGGTTCTATTTAGAACCTTTTGAGGGTGCCATATATGTACCAAGCTATAGAACCTTTAAAGGTTCCTTACGGAACCTTTTATTTTTAGAGTGAACCACTGTATCCAGACTTGTCGAGGGGCAAGCACAAGCACTGCAGGCGTCAGTGGCAGCGGAGATAAAGCCCATCATCGAAACATATGGATGTGCCATCACAACAGATATATGGACGGAGGATTACCATAAAACTGCATTCATATCCGGCACAATCCATTATAAAAACAACAACTTAGACCTAGTTTCCAGGGTTTTATTCACAGCTCCCTTCGCGAGTGGTAGGCCTACATTGAAAACGGGATAATATCAGGAGCCTGCTGGTTGTGTGACGTTTTTGATAAAATAAAGTGATATGTTAATTTATTGTGTGGTGTTGTCTGCTGATTGTGTTCTCATTAATGTTTCTTATTCAGGTCTCGCTTAGAAAAGAGACCTTAACCTCAATCACTGTGTGATTATATAAAAGTACAAAACTAAATAAAATACCAAGGACAAGAATAAAATATGAAACAGCCTTTATTTCATTAAAAAAAAAAAATTCCTGACCAGAGCATCAAAAGACATGCAGGCCAGGGAAATGAAACAAACCCCACAAATCTCTCTATTAATAGCCATTAAATGACGTGTTTTCTCCTGCGGGACGAGAGAAGACACAAAATCAATGCATCTCTATTATGGCTCGGCAATAATTTCTCCAGTTTTGCGGGTGCGGGCGGGAGTGGACATACACATCGCGGGAGCGGGCGGGAGTGTAATGCACACATTGCGGTTGTGTGCGGTAATGGTCAGATATTCAGCGGGAGCGGGCGGGTGCGGGATGAAGAAAACAGTCCCGTGCAGGGCTCTACCCCACGCCACCTCTAAAAGTTCCCCCAATGGGCACCTGAGCTTTGGAACTAGACCTTGGAGCTGTTGAAGAAGGTTACCTGCTCCACTGAGTCCCGTTTTTATATTATGTCTCTGGTGGGGATCCTCGCAGGATCCTTCGGGATCCTACAGGAATCCTGCAATGACCAAATCCTTTCAGGATCTATCAAGGACCTTCAAGAAACCTTCATGAATCTGGAAAAACAAGGATCTTTGCAGGATCTTTAACAATAAACAAAGTTTCTGGTGGGATCCTGCAAAAGTTCTTGAAGACAGAAAAACCTTGCGGTTTCCCTAGTGAGAGTCCTTGCAAGGATCCTGCGAGGGAGTCTGATAGGATCCTTTAAAAGACCCTTAAGAATCCTAAAGTATCCTCAATGGGATCATTTACGATCCCTAGCAAAATCATTGGTGATCTTCAAGGATCCTGGCTATATCCTTAGGGATCCTTAGAGATCCTGGGAAAGTCATTGTGGATCTTTTAGGAGTCAGGACCCTGCTAAGATCCTTTGGGATCCTCAAGGATCTTGGCAAAATCCTTGGGGGATCCCTAAGGACAGGGTCCTAGCAAAATCCCGATGGGTCTTTGAAAAATCATTAGATAAATTCAGCCCGGACGTTGCCAGACCAAATGCAGTACGCCACTAATTGATTTCTGCTTCAGATTGTTGATAGACATGTTAGGAAAGTGAACTCCTCATCAACGCTGCAGTCTGTGTGAGGAGGATTTTTAGTCAGATCTTTAACCTTCGTCAGGATCCCCATGTCAGGAAGGCCAGGTCATGCGCTTACTCTGTTACCAACTAGTTTTTTGCCGTTTTCACCCAAAATAAGTGAAATGAACAAACTGAGCTATTTTGTTGTTTGAAGTACTAGGGAAGACCTACACAATGCCATTTAAATTGTAACTCTGTCTTACTTAGTTTTCGAGCTATGATACAAAATACACCAATTTTGCAACTCCGTTACTGCTTGACCTGGCCCAGGATCATACCTCACCTCGATCTGCTCCAGTTGCGTGGCTGAAGCTAAGCAAGTTGGATTGGAGATCATTTGGGAAAATTAAGTTGCTGCAGGAAGAGGTGTCAGGGGGCCAGCAGGGGGTGATCTTTTCTCTGGTGGGATATGCCCCAGTGCAATGATGGGGACACTGTCATGAAAGAGATGTTGCCTTTTGGATGAGATGTTATACCTGACTCACTGTGGCCATTAAAGTTTCCTATTAAACTCTTCAATGAGAGTTGGGGGTTCCCTGGTGTCATGACTACAATTCCCAACCTGCCACTGAATCATCCTCTGATCTAATTAGCCCAGTAAGTTGTCCTCTCCCTCCCCCCCTCAACCCCTGGGACTCCCTTGAAGAGGAGAGTTCAATCTAAATGGGACTTCCCAGGTTAAATTAAGCATAAATACATATGTTTCCCCAGGCAGGATCTTTGAGGATCACCAAGGATTTTCCCAGGATCCTCGATGATCCTCCTCAAGGTTTATGCCGGGGTCCTCAAACATCCTGTCACCAGTTCCTTTTGGAATCCATAGGGATCTCAGGGTCCTTGCGGATCTTTGCAAGGGTCCTGTCAGCATGCCTCACGGGATCCTACTCGGAGCCTCGCCAGGGTTCTCACCAGGGTGCTTCAGCAGGGTACGAGTACTTGATTTTCCTGAGAAGAAATGAAATCATGATGCACTGTGGGAAGAGGACAAGCTGGTGGAGGGAACGTGATACCCTGGGAAATGTTCTGCTGGGAAACGTTTGGGAATTCAAGTGATGTCAGGTTGATGGAGCTGTTTTGGCAGCACAAGGGGGACCTTCACAATTTAGGCAGGTGGTTTTAATCTCGTGGCGGATCGGTGTAACTGCATGAAAAGAGGTTAAATTATACATGGTCGATTAAATTAAAAGACTAAGGTGAATATCCTAAATGGTGTACACCTGGCCACCCATCCTGTCCATCTGGACACTAAAAAGGAATTCAGTGACAACACATGATGTGGATGCAGTTGTTCTGTTATTCAAGTTACCTGTTAAATTGTTAAGCTGGTTAATTAACATTTGTTACCTCTTTCTGGATTAGCTTTATCATTTCCCTGTAGTGCAAAAAGCACAATGAAAAATTTGGATGTTCTGATGCTTTGAAAAACTGTGTCAGCATAATGTATATTTGGAAGGTAAATAATTCCTTTGGCCATCTAACACTCCTGATGAATTGAATTGAAATGAAAAACTCCTAACAAATCTTGGAATTGCTAATGTGTTTTGGAAAAAAAAAAAAAAACCCCAGCATACGCAGGGTCCCCCGGACTGAACTGGGGAAGCAGGGCCATTGGGTTAGTCAATCACTGATACCCTTATAATGGATTTACTGCCGGGAATTTCTCAGTTTAGCTTATATTCTTTTGCGCAATTGTTGTGCGTTTCAGTTTGAGGTGTTTTGACCCCTGGTCTCTTTGAGGTTATCTATTATTATTGTTCATATATTTTGTATTCAAGGGTTATGTCTTTGGGACCTGTTGTCAGAGTTACTACAACCGAGGGTGAAGGTTTATATTTTGTAATCTTGAGTATCGTTATTAATGTTTTGGTGGACAGCTTGAGCACCCTAAGCTTACTGGATCAGCCTGCTGTGCTAACATCGTTTTTTAGAATGGCGTGTTTTTCGCAGCGATGGCGCCTCGGGAGGGTAAAGAGAAGAGGTAGGAATAGGTGACTGGGGCCGCTGGTCGCTGAGGGCGAAAATGTCTTTGGGCGTCTGCCACATATTCGCCTCCTTCAACGACACCTTCGTACACGTCACCGACCTCTCCGGCTAGTTAGTAGCAATGGAGTTGCCCAGTAAAGTGTTTCGTATTAAACTCTTATAGAGCACTTGTGGTACTTATCGGACTTGCGTAAGCATGTGCTCTTGGAGTTTATTTACTATTAATCATGCTCCTTTGAGCATGCGCACAAAATATATACAAATGTACATAAACACATTGGTCGTGAATGCGCCCAGAGACCGTAAATAATGATGGATTTTGAGGTGTCCTGCCAGGAAAATGTTTGTGCAGGGGAGGTCCTTCGGGCAGGAAATGGTGGCAGTGTGAACTGTATTCACGTATCCTGGTATTACCTGTATCTGACCCAATAAAAGCATGTCTCTGCCCTGTCAGTTCTGTTAAAGACACGCTGCAGTCATATCAGGACTTTTACCATCTTCAAGTGGGGACACACGGTTTGATTCTACCATAGATATTGCTACACTGTGAAAATTCTGCTCGATGTGTCTTTGCCTGTGTCTTGACTGACTGTCATCTGTTTGTGAGAAAGATTATGGAAAAAAGTTCATTATGTTGAAAAGTTTTTGTTTTTGGGGAGGTTGTATAAGACCGCAGTTATATAGGTGATATAGCTCAGGTATGAAGGTGAATATCGTAGGAGGGGTCAGAAAAGGCCGTAAAAGTGTCTGGATGCTCTCCGCTGAGGGCCCTTCCAATTTTGCTTTTCTTTTTTAGTTGAGAATAAACTGACGTCTGAGTCTCTCTTAATTTTGAAGTGCCTCTGTCATTCACAGCAGGGAAACCAAACATTTACGGTTACATTTGATTGGCAGTTCTCTCGAACTCCTCCATCTGTGCTTTGGGTCCACTGCTTTCTCCTGATTGGGCTGCTGTTACAGTCATTAAGTCTCTTGAGCCGTACTGTCTGGTAAGGATTGCAGTTGCATGTGGCTGGCAGAAATGCGTTTCTATGTGGTTTTAATCTTTCTGATTTATTTTATCCATCGTGTTACCTGGCGTTGCTTTGTGGAATGCAGCGCCGCTCATTTTGATTGAGTCACAGATCTCTGCCATCACACAACTATAATCCTGATGGCAAAATGCTGCTGGCACAGATCTGGTGTCAAATAGCACTTATGGGTCTGGCAGTTTTTGTTGAAGACACCCACAGACACTTTTCCAAAAGGGGTAAACAGGCATAAACCCTGGAATACTGAGCACTGGATGGGAAAAAAAAAAAAAACATTAAGCAAGCTGTCCCCCATATTTGGTGTATTTTGAAGGCCTGTCGTCCAGACACTCTACAGAGGAGCAGAGGCGCTGACAGCTGATTGCCTGAAGAGAAACAGATGAGGTTAAAAAACTCAAATAGTTTCAGGAAATGAAATCGCCAGTGGGAATAAATCTTTTATTTAACCCGGAAAGTCCCATTGAGATTGAAATCTCTTCTTCAATGGAGCCCTGGGGGTTGAGGTGGGGAGGGAGAGGACAAGTTGCACAGCCAATTAGATCAGGGGATGATTAGGTGGCAGGTCGAAAGAGCCAGGTTGGGACTTTTTTAGCCATGACGCCGGGGAACCCCCTACTCTTATTGATGAGTGTCATAGGATTTTTAATGACTGCAGACAGTCAGAACCTTGGTTTAACGTCTCATCTGAAGGACAGCGTCTACTTCAGTACAGTGTCCCCCGCCCCGTTCCCCAGAGGGAACCGGACACCAACACCTCTTCCAGCAGCAACTTGGCTTTCCTAGGTGGCCTCCCATCCAAGTGCTAACCAGGCCCACACCTGTTTAGCTTCAGCCACATGGAGCCCCAGCTCTGCTGGGCGGGGACTCTCACCTGTACTCGCCCCGTAGGGAGATGACCTGCCACGTGACGGGCGGAATGAAAGTCAGGGCGGACCGAGACGAGTCCTCTCCATATGCAGCTATGCTGGCGGATCAGGATGTGGCTCAGAGATGCAAAGAGCTGGGAATCAATACCCAGCACATCAAACTCAGGGCTAAAGGGGAAAACAGGTTAATGAGGATCCACTCACTCACTCACACAGACAGACACACACACACACACACGCACTCACACAGACACAGACACACACACACACACACACATATCAAACTCAGGGCTTCAAGAGGAAGCAGGTTAGTCAGCAAACACACGCGCACTCACTCGCGCACGCGCACACACGTACACGCGCACACACACACGCGCGCGCACACACACACACACACACACACACATCAAACTCAGGGCTACTGGGGGAAACAGGTTAGAGAGCATACACACACACACACGTGCTCACACTCACAATCACATATCAAACTCAGAGCTACAGGAGGAAACAGTTTAGTCAACACACACTCACTCAAACTGAAGTGAAAGCTGAAGGAGCAACAGGTCAATCAATGTGCGTACAAACACATAAATATTTGTATTGCTATACTAGTGAGGACATAGTATACCTGCTGAATTTATTTTCCCAAACCCTTACCATTACCAAACAATGCCTAAGTCTAACTTTAATCTAGCTCTAAGTGTAGTTGTAACCCTGAATTTAACCAATTAGCAGTAATCCTTTGGAAACCTTTGTGAGGACAACCCAAAATATCCTCGCAACCCCAAGTGTCCTCACGGCTGCAGTTTCTTGAGAGTTGGTTCTCACAGATATAGCTATACAAACCCCAAAAACATAACATAACATAACATGAATGGCAAGAACAGGCCTTTCAGCCCAACTAAGCTTGCCAGTTTCTTTATACTATTGTGAATATATCCCTTCAGATACTACATGACTCAATGGTATCTAGCTTTAGGTCAAGCCTGCTCTTGAAAACCCCCAAGGTCTCTGCCTCAACAATATGGTCAGGTAAGCTATTCCACATTGAAATTACTCTTTGGGCGAAGAAATATTTCCGAATATCAGTGCTAAATTTACCTTTGGTCAACTTCCATTTGTGACCCCGAGTTCTACTCACAACACTTGGCCGAAGGAATCCTACATGATTCACTTTGTTAATGCCTTTAACATATTTAAAGACCTCAATAAAATCACCCCTGAGTCTCCTTTTCCTAAGACTAAAGAGATTAAGGATCTTCAGCCTCTTCTTGTAGCTTTCATCTCTTATACCTCGAATAAGCTTGATGGCTCTTCTCTGAACTTTCTCTAGAGCCTCTATATCTCTCTTAAAATATGGTCCCCAGAACTGTACACAATACTCCAGGTGTGGTCTAACGAACGTGTTGTACAGAAGAAGCATCACCTCCTTAGATTTGTACTCAATACTTTTGGCAATGTATCCTAGCATCCGATTAGCTTTTTTAACTGCTACGGCACAATGGCTAGAACCTGTGAGGGTTTGGTTAACAATCACTCCTAGATCTTTCTCTTGTGCAGCACATTCCAGTTTTAAACCCCCCATGAAGTGATCCCGTCTAATGTTTTTTTTATTAACTACCTGAACAACTTTACGTTTTGCTAGATTAAATTTCATTTGCCACATTTCTGCCCAATTCTGGATTCTATCCAAATCATTCTGAATCACTTTAGTGGACCCTAGACTATTTGCCAAACCACTTAATTTAGTATCATCAGCAAATTTAACCAATCTGCTCTCAATATTCCTATCAAGGTCATTAATGTAAATGAGGAATAGCAGGGGTCCCAACACCGATCCCTGGGGGACGCCACTCCCCACCATACCCAGCTCAGATGAGATATCACTGACCACTACTCTTTGTGTTCTGTCCTGTAACCATGCGCAAGAATGTATGCACGCACACTTTAACACACACTTACACATGCTGAACATTAACACACACAAACGCGCACACACCACATCGCAGAATTCTGCTGTGGCTGTGGCTTTTATGATTTTGGTGGGGAAAAGGGGCTGCAAACACAAAAAATCTTCATGAGAATTCACCATTGAAATAGCAAAAAAAATAATACTGACAAATGAAAAACTGCTGGGGCTTAAATCTATGCATTTCTGGGATCATAAACTTCTTGACCACAAGTACAATTCATCTTGAACATTACATTCTAGATTACCCGCTTGCTATGAGCCAAATTAGATCGCTATCCAGGTGTCTCCCCAAAGTCTGAGATCCACCAAAATGGTTCACTGTCAAATCATACTTTACTCATATATTTAACAGATTACTAAAATTAAATTAAACTTTTGGGGCATGAAATTCAGCATGAGCTAATCATTTTCTGGTTGAGTTTAGCATGAATTTATCAATATCAGTGCAGTTGAACATCATTGGTCACCAGTAACCTCTCCAAACACAAAACATGCCTTTTGTCCATAATAAATGGACAATATTGTTAACTTTTTCTTTGAAGTCCCCCAAGCATTAAATAAAGTGCTGATTAAACAGCTATAACATTCACACTGCAATGATAGCTAACTGCTCTCAAATCCGAGCTCATAACCTTACACCTTATAAGGGAAAAAACTCACTAACTCAGTAATATCTGAATTCTGAAATACACCTTATTTTAACAGAACAGAAATGTCACTTTCAGGAAAAATCAAGCGACATTTGCCTCCATATTCAACAGAATGGTGTAATGAACTTACCGAGGAATCTACCGACGTGCGTGTGCTGCATGCATTTCGAGAAACGAAAACCTCGGCATTTGATGTCTTCTTTTTTTTTTTTAATTTGGCATCTCCAATCCCACTCGAATCTGGAATGCCCACTTGGTGAACTATGTACAAAGCTTGCTCGTATGCGACCCCTTGCTGCCAACTCAGGATAGTGAAGACAGCTCACGACTCTCCTCCGACGCATGTGCCTGTCAGCCACTGATTCTTATACACTCATTGGTTGAATCCTCGTAAGTTCAGAACAAGGGCGGAGGATACCCGGACATGAACAAACCCAGAGTCTTCCTGACAAGCCCCCGTCTGGCCAGCAGGAGGCGCTAGAGCAATGAACAAAGCTACTATTTTATCCTCAAATCCGGCAGTCCCGTCCCAATTTGGAACCCTGTAGCGCGATGGCCAATTGTGCGCTACTCTGAAAAAGCTGCCGACCCCTGCCGGTGGGTACGCCGGGGCTCGAACCCGCGACGTGATAGTCACCTCTGCACTGCAGCGCAGTGCCTTAACCGAGTGAGCTATCCGGCAGCTCGATGTCTGTAAACGCGGTATAAATTCTACAGCAAAAAGCCATATTGAGCGAAATGCAAACAGAGTAGAGGTATACCCTGTTTTCTTCATTGATGCCCCCCTCCAGAGACAGATGTATCGGGTAGAAGGAATGAATGAATGATGAATCTGAGTATGTAATTGAGTGACTGGCTATCGACACCAGTACTTGGGTGGATAGAAGGGAGCGCTGAATTTGTCAATGGAGGAATATATGTGTTAATCCACGGGAGGGAACTACGCATATTTTGTGTGTGATGACTGTAATTGACAGTAGAATGTGAGAGAATCTCACATAACTAAGTAACTAACTAACTACTTAAATTTGCATATCTATAGACGCGAGCGTCTACATCTGCAGAAAGGGGTTAAGGGAAAATTAGTGTTTAAGGGGTTAAATCCTTTAATCCCACATTTCCTCCTCAGGGCGATTGGACTGTGCTTGGTGTGCTCAGCTGTAAGTCACTTTAGATCGCAATCTCTCCTAAATTACTTGTAGGCGTATGGCAGGAATCATCAGCTTGGGGACAGGGGGCTGAGAACTAATGGTTTTCCAACCTCCCATTACCTGCAAGTCAGATGTCAAGACTCCTCTGCAGGTTAAAAGCACTAATTGTTCAAGGAGATCCTAAAGAAAGCCAGGGCTGGATTTGGATTTAAGGGCCATATTTGGTGGTCCTTGCTGTATGGGGCTAGCTTGTCATAACCCTCCATTCTACTAGAGGGCGACTGCATGCCGCTTACAAAAAAATACTGGATTGTATTTATTTTTATTTACCCCTTTTCCAAGGAGCTAGTTCCTGTGCTAGCTCGGAGCCAGAGCCTGACATGGCACCGGTTCTTTGCTTTTCCACAGCCTGAGCACCAGCTCCTGGTTCTCAAAACTGGTGCCAGACCAGCACTAACTCATTGGTGGTCTAGAGCCAAGCACTGGTGACGTCAGGGAGTGGGGGTGGAGTTATTGTGATGAACAAGACCAGCGCAAACACTGTACCGCCATTTTTAAAACAGCTGAGCGAGTGTAATCTGCTTTTGTTGTCAAACAAGCAAAAATGCTCTGTATCCTGGATGCGACAAGCTCCTCCATCTCCGTGGTTTTGCCTCCGTATGGCATGAGCGTTGCTGGTTTAGCAGACCCAAATACAGTGATGTACTGATATTATTCAGTGACGCAATCGCGTGGCTCTGATTTTGGCTCCTGGGCGATGGAAAAGCAAACAGGATCTGAGGAGGTGCGTGGGCTGAACCAACTAAGCACTGGCACCAGCACGGCACTAGCACCAGGTTCATTTTGGTGGAAAAGAGGTAATTGTTTGGTTCTATAATCGGGAACCTCTGAAATAAATTAGCTTGAGGCTAAAGTAGGAATAGCTTTAATTGTTCCATATTTTAATCCATATCATGCAAACCATATGGGAAGCCACCAATGTCGCTGTCCGAATACATATTTCCGTATTTGCTATATTAAAGCATTACTGCCTTTGTGCGACTGTGGCAAGCTCTCAGTCACAATATTTTTTTATTCCCTGGAAGTGCGATTTAATTCACGCTAGCAGATGAGGTCTTGCAGTTTAGACTGCCTTGTGCTGTGTATAGTACATTACAGTAAAAGAACAGATTTTCTTGACCACTGCAATTTACTACTGGCTGTGTGCTTGAGGTTCGAAATTACTCTTGGTTTTGTTTTATTGAGTCGATTTTTTTTAGTGCGAGTGCACTCTACCTAAATTATTAAGTGGCCTTTGGGCGGGTTCAGTTGTGGAATCTTCACCGTCTTACAAGCAGGTTCTTTTGTTGTATTCTAGTAATGGATTTTCTGTTAGAAAAAAAAAATTTGGTTCGACCATTTTATGATGGCAAAAAGTTTAACTATATATATATATATATATATATATATATATCCCTTTGTTCAGCTGTCCGTTTGAAAACTTTGATCTTTGAGGGGAAAATTAACATTTTCGAGAGTAGATTATATGGAATCTTTCTTCAAGATCAAATGTAACGTCTTTTAAAAAGTCCTAGTCGTTGGGTCAGCATTAGAATATTCACTGGGGAACGTTAAAATTAAATTGTAATATTGTACCCTAAAGGGTTAAATACAGTGATGTCAGACTTAGTTGCTTTACTGGTGGCCAAAATAATTTGTGGTGGGTCCTGACGTACAGCTTTTAGGGATCCTTAAATTTGGGGTTGTGAAATATTGAAAGGACTCGAGCACTACTTAAATCACTTGTTCTGGGAACAACCTTGTGTTGTTGCTGGATCACTTTTGAACTTGAAAACGTTCAGCTATGATTCAAATTCTCAGTCGGATGATCTTTGTATTACTTTCTTACTTCCATAAAGAGCTGCGGTATAAATGTTAGATACAGCCAGAGTCTGAGTTATAAAACTGATGCATTATTATTATTATTATTATTATTATTATACAGTGACTGTCGGGGGGGGGGTTCAACTTTCTCTCCAGGACATAAAGGGAACCCAGTGGTACACAGGCATATTTTTCAGTGAACTGAAGTCTTTCAATCCTTGCAGTATTTTGCTTGTTTAACGTAATGTTTGTAGATAATGATATACATACTGTATATAAGCTATTACACCAGCTCCTGAGTGAAAATAAAGGGGATGCCTATTATAAAGGCTGATTTAAAAAATAATAAACTCTTTTTTCAGTGGTGGATAGTAACTAAGTAGATTTGCTCCAGAACTGCAATTAAATACAATTTTAAGGTACTTGAGACCTTAAACCTCCTCATTGTTTCAAATAACTGCTTCAGGCCCAAAGTAGTAAAACTCTCCAATATTACAAAAAAAAAAAAAGAATCCAAATTTATGTAGCTGAATTTTTGTTCTTTTCTACCCAATACACCATCTCACAGCCACTCAGATTTATTCTGTGACCCTTTCAAAGCAGGTCAAACCAGCTCCAGATTGAATACTGCTTATGCCTTTACTCATCAGTGTGAACAATGTTACATTTATTCAATATATCGTTCACAGTACAATTTTCTATAAAACCAGTACTTTAATACCTTACCTTTACTTCAGTAGGATTTTAAATGCAGGACCTTTACCTGCATTTAAGTATATTGACATTATGTTATTGATATTTTTGCTAACATAAAGGATCTGAGTGCTTCTTCCACCTCTGTTTGTATCAGCAGTTCTCAAACTTGGTCCTGGTGCCCAACTGTGATGCTGGTTTTTGTTCCAACCACAATTGCAATTGGAGAATAATGAAAAGCTGTTAATTTGTCTTATTTGGCTACATTTACATGTTTAGAGCAGTTATTTACCATCTTAAGCCCTATTTTGATGGGCATATTTATTGTGCCACGAAGAATAAAAATCCTTGAACATATTTTGCTTATTTTCCTATATTGTCAGGATTTTCAGGTAAAAACATTTTTAAACAGACCCGGAAAAAATCAATTTTGAGTTCTTTCAAAATCAGCCAGAACTTGATAAAATGAGCGTGACGGCAAACAGTTGTGACTGCTGTTTGCCAAATAAATTGTTAGTTTTTGCAACCATGTGTCAACAGTTTCACCAGTGAGTAACCGATTGATTGTTTTAGTAGATTAAATGTTTGGTTAAATTGTTTGCTTCTGCGATTATTCATACTAGTTTCAAATATATCTCAATGTGGATATGAAATTTTTATTCTTCATGGCATGTATAGATTTGTGAAATGTGGCTTCAGAGGATAAATAACTGCTCTAAACGTAAATGCACCTAATTATGACAAATCAACAGCTTGTTAAGATTGCAATTGTGGTCAGAACAAAAACCAGCATACACAGTGGGGCGCCAGGACCAAGTTTGAGAGCCACTAGTTTATATTGATGTCAAAACGCAACGTTACCTGTGCAACTAATCCTCCGTTGTCTCGCTGCTCATCATGACTGAGCACCAGCGTAAGCTGGCATTAGATCATCATCATCATCCATCATCAATCATCCATCACCCATCATCCATCATCCATCATACATCATCCATCATCGGCGGTCACTCGTAGTTGAGTATGACTGTCCTCCCTCTTGGTCCTTGTGGGTCCTCAGGTGGGTATAGAGGCCGATTCTGGACTCGATTACTCTCCTGCAATGTGGGCAGGGTAATGCAGTGGTGGTGGGTTGTTGGCTGCTCTCTCCTTCCTGAGTCTGCGTTTGTCTTGTGCAGCATGATGGAGGTTAGTGTTGTACTGTGTGGTACCCTCACGGACAATGTTTCTCCAGGTTGCCCTGTTGGTTGCCACATTTTCCCAAGCTTTTAGTTCTATGTGGCACTTCTTTAGGTTTGTTCTTACGTCTCTTCTTCCGGCCTCCTGGAGCCTGCTTGCCTTCGACTAGCTGGGAGTACAGGACTTGTTTTGGGAGGCAAGAGTCAGGCATTCGAACAACATGGCCAGTCCATCTGAGCTGGTTTTGGGCAATGGTGGCAGTGATGGTGGGGATGTTAGCCTCCTCCAAGACCTGGAGTTGGTGCGTCTGCCCTCCCAACTAATCCTGAGGATTTTTCGGAGGCATCTCTGATGGTGTGCCTCAAGTGCCTTTAAATGCCTGCTGTATGTGGTCCAGGCTTCTGATCCATACAGGAGAGTGGGGAGCACCACCGCTTTATAGACTAGGATTTTGGTATTCGCTTGGAGATCGCGGTTCTCAAAGACTCTCCACCTTAGCCTTGAGAAAGCCCCTCTGGCACTGCTTAGGCGGTGGTATATTTTATCATCGATGACTGCTTTTGATGAGAGGGGGCTGCCAAGGTATGGGAAGTGGTCCACATTTTCCAGTTGGATGTTATCAGTGGAGATGTTTGAGGGTATGGCAAGTGAGCTGCAGTTGGGTGGTGGCTGGTGGAGTATTTGTGTCTTTTTTTATATTGACGGCCAGACCGAGCTGTTTATATGCTTTGGCAAAGGCAGACAGGATGCACTGAAGGTCCTCTTCTGAGAGGGCTACGAGAGCGATGTCATCTGCATACTGCAGCTCCATGATGGATATGGTGGAGGTTTGGCCTTTAGCTCTAAATCGGTTGATGTTGAGAAGTTGACCGTCGATTCTGTACATGATTTTGACTCCCTGGGGCAGATGTTGGTTCTTGAGATGGAAAATAGCAGCGACATAGATGGAGAATAGTGTTGAAGTGATGACACACCCCTGCTTGACTCCTGTGTCAACCCTGAAGGGTTCTGTTTCGTCTCCACAGCCACTGAGTACCTTGGCAGACATATTGTCATGCAGCAGTCTCAGTACCCGGATGTATTTTTCCGGGCAGCCAATCTTTGCCAGAACCAGCCAAAGAGCCTGACGATTTTCTGAGTCAAAGAATTTGGTAAGGTCTATGAAGGCCATGTATAATGGTAGATTTTGTTCCCGGCATATTTCCCGCAGTTGGCGAGCAATGAAAATCATGCCTGTAGTCCCATTGTTTGGGCGAAAACCACTCTGGGACTCGGGAAGAATGTTCTCTGATAGGGGGGTGAGTCCATTGGCTCAGACCTGAGCAAGGGCTTTCCCTATGGTGTACAGGAGAGAAATGCCACGGTAATTCTCGCAGTCTGCCTTGTCTCCCTTTTTAAAGATGGAGACAATCAAGGCATCCCTGAGCTGTGCAGGGATTTCCTCTACTTCCCATATTTTCAGGAGCAGGGCATAGATGTGCTTCAGAAGATCAGGACCGCCTTTCTTCAGGACTTCTGCAGGGATGCCGTCAGGTCCAGCAGCCTTATTGTTTCTCATCTTCCTGATGGCATCCTGTCCCTCATCCAGGCAAGGTGGTTCTCCCATGCTTTCCTCTATGGGCTGTTGAGGGAGTTAGTTAAGGGCTTCCATCTCAGGAGCAGTGTCTGTGTTTAAGAGGTCCTTATAGTGCTCTTTTCACTTGTCTGCAATTTCTTCCTTGTCCTTCAGAAGCAAGAGCCCATCTTTGGAGCGAAGGGGAGTTAGGCAGCGATGGCTAGGGCTATATTCCGCTCTTGTGGCATCAAAGAAACAACTTGTGTCTCCAGAGTCGGCAAGCTGCTGGATCTCCAGGGCCTTCTTTGTCCACCACTGGTTCTTCAGTTTCCTAACAAGTGTTTGTACGGCTGCCTTCGCTTTGGGATGGGCTGCTCTTTTGACCTGGCAGTGAATGTTGTTTTGCCAGGTGATAAAAGTTTGCCACTTGATGTCGATGGATCTCACCGTCATTCTCGTCAAGACAGTCTGGATGTCTCCACTTTTTGTGACCGATTATGCTTTTGCAGGAGTCCACGATGGCAGTGGAAAGTGTGCTCCAACGTTTTTCAGTATCCTCTGGGTACTGTTTGAGCAAGGCTACCCTGAGAGTATCCTGCAGCTGTTGTTAGTAGATGATGTCGTCCAACAGCACGATGTTAAGCTTTGGCCGGCTCTATCCTTTCTGCAACCTTCTTTTCCACATTAAACGGATAGACATGATGGAGCGAATGAGGCGGTGGTCAGTCCAGCAGTCATCTGCACTGGTCATTGCTCTGCACTGGACGTTGCGGCGGTCTTTGGAGCGGACTATGATGTAGTCAATGAGATGCCATAGTTTGGAGCGGGGATGCCTACATGATGTCTTGAACTTGGTTTTCTGATGAAAAAGTGTGTTGGTGATGACCAGGTTGTGCTCTGAGCACTTGGTTAGCAGTAGTATGCCATTGGAGTTTGTGTTTCCAACCCCTTCTCTCCCTAGCGTGCCGCTCCATCGGTGGTGGTTTCGTCCCACTCTGGCACTATCTGTCCACTATCTGTCCTGCTTTGGGACTTTAGATAGTATTTTGTCCAGGTCAGCATAGAAGGCCTCCTTTACGTCATCCTGTGTATCAACCGTTGGGGCGTAGGCACTAATAACGGTGGCTATCTGACTGCTGGCAAGCATCAGACAAATGGTCATTAGGCGTTCGTTGATTCCCACAGGGAGTTCGTGGAGGTGGTTGATGAGGCAGTTCTTAATAGCTAATCCCTCACCATGGATTCGTGGCTCATTTGCAGGCTTTCCCTTCCAAAAGAAAGTATACCCGCCTTTTCTCTCCTTCAGCTGCCCTTCATCAGCCAGTCGGGTCTCGGAGAGTGCTGCGATGTCGATCCGGAACTTCCTTAGCTCTCTGGAGATGATGGCAGTTCGCCTTTCAGGTCAATCACTGGCTTAGTTGTCCGCGAGGGTTCGCACATTCCAGCCTCCAATATGTAGTTTTGTTTGTTTCTGACCGCGTGGTGGTGATCCCTCTGGATGTGGTATTCCAGACAGGATTTTGTGAGGCAGGTTATGTTTGGGGTACCTTTTCTAACCCCCTCCCCTACTGGGGTGAGCAGAGTGGATCCTGAATAGGGCTGCTCAGTCATGGGTGCAGCTGCCGAGAGGCTCTTTCTGCCTCAGTCCAAGAGCTTAACGACAGTATCAAACATCCATCGCCTGTGTGCCAAGTCGTGGCTAAGAACTCCCAGACCTCACTGTCCTGTCCCTGTTACCACTTCCTGATCGCCACAGGACTTTGTCTTGTCCCGGATGTAAAATGGATGGGTTCCCTTCGGGAGGTCACCTGCGCGTGACGTCTTTTAACGTGGGGAGACTGATGCGCCTGCAGCCACCACACGGTCCTTGGCAGAGAGGGGCCTGAATCCAGTGGCATGGAGTCCATGACGACTGGAGACCAATCTCTGTTGCAGCCTTCATCCGCCTTCAGTGCCGTTGTGACTCATGGTGTCATTCTCCGCCACTCCCGCCGTTGAGGTCTTTTTTTCTTTGGATCGCTCTTGGTCTGGGACCTCCCCCTCGACCTTACCGCCATGGGTGACCCTACCAGGAGCCAAAAAAGCATTTGAAACTTTGACCGCTACCGAATAGTAAATTTCATAGAGAAATGCCAAGGCACTGATACACGTTAGCGTTTATCTATTGACAATACGATTTAATTCAGAAACTCTGAGGGTAAGAAGGTAAGGTGTATTTAGACTTAGCTTAATAGTTACTTACATTAGCCTTTACCGTTTCGCGCAACACAGGTGAATCAATGATAGCAGAGGGAGTGACACAAGCAAACAAGACATTAAAGGGGAAATATTATGAAAAATGAACTTTTCATTGCTTTTTCTTGTATATAATAACTCTGGTGTGCCTACTGACATAAGTGTGCAATATGACAACCAGGTCAATCTGGAGTAAGCTGGCCTTTCCTTACAACTGTGCTGGAGCTTGCCAGTCAGATTTTGTCCTTTCTTTTTTATGTAGAAAGTGGTGAATGGCAACACCCCTGTGCATTTTTTCTTACCGTTGGTGGGGTCTAGCGCAGCGTCTGAGAGAAAAAAGAAAGGACCGGAAGCCATTTTCCTCCACAAGCAACAGGTCTGGAAAGGAAGTGATGGCAACAAAAGGCAAACGCTGCGGCTATTCTATGGTGGGCTGCCAAAATCAACATCAGTGCTTGCACAAACTCCCAGCTTCAGAAGAAAAAAGGGCAAGTGGTTACACTTTATTTTTGATGGTAACGTCCCAATCTACGTCCGTAAGAGGGACATTCTAAAACGCTTAATGTGAAAAAGCTTAACGTGGCTTAATGCTCCAAAACGACGACCAATAATCACCAAATTCCTCTCAAGTTTCTTGTCTGGAGCACCTTCTCCAATCAAAAAAAATAAAACCGAAGAGTAAGAGATATGGTAGTTATATCAAGTTAAAGGAATAGTTCACCCAAAAATTTAATTCAGTCATTATCGACTTACCCTCATGCCGATGAGAAGTCCGGTGTAGTTTTTTGTTCCTCAAAGTGCAGCCGGAGACTGGGGGGGGGCACCGCACTCCTGCACCGCAAATCCATATAACGAGCGTGTATGGTATCCGAAAAAGAAAAGGTCCATAAAACTACGCAAAAACTGTAATATTCCTCCATACTGCTCGTCCGCTGCAATCCAAGTGCCCTGAAGGGGTAACATCCAGAGTTTACCCGAAAGAACGTCATTTTGTACAGTTTTATAGGCTATTATTCTCTCTAGTATGTTTGCCTGGAGGCGCGCTCGCGCGTTCACGTGGTTCTCCTGAGCAGCTGCGGGTACTAGATCAAGGGTGACTGCTTTTTTTCTGAGCAGCTGAAGCGCTGTAATTTCTTGTAATATAGCATACAATTAAAGTGGTGTATTTAGGTAGGACCTCTTTTAGGCGGCAAAAATACACTGTTACTTTGAGATCGTTCACAACAGTGTATCGCGTAAATCTCCGTCCAGCAGTATGCGCTGGTGCGGCTAACTGGGGGAGATCAGAGAGCTTTCTACAGCATCTAATGTACGTAGAGGATATTTGTAGCTCATACAACCCCACCTCAAAAAAAGTGAACTATCCCTTAACATAGTTTAATATACCTAAACAGCGACCAAAAATCTCCAAATTCCTTGCCGACATTTCTTGTCCGGAGCACTTCAATTAAATAGTCAAAGTAAAACCGAAGTGCTAACTGACGTCAAATCGCATTTTCCCCTACACTGGCGCACATTAATAAGATAAAAGCTTAACGTGGCTTAATGCTTGATTAAAATAAAGGTAAACAAATAATGAGGCCCATTACAAG
The DNA here is from genome assembly GCA_029721435.1 of Gymnothorax reevesii. Taxonomy (NCBI): domain Eukaryota; kingdom Metazoa; phylum Chordata; class Actinopteri; order Anguilliformes; family Muraenidae; genus Gymnothorax; species Gymnothorax reevesii. The sequence continues at coordinate 47,504,375 of CM056586.1, forward strand.
AGAAATATCAATTCATGTCACATTTTATCCATCCAGAATTATTGGCATCCCTTGTGAATGTGTAATGTGGGGGGGGGAAAAAGCCACTAGATGGCAGTATTGACATTTTTTTTGTTAAGCCCAGTCTGGAGCTAGGTTTTGGGCACGTCATGGGCATGCCTCAGAGGGGAAAGTCCCAGAGAATTGAAAAAAAGTCTGGGAGGTGGGAGGGGGCTGAAAAAGAGTATATAAGGAGAAAAATTGAGAGAGTAAAGTAGTAGCAGAAATTGCAAGGAGAAATAGTGGAAGGATACATTTGACCAGACCTGTCGCTCTTTTCAAGACCTGTGAAGCTTTTTGTGGATTTTTGCCTTTGTTGGAGCACTTCCCTGTCCCAGAACATCACAACATAGCAACCCCTTCTCAATTACCAAGGGACTGTAACTATCTAATTTTTTTTTTTATATATTGCAATCTTGGTCAGTGCTTTTTTTAACTAAATCTGTTCAAGTTTTACAATTTTGTCTGTCATCCCTTGCTGTCCAATATGTCATAACAAATTGGGTCATAACAAATATCAGCAAACCTGGCCGTGAAAAAATGTCTTGCTGTTTATCCTTTTTATACTCAGCTCAAAATATTTTTTTAAAAAGCGAAAGTGCTTAATGTGATATAATATCAGTTTTCTTATAGGACTTCAGTTTAGATTTTTTTTTGATAGGAGAAAGTCCTCCTGACATGAAATGTCCAAGTGAAATTTGGATATTATTGGTGTTAGTTTCGGAACATTAAGGCACGTTAAGCTTTTTCCTCATAATGCGTGCCAATGGAGAGAAGAACGTTCCATGTGATATAACATCTCTTTTCTTAGGACTTCGGTTTTGATTTAACTGGAGAAAGCCCTCCTGACAAGAAATGTCCGAGAGGAATTGGGTAATTATCAATTGCTGTTTCGGTACATTAAGCCTCGTTAAGCTTTTTTCCTGTTAAGCATTTTAGGATGTCCCTCGGCAGGAACCTCCTTGTTTGTGCAAACCACTTTTTACCGGACTATTTCACAAATTATTGACATTATCAACAAGGACTAGCTACCAAGCTAATTCTGAAAGTTGGAGCAACTCAAACAGTATGAGACAGCACTGCTGACCAGAGAGCTGTAAGTAGGCCTTTGTGCATTGCATTAAAAAAATATTCAATGTTTATTTAACTTTTTAAATTTGCTGTCTAAACTTGCTATCATTGCTATGCTGCTCTTTGTAGGAGTAACGTTAACATAAAACTATGCCACAATTGAAGCTACGCAAATCGCTTGAGTAGCATTTGGAAAGAGTTTCACATCCATCGTTCACTTTAATGGCTTTTCATTCACCGGAACGATGAATGTATTTTTGGCAGTTTGTATCAGTGAGAAGTGGGTTAAAATGTAATAATGATTAAAATTATGAAGGCATTTGTTAGCTAGCTAGCTTTTGATCAGTGGTCGGCGCGTTGTACCTTTGCCTGTAATGTTTGCAGAAAAGCCCTTAATTTTTATTTTTTTAAATGGGGTCAGTTTTCAGTTTGTGTGTATGGGAATGCAACGCGAGGTCCCTGATGTATGTTAAGTTATTACTAGCCGATACTCGTGCTATGCACAGGCTATATGCACAGGCATGATAAAAGCTGATTGAATTAGCCGGTTTTACTTGCAAAAAACGGCTTCAAAATGCAGTTTTCACTTCATAACTACGTTCAAAACCTGGCACATTGTCTTTGTCACACAGTAAAATCGGTGTATGCGAAAAACAGACTCATTATACACGGTTGTTTCGGAGGAGAAAATATGCAAATTGCCAACTCCGTTATAATATATAGATGGAGAGCTGACCAAAGCGCGAACTGGGAACTACATACTCGCATTCGCGGTACACAATATTTCTTTTCAAAGGATGGGAGCGGCACAGGGAAAAGAAAAAAAAAAAAAGCCATTCGCACACCCTGCGGAAAAGGTAGGCAGAACAAGCAGCCAACCGATTGTTCGGGAGCCATGGAGGGGCACTGTCTTATATAACTCATTTGCATTTAAAGCTACAGACACTGAAACAGCCAGCTCTGAGTAGGACTGAAACAAAGAGTTCTAGAGGCAGGCTGAAATGCAGGGTCAGAGTGGAGTGTTAGCAAGAAACTTCACAGACATGTCCTGGGGGGCCTTTAAGATTTATTTAAACTTGATGAAAAAGAGTATAATATGTCACCTTTAAACAAACGTCAGGTTTAAGAAATGGTTTAACCCACTTTAGGGGTGTCTGAAATCGTATTGCACGATTCTTCCAGGTATGAGTACATTGTAATTTTTTTGATGGCAGGTAGAATAAGGATAAATATTTGGAACCCCCAACCTGTTGTTTTTACCTCTTCTGGGGGGGGTCAAGTCTTAATGAGGGGGTCAGACCCTTCCCCCCCGTAATTCGAACCATGGACACAGGCCTCTGGCACATTCGCACTGTTGCTCATGTTCTTGAATCTCACATCACGGATGTTTCAGGCCAAAGGCTGTAGCAATTGTTCATTAGTTACCTGCTATAGAGATGCTCAGCTGGTGGTAAACAGGGTTGATTCCCCGACCAAACCTGTCATTACTAGGGGCGGCCATGAGGCTGCAATAGAAGCTCAATCTCGGCTGCCTCTGTAAATGTCCAGCTGTACAAATGTAAACTGTAAAACGGTCAATGGATACTACCGATGGAGGCGACTGCCAAGAGCATAATGATTATGATATCATTAAATTTTATCCTCCGCTGGAAATATCACAATCTGCTTCAGCTGCTGCGTCGCCTAATAAAGTTGCGGGCTTTGGTCTGATGTGCTGCAGGGCAATGATCGGGCGTTAAAAATGAAAACGAGTGCAAAGAATATTATGCATGAAAAGCCCCCGAAGAGCGATCTCCGTTCTGTTTTTGTAATTCCACCATGTCCAGTTGCTTTTAATGTGACCATAATTCTTGATGGGGCTGTGCGGCTACCTGTATAAAAAAAATGTGGGGCATTGTTATGCCCCGATGATCGGGAGTGACCTACCAGTTAATTTGTCTGTACTGTCAAAATTTGCTCTTTTCAAAAAAAAAAAAAAAAATTTCTCTTGGAAAGGTTAGAGCAAGCCCAGGTCTTCATGTTGTTTTTGTCAAAGCCCAAAATGACAGTATTTTAATTGGACAGTTGGTGGCTTAAATATTAAGGGAAAAGTATTTTGTTCAAAACCTTGTGGTAAATGGCCGCTTCAGCCTTTCATAACGTATGTAATGAATTATTCCTCAGCACATTATCCGCTTTTATTCTGCTTGCTACTGCAGTTAGTGGGTGATGGTTCATGTTCATTGCAGTGTTTCGCAAATCTCTCCTGCAGGACCACCTGTCTTGCAGGTGTTAAATCTCTCCCTGCTCCAGCACAGGTGATTTAATAATCAGCTCGTTATCAATCAGCTTTTGGGGGTTGATAATGAGCGGATCATTTGAATCACCTATGCTGGAGCAGGGAGAGATCTAACACCTGCAGGACAGGTGGTCCTCCAGGAGAGGTTTGGGAAACACTGATTTACTGTGCTGTGAAAAAGTATTTGCCTCCTTCCTGATCTTTTTTTTTTTTTTTTTTTTTTGCATATTTGTCACACTTAAAGTTAAATGACAAAGATAATCCGAGTAAATACAACATGCAGTTTTTAATTGACAATTTGTTTTAGTAAGGGAAAAAAGCTATCCAAACCTACCTGGCCCTATGTGAAAAAGTAATTGGCCCCCTTGTTAAACCATGAATTAACTGTGATTAACCACATTTTTTTAGTTCAATTTCACTAGCCACACCCAGGCCTGATTACTGCCAGGCCTGTTGAATCAAGAATCACTTAAGTAGAACCTGTCTGACAAAGCGAAGTAGGCTAAAAGACCTGAAAAAGCAGCATATCATGCCGCAATCTAAAGAAATTCAGGAACAGATCAGAGACAAAGTCATTGACATCTATCAGTCTGGAAAGGGTTACAAAGCCATTTTCAGGCTTTGGGACTGCAGCGAACCATGGTGAGAGCCATTATCAACAAATGGAGAAAACTTGGAACAGTGGTGAACCTTCCCAGGAGTGGCCAGCCAACCAAAATTACTCCAACAGCTCATCAACTACTCATCCAGGAGGTCACAAAACAACCCAGAACAACATCTAAAGAACTGCAGGCCTCGCTTGCCTCAGTTATAATCAGTGTTCATGATTCAACAATAAGAAAGGGACTGGGCAAAAATGGCATCCATTGGAGAGCTCCAAGGCAAAAACCACTGCTGACCAAAAAGAACACAAAGCCTTGTCTCACATTTGCCAGAAAACATCTTGATGATTCCCAAGACTTTTGGGGTAATATTCTGTGGACTGACGAGACAAAAGTTGAACTTTTTGGAAGGTGTGCGCCCCGTTACATGTGGTGTAGAACTAACACCGCATTTCATAAAAAGAACATCATACCAAAAGTCAAACACGGTGGTGGTGGTGTGATGGTTTGGGGCTGCTTTGCTGCTTCAGGATCTGGACAACTTGCCGTAATTGATGGAACCATGAATTCTGCTCTCTACCAGAAACTCCTGAGGGAGAATGTCCAACCTTCAGTTGGTGACCTCAAGCTCAAGCGCAATTGGATTATGCAGCAGGACAATGATCTGAAACACACCAGCAAGTCCTCCGCTGAATGTCTAAAAAAAAAACATAATAAAGGTTTTGGAGTGGTCTTGTCAAAGTCCGGTCTTAAATCCGCTTGAGATGCTGTGGGATGACCTTGAACAAGCCATTCATGCTCAAAAACCCTCCAATGTGGCTGAATTAAAATATTCTGCAAAGAGCGGGCTAAAATTCTTCCACGGCGATGTGAAAGTCTCATTGCCAGTTATCATTAACGCTTGAATGCAGTTGTTGTCACCGAAGGTGGAACGACCAGTTATTAGGTTTAGGGGGCAATTACTTTTTCACAAAGGGCCAGGTAGGTCTGGATAGCTTTTTCCCTCAATAAATGAAATCATCATTTAAAAACTGCATTTTGTATTTACTTGGGTTATCTTTATCTAATATAAAAATTTTTTTTGATGATCTAAAACATTTAAGTTTGAAAAATATAGAAAAAAATAAGAAATCAGGAAGGGGGCAAATACTTTTTCACAGCACTGTATAGTAGCCTTAATAAGGGTTGAAAACCTTTATTTTGAAATGTAGCTTTGTATCGGATGTTGATGTGTGTGCATGTATGTGTCCACGCACGCGCTTTGTATGTGTGTGTGTGTGTGTGTGTGTGTGTGTGCGTGCGTGTGCGTGCATGTGCGTGCGTGCATGTGTGTGTGTGCGCGCACGCGCTGTGTATTTGTGGTGTGCTTGTGCGTGCGTGTGCGTGAGTGCGTGTGTGCGTGCATGTGTGTGTGTGCGCGCACGCGCTGTGTATGTGTGGTGTGTGTGTGTGTGTGTGTGTGAGTGTGTGTGCGTGTGTGTGTGTGTGCGTGCGTGCGTGTGTGTGTGTGTGTGCGTGCGTGCGTGCGTGTGTGTGCGTGTGCGCACTGTGTGGTGTACGTGCGTGTGTGTGTGTGTGTGTGTGTGTGTCTTTTCTCTTCCCCTGCAGAGGACGTCACACTGATCCCATCAGACAGCACGCGCCGGAAGGGTTGTCGTCGTGGGCGACGTCTGTAAAGTGTTTATTTACTGGGTCACTCAGTAAAATTTCACCTCCTCCCCCACCCCCCTCACCTCAGTCCTGCTCTTGATTTGTTGTAAATCCCAGTGGGTTATGTCTGTTGCGTCTGCCGAATTCCGTCTGCCCTTTGAGGGGATGGTCAGAAGTTTCAGGTGTTGGTGTGGGAGAGCAGACTCTGTCCGTTCATTAGCAAAATCCAACATGCCACTGCATTGTTGGCATGAAAGCCTTCACCCATATCGCCCAAAATGGACCAGACTGAGAACCCACTGGATGATAGATCTACAGCAGGGCTGCCCAACCCTGTTTTCTAAGATCTACCATCCAGCTGGTTTTCACTCCAATCTTGATCAGCTGCTAGAAAGCTCATTTAGCTGGTTGAAGTGAAAGGACCACTGGATGGTGTCTTGCGGAGCAGGGTTGGACAGCCCTGATCTACAGGAATGGGGATGGCCCACCCTAACGCACAGTTTTGAAATGGTATTGATTAGCCTTCCACCAAAAAAAAAAATCCCGTGATGGTATTTGGAAGTTTTCTTTTTCCTTTTTCTATCCCCTTCTTGAGCTGAAGCTTCTGTTACTTCCTGTGTGCAAACTGACAGCGTAACCCCCCGCCCCCCCTGCTGGGGCATTTTGTAATTACGTGTGTATTCCAAACTTCAGCTGACCGAGGTGAATCATATCACGGATACTTTAGAGCCACACACTGTTCATCACAGAGACCATCCCAGCTTTGTAAACCTCGAAAGTCTCTGCCTCTACCGTGTGATTTTGTGGAGCCATCAGACACTGACCAGTCGATGTGGGGAAAAAAATGATTCCCAATGTCTGTATATTGTGCATGTTAATATTCAATTAACATGTTGGTTTTCTGTACCTATTGCCAAAAGGGGGTCAAATGTTACTTTGAGGGGTTCTTGAAAAATGTTACTACGCTTTAGAGTACAGCCAATCAAAAATGTCCAGACACAGTAGTTTCCGTGTGCACCAGTGGGCTTGCTGTATTTCAGGTGAAGTTACCTGTCGCTGTGAATTCTCTCTGGTAGAGGGTGTGGTGTTTAAGAGAATGAAACTCAAGATTTACTGCTCTCCATAAACCTTGTTTTTTTCTCTCTCTTTCTTAATTTTGAGAAGATTGAGGCACTTCCAGAGGACATTTTTATTGAATCTTGAGCAAATTGAAAGTTTATACTTCTTTCTTCTATTATTTTTTTCACTTACAAATGTCCTGTTTGTGCTTTTTGGCCACTAACGTAGTCGCCTCCACACAATGCCACATGGCCCAAAAAATGGTCCTGCATTTATAGTCATAAACTATGGTCATTTTCCTCAGTGAATTCTGAGTCCTTTTCAGGTGGAGGGATGCATTCTGCTGGCATATTTGTGAAATTCATCACAGATTTTTAAAAATAGCCAGAAACTTCAGTAGTAGCATTTCTGTTCTTTCTTGAGCACTGAACAGTGGGCCTGTGGTGATGCTGGGCCTGGTTTTTTGGGGTTTAATTTGATGACTATGAGGAGATTTCTGCCTCACTGCACTGCAGCTGCAATCAAGCCTGAGATTCTGAAGATCTAAAACTTACCAGCAAAACCAGTTTTGGAGTCTCTGCTTACGGTGGATGCGCCTCAGGCGATGGAGAAAGCAGAAGTCTGAAGTTTTGCTTAAATGGTTTCATATGCCGATTTCAGACTGAGAACCAAATCATCTGCAGAAAGCCATCATTCTCGCAGTTTGTTTTATTACACTGAAGTCGTTTTTCCCCCATGTGTAATATGAATCAGTGACACTTTAATTTTCGCTGGCCATTGTATCGTTATTGTAACGGACTCCAATATCTTCATGACAACACAAACTTTTAAATGAATTCGAAAACCAAAGAAAAGCTGGTAAAAGACTAAATTATTTTATATTTGAAACACCACAGAATACTTTGCATTCATTAAATATCTTTTTTGTTGAACAGAGTGTAAATGCTGGGAGGTGTAAGGGCACAGAGTGTAAATGCTGGGAGGTGAATGGCGCAGAGTGTAAATGCTGAGAGGTGTCAGGGCACAGAGTGTAAATGCAGGGAGGTGTCAGGGCACAGAGTGTAAATGCTGGGTGGTTAAGGGCACAGAGTGTAAATGCTGAGAGGTGTCAGGGCACAGAGTGTAAATGCTGAGAGATGTCAGGGCACAGAGTGTAAATGCAGGGTGGTTAAGGGCAGAGATTGTAAATGCTCATGTGAGGTGTAAGGACACAGTATAAATGCTGAGAGGTCTCAGGGCACAGAGTGTAAATGCTGGGTGGTTAAGGGCACAGAGTGTGAATGCTGGGAGGTGTAAGGGACAAGACTGTAAATGCTGGGATGTGTATGGGCACAGAATATAAATGCTGGGGGTTGTAAGGGTGCGGAGTGTAAATGCTGTGGGGTGTAAGGGCACAGAGTGAAAATGCTGAGAGGTGTAAAAGGCACAGAGTGTAAATGCTGGGAGGTGTGAGGGCGGAGAGTGTAAATGCTGGGAGGTGTAAGGGCACAGAGTCTAAATGCTGAGAGGTGTAAGGGCACAGAGTGTAAATGCTGGGAAGTGTAAGGGCGCAGAGTGTAAAAACTGGGAGGTGTATGGGCACCGAGCGTTAATGCTGGGAGGTGTAAGCATACAGAGTGTAAATGCTGGGAGGTGTTAGGGCACAGAGTGTAAATGCTGGCAAGTGTTAGGGCACAGTGTTAATGCTGGGAGGTGTAAGGGCACAGAGTGTAAATGCTGGGAGCTGCAAAGACACAGAGTGTAAATGCTGGGAGGTGTAAGGGCACAGAGTGTAAATGCTGGGAGCTCCAAAGGCACAGAGTATAAATGTTGGGTGGTGTAATTGCACAGATTGTAAATGCTGGGAGGTGTTGGGGCCCATTGTTAATGCTGGGAGGTGTAAGCGCACAGAGTGTAAATGCTAGGAGGTGTTAGGGCACAGAGATTTAATGCTGGGAGGTGTTAGGGGACAGAGTGTAAATGCTGGGAGGTGTATGGGCACAGAGTGTAAATGCTGGGAGGTGTAAGGGCACAGAGTGTAAATGCTGGGAGCTCCAAAGGCACAGAGTATAAATGTTGGGTGGTGTAATTGCACAGATTGTAAATGCTGGGAGGTGTTGGGGCCCATTGTTAATGCTGGGAGGTGTAAGCGCACAGAGTGTAAATGCTAGGAGGTGTTAGGGCACAGGGATTTAATGCTGGGAGGTGTTAGGGGACAGAGTGTAAATGCTGGGAGGTGTAAGGGTGCAGAGTGTAAATGCTGGGAGGTGTTAGGGCACAGAATATGAATGCTGGGAGGTGTAAGGGCACAGAGTGTGAATGCTGGGAGGTGTAATGGCACAGAGTGTAAATGCTAGAAAGTGTAAGGGCACAGAATATAAATGCTGGGTGGTGTAAGGGTGCAGAGTGTAAATGCTGGGAGGTGTAAGGGCGCAGAGTGTAAATACTGGGATGTGTAAGGGCACAGTGTAAATGCTGGGAGCTGCAAAGGCACAGAGTATAAATGTTGGGTGGTGTAATGGCACAGATTGTAAATGCTGGGAGGTGTTAGGGCACATTGTTAATGCTGGGAGGTGTAAGCGCACCGAGTGTAAATGCTAGGAGGTGTTAGGGCACAGAATATAAATGCGGGGTGGTGTAAGGGTGCAGAGTGTAAAAGCTGGGAGGTGTAATGGCACAGAGTGTGAATGCTGGGAGGTGTAAGGGCACAGAGTGTAAATGCTAGGAGCTGTTAGGGGACAGAGTGTAAAAGCTGGGAGGTGTAAGGCTGCAAAGTGTAAATGCTGGGAGGTGTAATGGCACAGAGTGTAGATGCTGGGAGGTGTAATGGCACAGAGTGTGAATGCTGGGAGGTGTAAGGGCACAGAATATCAATGCTGGGAGGTGTTAGGGCACAGAATGTTAATGCTGAGAGGTGTAAGGGCACAGAGTGTTAATGCTGGGTGGTGTCAGGGCACAGAGTGTAAATGCTGGGAGGTGTAAGTGCGCAGAGTGTAAATACTGGGAGGTTTATGGGCACAGAGTGTTAATGCTGGGAGGTGTAAGGGCACATAGTGTAAATGTTGGGTGGTGTAATGGCACAGAGTGTAAATGCTGGGAGGTGTTAGGGCACAGTGTTAATGCTGAGAGGTGTAAGTATACAGAGTGTAAATGCTGGGAGGTGTAAGGGCACAGAGTGTAAGTGCTGGGAGCTGCAAAGGCACAGAGTGTAAATGCTGGGAGGTTTAAGGGCACAGAGTGTAAATGCTGGGAGGTGTAAGGGCGCAGAGTGTGAATACTAGGAGGTGTATGGGCACAGAGTGTTAATGCTGGGAGGTGTAAGGGCACAGAATGTAGATGCTGGGAGGTGTAATGGCACAGAGTGTCATTGCTGGGAGGTGTAAGGGCACAGAGTGTAAATGCTAGGAGCTGTTAGGGGACAGAGTGTAAAAGCTGGGAGGTGTAAGGCTGCAGAGTGTAAATGCTGGGAGGTGTAATGGCACTGAGTTTTAATGCTGGGAGCTGTTGGGGGACAGAGTGTTTATGCTGGGTGGTGTAAGGGTGCAGAGTGTTAATGCTGGGAGGTGTAAGGGCACAATATAAATGCTGGGAGGTGTAAGGGCACAGAGTGTAAATGCTGAGAGGTGTAAGGGCACAAAGAGTAAATGCTGGGAGGTGTAAGGGCACAGATTGTAAATGGTGGGAGGTGTAAGGGCACAGAATGTAAATTCTGGGAGGTGCTGGGCTACAGACTTAATGCTGGGAGGTGTAAGTGTACAGAGTAAATGCTGGGAGGGGAATGGCACAGAGTGTAAATGCTGGGAGGTGTAATGGCACAGAGTGTTAATGCTGGGAGCTGTTAGTGTACAGAGTGTAAATACTGGGAGGTCTAAGGGCAGGGAATGTAAATGCTGGGAGGTGTAAGGGCCTAGAGTATGAATGCTGGGAGGTGTAAGGGTGCCGAGTGTAAATGTTGTGACGTGTAAGGGCAGAGAATATAAATGCTGGGAGGTGTAGATGTGCCGATTGTAAATACTGGGAAGTGTAAGGGCACAGAGTGTAAATGCTGGGAAGTGTTAGGGCACAGACTGTAAATGATGGGAGATGTAGATGTACAGAGTGTAAATGCTGGGAGGTGTAAGGGCACACAGTGTAAACGCTGGGAGATGTAATGGCACAGAATGTAAATGCTGGGAGGCGTTTGGGCAGAGAGGCTAAATGCTGGGAAGTGTGAGAGCACAGAGTGTAAATGTTGGGAGGTGTAAGGACGCAGAGTGTAAATGCTGGGAGGTGTAAGGGCACATCGTGTAAATTCTGGGAGGTGTTAGGGTACAGAAGTTAAATGCAGGGAGGTGTATGGGCACAGAGGGTAAATGCTGGGAGGTGTAAGAGCACAGACTGTAAATGATGGGAGATGTAAGGGCACTAAATATAAATGCTGGGAGGTGTATGGGCACAGAGGGTAAATGCTGGGTGGTGTAATAGCACAGAGTGTAAATGCTGGGAGGTGTAAGGGCGCACAGTGTAGATGCTGAGAGGTGTAAGGGTGCAGAGTTCAAATGCTGGGAGGAGTTAGGGCACAGAGTGTAAATGCTGGGAGGTGTAAGGGCGCAGAGTGTAAATGCTGGGAGGTGTAAGGGCACAGAGTGTATATGCTGGGAGGTGTAAGGGCAAAGAGTGTAAATTCTGGGAGGTGTAAATGTGCAGAGTGTGAATGTTGGGAGATGTAAGGGCACATTGTAATGTGAAACGAAGCCACTAGATGGCAGTATTGACTTTTTTTGTGAAGCCCAGACTGGAGCTTGGTTTGGGCATGTCTGAGACAAGTCCAGAGAATTAAAAAAAAAAGTCTAAAAGGTTATTGAAGGGTTATTGGTGTGTGCCTATAACTGAGAGGGCCAAAAGCATCTCTGCTTTTGCCACACCATCTGGGTTGTACCAGTCCAGTATGAAGTCTTACCCTTTGGCATGAAAAATGCCCCAGCCTCGTTCCAAAGGATGATACAGTCTACAATCGCCGGATTGCTACACACGGGTGCGTACATTGACGACCTGATCACATGCAGTGATTCCTGGGAAGAACATCTGAAAGATGTAGAGACGTTGGTCCAGCACCTGACCCAGGCTAACCTGACTGTTAACCTGAGCAAGAGTGACTTTGGTTGTGCTTTTGTCACGTATCTTGGCTATGTCATAGGCCAGGGTAAGGTGGCACCCGTAAATGCGAAAGTCCAAGCCATCATGGACTTTCAGGTTCCTGACAACAAAAAAGCTTTGCGCCGCTTCCTTGCAATGATCGGGTACTACCGCAAGTTCTGCAAGAACTTTGCTGAGATTGCTCTCAGTCTCACCAACCAAGTGAAGAAAGGTGTAAAGTTCACTTGGGATGAAGCATGCCAAAGAGCCTTCAATCACTTGAAGTCTCTGCTGTGTCACTTCCCCGTGCTCCAATCTCCTGACTTCAACAAACCGTTCTCCATCGTGGTCGATGCTAGCGACCAAGCTTGTGGTTCTGTGCTCCTACAGAGAAGTGACTCTGATGACATTAAGCATCCCATGGCATCGTTCTCCAGGAAGTGCAATCGCCACCAAAGGAACTATTCCACGATTGAGAAGGAGCTGTTGGCTCTGGTTCTATCCTTACAACACTTTGAGGTTTATGTTTGTACAGGGCAAAAGCCAATGATTGTGTACACTGACCACAATCCGTTAATGTTTTTGAGCAAGATGAAAAACAAGAATCAGAGATTGTTGAATTGAGCCTCCGTAAAATGCCTGTGATGTTGTGTTATCATAAACGTGTTCACAAGGACTAATGTCATGCTCGTGACTTTTGGTATATTGAAAGGCCTTACAGAGGTGTAGTTGTGTTTTATAGAAGAAACAGGAAGTAGGTCATTTAGAAAAAAAAAACCACATGGCTATTGATTGAGGAAATTTTTTTTTTTTAAATCGCTATGTGTATTAACCTGTAAGGCTACATTCCTGGCAACGACCCAAGAGGAATGGCTGGCCAAACTAGTTACTTTATACGTAATAATTATTTTTGATATTTTATCACACCTCTCTATTTGCAGAACTTAACCTCAATAAGTGAGGATGGAAAGAGCTTGGAAACGTTTTGTATTTTTATTTGAGTGCTGGTACAAAAAAATGTGAAATGTCTGTGATCGGATGACTTGTGAAGGTGAAAGTTTTGTGCTTGGTGCTGTTTTTGGGATCTCTGATGGTATGGGGATGCATAAGTGCATACGGTGTGGGACACTTGCATGTTTTAAAAAGCACCATGAATGCTGAGAGGTATATAAAGGTTTTAGAGCAATATATGCTCCCCTTCAGACAACATCTATTCCAGGGAAGGCCTTGTGTATTTCAGCAGGACAATGCAAAACCACATACTGCAGCTATTACAACAGCATGGCTTCGTAGTAGAAGATTCCATGTGCTGAACTGGCCTGCCAGCAGTCCTGATCTTTCACCGATTGATAATATTTGGCAGATAATTAAACGAAAAGTCCGTCAGAGGAGACCAAAAACTCATCAGCAGCTGGAAGCCTGTATTGAACAAGAGTGGGATCAAATTTCAATGGCTAAACTCAAGAAACTTGTCTCCTCATTGCCCAGATGCCTCCACTCTGTGTTAAAAAGAAGAGTGAATACTACACCATGGTAACCAGGCCCCTGTCCCAACTTTTTTGAGACCCATAGCAGCCATAAAATTTGAAATTAGCTCATTTTGTGGAAAATTTTGTAAAATTTCTCAGTTTCAACTTTTGCTATGTTATCTCTGTTCTACTTTGAATAAAATACTGGCTGGTGTGATTTGAAAGTCATTGCGTTTTGATTTTATTCACAATTTGCACTTTGTCCCAACTATTTTGGAATTGGGGTTGAATAATGTTATTTATCATTATCAACATTATCATTATATATAAAACACATAAGATATACAACACTGCTAAATTTGATTGTTTTTCCTTTGTGGGCTTCAAAGTAAAAGCAATTTCTCAGGAGTGCTTCTGATTGGTTGCCTACTCCCCGCATTATGTATGAATATCATGCTGGGTTGAACTATCCAAGAACACATTAAGCAAAGCACAAGAGCCACAGCAACAACACTCCCCAACAACAAGTAATATCTGGGCTTTGCAAGTTCGCAACTCTGCTCCTCATGATTTACCAACAAGAAGGCTTTTAATTCAGCCATAATCATGCTGACCTCAGTCAACAGCTGACCATCCTGTGGAGCTGCTAATTAGCTAAATTAAATAGCCATGGCTCTGCGTATTGCTGCACCTTAGCTCAGCAGAACAGCCTTTATGTAATGGAGGGGCCCTGATTACAAACACAAAGCCTGCTGGTTCTGTGTGAATTGGATTTTCCCAAAAATAAGAGCTCTGTTTTACAGCTTGGTTCCGTGCCAGAGAGCAGCCACCTCTTTCAGCTGTGAGTGAGATGCTTTCAGGCTGTTCTTTTTTTCTTTTTGACAGAGTTTGCGAAATGTGATTTTTCATTTTTAAGTTGTCAGCTGTATCTTTTTTTTTTTTTTAAGTTTCGGAGGGCTGAGGGTGATGCTGATTGGCTATGGGCCCTTAGTCTTACATGGGGCTGGGGGCGTTGTGTAAACTGTGTATACGATTAAAAAAGATACGTATGCTACTTTCACCTGTATGGTTAGTATGGACAAAATGCAAATTTTTGTAAATGAGACCCCAGAACTGCATTACATTTTATATGATGTGGAATGATGATTACATTCCCTGCAGTAATTCGCTTGTAGAATTTAATTTTTATGGTTTTAATAAATACAATGCTTCATTCATATGTGACTGCATGGCTGCCTCTGGCTAATTTTTCCTTCTTAGTTGCTACCTCAGACTGTTATGATTCAGACAAGGGATCAGATGCAAAGTTCAATCCAGTGAAGGCATTTATTGACTGGAATACGGTAATGGCAGAGAGGGTGACGCCCCAAATTGCAAGAGCTGAGTTCGTTTCAGATGGTATCGAGAGGTAAGGGTAAGGGGTGTGTCTGTGCCCAGCCAGTGGCGTCCTGGGGCAGAAACCAGGTGGTGATCACCCTCCTTGGAGCAGAACTATCAGATGATAGGTCTTAAGGGTTTAGCAGGAATGCAGTCTCAATCCTGAAGACCGATGAACGTTTTGGGAGCGAGGGTGTTCCTAATAAACTGGACAGAGGAACAAACTGGAGAGGCAGGTTAACAGGAACATGATCTCAAGCCTGGAGACCAACAATCATGCTTGGGAGCTTGTTCCTCTTAATAAAGGTTTGAATAGTACCTCTGTATTTCTCTATTATTAAATATTACAATGATATCCAAAGACAATACTTAAACAAGGACTGATAAATGACTCTGCTTTCGAGCACATAGCAAGGGCGATCCGGCTACTCTCTGGACACAAAGTAAGGTCTTGTATGTTACAGTCTGATTGTGAAACCAGTCATTTCATGAAATGACAAAAAAATTTTAGTCATTTTGTGAAATGACTGAAGGTTAGCGCTAGCCGTGTCATGAAATGACTGGTTTCACAATCTGGCTGTACATCAGAGGATCACACTGGAATGGGACACAAATGTATTACACCTGGACCGGGAGGCTCACGAGATGCCAAATCAAATGAAGGAGACGATACTTCTAACAGACATGCTGATTCCTGGATGGCAGCAGGGAAAGATTTAGCGCGAGAGCTGTGACACCAAAAGTTTGGTTGTTTTGTATAGCAGGAAAATTGATCATATCTATGCTGAGTTTTGTTTTTCATGATTGATGTAATCATTGTTTACCCAGGGATTTCATGGAATAATCTGAAATTTTACCGAGGAGCTGGGGGTTTCCCTCTGCTGTAGGTATCTGCGTAAAATGCAGACCATTAACTCCATGCAGACAAAACGACCAATCATCAAAATGCATCAAAAAGTCTCAGGAGTCACTGAGTAGGAAGCACTATCAAAAGTGCTTTTTTGTCTTGTCTTCACATCCAGATTAGTCATATGAATGACAAACTTAATTGTGGAGTATTTTTGGCTGCTCATTCATAGCTCTGTTATGTCGCCCAGAAATAAACTATGGCAGAGTGCTATGCTCGGTACATTTGCAAACTCAATAATAATGAAAGTGGACTTCGTTCTCTTGTGTTTTTGACGTACTCGCAATAATGGTTCCTTTGTGTTCTTTGTGATTTTTTTTTAAATTATTTGTCTCATTTACTGTGGAGAAAACACGCAAGCCAATACCCTATGTTAAAGTTCAGTTTATTTTGCTTTGCAACCACGTGCACCGCTTTCCTTCTTTTGAAATTTGGAATAGTTAATCATTAACATTATCATCATAATCAAAAGAACATGCATGGGTATATTGTCTGTTCAAAGCAAGCGGAGGTTAGATTACATGCAATTGCATTCAGATTTTCCTCAATTGGTCCGTGCACAATCATTTCTTCTGTTTTTCTTCTCGCCCCTTTGATCTTAAAAACATTGAATATAATGCGAAGGCCACGGGCAGAATATGGAGAAACAATTGATTTTACAGTTCACACATTTTCCCCGGAACTTAATGAAATGTATTTCTTTCAAATAAAATTTGTTTGAATTTAAGTCAGGCTCTCAAGTGCTCTGCCCCTGCCAACAGATGATGATCACTCTCACAGCCAATCAAAAAGAAAAGAAAAGAAAGTAAAAACAGTCTGTCAAACACGGAGGTACCTGACGGACCCAGCCCTCCTCTGTTATCTGGGATTTTTCTGTCCTCAACACTTTCAGTTCATCTGCACAATCATCTGTAAAGCCATTTGTTTTTCCGCCGTTGTTTTATAAGCTATCAGCTGTAGTTGCAGTAGTCGGGTGTAGTTAAAATAATGGCCGACCAGCTGCGCTCCTTGATCGCGCCGACAGTCAGAGCTCAGTCGTTAATGTCAGGCAACCAAGGTGAAATAATTCTGCTGTATTCTTATAGCTTAGTTATGTATTCGGGGTCGGCGTGAGAAAAAAAAAAAATTTCGGTGTATTGGTTTCTAGTTTAACCGTTTAGGCGACGGTAATACACATTAACACAGTCGGCCTACTTTATTATACAGTTGCATTATATTCAAACTGTATTTGGTGGAACCTATTCTTTCAAAATTTGCGGTGAGCGAATGTGCTGGAATTAATGCACCCTTAATATTAAAATTGGAATTGTATTTCAGACATACGGTGCCATTTTAAAGCAATGGTGAAAGGTGGGAAGATTTAAACAAATTTGCCGATGAACTTTTAGAAGCACCTGCGGTGCACTAGCTGAAAATGTACAGGAAAGAAAGGAAATTACCCGCGCGTGTGTATTTGTTTGTTTGTTTGGTGATTGGTTGGTTAGTTGGTTGGTGAGTGGGTTTTCTTCATTACATCCCAAATTGCAGTCCTGGATTTTTATCAATCTGTAATCTGTTACCATCTCCATGTTTCATTGATTATTTGAGGCCAAGATAGGCATTTTATAATTTTATCCCGTTTCATTTAGTTTTTTTGTTCACCATGAAAAATAAAAGCCCTATTATGCTACATTGCCAGCACAAAACTGATGCAAGTGTTGACGCCTTAAGCCTAAAACTTTAGTTAAGGAATCAAATATAACATTAAGTCACATTTATTAGATCTTTAAGATGTAATTCTTTTCTTTAACAGTTGCCTTGGTTGGAGCAAAAACCAGCATCTGCTGGTGTCCCTAGCTAGGCCCAAGTCTTAAAACGCTTGTTTTAAATTAAATATAGACCTATAAAGTAGCATAATAAATAGCAGTCAATCTGGTGGAGATGGCTGTTATATGTACCGGTTTAATTTAATGCTCAGACAAATTAAATGTTTCATAGTACAGTATAGTCCCCTACGTACTGATAAAAAAAAACATTTGCCTAGCAGGGAGTTATGTCATCATAATTGTTCTGTCTGAGTGATGTTCCAGCAGTGAAAAAAAAAAAAAGAAAACTTTTTGGTCTTTTTCTTATATTGACATTTCACTTCATTGTTTGGGGGTGAAATTGATTGGAGCCATTTAACTGACATAAACTATTGCAATTTCGCACTATAACTCCTATTTATGTGTCTCAAATGATTAGCCATTTATTTCTAAACATTAAAAAAATAGAGATAAATTTTTTTTAAAAAAAGATCCGGTCCTAGATTCTGTGATGAACGTTAATTTTCTTAGTGGGAAAGTACTAAATGACAAAACAAACATGTGAAAGAAAAGGTCCGGCTCATTGTCATGTGTTTGAAACAGCTTCAGAGACTATGGCAGGTTAAGTACTTCTTGTTATTAAGAATTGAGGCTGGGACCAGTGTTTGCACGGTAGCCGCTTTTCGTTGATTTGACTCTCAGAGACGATTGGCTAATATTCACCTGTCCCTCAAGCTTTGTTTTAAGTTTTAAGGTGGATATGAATGGCTTGTTTTGCTGATGAAAACTGAATGCGTGACGCACTGATAATACAGGTTGCATAGATTCAGTTTACGCCTCTTCGAACTTTCCCATGAAACAAATGCAGGTAGGCCTACTGTACACTGTTTGTATGGGAGGGGCCGTTTCCTCCATCAAGGGCATCACGGGGAGATTGCGGACAGGTGCCCGCTGCCCCACGTATCTTGCATCGAAAAATCCTGTTCAGAAGAGTTATACAGCACTGTTCTAATGCAAGAATATGTCTGAAACATTCATCTATTTATATTGCATTTTGATTTGTGCGTTTCAAATCACAAGTTAATGAAATGATCGCATTTTACGCGGTGGGGCAGAAAGAGAGTCCCTGCCCAAAATCTTAAATGAGGGGAGAACGGATTTTGGCATTCTGCTGACAGACTGAGCTCTACTGTATCAAGTACGTGATAAGTAGCTAAGTACGTGCACTTAGCCTACTGCGGCTATGGTGTAACCCTGCAGTCGGTGTAACGCCTCGGCCCTCATTGAACATTGGGGCAGGACACTTTTTTTTTTTTTTTTTTGGTGAAACCATTTTATAAATGTAAACGTGATATTTCAGTTTTACGTTTAATTTCATAGGACACCTTAAGGTGCCAGGAAAACATCTAGCCTATTAGAGCCAATTCCACTTGTGGAAGCACATTTCCGGCGACGTAAGTTGTAGGCTCATGCTTCACTGTTTTGTGAGGTAATTTGGAGTTTTTATTCGATGCTATTTTGACCTTTCTGAAATTTCCAGTTTCATTGACGTTTTAAACTAACATTTGCTCGTTTAGTACTCAGCTTTTTGGTCATTAGTCTAATTTAACCAATAGTTTTAGACCGTCCGTTATTGCCGGATGTCCGCTTTTCCCCTCGATAAGCGGGGAATAACGCCGTGCTGAAATTTTTTTTGCAGTGTCTAGAGACACGGCAGTTTCTATTGGAACGGCAGTAGATTTCAAGGGATTAGGATAAGGATTCGGGATTATGGTTGGGGGAAGGGTTAGGGTTAGGTTAGGAGAGGGTTTGAAATGGGGCTGCTGAACCTCTCCACACCGGTAATCCACATCGAAATGCATTGAAAAACTGCCTTACCAGTAGCAACTGCCAATTTTGTTTTTATCCCCCCGCCGCGCGTTTAGCGCGAAGCCTTGGATATAGTATTCAACTCCGTCCGTCCGTCCATCCCAAACATTATCAGGGCGATATCTCAAGAAGGAGTCAACCTATTTCAATTCTTTTTGGTACCAACCTTCCTACTGGGAATGCGCAGACACCAGTCGGTTTTGGTGACCTAACGGCGGGGGATATAGTCACTTTAGTGACAAACTCTTTTTCACAGATTAATTCGTAGGCTGATCGAATGATGTTGGGCATATTTCTTAAGTGCATCTTAAAGGAGTACCCCACCTTCATCTAACACTGGAGGGGCTTTGACACAGAATGGGTAGTTAAAGAGCTATGATGCTTTCAAAAACCAAGTCCGTTATGACCCTGCCCTCCCCCACTCGATGTGCATTTATTCCGAATCCTAACAGAGGGAAAACTATTTAACTGCGTACCTTAAAGACAAATACAGTGTGATGTAATGTATATCCAATGCATAATGCTTATTTTCAATCAAAACAGGAACTATCACCATTTTATATGATAAATCTACTCACAGCTAACAAAACACCGTAACAAAAAAAAAAACAAAACATTAAATAATCGAAGTGGAACTATTTTAAACTGTATGAGTTGAAATTTTGCGCTAGATGAGCAAAATTTTAATTCTTTCAGTGCCTTAGCCCACTGATCGTCAGACATAACAGTGCCCAGTTCTGTTTCCCATTCAACTTTAATCTTCAGCAAAGTTGGGTGTATATTGGGAGCTGAGAGATCATAAAGAAATGAAATATGCCGCCTCGTCATTTTTGTAATTGGCAAGAGATCATCAATTCCCGAGGGGGCATCAGGGAAATGAGATGTGTTTGATTTGAGATAATGCCGAATTTGAAAGTACTTGAAGAGGTCAGATTGCTGTAGGATGAAAGTACTACATAAGTGAGTGAAGCTAGAGAATATGCCTTCATTGTAGCAATCACCAATTGTACTTAGACTTTGCCTGTCCCAGAAAGAAATTCCTCCTCGAGGTGGTCTCGGTTCGCTTTCAAACGAACTCTGGTTTCAGTTTGCTTACAGTGGGAAATGCAAACGGACTATCCAGCGAACCAAAAAGAGGAAATGAACCAAAGAGAGGTCCTGGCCAATCAATGATGTTATGACTTGAAAATCACAACAACGAGAACCGGTAATGACAAACAAATGTATTCTTCACTGATTAGATCCAAAATTTCTATAAACTAGGCCTACGTTGTTGATGTCCGACAGCACGGGGTATATCCCTGAAATTCCCCAATCCTCAAAGCCCCCTTGAAGAGATTCCCCTTTACTAGACCTACAATATGAGGCAAATTTGAGGTTTGTATAATTGTTCCAGAGATATGGTTAAAAAAACAGATTTTTTCAATATACAGCGCCACCTGGTGGCAAACCTAGGCGTGCATACTTGCCCAAAATCTACTCAGTTCATCCTCTCTACCATATCTACCCATATGCTAAAAATGAGAAGCCAATGTAAAGTATTTTGGGAGTTATCATGCTAATGGCTAAAATCTGCGGACGCGGTGGGTAGGGCGAAACCATGATATCCCCAAAACTCATATTTCGGGGATGTAATAATCCACTGTGTAATGTTATAATAACACTCTACCACCACTATGTAACTGTGAAAAAGTCAACGCATTTATAAAGACTAGGAACATTCTGGTAAGATCTACAGGATTCCTGGGTGATCTGGCCTTCTCCTGGTAAGAAGATGCCAGAAAGTTCAGGAAAGCACTAGTCTATTTCATCACAAACAAGTGGTATTACATCAGATCATGTGTTGCTACAAATAGACTGTTGTACAGACATACCGCCAGAGGGTGCTAAATGATGAACAAAATAAACAAATAGCTGACCAGTAAGGCAGCACAAATAGTATCTGACAAATCTCCATTTACAAATGACATACAATACTTGACATAAAACACTCATACATAACAATGAGCCGGTTTTCTTATTCCTCTTGCTTCTTTTCTTCCAGGTAAGTGCTTTTCTCAGGCAATACCACCCCAAGCCAGCAGTTGTAACTGCGTGACATTGTCCAGGTGGTTTTGTCCGCTTTCAAAAGCGCAGTGTGAAAGTAAACCAAAACAAATGAAGGTGTAAAATTTTTTGGCATTCCCCATTCAATTGAACTTAGTCCCCTGGACTATCCTGGTGTGAAAGCGCCCTTAAAGTGGATCCTGAAACTGACAGGAAGCTGGTGTAGAGATGCCAGTACTGGAGTGAGCTTGTCGCGTCAACTCTTTCCAGTTAACAGACGTGCAGCTGCGTTCTGCACCAACTGAAGGCGACAGAGAGATGACAAATATAGACCACAGTACAAGGAATTGCACTTTCAGTGAAAAGTGATGAGCATGTGGACACCTCGCTCAAATTCACTGTGCAGGAGGGACGCCTTTACCTTCCCTAAAAGTCTTGCATGAAAGAGGCTCATTCTGACCACTCAGCTAACCTGTCTAACAAATTTAAAAGAATTATCAAAATAAGCTCCTAGATTTTTTGAAAATGTGCGACCGGAAAAGGGTAAGATGTCAAGGGCACTATCAGAGCCATGTAATTGGTCAGGTTTTCCAAATATGGGGTGATCTCGATTTCCTCCTCATCGAGATTCAAAAAGTTTGACTCCATCCAATCTTTTTTTTTTTTTTTTTTAAATTTGGCATCTCCAATCCCACCCGAATCTGGAATGCCCTATTGGGGAACTATGTACAAAGCTTGCTCGCATGCGACCCCTTGCTGCCAACTCAGGATAGTGAGACAGTTCACGGCTCTCCTCCGAAGCACGTGCCTGTCTGCCACTGATTCTTGTACACTCATTGGTTGAATCTTCGCAAGTTCAGAACTAGGGCGGAGGATACCCGGACATGAACCAACCCGGAGTCTTCCTGACGGGCACCCATCTGGCCAACAGGAGGCGCTGGAGCAACGAACAAAGCTGTTATTGTATACCCAAATCCGGCAGTCCCTTCCCAATTTGAAACCCTGTAGCGCGATAGCCAATTGTGCGCTACTCTGAAAAAGCTGCGGACCCCTACCGGTGGGTACGCCGGGGCTCAAACTTGCGACGTGGTGATCACCTCTGCACTGCGGAGCAGTGCCTTAACCGTGAGAGCCACCCGGCAGCTCGACTCCATCGAATCTTTGATGTCTTTTAGACCGTTCAGTTAGGCTTGAGTTTGTAGATTTTATGAGCATATTGATTTGTGAGTCGTCTGCAAAAAATGGAATGAAATTTAATGTTCTTCTTTTATTTTTAAAAAAATAGACCTCAGCAGTAGAATACATAATGTAGAGAGGACAGGACCCAAAATGGAGCCTTGAGGGACCCCACAACCTAGTTGTGCCACTGCTGCAGAGTATGGGCCAAGATGGACGGAAAAAGTCCTCTCTGAGAGATATGACCAAAACCAATTTGGGATAGTACCTAATACCTACACACAGTTCAAGCTGTGATAAAGGGATCTTGTGATCGACTGTGTCAAAGGCAGCAGGCGGATCTAAAAGCACTAGGACAGTCACTGGGCTCTGGAGTTTCCAGAGTCAACTGTTAACTGTTAACTTCTTGGATTGATTGCTAGATGACCAGTTGATGAATGGCTACATACATGAATAGATAGATAGATAGTCAAACGGCTTATCATTATTTTGTTCTTGAGCCCACTTGCAGGCCTGGTCTGAGTGGCCTGAAGATCGCTGGCTTTGTGTGCCTGGCCTGCATGCTCATCGCTGGTCAGGCCCTCACCGCATACTTCGTCTTGAGCCAGAAGAGCCAGATCAGCAGCCTGGAGGACACCACTGACCGGCTGAAGCTGAAGATGATGATGGCCCCCAAAGGTGGGACAGCTCCTGGGCTTGAGCGGAGGGGCGGAGGAGGGTGATGGTTTGGGGGATAGGGTATCGCCATAAGAACAGGGTATGGGTAAGACCAGAGTAGGGTTCCAGGGTAACATTGGAATGTCCGCCTTCTGCGATGTGAAGGGTAGAGGATGAGGTCGAAAGGCACAATCTGATATCGCCATATAAGCATTATTCAGGGATCAACAAAATTATGCTCATCCAAAAGTAAACTTATTCTCCATCAATCAACAGCTGCTCTCCTATGATGACGTTATAATGCTTTGTAAAAACCATGAGGGCTCCACAGCCACGCATCACGATTGGCTGGCCATTCGAGCCCGCCAATTCCCCAAAGGAGAGCGATTTAAGAGAGAGAGAGTGATGTGAAAATTATATAGAATTCACAAAGCAAAAACTATTTTGGGTTTTTTCATAACGAGTGTCTTTGCAAGTCTTTGCTCATCTGCTAGAACAGCTTGATAACACTAGCTAGCTAACTTTAGACAAACAAAACTTATGACATTTGTAATCACACCGCAGAGATATCGGACCTGTGCTATTCATTACTGAACTATATTGCTACCCCTGGATGAGCAATATTTTGTTGATACTGGAAGAACTCTGACACGGCTATATCACGGCGGTAGATTGAGCCAAATGAATGGCAAAACACCTTGCTATAGGGAAGTATCTGCTGGTTATGTGTGTGTTTCATCAGGAGAGTAAAATTTCAGTCAATAATTCTCTGAATTTTCCTTGTTTCTTGTTCCTGTGACAAGCACTGCATGCTGATTGACCTCTGCAATCTAAATTGTCCACCCTTGCTTTAAAATTAACCTACTACCCAATGGTGCTAATTTAGCTCCTATATATTAGCTAGTAACCATAAAACCTCTTTGTTATACCTCATGTCCCTCTAATTCCATCCCTTTTTTGATTGAGACTATGCTGGTTTTTCTGGCAGGAAGTGCCACAGATGACTTTTCGTTATAGTGTTATTCCTTTGTCTGCCTCGCACACAGGTGGCCCCATTCATGAAGTCCGCATGCCCATGTTCAGCGCCCCCATGATGACGCTGGACCTCGCTGATGTGGACACTGACAAAGAGAAGAAGACTCCACAACCGGTGAGGTGATAAAAGTGCCATTACGTCAAAACCTGCTTACTTATACTGACAGATAAAAACAGAAGGATGCTCCACCAATCACAGTATGTCTTCCAGCCAACCTGACGAGTAAATATGATGATGATTGGTGGATGCATTCTGGTTCCCAACCACATAGATCTGGAGCTATTTCCAAAACAGCTTCATTTCCTTATTATTGAGAGTACAAGCGATACGATGTCCGACCTGTGTTGCCCCTGCTTATTCTTCAGTTAGCTCTCTCAAAGACTGCCTTAAATAATATGCTAGAAAGTAAGTACCAGTCACTGTCACAATTGTTCTACAGCTGTTTCCATGAGCTGCATACCTGCTGCAGGTAAAACAAGGAGCTGTTCCGCATCAGGATTATTGACTGATGTAAAAGCAGCAGCAGGTTTTACTGAGCACAATTATCCAATTAACTCAAAAATCCTGCTTTGTGGAGGAGTGCCCAGGTTCTTTTATCACTGCATTATCTCTGACTCCCCATGTGGGTCTTACTTATTCTGAGACCCGTCACTGACTCACAATATATGCCCCCACCCCCACCCCCATTGATTAGATTTTGTGTTTGAGATGAGGTTTGACCTGACCCTTGGCTTTTCTGCTCTTCCTCTCCAGAAGGAGGATTGTTAGTCAGTTTGGAAAACCAGGTGAAAGACCTTCTGAAGGTAAAAGCCTCTGGAAAATTCTGGAGCCGTCATGGCTAGAGCATATAAAGTACTGTATCAGCCCTGCTCCTGGAGAGCCATAACCCTTCATGTTACAGATGTATCTCGGCTCTGACACATCTGATTCAAATGATTGTAGCTTGTCAAGGGTTTGATAACGAGGTAGTGGTTTGGATCAGTGTGGTTGAGAAGAGAAACATCTATTACATGCTGCGCTACAGCTCTCCAGGAGCCAGGCTCCCCACCCCAGTCCTAATGCACGTCCTTCAGCCAATGAAGTTCTACAGCACATTCTTGTACCCATGCATCACAAACCCTGCAAATCTCTACAGCATGTTATTTAGCCCTTCAAACCACAGACCCCATGATGTTCTACGGCATGTTTTTATCCTCCACACGTACTAGAGAGCCTATTCCAGATACAAGCAGGGGTCACCTCTTAACCTTCAGTGTCCCTCCTTCAGCAGGACATTCAACTGCCCCAATTCAATGAGACTTTCATGGCCAACCTGCAGGCCCTGAGGAACCAGATGTTGCAACCGGACTGACCCCGTGAACAGTTAAAATTTTTGAAAGTTGTTTTCTGAACATCTCTAGTCGGTGTTCAGGAACTCCATTTTCCAATACCAGCTCTGATTGATAAAGCTCTGATGAAGCTCTGAT
Organism: Gymnothorax reevesii; assembly: GCA_029721435.1. Classification (NCBI taxonomy): domain Eukaryota; kingdom Metazoa; phylum Chordata; class Actinopteri; order Anguilliformes; family Muraenidae; genus Gymnothorax; species Gymnothorax reevesii. Next base: position 47,529,955 of record CM056586.1, read on the forward strand.
TGATAAAGCTCTGATGAAATGTCCGATTTGGTTGCGCATTAAACAACGTAGTCTACTACCTAAAAACGCAAAGCAGTGATATCCATAAAAGGCAAAGAGTATTCATAGAAAAAGGCAATATATTCTCAAGGCATTTGTGTACCATCAGTATTCCATAATGTAACTACAAACCCTGGCAAAAAGTATGGAGTCCCACTGAAATAAAAAAGTACTGGTATGGCTAAACATTATCTTGTTCAAAATCTAACAACTTCTCCAAGGGTAAATGCTAGCAAGTTGAAATCAAATTTTTAAGCTCATGTCAAATAGCATTCACGAATGCCGTAGTTGGCCAGCTAACTCATATTCGTGAGGCTAAGCACAGCTGTTAGCTGTGTTGTAAAATGCTTGATGATGCAAGGTAAAAGGAAATATACACGCAGCATGCAGAAATAAGATAGATAATTGTATATCGCAACATATAATTGCTCGCCTACTTGAGCTACCACTACTGACAACAAGATGCGACGGATAACCCGGTCAGCAATCATTCTACAAATAGCCTACAACGCGCTCAAAACTTCCGCAACTGGTCCTGGTGTGCTATCTAGTGATGGAATATTGTAACTGCGCGCATAAATTTGCAGCTCCAAGTCCACTGGCGGACACATCTGCACAAAGATACACCTTTGTTCTTCGTGAACGCGCAAAATCCTGCTAATCCGTAAATTATGAATTCATTTTATATTTTAATTTGAGACGAGTAACTAAGTTACCAGTGTCAAAGTAACGAAGTGAAAGTATACATTTTATTATTTTAAATGTCGTAGAGTAAAAGTCCCTGTTTAAAAAAATCATAGGCCTAAGTAATGTACAAATCCTCAAAAAAAAAAAAAAACTTAACTGCTGTAACATGTATTTAAGTTACTATGCACCTTTGATAACGGGAGGATCATGCAAGCCCCCCCCCCCACCTGTAGCCAGCTGGCTAGCCACAGAGCTACATGAAGCGAGCTACTCAATGCCACAGTTTTCATGTAGCTCTGTAGCTAGCTAGCCTGCTACTGTAGACACGAAATGAAGGTATATGCAAGTAACGTTAGTGCAGTACACTTCAACTGAAATCGAGCTTTTATCAGGCTTTGACTGAATCGCTAATAATTTTAAGGTGCAAGCTAGCTTGGTTAACAAGCTAACTGATAGAAGCAATGTTCAGTCCAAAAGGATTGAACAGAATTGTGCGATGCAGTATGTTTTAGCATATTTATTTTGTATGATGGAATTTCAGAGATTCAACCAAATTTTGAATCAACCAAATGGCAGGTAGGTCTGCGGCTGAGTGTGTGTGTATGTGGGTGTGTGAGAGGGAGTGTGTGCGTGTGCACTTGTTTTTCTATCCGGGTGGGGCGGTCTTGACTGCACACCAAACCCGTGGGGACCTCGTGAGCGGTGGGGACCTGAGGCCGGGTCCCCAGAGACAGAGGCACAAATATTGCAAGTGATAGAAAATGCCATTTTAAGGTGTTTGGCAGGGTACCCCTGAAAATGGGTCTAGGTCCCCACGAGGCAGGTTTCACCGGGCTAAAAGTGTGTGTGCGTATAAAGTGTGTATTCCATTTTTTCAGAGTGTGCCCCCCAATAATCAATAATGGAATGGTCAATAATGGAACTACAGAGTTTGTGTGTTTTTTTTTTAAGAAATGTATTGGAGATTAAACTAACCAGTTGGATTCCACGATTGCTCTGGATATCAGAAAATTACTAAATGATGCTAAATATTGCAAAATACTTGCTAAATATCATGTTCTTCCATTTTCCTTTCAAGTTTAATTGCTAAATGGCCCATAAATTCTCATTTTAGAATTTGCTAAATCAATTCAGTTGCTGGCAAATGTGACCTACTTCTCTCAGTTGGGCCAGTATTCCTCAACATCAGAAAACAGGGTGTAACAGACAATATATTTAGTTCATGTTGACTCAATAACATCTGCTTTATCATTTTGATACATAATTTACAGTGCTTGCTGTCATCATTCTTCAGCCAAATTGCATCAATTTAACATTCCAGTGCTGTGCGACCACCCCGCTGCTCAGAGATGGCACACGTGAAAGTCATATAAATGTTAGATTAGGCATTAAGTTGGGTTTAACAGACATAAGTGGTTAAGCCTAAGACTTTCAAAATCAATCAAATTGATCAGTGGGACAAAAATGAAAAGCATCGCTGTGCTCCATGACAAAGCGAGACCAAAATTTTTTTAGGCCGCTGGTGATACTGACATTCAGGCGATACAAACACAAAGTAACAAAGGTATTGAACATTTGGCTAATTATGACAATTATATTTGGCAAATTATATTTTGGCACAATTGAACATTTACTAAATTAAGTTTTAGTTTTTATTGGGAACAATGTAGTGTTGGCCTATTCACACTCAACTTCATAACTGTGTATTAACATATCCTCCAGCTGGCAATAAAAACACGCAAACACAGAATGTTCAGTCTTTAAATAAGTGCAGTACTGTCACCACTCTCTTTCCTTTCATCACAGGTACCTGAATAAACACACTCACCGGCACCTGTTCAACTGCATGTTAACGCAAATAGCTAATCAGCCAATGTCATGGCAGCATCTCAGTGGATTCAGGTATGTAGATACGGTCAAGACGACTTGCTGAAGTTCCAAGTGAGCATTAGAATGGGGAAGACAGCTGATTTTAGTGACTTTTAACGTGGCAGGGTTGTTGGTGCCAGATGGGCTGGTCTGAATATTTCAGAAATCGCTGATAATTTGGAGTTTTCGTGCACAATCATTTCTAGGGTTTACCACAACAGGTGCCGCTCAGGTCAGCTAAGAACAGGAAACTGAGGCAACCATTCTCACAGACACCAAAATGGAGGCCACTCCCATCATGTAATATAGTTTTCATGAGAGGGGGTGAGTGGTCTACAACAATGCTCAGGTACATGGTATGTGTCAAAGTGACATCCACAGGAATGGCATGACTAAAGGGTTCCCAGCAGAACATTACCCAAAGCATCACACTGCCTCCGCCGTCTTGCCTTCTTCCTATTGTGCATCCTGGTGCCATGTTTTCTCCAGATAAGTGATGCATGTACACTTGGCCATCCCCATGTTGTAACAGAAAACAGACCAGGCCACCGTATTCCATTGCTCCCTGGTCTTCTTCTGATGCTCACATGCCCATTGTAGGCACTTTCAGCAGTGGACAGGGGTCAGTATGGGCACCCAGACTGGTCTACAGCTACGCAGCTCCATATGCAACAAACTGCAATGCACTGTGTGATTTCACACATTTCTGTCAGAAGCAGCATTGCGTTTTTCAGCAATTTGAGCTACAGAAGTATTACTGTTGGATCAGACCTCTCGGGCAGTCTTTCCTCCCCATGTGTATAAATAAGCCTCAGCCACCCGTGGACCTGTCACCAGTTCTCTGTTTTCCTTCTAAGTCTACTTTGGTTGGTACTGACCACTGCACACTGGGAATACACAACAAAAGCTGCAGTTTTGGAGAAGCTCTGACCCAGTCAACTAGCCACCACTATTTCGTCCTTGTCAAAGTCCCACAAATCCTTACACTTGCCCATTTTTTCTGCCTCTGACACATCAGCTTTAAGGTCAAAATGTTCAGTTGAAACCACATATATCCCACTCTCTGACGCTCTGAATCCAGTGGAGGACAATCATGGGATCTGTTCACATTTGAAGCTGATTACTCCTCAGATTCGGTGGCTTGAGAAGATTATTACATAATCATGCTACAATCAGTGCCCCCATAAGTTCCAGCTAATTAAGTTCCAGCATAAGGTCATTTTCTTTAATGGAACTAACCAAACTTTGATGCTACAAACCTTGTCACAATTTCTCCCTTGTTCTGTTCTTTTAGATGGTCAAAGCACTTATGCCATCTCACTGGCATCACAGAAGATGTACAGTTTGTCTGTGAATTTACTGGATCTCGATTTGTTGTGGTTTTCTTCAAAATATTGAGGTTCCCTCATCCTCAAAAAATTGGACAGAGACAGATTCTGAAAAAGAAAAGTAGGCTTTATCGTGTCATGTTGATAAATGTAAAGGCGATTTCCTCCTGCGCAAGAAGAACTGCACTCCTCACTTTTACATCAGGTCTTATACCCTTATCTCCAGCAAATATGGTCTTTCCGCTTCTCATTCTCGCACTACCATTGGACAGGCAACCTGAAACCCTGTTAGCTAATCCTTCAGGAATTCAAAGTAAAGACGCAGGCGCATCACTTCAACAGCCATTGGAAACTTACAGCCACACTTAGCCCCCCCCCCCAAACCTTCGTGGAAACTTTCAGTTAAGAGGTTTACCTAGACATGTACTTTCATCTCTTGCCTGTGTTCAAAGGAATAGTTACAAGTGGATGAATTTGATCCATATCAAATTATTACAAATTATTCAATTGATTATGTTTTCAGTAGCAACTAATGAACAAATATTGATCAAATTTTTTTTTTTGAATCAACTTAACAGAAGCCTGCTTACTAATTAAAGCTACGGAAGCGTGCTGCTTATGTGTGTGTGCTGCTCATGCATGTGTGAACTGAATTGCTTGTATATGTGTGTCTGTCTGTGTGTGAACTGCTTGTATGTATTTTTGTCTGTGTGTTTAATGATGTTTTATGTGTCTGTGTGTGTTTCTGCTGATTACATAATATGCTTATTGATTATGATTATTGATGGCTCAATATAATCTAAATCTAATTGTTAGTTTATTGATGATTAGTATGAGCAATGAATGAATAATGATAAAAAAAATATAATCAGTATTAGAGAATATGAATAATGCTAAAATATAATCTTCAACATTCCTCCCTTTGAGGCCATCCAATCATGGCCTCACATTAACCACGGTCGAAAAATGGCACAACATTTTTTACCCCTGGTCCATGACCCCCATACTACACACAAGTGAATTTCTTATGAGCCCGAACATAAATCATTTGTTGGTCCTTTTCAACTGTAACATTTTGTGTAAAAACAGTCTGTCATGTTTGCAGAATGTGAACTTCAGCTGTTTTTGCGTCAAGGCTTCTCAAGGCCTCAAGGTCTTTTGTTGCTGTGGTGAATAAAGTTTCAGTCTAATGTCCCACTTGACTCCTGTAATGTTGCTTATTGCAGGTAATTAGTCCAAGTCCATTGTCCATGTCCATATTCAACATTGATTTGTGATTTTTCCATCTGACTGTTTTGGTGAACGGGTCTTTATGACTGGAATCACTGTCTCAGCATATTTGTTCAAAACTTTGGGGAGGCTCCCTCCCATGTCAAATAGCATTCGCGAATGCCGTAGTTTGCCAGCTAACTCTTATTCGTGACACTAAGCACAGCTGTTAACTGTGTTGTAAAATGCTTGATGATGCAAAGTAAAAGGAAATATACACGCAGCATACAGAAACAAGATAGATAATTGTATATCGCGACATTTAATTGCTCGCCTACTTGAGCTACCACTACTGACAACAAGATGCGATGGATAACCCGGTCATCATTCATTCTACAAATAGCCTACAACGCGCACAAAACTTCCACGACTGGTCCTGGTGTGCTATCCAGTGATAGAATATTATAACTGCGCGCATAAATTTGCAGCTCCACATCCAGTGGCGGACACATCTGTACAAAGATACACCTTTGTTCTTCGCGAACGCGCAAAATCCTGATAATCCGTAAATTATGAATTCATTTTATATTTTAATTTGAAACAAGTAACTAAGTTGCCAGTGTCAAAGTAACCAGGTGAAAGTATACTTTTTATTTTTTTAAATGTCGTAGAGTAAAAGTCCCTGTTTAAAAAAACAGGCCACAGAGCTACATCATACGACCTGCTCAATGCCACAGTTTTCATGTAGCTCTGTAGCTAGCTGGCCTGCTACAGTAGACATGAAATGAAGGTATGTGCAAGTAACGTTAGTGCTGTACACTTCAACTGAGCCTGAAACACACATTGCTAGCATAACTTCTAGTGAAATCAAGCCTTTATCAGGCTTTGACTGAATTGCTTATAATTTTATTAAGGTGCAACTGATAGAAGCAATGTTCAGTCCAAAAGGATTGAACAGAATTGTGCAATGCAGTATGTTTTAGCATATTTATTTTGTATGATGCAATTTCAGAGATTCAACCAAATTTTAAGCAGCTTATCTGCTATACTGTATCTGTTAATTTGCATAGTTAGAAGGTTATGGGTCTACCATTCTTGAGATTTTGAATATGGAAGAATTGTGATTCACTCAATCGCTCACTTCCATTATGGTCATATTAGCCTGCTATTGCAGGCAATAAACATGGAGCATCCAACATGCCTGTAATTGTTTTTAACTGATGTCTCTTCAAAATGCCATTTGAAAGCACAAGGACATCGTATTTAATTTCTATTCAAGTGTCGCCCACCACCATCTCAATCTTATAGTCTTTTCTTCCTTTCTTGTGGGGATATGACCAAGGAAAGGTAGGAAGAAGGTTGTGAGGAAAGTGATTAGAAGCAGACTCCTTGTTTTTCTGCTTGTCAGACTCTGGTCTGAAGACTAAATGCCAGCTGGAAGCGGCGGAAGAGCAAATGGAGGGGGACTACATCCCCCAGTGTGACGAGGAGGGGAATTACATACCCGTTCAGTGCTGGCATCTTTAGCCTCAACAGTTTTAACTTTTGGGTGGTGTTACTTCACGTTCACAACAGCAGATTAGTTCAGTCTGTGGTCTATAGTCTGCACTTTCCAGCGTTAGCAGTTTTAAGCATTTCATCCATGAAGTTGATCTAGACCTTTGAAAGAGTGTTCAAGCAATGATTTGGAGGCTTATAGAATTCCTCACAAACTGAGAAATATAGAAGAAGGTGACGTCCAGAGTAATGGTGTCAGGGTTATCCACCCATAGAAACTGACTGCCACTTTCCTTGTTCTTCTTGTCCCTTGCTTTTGTACATTTACTGATTTATCTAATTTACCTTAGTTATTTCATCCCATATAATGCAATTAAGCCACCTATCTAGGAAAAAATAATAAAACACTGACACAAGATTACCAAGAACAGGTACAATGTACTTTCATTATCAATGCCAAAAAATACTCGTCGCGCCCTCCATCAAGCTTGGGGTCGAGTAAAAAAAAATTATTTCTTTTGGACACATGACCCTTCTAAAAGCACGGAGCGCCTCAAAAGCATTCGGTTTTCTGTGCGCACCCGTGATGGCCAGCAATTTGAAAATATCTAAGCAGCATACACCGATCACAGATGCCAGTCGGTGTTTAGTGGAGGATTTGCCATTAAAAAGATCTATAAAAAACTAAAATTAAAAGAATTGAAAGCGAGCTTTTCATACAATGAAGTGCATCCAAATCAAGCAGTTAAATGCAAACATGGAGATAATAGTTTGCACTGCTTAGGTCTGGCAAATCTTTTTTTGGCTTTATGTAGGCTATTGACCACCCAAAAGAACAAGACAAGAGTCATTGTACAGATCAGGAACAATTGTAATTGTAATTGACTGCTTTAATTGATCAATTAAGTGTTGAGATGCAACAGCGTCCAAACAGACCCTGCAGCCCACAGGGTCCCTGAGTGAAAATCACTGACTAAGACAGAGAGACGCAACCAGCAGCTGTACGAGGAGAGACATTTTACTCACCTTTATCTACCATCAAACGAGTCAGACTAGGGGCAGCCATCACCTTATCAATTGCTGAGAGAGAGACAATGAGGCAATGGACAAAATGTGATATAGCTCACCTCACCGGAGGGGCGTCCCCATTGTATTCTTTAAAAGTTATATTAACAGCGTTCCCATGGTAATTATTGGACACACGCTTAGTGTCTGTAAATGCATGGAATCAGTAAATTATGACCAAACGCATGTAAAAATGCTGATTTCTGAATCTCTGTTTCAGATGAATGAAGACGGCGGACAATCAAAGCAGGACTCAGCCCCCTGTTGCCATCGGTTCATATGTTAGTGGGAAACAATCAGTAATGAACTAACTGCTCATCTTTTCATTTACATTGTATTCTGGTGGAGGATATTTATGTACCGTATGGGAAACCCTAATCAACCCTCACTGTTCTGAAACACCTCTCTCTTCTGCACTGAGCAATGGGCTACGGATTTTACTCTCAAACAGTCAATTTGTTCTGTATGATCAATATTAGGTTTATTTAATTAGATGGTTTAATGAAAATGGTTATCATCATTGGAAAATTCCTGTTATGTAAAGGAAGATGAGCCTTTCCATAAGATTGAGTTGAAACGAAATATGGCCATTTCTAATTTTTATGTCTCTAAGAAACCCATTAATTTGCTATTTATCATTGTTGGCTATTAGTTATGTTGACATGGAAGATTCCTCATTTTCTGTTCTGCCCTTGTCATATGGGTTAGTCTGGACTCAAAAGTATTTTCTCGGATTAAGAAGTTTAAGGTGCTGTTTCACTGTGAAGCATCATTTCCTCTTTAAAGTGAACTTGATTTTTATGGAAATACCCCTCAGTGGGAAGCCCCAGACACGCCTGACCTGACTGGTCAAACTGGTCCAAACTAGTTTTCAAAACATTGAGCACTGGGTTTGATGGAGACCACAAGAGGGCAGCAGAGAGGCACTGGTGGTCTCACGAGTCACATTTGAGGGAAAAGTGAAAGTTTGCTGTCCTGATTTCCTTACATCCCAATCGCCTCCCATGACTCCATAGATCATAACTCAATATTAGATTAAATCAGGTCATAGTTTATGTGCTAAATTCGGAGGAGGCGAGAACGTGCTTATGAGGACCCGTTGGTGTTTGCATAGCCTGAATATAAATAAAACATTTTGTCTTTGCTGAGAAACGAGGCATTAATGATTTAAAAGAGAAAAATAGACCGTTTTGGTATTGATAATTTTTGGCGGTCAAAAAAAATTATTTACGGATTTATCAGCGTGTCTTTTTCAATTATTCCCTACGGAGAATTCCTTTTTGGCCCCCATGGCATCACGTGACCGGCAATATCAAGTTCACTGCTCGGACCATGTCGGCGTGTGTTCCAGCCCCTAGTTGTCTGTCCAGTTCTCCTTATAGGTCCATGCCTGAACCGCACATTGGTCTCACAGGCCGTTTCTCAATATGCGTTCTTCTTTGTACTTCTGTTCTTGTGAACTTGACAAACGTCATCCCTCTGAGACCATGTTCTGACTCAATTCAAAGTTTGCATCTCGACGAGAGCGGTTAGTGTCGGGAATGTTCTTGACACGCCCATTTTCCCGAGGATGCATCGGATGGTAACTTGTGTGAACTTGACAGCATGCATATCCCAGAGTTCTTTTCGGCATCTCAGCCCGAGCGGGGCGCTCCTGAGAGAGAAGGGCAGGGTCACGTTTCCCCAAAAGCGTAGTTGCTAACTAAATTAGCAATGTACATAGTTCGTCCATTCACAGTCAATAGGTCTGACTATGTAAGTTAGTATCTGTGATTTCGGGAAATGCACCTCAGGATTGTAAAGCTGCTTTCACACCGGACGCGAAACTAATTTTTCGCACGACAGATTTACTTTCAAAGTCAATGCAAACTCGCGAATTCGCGTCTTTGCATTGACTTTGAATGTTATCTGTCGGTATTCGTTCGCAATTTCTTAGCTAAATATTCTGCTAATTTTCAGGCGAGGGACAATTATCTGAGTACATGTGGAATATTAGCTGCTTTACGATGTTTTAAATATGCTCCAGTGTTTGTAGTAGAGAAATTCCGTAACAGCCGGCAGAACGTAGCTGAGTTAAGCACCTTAACTAGCTCACGCTCACAGACCCCACTTCCCCCTCAGATAACATCACTTGGGGGGGAAAAAGATAAACCTGGAGGAAGTCGCGGCTCACTGGCTGGCGTATTGGAACGCATCGTCTCAAACTGTCAACAGAATGCTCGTAGCCTTGGAAGTGCTCTCTTCCTACTAGAAAGACTAGCGAGAACATTCCTCCCAAGAATGCAAGTTAGTTCTTAGCATTCTTGGTATTGGGAAACTGCCACAGAAACGCATTTGCTCAGCTGCGAAGCGGTGGCGTCTACTGCATAAAGGGGTCAAAGTACTCCGTGAATTTGTTAAGATGTGTATATTTCTACTGTGATTGATATGCTTTCAGCAAAAAGGAGCTTGTTATTACATGTAGGTAATGAAAACATTAGACGGGATTACTTCATGGGAGGTTTAAAACTGTGATGTGTTGCTCACGAGAAAGATCTGGGAGTGATTGTTGACCAAACCCTCACAGGTTCCTGCCATTGTGCCGTAGCAGTTAAAAAAGCTAATCGGATGCTGGTATACATTGCCAAAAGTATTGAGTACAAATCTAAGGAGGTGATGCTTCTTTTGTACAACACATTCGTTAGACCACATCTGGAGTATTGTGTACAGTTCTGGGGACCATACATTAAGAAAGATATAGAGGCTCTAGAGAAAGTTCAGAGAAGAGCCTCTAAGCTGAATAGCTTGTGGAATATTGTTGAGGCAGAGACCTTGGGGATTTTCAAGAGCAGGCTTGACTTAAAGCTAGATACCATTGAGTCATTCAGTATCTGAAGGGATATATTCACAATAGTTTAAAGACACTGGCGAGCTTAGTTGGGATGATAGGCCTGTCCTTGCCATTCATGTTATGTTATGTTGTATTATTACATTGGGTCGATAGAGGCTTTTCTTCCACTCAAACACAGTCGCGTTAAGTGTGAACATGGTAGGACCTACTTCCAGAGAGGATTTCATGTTTTTGTGCTGTCTCGCTCACACTCAGTTGTGCTTTCTATTATCTACTGGTCATTTAACATTAATATACACATTTTGGTTTACTTGGATTCAATTCCAGAGGATATCATTTCCCTTTTCCCTGGCTTATGTGTCCTCCGATATGGAGCGTCTGTATACTCGCGTCAGGGCTCTCAAGTCTCACGCATTGAGCGTGACACTCACGCATTTCAATAAGTTCACACGCTCTCATGCACGCTGAGAAGTGATGAAACTTGCCGCACATTAGTAACATAAACTGTAAAGGAGATTAGTAATCTGTGAATGGATGAGGCGAAGGCAGATGGCTCTGCTTAAATCAGCAACGTATCAGCCAATTAGAAAAGAGTATTTCTTGTTGCCAGGTGAAATAGCAGCGCCATAATCACGTCTTCTACACGCGGGCGAATCCTGCTGTTGTGTGCACACGCCAAAGAGCTGGAAGTAGAAGCGCGCAATCAGGTAATCGCTTTTTTCCCCAATTACTGCTAATTAAAGTCGTGGATCTATGTAGGATATTTGCTTTATGGATCATTTTTTACCTCAGTTTAAGAGCTTTGGACGGTTATGGTTTGATGAATTGACTTCTAATTTGTTCCGGGGAGAGTGGGGGCTCTCTGCCCTCCACGTCGTGTATTTTGGCTGATAACAAACCCAGCTCCTATCCGGTGTCAGAGGTGGTACCGCAGCATCTCATATTTTGTGACTGACAAAACGATACAAATACCTTCAATTTAGCCTTTATCATATATATATATATATATACACAATATCAGGGACATCATTTTTTCCTTATAAAATATCTGAAGCCACACGCCTACAGGAAAAAAAACCTTGTGTAAGCAAAAATACATTGCATTTACCATAAGTTTTTTAGGGGAGGACAGTGTTTCATATAAACAACAGCGCTCGCCCCTAGGTCGCACCTATTCATATTAGACACTAACGGGAAAAGAAGCGGCTATTAAACGGTGGATACATTTTTTTTTATTTTTTTGAGTGTCACAAGACTCACAACCCCAGTGATACGACTTGTTTCACAAGCAAAATTTGATCCATTCAGTCCGATTACATTTGGAAAGTCTAGAAGAGCCGCACGATTAAATTATTCCCGTTCTAGTTAGCCAAGAGCTAAACCGGAAGCTAGCCGGCTAGCTCGGCGGAAGTCTCTAATGCGCCCACTTCCGATTTCTTCCCGAAACCTAATAACGAATCCTAAGTTTTTAGCTGCGACCAAGCAGCTCTATGAACGCTTTTGTCTGTCTGTCCGTCTGTGTCACCTTTTTGACCATGTTCCTGTCGTCGTATCATCATGAAATTTTCAGGAGTTATCGACCTTCACCAAAGTGATGTGCTTGCGCAAGGTCGAGGTCAAAGGTCAAGTTCACAGCGGTCACGACCTTGTTTGCGGGTTTTCGCGCTGTAACTCCAGTTAGAATTCATGGATCGCTATGAAATTTTGGAAATAGCGTCTAGGCATAGAGGAGGTGTTCCCTATTGTTTTTCAAGGTCATTCGTCAAATCCCAAGGTCACAAAGGCAAAAAAAGTGTCAATTTTGCCCGATTTGACGGTTTTCGCACCGTAACTCAAGTTTAATTCAATGAATGGCTAAAATCTTACAACAAGCTTCTTGGTATAGAGGAGGGGTTCCCTATTGATTTTCAAGGTCATCTGTCGAATCCCAAGGTCACACCGGTCAAAAAGTGTCGATTTTGCCCCGATTTCACAGTTTTCGCACCGTAACTCCACTTCAACTTGATGGATGGCTATTACATCTTAGAACAAGCTTCTTGGTACAGAGGAAGGGTCCCCTATTGATTTTCAAGGTCATTTGCCAATTTCGAGATCACACTTGTACAAGAAACCACCAGTCATGGACACTAGGCCACGTGACGGATGCTAGGCGAGGTCGCAGCTATTAGATCCTTCTGATCTACTTAATTTTAAAAGCCCAAATCCGAACCCGAATACAAATAGTGCAATGGCTGTACACCCCTAATATGGATTTGCAGTGCAGGAGGAAAACCCCCCCCAGTCTCCGGCTGCACTTTGAGGAATAAAAAATTACACCGGACTTCTCATCAGCATGAAGGTTAGTCGATAATGACTGAATTTCATTTTTGGGTGAACTATTCCTTTAAGCGTTTCCCCCCTATTCTCATACACTGAGGAAAAAGCTAAAAGGATAGTTCATTTTTATGAAGCGAGGTTATACGAGCTACAAATAGCCTCTACGTACATTAGATGCAGTAGGAAGCTCCCTGATCTCCCCCAGTTAGCCTTATCAGCACATAGTGCCGTAAGGAGATTTACGCAATACACCGCTGTGAACGATCCCTAAGTAACAGTGTATTTTCGCCACCTAAAAGAGGTCCTACCTGAATACACCACTTTGTACGCTATATTACAAAAAATTGCAGCGCTTCAGCTGCTCAAAAAAAAAAAAAAAAAACGGTTGCCCTTGAACTAGCCAACTGACAAGTAAACTAATCGCGGTACCAAGATAGTAAGCTCCTCTGCTCCGTATCTGCCGCGGATCCGTAGCGGAGGAGTTTGCTATCTGGGTAGTGAGCAGCTGTTTGGGTCACAGTCATTGCGGTTGCGAAGTTGGACGGTTATTAAACTTGTGCAAACGTTTAGAAAATGGACCGTGTGTGTTGCTTTCCTGGACGTGAAAGCAAAGCAGTGTCCTGGTGCACTTACAGCTTCCACCGCGTTCCTTTGTGGGATATTGGACTTTGGCAGCTGTAGCTTGTTGCCTCAACACGTATATTGATTAGCCAGCCGGATCCCTAAAAGAGCTCCGTGTTTGCAGTATTTTATTATCCAAAGACGATTTAGTGAGGCCTCATTTAGGGAAATCTCAGCGGTGCACACTGAAGAGCACTGCTGTACCCATGCATCAGGTAAGAGTGAAACACGTGAAAAAGTTTAATGTAACATAGCAGCACAAATTGATGTCACACAGGGTTTACACAGCCACATACTGTGATATATGAGATGTAATTCTACACCATTGAAATTATGTCTCTGCCACAAACCGCTCAGAGTCTGACCCAAACAGCTGATCGCTACAGCGCAAAGTTTACTCTGATGGAATATGTCAGTTGGTTAGTTCACGAGCGACAGCAGCTGAAGCGCTGTAATTTTTTGTAATACAGCGTACAATTAAAGTAGTGTGTTTAGGTAGGACCTCTTTTAGGCGGCGAAAATACACTGTTAGTTTGGGATCGTTCACAACAGTGTATCGCGTAAATCTCCGTTGAGCAGTATGCGCTGGTGCGGCTAACTTGGGGAGAGCAGAGAGCTTTCTACTGTATCTAATGTACGTAGAGGATATTTGTAGCTCATACAACCCCACCTCAAAAAAGTGAACTATCCCTTAACATAGTTTAATATGCCTAAACACCGACCAAAAAAATCGCCAAATTCCTTGCCGACATTTTTTGTCCGGAGTACTTTCTCCAATTAAGTAAAACCGAAGTTCTAAGAAAACTGACGTCTTATCGCATTTATCGTTTTCCCCTACATTGGCGCACATTAATAAGGAAAAAGCTTAAGGGTACACTCAGTTAGAAGTTTTTTGGCTATTTTACGAAGAAATGGATCATATGTAGCAAATTAATATGCATCACACATTTGTAAATGCTTTCTATAACTTTTGGCTGGGTTGTACGGTCCTAAGCCCCACCCCTCATAAAAGTGGCTGCACATGGTCCTCGTAGTCATATAAATTGTGACGTGTGAAAAGTAAGTTGTAGACGTTCCCAGCTGATCGACCATGGTTTGTTCTATACTGATAATTGATTTTGCCTTGATCAGTCCTTGATTTGGTTGACTTTGAGATAACATTCATCAACATGCCAAATAGGTTTTTAGGGGTAGGCTGTAACAAGACTCCAAACGATGGTATGAGTTTACATCACTTCCCAAAAAAGAGATGCCAAGTCTCACGCATTCGGTAGATACTCGTCTCTTTGTGGCATTCACCTTCCTGTGCCATAGTTCTCAATTTTCCAATCAGCACGCACTGGAGAAATTAACTCGCAGAATTTAAGTCATTTTGCATTAAGTTAATCAGTTTCACCTGAATTACGCCGGATTTCCCCATTAGTGTCACGGAAAGCGATTATGACTCGGGAATTCTCACGCTTGTCTTTTTTGAGAGATTGAAAGCTATGGAATTGCAATAAAAACGTTTCGGACAGTGCGGAGCTAGAAATGGGAATTGGGGTGGCACAGACACGTCCCTTTGTTTATTACAATTACGATAGTCCTGGCTAGTTCTCAATTATTTTTCTTTATTAACGTGTTTTCCAGTTATCGTAATTGGCAGCTGAAGACACGGTTTCTCTCCATACGCAATCTAACAGCGATGAAATCATGGGCTAAATTCAGTAGAACTGAAAATTGAGGTGGACAAAACATCCGTTTTAAACAATTATTAGTCCTTCTCAGTCATTTTCATGATTAACGAAAGGTTCACACCGAGAGTGCTCCACGCTTAACAGGTGCTGCTTGTTCTCCCCGATTAGGTAGCATGACAATCATTCATCTGGACACGTATTTGCTGAATTTAAATCAACGTCAAATAGGCCTAGTTTGAGCCGCATGCTTTTTATTGCCTTATTTCACTTCAAAGTGCCACTTTTTTCACTCAATACCAAGAGTAATTTTGAATAACGTTGATTTAAACCAGGCTTATGCCATCAGAGGAGACGGCTTGGGGTATATCCCCGAATGTCCCCAGTCCTCCAATTCCCCAATCCTTCAATAGACCCAATACAATATAAAGCCCCTCAGGTCATGACCTTTCATTTGAACTTAATTTCAGGTCAATCAGACTAATGGTTCTGAAGATATGGCCGAAATGGTAATTTTCCATCACAAAGCTCCACCTGGTGGCAAAATATTGAACCATACAGATAAGATGTCATCATGTGACACGTTGTGAGGTCATGACCTTGCAGTTGCACATAGTTTCATGTCAATTGGACAAATGGTTCCAAAGATATGGCAAAAATAGCTAATTTTATGTGACAAAGCTCCACCTTGTGTCAAAATTTTGAACCAAACAGGTATAATGTCATCGTGGGACACATCCTCAGGTCATGACCTTTCATTTGCACTCGATTGGAGGTCAATCGGACAAATATATCCAGAGATATCTTGCATGGAATTGCACATAGCACACAGGGTCCGCTTTCCAGCCTGCTGGGCTTGATGAATTCACCGATTATTTATTTATTTATTTTATTTTATTTTTTTTTACATGGTATAACGTGTTCTATCGTCTTCTGTGTCTAGTTAGCATTTTGTTTTACCTAGCTGGACACAGCTAAGCATTTTTGTGGTCATTTGTGCAGTATGAATGAATTTGACTTATATTACAAGGAGAGTTAGCTAGCTATCTAGCTGCCCGGGATTAACTACGCCATGCCTCGGGGACCAGCGCAGTTCACCGCTCTTCGTATTAAAATGGAGGCCGCTGCGGCTCGTAGGCCTATTTGCTTGATGCCTGAGGAGCCTGGATTGTCGTGTATTATATTGTTTTCTATGTCTGCTTAGGTTGTCTTAGTATTATTTTTGCGAAATGAACATTACGTAAAATTTCTGTGAACGTTTGTGCTGTATGTATGATCGTGTCTGTGTGTGTGTGTGTGTGTGTGTGTGTCTGTCACTCACTCTGTCTGTCAGCCCGTGGCTGGGGCCAGGTCTGCCATCTCTGATTGCCTTGTTAATCATCAAAATGACTGAGAACACGTCAGGACTAATAATTGTTTGAAACGGATGTTTTGTCCACCCTAATTCTCAGTTCTACGGAATTTAGCCCATGATTTCATCGCTGTTAGATCGCATATGCAGAGAAACCGCGTCCTCAGTTGCCAATTACAATAAAGAAAAATAATTGAGAATTAGCCAGGACTATCCTAATTGTCATAAAGGGACGTCTATGTCATCCCAATTCCCAATTCTAGCTCCGCTACTGGTTTCATTTTGTCTTGTTTAATTAAAACAATTGAAACGATTATGAAACACGTGCATTGTTTCTTTTCCCTGAGTAAAGAGAAGCACGAGAAGTCCGGAGTCATAATTGCTTTCCATGTTACTTGTGGTGAGGTCCACCGTTACGCAAGTGAAACTGAAACTTCAATGCATAAGGATTTTAATTCCGCGTGAGAATCTAATTAATAAGCTTTCATTGAATAATTGCGGACCACGGTGAATTATGGAGGACCAAAACTGCCAAAATTAAAAATAAATAAATATGAAAATAAAAACATAAATTAAAAATATGTACATAAATAAAAGTGTAAATAAATAAAAGTAAAAATGAATACAAAAATAAAAATATATATACATAAATAAATAAAAATGAAAATAAATAAAAGTAAAAATAAATGCAAAATAAAAATATATATACATAAATAAATAAAAGTAAAAATAAATAAAAGTAAAAATAAATACAAAAATAAAAAACAGATTTCAAAAATTAAAATAGAAAAATAAATGTGGAAATAAATACGAAAATAAATGTATATCATTATTATATTACCTATCAATAAAAAGGTAAACGCGTTCTGCTCTCATTTATTTATTTTTTGCTGTCTGCATGTAATGCAGAAGGAAATGTTATTCAAATGAGGGGGCGGTCCTAAGTGTGCCTTGGGTTGAACTGCTCGCCTATAGGTTGTGCAGAGGAAATTGACGGGCTAATAATGGTGGAATCCACGCTGCCAATCGTTTGGATGATTTGGAACATGGTATGAAAGAAATATGTTATATGTGTTATGATTTTACTTAAGCGCACTTCAGGTGCGTTTACTCTTTCTTTACTTTCTGCTTTTACAAGCTTCGACTTCGGACGAATTTCAGGAAGGGGGGAGATGACGGGGCACATGTAAGTTTACTCATACAACGTTAAGCTCCCTGGGGATTAGACGATAGGACGCGATTATTTAACTATTCGGACGCAGCCAAGGTTCCGCGGAAAGCTAAAGACGGAAGTGTCATAGTGCACCGGTGATGCATCAGAGCGAATCACGTTAGCCAAAACCAGCAGTAGCCAGTGAGATTTTGTCGTTAGCTTTAAATCCCCCTATGAACTTTCACAATTGATTACTGACAAGAAGAAAATGCCATTATTTGCATTGCACAGCGTTGTGCTTTACAACGATACCGGACATGACAGACTTCAGTGAAGAGGCGAAGTACTGTTCGTTGCGTTGGAATGCTAACTTTTTGGTAAATTCGGAAGAAACTCAATGCCGCAAGTAGACAAAATGTAATAAAATAAACGTATAAATGTATCATTTTAATTAATCTTTATAGCAGTTTGAAAGAACACGTATTCAAGGAGTAAACTAACCCAAAATCTCAAACTTTTGACCGTTGCATGAAAAATCCATGTTTTTGCCTGCCGTGTCGCCTTAAGTGCACTGTGGATCGCTACACAGCGCCATGGTTAAAATTCACAAAGTTTCAGTTTCGTCTCACGTAACTCCCCGGAACTAGTCACGACTATTCCGATAACAAACAATTGTCAGCGTGAACCTTACTTACTGAAATTTGTCAATTTCGCACCGCTAATATGCGTGAAAGGACCACAGATAGCCTATCCTTGTGGAAACGAAACCCCAGGGAGCTTATCGTTGTAACATCACAAATTTCTTTCATCCCGCGTGCCAAATCATCCAAACGATTGGCAGCGTGGATTCCACCATTATTAGCCCGTCAATGTTTGTGATCGAAAAGTGTGTGGCTGCAGGTGTACCTCTGCGCAACCTATAGGCGAACAGTTCAACCCAAGGCACACTTAGGACCGCCCCCTCATTTGAATAACATTTCCTTCTGCATTACATGCAGACAGCAAAAAATAAATAAATGAGAGCAGAACGCGTTTACCTTTTTATTGATAGGTAATATAATAATGATATACATTTATTTTTGCATTTATTTCCACATTTATTTTTCTATTTATTTTTAATTTTTGAAATCTGTTTTTTATTTTAGTATTTATTTTTACTTTTATTTATGTTCACTTTTATTTATTTATGTATATATATTTTTATTTTTGTATTTATTTTCACTTTTATTTATTTATGTATATATATTTTTATTTTGTATTTATTTTTACTTTTATTATATTCATTTTTATTTATATATATATTTTTAATTTTTGTTTTTATTTTCATATTTATTTATTTTTTATTTTGGCAGTTTTGGTCCTCCATAGTGAATAAGCCTAAAAATGCATAGGACCTACTTCAAATGCGTGAGACTTGGCATCTCTGAGATCCGTTCTCGTGCTTACTCCCCACTTGATCAGCTGATTACCCCACCGGGACCGGCGCGCGTAGCCCATGGTACAGCCCTGCTGTACGGCTTCGGTGTTAATGGCTATGTAAGAGTGCTGTGAAGACGAGCTGACAAGTGAGCTTGTGTTTACGTTGCTTTGTTAGTCACTAGTATTGTTGATCATTGTTGTTGTTTATGATGACATTCAAATTTTGCATTTGTGTTTGTTTCTGAAACACTGGCCATATCGTGCTCCTAGTTACCAGGGGCTACTAGGACATCGGTACGGCACATATCCGTAAGCGAAACCCAAACATAAACACAATCGACCGGTCCATGCGAGTATGAAGTAGCCGAACAGTTGCTTACTATGTTAGAAGTCCAAAATTAGCATTCATTTTGTGTAGTATAAGATGCAAGAATGCGTAAAACGATTGTATACGCATTTACGACCAATGCAAACTTTTCTTTTTTGCAATCCCTGATGAGATCAGAGCTTTGTTCACGGAAAAGTTAAAGCCACAAAATCTGGACAGTTTGTGTAAATCATTTCATTGGGTCGATAAGAATATTCGTCCCAAATACGATGACTATAACTTGTCTTTCTTTCACAAATTGGCTGGTGAAATAAGGAGGGAAACAAGCACTCGATCCGTTGCAACTTACTTTTCATACGTGGCAGCCAATCGCTCGCACTTTTAAGGAGAGGTCTCAAAGTGTCTAGTTTCTTCATTTTTTTTGCCAATATGACATACAATTACGAAGTTAAATGCTGGATTCGTAATTTACAGATAATAATGTATCTCTACCCCGTTTATTTTTTTTTCTAACTTAGTAGACCTTTAACGTGGCTTAATGCTTGATTAAAATAAAGGTAAACAAATACTGAGGCCCATTACCAGAGAAATATCAATTCATGTCACATTTTATCCATCCAGAATTATTGCCATCCCTTGTGAATATGAGCAAATCTGGCCGCGAAAAAATGTCTTGCTGTTTATCCTTCTTGTCTTCAGCTCAAATTCTTTTTAAGAGGCAAAAATGCTTCATGTTATATAACATCAGTTTCTTATAGGACTTCAGTTTTGATTTTTTTTAATAGGAGAAAGTCCTCCTGACATGAAATGTCTGAGTGAAATTTAGAGATTATTGGTCTTAGTTTCGGAACATTAAGGCACGTTAAGCTTTTTCCTCATAATGCATGCCAATGGATAGAAGAACGTTCAATGTGATATAAAATCTGTTTTCTTAGGACTTCGGTTTTGATTTAACTGGAGAAAGTGCTCCTGACAACAAATGTCCGAGAGGAATTAGGTGCTTATCAATTGCTGTTTCGGTACATTAAGCCTCGTTAAGCTTTTTTCATGTTAAGCGTTTTAGAATGTCCCTCGGCAGGAACCTCCTTGTTTGTGCAAATCATTTTTTACCGGACTATTTCACAAATTATTGACATTATCAACAAGGACTAGCTATCAAGCTAATTCTGAAAGTTGGAGCAACTCAAACAGCATGAGACAGCACTGCTGACCAGAGAGCTGTAAGTAGGCCTTTGTGCATTGCATTAAAAAATATTCAACGTTTATTTAACTTTCTAAATTTGCTATCTAAACTTGCCATCATTGCTATGCTGCGCTTTGTAGGAGTAACGTTATCATAAAACTATGCCACATTTGAAGCTACGCAAATCGCTCTAGTAGCATTTGGCAAGTGTTTCACATCCATCGTTCACTTTTTTGGCTTTTAATTCTTTGGAACGATGAATGTATTTTTGGCAGTTTGTATCAGTGAGAAGTGGGTTAAAATGTAATAATGATTAAAATTGCGAATGCATTTGTTAGCTAGCTAGCTATTGATCAGCGGTCGGCACGTTGTACCTTTGCCTGTAACGTTTGTCGAAAAGCCCTTAATTTTTATTTTTTAAATGGTGTCAGTTTTCAGTTTGTGTGTATGGGAATGCAACGCTAGGTCCGTGATGTATGTGAAGTCATTACTAGCCGATACTTGTGCTATGCACAGGCTATATGCACAGGCATGAGAAAAGCTGATTGAATTAGCTGGTTTTACTTGCAAAAACGGCTTCAAAATGCAGTTTTCTCTTCATAACTATGTTTGAAACCTGGCTCGTCTGTCACTGAGTAAAACCGCTGTATGCGGAAAACAGACTCATTATACATGTTGGTTTCGGAGGAGATGTGTGACATTGCGTAAATAGCCAACTCCGTTATAATATATAGACGGAGAGCGGACCGAAGTGCAAACTGGGAACTGCATACTCGCATTTGCGGTACAAAAATTTCTTTTCGAAGGATGGGAACGGCACAGGAAAAAAATAAAAGCCATTCGCACACCCTGTGGAAAAGGTAGGCGGAACAAGCAGCCAACCGATTGGTCGGGAGCCATGGAGGGGCACTGTCTTGTATAACTCATTTGCATTTAAAGCTACAGACACTGAAACAGCCAGCTATGAGTTGGACTGAAATGGAGGGTTCTTGAGGCAGGCTGAAATGCAGGGTTAGAGTAGAGTTTTAGCAGGAAACTTCACAGACATGTCCTGGGGGGCCTTAAAGATTTATTTAAACTTGTTGAAAAAGTGTATAATATGTCACCTTTAAACAAACGTCAAGTTTAAGAAATGGTTTGGCCCACTTTAGGGGTGTCTGAAATCGTATTGCAATATTCTTCCAGGTATGAATATAAGAAATACATTGTAATATTTTTGATGACAGGTAGAATAAGGATAAATGTTTGGAACCCCCAACCTGTTGTTTTTACCTCTTCTGGGGGGGTTCAAGTGTTAATTAGGGGCGTCAGACACCCTACCCCCCCCCCCTCCTCCGTAATTCGAACCATGGACACAGGCCTATGGCACATTTGCACTGTAGCTCATGTTCAGGAATCTCACATCTCGGATGTTTAGGGCCGAAGGCTGTAGCAATTGTTCATTAGTTACCTGCTATAGAGATGCTCTGCTGGTAGTGAACAGGGTTGATTCCCCGACCAAACCTGTCATTACTAGGGGCGGCCATGACGCTGCAATAAAAGTTCAATCTCGGCTGCCTCTGTAAATGTCCAGCTGTACAAATGTAAACTGTAAAACGGTCAATGGATACTACCGATGGAGGCGACTGCCAAGTGCATAGTGATTACGATGTTGTTAAAATTTTATCCCCCGCTGGAAATATCACAATCTGCTTCAGCTGCGGCGTCGCCTAATAAAGTTGCGGGCTTTGGTCTGATGTGCTGCAGGGCAATGATCGGGTGTTAAAAATGAAAACGAGTGCAAAGAATATTATGCATGAAAAGCCCCCGAAGAGCCATCTCTGTTCTGTTTTTGTAATTCCATGTCCAGTTGCTTTTAATGTGACCATAATTCTTGATGGGGCTGTGCAGCTACCTGTATAAAAGAAAAATGGGGGGCGTTGTTATGTCCCGATGATCGGGAGTGACCTGCCAGTTAATTTGTCTGTAATGTCAAAATTAGCTCTTTATTACAATGTTCAGATTCAGATTCAGATTCAGAAAACTTTATTGATCCCAGGATGGGCAATTCATTTGCAGCTTTCCAGCGTCACAATCACACAGACAACATTCATGTAAAACATGTATCATAGCACTCAATCAATAGACAACGGGGGTAAGTGAAGGAAATAAATAAGTAGATGGCCTCAGATTAAAATACCTACATTACAATAGTAAGATACGTTCAAAATAAAAAAAATGTGATCGATTGACATGTTACATCTCTCCATTCACTGCCCTGTGCAAGAACGATGCAAACTTACCTATGGATACCACTAGAATTTAGGCATCTTATAGCCGAAGAAATAAAGCTGTTCAAGTAGTGATTGGTTCTCCCCAGGGGAGCATCATAGCGGCGACCAGAGGGCATCTCCTTGAACTTGAGAGCCAGAGCGTGGTGAGGCTGGCTCATTATAGTCTTTGCCTTCCTCACTACCTGGTCTTCCCAGAGGGAGCACAAGTCTCTCTGCTTGACTCCAATGATCTTGGAGCAAATGTTCACAATGCCATACAGTATATTCTTATCCCTTATGGATAATCCATTAAACCAGCAAATGAAAGGAAAAGTTAAAAGATTTTCAATAAATGAACGGTAAAAGTTGGTCAGGATCCTTTCCCTGACATTGAAGGAGTTCAGCTTCCTCATCAAGTAGACTCTCTGTTGTCCCCGAGTAACAATGGACTCAGTGTTAATATCAAACTTGAGTTTACAATCAAAGACCGTCCCCAGATAATTGTACGACTCCACAATCTGAACTTCTTCTCCATGTATAATGCTTGTTTTACGTTCAGTGTTGTGTCTAAAATCAATAATCAGCTCTTTAGTTTTTGATACATTTATGTCCAGAAGGTTGTCATCGCACCAGTTAACAAACTTTGTTAGTGCAGGTCCATGATGAGACTCAGAACTGTTTAGTAGTGAAACAAGGACAGAGTCATCAGAGAACTTAACCCCTTTCTGCAGATGTAGACGCCCGCATCTATAGACCTGCAAATTGGAAGCACGCTGTTACTGTGCTCGATCAATAAATGGCACCCCCGGATCAGTTATTGAATATTCACAAGCAAGCAGACCTCGAACGCGGTTCTGAATATGGGGAAGTTCACTCCACGCCCTGTTTTTCAAGAGCTGCATGAATTTAACTCCTCAGCTAAGCCTGATGTGCAAACTGGTCAGTATCCTTGCCTATAGTATCGATCCAGCAGTTTAAAAAAACGATATCTTGACACAGAAAAAATCGTTATCCTTTGTAGCAACCAGTTAAGCCACAGTGAGCCAACAGTATTCCAAGTAATGGTTCAGAAAAATCAGTTTTCTGAGGCAAAAAAATCGACATGGTATTGATTCTCTCACATTCTACTGTTAATTACAGTTGTCACATACAAAAAAATTCGTTGTTCCCTACCGTGGATTTACGCGCAGATCCATTCATTGACAAATCCAGCGCTTCGTTATATCCACCCGAGTACTGGCGTTGATAGCCAATCACTCAACCATACACTCAAGCTCTTCTGCGTAATTGTAGAGTTACACTTCATGCTCTCGTGAAGCTACCCTGGTAAAAATGTATTGATTGTCTCGTTTCTTATCCAATTCCCGAGTGTTTAAACATTTTAGAGCAAGTGAAACACATTGATTGGACAAACAGAGAGCATACAAACCTATGCGTATCAGCAGGCTCGGTTGTATCCTGTCTACGTTATGCACATTACGCGGTTAAAATAGACGCGATTTATAGAAAACACGTTCGCAAAACTGGCCTTGAGGTGTTCAGTTACATTTAGGGGATTTAAATGAGATAAGGATATGGTCAATTGGAATTATTTCGAATGAAACAGGACCGGAGTGTTCCTGCTACAGGATACTTCATTCTCTGGAAAAAGGGATTCATGAAAAAGGTGAGGCTGCTACTTTGTTATTTTTTTGTTGTTGTTGTTGTTTTGTTTTTGGAATGTATACGTACTCTACAAAGTCGAATGTCGAGGTTTTTTTCCTGTGAAAAACGCGAACTGCCCGTGCATTTGGGTGGACCCCCTGGTACGTTCATTGCACGTTTCTTTTGAATCCAGGGAGGCAATGGATTGTTCCCTGAAAGTGGAGTGTCTGTTCTATTAAAATAAGGTATATTTCAGAATTCAGATATTACTGAGTTAGTGAGTTGCACTTGTTCCTTATAAGTGTTGAAATGAGTTTGTAAGCTTAGAAGAGGGGACTGGTAGCTTTCATTACAGGGTGAATGTTCTAACCGTTTAATAAGAAGTTTATTTAATGCGTGTTTGTGCTGGCTTGGGGCACTTTGAAGTAAAATGGCCAAAACTCTAAACTTTATTAAGGAGAAAAGGCATATTTGGTCTTTGGAGAGGTTGCTGGTGACCATTGATATTTAACTGCACTGAGATTGATAAATTCATACAAAACTCAACCAGAAAATCATTTGTTCATATTAAATTTCATGCCTTAAAACTTTATTTGTGTTATATACATGATTTTTTTATGATTTGACAGGACTTCATTTTGAGACTTTGGGGAGACACTTGGATAGGTGTATAATTTGGCTAAAAGCATGTAGGTAATCTAGAATGTAATGTTGAAGATAAATTGTACTTGTGGTCAAGGAGTTTATGACCCCAGAAATGTATAGTCTTAAGCCCCAGCAGTTTTTCAATCGTCAGAATTATTTTTTTTGCAATTTCAATGGTGAATTCTCATGAAGATTTTTTATGTTTGCAGCTCATTTTCTCTACCATAATCATGAAAATTAACTGAAATACTATGTAATTCTAAATGCTGTAAGTGTCTTTTCAGAATTGAGCCACATTTTTCCTCTTTATGAAGCTTAAATCTTGAATTATACAGCATTAAAGTGGGTAACCCAAAAATAGCCAAATTTGGCTTCTGCACAAAGGGGTTAACAAGAAGCCTACCCTCCTGAGAAGCCCTACAGCTGTCGGTATACATGATAAATAAAAGTGGCGACAAAACACAACCTTGAGGTGAACCTGTATTTGATACAGTCATCCTGGACATTTGACCATTCACAAGAACCCTCTCGACTCTTCCAGTGAGGAAGTTTAAAATCAGCATGAGAAGCTGATCCGGAAGATTAAAATTAGATGCCAGTCTCTCTATTAAAATATGAGGCTGCATCTTGTTAAAAGCAGAGGAAAAGTCAGCAAATAGGAGTCTGGCATGACATCCTGGTTTTTCTAGGTGCTTGTACACAGTGTCCAGTATAAGGAGTTTTGCATCCTCCACACCTTTATTCGGCTGGTAAGCAAATTGCAAAGGATCAAGTTCACCATCTATTAAAGACCCAATAATGTGTTTTAGGATCCTTTCGAACGTTTTCATTACCAATGAAGTAAGTGCTACTGGTCTGAACTCATTTTGTTCTTTGGACTGATTTGAATTCGGGATTGGTATGATGGTTGATGTTTTCCAGATTGTGGGTATCTGGCCCAGATCAACACACATCTGAAAGAGTCTGGTGAAGACAACACTGAGCTGGTCTGCACAATAATGTAAAGTAGCCCACAGATGGAATCAGGTCCTGCAGCTTTCCTCACATTGACCCTCCTAAGTAAAGTTGTGACTCTTTCCTCAGATATCACAATTTCGCTCCGAGGCTCAAGGGACATTTCACATTCAGTTATATCTTCAGAAAAATCAGACTGTTCAAAACGAGAAAAGAATGAGTATAAAGAGTTTGACAAGTCAGAATTATCCACTCCATTCACACTAATAGACCTTTTGGTCTCACTAGCCTGTTGGTTGATGGAGGCCATATTCTTAATACCTTGCCAGGCTGCTCTGAGATTTCCACTGCTGTATTGCATTTCAGTTTCCTCCTTGTACTTGTATTTGGCCTTTCTTATTTTGTTACGTATTTCTCTAGATACCGCCTTCTTTTCCAAGGGATTAACCGTGCAATAGATGCGATTCTTTTTGTTAATGATTGTTTCAAGCTCCTTTGATGTCCATGGTTTGTTATTTGGGTAAATAACCACCTTTTTAGTGGGAATTATGGAGTCGACACAAAAAGTGATGTATGAAGAAACAGTGTCACACAGTACATTAACATCATCACCACATGCATCATAAAAACATTGCCAGTCAGTACAATCGAAGCAGGCCTGAAGAGAAGAGATGCTGTCCTCTGACCAACATTTCACAGATTTCTCATGGCGGGGGAGTCGCCTGAAAGAAGGTATATACTGTGGCATAAGGTATACACTGTTATGGTACGACGCTCCGAGAGAAGGCAGCAACAACGCCATGTAGGCACCGCTGACTGAACCATAACACAGATCTAAAATAGAGTGCATCTGTGTGGTGGCACAAGTCACATACTGTTCATATGTTCTCAGAGACTTGTTAAGTTGGCAGTGGTTAAAATCCCCGAGGATGAATGTCGGAGCGTCGGGACATATAGCGTCAAGTCTGTGTGTCACATCAACAATCAGCTGGGCAGTGACAGCCGCATTTGCGCGGGGATGAATGTAAACAATTGTATAAAATAGCTATTGGAATTCACAATGTTCTATTTGCCTGTGTTCTGAGATGGGATTTTAAACCTGGGCCCTTCTTTTTATTAAGGATTTCAAAAGCGATCAAATGTAGAGCTCAGCTAAAGCTGAAATCTGTTGTGGAGGGAAAAATGTTATTTTGAGTTTGATTAGCAGTGTTGCCACGGTAACCCACTTCAAATGTCTTTGCTCACCCGCACCACTTGGTGCTTCTTTGGCAAATTATCTGACCAATCTGACTCACTGACTGTATCTGACCGATCTGACTCACTGACTGTATCTG
Organism: Gymnothorax reevesii; assembly: GCA_029721435.1. Lineage (NCBI taxonomy): Eukaryota > Metazoa > Chordata > Actinopteri > Anguilliformes > Muraenidae > Gymnothorax > Gymnothorax reevesii. The sequence goes on from CM056586.1 coordinate 47,557,352, forward strand.
ACCGGTCTGACTCACTGACTGTATCTGTCCGTATCTGACTCACTGACTGTATCTGACCGATCTGACTCACTGACTGCATCTGTCTGAATCTGACTCACTGACTGTATCTGACCCATCCTGACTGATCTGACTGACTGACTGTATCTGACCGATCTGATTGATCTGACTCATTGGCTGTATCTGACCTTGATATGTTTGACATTTTGCCACCAGATAACGTGTTTTACAAAGCACCGGTGAGTAAAAATGCTGATCCAAGATCAGTTTAGCCGTTCAGCTCATCCTGGATAAGCTCAGAGTTAAACTGACCCAAGACCAGCACTCTTTATTAACCCTTTGAAGGTATAAGATCACAAATATATATGTTTTTTGTAGAGAGTTCAGTGATGTCACAGTCACTACGGGTGATTGAAGGCAGTGGGGTTCTAGAATTTTGACAGAAACACTCCAAAAAAAAAAAAAACATTTCTCTTGGAAAGGTTAGAACAAGACCGGGTCCACATATTGTTTTCATCAAAGCCCAAAACAACAGTATTCTAATGGGACAGTTGGTGGCTTAAATATTAAGGGAAAAGTATTTTGTACAAAACCTTGTGGTAAATGGCCGTTTCAGCCTTTCATAACGTATGTAATGAATTATTCCTCAGCACATTATCCGCTTGTATTCTGCTTGCTACTGCAGTTAGTGGGTGATGTTTCATGTTCATAGCAGTGTTTCTCAAATCTCTCCTGCATGACCACTTGTCTTGCAGGTGTTAAATCTCTCCCTGCTCCAGCACAGGTGATTTAATAATCAGCTCGTTATCAATCTGCTTTTTGGGGGTTGATAATGAGCAGATCATTTGAATCACCTGTGCTGGAGCAGGGAGAGATCTAACACCTGCAGCACAGGTGGTCCTCCAGGAGAGGTTTGGGAAACACTGATTTACAGTGCAGTGAAAAAGTATTTTCCCCCTTCCTGATCTTTTTTTTTTTTTTTTTTTTTCCACACCCAGACCTGATTACTGCCAGGCCTGTTGAATCAAGAAATCACTTAAATAGAACCTGTCTGACAAAGTGAAGTAGGCTAAAAGACCTCAAAAAGCAGCACATCATGCCGCAATCTAAAGAAATTCAGGAACAGATGAGAGACAAAGTCATCGACATCTATCATTCTGGAAAGGGTTACAAAGCCATTTCTCAGGCTTTGGGACTGCAGCGAACCATTATGAGAGCCATTATCCACAAATGGAGAAAACTTGGAACAGTGGTGAACCTTCCCAGGAGTGGCCAGCCAGCCAAAATTACTCCAACAGCTCATCGACCACTCATCCAGGAGGTCACAAAACAACCAAAAACAACATCTAAAGAACTGCAGGCCTCGCTTGCCTCAGTTAAAATCAGTGTTCATGATTCAACAATAAGACTGGACTAAAATGGCATCCATTATGGGAGAGCTCCAAGGCAAAAACCACTGCTGACCAAAAAGAACACAAGGCCTTGTCTCACATTTGCCAGAAAACATCTCGATGATTCCCAAGACTTTCGAGGAAATATTCTGCGGACTGACGAGACAAAAGTTGAACTTTTTGGAAGGTGTGCGCCCTGTTACATGAGGTGTAGAACTAACACCGCATTTCATAAAAAGAACATCATACCAAAAGTCAAACACGGTGGTGGTGGTGTGATGGTTTGGGGCTGCTTTGCTGCTTCAGGATCTGGACAACTTGCCGTAATTAATGGACCCATGAATTCTGCTCTCTACCAGAAAATCCTGAAGGAGAATGTCTGACCATCAGTTTGTGATCTCAAGATCAAGCGCACTTGGATTGTGCAGCAGGACAATGATCTGAAACACAGCAAGTCCACCTCTGAATGGCTAAAAAAAAAAAACATAATAAAGGTTTTGGAGTGGCCTAGTCAACGTCCGGTCTTAAATCCGATTGAGATGCTGTGGCATGACCTTGAACAAGCCATTCATGCTCAAAAACTGTCCAATGTAGCTGAATTAAAACATTCTGCAAAGAAGAGCAGGCTAAAATTCTTCTACGGCGATGTGAAAGACTCATTGCCAGTTATCATTAACGCTTGATTGCAGTTGTTGTGAACGAAGGTGGAATGACCAGTTGTTAGGTTTACGGGGCAATTACTTTTTCACATAAGGCCAGGTAGGTCTGGATAGCTTTTTCCCTCAATAAATGAAATCATCATTTAAAAATTGCATTTTGTATTTACTTGAGTTATCTTTATCTAATATTAAAATTTGTTTGATCTGAAACATTTAAGTTTGAAAAATATGCAAAAAAATAAGAAATCGGGAAGGGGGCAAATACTTTTTCACAGCACTGTATAGTAGCCTTAATAAGGGTTGAAAACCTTTATTTTGAAATGTAGCTTTGTATCAGATGGTGGCGTCCGTGTATGTGTGTGTGCGCGCACACGCTGTGTGTGTGTGTGTGTGTGTGTGTGCGTGTGTGTGTTTGCTCTTCCCCTGCAGAGGACGTCACATCGATCCCGTCAGACAGCACGCACCGGAAAGGAGGTCGTCGCAGGCGACGTCTGTAAAGTGTTCATTTACTGAGTCACTCAATAAAATTTCACTTCCTCCCCCACCCCCCTCACCTCAGTCCTGTTCTTGATTTGTCGTAAATCCCAGTGGGTTACGATGTCGGTTGCATCTGCCGAAATCCTTCTGCCCTTTGAGATGGTCAGAAGTTTCAGGTGTCGGTGTGGGAGAGCAGAGACTCTGTCCATCTCTGACCTTCGTTTGTTAACCCTTTCTATCCCATGGACCTCAGTGAGCTGTCTCAACAGAGAGAAAGTAAAATAAACCAATGCTTTCTTCCTGTCATTATTTTGCAAATGTTTTTTATGGAACTTCCACAAGAAATGAGCCAAATGTTGAATGATAAGTAAAGGGAATATGTGTGGAAATGTTCATTATTGTCACGTCCACCCTGAGCAGAGATATCGCAAGCCTATCAGGTACTAAACAAACTATTATAATACGTCAAGAAATTAGTGCGGGGGCCAATGTGCAGGTTTTAGCTCCCGTTGAATTTGCCTGTTAATTTTCAGCAATGGTTATAAATGTGTTCTATAGATATAGAGGATGCAGATAAATGATGTCACCATTTTTTATATTGACCTTGAATGACCTTGCACTAAGCTAAAAGGTCAAGGTCAATTTCACACCAAATTGTGAGCTACCATCATTCTGTAACCAGGTACTTGAAGGTGTAACACCATTTTTGTGTCACAAAGGAAGCACGAAGTCCACTCTTCAAGTTCGTGCGACACTACATGAGGATGGTATTGCTCATATACACATTCATCCGTGCCGCCCGCAATGGACTTTGGGAGCTTCACCTGTCATCCTTGTTGCACTGTGCAAATACTTCTTTGCTCATGACAAGCAGAAGTATGCAAGGCTAGTTCCACTCTACCTCACAGAGATGACCGCCCTTCGGGTCTCAGATCCCGACATACACCAAGAGTTCATAGATGGGAACTTTGCAGTCAACAAGAACCAGATCCCATTCTGTGCCATTGGAGTAGATCATGCTCTTGAGCACATCAACCGTATCATGAAAGTTACTGGAGGGCTCGTGGGGATTACCCAGAATGCCAGTGCTCGAGAGCGGTTCTTCTTGACAGCTCCAGAGCCAAGTAGGCTGGCTGAAGAAGCACTCAAGATGGCTGGCTCACCAACAGCTGCACGGAAGGAACACCATGACCTGTCAATGGCTGTCTGGAAAAGGCAGGTCCTCCATGAACCCTATAACCTATGAGAGTTAAGACCTGACCAACATCATCACAAAGGTTGTGATGCCAGTCCATGTGCAGAAAGATGTGTGCAACCAAGATGAGATTAGCCAGGAGATGTATGCCAAATATACTGTGGAGCGTATTAACACAAATGAGGTCAGTGTCTGCGCCAGAATGAAAAAGGTGCAACTGAAGATGTGGTAAAGTGCCCGAAAGACGGTGAAACACAAACTTGCCGATCAGGTGGTTGAACTCAAGGATGACAGGTCCCTCTTCGCCCGCATGCTGATTGTTGCTCGATCAAGGCCTGAGATCAACCTGAAGGAGAGCATTAGCCAACATGAGTTCACCTCTCTCCCTCGAGCGACAGACAAGACCAGAGCACAGCCACAGAAAAGAGCAAGCTGATAGCTATCCTTGAAGAGCTGCCCAACCAGAAGAAACCTGATGATGATCTGCGACCACAGGAAGTCACAAATGTTGGTGTTCCAATGCTACCCAAGAAGGTGACTGTCATAGATGGTATGTCTGTTGTTCAGGCAATGGGTAAGCTACTGTGGGTCAAGACCTGTGCCCAATGGGCTGACCACTTCATAGCCATGCTGGACAGCAAGTGCAGTGAATATGATGAGGTCCACCTGGTATTTGACCACTACGATCTTCCCACTTCACTGAAGGAGGCCACACGGGAGAGACGCTAAGGTTGCAAGCCAGCTACTGCTTACCATGTGTAGGACAACACACCAGTTGGAAAAGTGTCAGCAAAGCAGTTCCTGTCAAGTACTACCACCAAGGATGAACTGACTGTCTACCTTGGAAAGAAAGCTCTCTATCATTTCCAGGGAAAGCCAAAGATCTTCAAAGTGACTTCTAGGCAGAATGTCTTCTCCAACTGTATGGACGTACAACATCTCCACAGCTCCCAAGAAGAAGCTGACACAAGGATCATCCTGCACAGCTTGAATGCTACTCGAAGAGGAGCAATAGAACTATATATTCAGTCACCTGATACAGATGTGTTTGTTCCACGCAACCATGAACTCTGCTGGGACACATACTTCATCACTGGTGTGGGGAACAAGAAGCGTCTAATTCCGCTGGGACCAATAGTGCATGCACTTGGGGCTGCAAAGGCTGCAGCCTTGCCAGGCTTTCATTCCTTTTCTGGAGCTGACGTCACCGGACGATTTGCTGGCAAAGGAAAGCTGAACTGTTGGAAGGCACTAAGCAAATGCTCTGAGGAGGTGGTGTCTGCATTTGCTGCCCTGGGAACCTCTGAGGAGCTCAGTGCCACTACTGAAAGTGCCACTGAGGCATTTTTCTGCCAGCTGTATGAGTCTGGTACCACATTGGTGGATGTTGGCGATCTCAGGTGGAAGCTCTTCACTAAGAAACAGCTTGAAGCCCAGAAGCTGCCACCCACACAAGGAGCTTTGCATAAAGCCATTGCCCGTGCACCTTTCCAGGCTATGGTGTGGTATCAGGACAACACGCCCCACCCCCAGCTACCACTAGCAACAGGGTATGGGTGGAAGGAAGAGGAGGATATACTAGTGCCAGTCCCAGCAGGTGATGCTCCAGCTCCAGCCACCATTGCAAACTTGGTCAAATTTGGATGCAGGACGACCAACTGCAGGTCCCACTGTTCCTGCAGGTCTCATAATCTCAACTGTTCTGAGATGTGTGTGTGTGGAGCTGATGAAGAGGCATGTAGTAACGTCAGCCAGGAAGTCGTGGGGATTGATGATGATGATGATGGAGATCCTTCCACTTACCCATGAACATCAAAACTGCCCACTCCTGACTAACCCAAATTACTTGTACATCATTAAATGGACATTTGTGTTTGACCAATAACCATGATAGATGTAGAGGGCGTTGTTTGTGTTGTCAGGTTCCCTTACATGTAAACAATGTATATATTCTGTTGAGTGATTGTTACTGCTTCATTAGTTTGGAACTTTACCACCTGAATTACTTGTCTGATCATGAGTAAAAACTGTGTACAATACTGCTTACATTTCATAAAGTCAAATAAGTCAACAAAATTACTTGAAAATTTTCCGTATTTTTTTCCACAAAAAGCCACTGATTTATGTTAAAGATTGAACGGGACATGCTCTTATCAACACCAGCAAGGGGCATTGACATCTGGCAGCAAAGAGAAACATAACTCAAGTTCAAATAATATGTTTGTTTCTAGTTTATGTAAAAAATACTTGTCGTTTGGGTGTCATTTCTCCATGGATTTGGGATATAATTTAAATTTGAGAGAAAAGCATGAGCAATTTCTCAGAAAAAATGGCAACATCATTTTTCTACAAGTGAAATACTACCAGAAGACAGTCCAACCAGTAGCCAAAAATTAACATTTGAAACCAACGGGAAAACATTGGCCCCCCCACTAAATAGCTGAGGTTGTCTAGAGGGGTTACACTCAGACTTATCTCTGGAGTCTCTCAGGGCAGCGTGCAGCGAATACACTTTCGGCTTGCTTAAGAATACAACAGGAAAATTAAGAAGAAAGATTTCTTCAGCTAAACGCAGATGCAGGCCCTAGCCAGCTCACACCTGTCGCCCGGCGACGAACAGCTTGACCCTGGGAGTCGTGAAGAAAGTGGCGTCTGTCGGCTCTCATGCAATCCATTTGTACAGCTTAAGTTTTCTAAAATGTCCCGAAGAACTTGGCTAATCTGTACAATACCATTGATGTCCTTGGGGAAATGACGGCGTAAATTTCCATGTCGTAGAACAGTGGTAAGTTGCGAACAGGCGAACTACGATTTTCCTCTGAGACCAGCCTTCATGCTGTCAAGGATCCAGTGGCAGCCTCAAGCGTGTGCACCAACCCCACCGGAAATAGCATCGTTCCCCATGCAGCACCGGGTCACGCAGTCAAATCTGTTATGGCCCCAATTTGTTATTACATTTATAACACAACAGCAACAGCAAGGGATGACAAACACAGTTTTAACAACTAAAACACATTTAATTTTTAACAAAGACAAAGACTAATAACAACCTACAACTAAAGACCAAGATTGATAAATAAGAAAAAACAGAAATAATTACAGTCCCTTTTTGGTGGGGTGGCTTGGTGATGTCCTGTATGAAGAAAATGCTCAAACACAGGCAAAGAAATCCACAAAAGAAACGTCACAGGTCTTGAACAGAATGGCAGGTCTGGTCATCTTCTTGCAATTTCTCCTACTACTTTACTGTCTCAATTCTTTTCCTTATATACTCTTTTGCAGACCCCACCCAAATTTAGACCTCTTTTTTTTAATTTTCTGAGACTTGCCCCAGACATGTCCAGGACATGTCTAAACATGACTCCAGTCTGAGCTTAACAAAAAAAAGGTAAATACTGCCATCTAGTGGCCTATATTCACATTACACCTCCATTCCAAAAGGGAAAAATTTTGACTCATAAAGGCAAAATTTTTCTTTTCAATACAAAATGGTTAAGTGAACACTTGTCTATATATACATATCATACAATATTCAAACACATGATATACACATTCAAACACGGGATAAGCAATCAGCAATTACATTGTCTGTACCCTTCACATGCTTAATTTCCAAGTCAAACTCCTGTAAAATCAAACTCCAATTCAACGATCTCCGATTCTTGTTTTTCATCTTACTCAAAAACATTAACGGATTGTGGTCAGTGTACACAATCATTGGCTTTTGTCCTGTACAAACATAAACCTCAAAGTGTTGTAAAGAAAGGACCAGAGCCAACAGTTCCTTCTCTATTGTGGAATAGTTCCTTTGGTGGCGATTGAACTTCCTGGAGAAGTATGCCACGGGATGCTCAATGTCATCAGAGTCACTTCTCTGTAGGAGCACAGATCCACAAGCTTGGTCGCTAGCATCGACCGCGATGGAGAACGGTTTGTTGAAGTCAGGAGATTTGAGCACGGGGAAGTGACACAGCAGAGACTTCAGGCGATCGAAGGCTCTCTGGCATGCATCATCCCAGGTGAACTTTACGCCTTTCTTCAGTTGGTTAGTTAGACTGAGAGCAATCTCAGCAAAGTTCTTGCAGAACTTGCGGTAGTACCCGATCATTCCAAGGAAGCGGCGCAAAGCTTTTTTGTTGTCAGGAACTGGAAAGTCCATGATGGCTTGGACTTTAGCATTTATGGGTGCCACCTTACCCTGGCCTATGACGTAGCCAAGATAGGTGACAGTAGCACAACCAAAGTCACTCTTGTTCAGGTTAACAGTCAGGTTAGCCTGGGTCAGGCGCTGGAACAACGTCTCTACATCTTTTAGATGTTCTTCCCAGGAGTCACTCCATGTGATCAGGTCATCGATGTATGCACCCGTGTGTGGCAATCCGGCGATTGTAGACTGTATCATCCTTTGGAACGTGGCTGGGGCATTTTTCATGCCAAAGGGTAGGACTTCTTACTGGTACAATCCAGATGGTGTGGCAAAAGCAGAGATGCTCTTGGCCCTCTCAGTTAAAGGCACACACCAATAACCCTTCAATAAATCAATCTTGGTCAGAAACTTTGCTTGCCCTACACTATCAATACAATCATCAATCCTAGGTATTGGAAACACATCAGTTCTAGTTACAGCATTGACTTTGCGATAATCTGTACAGAATCTAGTACTTCCATCAGGTTTTGGAACTAGCACACAGGGTGAACTCCAATCGGAGTTGGAGGGTCTGATAATATCATGTTTTAACATGTACTCAACCTCTTTCTCAGCAATCTTTCTCTTTTCAGGATTCATCCGGTATGGATGCTGTTTTATTGGTTTGGCATCACCAACATCTACATCATGAGAGGCTATAGTAACTCTCTTTGGAACATCAGGAAACAAATCCTCATATTTCTTGATCAACCTTTCAAACTGATCTCTCTGTGAGGGTTCTAAGTGCTGGAGTTTTACATCAAGATTTTGCAACACTTCAGTGTTTGACAATTTACATGAAAGAACTTCAGCTTTAATTCTTGGTTCATCATCTTGAAACTCCCCCTCATCTTCACACGTTTCGACCATTGGAGAATCTGAAGTGACAGCTGCAACCCTAGCATTTCTGTCATGATAAGGCTTTAGCATGTTAATATGACACAATTGTTTTGGTTTTCTCCTATCTGGAGTCTTCACAATGTAATTGAGATCATTGAGTTTTGTCAGAATTTCATAAGGACCATGAAATCTAGCCTGCAATGGATTGGACTGCAAGGGAAACAACACAAGGACCTTGTCTCCTGGTTTAAACTCACGGCTTCTAGCCTTATGATCATACCAAGTTTTCATTTTTCCCTGACTTGATTTCAAGTTCTCTTTGGCAAGGTCACAAGCTGCACGCAATCTTTCCTTGAACTTGCTAACATAGTCTAACAGACTGATTTGCGGCTCTTCCTCTTGCCATTGTTCACTCAATAATAGCAAAGGTCCTCTCACTTCATGACCAAACACCAGCTCAAATGGACTGAATCCAGTAGACTCCTGCACTGCTTCTCTAGCTGCAAACAACAGCAAATGAACCCCTTCATCCCTGTCTTTCTCATGGTCATAACAATAAGTCCTCATCATTGTCTTGAGAGTGGAATGAAACCGCTCTAAGGCACCCTGACTTTCTGGATGATAGGCACTAGAAAGATTTGCACCTAGTTCATACGCAACCTGCTGAAACAATCCTGAAGTGAAATTGCTACCTTGGTCTGACTGAATTTCCCTGGGAAGACCAAACAACGTGAAGAACTTTTTCAAAGCCTTCGAGATTGCAGTTGCCTTGATGTTACGTAGAGGTATGGCTTCGGGGAATCTGGTAGATGCGCACATGATTGTCAACAAGTACTGATTTCCAGATCTAGTCTTGGGTAATGGACCAACGCAATCAACAATGACCCTAGAGAATGGCTCCCCAAATGCTGGGATAGGCTGCAATGGAGCTACAGGTGGGTCTAACTGGTGTTTTCCAACTACCTGACAAGTGTGACAGGTTTTGCAAAAGTTGGAAACGTCTTTCCGAAGCCCAGGCCAAAAGAAGTGTTTCATGATCTTATCAACAGTCTTGTTAACACCAAGATGACCTCCTAAAGGTAAACTATGAGCCATTGTTAAGATCTCATTCCTATTGACCTTCGGAACAACAATTTGCTTGACCACTGCCCAATCTGCATTGGCAGGGATATCAGGAGGGCGCCACTTCCGCATCAACACACCATCCTTGAGATAATACCCAACTGGAACTGCGTCTATTTCTTGATCAGGAAGGGCTCTCCTCTTTAGTACACAAATTTCAGGATCATTAGTTTGCTCCTCAATCAACCGCTTTCTGGACAGAGACAAGTCTCCAGACACATCAGAATCACCAGACCCATCCGGCTGGCTGAATAGAGAACTGATAAAAGTATCTGATAAGTCCTCAAACGGAGAAACCATAGTAGGCCAATCAGAGTCATGAGGCGAACCACCTGAGTCCTGACTATTCAATGTACTGGACGGCACCACAACATCATCTTCTTTAGCCTTCTTGGCCATAGCACGAGTCACTGCGCAAGAAGGATACAGAGATGGGTCCTCATCCCCATTTTCAGTGCTCGGCTGTGAAGTAAGATGTACAGGGGGAACTACTTTGCCCCCAGCCAGGTCATTGCCTAGCAACAGAGAAACACCCTTTATAGGTAGACTTGACATAAGTCCCACCTTTACCTGTCCTGTAACTAAATCTGACTTCAAGAATATAGAGCGCAGGGGTACAGATACAGTCCTCCCTTCAATACCTTGTACAAGTATGAAATCCCCTGAAGCGGTCTCATCACGTAACTCCAAGGAGTTCATCAACAAAAGTGACTGAGAAGCTCCGGTATCCCTTAGGATATATATGGGGACAGGAGTAGTATGCTCATTCAGAGCCACAAATCCCTCTGACACAAATGGAAGAAATTCCTCCCTCACGAAGTCAGCTGTATCAGGCTTTTTAGCCCCACAAGAAGCAGGCAATTTAGCAGATTGGTTATCTACTACAGGGGTTTCTAACCTTGTTTTCACAAAGGCATTTGGTTTGGTATCCTTTTCTTTTTCTTTCTTCGCTTTTAGGAACCAACAGTTAGTTTTAACATGACCAGGTTTCTTGCAATAACTGCAAACTAGACCACTTTTGTCACTGTCAGCTTTCACACTTTGATCAGACCTGTTACTGGATTTCTGAGCACCATCACCAGATTTGTCTTTGTCTTTGGGTGAGGAATCTTGGGTATCACCGTAACCCTTTCTCTGAAATTGGGACCATCTATTATTACTGCTAGACTGAAATTTGGACTTATGTGTGAGAACATATTCATCTGCAAATTTGGCAGCTGATTGCAAATTCAGTGCTTGCTTCTCATTAAGGTAGGTCTTAACATCATCTTTAACACAGTTCTTGAATTCTTCAACTAACACCATCTCTTTTAGTGAGTTGAAATCATCCTTGACCTCCATAGAAGTACACCAGCGCTCAAAGCAAACCTGCTTTTCATTAGCAAATTCAACATAAGTCTGATTTTCAGATTTCTTCAGACCTCTGAATTTCTGTCGGTAAGCCTCTGGAACCAACTCATAAGCTCTCAAAATAACCTTTTTGACAACCTCATAATCAGAGGAATCATCTGCAGACAAAGCCGAATAGGCTTGTTGAGCTTTACCCTTGAGGACAGTTTGCAACATCAGAGGCCAGTGTTCGTTTGGCCACTGGCAACTCTTTGCTACCTTTTCAAAACACTGGAAATAGTTGTCAACATCCTTTTCCGAAAATGGAGGCACCAATTTTACCTCCCGGCTAGCCCGAAATTTATTTTCAGTTTCAATTTTAATTTTTAGTTGCTCCATTTGGAGTCTTTCTTCTCTATCGAATTTCTCTAATTCAAAATCTCTCTGTCTCTGTCTCTCTCTTTCTGCTCTTTCCTCTTTCTCTCTCTCAAATTCTCTTTGTTTTTCTTCTCTTGCTAATTTTTCTAACTCAACCTGCCTTTGTTTTCCTTTTTCTTCCCTCTCAAATTCTCTTGGTTTTTCTTTTTCCTCCCTTTCTTTTTCTCTTTCCTCCCTTTCAATCTCTAGCATTTTTAATTTAAGTTCCATTTCTATATTTGGATTTTCCACTGGAAACTGTTCCAGATCTCCTGGTGCAAACACATTTTCATCAATGTAATATTCAACTATCTCTCTAGCCAGTCTTGCTTTTCGCATGGCTGGTTTTACCTCTGTCAGCTCCAACTGTCTGCAAATTTCTAGCAGTTCTGTCTTTTTAAAAGACTTCAAAACCCCTACGGTTGGTGATGCCAAGAAATCATCCATTGCTGTTGTCAATATATATCTAGGAAAATTCACAAAAACAATTTCACAATTTGGAATGTTAGATTTTCAATAAATTACTCACACAATGGTCTATCCCGGACCTTGAGCCCCCAATTTGTTATGGCCCCAATTTGTTATTACATTTATAACACAACAGCAACAGCAAGGGATGACAAACACAGTTTTAACAACTAAAACACATTTAATTTTTAACAAAGACAAAGACTAATAACCTACAACTAAAGACCAAGATTGATAAATAAGAAAAAACAGAAATAATTACAGTCCCTTTTTGGTGGGGTGGCTTGGTGATGTCCTGGATGAAGAAAATGCTCAAACACAGGCAAAGAAATCCACAAAAGAAACGTCACAGGTCTTGAACAGAATGGCAGGTCTGGTCATCTTCTTGCAATTTCTCCTACTACTTTACTGTCTCAATTCTTTTCCTTATATACTCTTTTGCAGACCCCACCCACATTTAGACCTCTTTTTTTTTTATTTTCTGAGACTTGCCCCAGACATGTCCAGGACATGTCTAAACATGACTCCAGTCTGAGCTTAACAAATAAAAAGGTAAATACTGCCATCTAGTGGCCTATATTCACATTACAAATCACTCTCATTAATTAAACAACATCACTCCTTATTCCGTGGTGCGTCTCAACAAGCCGAGGTGTTCTAGGGACCCACTAATTCTAACTGAGATTTAGAATTAGATAATTCAACATAAATGTGCGTATAGGCTAATTTGGGGACTAATAAGATCTCCTGACACTCTACCTGGTTATATTAGATCTTGCAAAAATGTTCTGTCCGTAACAATTATATTTTGAATCATTTGTTGGGAGGGGAAATGTAGACAGGAAAACTTATTGCATTTTGAACCTTATTTAATTGGACCACTTATGCAAAATGGCTGATGAGTGTTTGTGTAAACGTTTTAGATCAACAAACAAATTGCATATTGCCTTTGGGTTCAAATTAACCTGTAACTCTTGCTTGTGGACCTGAATGGAAATGGGATTTTGTGCTTCAATAACAATGCAACCTGATGTCGCCAATACAGTGTCACTATTGTGTGGGATTAATTGATATTAATGAATATTCACAGTTTTGGTTTGGTAATAATTTTGGCTAATAGTATTAATGTTACCTCACAATTGTCAGAACCCCTGGCTGTACTGGGGGGTGGAGTGTGGGTGTCGGGTGATGAGTTGATTTAGCTACCAAATAGAGGCTAATACCCTTGGCACCTCTGCATTAGCAGCCTTAAAGGTCCCATTTTATGGTATCATTGAGAATAAATGAAAATTATTCCCTAGTGTCTGTAAAGCAAAGTTTTGAAGCTTGTAGTTTTATGGTTTTCAGCTGGTTTCCTGTGTCTCATTTTCTCTGCCCATTAAACACGTGCTCATTAAATATGCACCCGTTTCCATTGGGCGGTGAGTCTGTGAAATGAGGCTCATCTCTGATTGGACACCACTCTGCAGTGCGAAATGAAAGATGGCTGCCAGAACTGAAAATTGCCAGTAGTGGGCTGCATCATGCAAGTGAATCCCCCTGTGACATTGATGGGGCTCAGTATTAAAGCTGTTCCTAAAGAAGGGTGCTGCAGCAACAACACTGAGATACGTATCCATTTCTTTCATGTATTGTCACATTTTAGACGGAGAGGATCGAAGTCTGTGTGCGGGCAAAGCGGGATTTTCTGAGTGTGGGACGTTTGAAGACACTCTCACGAAGGCTTTGGGCTCCTGCATGTATGTAGTGTAGCCAGTGGATGGTGCTAAAGCTGCAGTTGGCTCAATCAGGGATTAGAGACAGGATCATAAAAACTCAGACAGTCTCTCAAGGACCAAGAACTGCTGGTTTTCCACCCTCCCTTTTCCTGGCGGTCAGGTGCAAAGATGGTCTGGCCAATTAGAAGTACCAAATGCTCACTCAATTAGTTGATTAACTGAACCGCAAGAAAACTAGAGTTGGGTTTAGATTTGAGGTCCAGATTTGGAGATTCCTGCTCTCAAGGTTTATTAGCAAAATCCAACATGTTACTGCACTGTTGGCATGAAAGTCTACACCCATATTGCCCTAACTGGACCTGACTGAGAACCCACTGAATACTGGATGATAGATCTAATGCAGGGCTGCCCAATCCTATTTTCTAAGATCTACCATCCAGTTGGTTTTCACTCCAATCTTAACAAAGCACACCATGATCAGCTGCTAAAGCTCATTTAGCTGGTTGAAGTGAAGGGCCCACTGGATGATCAGTCTCGCGGAGCAGGGTTGGGCAGCCCTGATCTACAGGGATGGGGATGGCCCACCCTAACCCACAGTTTTGAAATGGCATTGATTTCCCTTCCACCAAAAAAAAAAAATCCTTAAATGGTATTTGGAAGTTTTCTTTTTCCTTTTTCTATCCCCTTCTTGAGCTGAAGCTTCTGTTACTTCTTGTGTACAAACTGAGAGCCCCCCCTGCTGGGGCATTTTGTAATTACGAGTGTATTCCAAACTTAAGCTGACCGAGGTGAATCATATCACAGATACTTTAGAGCCACACACTGTTCATCACAGAGACCATCCCAGCTTTGTAAACCTCGAACGTCTCTGCCTCTACTGCGTGATTTTGTGGAGCCATCAGACACTGACCAGTCGATGTGGGGGAAAAAATGATTCCCAATGTCTGTATATTGTGCATGTTAATATTCAATTAACATGTTGGTTTTCTGTACCTATTGCCAAAAGGGGGTCAAGTGTTACTTTGAGGGGTTCTTGAAAAATGTTAGTACGCTTTAGAGTACAGCCAATCAAAAATGTGCAGGCACAGTAGTGTCCGTGAGCACCAATGGGCTTGCTGTATCACAGGTGAAGTCATCTGTCGCTGTGAATTCTCTCTGGTAGAAGGTGTGGTGTTTTAGTGAATGAAACTCAAGATTTACTGCTCTCCATAAACCTTGTTTTTTTTTCTCTCTCTCTCTCTCTTAATTTTGAGAATATTGAGGCACTTCCAGAAAACATTTTTATTAAATCTTGAGCAAATTTAAAGTTTATACTTCTTTCTTCTATTATTTTTTTCACTTACGAATGTCCTGTTTGTGCTTGTCGGCCACTAACATAGTCGCCTCCACACAATGCCACATGGCCCAAAAAATGGTCCTGCATTTATTGTCATTAAACTGGTCATTTTCCTCAGTGAATTCTTACTCCTTTTCAGATGTTGGGAAGCATTCTGCTGGCATATTTGTAAAATTCATCACAGATTTGTAAAAATAGCCACACCCTTCGGTAGTAGCATTTCTGTTGTTTCTTGAGCACTGAACTGTGAGCCTATGGTGATGCTGGGCCTGGTCTTCTGGGGTTTAATTTGGTGGCTGTGAGGAGATTTCTGCCTCATTGCACTGCAGCTGCAATGAAGCCTGAGATTCTGAAGATTCTAAAACTTAGCAGCAAAGCCACTTTCAGAGTCTCTGCTCAAGGTGGATGTGCCTCAGGCAATGGAGGAAGCAGAAGTATGATTTTCTTTGTTTCCCTTTAATGGTTTCATGCACTCATTTCAAACTGAGAAACTCATCAGCGGCAGAAAGCCATTATATTCGCAGTTTGTTTTATTACACTGAAGTCTTTTTTCCCCCATGTGTAATATGAATCAATGACACTTTAATTTTCGCCGGCCAGTGTATTGTTATTTTAACGGACTCCAATATCTTCATGAAAACACAAAATTTAAATGAATTAGAAAAGCAAAGAAAAGCTGGTAAAGGACTACATTTTTATATTTGAAACATCACAGATTACTTCTCAGTCATGAAATTTCTGTTTTGTTGAACAGAGTGTAAATGCTGGGAGGTGTATGGGCACTGAGTGTAAATGCTGGGAGGTGTAAGGGCACAGAATGTAAATGCTGGGAGGTGTAAGGGGACAGAGTGTAAATGCTGGGAGGTGTAAGGGTGCAGAGTGTAAATGCTAGGAGGTGTAAGGGTGCAGAGTGCTGGGTGGTGAATGGGCACAGAGTGTAAATGCTGGGTGGTGTAAGGGAACAGAGTATAAATACTGGGAGGTGTAAGGGTGTAGAGTGTAAATGCTGGGAGCTGTAAGGGTGCAGAGTGTAAATGCTGGGAGGTGTAAGGGTGCAGAGTGTAAATACTGGGAGGTGTAAGGGTGCACAGTGTAAATGCTGGGAGCTGTAAGGGTGCAGAGTGTAAATGCTGGGAGCTGTAAGGGTGCAGACTGTAAATGCTGGGAGCTGTAAGGGTGCAGAGTGTAAATGCTGGGTGGTGTAAGGGTACAGAGTGTAAATGCTGGGAGGTGTAAGGGTACAGATTGTAAAGGCTGGGAAGTGTAAGGGAACAGAGTATAAATACTGGGAGGTGTCAAGGAGCAGAGTGTAAATGCTGGGAGCTGTAAGGGTGCAGAGTGTAAATGCTGGGAGCTGTAAGGGTGCAGAGTGTAAATGCTGGGAGGTGTAAGGGTGCAGAGTGTAAATGCTGGGAGCTGTAAGGGTGCAGAGTGTAAATGCTGGGAGGTGTAAGGGTGCAGAGTGTAAATACTGGGAGGTGTAAGGGTGCACAGTGTAAATGCTGGGAGCTGTAAGGGTGCAGAGTGTAAATGCTGGGAGCTGTAAGGGTGCAGTGTGTAAATGCTGGGAGGTGTAAGGGCACAGAGTGTAAATGCTGGGAGGTGTAAGGGCGCTGAATGTAAATGCTGGGAGGTGTAAGTGTACGGAATAAATGCTGGGAGGTGTTAGGGTGCAGAGTGTAAATGCTGGGAGGTGTAAGGGAACAGAGTATAAATACTGGGAGGTGTAAGGGCACAGAGGGTAAATGCTGGGAGGTGTAAGGGCACAGAGTGTAAATGCTGGGAGGTGTAAGGGTGCAGAGTGTAAATACTGGGAGGTGTAAGGGTGCAGAGTGTAAATGCTGGGAGGTGTATGGGCACAGAATGCAAATACTGGGAGGTGTAAGGGCTCAGAATAAATGCTGGGAGGTGTAAGGGTGCTCAAAGTAAATGCTTGGAGGTGTAAGGGTATGGAATAAATGCTGGGAGGTGTTAGGGTGCAGAGTGTAAATGCTGGGAGTTGTAAGAGCTCTGAATGTAAATGCAGGGTGGTGTATGGGTGCAGTGTGTACATAATGGGAGGTGGTAAGGGCACAGAGTGTAAATGCTGGGAGTTGCAAGGGCACAGAGTGTAAATGCCGGGAGGTGTAAGGGCACAGAGTGTAAATGCTAGAAGGTGTAAGGGCACAGAATGTAAATGCTGGGAGGTGTAAGGGCACAGAATGAAGATGCTGGGAGGTGTAAGGGCACAGTGTAAATTCTGGGAGGTGTCAGGGCACAGAGTGTAAATGCTGGGAGGTTTAAGGGCGAAGAATGTAAATGCTGGGAGGTGCAATCGCACAGAGTGTAAATAATGGGAGGTGTAAGGGCACAGAATAAATGCTGGGAGGTGTAACGGGACAGAGTGTAAATGCTGGGAGGTGTAAGGGTGCAGAGTGCTGGGTGGTGTAGGGGCACAGAGTGTAAATGCTGGGAAGTGTATTAGGAGAGATTGTAAATGATGGGAGGTGTTAGCGTGCTGAATGTAAATGCTGGGATGTGCAAGGGTACAGAGTGTAAATGCTGGGAGGTGCAAGGGTACAGAGTGTAAATGCTGGGAGGTGTAAGGGAACAGAGTATAAATACTGGGCGATGTAAGGGTGCAGAGTGTAAATGCTGGGAGCTGTATGGGCACAGAGTGCAAATTCTGGGAGGTGTAAGGGTATGGAATAAATGCTGGGAGGTGTTAGCGCGCTGACTGTAAATGCGGGGAGTTGTTAAGGCGCTGAATGTAAATACTGGGAGGTGTAAGGGCACAGAATGTAAATGCTGGGAGGTGTAAGGGCACAGAATGTAAATGCTGGGAGGTGTAAGGGCACAGAGTGTAAATGCTGGGAGGTGTAAGGGCACAGAATGCAAATGCTGGGAGGTGTAAAGGCACAGAATGTAAATGGTGGGAGGTGTCAGGGCACAAAATGTAAATGCTGGGAGGTGTAAGGGCGCTGAATGTAAATTCTGGGAGGTGTACGGTCACAAAGTGTAAATGTTGGGAGGTGTTAGGGCACAGAGTGTAAATGCTGGGAGGTGTAAGGGCACAGAGTGTAAATGCTGGGAGGTGTATGGGCTCAGAATAAATGCTGGGAGGTGTAAGGGTGCTCAAAGTAAATGCTTGGAGGTGTAAGGGTATGGAATAAATGCTGGGAGGTGTTAGGGTGCAGAGTGTAAATGCTGGGAGTTGTAAGAGCTCTGAATGTAAATGCAGGGTGGTGTATGGGTGGAGTGTGTACATAATGGGAGGTGGAAAGGACACAGAGTGTAAATGCTGGGAGTTGCAAGGGCACAGAGTGTAAATGCCGGGAGGTGTAAGGGCACAGAATGTAAATGCTAGAAGGTGTAAGGGCACAGAATGTAAATGCTGGGAGGTGTAAGGGCACAGAATGAAGATGCTGGGAGGTGTAAGGGCACAGTGTAAATTCTGGGAGGTGTAAGGGCACAGAGTGTAAATGCTGGGAGGTTTAAGGGCGAAGAATGTAAATGCTGGGAGGTGCAATCGCACAGAGTGTAAATAGTGGGAGGGGTAAAGGCACAGAATAAATGCTGGGAGGTGTAACGGGACAGGGTGTAAGGGTGCAGAGTGCTGGGTGGTGTAGGGGCACAGAGTGTAAATGCTGGGAAGTGTATAAGGAGAGATTGTAAATGCAGGGTGGTGTATGGGCACCGAGTATAAATGCTGGGAGGTGTAAGGGCACAGAATATAAAAGCTTGGAGTTGTTATAGCGCTGAATGTAAATGCAGGGTGGTGTATGGGTGCAGTGTATAAATGCTGGGAGGTGTTAGGGCACAGAGTGTAAATGCTGGGAGGTTTTAGGGCACAGAATGAAGATATTTGGAGGTGTAAGGGCGCAGTGTAAATTCTGGGAGGTGTAAGGGCGCTGAATGTAAATACTGGGAGGTGTAAGGGCACAGAATGTAAATGCTGGGAGGTGTAATGTCACAGAATGTAAATGCTGGGAGGTGTAAGGCCACTGAATGTAAATACTGGGAGGCTGGGGGGCACAGTGGGTGGTGCTGTTTCCTCATGAATAGTTTTTCAATTCGGCCAGGGGTTCGTTGGTTTCCGCTGGGTACCCGGGTTTCCTCTCGTTGTCCAAAGTTGTGCATCTCAGGCTAACTGGGGACTCTTAATTGCCCATAGTCATGAGTGTGGGAGCGATTGGTGTGTGAATGGTGTTTGCACCCTGTGATAGATTAGCGAGCTGTCCAGGGTGGGCCTTTCACCCAGAATCAGCTGGGATTGACTCCAGCTCCCCCACAACCCTAGTGAGGAAGAAGCGGTTTTCATAATATAAATGTCCATATGCAGTATCTGAACATATGCATGCATGCAGTAAGATTATCATAGTTGACACGAAGTGGAATATAATTTTCGACTTGCTCAATAAAGATGCAGTGAGCACAATGATAGATTTGAACAGTGACAGATTGTTAATTATTTTGGTTCTGTTGGCCGAGTGAATGACTGGGTCTGAATCCAATGGAACGAGCTTTTCACAGGCTGAAGAGGGGACTGAGACAAAAAGTCCCTGAAACAAGCAGGAAGTGAAGATGCTGCAGTACAGGCCTGGCAGAGCATCACTAGTGAAGATACCCAGTGTCTGGTGAGGTCTGTGTGTCACAGACTTCAAGCAGTCCTTGTATGCAAAGGATAAGTGACCAAATATTGAAACTCATCACTGAAGTCTTCACGATTTCCATTTTAGGGGAGGGATTTGTCATAACTACCCCCCACCCCCCAAACACATCCAAACTGTTCTGTCCCCCACAGCGGCCCGCTCCCTTTGACTCAGGTGGAAGATGCCATGGTACATGATTCCTCCAACTTTACGCTCGCCCTCGCTTCTTTACACTATGCAGTCGCACCGCCAATTACACACTGCCTGTACTGTTGGCAGATCACTTGGACAGGGTACATTTTTCTCCTCCAACTTTGTGCGCCTGGCTGACCAGAGGTGGTCACTAGAGAGCAATGAAAATTAAACAATTTAACCAGCTTAACCGCTTTTGTTCACGGCTAGGCTACAACCATTGCGGCCTTGCACATGCCAGTTACGGTGTGGCTGGGATTTGAACTCCTTACCACAGGGCATCTTGAACAACATCGCAATGAGCCAGAGACTATGTTCAAAAGGAGTGGTCATTTCTAAACCGCTCATCCAACATTGATGAAAAATCCATCAGAGCTGACAGACTGCATTTTAGCCTCATGGTCAGAAACAGAATAAAGTATCACTGAACTGTCCAATGAATTATGGCGCTCACTGCACTGTTTAATGAATCATTGTGCTGACTGTATGTTACAGTGGTCCAGTGAACAGTTTAGTTCAGGTGTCTGGTGGTACACTGCAGTGTGACCTGACCAAGCTTCTCAATCTGCTCTGCTTTAGTATTTATCACAGGATGTGAGCTGCAGGAAGTAGCATTTGTTTTTCTGGGACACAGAAAGCTGTTGGTTCAACCTCCAGTTTAGCCAAAACTTGAGGCTTGGGCAATGATCTTAAACCGACATTTCTCTGGGAGGGATAGACCACTGCCTCAGATAATCAACTGTTATTGGCTTTGGATAAAGATGCTGGGTAAAATGTTTAGAATTGTGTGCCAAACTACAGAAGTTGCAGACACCCAAGTAAATTGAGCCTTGGTAAAATGCCTGTGATCATGTGTTATCATAAATGTGTTCACAAGGACTAATGTCATGCTATTATGAAGGACTGTTGCTAGAAACTTTTGTGGTATTGAAAGGCCTTACAGAGGTGTATTTGTGTTTTATAGAAGAAACGGGAAGTAGGTCATTTAGGGAAAAAAAAACACAGGGCTTTTGACTGAGGAAATGTTTTTGTTTTTTTTTTAAATGGCCATGTGTATTAACCTGTAAGGCTACGTTCCTGGCAACGACCCAAGAAGAATAGCTGGCCTAATGAGTTACTTTATATGTGAAAATTGTTTTTGATATTTTATCACACCACTCTATATGCAGAACTGAACCTCAATAAGTGAGGAACTCAGAGTAGAGCCGCTGCTCCTCCACGTCGAGAGGGGCCAGCTGGGGTGGCTCGGGCATCTCTATCGGATGCCCCCTGGGCGCCTTCCTGGGAAGGTGTTCCGGGCATGCCCCACCGGGAGGAGGCCTCAGGGAATACCCAGGACACGCTGGAGGGACTATGTCGCGCAGCTGGCCTGGGAACACCTCGGGATACCCCCGGAAGAACTGGAGGAAGTGTCTGGAGTGTGGAAACATTTTTTATTGATTCATTTAATTATTATTAATTGCTTATCCTTGCTTGCTCATATTCTGTTTTAGTTCACAACTTCATAGGCCTAGAGTGTGTGTGTGCTTGCATATTTCTGATTTAGCAGGGGCCTGCATAACTCTACCAGTGTGTCGTGACATGTAGCCAATCTACAGTCATGACAACTTGAATGTCTGTACCAAGGGCGAGATGTTTTTCTCTTTCTCTAAGTTTATGCGTTCATAGAAAGCTCCGGAATCCATAACAAGATAAGCAGGAGCCAGAGCTGAGAGAGAAGGCAGGTGCTCTCCTCCCTAGGAAGATGAATGTGTGCATCCCTAGAAAACTTGACGTTGCGTGAGACCTCATGATGCGTAAATCAGTGCGGGGGGAGGAGAACGTCATGGAGTGCCCCTACAAAAACCAGAGAGCGACTAACTGTATCATCCTCCACTTTGACCTGAACTTCTGTATGTGGGGATCCTTTTTTGCAAAAAAGTAAACAGACTTTGGCTTGGATATTAACTTCTCTGCCTCCGACTGATTTTTTTCCTGAGTCGTCTTGAGTTTTCTCTCGTGAAGGTAATACTTGGAATGTAAAATCAAAATTCCTTTAACACGGGGAGAGGGAAGTCTAGGCATCCCTGCTTAGACTGCTGCCCTCGCGACCCGGCCCCGGATAAGCGGAAGAAGATGGATGGATGGATGGATGGATGGATGGATGTAAGTGAGAATGGAAGAAGCTTGGAAACATTTTGTATTTTTATTTGAGTGCTGGAACAGTAAAATGCGAAATTTCTGTGATCGGATGACTTGTTAAGATGAAAGTTTTGTGCTTGGTGCTGTTTTTGGGATGATGCTGAGCTGTAACAGAGCTATTAAAATCAGGTAAGGCCTTTTGACGGTAACATTTTTGCGTTGTGAAAAGAGCGGAGGAACTGAATCTGTGACGTTAAGCCCATTCAATCACTGTGAACATTGGCTGCATTTTCACAGACAACATCTTGGTTTGGGAAATTGTTGGTCAATATGGGGCTGTTTTTGGACATCTGCTTAAACTGTATTAAACAGGGGTTATGGAACATGCTGTTCTTGTTGAGTCTGACAGATGTAGATTAATCTAATTCTGTGGTGATTTTTTTAGAGCTGTAGATAAGCGGTTATTAGAAATAGCCCAGCTAAGTGTTCGTCTGTCTGTGTCAGACCGAGAGCTTTGAGTTGTTGCTGCTTGGTGTTTGGTGCATGTTTTTATAATTTGTCATGCAGCACTTCTTTTTACCAGTATTTTTGCCATTTTTATGACTGACAGACAGACCTGCACATCAAGCAGCAACTTTTTTTAGGCTTTTTGGATCGCTGTCAGTATCTTTCTCTTGCTTCGGACACTTACATATCAAAGCATGGCTGGTGAGCTCACTAATAATCAGACAGGCACTGCTAACAAGCATTCAGATTAGGAATCATCAGGGTAGATGCTTTTTTTCATTGAAGACCACAATGGAAAAATGATCAGCTACATTTTTCACGCTGTGGAGAGATGGTGAATTAAAAATTCACAACGATCTTAGAAACAAAGCACTGGAAAAATGCAAAAAATATAAAATATCATCATAATACACAACCCCAATTCCGAAATAGTTGGGTACGTGTAAATTGTGAATAAAATCAAAATGCAATGACTTTCAGATCACGAGTCAATATGTTATGTATAGAAAAACATAGATAACATTTCAAATGTTGAAACTGAGACATTTTACATTTTTATCCACAAAATGAGCTCATTTCAAATTTTCTGGCTGCAACAGTTCGAAAAAAAGTTGGGACACAGGCAAAAAAGGGCTGAAAAAGCTATTATTATATAAGAGAATCAGCTGAAAAAAACATTTAGCAAGTAATTAAGTTAACTGGCATCTGGTGTGTAACATGGTTGGATATAAAAGGGATGTCTCAGAGAGGCTGAGTCTCTCTGAAGTAAAGATGGCCAGAGAGTCTCCAACCTGTGAAGGCTTGTGTAAAAACATTGTGGAATACTTTAAAAACAATGTTCCTCAACATCAAATTGCAACTGTTTTTAAGGTCTCTTCATTGACAGTGCATAACATCATAAAAAGATTCAGAGAAACTGGAAAAATCTGTGTGTAAGGGACAAAACCGAAAACCTTTA
Organism: Gymnothorax reevesii; assembly: GCA_029721435.1. Lineage (NCBI taxonomy): Eukaryota > Metazoa > Chordata > Actinopteri > Anguilliformes > Muraenidae > Gymnothorax > Gymnothorax reevesii. Next base: position 47,580,896 of record CM056586.1, read on the forward strand.
CTGGATGCCCATGATCTTCAGGCCCTCAGACGCCCCTGAATCACTCACTGGCATGATTCTGTCATTGACATTATTAAATGGGCCGAGGAATACTTCAAGAAACCACTGTCTGTAAACACAGTCCGCCGTGCCATCCACAGATGCCACTTAAAACTCTATCATGCAAAAAGGAAGCCATTGTTGAGCATGATCCAGAAGCACTGCCATGTTCTGTGGGCCAAGGCTCATTTAAAATGGACTGTAGCAAAGTGGCAAAGTGTCTTGTGGTTAGATGAGTCCAAATTTGACATTCTTGTTGGAAATCATGGACATTGTGTCCACCAGGCTTAAGAGGAGAAAGACCACCCCTCCTGTTATCAGTGTTCAGTTCAAAATCCAGCATTTCTGATGGTATGGGGATGCATTAGTGCATATGGTGTGGGGAAACTTGCATGTTATAAAAAGCACCATGAATACTGAGAGGTATATAAAGGTTTTAGAGCAACATATGCTCCCCTCCAGACGACATCTATTGCAGGGAAGGCCTTGTGTATTTCAGCAGGACAATACAAAACCACATACTGCAGCTATTACAACAGCATGCCTTTGTAGTAGAAGAGTCCGTGTGCTGAACTGGCCTGCCTGCAGTCCTGATCTTTCTCCGATTGATAATATTTGGCACATAATTAAATGAAAAGTCCATCAGAAGAGACCCAAAACTCTCCAGCAGCTGGAAGCCTGTATTAAACAAGAGTGGGATCAAATTTCAATGGCTAAACTCAAGAAACTTGTCTCCTCAATGGCCAGATGCCTGCACTCCTGTGTTAAAAAGAAGAGGTAATGCTACACCATAGTAACCAGGCCCCTGTCCCAACTTTTTTGAGAACCCGTAGCAGCCATAAAATTTGAAATGAGCTCATTTTATGGAAAGAATTCTAAAATTTCTCAGTTTCAACATTTGCTGTTATCTCTATTCTATTTTGAATAAAATACTGGCGGTGTGATTTGAAAGTCATTGCGTTTTGATTTTATTCACAATTTACACTTTGTCCCAACTATTTTGGAATTGGGGTTGTATAATATTACACATCATTATAAACATTATCATAATATATAACATATAGGATATACAACAATGCTAAATTTGATTGTTTTTCCTTTGTGGTCTTCAATTGTAATTCCAAGACTTCAAAGTAAAAGCCATTTTTCAGGAGTGCTTCTGATTGGTTGCCTACTCCCCGCATTATGTATGAATATCATGCTGGGTTGAACTATCCAAGAACACATTAAGCAAAGCACAAGAGCCACAGCAACAACACTCCCCAACAACAAGTAATATCTGGGCTTTGCAAGTTAGCAACTCTGCTCCTCATGATTTACCAACAAGAAGGCTTTTAATTCAGCCATAAACATGCCGACCTCAGTCAACAGCTGTCCATCCTGTGGAGCTGCTAATTAGCTAAATTAAATAGCCATGGCTCTGCATATTGCTGCACCTTAGCTCAGCAGAACAGCCTTTCTGTAATGGAGGGGCCCTGATTACAAACACAAAGCCTGCTGGTTCTGTGTGAATTGGATTTTCCCAAAATAAGAGCTCTGTTTTACAGTTTGGTTCAGTGCCAGAGAGCAGCCACCTCTTTCAGCTGTGAGTGAGATGCTTTCAGGCTGTTCTTTTTTTCTTTTTGACAGAGTTCGCGAAATGTGATTTTTCATTTTTAAGTTGTCAGTTGTATCTTTTTTTTAAGTTTCGGGGAGTTGAGGGTGATGCTGATTGGCTATGAGCCCTTAGTCTTACATGGTGCTGGGGGCGTTGTGTAAACTGTGAATACGATTAAAAAAGATACGTATGCTACTTTCACCTGTATGGTTAGTATGGACAAATTGCAAATTTTTGTAAATGAGACCCCAGAACTGCATTAAATTTTATATGATGTGGAATGATGATTACATTCCCTGCAGTAATTCTCTTGAAGAATTTAAATTTTATGTCTTTAATAAATACAATGCTTCATTCATATGTGACTGCATGGCTGCCTCTGGCTAATTTTTCCTTCTTAGTTGCTACCTCAGACTGTTCTGATTCAGACAAGGGATCAGATGCAAAGTTCAATCCAGTGAAGGCATTTTTTGATTGGAATACGGTAATGGCAGAGAGGGTGACACCCCAAATTGCAAGAGCTGAGTCCGTTTCAGATGGTATCGAGAGGTAAGGGTAAGGGGCGTGTCTGTGCCCAGCCAGTGGCGTCCTGGGGCAGAAGCCAGGTGGTGATCTCCCTCCCTGGAGCAGAACTATCAGATGACAGGTCTTAAGGATTTAGCAGGAATGCAGTCTCAATCCTGGAGACCGATGAACGTTTTGGGAGCGTGTTCCTAATAAACTGGACGGAGGAACAAACTGGAGAGGCAGGTAAACAGGAACATGATCTCAATCCTGGAGACCATCAATCATGCTTGGGAGCTTGTTCCTCTTAATAAAGGTTTGAATAGTACCTCTGTATTTCTCTATTATTAGATATTACAATGATATCCAAAGACAATACTTAAACAAGGACTGATAAATGACTCTGCTTTCGAGCACATAGCAAGGGCGATCCGGCTACCCTCTGGACACAAAGTAAGGTCTTGTATGTTACAGTCTGATTGTGAAACCAGTCATTACATGAAATGACCAAAATATTTTAGTCATTTTGTGAAATGACTGAAGTTTAGCGCTAACCGTGTCATGAAATGACTGGTTTCACAATCTGGCTGTAAATCAGAGGAACAAACAGGAATGGGACACAAATGTATTACACCTATACCGGGAGGCTCACGAGATGCCAAATCAAATGAAGGAGACGATGCTTCTAACAGACATGCTGATTCCTGGATGGCAGCAGGGAAAGATTTAGCGCGAGAGCTGTGACACCAAAAGTTTGGTTGTTTGCAGAGCAGGAGAATTGATCATATCTATGCTGAGTTTTGTTTTTCATGATTGATGTAATCATTATTTACCCAGGGATTTCATGGAATAATCTGAAATTTTACCGAGGAGCTGGGGGTTTCCCTCTGCTGTAGGTATCTGCGTAAAATGCAGACCATTAAATCCACGCAGAAACGACCGATCATCCAAATGCATCAAAAAGTCTCAGGAGTCACTGAGTAGGAAGCACTATCAAAAGTGCTTTTTTGTCTTGTCTTCACATCCAGATTAGTCATATGAATGACAAACTTAATTGTGGAATATTTTTGGCTGCTCATTCATAGCTCTGTTATGTCGCCCAGAAATAAACTATGGCAGAGTGCTATGCCTGATACATTTGCCAACACAGTAATAATGAAAGTGGGCTTCGTTCTCTTGTGTTTTTGACATACTGGCAATAATGGTTCCTTAGTTTTCTTTGTGATTTTTTTTTTGTCTCATTTACTGAGAAAACACGCAAGCCGATGCCCTATGAGTAAGTTCAGTTTATTTTGCTTTGCAACCACGTGCACCGCTTTCCTTCTTTTGAAATTTGGAATAGGCCTAATCATTAACATTATCATCATAATCAAAAGAACATGCGTGGGTATATTGTCTGTACAAAGCAAGCGGAGGTTAGATTACATGCAATTGCATTCAGATTTTCCTCAATTGGTCCGTGCACAATCATGTCTTCTGTTTTTCTTCTCGCCTTTTTGATCTTAAAAACATTGAATATAATGCGAAGGCCACGAGTAGAATGTGGAGAAACAATTGATTTTACAGTTTACACCTTTTCCCCGGAACTTAATGAAATTTACGTCTTTAAAATAAAATTTGTTTGAATTTGAGTCAGGCTCTCAAGTGCTCTGCCCCTGCCAACTGATGATGATCACTCTCACAGCCAATCAAAAAGAAAGGAAAAGAAAAAAAAAACAGATTACAAGGTACCTGACGGACCCAGCCCTCCTCTGTAATCTGGGACTTTTCTGTCCCCAGCACTTTCAGTTCATCTGCAATCATCTGTAAAGCCGTTTGCCTCTCCGTCGTTATTTCACAAGTTATCAGCTGTAGTTGCAGTAGTCGGGTGTAGTTAAAATAATGGCAGACCAACAGGATGCTGCGCTCCTTGAACGCGCCGACAGTCAGAGCTCTGTCGTTAATGTCAGGCAACCAAGGTGAGGGAATTCTGCTATATTCTTATAGCTTATTTATGTATTTGGGGTCGGTTTGAGAAAAAAAGACACTGAGACATATAGAGACACTGTAGTTTTTATTGGCATAGCAGTCGATTTTAAGGTATTCGGATAAGAATTCGGGATTATGGTTAGGGGAAGGGTTAGGGTTAGGGTTTGGTTTGGGCAGGGCTTGAAATGGGGCTGCCGTACCTCTCCACTACGGTAATCCACATTAAAATGCATTGAAAAACTGCCTTAACAGCAGCAACTGCCAATTTTGTTTTTCACAGATTAATTCGAAATCGAATGATGTTGGGCATATTTCTTAAGTGCATTTTAAAGGATTACCCCACCTTCATCCAACACTGGAGGGGCTTTGACACAGAATGGGTAGTTAAGGAGCTATGATGCTTTCAAAAAGTAAGTCTGTTATTACCCTGCCCTCCCCTACCCGATGTGCATTGATTCCGAATCCTAGCAGAGGGAAAACTATTTAAATGCGCACCTTAAAGACATATACAGTGTGATGTAATGTATTTCCAATGCATAATGCTTTTTTAAATCAAAACAGGAACTTTTACCATTTTATATGATAACTTTACTCACAGCTAACAAAACACCGTAACACAAAAAAAGAACATTAAATAATCGAAGTGGAACTATTTTAAACTGTATGAGTTGAAATTTTGCGCAAGATGAGCAAAATTTTAATTCTTCCAGTGCCTTAGCCCACTGATCGTCAGACATAACAGTGCCCAGTTCTGTTTCCCATTCAACTTTAATCTTCAGCGTGTCAGAAATCGCTGATTTGTATGTTTGTTTTAGTATGTTTTTGTAATTTTTATTGCTATTTATTTATTTATCATATTTATTCGTTTTGAGTATGCATGTTTCTGTACGATTGCGATGTCCTGAGTCTTGAACGTTTTCCTTCCATTTCCGTCTTGTGTCGTCTTGTCAGTCTTCACGCTCTCTTCCCTATACTTCGGTGAGGTAATTCCACTTCTTTCTCTCTGGCTGTTCTCATTGGCTATCCGCACCGAAGAATAGTTAGCGAGGCACGGGTGATTAGTTAGATCAGAGTTAGAACTCCACCTGTTTCCCCTCGCTTTCCTATCACCGTCCTTGCTTTTCTAGTTCCGCCTCCCTCTACAGCTGTCCTGCATTCCAGCTGGGATTACGCTGATTAGTTTGTGTTTAGAAGACGCATATTTACCGCAGCCCCCTGTCGACTCGTTTCTTCCCATAGCTCGCTTTGGTTAAGTCTCCTTTCTGCGCTGTCTTGGTTTCGATTGTTGATTGCTCGTTTTCTGTGAATTCTCCCGTAAGTCTCGTTATTGATTGTTTGTATTACGTTGTTTGATTGCTGGTTGATTGCTTAGTACTTCGTTCTCCCTAATTCCCATTTTGTACCCATCTGTTTAGATTCTCTTGTGTTATTCCCTTATCCCATCCAATTCCCTTTTCCTTCCCCTTCCATTCCCTTAGCTCAACCCCTATACTTACTGTCTTTGTGCGGATTGATTTTCTGGTTACCGAATACTTCTGCTTGTCCCCTGATTCTGATTCTGACTGCTCTGCATTACCCTGTTTGCCTGGCTATCGATCTGCTTCTGTATTTGACCATGAGCTGTGTTAACCCCAGTAAACGCCCTCCCGATGCTGAACTGCATTTGGAGTCTAAGCCCGTTCCTTTCACAGCAAAGTTCGGTGTATATTGGGAGCTGAGAGATCATAAAGAAATGAAATATGCCGCCTCGTCATTTTGATAATTTGCAAGAGATTATCAATTCCCGAAGGGGCATCAGGGAAATTTGAAGTGTTTGATTTGAGATGATGCCGAATTTGAAAGTACCTGAAGAGGTCAGATTGCTGTAGGCTGAAGGTACTACATAAGTGAGTGTAGCTAGAGAATTTGCCTTCATTGTAGCGATCACCAATTGTACTTAGACTTTGCCTGTCCCAGAAAGAAATTCCTCCTCGAGGTGGTCTCGGTTCGCTTTCAAACGAACCCTGTTTCAGTTTGCTTACAGTGGGAAATTCAAATGGACTATCCAGCGAACCAAAAAGAGGAAATGAACCAAAGAGGTCCTGGCCAATCAATGATATGACTTGAAAATCACAACAACGAGAACTAGAAATGACAGACAAATTTATTCTTCACTGATTAGGTCTAAAAATTTCTAAACTAGGCCTACGTTTTTGGTGTCCGACAGCAGCAAGGGGTATATCCCTGAAATTCCCCAATCCTCGAAGCCCCCTTGAAGAGATTCCCCTTTACTAGACCTACAATATGAGGCAAATTTGAGGTTTGTGTAATTGTTCCAGAGATATGGTTAAACTGATTTTTTTTTTTCAATATACAGCGCCATCTGGTGGCAAAGGGCGTGTATACTTGCCCAAAATCTAATCAGTTCATCCCCTCTACCATATCTACCCATATGCTAAAGATGAGAAGCCAATGTAAAGTATTTTGGGAGTTATCAAGCCAACGGCTAAAATCTGCGGACGCGGCAGGTAGGGCGAAACCATGATATCCCCGAAAATCATATTTCGGGGATGTCCAATCCTCTGTGTAATGCTATAATAACACTCTACCGCCACTATTTAACTCTGATGCAAAAAATAAATAAATAAATAACCCTCGAACTGACCAAAGTCAATGCATTTATAAAGACTAGGAACATTCTGGTAATATCTACAGGATTCCTGGGTGATCTGGCCTTCTCCAGGTAAGAAGATGCCAGAAAGTTCTGGAAAGCGCTAGTCTATTTCATCAAGAACAAGTGGTATTACATTAGATCATTTGTTGCTACAAATAGACTGTTGTACAGACATACCAACAGTGGGTGCTAAATGATGAACAGAATAAACAAATGGCTGACCAGTAAGGCAGCACAAATGGTATGACAAATTTCCATTTACAAATGATATACCGAGCTTTACATAAAACACTCATACATAACAATGAGCCGGTTTCCTTCTTCCTCTTGCTTTTTTTTTTTTCTTCCTGGTAAGTGCTTGTCTCAGGCAATACCACACCAAGCGAGCAGATGTAACTGCATGTGTGAAATTGTTTGGCATTCCCCATCCAATTGAACGTAGTCCCCAGGACTATCCTGGTGTGAAAGCGCCCTTAAAGTGGATCCTGAAACTGACAGGACGCCAGTACGGGAGTGAGCTTGTCGCGTCGACTCTTTCCAGTTAACAGACGTGCAGCTGCGTTCTGCACCTACTGAAGGTGACCGAGAGATGACAAATATAGACCATAGTACAAGGAATTGCACACTCAGTGAAAAGTGAACATGTGGACACCTCGCTCAAATTCACTGTGCAGGAGGTACGCCTTTACCTTCCCTAAAAGTCTTGCATGAAAGAGGCTCATTTTGACCACTCAGCTAACCTGTCTAACAAATTTAAAAGAATTATCAAAATAAACTCGATTTTTTGAAAATGTGCTACTGGAAAAAGATAAAAGGCCAAGGGCACTATCAGAGCCATGTAATTTGTCAGGTTTTCCAAGTATGGTGAGGTGATCTCGATTTCCTCCTCATCGAGATTCAAAAAGTTTGACTCCATCCAATCTTTGATGTCTTTTATACAGTTCAGTAAGGCTTGAGTTTGTAGATTTTATGAGCATATTGATTTGTGAGTCATCTGCAAAAAATGGAATGAATCTTTTGTTCTATTTTTTAAAAAATTGACCTCAGCAGTAGAATATATAATGAAGAGAGGAAAGGACCCAAAATGGAGCCTTGAGGGACCCCACAACCTAGTTGTGCCACTGCTGCAGAGTATGGGCCAAGATGGACGGAAAAAGTCCTCTCTGAGAGATATGACCAAAACCAATTTGGGATAGTACCTAATACCTACACACAGTTCAAGCTGTGATAAAAGGATCTTGTGATTGACTGTGTCAAAGGCAGCAGGCGGATCTGAAAGCACTAGGACAGTCACTGGGCTCTGGAGTTTCCAGAGTTAACTGTCAACTTCTTGGATTGATTGCTAGATGACCAGTTGATGGATGGCTAAATATATAGATAGTCAAACGGCTTATTATTTTGTTATTCTGCCCACTTACAGGCCCGGTCCGAGTGACCTGAAGATCGCTGGCTTTGTGTGCCTGGCCTGCATGCTCATCGCTGGTCAGGCCCTCACCGCATACTTTGTCTTGAGCCAGAAGGGCCAGATCAGCAGCCTGGAGGACACCACTCACCGGCTGAAGCTGAAGATGATGATGGCCCCCAAAGGTGGGACAGCTCCTGGGCTTGAGCGGAGGGGCGGAGGAGGGTGGTGGTTTGGGGGATAGGGTATCACCATAAGAACAGGGTACAGGTAAGACCAGAGTAGGGTTCCAGGGTAACATTGGAATGTCAGTCATCTGCGATGTGAAGGGTAGAGGATGAGGTCGAAAGGCACAATCTGATATCGCCATGTAAGCATTATTCAGGGATTAACAAAATTATGCTCGCCCAAAAGTAAACTTACAGTCCACTAATCAACAGCTGCTCTCCTATGATGACGTCATAACGCTTTGTAAAAACCACGAGGGCTTCACAACCACGCATCACGATTGGCTGGCCATTCGAGCCCGCCAATTCCCCAAAGGAGAGCGATTTAAGAGAGAGAGTGATGTGAAAATTATATAAAATTCACAAAGCAAAAACTGTTTTGGGTTTTTTCATAAGTGTCTTTGCAAGTCTGTGCTCATCTGCTAGAACAGCTTGATAACATTAGCTTGCTAACTTTAGACAAATAAAACTTATGACATTTGTAATCACACCACAGAGATATCGGACCTGTGCTATTCATTGTTAAACTACTCTGCCTGGCCAAAAAAAAAAGTCGCACACTCAAATATTTAGTTGGAACCCCTGTAGCTTTGATTACAATGCATATTTGTCTTGTCATTGTTTTGACAACTATATGCAATGCCAGAACATTTCTTTTCGATCAGAAATGCCATGATATTTGTCCTAGATCTTGTCTTCTCGACATAATGGTTGAACCACTCGGTGGTCTTGAGTACATCCCAATAACTTTTATTATGTTCAAGGTCAGGACTTTGTGGTGGAAAATTTGTTTGTGAAAATGATTCCTCCTGCTTGGTTTTGTCATTCATAGTTTTCTTTGCTAAATACAGGCCAATAACTTGCCCGTTCTGAAATACTGTAAGATCGTCTCCACCATCAGGGAATGTGTTTTCCGACATGATTTTGTAAGAAATGAATAGCGATGCACTTCATCAGTCAGGGTTAAAATGATTATTGCCATCTGAAACATATTAATAACCGCAATAATGATCCAATTTTAGAATTTGTTCATTAACTTCCAAACGGTGACTTTTTTTTTGGCCGGGCAGTGTATATTGCTACCCCTGGATAAGCAATATTTTGTTGATACTGGAAGAACTCTTACACGGCTATATCACGGCGGTAGATTGAGCCAAATGAATGCCAAAACACCTTGCTATAGGGAAGTATCTGCTGGTTATTTGTGTGTTTCATCAGGAGAGAATAATTTCAGTCAATAATTTTCTGAATTGTCCTTGTTTCTTGTTCCTGTGACAAGTACTGCTTGCTGATTGACCTCTGCAATCTAATTTGTCCACCCTTGCTTTAAAATTGACCTGCTACCCAATGGTGCTAATTTAGCTTCTATATATTAGCTAGTAACCAAAAAACCTCCTTGCTATACCTGTTCATGTCCCTCTAATTCCATCCGTTTTTTGATTGAGACTATGCTGGTCTATCTGGCAGGAAGTGCCACAGATGTCTTTTCGTTTGACTGTTATTCCTTTGTCTGCCTCGCAATCAGGCGGCCCCATTCATGAAGTCCGCATGCCCATGTTCAGCGCCCCCATGATGACGCTGGACCTCGCTGATGCGGACACTGACAAAGAGAAGAAGACTCCACAACCGGTGAGGTGATAAAAGTGCCATTACGTCAAAACCTGCTCACTTATACTGACAGATAAAAACAGAAGGATGCTCCACCAATCACAGTATGTGTTCCAGCCAACCTGACAAGTAAATATGATGATGATTGATGGATGCATTCTGGTTCCCAACCATATAGATCTGGAGCTCTTTCCAAAACAGCTTCATTTCCTTATTATTGAGAGTACAAGCGATACGATGTCCGACCTGTGTGGCCCCTGCTTATTCTTCAGTTAGCTTTCTCAAAGACTGCCTTAAAGAATATGCTAGAAAGTAAGTACCAGTCACTGTCACTATTGTGCTACAGCTGTTTCCATGAGCTGCATACCTGCAGCAGGTAAAACAAGGAGCTGTTCCGCATCAGGATTATTGACTGATGTAAAAGCAGCAGCAGGTTTCACTGAGCACAATTATCCAAGTAACTCAAAAATCCTGCTTTGCGGAGGAGTGCCCAGGTTCTTTTATCACTGCATTATCTCTGACTCCCCATGTGGGTCTTACATATTCTGAGATCCGTCACTGTCTCTCAATATATGTCCCCACCCCCACCCCAAATTGATTGGAACTTGTGTTTGAGATGAGGTTTGACCTGACCCTTGGCTTTTCTGCTCTTCCTTTCCAGAAGGAGGAGAACAAGGCCATAGTCAGTTTGGAAAACCAGGTGAAAGACCTTCTGAAGGTAAAAGCCTCTGGAAAATTCTGGAGCCTTCATGGCTAGAGCATATAAAGTACTGTATCAGCCCTGCTCCTGGAGAGCCATAACCCTTCATGTTATAGATGTATCTTGGCTCTAACACATCTGATTCAAATGATTGTAGCTTGTTGAGGGTTTGATAACGAGGCAGTGGTTTGGATCAGTGTGGTTGAGAAGAGAAACATCTATTACATGCTGCGCTACAGCTCTCCAGGAGCCAGGCTTCCCACCCCAGTCCTAATGCACGTCCTTCAGCCAATGAAGGTCTACAGCACATTCTTGTACTCATGCATCACAAACCCTGCAAATTTCTACAGCATGTTCTTTAGCCCACAAACCACAGACCCCATGATGTTCTACAGCATGTTTTTATCCTCCACACGTACTAGAGAGCCTATTTCAGATACAAGCAGGGATCACCTGTTAATCTTGAGTGTCCCTCCTTCGGCAGGACATTCAACTGCCCCAGTTCAATGAGACTTTCATGGCCAACCTGCAGGCCCTGAGGAACCAGATGTTGCAACCGGATTGGCAGGTGAGAACCGAGTTTTCAATTCGGGGGACTGACCCTGTGAAGAGTTAAAATTTTTGAAAGTTGTTTTCTGAACATCTCGAGTCGGTGTTCAGGAACTTCATTTTCCAGTACCAGTTCTGATTGATAAAGCTTTGATTGATGAAGCTCTGATTGATAAAGCTCTGATTGATGAAGCTCTGATTGATGAAGCCCTGATGAAGCTCTGATTGATAAAGCCCTAAAGAAGATCTGATTGATAAAGCTCCGATGAAGCTGTGATTGATAAAGCCTTGATGAAGCTCTGATTGATAAAGCCCTGATGAAGCTCTGATTGAAAAAAGCTCTGATAAAGCTCTGATTGATAAAGCTCTTATGAAGCTCTGATTGATGAAGCTCTGATGAAGCTCTAATTGATGAAGCTCTGATTGATTAAGCTCCGATGAAGCTCTGATTGATAAAGCCCTGATGAAACTCTGATTGATAAAGCCCTGATGAAACTCTGATTGATAAAGCCCTGATGAAGCTCTGATTGATAAAGCCTTGATGAAGCTCTGATTGATAAAGCTCTGATGAAGCTATGATTGATAAAGCTCTGATGAAGCTCTGATTGATAAAGCACTGATGAAGCTCTGATTGATGAAGCTCTGATTGATGAAGCTCTGATTGATGAAGCTCTGATTGATAAAGCTCTGATTGATTAAGCTCTGATTGATAAAGCCCTGATGAAGCTCTGATTGATAAAGCCCTGATGAAGCTGATAAATTTCAGCTTAAGAGTCTTCTGTTGAGAACCTTCCTATTGCAGGTCTGTGATGTAATTCTTGAAAGAGACATTACTCATGCGCTGTCGTAGGGGAGAGTGGGGTCCCTTGAGCCATGGGGACCATTGAACCATATCACATATTTAGCCTCTCTTAAGCAGCTCTGCCATCAATTGATTACAAATAAGAGATATGACTTATTGGTCTCCATGACTCATTGGTACCCAGTCTCTTCTACAGCTCAAAGTCATGATTCCCTGATTTTATTCATTTTTGTGGACAGGGATTTGAGAGCTGGATGCGTCACTGGTTAATCTTCCAATTGGCCCAACAGAAGCCACCTGAGCCGACCCCGACTCCCATGTCAGGTACTGGTCTGTGCGTGCGTACGGCGTGTGAGCTATGATTCAGACGAGGTTAGATCTATTTACTGTGGGGAATTTTTTTTTTATTATGAGTTGAGTTAGTTTGGTTGTAATATGCAAATGCATGAAAATGAGAAGAGAAGGTCTCCTGTTTTGCCTCAGTGCACCACTACCCACACACTAGTGATGGGCAGAAATGAATGAACAAATCTTTTTGAATGACTCTTTTTAGTGTCCGATAGTACCGGATCAGCCTGTCAAATGACCGAGTGCTGAAGTGAATCCCCGACTTCTCCCGCCAGTTAGATTCGCCCACTCGTACTGCTCACAGGCTACTACAGTACTGATATGGATATGGCGCTACGTGGTACCGGCTGTGCTCTACTCTGCTCTACTCATTTTGGTACCGGGTACTTTTTTGGGGTTGCTTTTCAATTAGAGGATAGTAACTGCCTCCGTGGTACCTGCTGGTTGTTGCGACACAGTATGTTACTGCCGCGACGGCATCCTCAGTTATATTAAGTTTACTTTTATTCCGTCGATTTTGTTAAATATTTAAGTGTTTTAATCAGGGGGCGTGCACTACCGTCTCCAAGTTATGGCACTAAAGTCCGCGAGTGTTTAACTGTAATTTCTGTTTGACATCGTCCAGATGCATAGGGGAGCAGCTGGTGTTGCGTCCGATTTGGTTGCGCATTAAATAACGTAGTCTACTACCTAAAAACGCAGAGCAATGATATCCATAAAACGCAAAGAGTATTAATAGAAAAAGGCATCATATTCTCAAGGCATTTGTGTACTATCAGTATTCCATAATGTAACTACAAACCCTGGCAAAAAGTATGGAATCACCACTCGCCGAGGATGTTTATTTACCTTTTTTCCTACATAAAGAAGCAAATTACATGTATGACAAAACAATTATTGTTTATTAGCTTGACATTCAGGCTTCATGAAATATTCATTTTGAAATTGAAAGCAAAACATGTAGCAAATGCGCAAATCACAGGAGAAGGCAGGAGTATTAGAATTTATCGCTTTACGATGCATCATCTGATCTGATACCTTTCCTATTTTCTGTGCAATTTTCGTAAAATAGGGGAAACGTAGTAACCTTCTCCAGGGGAATTAGGGGAACAGAATTAGACACAACACTGTTGCTGCTAATTTCGCTACGTACAGGATCACAGACAAAGACCCCCCCACCCCGAACACTTGAACACTTTTTGAAAATAAATGAAATGAACGAAAGTTTTAGTACATTTATATGTATCAACTCGAAAGAGCCGATTCTTTGAAATTATTCGAACTGCCCATCACTACCACACATGCTAATCTGCTCTGGCACATACAGGTAGATAAAGCTCTTTACTTTCTATCTATAATATGAGCATGCACACTCACACGCACGCACGCAGACACACACACACTCGCAGTAATCTATTGTGGCGCATGCACATATAAGAAAATCTTAGCTTGCCTTCTTTAACAGGCGCATGCACACACATGCGTGCACACACACATGCACAAGCACACACACACTTGAGGGCTGCAAGTTCTATGTTTAACAGAATGATTTCTTGTCTTGAAGATCCCACCAATGATAGAGGGTTCCAGTAAGACCTAGGAAACCCCTCTGTGAAGATTAGTCATTAACACTATTTTACTGAGAGCCTGGGCTCATTTCAATGTCTTATTTATTTGCTCCTGTATTTCTTTTCTCTCTCGGAAATTGATTGATTTCCTCCATCATTACAACAGTTCCCCAACAATAATCTCAGTCAAGGAATGTCGAGACAATCCTTAGCTAAAGTTTTTTTCTGGTACATATTACACAAGAAACGTACAATCTTATTGGATTGTACTGGTCCCTGTGGTGCAGCCAGCATAATTTGACTACACAGTAGCCAGCTGGCTAGCTACAGAGCGACATGAAATGAGCTGCTCAATACCACAGTTTTCATGTAGCTCTGCAGCTAGCTAGCCTGCTACTGTAGACATGAAATGAAGGTATGTGCAAGTAAAGTTAGTGCAGTACACTTCAACTGAGCCAGAAACACACATTGCTAGCATAACTACTGGTGAAATTGAGCCTTTATCAGGCTTTGACTGAATGGCTAATAATTTTACTAAGGTGCAAGTTAGCTTGGTTAACAAGCTAACTGATAGAAGCAATGTGCAGTCCAAAAGGATTGAACAGAATTGCGCGATGCAGTACGTTTTAGTATATTTATTTTGTATGATGCAATTTCAGAGATTCAACCAAATTTTAATCAGCTCATCCGCTATACTGTATTTGTTAATTTGCTAAGTTAGAAGGTTATGGGTCATACCATTCTTGAGATTTTGAATATGGAAGTATTGTGATTCACTCAATCGCTCACTTCCATTATAATCATTATTAGCCTGCTATTGCAGGCAATAAACATGAAATCCTATCTAATTCTATTCAAGTGTCGCCCACCACCTTCTCCATCTTATAGTCTTTTCTTCCTTTCCTTGTGGGGATATGACCAAGGAAAGGGAGGAAGAAGGTTGTGAGGAAAGTGATTAGAAGCAGACTCCTTGTTTTTTTTGTGCTTGTCAGCCTCTGGTCTGAAGACTAAATGCCAGCTGGAGGCGGCGAAAAAGCGACTGGTGGGACTCTATGCCCCCCAGTGTGATGAGCAGGGGAATTACAAGCCCATTCAGTGCTGGCACAGCACTGGCTACTGCTGGTGTGTGGACATCAACGGCAATGAGATTCCTGGTACCATGGTGCGGGGCAAGCCTGCGTGCGGGGGCATGGCAGGTAGGTCTGCGGCTGAGTGTGCGTGTATGTGTGTGTGTGTGAAAGAGGGAGTGTGTGTGTGTGTGTGTGTGTGTGTGTGTGTGAGAGAAGGAGTGTGTGTGTTTGTGTGTGTGAGAGAGAAATGGAGTGTGTGTGCGTGCGCACACGTGTGTGTGTGTGTGTGTGTGTGTGTGTGTGTGTGTGTGTGTGTGTGTGTGTGAGAGAGAGAGAGAGAGAGAGAGAGTGTGTGTGTGTGTGTGTGTGTGTGTGTGAAAAAGAGGGAGAGCATGTGTGTTTGTGTGTGTGAGAGAGATAGGGAGGGTGTGTGTGTGTGTGTGTGTGTGTGTGAGTGAGTGAGTGAGAGAGGGAGTGTGTGTGTGTTTGTGTGTGTGCGAGAGAAAGGGAGTGTGTGTGCCTGCGCGCATGTGTGTGTGTGTGTGTGTGTGTGTTTGTGAGAGAGAGAGAGGGAGGGTGTGTGTGTGTGTGTGTGTGTGTGTGTGTGTGTGTGACAGAAAATTTTTTAAACTGGGGATTTATTTGGTTAGCTGTGGTAGCATCTGGACTCATCTTTAGCCTCAACAGTTTCAACTTTTGGGTGGTGTTACTTCACGTTCACAATGGCAGATTAGTTCAGTCTGTGGTCTACAGTCTGCACTTTCCAGCATTAGCAGTTTTAAGCATTTCATCCATGAAGTTGATCTAGACCTTCGAGAGAGTGTTCAAGCAATGAATTGGAGGCTTATAGAATACCTCATAAATTGTGATATATACAAAACCCAAAACCAGTGAAGTTAGCACGTTATGTTAATCATACATAAAAACAGAATACAATTGATTTGCAAATCCTTTTCAACTTATATTCAATGAATACACTGCAAAGACAAGATGTTTAATGTTCAAACTGAGAAACTTCATTTTATTTTTTGCAAATAATCATTAACTTAGAATTTAAAGGCAGCAACACATTGCAAAAAAGTTGGCACAGGGGCCTTTTTACCACTGTGTTACACCGCCTTTCCTTTTAACGACACTCAGTAAACATTTGGGAACTGAGGAGACCAATTTTTGAAGCTTTTCAGGTGGAACTCTTTCACATTCTTGCTTGATGTACAGCTTAAGTTGTTCAACAGACCGGGGTCTCCGTTGTCGTATTTTATGCTTCATAATGCGCCACACATTTTCAATGGGAGACAGGTCTGGACTACAGGCAGGCCAGTCTAGTACCCGCACTCTTTTACTACGGAGCCATGCTGTTGTAACACGTGCAGAATGTGGCTTGGCATTGTCTTGCTGAAATAAGCAGGGGCGTCCATGAAAAAGACGTTGCTTGGATGGCAACATATGTTGCTCTAAAACCTGTATGTACCTTTCAGCATTAATGGTGCCTTCACATATGTGTAAGTTGCCCATACCTTGGGCACTAATACACCCCCATACCATCACAGATGCTGGCTTTTGAACTTTGCGCCTATAACAGTCCGGATGGTTCTTTTCCTCTTTGGTCCGGAGGACACGACGTCCACAGTTTCCAAAAACAATTTGAAATGTGGACTCGTCAGACCACAAAGCACTTTTCCACTTTGCATTAGTCCATCTTAGATGAGCTTGGGCCCAGCGAAGCCGGTGGCGTCTCTGGGTGCTGTTGATAAATGGCTTTCGCTTTGCATTGTAGAGTTTTAACTTGCACTTGCAGATGTAGCGACGAACTGTAGTTACTGACAGTGGTATTCTGAAGTGTCCCTGAGCCCATGTGGTGATGTCCTTTACACACTGATGTCGGTTTTTGATGCAGTACCGCCTGAGGGATCGAAGGTCACGGGCATTCAATGTTGGTTTTCGGCCTTGTCGCTTACGTGCAGTGATTTCTCCAGATTCTCTGAACCTTTTGACGATATTACGGACCGTAGATGATGAAATCCCTAAATTTTCTTGCAATAGCTCGTTGAGGAGTGTTGTTATTAAACTGTTCGACAATCAGCTCATGCATTTGTTCACTAAGTGGTGACCCTCGCCCCATCCTTGTTTGTGAATGACTGAGCATTTCAGGGAAGCTGCTTTTATACCCAATCATGGCACCCACCTGTTCCCAGTTAGCCCGTTCACCTGTGGGATGTTCCAAGTAAGTGTTTGATGAGCATTCCTCAACTCTCTCAGTCTTTTTTGCCACTTGTGCCAGCTTTTTTGAAACATGTTGCAGGCATCAAATTCCAAATGAGCTTGACAAAGTTCCTTTTCGAACATTAAGTAACTTGTCTTTGCAGTGTATTCAGTTGAATATAGGTTGAAAAGGATTTGCAAATCATTGTATTCTGTTTTTATTTACGATTTACACAACGTGCCAACTTCACTGGTTTTGGGTTTTGTCGAAGAAGGTGACGTCCAGAGTAATGGTGTCAGGGTTATCCACCCATAGAAACTGACTGCCAGTTTCCTTGTGTTCTTCTTGTCCCTTGCTTTTGTACATTTACTGATTTATCTGATTTACCTTATTTATTTCATCCCATGTAATGCAATTAAGCCACCTATCTAGGAAAAAATAATAAAACACTGACACAAGATTACCAAGAACAGGTACAATGTACTTTAATTTTCAATGCCAAAAAATACTCGTCACGCCCTCCATCAAGCTTGGGGTCGAGTAAAAAAAATTATTTCTTTCGGACACATGACCCTTCTAAAAGCACAGCGGGCCTTATGGCCCCAATTTGTTATGACATTAACGACAGCAAAGGATGACAGACAAAAATTTTAAAACTAAAACACATTTAATTAAACAAAGGCAACTAACAACAAACTACTCTACTCTACAGACCAAGATTGATTATATACAAAAACAGAAATATTTACAGTCCCTTTGGTGGGTTGCGTGGTGATGTCCTGGGTGAGGAAAATGCTCTAACACAGGAAAAAATCCACTAAAAGCTTCACAGTCTTGAACAGAATGACAGGTCTGGTCACATGTATCCTTCTGCTTGCAATTTCTCCTACTACTTTACTGTCTCAATTCTACTCCTTATATACTCTTTTGCAGACCCCTACCACCTTTTAGGCTTTTTTAAAATGTTTCTCTGTCTTGTCCCAGACATGCCTAAAACATGCCCAAACCTAACTCCAGTCTGGGCTTAACAAAAAAAAGGTAAATACTGCCATCTAGTGGCTTCTATTCACATTACAGCCTCCAAAGCATTAGGTTTTCTGTGCACACCCGTGATGGCCAGAAATGTGAAAATATCTAAGCAGCATACACCGATCACAGATGCCAGTCAGTGTTTAGTGGAGGATTTGCCATTAAAAAAAAATCTATAAAAAATTAAAATAAAAAAATTGAAAGGGAGCTTTTCATACTACGAACTGCATCCAAATCAAGCAGTTAAATGCAAATATGGGGATAATGATAGTTTGCGCTAGCTTGCGTCTGGTAAATCTTTTTTTTTGGCTTTATGTGGGCTATTGACCATCCAAAAGAACTAGTCAAGTGTCACTGTACACATCACGAACAGCTCAATATTTGTTATTACTGAAGTGCTTGGCACGTGCTCGTGGTGCGTGTCAGGATTACAATTCCACACACTTTTCTTTAGTTCCACTCGTACCTCACTGGAAAAGCAATAAAAATCAATCGATTCTTCAATTTGCCGCAAATACAATAAATACCTCACTGCTGTGTTTCTTTTGGAGTTAAGTATATGTGTCGGTGTTGGAGTATTAGTATGTATAGCATATATGTGTTGGTGTTTGAGTATTAGTATGTATAGTATATATGCGTTGGCGTTTGAGCCGTAGTATGTACAAATAATCTGTATGTATTGGTGTTTGAGTATTAGTATGTATAGTATATTTGTGTTGGTGTTTGAGTGTTACTATGTATAGTATATATGTGTTGATGTTTGAGTATTAGTATGTATGCATAGTATGTATGTGTTGGTGTTTGAGTATTATTATGCATGTATAGTATGTATGTTTTGGTGTTTGAGTGTTAGTATGTATGTATAGTATGAATGTGTTGGTGTTTGAGTGTTATTATGTATGTAAGTATAGTATGTATGTGTTGGTTTTTCAGTTCAGTCTTATTCTTTTTCTTCTTTGCTCCTGTTTGACTCATGTTTTTCACTCTACTTTCTATTTCCTGTTTGGCGCAGTAGGCCACAAACAGAACGATAATGTGCGAATAATTTACTGGACCTAATACTGAGATACAGTCTCCCTCTCACCTCTGTCTCCCTCGATTCCATCTGTTTCAAACACACTTTTCTGGCATAACTTTCCTTATTACATATTGCCAGAGCATGCAGCAATGAAAATCTAATGCTGACCAATAATTACCTGGGGAGCACTGTTAATATAATTTTTAAAAAATACAATGGGGACTCTTCTCCGGTGAGGTGAGCTGTATCTCATTATGTCCATTGCCTCATTCTCTCTCTTTCTCTTTCTTACCCCCCCCCCCCCAGCAATTGGTAAGGTGATGGCCGCCCCTAGTCTGTCTCGTTTGATGGCAGATAAAGGTGAGTAAAATGTCTCTCCTCGTACAGCTGCTGGTTGCGTCTCTGTCTTAGTCAGTGATTTTCACTCAGGGACCCTGTGGGCTGCAGGGTCTGTTTGTACACTGTTGTATCTGAACTCTTAATTGATCAATTAAAGCAGTCAATTACAGCTGGCTGAACTCCCATCATATACTGCCACCTATTGACTGGAGTCAGCCACCACATGCTTAGTGTCTGTAAATGCATGGAATCAGTAAATTATGACCAAACGCATGTAAAAATGCTGACTTCTGAATCTCTATTTCAGATGAATGAAGACGGCACTCAATCAAAGCTGGACTCAGCCCCCTGTTGCCATTGATTCATATCTTAGTAGGAAACAATCAGTAATGAACTAACTGTTCATCTTTTCATTTACATAGTATTCTGGTGGAAGATATTTATGCACCGTATAGGAAACTCACTGGAAGTTTGTTTAATTTTAACGCATGGCTGCATTGAAGGCTTTATCTGCCCAATTTAATAACATGAAGATGCCATTTTATAAAGCTGCAATAGATGACATGCTTAGCTTTTCTTAAGATATATTGCACCCCCCCCCCCAATCACAGACACACATAATTACCTTAATCAACCCTCACTGTTCTGAAACACCTCTCTCTTCTGCAATGAGCAATGAGCTAAGGATTTACTCATTTTTTTACTCTCAAACAGTCAATTTGTTCTGTATGATCAATATTAAGTTTGATTAATTAGATGGCGCAATGAAAATGGCTATTATCATCGGAAAATTCCTGTTTTGTAAAGGAAGATGAGCCTTTCAATAAAATTGAGTTAAAAGGAAATATGGCCATTTCTAATTTTTATGTCTTTAAGAAATCCATTAATTTATTATTGTTGGCAATTAGTTATGTTGACAAATGAAGATTCCTCATTTTCTGTTCTGTTCTTGTCATATGGGTTAGCCTGGGCTCGAAAGTATTTTCTCGGATTAAGAAATTTAAAGTGCTGTTCCACTGTGACCTTAGTGAAAGCATCATTTCCTCTTTAAGGTGAACTTGATTTTTATGGAAATACCCCTCAGTGGGAAGCCCCAGACACACCTGACCAGACTGGAAAACTGGACCAAACGGGTTTTCAAAACATTGAGCACTGGGATTGATGTACATCATAAGAGGGCAGCAGAGCGGCACTGGCTGTCTTACCATTCACGGTTGAGAGAAGAGTGAAAGTTTGCTATCCTGCTGTGTTCCAATCCGAAAAAATGCTCGCTTCATCGTGTTCACTCGCTCTCCAATCGAGGGGGGAATCCCCAAGAAATCCCGGATGTAAGATGGCCGGCACTTGTAGGGTCGTTCGAATCCAGTTTAGCGGAGGGAAGGGCGCATATTCATTTGCTCAAGCCCTCGATTATCCTCCCTCAAACGAAGCCAACAACGAACATCCCTCCAAGCTTTGATATTGCCCAGAATGCTTCGTTCATTCTCCCTCGGTCAAAATTTCACATCTGCCATTTCGTCAGCTGGCAAAAGGAGAAATTGTGGCAGGGAAATTACCATTCAAATGTAGTAATTGTGTTCGCGTGCTGTGCAATTTATGACAGAGTTATATGCAAATAGTGAAGTTTGGGGGTGAGGGGAATCTGTTTCGCTTTATTTATAAGCACTTGCGTTCCTTTTTGCTGTAGCTAGCCTATAGCTTCCGCGAGGACTGTAGCGGAGCTAAAAGCCGCTTTCACACTGGATGCGAAACGAATTTTTCGCGTGACAGATTACATTCAATGCAAAGACGCGAATATTCGCGTCTTAGCATTGACTCTGAATGCAATCTGTCGTGCGAAAAATTCGTTTCGCGTCTGGGGTGAAAATAGCTTTATTTTCCCATAAAACGGTCACAAGTGCCGCAGCAATCAAACGAGCACGCTGTCTTCTACTTGGCATGAACATGATACGCTTCCGCGTGAACTGCAAAAGGGTAAAATGTTCAGGCAACCAACTCACTCGGCTCCATGGCAACGCAAACTTCCCGTTGGCTTGTTGACAGATGTCGAAGTGCGGAGGAAACGCGGCGAGGGTCTTTCTAATCCGATTTCCCAAAACCCTCCCCCTAAATCCCCTCGCTTGGGAAGTGCTTACTCGCCTGCTACGTCATTCGGAGGGCTCACTCGAGTGCAGGGAAGAAGTGAAGCGGGTATCTTATTTCGGATTGGAACGCAGCCCCGATTTCCTTACATCCCAGTCATCTTCCATGACTCCGTAGATCATAACTCAATATTGGATTAAATCAGGTAAAAGTTTATGTAGGAAAATCATACAGTGGCAAATACTATTTTGTTTGCACATTTTGCCACCAGCTTATGAAAAGTCTCTGGTGTAGTTTTCAATATTTTATTGTGAGGTAGTATTTTTTTTAGTATTGGCCTTTTAAAAGACATTGTTGTGACAGGATGCATGTTTTTTTTTTCCTTTCTCGAACCTTAACTTATGAGCCAGAAGAGAAGTGAGATTAAGGGGGGTTTATCTTGGCAGAAGGAAAAATTAAGAGGAACTAATGTAGAGGAAGTAGAAAGATGAGAGTAGGTGCATTTATCATGTGTAAAAGAAGCTTCACTGCCTCACAGGCATGTGAGGCCTGTCACTGATGCAGTCTCTCCCCTGTGGAGGTAGTTTATGTGATTTTTATTACTTTATTGGTTTAACTACAGGGATTTCCCTTTTGCCTTGCTGAGACGGGCTTTTTCACAGTTAAATGTATATACAACATGTTACAGATATTCAGTTATTGTGTGCCTGTCACTCATGGAGATTTTAAAGTCATATTTTAACCTCTAAAGCATCATGGGATGTGAATTTCTTATAGGCTCTGGAACGTTTTATTTTTTTTAACATTAAAACATTACATTTTGGTCTGTTCATGGAATCATGTGACAAACTCCCTTGAGCCAACATCAGCGTTTGATTTTCCATGAAAACTGGAATCATTTCATCACTTCGCGTTTGATTGTGAATAGGTCGGGGATCTGAGCAGCCAATGAGGTCAAAGGAAGAGATGTGAGACTAAAATGCCATTGGTTGTGCCACATAGCAGTGTTCTCGAACCATCCACTGGCCTGAGCTAATTTGGGTTTTGTTTCACTCAAAAAAATTACCACCAGTCACTCTGTGTGCATCCTGACCATCACTGGCCCTCCTTACGTCCAATAATAATCTTTCAGTCCATTGTGTTGTAGTCTCTTGAGTATTTATGAACTTTATGTATTTCTTTAATTATATTTTTTATGTCATATGTTTCTGAAATTGGATGTATACTCGCTTTCTCATCCCTGTGCAGGTTGATGAAAGATACCTTTCTAGCTAATTCTGGTATAGCCAAGTGGCTGTGCACTGTCCCTGCTGTAAAATGTACAAATAAATTAATAACTTATCATTACTCGGGCCGGTAGGTCACAAGTCTAAGTTTAGGCTCCGTTCTTCTTTTTTTTTGGGGATGGGGTGGGGTGTGATTGTCCTGCTCATGCGTGTGTGCGGTTTCACGATTGGCCCAGGCATAAACCCGGCCCAAGTACAGGCTCTGAGAAGCCTCATGTTTTTTATAAGTAGTCACAAATGTTCCATGCTATTGGAGGCATTGTACTGTAGTAGCTCAGGTTAGTAAGTGCATTTTACTGTACATATTACTGAAATGCTGAAATGTACTCTACAACGGACGCTCGATAAGCATGAAATGACAGTAATAGTTTCTATAGTCAGAAAATGTTTGGTCACATCTCAGGTGGATCTAAAATGGAAAGAGATGTCAGGAATAAGTTTTGGAGGATAAGGAGGCTTATGAAGGACGACTGTAGTTTAATAGAGGTGATACACTCCAGTATCTTTTCATCATCAAACAGAGCAAATAAAAATAAAATTGGCTAAAAAATCAGAATGTGCCATTGAAATTAAATTTGCTTTCTCTATAACCACATCTGACTTAATTTTTGCTATTATCATAAATACTTTAATGTGTATGTGTACTGGCCACTGAATGGTAATATGAAATGATAATATGGGGGAATCTCCCTCAGACTGCAATGCCACGCAGGCACGTTGTGGGTTTGAATCTGGGCTGGGTACTTTCTGTAAGCATTTTCTTCCCGTTTGTGTGGGTTTCCTCTGAATACTCTGGTTTCCTCTCGTAGTGCAAAGATATGCTCTCTAGGCAGAGTAGAGACCCTTAAATTTCCCCTATGAGTGTGTGAGAGACAGGTGTGTGTGTGATCACTGCGATTGGCTGGAGGACTTTTCAGTATGTGTTCCTGCCTCTTGCCCAGTGCATGCTGGGATAGCATCTGACATCCCGCAACCCTCACCAGGAGCAGTCTAGATAATGTACTGTATGGATGATTGTACTGTGCAGACATGGTTAATATCATGCACCTCCAGCTTGTGTGAACCTGAGTTACTCTCCTGCATTTCGTAGCTGCTGTTTGAAGGATTTATTCCGAACATCTGAGTTCGGAAAATGTAAACTGGCCTTTCTAAGTGTCCTTCCTATTATTTGTGTCTGTGCCTTCTCTTATCGCACTTAAATAGTGTGAGATCGCCAATATAAGTTGATAAACTGTTTTCCGTTCTGTTCTATACTTTGCCCTGTCCATTCTATCTTGAACTATGTGAACTTAACGACTATAAGATTCACTGCAAATATACTGTAAGCTACTCCCATATTTTAAATAGATCGTACAGAAAACTAAAGATACCCTCACTCTTGTGTGACATAAAACATTCTCTGAATCTCCGGAAGTTTCTCTGCAATCTCTTTTGAGTGTGAGACCTGGCATTCAGCTGAGTTCAGGCAGAGGTTAATGTACCTGCACAGCTCTCCGTGATGTAACATATTAAAGCTTGTGTTTGAAGTGCCTCGGCCAATCTGAATTATTCCTTGACAGGCTTCGAAACTGCTGGAGTCTTTGAATTCAAAGAGATACACAACACTGTAAATCCCCCATGCATGAGACCATATGAGTCCACCAATGGGTAGAAGCACACTCCTCATTAGAAAAGAACTTTCCGAGCCACTTTCCCCATAGAGGAACTGATTTATCTCTTCGATCTCCCTTCCCTGAGGAAACCTTATACCGTAACACGCTGCCGGCTCATCAATATTTCAGGCCTGGAGCTCAGCTATCCTGTGTCGTGGTGGATGTGGGATGTGTTTCTTTGCTTTTACTCTGAAGATATGGAACCATTGGTAAGCTCCAGTCGTCACACATGTAATGCAGGGTCTCAGTTTTCTGTACAAAAGGGGGACAAGTGAGCGATAATGTCTGTGGTCAGGATAGGTCTGTTTTGAGTAGTCTGTATGTTTGGCTCCGGTCCTCACAAGAAACTGATACGGCTGTTGTTCTCCTCAGAGCCTGAAGGGAAATAGAGTGAGAGTGGGAGTTCTGGTCGCTGCAGGTAAATAAGGCTGCCCACTATTACCTGTGAGTTTGCAATGAGTGAGGGTGTTCCACTAATGACCGGAAGGGAGTGTGTTTGTTAATGTGCATCTGGCATGGGATGATCAATATGGGAGTTGTGAGGTTAAATCTGTGGGGGGCCATTTTTGTGAGGTCGTGTCAGTTGGAGACATGTTTGTGAGGTCACATCTGCCGGAGTCATGTCTGTAAGGTCATATCTATGTCAGCGACATGCTTGTGACGTCACATATGAGGCAGCGGTATTTCCTTGTTGGAGACGTAGACTGTATAAAAAGATGGATGCAGCACCTGGGTCTGAAAAGTGAGGCTAATGTGAAATAGCATTCAATTTAATGGCCAGCAGATGGCAACGTCAGTAGTTGCAGAAGGAAGTCAAGGTTATAGAAGTCCATGAGAAAATGGTATATGGTATAAGGTAGTTTGCTTGTGTGTCATTCATTCATTCATTCATTCATTCAGACTTTCTGTCTGTTACCGGGATAGCTGCTACGCCGGTCAAAATCAAGTCCTGGAATATGGCTCTATGGGTTAAATTCCATGATCTCTTGGATTCAAATCTGCGAGATGGAGCTTTGTTTTCAAGTTATTGCACAATTTGATTACCGTGATGGCTGCTGCGAGAGATCTAGAGTTCAATGAAGAAAAAGCTCTTCACAGACACACATTGCACTGTGTTAAATACAGAATTGCCTGGATTTTCGAACTTACTGCTGTATGAACTTTATAAAACATCACAAATGATTTCTCCCCCCACACAGTAACAGTGTGCAAATGAGCAATGCTTTCAGTTATTGCTGGGCTTCACTAAGCCTAACAACCGCAGTCTCGCTAAGTAGTCCCACAAGCCTGCTTATCAACTCGTTATGTCAACCGGGGCTTTCCCGACCTAGATATCTGCATGTTCACATAACAGAGACGGCATTTGTAGCATGTGACCAATCGTCTACCAGCAGCAGAGCAGCATACTTTACAAATGAAGAGCAAATTATCATATTACTTTTGTACAAACATATGAGGAAAACAGGATCATACAGATCAAAGACAATGCTCGCGACAATAGGGCACCGACCACCAATTGGACAGGGGTTTTAATTACATTCTGTAAAAATGACGGACAGCCTTCAAAATGTTCCGTCATTGTTGAAAAAAAAAAAAAAAGCTGTCAATGTTGGAAGGTATTCGGATAACGTGACCTCTGTCCTGCGTAATATGAAAGTGCTTCCCTCCAAAAACCTATTGTTATTCCCACAGAGTCTAAATTACACTAATTATTGGTCTGTGTTAAATTGACCCTGAATAGTGTGAAAGATGTTTCCCTCCATGACTGTGCATTAATGTTCATCATGCTGCCACTGGTGGGTAAATACCTCAGTATATCATGCATAGATGCACAGCTAGGGCACTCCAACATGTCCACACCCATTTTATAGCTTCAATAAGGGACACACTTGTCACTGCTGTAGGCGCCGAGGTATCAGCACCTTCAGTGCTTTCATTTTATGGTAGCTATCACAAGTTTCGAGTCCCCTTTTGATATATCTTGATATTCATTTTTGTGAATTATGGTCCCAAATAGACTAGAATAAAGGATAAAGCTAGAATATGCTTTAAGGGGCGTGGTTATCCTCTGGTCCTCATCAGATACGGTTAGATCCACCCATGGATCCACCCCTCGCGCCTCTCTGGATCTTCAGTTCACGCTCTCGTCCAAGAGGAATTACATTTGGATCCAAAGTAACAGAATGGCGCTGTTCAAATTGCCATCATCAAGGCTTCCTAAATGGTATGCTGAAACCAGTGGGTGACGTCTTGCTTGCTTCCTCCATCTTTTCATACAGTCTATGGCTGGAGATAGGGTGACTTGGGCATGTTCAGGTTCCTTTGATGACTGGCTTAAAGTTAATGGTGCAGAGAATCTTGGGAGATTTGAGTCCTGACTGGAACGTATATACAGTATTTGGAGTGCTTGCAGAAAACCAAGGTGACATGACTGGAAAGTGAACAGACTGAATTCACTGGGACAGGATGTGGCTGGAAACGGCTGCTGAAAGGAAACAAATCAATCTTAACTCAATCTGACAACCTAAATTGTCAATTTGCCCTAAACTTTGGAAAATGAACAAAACGATTGTCCCATTTTGCAGGACTCATACTCCCAGATTAACTGGCTGAAACGGTACCCGCCTTTTCATTACAGAATTATACACACACAGGGGTCCTCTGCGGCCGGACTGAATCTGTGCATGTCTTTTGGTCTCCTTTCATTAGCCGTTGAACCTTCAGTGTAATAACAGGCCTTGAAATGCACAATACCTCCCCATGATACACCTCACTGGGTTTATCTCCTCCAAGCAGATGGTGAGAATAATGAAAGAGTGATTATAGCTGAGGAGTCTAACAGAGTGGATTACCTGACTGAGAGAGGCGAGGTGAGAACCTTTACTTTTGAAGAGGGTGCAAATGCACTAAGCCTGAAAATCACATGGAAAAATATTAGCATTTTTATTCTGAAGCGGACTGTTTAAAACAGACCTCATTCTGAAGAGCACATTAATATCTCTCTGTGCAGCGGAGAACATCCTTCTCTTTCGATGCTGTTGCAACTCTGGATAATGCAGAGGTGAGAAAGACTGTGTGTGTGTGTGTGTGTGTAACTTTATTATGAGAGTGGCATAATTAACACACAAAACCAGTAATTCTGTCTCACTGGGATATGAGAGTATAATTCATTCCACATTCAAGAGAATATTTACCAATTACCTTCCAGTGATTACTGTATTATTATTGTTAATAATAATAATAATAATAATAGTGGTCAAATTTTTTGTATCACAACAACACCATAAATTTTTGAAAAATTCACATAATATAAGAATATATTCAAAATGAAATTCCTTAAATGAAAACAAAAACAGAGAGCAAAAATCATTTTTGTTATTAAGCACTTATGCTAAATTTCTAAAACAAGAAACAACAACAATTTTTTTTCAGAACAATTCAGCAAGTACTGAAAGAACTGAGAGAATTTCCTTATTTTAGCAGAGGCTGTATCCTGAGCTCCTGCAGCCAATCACAGGGCTGGTATCCACTGGTTGCCACAGGAATGTTCTGGTAGGCGGGGCCTCCAGATCTGGGAGGGATAAAATTCTCGGAGGTCAGGGAATTGTCAAACAGGTAAAATTACAGCGGGGCAACTGCAAGTCAATTATAAATAAAAACACATAAAACTGTATCTGCTCCTATTCACTCCTGTACACTGTACACTATCTGAACTAAGGATGGGCAAAAGTATCTAAAAAGGTTCTTGTTACTTGAATGGTACCCTATTGGTCAGCAATCACCACTATTCCTGGAGATCATGGGTCCACAAATTGACTCAGACAGGGCTGGTGTGGCTGCAGGGTTTAGTTTCAGCCATGCAGTTGCACAACTGATTTCACTCATCAACCCGTAAAGCTCTAGATTGTATACAGAGACCACGCAACAACAGAGAGAAAGGGAGTAGCTCGGACGCAGTACAAACACAGAATAATGTAGAGGAAACCTCAAGTACTCGCGCTTCCAAAGGACGTATAATAGTCCGAACCACAGTGAGATAGAAAAAGGGAGAAGAAACTCCAACAATCAGAAGATATAAAGTCATAAAAATCCTGACTGCAGATATCTTCGGCTATAGTGCGAAGCTAAATGCAGACACTCTAGTGAAGGAGGTGTGCCGGACTTCCTGCTTATATAGATTCGGGGAAAGCTCTGCCCTAGCTCAATCAACCAGCTGGGTAAAGAATTTGATGGCCCAGGAATTAGACATCGTCCCCGGAGGAGAGCCACAAAGTCCAAAAAACATGCACGCGTCACAAACCATGACATAGATAAAGATTTTGATTTGTAGGATCTGGTGTGTACTTGATCGGTTGCAATGAAAGCCTGCATCCACGCCAGCCCTTTCTGGAGAAAGTTTCAAGCCTCTGTTTGTACATGTAGGTAATAAAAACATTAGACAGGGTTACTTCATGGGAGGTTTAAAACTGGAATGTGCTCCACAAGAGAAAGTTCTGGGAGTGATTGTTGACCAAACCCTCACAGGTTCTAGCCATTGTGCCGTCTCAGTTAAAAAAGTCAATCGGGTGACGGGATACATTGCCAAAAGTATTGAGTACAAATCCAAGGAGGCGGTACTTCTCTTGTCCAACACATTCGTCAGACCACATCTGATGTATTGTGTACAGTTCTGGGGACCATCCTTTAAGAAAGATATAGAGGTTCTAGAAAAAGTTCAGAGCAGAACCACTAAGCTAATTCTGGGTATAAAAGATGAAAGCTATGAGAAAAGGCTGAAGATCCTTAATCTCTTTAGTCATTGGAAAAGGAGACTTCAGGGTGATGCAATTGAGGTCATTAAATATGTAAAAGGGATTAACAAAGTGAATTATGTTGGATTCCTTTGGCCAAGTTTTGTTAGTAGAACTTGGGGCCACAAATGGAAGTTGACCAAAGGTAAATTTAGCACTGATATTAGGAAATATTTTTTTACCCAAAGAGTAATTTCGATGTGGAAGAGCTTGCCTGATCATATTGTTGAGGCAGAAAGCTTGGAAGTTTTCCAGGGCAGGCTTGACTTAAAGCTAGATACCATTGAGTCATTGAGTATCTGAAGTGATATATTCACAATAGTAAAAAGAAATTGGCAAGCCTAGATGGGCTGAACGGCCTGTTCTCACCACTCATGTTATGTTATGTTATGTTATGTTATGTTATGTTATGTACCATCCCGTAAGTTTTCTCTCCAACCCCAACAAAGCACACCTCATTCAATTGCTAGAGCAGGGCTGCCCACCCCTGTTCCTGGAGATCCACCATCCTGGAGGTTTGCACTCCAACCGGAACAATTCACACCTGACTCACTGATTTGCTCAACAAAATCACAAGCTGTTGAATGAGGTGAGCTTTGTTTGGGCCAATGTGAAAACCTGCAGGATAGTGGCTGTCCAGGAACATAGACCTCTGCAACGAGTACATACAATTTCACCCATTACCATGAGTGTAATTGCATGTTTGACAATTTATTGCTTGTAAAAGTGACCTATTAGAGCCTGGGGAACACCATTATATTGTGTGAGGACAATGATTTGGAAAATGCGTTCCTGAATGAACAAAAATATTCCTTAACTGTAAATTTATTTCTGCAAATGTACAACCCCAATTCCGAAATAGCTGGGACAACGTGTAAATTGTGAATAAAATCAAAATGCAATGACTTTCAAATCACACCAGCCAGTACTTTATTCACAATAGAACAGAGATAACATTGCAAATGTTGAAACTGAGAAATTTTACAATTTTATTCACAAAATGAGCTAATTTCAAATTTGATGGCTGCTACAGGTCTCAAAAGAGTTGGGACAGGGGCCTGTTAACCATCCCCTCTTCTGTTTAACACAAAGTGTTGACATCTGGGCATTGAGGAGACAAGTTTCTTGAGTTTAGCCATGGGAATTTGATCCCACTCTTGTTTAATCCAGGCTTCCAGCTGCTGGAGAGTTTTGGGTCTCCTTTGACGGACTTTTCGTTTAATTATGCGCCAAATGTTCTCAATCGGTGAAAGATCAGGACTGCCGGCAGGCCAGTTCAGCACACGGACTCTTCTACTACGAAGCCATGCTGTTGTAATAGCTGCAGTATGTGGTTTTGCATTGTCCTGCTGAAATACACAAGGCCTTCCCTGGAATAGATGTTGTCTGGAGGGGAGCATATGTTGCTCTAAAACCTTTATATACCTTTCAGCATTCATGGTGCTTTTTAAAATCTACAAGTGTCCGACACCATATGCACTAATGCATCCCCTTACCATCAGAGATGCTGGCTTTTGAACTGAGCGGATAACAGGAGGGGTGATCTTTCTCCTCTTTAGCCCAGAGGACACAATGCCCATGATTTCCAACAAGAATGTCAAATTTGGACTCGTCTGACCACAGGACACTTTGTCACTTTGCTACAGTCCATTTTAAATGAGCCTTGGCCCAAAGTACACAGCGGCGCTTCTGGATCATGCTCAACATTGGCTTCCTTTTTGCATGATAGAGTTTTAGGAGGCATCTATGGATTGCACGACAGACTGTGTTTACAGACAGTGGTTTCTTGAAGTATTCCTGTGCCCATTTAATAATGTCAATTACAGAATCATGCTGGTGAGTGATGCAGTGGCATCTGAGGGCCCAAAAATCACGGGCATCCAGTAAAGGTCTTCGTCCTTGTCCCTTATGCACAGAGATTTTTCCAGTTTCTCTGAATCTTTTGATGATGTTATGCACTGTTGATGATGAGAACTTCAAAGCCATTGCAATTTCACTCTGAGGAACATTGTTTTTAAAATATTCCACATTTTTTTTACACAAGCCTTCACAGGTTGGAGAGCCTCTGGCCATCTTTACTTCTGAGAGACTCAGCCTCTTTAAGACATCCCTTTTATAGCCAATCATGTTATACACCTGATGCCCGTTAATGTAATTACTTGGTAAATGTTCTTTCAGCTGATTCTCTTATATATTAATTGCTTTTTCAGCCCTTTTTTGTATCCCAACATTTTTGAGACCTGTTGCAGCCAGAAAATTTGAAATGAGCTCGTTTTGTGGAGAAAAATGTCAAATGCTTCAGTTTAAACATTTGAAATGTAATCTATGTTCTATTGTCAATAACATTGGCTCATGTGATCTGAAAGTCATTGCATTTTGATTTTATTCACAATTTTCACTTTGTCCCAACTATTTTGGAATTGGGGTTGTACTTTCTGTTTCAATCTGGATATCAAACATTTTATTTTGACTTCAAAATAACCTCTATTTATATATTTTGCTCTTTAATTTCAGCTGGTGATGAGCTTTTTCAATGAGATAAACAAGGAGAGAGATGGAGGATGGCTCTGTACAGTGTCCTTTATGCAGGTACACAAATATTCAGTTAAAATACAAATAAACTAGCTACTAGCTGAAATCAAACAGCTTTGAATAGTGCTTAGTTTTATGGCATGTTTATAGATGTATGAATCCTGTGTATTTGCTTCTTTGCATTGACTTTGAATGTAATCTGTCGTGCGAAAAATTAGTTCTGTGTCCAGTGCAAAAGCGGCTTAATTGGCCAAAGGTTTGTGACTGCACTGCTTGGTCTGTTTTGATTAGCTGTTTTTATGTCACAGTTTGAAAAGTAATTGGCCAAAGGTTTGTGACTGCACTGCTCGGTCTGTTTTGATTAGTTGTTTTTATGTCACAGTTGGAAAAGTAATTGGCCAAAGGTTTGTGACTGCACTGCTCGGTCTGCTTTGATTGGCTGTTTTATTGTCACCATAGTTTGTCAGTGAAATGCACCTGTAGTTACTTTGCACTCGTTTGACCCTCATTTATAAATCCACTGCAGTCATTCTGAGCAACATTTGATTAATTATCACTGTATTTCTGTTTTTTCTCTGGTTCACTCTCAGTTCTATCCTGATGACAGCACAGTGGACCTTTTAAACCCAGAAAAGCAGAAATTGAGCCCACTGACTCATCCTGTCATGGGGATGTAAGAGGAAGCATCTCTTCCATCTTCATTCCCTTCTCATTCCTTAACAATGTCTTTAACTGTCATGGCCCTCACATAGAATAATACTGCCCAGATACATCATTGAAATTATCATTGAAATAATCTCAAGGATAGTTACAGTATATTACAGTGATAGAGAATTTGAATGTGGGATTGAAATAAAGAGTTGAAGCTGAACTTTGATTCCTGTCCAGTGCAGCCCTTCCTCCTCCACACCAGTTCAGTGGTGTCTTGTGTTTGTGTGTTTTGGTTGGCTGGAGTATTGTAGAGGGGCTGAGTGAGATTGTGGTGAAAACAGCAGAGGAAGCCATTGCTCTGTATGAGCAGGGCAGAGAGATGAAACAGACCAACAGCAGTCTACACGCCAGGTGAGACACAGTGCCCTCTGCTGGGTGCTTAGCTGAATACCTCTGGGTGCTGCTTTATGTGTGTCTGGATTTTTCAACACGGGTGCAAGTGAGCTGACTCATCTGCTGAGTTTTAATTTGTTCCCAACAATTTAGGACAATTATGGCCAAGGACACTGCACAGTAACTTCTTTATATGGCTTAAACTGGCTGTCATCAGCAGAGGTAGCTGCCATCCAGGACAGGAGGTTGAAGATCTTGGTTTAATTTGTGCCTTGGTGAACAGGTAGACCAGAGAGCAAAGTCTAACTGACCTGAAATAGGAGGAGACAGAGACTCAGTCCAATAGTAATCCCTGCTGACCTCAAATGCACTAGTTTAATACAGGAGTGACGTGATGATTAATGAGTCATACGTACAAGGGCCTCAACCGCAGGCTGTGATTTGGCCTCAAACCTATCAATCAGTCCCAAAGGATTCTGGGTCATTTCTGAGCTTTTTGTCTCTCATGGGGTCTGAGGTAAATTAAACCACGAGGCTGATGCCAGGATTTTGATTTACTTTGGATTAAATCTGATCAAAATCAACACCAACTCACACTACTTAGTGGCATATTCTTGTCTTTAAATAGGCTGTAAGTGTAGCTGTGCTACTATGAGATAAATTTCAGGTTTGACGAAATAGCTAGTGTGTCACCTGACACCAAACCTGAAGGAAACACTGACTGATTCACAGATGGTCCTGTCTTTCACAGATGCAGCTTCCTGTATAGTGTCAGTATTGAGAGGAGGCTGCACACTGAGGAGGCCCAGGATCAGCAGTACAGCCGCAGCTGTCTGAGGTTATTCGATCTGGTGGGAGGGGCTCGTAAGGGAACCCTCAACGGGTGAGACTTGCTCCCTAAGCATATTATATTCCCACACCAAATATTTCCAATCCAAATTTGAAAGTTAAGGTAGCACTTGGTCATGACTGGGGATATTAGATCATATATTGGGAAGGGTCCTCACTCATTTGACAAATTAATATGTGAGTCATGAGCTTGACATCATCAAATAAAACATCAGAAGAGCAATTTCAAGGATACATTCTACTGTGCTGCCCAAATACTATATGGACGAAGGGCAGATACACCAGTAAATACCCTCTCATTAATGTTTCAATTGTTATGATTTTATTATAAACTGTAATTACTCCTTGATTTGTAGTACTAGTCTCAGGAGGCAAGGGAAGACATTGTAGCAGATTTAACTATTCCTGCTCCGTATAGAAAGATTACCCATGATTCGCCTGTGCCCAAAGGGTCAGCCCTCTGGTGAAAGTTCTGGAGCTCATAGAAACAAGAGCATCCCCTGGCTACAGGCTCCTCCCACTTCTACTGATGGACTCTCTGGCAGGAGGCTGTGAAACTTTCCTGCTTTACTGCATCCGGCCACAAGGTGGGACTCTTGTTGCATTTTGGAATAGGCAGCTGGGCTTCTGATCAGCGTTTCAAATCACTGGGTGCATCTCAAAGTGGGGGCTGCAGCCTGCTGCATCCTTAGTGGACATCTACTACCATCCACCAAACTAACATTTGGAATCATGGATAAGGATAAATTTACAATTAGGGTTAGGTTTTGGGGCTAGGTTTAGTGTTGGGAGTTCAAGTTAAGGTGAGGGAAAGTAGTGATGACTTGCTTAAACCAAAGCTGTTTAATGGAGATGAAATAACATGTCTAATGGATGGAATTAAGTGATGACCCCTAATTATGCAGCCTTCGAGGGATGCAACCCATGCTTTAAGATGCACCCTTTGTCCTCTCAAACCGAGACCTGCTGGTGTTCCGGGCTCCCCCGGAGGGGCAGGTGTAAAGACAGTCCCGCTATTCAGCTGCACTGTTGATTCAAATCATTACAAGGGCGGTAAGAAAACCAGGGATAGATTTTATCATTCCTGCTTTAGACTCTTCTGCTGGGTTGGTGGTCCTGGATGGTATTATTTAAGCCGGTAATTTTAAATGATGCGCATTTGAGCCTGTTTATACACTGTTTAACTCTTTGAAGTTGAGTTGCTGTATTCTTGGGACTTTCTAAACAATTACCAAAGCTTTTCTCTTTTGCTTAGAAAGTCCTGTCTGTTTTAGGTGGCATATTTAATCAAGAAAATATTACATGTTTACCAAAACAAGTGGTATAATGATAAATAATAATGCTTTGTCCCGGCTGATTCAAGACTACATGGTTACCTACCGTGATAAGTAAGTTCTTGAAAGTTTTTCAGTGGTGCAGCTGGTAATGCGCACTTTAAGCTTGTAACCAGTCAAACTGACTTCCCCTTTGATGAGCATTTATTAGTTTTCAGCATGATATTCACAGTGAGCCTATTAGAATTAGGAATGAGTTCTCCTAAGTGGGCTGTTGATGTACAGTATTATTGAGAGCGAGACCTTGCAACCTGACTCCTGACTTCACAGGCCTGTTGGACGAGGACTTTTTTGGTCTGGCTTTAGCCCAGAGAATCAGGGGCCTGGAGACCACAGCTAGACTACACAGGCATTGTGGGAAATGGAGTCCGCAGGCTGCAGCAAGGGAGATCAGGGAGCAGATCCAAGATCTGAGGACCAAAATGGTGGGCCAGGCTGACTGTGATGAAAGAGACACCAGCAGGCTTGAGGAACTCATTCGAGCACTGCAGGTCAGAGGGAAGGGGAGAGAGGGCAGATTTTAGGACCTTTATTTCATATTTGATTTGGTTGAGAGCAGTGCCAAAACACATCCCTTTCCGACAAAAATTAATCCTGGCTAGGTCTCAATCATTTTCCTTTATTGACGCGTTTTTCAATTATTGTAATTGGCAACTGAAGACATGGTTTCTCTCCATATGCGATCTAACAGCAATTAAATCATGGGCTAAATTCAGTAGAGTGGCGGAACCAGAGCTAATAATTGGGGAGCTTAAAACATCCATTTAAAACAATTATTAGTCCTGACTCCTGACATTTTCTCAGTCATTTTCATGAGTAACAAAAGGTTCACTCCGAGAACACTCCACACTTGACAGGTGTTGCTAGTTCTCCCCAATTAGGTAAGATGACGATCATTCATCTGGACGCGTATTTGCTGTATTTAAATAAATGTTATTTAAAATAGCATATCTGCGCAAATAGCTTGAGCCGCATGCTTTTTATAGCCTATTTAACTGGCGAGTGCCACTTTTTTTTTAAATCAACCTACGCAATACCGAGAGTTAAAGGCGATATTTCATTGGAATGCAGACCAGTTCAATCAACTGGCCAATTAATAAGTTAATTTTTTTTTTTAACTGAATTTTTCCCATGATTTCATTGCTGTTATCACATATGGAGAGAAACTGTGTCTTCAGTTACCAATTACGATAATTGGAAAACGCGTCAATGAAGGAAAATGATTGAGATCTAGCCCGGACTAATTGCTGTCATAAAGGGACATGTTTTGGCACACCCGCTGGCTCACACAGGTTGAGAGTCAGGGTGGCGTAGTGCTCAACTGAGACTCAGAGGGTTGTTGTTGTTGTTGAACTCTTTGAGCAAGACCTTTAACCCACCCTGGGGTGTATTATGTTACTTAGGGAAAAAGTATCAAATAAACAACTGGAATATGAAACTTGGAGTATGAGAGTCATGTTTTCCAGCTCACGAATGCTAAACTCACTATTCAGAGAGCCACATTGTTTACTTTGTTCCTGATTTTAGTATATTAGATGACTTTAAAGGCCCATAGTGTCAGTGTTTAGGGTGCCACAGTGTTTACTCTGTTTCTGACTTTAGTGTGCTAGATGACTTTAAAGGCCCAGTGTGTGAGCACATTTTGCTCTTAATACAGCATAATGGGAGCAAGCCAACACTACGGCCTGCCAGGAGTCGAGTTTGACTGCCTGTTTTAAGCCTTTGTCTGTTTTGGCTTGACAGTTTTTGACTGTTTTCTGCACTTCTGTTAAGGTGGTGAAGAATCAGGACTGGGAGAATAGGAGACAACGGTCAAAAGAAATCGTGGAAAAAAGAAAGGTTTATTTACATTATACAGCCAATGCAAATTACTATTGCTGATTTGACTCGCAGTGAGTACTTGTGATGGGAGGCCAAGACTTCTAAAAACATACATGTTTGTGGATTGGACACATGTATTGAGTCATATTGCTCTGCATTAATGCGTTTTTGAATAGAAATTATAGCTCTGTTCACTTTACTAATCATAAGGATTTACTGTCCCATCACAAGTTAATGCTTGTGTGCTGTATTGATGGGGTAGCAGTTTCAAGCACGGTGTTCCATGGTGCGGATGCCAGGTCACACCACCGACCAGCAGGGGGAGACAGAGAAGCGTACGCACCTTCAGGAGCAGCTGAGAGAAGAGATGGAGGCTCATATGAGGGGTGCGAGCTCTAAGGACGAAACCTCACAATACATTTTCTTAGTTCAACAGTCCTTGGAGCCTACAAAATTAGAGGCGTTTTAACACACGTGTGTGTTATATCACCCGTTGTAACCAGCTTACGAGTGTTTATAATAGTTTACAGAGATGCCTAATATGGAGGCACATGCAGGAATTATTTTATAATAACTGCTTTCATATCACATATTTCTTAGTATTACTTAAATGGATATTTTGAGGCAGACGAGCTGTAAAACGGTATATTGTTCTTATGGGGTGGTCACACATTCGTTAGCCTCCGTGGCTATCTGTTGGGGGGGATTACTGTAGCCTAGACTAATTACAAGTATGTTAAACATGTTCAACTTGGTTTAAGTAAGATAAAGTTTGGCCAAAAACGTAGTAGCCGTTAGTTGCCCGTAGAGTCACGCCAAAAGTGTTGATTACGGGGTATGCTATATTTGGCTACGGTAGACTACGGTTGTTACTATGGTAAACTTTATGTAACTACATTGAAATAAGTTACTGCTATATTAATAAAAATTCCTGCTACCATTGCTATCTTTTCAACCTGCCCAACAGATAAACCTCCTTGCACAGTTTTCGCATGTCAATGGAAAGTTATTTCTACAGATGGGCATGGATGGCTACGGATCGCTACGGTGTGCCACGTTAGGCTACGTTAAGCAACGGAGGCTTCCGCAATGCTTAATTACGTTATATAACATACGTGTGACCACCCCATTACAGGTTTTGATAGTAGTAATGTTGTATCCATTGTGATCACAGCAGACTTTATGTTAGAGATGAGAAATGATCTTCAGTGGCTACCTCTGCTCTTGAAGTGCTTTATTATTCCTAATATTCTGACATTTTACCTACATTATCATTATGGTTCAAAGCTCATAGGGTTAGGCACGTTGTTTTGTGGCATTATGAGTCTATGGAGGTTGGCTTCTTTCTTTCATGGCTCCTCCTCTCGAATGCTTTGTTTTCCACTCATCTCTTTCCCTCCCTGAGACTGACCACAAGATCAATGGAGAACCCAGCATGTGAGGTTATGAGGTAACAAGGTTGTGGGACATTGCCTGGCATGAGCCCTAATTGTTATTCACAGAGGGGAAGGTGAGAGTGGAGGAAAGCCAGATAAGACTGGACCGCATCCAACAGCTCAGGGCAGCCCTAGGGCGG
This sequence comes from Gymnothorax reevesii, assembly GCA_029721435.1. Classification (NCBI taxonomy): domain Eukaryota; kingdom Metazoa; phylum Chordata; class Actinopteri; order Anguilliformes; family Muraenidae; genus Gymnothorax; species Gymnothorax reevesii. The sequence continues at coordinate 47,619,486 of CM056586.1, forward strand.
GAGGAACACAGATCCACAGTAACTGACAGGAAGCCTGACCAATCAAAACAAGGCTCTGATCAGGTAACCATTTCTCATTTGCTAGTAATGGAGTGGAGTTCCTTTGTTGATTATCTTGCTTGAGAATTTACTTCATATAATTAGGTTGTATTATCTTATCTAAGTGCCTCGTGGTCATGCCACATTTCATGTCCTGCAGAGTGTCATATTTTTAGTTGTCCTACCCCCATTGGCAGAGTGCGAGTGGTTCAGCCCAGCTTTCTGAGGTTCAGCTGGAATATACCAAGGCCCAGAACAGGAGGAAAAGGCTGATGGAGGAACATCATTCTGTAATCCAGGAAGAGCTGGCCAAAATGGAGAGGGATCTTGGAACTGAGAAGGTGACAGTGTGAGAGTATTTTTGTGAGGCAAACAGGCTTGAAGTAAACAGTTTATCTTTTTAGAGTTAAATTACATTTTTAAATAAAATTCATGTTCTGGATTAAAAAAAGAGAACATCTCATAAATCAGCAATTTATTTTTTAAATGTACAAGTATGAATGAAACATCAGTCAGTTTAATCCATCCACAGGTGGAAGGGGCATAACTATAATATCCTGGAATGCTAAGGTGTTTGTGATTGTAGGATTGCTGAATTTGTACAGCAGTGGTCACGGGGGTGATTCTTGGACCCTAGCGTTTATACACTGGTTTGTGGGGTTCTGATTTTTTTCATGCTAATCTGATACTCCACTGGTCAGGCAGGGTCTTTGACTGCATAGGACTCTGAGGTCCTTCTGTTGGTTGTGGGGTGTATTTTTCCAAACTCTCGCAGGGCAGTCAGGCCCAGAGGATGACTGTGGGAATATATTGATTGAGGGGTTGTGACCGTAGAATTAGTTGGACATTTGAAAATATTAGCAGTTTTCTGGGATGGAATGGCTCTGGAGTTTATGTGCTGGTCAGTGGGTGTAACTGCAAGACTTTGGTTGAGAAAACTGACCATAGAATGATTATAGGGGGCAAGTCTATCTGTTAGTTGGTGGATGTACTAGTAGGACTGTTTGATGGCATTGGAATGGTAGGATGACAGCAGGGGGTAGGGTGCATTGATATGTATGAGTGTTTAATGTAAAGCAATGTGTAAATGTATCAATCATTTGTAAATGGAGATTTGTTACATACTATTTGCGCTGGTCAGCTGTTTGTTTATTTTGTTCATCATTTGGCTCCCTCTGGTGGTATGTCTGTAGAAAAACATGATCTGATGCAATACCACTTCTTTGTGATGAAATAGACTAGTGCTTTCTAGCAGTATCTGGCATCTTCCTGCCTGGGGGGGGGGCGGGATTGCCCAGGAATCTTGTGGATCTTTCCAGAATGTTGCTAGTCGATATAAATGCCGTGATTTTGGTTCGTAGGAGCAGATTTTTTGTTTTGGAAACATAGAGTTACATAGTGGCATTAGAGTGTTATTATAAGATTAAACAGTGGATTATTTGTAGAAGTTTTTTTTTTTTAACCTAATCAGTGATGAATAAATTTGTTAAAGTTGTCATTGCTGGTTTTCTTTGTTGTGATTTTCAAGTCATAGCAGTATCTTTTGGTTAGGAGGTTGTATTTTTTGGATACTCTGTATAGAACTCTAGCAGGGGAAGCTAGAGTCTGTAGATAACTGTCGGGGGAAGGGTTTAGGGGTTGTGACAGAGGGATTTGTTTGATACTTGGGTACATCAACTGCAGGTAGGTGAGGATTAGCAGTTGGTCCGCTGGATTTATCTCTCAGTTGAATTATGTCATTGAAGGACCCTGGTTCAGGGGTTCTGAGTGTAGGATTTGTTGGCTAAATAAGCAAATTGGCTAGCCATTGAAGTAGAATGGCTGTAGGACTGAAAAGTTTATCTGTTAGCTGGGGTTGTACTTCTAGGATTTCAGTAGAGGAAGATGGGACCTGAGAATAACTGGAGGGGTCTGTCTGTTGACTTCAGCGCTGTAATTGAAAGATACTATTCAAAATGTCTTTTCAACATCATGATTGATCCATTTTGATGGACAATACAACTGCACTGGAGGAGAGGACGCTGGCATTTTGTTGTTCGCTGCTTCTCCTCGCCTGGTCTTTTTTTAAATTCATTTTTATCCGTTTTCTCTTAGCTGTGATCTTAATTTTATTCAAATTGTTTGCTCTTAGTTGTATTGTTTTAATAGTTTTAGCTTTGTGGTTCTAACTTTGCTGACTCATTATCCCCCTGGCATATAATGCGGGGGGATATAGCGATCGGTGTGTCCGTCAGTCTGTCCGTCCGTCTGTAATAAAATCGTTTCCGGACCAAAACTCGAAAATTATACCACTTACAAACACCAAATTTGGTATGGACCTTCTCCTTATGGTGTAGTTGTGCCTTTTGGCGGTTTCGGTCCGTCCGTCTGTCCACACAACCTGTAGGTTACACAACCATTGCCATTGCCAGATGGCTCTTGCTTTTAATTTTGCTGGTCCCTTCTGACCCTTTTGTCAATGACCGGATTGCCGGCTTCAACCTCCCCTAACCCTGACAAGCAGCAGGATTACATCCCGATTAAAAGTGGAATCTTACCTGGACTTTTCCCGGCATTGATACAACTCTGCTTTAGCGAGGTTCCATCTGAACAACCTTCCAGTCGATCCGGGTGTGCCAACGTGTCTTGCTGCAAGCGACCTGGTTTCCAACACAAGATTCAGCTATTCCATCGCCACTGTGAAACTCACCGGACTTCCATCAAACTTCTCTACGTGATCGGCTTCACTACCTGAGATCATCTCCTACACCCCCGGTGGCTGGCTGTCAACTACCCTTCATCCCTGCTGTCTGCGAGGGGCTGGTAGCTAATGCTAGCACCGGCTCACTCTCTTGACATGCTGCTGAAATATTTCGCCTCACAGCTACTGAAGCTGAACTACAACACCACCACTCCTCTCACATGGCTGTGCATCACAGCCATGAAAGAGCTCAGACTTCTAAGATGGCCTCGACATATACATCGAGGCACACAAAGAAAGTTTGGTCTCCTAAAGTCTTACCCCGGCCACTCCATTCCTTCCATCTTCACTGCTGCACGTCAACTACATCATCAGAACACAGTCTCCATGGCAACCTTTAACTCAGTGAGTGCGCTGGACAGAAACTGTAAAGTGGATTCTAGGCTGTATCTGCAACATCATAGACGTGGAGTGTGCTTCTGCCACTGCAACGTGCCACCCATCCCCCTCCTGCCCCTAAATCAATCAAAATTGGACTTTTTAATGCCTGCTCAATAAATAATAAATCACTAATAATTAGTCAAACTATAATGGACAAAAACGTGGACTTTCTCTGCCTTACTAAAACATTCCAAAAAGCTAATGAATGTTTTTAACTTAACCAATGCACTCTCCCTGGATTTAGCTTAGCTATATGGATTTTCCCCCAGGCAGTGATGGCTGGAAGTGGTCTTGCTGTTATTTATAGAACCGTTTGTTCTGTGAAGGCCATACAAGTGCCACCTACCATTCTAATTGAGTGTGTGGCCTTTATCATCAGTGGTCATATTTCTATCATTGGGGTGCTGATTTACCGACCCCCACCCATGCGAAACAGTGCATTTTTTGCGGAACTGTCTAAACTCCTTACTCTTCTGAGCTCCACCTGCCTGGTAATGATGGTGCTAGGTGACTTTAACATCCATATGTACAGACCTGAATGCAGCCACTCTGCCAGTCTGGGAGCATTGCTCGAGGATTTTGATCTCAAACAACACGTCAACTTTGCCACACACAATAAGGGCCACATACTGGACCTCATCTGTACAGCTGGAGTTGATCCTTCCAACTTAGAAGGAATAGTCTCTGGTGTGTCTGATCACCTTTTCATCACCTGTGATCCAGGAGATCACTCCAATCACTTTGCCCTCGGATCCTGTAAATCTGACAGTATGGCGTTGTGCCGTGGGGTACACAGGGTTCAGTTCTTGGGCCATTGCTTTTCTGTATTTATATGCTGCCTCTTGGTGACATCCTGAGGAAACATGGTCTTGACTACCATCTTTAAGCAGACGACATATAAATATACATCTCTGCTAGTCAGAAGACCATAAACGAAGCAACGTCCCGCCTTCTACACTGCCTTCACAACATCAAGGCCTGGATGCAGGACAGCTTTCACCAACTGAATCTTGGGAAGACAGAACTTATCCTGTTGGCACAAAGACCGTGCGCAGCCAGCTTCCTGGAGTTAACCTTCAGATTGATGGCATCAAGAGTCCTCCCCTCACACCAGGTTTGTAAACTGGAAGTGATCCTGGACAACCAGCTGTCCTTTGATGCCCACATCGAACAAATCGCCAAAGTTTCATTCTTTCATCTGAGAAATATTGCACGGATCCGCCCTTTTCTTTCCCAGCCAGCAGCAGAACATATTATACATGCCCTCATTTCCAGCACACTGGACTACTGTAACGCCCTCCTGGTGGGATCCACTGTTACCATCATAAAGCGTCGACAGTATGTCCAAAATTGTGCCGCCAGGGTCCTCACCCACACCTCACCCTGGGACCATATCACCCCTGTCCTATTCCACCTTAACTGGCTCCCTATCTGTCAACGAATCAATTACAAAGTTCTGGTGCTCACTTATCACGCCATCCACACCACCAGTCCCTCCTCCTAGTCAGATCTCATCACTATAACCCATCCTACATGCACCCTACGCTCCTCCAACTCTACTCTCCTTCAGCAGCCCCGTTACAAACTTGTGACCATGGGAGGCCGGGCATTCAGCTGTGCAGCACCAGAGTTATGGAATAAACTTCCAGCAGCAGTCAGGAGAGCAGACTCTATCTTGTCCTTCAAAATGTTCCTCAAAACCTACCTTTTTAAACTGGAGTACAAGGACTTTTGCTGAAAACTTTAGGTCATTTACATAACCCCGGTTCTCTGAGTAATATGAGTGAGATGTCTCACTATGGGATGCACGCCTCGCTGCAGCCTCAGAAGCATTAATCTCATTACGCCAATCCTGATTGGCTGGTGAACGTGTCCGTCCGCCCAGGTGGTACACCCACCTTAAATAGTTCATGCGGACGGCACCACGTCATTCAAGATAAGCACCTCCTCTCACTCGCCCCAGCAAGAAAGGTTGTCTGGTGAGACATCTCACTCATATTACTCAGAGAACTGGGGTTATGTAAATAACCTAAAGTTCTCTTTCATAATATTTCGCTCGATGTCTCACTATGGGATATCGTAGCTCCCGTATTGCCAGACAAGCTTATCCAGCGTCCACCAACCCACAGAGAAGCAATCTGTTCAGTCAGGACAGCAGAACCGCGCGTGCCACGCACGGGGCGGAAACGTCCAGCTTATAAAAGCGGGCAAAAGTGAGAGGCGAGGAAACAACTCGCCGCTGCACAGATGTCCTGAACAGAAACTCCCCTGAATAAGGCCCAGGATGCGGCCAAGCCCCAAGTCGAGTGCGCCCGCAGGCCCACAGGCGGCTGCAAACCCCGACACGTATAGGCCAAAAGCAATCGCATCCACCACCCAATGGGATAGGCGCTGCTTAGTGATAGGTTTCCCTTTATTAGGATTAGCCCAGGAGATGAACAGCTGATCGCTCCTCCTGAAACCCCTTGTCCTGTCCATGTACATGCGCACCGCAGGGACTGGACATAACGCATGCGACTGCTGCTCCTCTGGTGAGGCAGCAAAGGCCAGAAGGTCAATAGGAGAACATGAGCCCATCACCTTAGGCACAAAAGCTGGGTTGGGCCTCAAAATCAACCTTACATCTCCCGGGAAGAGCTGAGCGCATGACGGATGCACCGAAAGCGCATGGATGTCACTAACTCGCTTAGCTGAAGCCAGAGCCAGCAACAACACAGCCTTGAGAGACACGTGCTTCAAGTTTGCCCCCTCTAGTTGCTCAAAAGGAGGGCCCTTAAGCCCCTCCAGAACCACAGCCAGATCCCACGGTGGCACCAGTGGTCTGGACACGGGGAGAAGCCTGCGCGCTCCCTTCATAAAACGGCAAACCAGTGGGTGCTGACTCGCCGTTCGCTTCCCAAACCCCACGTGACAGGCGGCGATCGCTGCCAAGTACACCTTAATCGTGGAGAAGGCTTTGCCTTTGTCAATCAGGTCCTGCAAGAATGACAGTATAGCACTCACCGGACACTGAAAAGAAACGTGGCCGTTCCTGTGACACCACCCTTCAAACACCCTCCACTTACAGTCATACAAAGACCTAGTGGATGGGGCCCTAGCGTTTTGTATAGTGGAAATCACACGCTGTGACAATCCCACAGCCGAAAGACTAAGCCACTCAGGGGCCACGCCCACAACGCCAGGCCTTCCGGGTGCGGGTGGAGGATCGCCCCTCCCCCTTGCGATAGCAGGTCCCTGCACAGCAGGAGCTGCCAAGGCTGAGCGCACAGTAACCGATATATCTCCGCTAGCCAATGCATCGCCGGCCAATGCGGAGCAATCAATATCAGTGCGTGACCATGTTCCCTCACTCTGAACAGAGTGGGGGATATCAAGGCTAGGGGAGGGAACGCGTAAAGAAGCTCGTGCGGCCAGGCGTGCGCTAGTGCGTCTACGCCAAGGGGAGCATCCATGCCGCGCAGAGAGTAAAACAGCGCGCACTGCGCGTTTTCTCTCGCCGCGAACAGATCCACCGCTGCTCGACCGAACCGGGCCCATATCTGTTCTACAATCTCCGGGTGTAGAGTCCACTCCCCGTACACCAGCGCACCCCTGGACAACAGGTCCGCGCCTGTGTTCAAGACCCCCGGGACGTGCGTCGCCCTCAAGGAGAGGAGACGGCCGCAGCTCCACAGGATCAGTTTGCGTGCCAGCATGTGCAACTGACGGGAGCACAATCCCCCCTGGCGGTTGATATATGCCACCATCGTCGTATTGTTCGTCCTCACTAGGACATGATGACCCATGAGAGACGGGAGGAAATGTTTCAGGGAGAGGAACACCGCTGAAAGTTCCAGAAAATTTATGTGAGACTGCTGGAGGCCCACACTCCAGCGGCCCCTCACAGACCGGTCCCCGTGAATTCCACCCCAACCCATCAGGCTGGCGTCTGTAGTGACCACCTTCCTGAACAGGACCGAGCCCATTGCGACCCCCTGGGTCAGAAAGGACGGGGCCCGCCAGTGACGCAGCGCCCTGGCGCACTCCGGTGTGACCAAGACTCTCCGCGCGCCGTGACGCACGGGATCTAGTCCGCATGAGGCCACCCAAAGCTGGAATTCTCTCATGTGGAGGCGACCGAGACGGATCACGAGGATGGCAGACGCCATCAGTCCGAGTAACCGAAGGCACAATCTGAATGGAACAGACCTGCCTGGATAAAAAAAGCGCGAGGCATGCCCTGAAAGCTTTCACCCGTTCCGCCGAGAGGCGCGATGTGAAAGACACCGAATTCAGGGATAACCCCAGAAAGATTGCATCTTGCGCTGGGGACAGTATGCTTTTCTCCGCGTTTATCACAAAACCCAGATCGACTTGGTGCTGTGTGAGAATACGCGTGTGCGTCCTGGCTTCCGGCTCCGATTGCGCCAAAAGCAGCCAATCGTCCAGATAAGTGGCCAGACGGATGCCCCGCCGTCTCAGCGGGGCTATTGCTGCCTCCGTGCACCGCACGAACACCCTCAGGCTTAATGACAGACTGAAAGGGAGCACGCGATACTCGTAGCAGATCACCTGGAAAGCAAACCTCAGATACTTTCTGTGGGGAGGATAGATTGGGATGTGGAAATACGCGTCTTTCAGATCGACTGAAGTGAACCAATCGTTCTGACGTACAAGCCGCAACAGGGATGCATGTGTGAGCATCCTGAACTTGTATTTCCTGAGATATTTGTTCAGAGCCTGTAAATCCAGGATAGGGCAAATACCGTTCCCCCCCCGTTTGGGGACTAGGAAATACCTGGAGTAGAAACCGCTCTGACCTTGTGCGGGAGGGACGACACAGATTGCTCCCTTGTTTAACAGTGAGATAATTTCCTCCTGCAAAACACAAGCTGACTCTCCCTGAGCTTGGGAGTGTATAACACCGGCGAATCGGGGGGGGACAGCGGCAAATTGCAGCCTGTACCCCCTCGAAATTGTCCTTAACACCCAGGGTGGGGCTGCCAGTGCGGCCCATCTCTGCCATATGAGGGAGAGAGGTGATGTGCACTGCAGCCCTGCCACCACAAGAGGGCCCAGCCACGGTGCGGTGGCGCCCTCTTGTGGCGGAATGACAAAGCCCCCGGGTGACGTGCCCTGCAGCCCTCCCACCACAAGAGGGCCCAGTCGCGGTGTGGTGGCGCCCTCTTGTGGCGGAATGAAAAGGCCCCCGGGCGGCGTGCTTATTTTGACAGATTTGGCTTTTATTTTCAGCTGCGCCCTCGGCACTCGGCCTGGCTGCGACAGTGGGACACAATTTATTCTCTTTGAGAAAGCTTGTGTGTATGTGCGTGCTTGTGGACATGAGAGAGGGGCAACCGCTAAACCCCTCGACGTCAAATGTCCATTCCTCCCGGCTTGCACTGGCACGGTCCGAGGCAGGCCGCTCTCTTCTTTTTCCTGGCCTGGCTGCTGGCGGCATGCGTATGTCACACAGGCGCAGCCACAGCCGGGGCTGAGGGCTTTTTGGACCGGCCGGGCCGACCTGGCAGGGCAGGCGGGGCGGGCTGGAGCCTCAGCAGTTTCGGTATTTTAAACTGCCAAACCTGTGAAGCAGCCTGTGCGTCTTATGCTGTGCAGGCGGAAGAGGAGCAGGGGGCTTTTGAGGGAGGCAGAGCTGAAGAGCTTCATCCTCCTTCTTTTTAGCTTCGCACCGCCGTTGCATAGAGGCCAACGCGGAACCGAAGATCCCCTCCGGGACGATGGGCATGTCCAGGATGTCGTCCTTCTCCCTGTCCGACAGGTTGGCGAGGTTGAGCCACCGTGCCCGTTCCTGCAGGACCATGGTCCCCAGCGCTTTTCCCGTGGCCTGGACCGTGCAGCGTTGGATACGGAGACACAGGTCGGTGACGACCGGTATTTCCTCCCATGTAGCTGGGTCCTGAGTTAGCACAAAATCCTTGCACAACTCAGCCTGATAAGCCGTGAGCAGGGAGAGGACATTGAGCACCGAAAGCGCAGCCGCCTTATACGCCTTTTCAGTCAAGGCTGACTGAAAATGGTCCGACTTGGACGGCAGACTGGGGCTCCGGGAGGACACCGCTGACGGGCGAGGGTGAAGGTGCGCTGCCACGAGTGGCTCCATCGGAGGTATGCGGAGCAAACCCAGGCTCTCCATCGCCTCACAATCGAGGGACGAGGCACCGGGAACTGGGCTCCTGCTGCTATAAGGGCGGTCTTTCCACGAGCACGCAACCTCATCAAGCAGCTCCGGGAAGACGGGGAGAAGTTGTTTTGACGCACTCTTGGCCAAGGGCAATGTCTTCCCCTCGTAGCGGGATCTGGTGGTCTCAGCTACGACAATGAGCCAGGGGATGTCCAGCCCGGCAGCAGCGCGTTTGCACACGTCGAGCATGTCCGAGCTGGGGAGAGGAGAAGCTGGTGTGCTACTCTCATTTCCATCCCGAGAGATGACGGAGGCCGCGGGCTGCGCGGCCCGAGCCGGAGTAATGAAGACGTCGTTATCTTCTTCATCCTCTGATATGAGGAGTTCAGAGACGCCATCTTCATCATCCCCATAGTCCAGTTCTAGGACGTCTTCCTCACACGGGGGATCCGCGGCTAGGTCGATCCGTAGCGACCGCCAAATCCTCTTTGCCCTCGGTGGCAGCGCCGTCGGAGGGGAGGAGGGGGTCAATTCCAGACAAGCTAGCCTGGCGGGCTAGCCGTCTGCGGAGACTTTTCGTCGTAAACACCGCGCTGTGTTAGCACGAGCTGGGAAGTTCGATAGCCATACGGGCGTGTTCCAGCCCCAGGCAGCTCGAGCAGACCTGGTGTGGATCTTTACTCGAGATCTTGTTCCCACAGCGACAGGGACGGGTCCCGGAGTCTCCGTGCCCCTTGGTATGGGGGTTTTTGGCCTCCATTCCTAGCTAGCTGGTGTGCAAGCCGGGAGACGAGGCAGCTAGCTGGTGTGCTAACTTTAAGAAGGCCGAGAGTTAGCTGGTGTGCTAGCGCTCGGAGCTCGACAAGCCGTGGTGAGGCGTCGAGAGAAGAAAACCGAGAGGTAGCTGGTGTGCTAGCCTTCGGTACTCGACGTGCCGTGGTGAGGCGTTGAAGACAGTGCTGACCAAGCCGTGGAGGGTGGGAGAGCACTGAGTCCGGTCTGGTGTGACCGACGAAGCAAAAGGGTATCCAAAGCTAGTAGCGCCCGGCGACAGAAAATCCGTCTGTGGACAGTTAAGCTAACTAGCCCTGGACGCGAGATATGCTCCGAGTGAGAAGAGGTGTTTGAATGACGTGGTGCCGTCCGCATGAACTATTTAAGGTGGGTGTACCACCTGGGCGGACGGACACGTTCACCAGCCAATCAGGATCGGCGTAATGAGATTAATGCTTCTGAGGCTGCAGCGAGGCGTGCATCCCATAGTGAGACATCGTGCGAAATATTATGAAAGAGAACTCTGTGTCTACTAACATTGTACAGTGCATTGAGACCTAGAAATGCACTATATAAATTTATATAGATAATAAAAAATCTATTATTATTATTATTATGATTATTATTATTATTTGTAGGACACCGGCATTTGATTTGTGGGATACATGGACATATCAGCTAATCATTGGGAAGGAATGGCAGCGGGATTCGGGTTAATCTGTCGGTGGGGGTGTGCTTCTGGGGGTCTGGTTGACGGATATTGGACCACAGGATGACTGGAGGCGTATATATATATATATATATATAAATGTGAATACAAGCCACTAGATGGCAGTATTGACCTTTCTTTTGTTAAGCCTAGACTGGAGCTAATTTTAGACATATCCTGGGCATGTCTGAGATGGAAAGTCCCAGAGAATAGAAAAAAAAAAGTCTGAAAGGTGGGAGGGGTCTGCAAAAGAGTATATAAAGAGGAAAATTGAGAGAGTAGTAGTAGGAGAAATTGCAAGGAGAAGGATACATTTGACCAGACCTGTCACTTCTTTTCATGACTTGTGAAGCTTTTTGTGGATTTTTGCCTGTATTGGAGTATTTTCCTCACCCAGGACATCACCAAGCAACCCCACCAAAGGGACTGTAAATATTTTTGTTCTTGTATTTATCAATCTTGGTCAGTAGAGTAGATAGTAGATTAGTTAAAAGTGTTTGTTTAATTAAATGTTTTTAAGTTTTAAAATTTTTGTCTGTCATCCCTTGCTGTCATAAATGTAATAACAAATATATATATATATATATATATATATATATATATATATATATATATATATATATTGAAGGGGTTGTGACTGTATAATTTGTTTGATACTTGGCCATATTGACTCGCCTCTGGCATTCTGGACTCTGTCCCCAGGTGGACGGGCTAGAGGGGGAGTTGTTGCGGCTGGGGCGAGAGAGGCAGGTTCTGGTGCTGCAGATGGAGGCTCTTCACCGGGAGAGGCAAGAGGTCGAACGGGACCTCGAGACCTTGCACCATCTACACATCCAATACCTTCACTCAGTGAGAGAAGATAGTGTTCAGGTGGGGGCTGGGATATCTCCCACAGACCTATCTCGCCCTTCGAATCCACTGCTAACCCTCCAAATCCCAGTCAAGACACCAATCTTGCCCTTCGACTCCACTGCTTACCCCACTAATCCCAGTCAAGAGACCAATCTCGCCCTTCGACTCCACCACTGATCCTCCTAATCTGTCAAGAGACTAATCTCGCCCTTCGACTCCACCGATAACCCTCCTAATCCCAGTCAAAAGACCGATCTCGCCCTTCGACTCCACCGCTGACCCTCCTAATCCCAGTCAAGAGACCGATCTCGCCCTTCAACTCCACCGCTAACCCTCCTAATCCCAGTCAAGAACCTTAGCCTCTTGATTACAGGTCATCCTCATCTCTCAGGAATTCCTTGAAAAATAATTACACTTTACCTCTACATCTAAGGGGCGATCTGTAGTCTGGGGCAAAGTCATCAACCCTGCTCCTGAAAATCTGCCATCCAGTAGGGCTCCAACCCTGGAAAAGGTACCGTATGCAAAAGCTAAAGATCACATTTAGCAGCAAATTACTGAACTCAGGCGTGCCAGATTCAGGCTGCATTGAAAATCTAAAGGATGGTAGAACTTCAGGAACAGGGATGGGGACCACTGGCCCAAGGGGTTAGCACACTTAACTGGAACTTTGAGGGTTAGTGGTGGAAGCCTCAGTGAAGCCACAATAACATTAGTGTAACTGTTACCCAAAGCTTTGTATTGATGCAGGGAGGATCGGCCCCTGCTTAATCAATGCTTGGTTTATTACTTTAGGTAAAGGGGTAATCTGAGTAACTGTGATGTCCAAGCACCTCATCTTAAATAAAGGATCTAAGGGTCGATGCAGCTGCTTTTTAGTGCCCCGGTGTGTCTCCCCAGGTGTTCAGAGTGTTCCGACAAGTGTTTGAGGAGCAGGGGGAGGTGATGGAGGAACGGTACCGGACTCTGCTGGTGGAGGCCATTCAGGATGCTGTCTACCTCTCTGCGCAAAACCAGCAGCTACAGGCTGAGAATAAACAACTATCCAGATGTGAGTCTCTGTGTCAGAGAGTTAGTGAGTTATTTAGTGAATCAATGCATCAGTGAGTTACAAAGCCCTTCGGTCAGTAGGTGAGTTATTGGGTCACAATGCTCTTGTGTCACTGAGTTTGTGAGTTACAAAGCTGAAACCACTGAGTTAGTCACTCAAATCATGAGACATTGAGTGACGTATTTAGTCACTAAGTTCATTAGTCACCAAGTTAGCGAGTTAGAAAGCTCAAATCACTGAGTTAACCACTCAGCACTTGAGACATTAGGTTGAGGTATTGAGTCACAAAGCTCTTTAGTCACTGAGTTACTAAGTTACAAAGCTGGAGTAATTGAGTGAGTCACAAAGCTCTTGAAACAGTGAGTTATTGACTGCGCTCCTATGGCAAATTGCCAAGCGACAATGCTACGTGAGGAACTATCGTGTGCGGCACCCCCAGTCTGCTGGCTTAATCCCAAACACCACCACCTCACACTGTCTGACTCTCGTGACATTCAGCCAACTCCAGAGAGGTTCATCGATTTTTATAGGAGCTGAAAGCACAGCGTGGAGCCACAGAGTGAGGGGAATGATGAATAATGATGTATTAACGTCCCAACCTCCGACGCCCTTCCCAGGATGCCTCTGTGGGTTGTCACTTAGTGTGGCCCACCAACCATCTCCTCTCCTCTCTCCCACAGCTTTGGCTGAGCTGAAGGATGCCCTCTCTGTCCGGGACGACCTCCAAGAGCGGGTGGCTGTCGCCCTGCCCCTGCAGCAGTGAAGAACCAGGAGCCCCTCCGCAAAAGCAGTGGGTGGGGGCGGGGCGGGGCAGAGGGGATGGTGGTTCTGGGGCTTTGTGGGAGGAGGAAGATCTTACTCTGGGGAGGGGTTCCTCAGCTTCACTCTCAGAAATAAAGGTACGAAGTAGCGCCAGGAAGGATATAATTCTTGTGCTTGGGTCAGACTCGATACCGTATTGGAACATATTACTGTGCCCAGTGCCAGTGTTTAATAATTAGTTTGCAGTGAGGTATCATCATCTGACATCGGAGATTTAACCAGCGAAGTGTTGCAGATTAGATGTGTGTAAGCAGACACAAGCTGCTCACTCTGGCTAATTCTCAGTTCTCTTAAATTGCATCCATGTTTCTCTTACTGGCGTCGTTTCCTTGGGTCTTAGGGCGCACTCGCACAAGGTAATCATACCACGCCCAAGCACGTTTGCCCCCTAAAGTCGGGATTCTATGGCGAGTGTGAGTGCCAGTGTACCGTGCTTGAGTACGGTACAATTCCCTGGCCCAGTAACGGATGGAAGAGGTGTGCTTGGGCACGGAACACTTGCTCATGCATGCGCACAAGCACGGCTTGTTGAAGGCAACCATGCTTGAGCACACTTGGGCTCGAGGTAATGTGAGCGCGGGTCAGCGGGGGACGGGGGAGGGGGGGCATTTGTGCTTCAGCACAGCAGGGAAGAACTGGCCCTAGTGTGAGTGCACCCTTAGTCCCTGGAAAAAAGAAGCAAAGAAATATGTTTTTGGGATAATAAGACATTTTTTTTCTGAAACGTCAAGTAAAGTGACATCCGTTTCTGACGACGGCGCACAGCTGGATCTGCAGCCAGAGTCTGTCATTACGGACTGACGTCATGGCCTTCAGCTGAGCGTTCTGGGAAGGCTGCTCATGCATGTCCTCGCTCGTGGCCCCTCTGAGCTCCCTCCTCTCAGCAGAGATAAGAGCTTTGAGACGACCTGCAAGATGATGTAGCCACCAGAACAACTTTCGATTCAAACAAGGATCAAGGAACAAGGAAGTATCACTTGAGAATTGAGAAGTACCCTTTCTAGGGCTCTCAATGTCTCTCAATGCCTTCGCAGACCATCATGAGAGAATCCACATGAATTGAAAAGGCCCCTGCTCGTACTTTGATTGCTGTTCAGACTGAAGTTAAATCTATTTTTTAGAGGTGCTTCAAATATATTGTCTACACCCTGTGCTCGTTTCGTCCATCACGATCACTACCTTGCGTATATTTTGGGACTTAGTTCCTTAAGAGCCAATGTATGAACACTGTACCTTCATGTGAGAGCTTGTCATTGGTGGAAATGTCAAGGCTTAAGAGGGTCCCGAGGAAGGACAATGGAACCTAGGCGCCCAGAATGCGTCACTTACCCATTTCCATGGTAACACAGCTATTTGAAGGAGACAACAGCGAGTGACGCCATCTGAGATTAAATGGAGACCCCCACCTGAAGGGAACAACGATCACCCTCAACTTGAAATACTGCTCACTGACCAGAACCACGACCAGAGAGAATGGAGATTTAGGGAGGTGTTTTATCTCTTTTTTTTAATGAATGTGCTTTTCTGAAGAGCAGCGATTCCAAACTCCTGAGATTTTACACCATCCTTCTGTTCAGATGTGGAATGAATGAGGTCTTCAAGAAACGGTACTTTCGTTAAGATATACATGAAATGTGTCTTTTGTGCTAAGTTTTATTTTGCTTAGACTTTAAATCGACTTTTATTCCAAAACATAAATATAAATTTTCTTTTTAAAAGTACCATAGTTACTTTAGTCTTTTCTGCACCAATACACCACTCAGCACTTTTTTCAATGTGGGGAAATCGCCATGAGTTGAATAGAAGGATAACAAAAAAAAAAAAAAATGGGTGGATGTCCACAGAAACCTTGAAAAGAGCTCCAGGAGCCTTAGATTAAAGTCATGCAAATAAAGGGAATACAGATAACAGGCAAACATCAGGGCGGAGCAGAGAGGCCAACAGAACAAAGGCAGGTGCTCCTCACGGCTCCCGGGCCGGTCCAACGGCTCAGAGCACCGAACACACCACAGAGGGAAAATAACAGCAGAGCAAGAGTAGGACAGACACGAGATACCGAACACTGGCAGTCTCTCAGTATCTGAAATACTCAAGACCGTCAGGGGGAATCCACAAATCAAAACACTTCAAACAGCTATTATTTCAATCAGTTCTTTGTGAGACTCCCAGCACCACAAGTCTAATCAAATTAAACAGATAAAAACAAACAACAAACAGGTGAGAGGGAGTGAGCGAGTGCACAGTACCTAGACTTGGCCAAAAAAAAAAAAAAAAAAAGAAAAGAATGAGAGAAAATTTGACCGTCTTATCACCCGAATGTACTCTGCCAGGAAGTACTGCGAGGTAGAGCAACATTCCTTGGTACAGCTGTGGCATGAGGGGAGCTACATCCCGTAGTACAGGTGGGCAGCGAGGGCGATCATCAGCACCACCAGCAGGAAGAGGGGCGTGAGCTGCAGTCCCAGCAGCAACCAGGAGAGGGCGGCATTGACCAGCATGGAGCAGGAGATGACGAAGAGTCGCGTGATCCCGCTCCCGTGCTTCATCACGGCTGACATCAGCAGCCCGTTCGCCGCCTGTCCCGCCACGATGGCCCACACCGTCAGCGTGTACCCCTCCAGGAAGCCACGCTCATCCCCGGCCCCGAGGGCGTGGGCCGTCCCGTTCACCGCAACGCCGAACACGTACAGGTACAGGTTCTGCAGGCTGAGGGGCAGGCGCTGCGATTTGAGGATCAGCTCGGTGTAGACTGCAGCCAGCCCCGAGATCCAGCAGTAGCAGAACATGAGGAGGAGGCCCCAGGCCGAGACGTGCAGCTGAGTCCTGGAAGGGTCCAGCTCGCCCCCCTCGGGCCCCTGGACCCCCTGCAGCTCCAGGCTGCTGTAGCTGTGGCAGAGCCCAGCCCCCGTCAGCAGGGCCAGGGCCAGCCACCGGCGGGGCCCCAGCCTCCTCTCCAGGCAGCTGCAGTACAGCAGGGCGGTGCAGCCAATCTTCAGGTTCCCCAGCACCTGAGGGGTTAGGGGCCAAACACAGGGGCCAGGTGCCCAAGTATTAGAGCACAATTTCCATAAGCACTTAGAAACAGAGAACATGTAGGGCACTGCCCCGAGCGGGCAAACTACATCACAGCCGCATTCTCAAGCCAACACCTCAATCCGAAGTGACTTACAATTGACTAGACGAGCAGGGGCCAATAGAGGGCCAAGGGCCTTGCTCAGGGGCCCAGAAAAAGCACCAATATTGCTGGGGCTTATGGCACCAATTTTCTGCTTTCCAGTCAAACCCCTTCAGAATTAAGCTGAGCAAAACAAACCAATCAGCATCAACCAAGGTCATAGTACTTCCAATGACTGTAATGTGAATATGAAGACAGGTGACAAATTAAAGGAAAAAACCTGAATAAATGAGTGAATAAGCATAACTTAAGATGCTTCTGGTCATTTTCCTGATATGGTTTGGGTCCTCTCGTCCCCTTAAAGGCAGAGGGGTCACTGCAGATCAGTGCAAAGTTATTCTCTGTAAATCACCTTTATATCTCGTGATGAAGTATTACTTCCATGATGGGAGGGGTCTGTTCCTGGATGATAATGGCCCAAACCCCACAGGGCACAAGGGCTCACCGAGCGGCTTTATGGGTATGAAAATGATCCTGAGCTCATGCCACTGCCTTCAGTCACCAGATCTCAGACCAGCTGAACTCATATGGGAGATTCAGGAAGAATGTTAGACAGTGCTCTCCATAACTATCATCATAACACGAAATCAGGGATTATCTCGTGGTAGAAGGGGTCTCCATCCCTGCAGTACGGTTGTACGGTTGTAGACTCTGTGCCGAGACGTATTGACACTGATCTCACAGCTTGTGGGGGCCAAACACCTCATTTAGACGGTTAATGTTGGTTTTTCCTTTAATTTGTCACCAGTCAGTATATAAAGGCCATGTAGTCCACTGGTACCTGGAAGCTCCCCGGGTCCATATGGGCCTGCATCAGCACCACCAGGTTGTTGTTGAGGGCGTAGAGGAGGGCGGAGAGGGCGTATGGGACGGCCTGGGTCCAGGACACGGGGAGGACGCCCGAATCAGGGGAGTTCCGGGACACGAGGAGGGCGAGGGACACCAGCAGCTTGGTCAGCTCGATGAGCACCACACAGGAGGAGGAACTGAACGGGACGCGCCCGTCCACTTTGGACAGGGCGATGAGGGGCGCGTGGGAGCCGTATATAAACACAGACACGGTCAGGAGGACCCCCCAGCCGACACCCCTCTGCGGGGGCGGCGGGTCATCAGAGCCCATGTTCGGTATGACGATCATTCTCACGCGATGGCCAGGGTTGGGTCCTTAACAAACATACGACTGCATAACCAGTCACCTGAGCTCTGAACTCAATTCTTTAAGTCCATGATCTCGTTAGATGCACTTTTCCAAAGCCAAGAAAATAATCAAAAAATTAACTGCCACAACTTCATGGCTGCTGCAATAAATGCTTACAATATGTTCTCTTAGCATTTTTGTTCAAAAATTTCAAAAACATACACAAAAAAGATGATATGCCACAAAATGCAAATATTAATACATAAATAGTGCATTAAATTAGATTATCGTTATGGCTAATCATATCTTGGAAAAAATGTGCTATAGTCAGAGACATGATACACTCATTTTCAATCAACAAGCACAATCGCCCGAAAAAAGAAAAATAACACGTGCAACTAGCTGTGTTCACTTGGGTAAAAGCTGACACCAAAACAAGAGAAGAAGAAACAGGAGCAGGAACTGAAATAGTTGCGGACATTTCACCTCATGGCTCAGGACAAAATGAGCTGACATACTGCGGCGCATTTCCCAAAAGCGAAGTTAGCAACTTGCATAGTTCGTCCATTCACCGTCAATGGGTCCAACTATGCAAGTTAGCACCCGTGATCTCAGGAAACGCATCCCTGACCGATTTATTAAGGCAAGTTAAACGAAATCCGATTCCAATCTCATGAAGAGATAATATAGTCACTGAGAGATGAGCCTATTCCCCAGGTACACACAAGCGTTCAGGCAGCAAACTGTGAATCCAAAGAGCGTGCTGCAGGTAATTTCGCACAAGCTCATCGATAGATTATTCACTGTCATATGGACCCATATCAGAGATACTCTAAAGCCTTTCTCCAAAAAACATGAACTTTTTTGCACTTTGACACAAAACTCATTTAAATATTACTTGATTCAAATTAATTAGTTTCCAGTCTTAATAGAGAGAGCAGAAATGAAAATCTTCAAGTTTCATAAACTGACGAAAGAGAAAGAGAGGGGGTAGCCTGGCATTTAAACCCCCGCCCCCCCAGAATAATGGGGGTGGCCTCACCCCCAGCCTAAATTAGTTTGGTCGTTTCTTGATGGAATCAAAATAGTCTTTCAAGGTCCTCTCGATGTTGGGCACGTCGTAGTTCTGGGCAGCATAGATGCCGGTGCAGGTGCCGAGGATCACGCCCAGCACTGCAGAGGAGCGGAGTTTGGCCACCAGATACCCAGTGAGGAAGCCCTTCAGGAACGGAGACGCCAGAAGGGAACCGCCCTGTCGAAACCAACGAGAGGCGGAGTCAGACCTCTCAGACATCACACATACGCTACGGACAGAGGGTTTAGTTTTATTCGTTTTGTTTTATTAAGGATCCCCATTAGCTGGTGCCTTGGCAACCAACTAGTCTTCCTGGGGTCCACAAGAAAAATAAAAGAAGACACAACATAAGTGATAGATAATACATAAAATACTAACTGCTATACTATATTTAGATAAACACATAAACGAGAGATCACTGTTACATAACTCAATGGTACATAGTATTATATAGCCTGATATAAAATTTTTGTAAATAATAATTTATCAAATTGTGAATCTAAAATGGATCGGAAAAGGAAAAAAAAAAAATCATCGTTATACTAGAGGGAAACAAATTTATAATAAAAGTATGATTTAAAAACAGAAAACAACAACACAAAAACTAAAATTCCTGCAAACAGTCAAGACAACATTTAGAGCTGTACATAAGATTCAAGTTTCCTTTTAAATACCAGTTTACTTTCTACATCGCAGAGGTGATGAGGCAGATTATTCCATAAACATAGTGATCTATAAATAAAAATCGTTTTAAACGTTTGTCCTAGGACGGGGCAGTACCAGCTTACCATTGCTAGACCCTCTGGTCCCATGACTGAGCAGAGTATATTGATAAACAATTTATTTAAACAAGAAAACAGGAATTCTACTGTCCATAACTGACTTAAACATAACTCCAGTGTTTACTGTTAATCCGTTTTCTACCATTGGCCAGGAAAGGGCAGAATGCATACGAATGGTATTAGAGCGAATTGAGCAACCCAATGCCAACCGTGCAGCCCTTTTTTTGGGAAATCTGTACGTTTCTAAGCTCCTTCTAGCAGCAAATGCCCAGACCACAGAACAATAATCAAGATGCCATAATACTAAACTCTGCAAAATCTGAGACAAGAAGGGAGGAGCAACAAAAGCAGGACATTTCCCTGTCATACCTGCTGCTCTGCTCATTTTTATGATTATTTGATTAATATGACGATTAAAACAGAGCAGAATCTAACGTTACTCCTAGAAGCTTGACGCTCTCAACTTTTTCAACCATCAAATTGTTTCACTTTAAATCACGCTTTGGGCAACAAGATAATTTATGCCTCGAACCAAATAAAATGCACTTAGATAAACGTTACTGCATTGGGTCCTTCACACTGCATCCTGAGCACTTTGCTCAGTACAAGGGCATCTCATGAGTGTAACATATTTTCGTACTACTCTTGCATGCACTGATCACAACTTACAGACCCTTATCTACATAAGTTTTCCCAACAATCTTCCCAACAATAGTCCAATGAACATGAGATAACTTCATGAAATCGCAATAAGCAACACAGTACTATCTGCTCGCCTAAAACCATGTAAAGTGATTTTTTTCTTGAATTTTCACTTCCATTGGTTATGACTTAGAAAAAGCATTTTGTCCATATAGTAGGACGGTGTCACATGCATATCCTGCATCTGCTGGTTGCAGCGCTTCCCTGAAGCCACATCCCACATTTATTTCACATAATCTAACCCAAGACACCATGTTTTTACAGCCACAGAATCACACCAAATAGGAAATACCTTAGATCAACTATCATTTTACGCAAATCTTCCTGTAATTCAGCAGTAGATGCTTGGAAACCTCAGACACTCCACGAGAATTTAAAATAGGCCTTATGCAGCCGAGGATTGAATCAAGCGACTGCATCTGGCAAACATACATGTGGGATCAGTAGAGTTGAAGACGTTAGCATGAGTGCGCATATGAAACACTGGACTTCAATACCCTAGTTGGCACACGGTCTTTGCCAAGGTGCAGACACGTGACTGACAGGAATGGTTGGCCGCGCGCGGACTCACCTGAGGGATCCCCGCGTTCACTTCGTTCTCCACGCGCTTCTGGATGTCCTCGAGCTGATCCTTGAGCTGCGCAAGATCCTTCAGCTGCTTCAGGGGGTCCTGCAGGACAAGGGGGGGTTACTTAACCGGCATCTCCTCTCCTCCTGCGTCTTATGACAGTCAGATAACTCGCCTAAGTATCCTACACACATACAATATACTCAGATGATTCTGTCAAACTGACGCCAACTGCATTGCAACCACTCGATTGCACAGCGACGACGCGAAAAAATGTCAGTGCGTTTGCCAAACAGCTAAAGCGTATGCCAAAAAAACGCCAAACATCCAAGATTGGCAACTGTAGTCAGTGACGCGAAATCAAGGTTTCTAACCATAATAAACCGCAAGCTAATGGTACCAATTTCCAAAAGCACTCGGGTGTGTAGTTACGATGGTCGATTACTGAAGCACAGCTAACTCAAGCTTTGTAACTGTCAGATAACGGTGTGCACAATTATCTTGCATAATCCGTTAGCTCAAATACTAGCGAGCAATCATAGCTAACCTCAGTGCAAGTTACTCCAAACTTGCTCTGGAACTAGGTCAATCAGAGTCCTGAAGTCAACTCTGAGAAAGGTGTTAAAAGCTATAATTCTAACACAAACGGGTAGCTACCTCTGTCTCAAAAGACAAATGCAGGTTTTTTTACTGTCTAGGAAGGCGCGATATGCCCAGATCGCTACACTTCAGGACTACACTCACCTTGCCGTCCGCCATGTTTCCAACTATTCATGCGGACGCTGAGATCTTCGCGCAACTGCTCTGGCCTGAGCGAAAGGGACTGTTGAATGTGCGACTGTGCGATTTATTTTCCTTGCGTCACGGGAGCTCGCTATTTTAAAGCAAATTAGGTTGCTAAATTAACAGCGACTTATAAACAATGTTGTTGCTGAGAAAATTAGACTACATTCATGACAATGAATTTGGATTTGTCTTAGCGACTTACTGGTAAATAATTAGTATTTTACGATTTTTTCCACACACGTTCCCTGTGGTAGAAAATGAGAAAACATCTGGTATCTATAGGCTAAGTCACACGCTGCTCTCTCAAAATTAATTAATTATATTATATCTCCTATAAAGATTGGCTTAAATTCCATTTTCACGCTCATCAAACTAAAGGACATGTTTGTCATTTTTAGGCATACTCACTGTATGCCAGAGCACTGACAAGCTTCGCGGTTTTAAGCCTATAAACCATTGGTATGGTAGTGCACTGGAATTGGTGGCCAAACAGCTTTAATGAAACTTGTTTTTTTATTGAAAGTTCTGGTGCGATGTGCTGGGGTAATTTACCCATGGTCACTGTTGAGACTCAGGCCGGCCGCTTGGTTGCGCTGCCCTGCCTCCTCTATCCTGCTAATCCGCATTCATTCTCGATACCAGTGGCTGGCCGTTGCCGTGGAAACGCGTGTGGGTAAGAGAAGGATGCTGCAGACGGAGGCTCTGATGACGGAATGCGGGAGCCGGTCAGTTTTGGCCGCCGGTTAAGGTGGACCGACCTTAGATGGACTCCTGCACAGATGGAACAAACAATAGCAAACGATCGGGCTGCACTTGTGGGCTTGTGCTTTTCCGGAACTAGGGTGCTTTATTGAACAAAATGAACACATTTTAAAGTGTATATTTAAACGTCTCATTTTGTCCTTTGTTCCCGCTTAAAGGCAAATATGGACAACACAGAACAACTTCTATTTTTTTGTTTGGAATCCCACGAACATATTGCATGTAACAGAGAGCCGGTCTAATCAGATATCACACTGCTCAGTATAGTTTCGTGGAAAGGGATGATAAAGATATGAAATGTTGCTTATTCTCGCTTCCGCCAACTAATGTGTTTCTATCAGGCCTCCGAGGCTAGTAACAGATCATGGACAAGAGATGCTCCAATTATACATAAACGCATTATAATGGCCGTATGTTTGCCACATTATTAGGGGATGATACATAATTATTTCATATGTTATTATTATTATGGTGTCTTAATTATGTCCATCAAGTATTATGTTCAGATAAATATTTGCCCATCCAAATGTACTATATAAATAGGACCTTTAAAGCAATATTGTCTTTGACTTTGAATGGAAGGCTCAATATGAAGTTACAAGTGTTCATAACACATTTTGCAGTTGTGCTGCTTGTAGCTACATAATCTTACCCTGGTACTGCAAAGTTTGTTTATTCTGGAAAAGACCTGCCCTCACTGGGGAACGGACCAATGGGAGTATGTCTAGTGGGTCGCATTGAGGTCATGATTGAGGTCAAAGGGCTTCCTGTCCAAAAGACCAGATCCACTTGTGTTTATAACGGTCTAAAGAAAATAATTGGACAGAAACCAAGGACAAAACTGACTAACAGAAGCAGACCATTTTATTTTTTGGTGCATAAATGGTATGTAGGAAACTTCAGATTTGAACTGCATTGTTTATATTTATGCAAGTTTATTGCTTTTTCAATGCAAGTGAAAGGGGAGATCAATTTCAAACACCTCCTCTTCTCCACATGTTGGTCAGTCCATCACAGAACGTACTGTACACCTTGGTAACAGCATATAAAGCCCTATATTCATAATCATGAAGATGTCGCTGTAAGACTTTTAAAGGACCAGTCTGTACTTTTGCCTTGCATCTCCATCAGAACATTAGTTTCCCAGACAGTACGTATCATTGGGTGATTTTATTGCCTGGTGCAGCCCTGGGTAATGATCTAAAACCGACTGCCTTTTCCTTCCCCGTCATTAATTATGGGCAGTTAGGTGTAAAAAATAATGGCTTTGCCGTATTTCTTGAGTTCAGTTAGAAAGAAAAACTGCAACTCTGCTAAGATTTATGGGAACTTCGCAAGAGGGTGAAAAGAGGGAAAACAATTAATCTGCTGGAAGAAGATAAAGTGAATTTTCTAGCAGTGCACATTTACATTACTGTATCTCTCTCCAATCCTATTACAAGTGCAATTCAAACACATTAAGGGTGCTTTTTTTGCAAATTCTTCGAGTTGTAAATGAATGCTCTTGTTGTTTTTTTACGTCTACCATAAAAAATGTCAAACGTTAATTCAGCTCTATCACATTCAGGTGGGATCATAGGAATATCAAAAGTGTTGATTGAACACTGACCATTTTGCGATACTGTGGTTGAATTTGAATGGAATTAAAGGGCATTACATTTTGCTTCCTTTGTTTGCCGCAGTGCACTTATTTTGGACTAATGTCTTGTTACAGTAGCACTACTTCTACTGCTGTAATCCGTTTCCATTCCCTGTGTAATGTTGCTAAGTCTGCAATCCTTTTTCGCTTTAAACATAATCCAGATCCTATTTGAGGTGTAATGCATTTTAATTTGGTTTATGTTACGTTTTGTTGGGGAACATTAGAGATGTGCTATTATTGGTCAGGTCACGTTGCTAATGTTTTTTTTTTTTTTTAACCCTTATATGCCAGGAAAACACTCAAGGGCTGCTTTATTTGGTAAACTTGTACACCTGCTCACTTAGTGCAAAAGCTTGATAAGCACATTATGCAACAGCAACATGCAAAAGCATGCAGACATGATTAAGAGGCTCAGCTGATGCTCAGAACAAAAATTAGAATGGGGAGGAGATGTGATCGCAGTGACTTTGGCTGAGGAAGGACTGTCTGTACCAGACAGGGTGATTTGAGAATTTGAGAAACTGCTGATCTGCTGGGATTTTCATTAGTATCAGTCTCTCGAGTTGACAGAAAATGGTGTGAAAAACAAAAAAAGATCCAGTCAGCAGCAGTTCTGTGGGCAGAAATGCTTTAGCGCGGAGAAGAGAGATCAGAGGAGAATGGCCAAACAGGTCTCAGTTGACGGGAGGCCCACACTAACTCACATTCTGCGTTACAATAGTGCTTCACAGATGAGCTGCCGTGAGCAAAGACTCACTAAAACTGGACAGCGGAAGATTGGGAAACGTCGTTTGATCTGACAAATTTCAGTTTCTGCTGAACATGCAGATTTAGGGTCAGAATTTGATGCAAACGGCATGAAACCATGGATGTGTCCTGTCTCCTGTCAGTGTTTAAGGATTGTGCCGCTGGTGTGATGAATATTCTCTTGGCACAAATTAGTCCCTTAAAAACAACTGAGCAGAGTGTTGGCGCTGATCTGCTGCATCTCTCCATAACCAGAGTCTGCACACCTTCTATTGGCTACTGCCAGCAGGATAACACACCCTGTCCCAAAGAGCGCATCATCTCTGACTGTTGCCACAAAGATGACGCTGAGTTAGATGTGCTCCAATGACCTCCACAGTTGCTGGGTCTCAGTGCAACAGAGCACCTTTGGTTTGTGGAGGAACAGGAGATCCGCTGCAAAATGTTCTGCAACTACGAGACAATATGGAGCCGAAATGGACCAGAATATCTCAGGACTGTCTCCAGCATTTTGTTGAGTCCATGTCACAAAGGAATTTAGGCAAATCTGGAGCGAAGGAGAGCCATACCTAGTATTAGAGAGGTGTACCTAATAAAGTGACAACTGTGGATATTTTCTCATGACAGTTTGTGATTACCCATCTCACTCTCTTTGAGAAAATCATTTTTATGCCGCAAAAGCAGAGAGCCTTAGCAGTGCTGGACCGGAAGCGTAACTCACATCCTGTGTCCGTTTGATGTCAGACCCTCAGCCGTTTCACTGGTGCGCCAGGGAAGCCATTTCTATCGATGAGCTGTGATACTTTTTACCTGTGTTTTATGCGACAGCCAAAAGTTGTGTTTGTGATCAAACTCAGAGGGGCTTTATTGTCTTGGGAAACAGTCGTTTACCATTATCTCTCCTACAATTATTGTACTGGGCGGTATGTCAGGACTCTGTGGGCAGGACTCGCGGGATTTGAGTGCGCAACTCTGCCCACATTCAATGACATTCCTGAATATGTTTTTCCGAGTGATTAATCTTTCATTTTTTTTCCCTTTGGCTCTGTATTCCAGGAAAGTTAACTTAAGCAATGAGTTTGTGATTGAAGTGCAAACTGTCTCCTTTAATTTGATTTACTGTACATCAATGTTGGGCGATCTTCTGCGGAACGGCATCTATATCCATACATAGTGACAGCTCAATTACTTAGCCCTCAGTGAGTTTGAATGGGAGATATTTATATCGCCAAATTACCTGTCTGCTTTATTCTGGAGAGCCCCGAACCCCAAATTAAATTATGATCCGTCAGATTCTTACTCTGTGACATTTATACTGCAGTGGTGGTGCTCCCTCCTTTTTTCCTTCTGGAAACAATAAACAGTATTTTAACGGATGTAATTCTCCCTCCCTCTCCCTCTCTCTCTCTCTCTCCCTCCCTCTCCCTCTCTCTCTCTCTCTCTCTCTCCCTCCCTCTCCCTCTCTCTCCCTCTCTCTCTCTCTGTCCCCAGTTATGTGAGTTAGCCAGGGTGAGCTGCATTTGCAGGACATCCTTAAGCAGGAGAAGCCACAGGGATGACAATATAGGGAGGGGCGGATGGAGGGATGCGAGGGTCGGAGAGGGAGGGGAAATGAGAGCTGCGGGCGCAATTGAGAGAGAGAGAGAGAGAGAGAGAGCTGCAGGCGCAATCGAGAGAGAGAGAGAGAGAGAGAGAGAGGACACAGTAAGTGAGGAGAGAGCTACGGTCATCTCTCGTGCAGAGCACAGCATTGGTCGCGGCAGAGGGAGAGAAAATGCGTGCAAGAGAGGAATAGACTTTTTTATATCAGCCTGAGCGCAGCCCTGACTGAGCATTCTCTTAGACGAGAGAGGGATAAAGAGAGAAAGGGAGGGAGGTAGTGAGGGGAGAGAGAGGGAGCGAAGAAGAGAGGTAAAGAGAGAGGTAGTGAGTGTAGGGAAAGGACAGGAATGACAGATGAAAACAGAGGAATACAGACGCACCAAGAGAGAGCCAGGTAATGAGTTCAGTGAGCAAAGAGAGAAAGAAAGGGAGTGAGTGATATAGATGGAGGAATATAAACATACAGCAAGAGAGGGAGGGAGGCAGTGAGTGAAACGTAGTTTTAATCCTTTTGGCATGAGAGCACAGCCCTCGCTGGTTGCTGGGAATCGTAGTGTGAGCGGGACAGAGGTGTTGGGAACAGTAGTGCGAGAGGGACAGTGGTGCTGGGAATCGTAGTGCAAGCCGGACAGTTGAGTGCTGCTGGCCAAGTGGGGCTGTGACCGGGATGTGCCGCAGCTAACGAGAGCCAGAGAGGAAGAGCCTTCAATAATGCTGGGGAAAGACTACATGCTCGCCATCATCATCGTCAACTACGACGGTGAGTGACAAGGAGGGTATATGTGTGGGCATAAATCTGTGCGTTCATATGTTTGTGTGGACCATGCTTTTGTCAGAGAATGTGTGCCTGTGTGTAAGGGCTTGTTTTACAATTCCAATGAAGTTAGGACATTGTGTAAAATGTGAATAAAAATAGAATACAATGATTTGCTCATCCTTTTCGACATATTCAATTGAGTACACTACAAAGACAAGATATTTTATGTTCAAACTGATAAACTTTATAGTTTTCTGGAAATATTCCCTCATTTTGAATTTTATGCCTGCCACACATTCCAAAAAAGCTGGGACAGTTGCATATTTACTGCTGTGTTACATCATCTTTTATTTTAACAACACTCAAGTAAGCATTTGGGAACTGAGGATTCTAATTGCAGAAGCTTTGTAGGAGGAATTCTGTCCCATTTTTGCTTGATGTGCACCGTTAGTTGCTCAACAGCCCGGGGTCTGCGTTGTCATATTTTGCGCTTCATAATGCGCAACACAGTTTCAGTGGGAGACAGGTCTGGACTGCAGGCAGGCCAGTCAATTGCCTGCGCTCTTTTACTACAAAGCCATGCTGATGTAACGTGCAGAATGTGGCTTGGCATTGTCTTGCTGCGATAAGCAGGGACGTCCCTGAAAAAGTCATTGCTTATATGGCAGCGTATGTTGCTTGAAAACCTGTATGTACCTTTCAGCAATTAATGGTGCCGTCACAGATGTGCAAGTTACCCGTGCTATGGGGACTAGCACATCCCCATACCATCATAGATGCTGACTTTTGAACTCTGCGCTGATATAATCTGGATGGTCCTCTTTTGCCCGGAGGACACAACGTCCATGATTTCTAAAAATAATTTGAAATGTGGACTTGTCAGACCACAGCACACTTTTCCACTTTGCGTCAGTCCAACTCAGATGACCTCGGGCCCAGAGAAGCGGCGGCGTTTTCGGGCGTTGTTGATATAAGGCTTTCGCTTTGCACAATAAAGTGTTAACTTGCACTTGTAAATATAGCAATGAACTGTGTTAACAGACAGTTGTTTTCTGAAGTGTTCCTGAGCTCACATGGTAAGATCCTTTAGACCAGGCATTCAATGTTGGTTTTTGGCCTTGCTGCTTACGTGTTGAGATTCCTCGGGATTCTCGGAATCTTTTGATGGTATTATGGACTGTAGATGATGAAGATCCTAAATTCCTTGCAATTGCAGGTTGAGAAACATTGTTCTTAAACTGTTGGACTATTTGCTCATGTAGCAGTTCACAAGTGGAGAACCTCGCCCCATCCTTGCTTGTGAACGACTGAGCCTTTCGGGGATGCTCCTTCTATACCTAATCATGACACTCACCTGTTTCCAAATAACCTGTTCACCTGTGGAATGTTGCAAACAGGTGTTTTTTTTTTTGAGCATTCCTCAACTTTCCCAGTCTTTTGTTGCCTCTGTCGCAGCTTTTTTGGAACATGTTGCAGGCATCATATTCAAAATGAGTGAATATTTCCAAAAAAGCAATACCGTTTATCAGTTTGAACATTAAATATTTTGTCTTTGCTGTGTACTCAATTGAATATAGGTCGAAAAGGATCTGCAAATGTTTGTACTCTGTTTTTATTCACGTTACAGAACGTCCCAACTTCATTGGAATTGGGGTTTGTATGTATGTGTGAGTGAGGGCTTTTTTGCAGTTGTGTGCATGCCTTTGTGTGTTGTGTGGGAGTATGTTTATTCTTTTGTGTGGTTGCATATGTTTGTAGGTACAAATGTGTTTGAAAGTGCCGGATTCGTGGTTTTGCATGAGTGGGCATACATCTCTCTGTCCCTGTAGTTTGAAGGACAGCAGACACCTGATTGTTTTCAGCACACTTCAGCGGGAACATCCGCACGCACGCTCGCTCACACGCACCACCTGTGCGGACAGTGATGAAGTGGCTGCCTCATAGCAACAGCTGGCGTGGTGTTACAGATCATTCATTTGAAATTTTGCCATTTCTGATGAACGCTGGATAATTTGGCTGAAATTCACGCTAGCTAGTAGTGTAAAGTTTGCATCAAAGATAAATGACTCCTTGTGCATAAAAATATAGAATTGTTATTGAACTTGACCTGGCCTCTTTAGAGGAAACCACTTTATCATGCACCCATTTGAATGTGTTAAAATTTACTCAGAAGAATCACTCCCACAGATTGATCACGGTGGTTACAATAGTCCTTCCATGTATGGCATATGATAGGGGAACTCTTGCCCTTAATCTTTAACCTCTTCCACCCAGGATTTTCATTGATTTGCCACTGGAGGTACAAACCCAAAACCAGTGAAGTTGGCACGTCATGTAAATCGTAGATAAAAACAGAATACAATGATTCCTTTTCAACTTATATTCAATTGAATACACTGCAAAGACAAGATGTTTAATGTTCAAACTGAGAAACTTGTTTTTTTTTTTGCAAATAATCATTAACTTAGAATTAGGAGGCAGCACATTGCAAAAAAGTTGGCACATGGGCCTTTTTACCACTGTGTTACATGGCCTTTCATTTTAACAACACTTAGTAAACGTTGGTTAACTGAGGAGACCAATTTTTGAAGCTTTTCAGGTGGAACTCTTTCCCATTCCTGCTTGATGTACAGCTTAAGTCGCAGTGTTAATTAGATGTTCTGTTTGTTGTTAAAATGTTTCTTTTTATTCCTTATTTTGTTATCAATCTGTTCTAATTGTCTTCTTTTTTTTTTTGGCCGTCAAACACGGAGTAATTTGCAGTTAATGTTCGACAGGCATTGCACATTGTCCCGCGCCAATGTCGACTCACTTTATTGAGCAGCTTAAACAGAAACATTGATTGAAATTCTCGGTACTCATCTTGAAGAACTGAGCCCTCTAATCAAAACATTCACGTTTAATATCTAAAAGATTCAGTAGATTTGAAGAAATTAAAAACAATAATCGACTGTCGGACACGGAGTTATATTGAAACCATCCGACTGTCGTACACGGAGATATATTAAAACCCTGTCTGACTTTCGGGCACGTAGACACTGCGTTCAACGCAGCAACACAATCTGTCATGTGAAAAATTTGTTTCGCATCCAATGTGCAGTCGGCTTAATACGACTATTATTGTCACTTAGGTTTTATCGTTTTTAGTGGGGGGAAAGGAATACAGCCTGATTGCTATGATCTCGTAGGCTACTGAGTTAAGATCACATATTGAAAATGAATTTGTTACGTATCTTGCATTGTTGTCCATGCATGTTAATCCCAAAATTTTAAGCAGCAAGAGAGTGTAATAATAGGAAAACGCTTTCCATCGTTTCTCTTCCCAATGATGCAGGCAGAAGAAATAAATGAGCAACCATCGTATTTCATTCCAAATTCATAAGTTTGAATGATCTGACGTAGTTTCGTTTTGAAATTCCATTCAAATTCGCTCATAATTCGAGAATGCCTCATATTCATAATGCTTAATACAAACGTAAGCGGTGCAGAAAACATGCCTGAAGCAGCAAAGTAAAATGCAACATTAACGCATCATGCAGATATAGGACAGAGGCTTCTTTATTTCAGCACTTTAAATGTGAGGAGAGGAGCTCATTTTATTGGTGAAGAGTTGACTCGGCTGTGTTAAACCCACTTAAGTCTTTTGTCCTCCCTCTTTGCCTCTTGCGCTGGCAGGAGGGACAGAGGTGGGACAGAGGAGTACTTGCGCCAGGCTACGCCGGGCACGAAATTGCAACATACGCTTGGACACAACCCGTTGGCGCAGCGCTTCCGCCAATTCGCCGCGCCTGCGCCTGGTCTACGAATTTAGAGCCCAAACTGTACATTATTTTGTTATTAATTTGGCAATCTTAATGGGAGAGAGAAATTCTGGTTTGAAAGGATGGAGGCTAAATATGCCCTGACATGGTGTTTCGTGATATATGCACAACTGGCCCACAGTAACTGGATGCTCTGGTTGACGAGATTCTTTGTGTAGCGAATAGCCACTTGCTTGAAACTGTATTTAGTTGCTTCTTTGTGAATTGGGTGCATTTTGTTAGAAGCTCAGAACATCTGTTCAGAATTCATGAAAATGGAAGCACATGAAGGCCATTATAAATGAAATGAGGACTTCAAAAAACCAACCGATGGAACTAATATCTGACTGTTGTATTGTGGATTATAGCCTGGTAAACTCCACACACACCTCCTCCACTCAAGGCTAGGGCAATACGGGATTTTAATTCACACTGGCTGTGGACCTGACACTGAGGAAACTGTTTTTGGTTTTGACATAGGTGTGAATGCTGAGTGCTTAATTAAGGTGGGCGCAGGAGTCAGATTATGAGTGGCGGAGTTAGTTTGTTGATGGCAACATCCTCTGATTTGTGCGATTGGGTGTGGCTCCTCCCCTCATTCTAGTTTCTCGACAGACACAAGTTTGTGATTTCATGATGTCAGACACGCTTTTTATAGCCGAAGGATGATGGTGTTGGCTGGTATTCAGAGAAATCACTGAAACAAAATGTTCTGTGTTGTTACCATGACTACTCTCTATCTCTGTTCCTGGTGATTTTATTTCCTGTAAAGCATTAAAGAGGCAACATTTTCTGGGCCACTTGGCCTTTCTCCTGATTAAAAAGGTGAACACAATAGAAAATGGATTTTAAATTATTTATGTTTATACTGCACAGTATACTTCTGGAAAAATAATTATTTAGCTGAAATTTTGAAGATGAAGCATGCGTGACATCGGCCATCGAGACACTGGTAGGAGTGTTCCTATAGAGCATGTCTTTCTAAAGCTAGAGCCTTGGTCAGGGACACTGGTAGGAGTGTTCCTATAGCGCATGTCTTTCTAAAGCCAGAGCCTTGGTCAGGGACTCTGGTTGGAGTGTTCCTATTGAGCATTTCTTTCTAAAGCAATAGCCTTGGTCAGGGACACTCGTAGGAATGTTACTATTGAGCATGTCTTTCAAAGCCTGAGCCTTGGTCAGGGACACTGGTAGGAGTGTTCCTATAGAGCTTGTCTTTCTAAAGCCAGAGCCTTGGTCAGGGACAATGGTTGGAGTGTTCCAATAGAGCATGTCTTTCTAAAGCCAGAGCCTTGGTCAGGGACACTGGTAAGAGTGTCCCAATCAAGCTTGTCTTTCTAAAGCCAGAGCCTTGGTCAGGGCCACTGTTAGGAGTGTTCCTATAGAGCTTGTCTTTCTTAAGCCAGAGCCTTGGTCAGGGACACTGTTAGCATTGTTCCTATAAAGCATGTCTTTCTAAAGCTAGTGCCTTGGTCAAGGACACTCATAGGAGTGTTTCTATAGAGTATGCCATTCTAAAGCCAGAGCCTTGGTCAGGGACACTGGTTGGAGTGTTCCTATAGAGCTTGTCTTTCTAAAGCCAGAGCCTTGGTCAGGGACACTGTTAGGAGTGTTCCTATAGACCATGTCTTTCTAAAGCCAGAGCCTTGGTCAGGGACACTGGTAGGAGTGTTCCTATAGAGCATGTCTATCTAAAGCCAGAGCCTTAGTCAAGGACCCTGGTAAGAGTGTTCCAATCAAACTTGTCTTTCTAAAGCCAGAGCCTTGGTCAGGGACAGTGGTAGGAGAGTTCCTATAGAGCATGTCTTTCTAAAGCCAGAGGCTTGGTCAGGGACACTGGTATTAGTGTACCTATAGAGCGTATCTTTCTAATTCTAGAGCCTTGGTCAGGGACACTCTAAGAGTGTTCCAATCGAGCTTGTCTTTCTAATGCCAGAGCCTTGGTCAGGGACACTGGTAGGAGTGTTTCTGTAGAGCATGTCTTTCTAAAGCCAGAGCCTTGGTCAGAGATACAGGTAAGAGTGTTCCAATTGAGCTTGTCTTTCTAAAGCCAGAGCCTTGGTCAGGGACAGTGGTAGGAGTGTTCCAATAGAGCATGTCTTTCTAAAGCCAGAGCCTTGGTCAGGGAACCTGGTAAGAGTATTCCAATCGAGCTTGTCTTTCTTAAGCCGGAGCCTTAGTCAGGAACACTGGTAGGAGTCTTCCTATAGAGCATGTCTTTCTAAAGCCAGAGCCTTGGTCAGGGACACTGGTAGTAGTCTTCCTCAGAGCATGTCTTTCTGAATCCAGAGCCTTGGTCTGGGACATTGGTAGGAGTGTTACTACAGAGCATGTCTTTATAAAGCTAAAGCCTCAGTCAGTGACACTGGTTGAAGTGTTCCTATAAAGCATGTCTTTCTAAAGCCAGAGCCTTGGCCAGGGACACTGGTCGCAGAGTTGCTGAAACGCATGCTTCTGCGGTGGTTTGATGAACTCTTGAGTTTCTATTTTGCTGGGAATGAAGAATGCTCCCTTCTACCTGACTAACACCATTTCCAAGAGAAAAGTAAATTTCTCGTAATGCATCGATTGAGGAGAATGCATCGATCACTGCTCGGCTCAAATTTTTAGTGCTTCATTTTGCTGCTTGTGCCTGAGTGTGTGTCCAGGAAGCCATTGGTGCTAGACAGGAAATGATGACCTCAGCCACAGGAAATGATCTCATCTAAACTGTGGA
Source organism: Gymnothorax reevesii (assembly GCA_029721435.1). Lineage (NCBI taxonomy): Eukaryota > Metazoa > Chordata > Actinopteri > Anguilliformes > Muraenidae > Gymnothorax > Gymnothorax reevesii. The sequence goes on from CM056586.1 coordinate 47,653,227, forward strand.
CAGCAGGTTCTGCCATTGAGCTGTATAAAACCACTGAACAAGACACTGCAATGTCAGCTTCTAACTTCCTTCTGGCCTGCTAAAAGAAGTGAAGACCTGAGTCTCAAAGTACTTATGTCACATAATGTCCATTTTGACAAAATCTAGGCAGTGTACTTATGTAACTATGAAAGAGGTTTTTCCATCCTCGCCTCATGATGTGAGAATATGTGACTTTAGTGCTCTTAGCATTTGGCTCTTAATGTGCCAGGGAAGAGCTGTGTTTGGGCTCTGCTGTGTTTTACAGTTTTGGGCCAGAGGCTGTGCTGAACACAAGCTGAGTCTAAGCAGGACGAGTCCTCATTGATCCTCACATATTTTACCATTGTTCATATTGTACAAAGCTTGACAAATCTGCACAGAGCTGGGCAATATGGCGGAGAGGAAACACAAATTTACATATTTTCTTGTGCAGATATCTTTTCATAAAAATGACCGTTGACATAAACTGAGAGCGAGGTCTCTTTGACCTATACCACCAGGAGACACGACAGAAAAACAAAGGCCGGTTATGGCTGCTTGACTCTGTCCCGTGTGAGATGATGCGGGGGGCAGACTGCTGGGTGATTGATATTAATCCTGGGGGGATGGGTGTGATGTCAGCGGCGGAGATTGATGCTCTGATCCACTTTGGCTCGTAATCCGGGCGGCTCGTGATCTGACCTTGTTTTAAAAGCTAAGGGCAGCCGTGAGGAATTCGGGTGCGACAGATGTGGTCTGGTTCATCAACAGATAAAACACCACCATCTCTCTCTCTCTCTCTCGCCCACCTTCTCTCTCCCCCTCTTTCATCCCTCTCTGTTCTTGTCTTTCATTTTCTCTATGTAACTCTCTCCCTCTCTTCTCTCTCTTTTCTTTTGCACATGGGAGAAGGTAAAAGGTCTCTCCTTTTCTCCTCTACAGTCTCTCCCTTATAAATTCTCCTTCACATTTCATTTCTCTCTCAGCGTTCCCTTCATATTACACTTTTTCATCTTATTTCTATCTCCCTCTCTCTCTCATGCTCAGCCCCCTTCATAAGTATTTCTTTTCTTTCTCTCACTCCTCCGTACTTCACTCTCTTTCACGATTTAATCGTTCCCAGAAGAGCGGGAGCTCGGCAGCCTGTTTTCCCCGTGTGGAATTGAGCATCAGAAGCCGAAGGATGTGAGAACATTTCCAGCCATATTTCAGATTTGCGTTGAGGGAGTCGGACACAGAATCGGCGCCTTCATTAAAGTCCTGCGGCGTTTGACGCTGGGTGCGGTCAGGGCGATTCTTTACCCTCAGCAGAGGTGGGGGGTCAGGTGGACGAGTAAACCTGTCCGGATGGTAAACGCAAGACGGGACAGCAGTACAAAAATCCCACCTCTGTTCACCCTACCGCTGTGGTCTTATGTCCGACATTCTGAGTCTTTCTGAGCCTCACGGCTCTGGCGCAACCACGCTGTGGGTGACATCCCTGTCGTCCCCGGCAACAATCTGTTCCACCGCCTCACCCCCACCCCCCACCCCAGCTCCTGGCCACATGACCCTCCCACCCCACAGTCTAACGATCTGCTCGTGGCGGCTCCCCCTGCCGAGCACTAACCCTCCCTGTCCCCTGCTGTCGCCGACATGACAGGAGACATGTTTGCTCGGACCCCTGCTCCTCACTGAAACCGTGCCAACCATAGACTGTATAAAAAGATGGACGAAGCTTCTGTGACATCACCCATTGGTTTCAGCATACCAAAAAAAGAAGCCTCGATTTTGGCAATTTGAATTGCGCCATGTTGTCATTTTGAAACCGGATGTGATTTCTATTTGACAAGAGCGAGAATCAAGATCCAGGGAGGGACGAGAGAGGTGGATCTGATCGTATCGGACGAGGGCCAGAGGATAGCCACGCCCCTAAATCATATTCTGGCTTTATTCTTTATTCTAGTCTACATTATTTCCAAAAATGAACGTCATGATATATCGAAGGAGACTTGAAACTTGCTACAATTACCATAAAATAATGTGAAAAATCATTATTGAAATGAAAAATCAGGTGGAAAGTAGGGTCATTTTCTCATAGACTTCTATAGCATTTAACTTCTCTCTGCAACCACTGAAGTCGCCATCTGCTGGCCATTAAATATAATGCCATTTTACGGTACTTCCGCATGGACTTCATTTTACAGACTAGGGTGCAGCGTCCATCTTTTTATAGTCTATGGTGCCAACATGTGACACTTTCCCAGTGCTGCTGTTCCTAAGGATGCCTGCAGGGGCGCTCCTCTCCTGATCCCAGCTCTGATCTATGTGGTCTTTGCTGATGCATGCAACCATGTCAAATGATCTGGGACAAGCAAGTCACACAAGGAGAAATGACCACCCGACACAGTAGCCCCTCTTTCAGAGCTTCAGAGGGCTCTGAAAGAGGGGCTACTGTATCGGGTGGTCATTTATCCCTGTGTGACTTGCTTGTCCAGTTTTTGGACATAAATGCATACGGACATCAGCAGTGAGAGTGTATTCTTTTCAAGAGTCACTCACAAGAAAGAGGCCATGGCAGTGGTGTTCCAGGTTTAAAAATAGTTTATCATTTAAAAATAAATGAAAAATTTGGAAATTTGAAACGAGTTCAGGGATTGATATTAAAGTGCAAATTCGAGAAATTTTCTCAATAAAAACTAATCTGGTTTCCGTTTGACCAAACAGTTCATGAACTGTACCCTGCTAATTAACTGCCCCATATTTGCTGCGTTTTCTCAAAAATGAGTCTTTTATTGCGAGCCGAGCCGAGATTTCCAAAATCAAAATTTAATCCAAATTTGCAGATTAGCGGATGTGGCGTGACAGGGGGAGTTCCAACGGGGAAGTCAAACTAAAAACAACAGGAAAACAACATGCTATCAAATAAAATTATTTTCATTAAATTATGAGAGCAAATATTTTTCTTATTTATAGGGAAATAAGAAATATAAAAAAATATAAAAATATAAACACAACACTTTTGTTTTTGCTCCCATTTGTCATGAGATGGACTCAAAGATCTAAAATTCATTCCAGATACACAATATTACCATTTCTCTCAAACATTGTTCACAAATCTGTCTAAATGTGTGATAGTGAGCACTTTTGCTTTGCTGAGACAATCCATCCCACCTCACAGGTGTGCCACATCAAGATGCTCATCAGACACCATGATTAGTGCACAGGTGTACCTTATACTGCCCACAATAAAAGGCCACTCTGAAATGTGCAGTTTTGTCTCACAGCAAAATGCCACAGATAGCGCAAGCATTGAGGGAGTGCGCAATTGGCATGCTGACGGCAGGAATGTCAACCACATCTGTTGCTCGGGCATTGAATGTTCATTTCTCCACCATAAGCCGTCTCCAAAGGCGTTTCAGAGAATATGGCAGTACATCCAACCGGCCTCACAACCGCAGACCACGTGTAACCACACCAGCCCAGGACCTCCACATCCAGCAGGTTCACCTCCAAGATCGTCTGAGACCACCTACTCAGAAAGCTGCTGAAACAATTGGTTGGCATAACCAAAGAATTTCTGCACAAACTGTCAGAAACCGTCTCAGGGAAGCTCAACTGCATGCTCATCGTCCTCATCGGGGCCTTACCTGACTCCAGATCATTGCCGTAACAGACTTCAGTGGGCAAATGCTCACATTCGATGGCATCTGGCACGTTGGAGAGGTGTTCTCTTCACGGATGAATCTCGGTTTACATTGCTCAGGGCAGATGGCAGACAGCGTGTGTGGCGTCGTGTGGGTGAGCGCTTTGCTGATGTCAATGTTGTGGATCGAGTGGCCCATGGTGGTGGTGGGGTTATGGTATGGGCAGGCATCTGTTATGGACGAAGAACACAGGTGCATTTTATTGATGGCATTTTGAATGCACAGAGATACCGTGATGAGACCCTTAGGCCCATTGTTGTGCCATACATCCATGAACATCACCTCATGTTTCAGCAAGATAATGCACGGTCCCATGTTGCAAGGATCTGTACACAATTCTTGGAAGCTGAAAATGTCCCAGTTCTTGCATGGCCAGCATACTCACCTGACATGTCACCCATTGAGCATGTTTGGGATGTGCTTGACCGGCGTATACGACAGCACGTACCAGTTCCGACTAATATCAAGCAACTTCGCACAGCCATTGAAGAGGAGTGGACCAACATTCCACAGGCCACAATTGACAATCTGAAAACTCTATGCGAAGAAGATGTGTTGCACTGCATGAGGCAAATGGTGGTCACACCAGATACTGACAGGTTCTGAGTCCCCAGACCCCCAATAAAGCAAAAACTGCACATTTCAGGGTGGCCTTTTATTGTGGACAGTCTAAGGTACACCTGTGCACTAATCATGGTGTCTGATGAGCATCTTGATGTGGCACACCTGTGAGGTGGGATGGATTGTCTCAGCACAGCAAAAGTGCTCACTATCACACATTTAGACAGATTTGTGAAAAATGTTTGAGAGAAATGGTAATATTGTGTATCTGGAATTAATTTTAGATCTTTGAGTCCATCTCATGACAAATGGGAGCAAAAACAAAAGTGTTGCGTTTATATTTTTGTTGAGTGTGTGTGTCAATCAGTCTGTTTGCATGGTGCACTGGGACTACTTCTTGAAAGTTTTGCAGTGTTAGACCATGACGAGGAAAGGTGTCTGAAAAATAGGTAGCCTACATGCATGATGACAAGACAAGACCTTCAGAGTCTATTAACTCTGACTCCACAGTGCTCACTCGACAAACAATGAGGCCCTGTTTGCACAGCTGGGGTGCGTTTCGTGAAATCACAGATGCTAACTTATTTGGAACCATTGACTGTGAAGGAACTATGTTCTGTAAGTTGCTAACTTAGTAGACAACTATGCTTTTGGGAAATGCACCCCTTTCCCATGGCTGGCTAGAATGCCTAAGCTTTTTGCCATAAAAGTATTAATTACACGTGTGACAGTTGTCGTAGAAACTTGAATTTATTAATCGAATGGCGAATTGCACCTCCTGGTCTTGTTTTGGTTTTGCTATCATGGCCGAAGTTTTGAATTACTCAAGGACTCATGGTGGAAGATGGATTTAGTCTCAATTTGAGTCTGTTTTTTTTTTTTACATAAAATAGTTTCTACACTCATTTACTCATAACTACACTTCATTTTAGGAAGGGCTTATTAACTGGCTTTTCTGAGTACGGAATAGACAGGGAAAATTCAGGACCGGAGCAGTTTGGGCTCGGCTTACTGACCGATGGCTTACTTAGCAGCGATTTCAGTAATTACTGACCCACAGTGATATGCAGACTTTTCCTGTGACCTGGGATCTGGCTGATAAAAGCAGTCATCAGTGAAGCATTTAGAGCAGATCACCAATCCTGATCCGAACTCTGTGGAATCCGCTCATCTCCTCTTCGCAATCCACCCATTCCTTTTGAATTGTGGGGTTTTTTGAAATTGTATGGATCATGGCACCTCTGCTTGCATCGGCCTTATTGTTGCGGATAAACAAAGCAGATATTTGGCATTTTCCCAAGGGAATAATTCACAATTATGAATCCCTGAGTCCAACTGACAAAGTGTTCTCTGCTGATGGCTGGATTCCTCCCGTGACATCATTGCCGAAGATAGCCAATGATAAATTCTTTAAATTCCCGAGACAAATGGAAAGCGTTATCAGACAACCAAAATGTTCCATCACATTGTCCGATCGGACAAGTGTCAATTTTTGGCTTTTTTCTAAAAGCTCAAATTCTTTATTTTCTTTGCATATTTTGACACGGAACCTTGATTACCTGGTCGCCGCCATTTGGATTCCCACGTTTCTTGTCTTGTGTATTGCTGAGTTCATCAGATTCCGTTTGCTAGCAAACTTGAACCAATTAAAAGCTCCAGCCGATACCAAACTACTTTCTTTGGTAAGACATGCACCTGTTCCCCCTCTTACCCCACTACCCCCCCAAAAAAAGTTATCACGGTCACTGATTCACCAAATGCCTGTCAAAATACACTGCCACATGGCACGTGGAACAAACTAGTGTCTATAATGAAACTGAAACGCAGATTACCTGCAGAGTCAGTCGCCATCTATGAAGCGGACGAGGGATATAGACCTTGTAGACTGAAAGAGGGGGGAGGGGGGAGGGGGGTGATGTCTTTCCATCCGGTAGAGTTTTTAACTTCAGCACAAATGAATATTATGAAGCTGTGCCTCCCAAATGAAGCTGTATCCACGTGATCGAGTCCCCCTCTAAATCACAGCAGGACATGTCATTTCCGTTCTCTACTTCTGCACATTTTTGCTTATGTAGCACACGCTCGCGTTTGCCTCCATGCAGCACAAATGATGACATCAGGCCGTATCAGGTCCCTGAGACCCTCCTAATTGACTCATGCTGTTGATGTTTGTTGCTGCGCGCCCTCTATGCTAGGCTCGCACCTGTGGTGCTTGCTTGTCTGGACAACCAGAAATTCCCATAGTAAACTTTCACACTTACTTGTCCCATGGACAAGTGCTACATGATGCTTCATGTCTATCCCTGCAGGTCGCTTTCACCCAGCCAGCATGTGAGGTTACAGTCCCTTCGCTGTGGTCCATGTGAGGTTACAGTCCCTTTGCTGTGGTCCATGTGAGGTTACAGTCCCTTTGCTGTGGTCCATGTGAGGTTACAGTCCCTTTGCTGTGGTCCATGTGAGGTTACAGTCCCTTCGCTGTGGTCCATGTGAGGTTACAGTCCCTTTGCTGTGGTCCATGTGAGGTTACAGTCCCTTTGCTGTGGTCCATGTGCGGGTTACAGTCCCTTCGCTGTGGTCCATGTGAGGTTACCGTCCCTTCGCTGTGGTCCATGTGAGGTTACAGTCCCTTTGCTGTGGTCCATGTGAGGTTACAGTCCCTTCGCTGTGGTCCATGTGAGGTTACAGTCCCTTCGCTGTGGTCCATGTGAGGTTACAGTCCCTTTGCTGTGGTCCATGTGAGGTTACAGTCCCTTCGCTGTGGTCCATGTGTGACCCTCTTGGCCTCAGACTGGAGGCGGAGTCTGCCCGTGCTGACTTCGAACAGTAGCTCTTTCTGTTGATGGCTTTACTGAGGAAATGCGAAGGAGCAGCCAGTTTGGGTTCTACATTTACCACTATCCAGCGACCCCTGCTGGTTAATCAGAAGCCAACAGATTGCAGTAAAGTCAGACAGTAAAGGTTTTCCTGTGCCTGTTGAAGACCCGTAGATCTCTGCTCTCTCTCGAATCAGCTGTGGAGTTTTTGCGCATGACTGCTGGTGTGGTTACGGACGAGCGGATCTCAGGATTGGGCTGGGAATTGAATACACTCAGCCCCGCATTGGGTGCCAGATTTTTAATACAAATCAAGACAAAAATTAATGGCTGTTCAGAGCTGTCCAGATGGCACAAAAGAGGCTCCTGTAATGCCGCAATGGCACTCTGCGGCATCCTGAGGCCCATAAAGGCGTCCACAGCACTGCCTGAGGGATTTGAGTCTGCAGTACTACTGGAGAGGTGTTTAATAATGAAGATGATCAAGGGTTTATGAGTTACATTTAGATCCTATCAAAAGCCTGGTTCCCTATAACCAGGTGTGCAGTATTACACTCCGTAAATGCAAACAGAGGGGGTTTTTAGCGATAATTTAGCTTTTGATGGGGGTTATACAGTTAAACAGGGATCATGTGCTAAGGGAAAAACCTACTCTGCTTTGACGAAGACAAAACAAACAAAATAATTTCTGCTGTTGCGCTGATGAGGGTTTTCTCTGATGCATTTTATTCCATTTGAATTTCCTAAGTATATGAGTGCTGATTTGAGTGACCTCCCATAATTGAAAAACACCTCTTCGTCTGTGGCGGATCATGGATGACTCCTCTGGGTGATCTCATGATCCGTGAGTGACGTGGTTTTGGAGAGGAAGCTTGTAATCCCACCTGGTAATCTTGCAACCAACAGATTACTTTGTCCAAATACGTTGAGGCTAATTTCTTAATGAAGTTCCTAATTAAACTGTCAGGCGCCCAATTTGGCTCTGTAATTTCATTCGCTGCTTGCCGACCATGTTTAGCCTGAAGCTGGATCAGTGGTCCAAACGGCGCCCTCCTGACTTTCCAGAGAAACGTCTAGTCCAGCCATTCTCATAGTTCTAATGAGCAAAATTTCACGGTACTTTTTATGATAATAAATAATCCTCCAAAGGTTGCTTAGAAAGCCAGAAAACTTTTTTTGACGGACAATCGTGAAGTCATGAAATATTGGAATGAAATTAATGGAATGATGATCATAATGCTTGCAGTGTCTTTACACTTTTGAAGTGTAATAAAATGTGGTCTTGAAGGCTGCCTCATGGCTATCAGCATCCCTTCCTGTGTCTAACACACAAACAGAAACACACACACACAGAAAGACAGTATATCCTTCGCTGGAGTTCTTCATTCTGCCTGAATCAGAAAAGGACGCTACATTGCCGAATAGCTTTGGTGCTGTATGATAGGTGTGAGGAGACCATTTCTAAAATTCAGTGTTGTGTTTCACGCTTCCTTATCGCCATTGTTGAGAATCGATTGTTATGCCATAATAGCAGTTTGAAGATTATCCATATATCTGTGAATAAAAAAAGCACTCACACATATAGCAGATTGCACTGATATGCTCAGATGCCGCGAACACATTAGCATAAATACTTCGGCTGCCAAAAGCAATGATTCTATCATGTCATCAAAAGGCAGGAGTTGCCATGCGAACGCAGGGTTGTTTAGAAGCTGCTGTGAGAGCTTGCTCAGGAAAAATGTTGAGAAATAAGTGTTTTTATGGGTTATTTAAGAACATTTAAATAAAATGTAAATAGGTAGTTTATGAGTTATTGGGTAAATACCTGCATTAATGAGTAATTTTAGACTGTTTCGGGGTGTATAGTTGTGATGAGCTGCTAGCGTTGTTTTAGCCGTTGCTAAAAGGAACAGTTGGCAGTGTGTTATCAGCAGTGTGTGCAGTGCTGTGTGGTGAGGGGTGAAGTGTTTTCATTACCAGGATTTACTCCTGTCAGTGTCTTATCTACACTAGCTCTCTGAGCGCATTCGACAGCTCCTCCTGCCTTTCTGATCGGGCACAGTGCACTGTATTCACACCTCTGGCTGCCTGGGCTCATACCTGTGATTTTAATATTTTTATACTTTTCGTCTTTCCACATCCTATAAATCAGAGGTTCTTAATCTTATCCAGGAAGGGCCTGCGTGGAGGCGGGCTTTCATTCCGACCAATCAGTAACACACTGGACTCCACCCTTCAAAGTCTTTAGCCAAGACTCTTGGGGTTGATTAGATGAATCAGGTGAGTTACTGATTGGTTGAAATGAAAGCCTGCATCCACACCAGCCCTTTCTCTGTTAACTGCAGAATCAGTCCTGTAGATGCATCGCCTCTCTTGTCCTTGTATGATTGTACATCTCGGTCTCACCCCCTGTCACTTTATATCTCTTTTTTCACACTTACTCTCTCTTCCATTACCTCTCTTGCAATCTACTTCTTCTTTTCTGTCTCTCTCACTACACTGCACTGCACTGAGGAAACCTCTTGTCACTACTGACCCACTTTCCTGAGCCTGTTTACAGCTCTTGCTCATGTGCTCTGTAATTCATTACATTTGCCTGAATCATCACTCGCTCAATTCTGTTTGTGTTTCCTCCTCTGTACTATGTGTTTTCATGTCTCAGGACTTTGATACCATGTTTCATACACACACACACACACACGGATGGACACACACAGCGGACGCTCACACACGAACACATACACACATACACACACACACACACAAACATGCTCACACAAACTCACTTGCTAACATGTACAAACAGATGCTCTAACACACAAAAACTCGCACAAACACTCACTCTCTCTCTCTCTCTCTCTCTCTCATTAATGGCTTTGTGTACTCCTGTTTTGTCTCAGTCTTTCGTGTCGTGTCTTTGTTTAGTCTGTTCGGTCGCTCATCTCCAGACACGCCCTTCTCCGGTGACCCTTCACACTCACAGTCGATCTCTGGGTTATGTCTGCATTCGACAGTCACATTCTCCTGTTTATTTTTGGTTAGGAAGAGGCTGATCTGAGATGCTATAATTAGCATCAGTGTTAATTGGTACATACAGTTTCCTGCGGGTGGTGTTGACTGTTTGAGAGCTAAAATAAGTCATCAGCCAGTGTTGAACTCAAGAACAGCCCCAGATGTTATATCGGAATCTTAAAGCCCATGACCGTAAATACATTTGTTTATAGCTGATTTGGGATGATACTCTCTCTGCAATTTCATGGTGAATTGTACTCTACAGGAGTTCTGAAACAATGGTATATTTTACCCAGCAATACTACACTTTCTCCTTATTTGAATTAATTGAAAAAATACTGGGCACTACCCTCCAGACTAAATAATTAATTGTTGAGTTAATATGTAACTGATATTAATTTTTCAGAATTGTTTGTGGGTTGACCTCACAAAAGCCTGTACCCCATTACATTACATTAAATGCTTTTTTTGGCAGAGGCCTTCATCCTCAGCGACGTACAATCCATTAAGTGCATATAGACATGCACACACCTCCATTAGGGTTTATCTATTTGCGCTATCATACCTCTACAGATATAATAACAATAGCCCCAGTTCACAGCTTATTAAAGCCACATTCAATACAGATTTTTACCAGTCTAAATGATGTTTGCTGTAGCAAACAAAACTTTTCATAGATTTTCCTGATTATATGTGTGTCACACACAGAGCCATTTCTTAACATCTTAATTAATCCCATAACACCTACGAGCCCATATATGGGTCTGTCAAGTGCAGCTGCTTTATTCAAACCTGGAGAACTTCAGATCTAATTTAAATTCTAGTGGAAATCCTAAGGTTTCCAACAATTTCTAAATACTGTATGTCCTGCTGAATTACAGGGAGATGTGCATAAAATTATGCATGAGATCTAGATATTTTCCATTTGATGTTTAAATATTTCTCACAAAATCTATGATGTAGCTTTAGTGAAGCGCAGCAACCAGCAGATACAGAATATATATGTGACTTCGCCCTACAATATATATTTAAAAAAAAAAAGATTTTTCTGACTTTGACCCTACTTAAAAGATGCCTTCCAACCATAATATTGTACCTTTCGTGCCTTTGTTGTTGTCATTTTGGCTGCGGCTCTGACACGAGAAGACAGGTCATGACATCTGAGACGTTTGCACTAAAATGGAAGAGGCAAACTACACAGTAAAAATCATAGTGTCAATTTTACTCTTTAAGAGTTGAATTTAACTCTCTGTCAGATAACATTTGGTCCCACTCAAAATCAGTGTAAAATTTACTCTATAGCCAGTGTAAGATTTTTAGAGTTAATTTTACTCTATTTTGTGTCAATATTAACAATGAGGTGTGTAAATATATTTAACACTATAGGGAATCATCACCCTGCAGAGTAGATTTTGTCCTTGGGTGGAAGTGGGAATTAACTCTCACTTTTGACATTTCCATTTAGACGATTTCACTCTGCATAGTGCTATAACTACTCTATCCAGAGGAAAATAGGTTTACACTGCAATATTGACACTCCATTTTTTACTGTGTATGATACAAGCCGGAACGTAGACGTTGAAGAAATGGAGACTGTGTGACTATCAACATCCATAAATATATACGGTTTTCCTGTTGCGCCACTTGGACAAAGGAATGACGTTGAGGTAGTTGGAAATAAAAAAAAAAATAATGATAAAATAACTAGCCAGCTATGAGCAACGATAATTTTAAAAAGGGTTTGTGGGAGTTAAAGACCTCGATAAAGCAAATACACAAGGGTGGACGAGGAATTCTTTCCAGCAAAGGAAATGTCAGAATTTAGCTGGCAGATAAAATGACAGATAATGCACTTTGGAGCGCACAAGATATTATGGTTGCAAGGGATTCTATAAGGTAAAAGCTATGATTCACGGGGTTCAACCTGACGGGTAATCGGTGTTGTGAGTTTTTGGTGCTGCCAGTTGGATGGAGGTAAACTCTGTCACAGAGGAGCTGAGACCAAACTTGACTGATTTTCTCCTGTGGTTGGGTTGCAGATAATATCTGGAATGACCAGACCCTGGATCCGGACTCTGACCTGCCCCCTGGCTGGCGAACCATCCGGGACAGCACTGGCACTTACTACTGGCACGTTCCCACGGGAACCACACAGTGGCAACACCCCTCCAACAGCTCCAATGAGTCCCCCAACGCGATTAACGGCATCACCGCCAACGACCTCAAGGTGGACCAGCTGATAAAAAATGGAAGCTTTTTTTCCCTTGGCAGTGTCCTAAACCAGCGGCTCCCAAACTCAGTCCTGGGGGCCCACTGTGGGGGCACCACTGGCTTCTGTTGTGATGACAGTCTCTGAATTTTAATGAGTTGTAAATGATTCTTAATTGCACTATTCATGTTTATTTGGTTTATTCCCCCTTTTTAGCCAAACGTCAGAAATAGTTAGGCTATGCATGTCACAAGGAACTGAAGAGCAGTATTCATATTGTTCTGTATTGGAAATGACTTCTTATTGCATAAAGCAAGGAAATTTCTCAATTAAAAAAATGAACTGGCTTCTAATGGATGAAATTAAGGACACAAAGGTTTCAAAAAGTAACCATATGTCAGTTAATGAGAAATTCAAAGACAACAAATTATTATGAGCCAAACCTGTCGGGTGTTAATTCTGTGTGTGGTATTAGGAAAAATGTCTGGAAGGAACTTGGAGTAGATACTTGAAATGAAGCAAAATAAACACAAGAAGAACAGTGGGCTTTTAAAAATCAAGGACTGCACAGCCATTTCTGTCATCAAATGGTTTACCACATAACTGCGGTACTTTTCCCATTACCCCGGTCATGATGTATTTTTGCTATTTTCCTAGGCTAATATGGCTCTTGTGAGAATTTCATTGGCTGAGAGCGTGGGAAAAAAATCGCTCCGTGTTACATCACGCTCTTAACATTTAGCCAAACTGAATACCAAGTGTAACCTTGGTTTAATCGGTATGGCTTAGCACTGTAGCGAGCCAACTACCACTCTCATAACAAAATTATTGTTACTGAGCTGGCTAGCCAGCATGCACAGAATACCTTTTCAAAACTATTATGCAACATTAGTTTGTTTGATCACTATCTACTCAGCTGATGGAATTTAAAAACCATAGTTAGTCAAACTGCAAATGTCTGTGACTCAGTGACTTACAGTGTATCAGTGATGGAATTAGTTCAGTGCTAACGTAATTATTTCGGCGCTAACGGAAATTAAGTTCATTTTATATTAAATTACTCAATTCAGATATATGATAAATAGAATCCTAAACTATTGGTTGTGTCACATGAAAGTTATAACACTTGATGAGTAGATTTTGGGTTTGTTGCTCGCTACAGCTCGCAACGAATGCATAATTTACCCAACTCATTTCATAACTTCCATATGACACGCCCCCTCATGTTAGACCTTCTATTTGAGAGGACGAAATGTCCCTCCGTTGTGAAAACTTATAAAGAAAAATTAACTGCATGTTAAAATTCTGGGATTGTAATTGTGGTTGGAACAAAAGTGAGCGGACGCGGGGTCCCCCAGGACTGAGTTTGGAAACCACTGTCCTGAACTGTTTACTTGCAAACCCTCACTCATGTAAATAGAGTGCAGTGGATGACAGAGTTCTTAAAATTCCCAAATTATCTATGGATTTCTGTGGTGGTGAGGTGGTACTGAAAAAAATAAAGCACCCACAATCTGAATGATCTTAGATATATATCACTAATAGTGTCCAGGTTTTCCTCCATACAGCTCTATTATAATGCAGCGTGTCATAAGATGTCTGCCCCCATAATAAAATGCCCCCCCCCTCTTCTATGATCTCTCTGACAAAGGTGTCTCTGCAGCTTCACCTGTGAGACAGATTTATGTCTTAAGAAGTGCTGACCCAAAAGCATGAGCCAAACTGTGGAAATATGGATATGACCTATGGATTTTGGGTCAAAATGAAAATATCATTACTTTTTCATCCATCATGCTCGACTTGCTGCAGCATGAAATGTTCTTATTTTTGGCTGGCAGAAGGTAGTGTATTTAGTAAAAAGTGCATATATCAAAGGTATAGCGCAGATTTTCTGATAAAACTCTGATTTAAAACAGGGTAGGGATCAGCTTCAATTAACTTCATGATATAAGTTCATGTATTCACTTTCAGTAGAATTGGCTACTCTGATTTTCACATGCAGTTGACCCCCCAAAACAGCTAATATGAATTGTTTTGTTAGAATAATTTTACTGCTAAATTATTTGGTTATATCCTGAGGCCAAACATAAAATTTATAAAAGTGAAAGTAGTTAAATTTTTTTGACAAAAAATATGAATTAATCAAATTTCAATGAACAATTTTTTTTTATTAACTCTAGTCATGTCCCTTGTCAGATTAGTTGTGCCTTTGAATGTAGGGAGATGTACCTGTATTATTGACTGCTATGACAGGAATGTGAATTTTCCAGAACATTCCAATGCTTTCTTGCCACTGCAGAACTAGGGTTACTGGTTGCTTGGCTAGAAGGAAGTGATGTCATCCCTCCCGTCCCCCCTCTTCTTGTCTAGAGTCTGGAGGCTGGCGGGCAGCGTGGGTCTCGAGGGAGAGAGATGGCGAGTCATGAGGCTTCAGTAAATAACAGGTGCCACCCGTACCCCGCACACCGCACTGTCCCCTTCTCAGACTCACCGCTGCCCTGGGGATACACACTCGCCTCATTTCACACTCTGCACAGCCCCGCAATAAAAGCCCTGTACAGCAGACCTGCTGTGTCTCCGTCAGCAACCCGCTCCCCAATAGCTTGGGCTGCACAGAACGTGTGGTTGAAAATCCCTTAACAAGACACAGGGACACACATACAGCCACATACACTTGCTCCAGTGCACACACACTGTGCTCAGTGCTGGTGCGTTTCGTGACACTCATTGTGCCGGATTCCTCACGTGCCATACTGCCCGAGACAGCTGCTGCAGGGGAGAGGACTCACAGCATGAAACTGTTGCTATAAAGGGCAAGAACACGCACTCACGCGTGCACACACATACACACACACACACGCACACACATATTAGGCACACATACACACACATGCACATATTAACCACACACACGTGCACATATTAGGCACCTACACATAAACACATACAGACACACATTAGGCACACATAGACACACACACACACACACACACACATTAGGCACAGATAGACACACACACACACACCATGCAGACAGACACTCGCACGCACCATGCACACACACACACACACACACACACACACACCATGCAGACAGACACTCACACGCACCATGCACACACACACACACACACACACACAGAATTAGTGATGTAGATACTCTCAGTACATTGACTGCTCTGAGGGGGGAGGATCACACAGAATTTTAACTCTGCTAGTGCAAAACCCCTGAAGAGGGCAGGAGTCTCTCCGCTGCTGTGCTCCAGCTTCAGCCGGGTCCCTTTACAGAGTAACATGGGGTCGCTGCAGTGTTCCTCACCTGTGCGACTGGGGGGGGCTTTATCCGCCGGGATTCTGCATCAGTGATGTTTTTCCCACCGTTCACTCCTGCCCTTGGCGGTTATCCTTGATTTAGGAGTCCACTCATGCTGATCCCTGGGGATTACCCAGCAATCCTTGCTCTGGGCTGCATCACTGGGCCGAATGAAGGACGATTTGCTTCCTGTTTCACTAATCTCCATCACTGCTACATGACCATGAGGAAACTCCCTGTACCCACGTATTATAATAATAATAATAATAATCATAATAATAATAATTGTTATTATTATTATTATTATTATTATTTTTATTATTATTCATAAAGGGCATTTTCATTAATTGGTAATGCAATATGTATTCAAGTATAGGCACAAGAAACATGCACTGTGTGGTTGTATATAAATATTTCCACACACTCAAACACACCCACTCACACAACAACTAGTGCTTTTGCTGCCAACATATATGGAGATGACCTGAAGAAAGAAGCTGAAATTAACAATAATGGGAAAATTGTTTAAACACAAGAAGCACACAGTCATGTTGACTTTCAGAGAAGATATGTGCATCTTTTGGTTGGGACAACTTCGAGAGGTCCTTGCTGTGTCCAGATTTGTTGTTTATTATAGTTAATCAAACCACTTCCTCTTCCTTGTAGGTGAACATGTATAAAAAAATGTAAGGCAGAAATCATTTTTTGATTTGTTTCCAATAATAATAATAATAAGACAAAATGGTCATCACTATCCCTGCCATGATTATGAATATGCATCAACACCCATTTTCGAACTCAACGCAGATCATTACTAGCTTATGAAACATACAAAATTTGGCCCATGTAACTGCCATTGTTTTCGAGGTAACTAGAGGCACCAGTTTGTGGCGGGGATAATTATAATGTTAATAATAATAATAGCAGCAACAACAACAATAATAATTGATAGCTCACTCGGTAAGTATCGTGATGCGAAGCAGAAGTGACTATCATGTCGCAGGTTCGAGCCCTGCTTCTTACCAGGCGACAGTGGTCGGCAGCTTTTTCAGAGTAGCGCACAATTGGCAATAGCGCTACAGGGTTGGAAATTGGGCAGGGATTGCCGCGAAGGGAATATAATAGTTGCCTTGTTCGTTGCTCAAGCGCCTCCTGCTGGCCAGACGGGCGCTCGTCAGGAAGATTCTAAGTCTGTTCATGTCCGGGAATCCTCCGCCCTCGTCCTGAACTTGCGAAGATTCAACCAATGAGTGTATGAGAAGCAGTGGCTGACAGGCGCGTGCTTTGGAGGAGAGCCGTGAACTGTCGAGACTCTCCTGAATTGGCAGCAAGGGGTCGCATACGAGCAAGTGTTGTACAAAGTTCACCAATTGGGCATTCCAGATTCAGGTGGGATTGGAGATGCCAAATTTTTATAAAAAAAAGAAAACTTTCAGTATGTAGCAGAGTGCCTGCCTGTATCTTCCGTCTGAGTTTTTTCTGGTCGGTGTCACTCAGGGAGTTACTGGAGCAGAGATGCTTTTTTACCGACACCCTCCCGCCCCCCTTCTGCAGAGACGCACAGCACCAGAGACAGACACACTGGCTGGTTTTATCGCTAATAAATAGGTGGTGCCGCTCCTCTCAACCGCGGTGAATGTGCATGAGAATGAGTCACACATAATTTACTGTCATAGTGGCTGTCAGCACCGGCAGATTTTTCAGAATAAAAGCATCTGCAGTCCATTACACGGCCGTGTCTTCCTTCTGTTAACTGCAAAATTATTATGTGGTTTATTCTCCCCGCTTGCATTTATTTTTGGCCATAAATGTGCAAAGTTTCTCGTTTTGGCTGCCAGGTTTACTTTCAAATCCTGGCAGACATCATACTTCTGCAAATATTTCCTCACCTTTCTTTCATGACACCAATAATAGACTCAGTTGGATTTATAAAATGATGTGTAGTTGAGAATGTGTCTGAGTTTTAATGAAGTGGAAGTCTGCAGTAAAATTTGAGGGTATTTGAGTGTGTGTAGAATGAACTGTGCAGGAGTTACAGCCCTCAATAGGCCTCTCCCGCCACATGACCGAAGCACTCCGTCACTGCATGGGAGGGATTATAGACACATGGTCAGCCCTATTTTGGGTCAATGTGTCCACATTCAGTGTTTTTTAATTCTTCCAAACCAGTCTTCAATCTAGACTCTGAATCTATTGGAATCAAATTGTAATCATGATATAAAGTAATTGGATGTCCTCTAAGATAAAGGAGCTACTTCTTGTTCTGTGGTGTTTGTGGGAAAGGGCTGTGTCACAGGCTACAAACATAATTATCATATACATTACTTGGTTACATTTTTCTATTTGGTAGCACAGTAAATTTAATTTTTATGCTATACTGCTATTGCAATGGAGTCATTTTTGGTGGACCAGGGGCAGCCCACAACCTGTATAGCCCACCTTAACCCAACACATTTTGACCCAGGCACTGTAGTTGTCTGCAAAGAAATTATTTAACCTTTTTGGAAATATTGAGTTCAATGTTCTTGTGGATGACCCAGGTGACACTTTCCCATGCAGAAGTCAAACTTCTGGTTTGCATTTTTTGCTTTAAATTTGACCCCAACATAAATGGTGGAGCACATCTTTGACATAACAGGAGCGTTAAGCTGGAAATGCTAAGTCCACGAGCTAGAGAAGCCTGGCCATGTGTTTCTTCAACTCCTGGCTGAAGATTTGTGCTCTGGAAAATAATGTGAGAGATTTATGAGCCTGTTGAAGTAAGTAATTTAAGTAAAGTTGATTTATATGGTTCCATTCAAGAACAGGTTTATAAAGTTCTTGCAGCACTAAAAAAACACATTTTAGATGAATAAAAATAGATCAAATGCACATAAAATGAACATCTACATAACCATAAAGGACTAAAACAATAAAATAGGCATAATACACAGGCCCACAAAATAAATAAATAAAAATGAAAAATAAAACAGGAACTGCTGAGAGAGCAGGTGATTTTTTTTTTCTTTTTTTTTCTTTTTTTTTGCCGCCGCTTAAACGCGTCCACGGACCAGATCAAAGAGCTTGAAAGTGAGAGTTTGTAAGTCATGGTCAGAAGCATAAACCAATGAGAAATTAGGATAGGTTTTGGATGTTATTAAAGGTAACTCAACATCGAACATGTTTTACACAGGAATTCTCCTGGATTAGCCTATGTTGACTAAGCGTACTGAGAAAAATTGCAAAAAACTAAGTTGACGTAAAGTATTACTCAACGTGGCTCTAAGACCTCACAGCTTAAACATTGGGTTTGCGGCGTACAATTCAGGAATTTATGGTAACCCATAGAAGACCAGAGATCATTTCAAAGTGAGAATTTGCTCTGGGCCCTGAGGTCACGCACCCACTTTTCAAGCTATTTCAAGCTATAAAACATGGATCATTAAATCACATTCCTTGAGTTTGGAGAATTTTTTTGTTTTCCCCTCAGCGTTTACATGGGGAGTCAGGTGCGAAGACTGTCTGGCTGGTTGGAAGCAATAATTGTCCAGTTTATCAGATAATTACCTGGAAGGGCAACACAGTCTCATTCCAACTCATCATATAGTGGCGCTACCTGACCAAGCGTCAATATACGACAAACAAGGAGACTTCTGGTATCTTTAATTGATGTTTCGGGTCAGGGGGTAGGGTTCATTTCAAACTAGAGTCAAATAATGACGCCAAAAGCCTCCATTTTCGTCATATATCAACGCTTTGGTCAAGTAGCGCTACTATGCAATGCGTCAGGATGAGCCTGAGTTCGGGAGGAAAGAAAAGAGGGCAGGACTTGGATTTGAGCTCCAGATTTGATGATCCCCAGCTCTGCAAGCTTCTTAAAGCCGTGTTTCTCTTCACAGGAGGCCTCTGTCCTGGGACGATGACTACTTCTCCTCGCCTTCTCACCCGGAGTCCAAGGTACTGTGGGTAATAAACCTGCCTCCATTTAATGGCCGTCATATCTCACAGCAGGAGACATGATCTTACCCGCTTCAGCTCTTTACTGCTGTGTGGGTTACTCCTTGTCCCACACCTTGTAGACATGTCCTGTGTGGGTTAGTCATTGTCCCACACCTAATAGACATGTTCTTTACTGCTGTGTGGGTTAGTCATTGTCCCACACATTGTAGACATGTCCTTTACTTCTGTGTGAGTTAGTCATTGTCCCACACCTCATAGACATGTCCTTTACTGCTGTGTGGATTAGTCATTGTCCCACACCTCATAGACATGTCCTGTGTAGGTTAGTCATTGTCCCACACCTCATAGACATGTCCTTTACTGCTGTGTGGATTAGTCATTGTCCCACACATTGTAGACATATCCTTTACTGCTGTGTGAGTTAGTTATTGTCCCACACCTCAAGACATGTTGCTGTTGAGGTGTTCAACAATGTAATTTGGGTCCCTTACATCAGAGATGAAAATTTATGACTGAAATTAAATATGACCATGGCATGTTGAATATAAACTCCAACCGTTATTTAAAAGCAAGCAGAATGCAATTTAATGCAGACTAAGAAAACTCAAAGTCACAATAAGATCTCCCTGCCTTTCAACCCTGGTTTGGTATCATGGTGCTCCGCAGCGAGGACATCTCATATGACATCAAGTTATCAACCCGGAGCTCAGACATTACAAGCAGCTGTGATGTGTGTTTATGAGCAATGAGCTAATCATCTAAATCTTCACATGAACAACCAACAAATTTCCAGGGGCACAATTTTCCAATGGCATAGAACATCAGTGTTAATCAGTTGAAAAGATGGCCAATGACCTCCCATGCAGGGGAAGCAAGAAGAGCTTTTATGCCATTAATCACTAATAAAATAGGCCGATTTCTCCTCTGATATCTTTACTGACTATCACTGTTACACGTAGCAAAACAATTATGTTTGATGTTCGCCATGATTGCTGAAGAAAATCTCTTAATGGTCACACGATGTTGATCTTCAATACACTTCGATTGAAAATGAATTGTTTGTTTGTCTGACTTCCATTCCTGTTCAGAAGCAATATTTCAGAGTTCAGCAGCGGAACGCTATTGATTCCGCTAATTGAAATTGGCCTCTTAGTGGAGTATCTAGCTGTTGCACGAGGAGTGTTTTATATGGCTGGAATGAATGCCTTACAAATAGTAGATCTCCAGGAACTGGGTTGGGCATCCCTGCTGTAGCTGTTGACTGCGACATGCTTCATGTAGGTTTGAGTGAAACACTACTGGACAGTAGATCTCCAAGAATAGGGTTTAAGGGAGTGTATTGTCTCATCAGCTCTATTTTTGACATTGTTCCTGTTCCTGAATGTACCTTTTTCCTCTGTAAAGTGCTTTGCAGTTCGCTCCCTGGGCTGGGTGGAGATACCGGAGGAGGATCTCGTCCCAGGGAAGAGCAGCATTGCTGTGAATAACTGCATCCAGCAGCTCTCCCACAGCAAGAGCGAGGGGCGTGACGCTGTCGGGGCCTGGGGAGAGGTGAGCAGGGGCTGGGGTGAGATGGGGGTAAGTCTGGGGCCATAGAATGTGGGGGTAAGTAGGTGAGGGACTGGGGGGAAATGAGGGGGGTAGAGCGGAGTGGATAGAACTTGGGGATCTTTAACAGTAAAAAAGTAGGCGGGCAGAATGAGTTATGGTCAATCCAGGGGTAATAGTATGCCGGAGGTAAAGGAGAACTCTGGGGGTAAGAATGTGGAGTGAATTAGGAGGGTAGAATGAGTTGAGGTTTACTCTGGGGCTGTGTATTATGGTGCTGGGGTGGATATCAGGCCAGTGGCTGAGATGTTTGACAGTGGGTCAGAGGGTTGTTGGTTCTAACCTCAGTGTAGCCACTAGTGCAGCTATTAAGGCCTTTGAGAAAAACCCCCACATTTGCTCCGTATGGTCGATCCCAGCCAATAACAAACAATGGTAATTAACTTGGCATTAAAGGGGTTTGTTACATAATGATAATGCCATGTAATTGCAGATCTGGGGATAGCTGTGTGAGTAAAAGTGTTGATGGAGGTGTTCATGGGTCTTGGGCAACTGAGTTCCATGTGGAAGCAAACAGGTGAATGCACAAAACGTCAAGGCCTCTTGCTCCCACAGTGTCAAGTTTGCAGTAAATTTATACCCTAAGTATTGAATGACCTCCCTGGGTCTGTTTATGTATTTTCACTCTTCCGGTAATGAATTGAAAAGAGCAGTTCAAACACCATATTAGTTCATCTAAACTGGTCTTCACGATCAGAAAGACTCCTGGTAAAACTGGGAGGGAGCTCTGGAACTGCTTCTAGCTTGGTAGGGATTTTCCTGGCATTAATCTGTTGAGGTCTGTCGGAGGATCTGGAGACAGCTGGGACTCTCGCTCCAAGAAGGTTGTGAAAGATTGCAGAACTCACTAGGCCCCAATTTTCCAAATGTCTGTGGGTTGATTTGGAGATAGTTTAGACTCAGCTTCCCATATAGCAGTGGGAAGAGAGATAGCTGGGACCCAGGCTCTCAAACATCCGTGGGAGTATAGAAAGATAGCAGTTTCTCAAATTCCCAGAGGGCAGTGGGAGGACTGAGTGTTAGGTGGCACCCAGGTTCTCAAAGGTATGTGGATCCATAGGGAGATAGCCAAGACTCACATTCCTAGATGGCAGTGGGAAGATGGAGAAATAGCTGGGACTCAAATTCCCAGAAGGCCTTGGGAGGATGTGAGGAAAGCTGAGAGGATTCTCCCCTGCCCCTGTTCTCCTGTAGGGTCAGGACATGGTGATGATTCTCAAGAAAGACACCCTCAGCCTGGTGGACCCCATCGACCACAGCCTAATCCACTGCCAGCCAATCGCCAACATCCGTGTATGGGGTGTGGGCTGCAACAATGGACGGTGAGAAAGGGGGCCGGGACATGGGAAGGTTTTAATTGGTGGAGAGATGAAGGACATGGCTAGAGGTGGGGTCACCATGGTGAAAGCAAGGCACTAGGCAAATATGACCATGGCTACAATTTTCACACAGATTTTCATTGTGGTTTAGATGAGAATTTAAATAACAATGTTGCGTGTGGGTAATGAGGGTATTTCATTTATTAAGATACTCAGTGAGAATTGTGATAATCATGGAAATATGTCCCTTATTTTTTTTCTGAAAATCAGACGAGAAACAATTAAAATAGAAGCAGAAGCATGAGAGTTAACATAGGACTCTGGATCTTTGGGGTTTTTTTTTTTTTTGTATGGGCTGTAACTATGTTGTCTTGTGTAAGCTTTGTCCTTTTGGGTCAACTGAGGTTTTGTTTGGATAAACATCTCTGCCTGAGGGTAAGAAAGCAGCTATTTTTGGACGTGCTTCTGCTGTACTTGTTGGAGAAAATGAATAGCTGACCTGACTCTGGTTTTGAGTGAATTCTGTCTCTGTGCTACGCAGCTGTGATTGCAGAAAATTTCATTAGAACTTGAGAAGAATGGAAATTGCTTGAGTTCTCTCAGGCTTAATTGGAAATAGAAAAATATACTTCAGCTTCTGCCTTTGAGTTCATCCTGGTAACTTTGGATTTTAATCAAATCAAATAGCTGGTGTGCTTTGGGGTTAGAGAATTAATTAACTTGAAATTATAACCAATTAAGTTGCGCAAAAAAAAAAAACAGAGGTCTTGAAGAACATAACAAAATACATATCACTTGAAGGAATTTGGACGAGATTTGAAAATACACAGATCTATTTTTAACATTTCATTTTCTTTTTTTTTATTGCAAACCTTGAAAAAACAGGGACAGGTAATATTTTTCCCTCTCTTTCTCGTCTGAGTAGCTTTTCTTGACATGCCATTTGTAGTGAACTCTTGCATGTCGTACGTCTTGCGTAGTGATATCGGAGATCCTTTTTATTGTTTGTGAAGTTTTATCATTGAGGACTTAAATCTACCTCATACTTCATCTACAGTACCATATGTATCATAGCATGTTGTGAAGTCCCATGACCTACACAGTCCCTTAGATCTGTGGCATAAAAATACAGTACATTAAACATGTACGTGTATTTCTGCTAGTGACACACCTGTATTTTATTGTGTCTTTGATGTATGTCTTCTGCATGTTGATATTGGTTATATGCTTCTTTTTTTCAGTTGGAAAGGGATTCACAGCATCAATTTTATTGTCTAATTTATGAGGCAAATGGGTCTATAGTGCTGCTGCCTTTTTTGACAGAGTAAGCATGTACAGAGAGCTCTGACAAATGCATCTGGACTGACTTAAGTCAGGAATTCATCCGCACAGTGAAGCTCTGTCCATTGAGTTTTAGGAATGGCTTAGATGCGCATGCATCAGTGTCTGCTGGTATACGTGTCTACCTAGAGGCTCTATCGTAAATGGACTTCTATCCAGATTTAATGTCACATTTTTATGATACAGTTTTAGATCTAGGTTGTTTTTAACTGTAACTTTTGCCTGGATTAATTTAACTGGATGAAGCTGGATAGTTGTCATCAGGGGTAGATTTTACATTGTTTTTAAGGACTCTTCATTGTGGTGACAGAGCTGCTTCTGATTATACATGCTGTTATTCTATCAGTATCGGCCGGTGTTGCCACTACTGCTACTACCAAGACCCTTACCTTCATATTTATTCATGACTCCACTCACCTCCCCTCCTGATTGTTCCGGGTGTCAGCGTCTCAGTCAAAAGATAGTTGAACTGGAAAGAAGAATATCAAAGCTCTTAAAAATAAGAGAAGGAGAGGAAATGTTTGATTCTCTTCCACTGGCAACGGCTTCACAGGTGGCCAAAAAACCTACCGTCTCGTGGTACAGCACCCACACGACCTGGCACTGATGGGAGATCCCTGGCCAAGGTTGGGAACAAAACCCAAATCCATCGGCTACATTACAGCCTGTGCTCCAATCCCCATGACTCTTTTTTGCCGGAGAGAGCGCTGGATGGACTCCCCCTGCGTGTCACCACTGGAGTCCGTCCAGCTTGAAAATCTGTACCAGATAAACCTCCCTTCCCAGTTTGCTAAGATCCCCAGCCTAGTTTCTCTCAATCATCTTCCCCTTCAGGAATACTTAACATTCAGTGTTGAATGACTCAGTGTTAGCCTCCATCCCATCATCGCCATGCCAGCCTGCCACCACCCTGTGAAGCTGCTATCTGCTCTCACCACCTCCACCAGCTGGTGCCGACTCTTCCATCAGCGCTTGTTATTGGTGATTTGATAGTTATAAATGCAGGGGTAAAATGAGCTCCCGCTCTCTCTTTATCCCAGGTGCGACAGTGTGAGACATCGCTGACAGAGTCTTAGGCAAAATGAAATCCTCCCCTGGGGATACCAGGATCATCATAAACGTCTTTAAAAATAACAGTTAAATACAGCGGACCGAACTGTTGAGAAGGGACTTCATCAATCTTTGCAGTGTCCTCAGAGAGTCCCGCAGTGGTGTTAACTTCTCCAGGCCAAAGCCGACTCTCGGCTGCAGATCGAGACGGTACAGTAAACTGCTCAGCCTCAACACCTGGCTCTTGACTACATGCGGTACCAAGAGCGGACCCTTTACCGACAATTTTAATCTCTCGCTAGAACGTGGACATCTATTCGGAGCAGATGGTATCCAAAGCTAGCCTGTGGGCGCTTTCTGCCAGCCCAGCACACAGCATTTACCATCCCTGTGCTCCCATGTCCACCTGCCGGTCCCATCGCCACAACATGCCTCCCCTTCAGTACAGTGCTGAGCGTTCCGTCAGAGATCGATGTCCCCCGGTCATAGACCCTACCACTACGGTTCCACTTCATACTCTGGGACATTTTTTACCAAGCTCGGACAGAAAATGGATCTAATGACATTTTCAACATCCCTGCCAGGATCAGTAACACACACCTGGGTGTTTGGTATTGTTCAGAGAAATATAGTTAAGATTAAACAAACGCTCACTCCTACCTGTGCTTGGTCCTTTATAGGTCAACATACTCCCCCTTCAGACCATCCATTAGATCTTAGGCTGAAAATGATTCTCTCTAATGTAGGATCCTGAAGCAATAAAAGTTTTTTTTTTAAATCCAAAATATGATTACTGAACACATTATACATTTTATATCATTTTATATTTTTAACTGAGACCTGGTTATGGGCAGCAAAGTAGTGCAATGGCTGACACAGTTCCCTCACTGCTAGGAGGTTGTGTCTTGGAATCGGGTCTGGGCCCTCCCTTTGCGGAGTTTGCATGTTCAACCTCTGTTTCCAGTATGATACCCTCTACCTCTCACAATCCTATTCCAGCCGACCTTTTCATGAGTTCTTTTGATAAACTGTCCTGTAAACACACTCCTCATTATAAATTCTTCCTGAGAATCTGGCATTTTCCCAATCTCTTTGAAGACTGCAACTGTAAAACCTTTCCCCAAAAATCTGACTAGGACCCCTCAACTCTTTGCTCTTACTGCCACATTTCAAATCTACTTTCCCACAACCTGGTTTCAGAGAATAAATTATTTGAAAAACTAACCAAACACCTCTCTTAGGATAGCATTCTTCAAAAAGTTCAATCTGCCTTCAGAGTGAACTGCAGTGCTGAGACAGCTCTCATCAGAGTTTTAAATGATCTTAGATTATTGCTGTCCTCGTTCTCCTTGACCTCAGTGCTGTCTTCAGCATTACTGACTTCAGTATTTCCCTTTGCCATCTTTAGAGATGGGTTGATTTCTTGAGCATGGTTCAAAGGTGGTTTAAATCCACTGATCTTAATATAAGAACTGGATAGCTGATGACGTCATAATTTTGAAGTAACTGTGCCGCCATATTGGATTGCCCAACTATAATCTCTTAGAACATTACTCACATTGAACACGTTTCATCCAACGATACAATTGATTGAGAAGATATCTTTTCACAGACACGGAAGAGGCGGTATTTTATGTTTCCTCCTCAGATCGACCTGACTGTACAAACAATGCCTCAAGGACCGCAGATTTAACTACAGTAAGCAGCAGTTGTACGCACCTTTAACATATTCAATGGACAATATCAGCATTTGACAGTACGACCAATGAGTCGGTTCCATAGGAAATTATACGGATTTTTCTACATCTCGCCTCAGTGGGGCAGTGGTACAACGAAGCTGAAGTCCAAAGTCATTGAGACTGAAGAAGACGAAACATCAATCCTGCACGTATTACTATTATTCTGTGTGGGGGGATATAAAAACTTAACGAAAAAATAAAGTAGCCTTAAGCTCGCACTTTGTCAACAGCTGTCTTTATTTTAGAAACAGTGGGAGTGATATTCAATCGCGCATAACGTCCCAACGGATGTCTTGTATTGAGTTTTCTCTTGCAGTCTTCACTCAGTAGCTGCCATGAAGCTGTAGGCTAATTTTTTACGAAGCGAAAGTGGGTTTGCTGCAGAGAACGCAATGTAAACTTTTCAAGGTCGCTAAATCAGCGATCACATGAGAAGTGAAGTGAGTTGTGGAGATATATATGTAAAACTGCCTGCCATTCATTGTCGAGTGTGAATCACATTATCTATCTAAGTAGCTTTAACGTTACATCCACATTGATAACCTGGCAGAATTAAATTTGTCCGTCAACGGAAATTGAGTGTCAGCAGAACATTAGCCTTTTTTAGTGCTGGCATAAATTTGCTTTAATGATTAGACCAGTCAACACCTGGTTTTGTTGTCTAGTTAGTCTGGTCTAAAATTATAGACAGCGTTACACAGCAGTTTTACTGGATTATCAAATTTATGCCATGTGAAATTGATTGATCTGGTTAACTTCAGTTTGGTAATCTACGTAGCTTTAGGCCAACCTGATGGATCACGATAGTGAACATTAATTTGAATTGTTCTAATAATAACCGTTAGTTGGGCTAACACTGACACATTGTCTGCCGTTAAGGTAGATCGCCAGTGGCTAGTAATAAGCAGTATATTCGTTGAAATTAATTTATGTGTATCCGTCTTCACTATAGCCACTGCATTGTCTCACCACATCCCCCAAAAATGTTGCTTCGCATTGCAAAGCTCCACATCAGCGCTTCTCCGCCATAGAATACTATATAGCGGTTGCTTACTACCGGGCATTGGAAAATGGCCGCTCGACCACCTCCGCTTGCTTCAACCTCCCAACGCAGTTCTCTATCACGTCAGCAATCCAGTTATTCTATATACATCAGTGTTTAAATCATGTATTACAGGAAGAAATTATTCTGTCAAAATTGGGGAACACATATCAGAAACTGCAAAGAATGACTCTGGTGTGACTCAAGGCACTGTCCTTGGACCTTTGCTGCTCTCAATCTGCATGCAGCCACTGGTATCCATAATCCACCGACATGGCGTGAATTTTGACTGTTATGCTGACGACATACAGGCATATGTGTTCATGAAGCCAGATTACCGTAGTTTTCTCTCCAATCAGAGAGAGAACTCTCTCCAATTCTCTCTCCAATGGCTCTTTCCACCTGCCATCTAATCATCCCCTGATCTAATTGGCTATGCAAACTGTCCTCTCCCTCCCCACCTCGACCCCCAGGGCTCCCTTAAAAAAGAGATTTCAATCTCAATGGGACTTCCCTGGTTAAATAAAGGTTAAATAAAAAATAAATAAATAAATAAATAAAATGAGGGGATGAGAAAGAACCTCCTAAAGCTAAATCAAAATCGGAGATCCTTTTATTTGGCTCCCAAAAATATGTGAGATCTTGTAATTGCTAAACTGGGACACCTGGCCATAACCACAAGTAAGAAGGCTTAGTGTCATTTTAGATTCTGACCTCAATTTTAATTCCCTTCATTGACCATTGGCCTTTTATCATTTGCTCAATATAGTGAAGGTGAGATCTCCATTAAGCCAGAAAGATGTCATTAAACTTGTTCATGTTTTCCATTTACTTGTTTTTGGAATGTAATCTTTAAAAGCCTGTCATTCCTCAGCAATGTATGGCCTTGAAAATGCGCAACACAGCAGAGTTATCTGAAGGATTTAATGAGGAAAATGCCAGTATTAATTACCTTAACAAGATCTGTACAACACTACTGAGGGTGGTCTGTGGGTGAATACCTCTTGTCTCAGATGAAAGGACTGAGAGAGATTTCTGGGTTGAGTCCAAGGTGTGGATATCAAAACTGTTAATTAGTTCTCTGACCATAGTGTGTTCATAGGTTTTATAATCATGCACGAGCACTTAACAGAATATCACTTTCACTTGCAAACTTGCTGCTTACATTACAATGGGCCTCAGGCTGAAATCACAGTGCTAAAGAGGATTATAAATGTTCAGCAGAGCTATCAAAAGCCATGCCCTGGAGTCCACCTACTTTAAACTGAATCCCAGACGACGGTCCCCATTTACTCATGACGACAGACTGCCTTTATCCGCGAACAGATTCTGCAAGTCTTAACTCCTGCACCAACCATAATTTCAGCTTGGAGTTTTATGCAGGGAGAGCAAATGAATTGTTTTTTTTTTTCCTCTTCGTGGAGATTTGTTGTTTGGTGCCGAGAGGATAGCTATTAACAATTCCCTTTGATTCAAGTGCGTTCTCTTAATAATTGAAAAGCAATGGGAACTGGGATTTTTTTTCCTCCGCGCTCCACATTATCACCATGTAAATTGGGTTCGGTTGTGCGCTATTTACGTGCTGCTTCCCTCAAACATGCAAAACAAAGATGGTGTTTCACTGGGAGTTGGAATCCTGTCAGCTGCACAGAATGGGAGCCTGGTATCATTTTGACCGAATTTCATTTGCCCATTAGGCTATGTTCTTTTGAATGTTTAACAATCAGTTTGTCACTATTGACTTTAAACTGCTATTAGATGATGGTGCTATTAGAACTGGCAGTTTGGGTAATTTTTCAGATAAAAATTAGGCCTTTGGCTTTTTAAATACATTGATCTTAGGACAGCATATTATGGTAATTCATCACATGAATGATTTTGATTAATTATCTCATTACCCATGAGCAAAACTGGAGATTTTCTGTAGCTGGTAGCAGCTAGCTTTATTGCAGTCAGGGGGCGAACCAATTACCAATCAACCTACTGAAATTAACTCTGTATCGCTGACCCTTCCTTCAAAGATTTTTTTTTTTAATTAGATTTTGAACATCAGACAACTGTTTGCTAGGTTAAGATACAGTGGAGCGATGGTGTCCTTCGAGGAGAATGAAGTCACTCTCCCACCATGTGTTGTAATTCGTTCTTTTTTCGGTAGCTGGGCCGGCTGCGCGTGCATATTAGCGCATGGCGCGGAACGCTTCAGGGGGAGGAGTGTGGCCGACGCGCTCATTTATTTTGATCTGAGATGCTGGTGCTCTAGAGCGACATCTAGTGGCTTGGAATGTCACATATGGCACTTTTAAGCACAGAATGTATTCAACTACCTGCTGTCTGTGTCCAATTGTCCCAACCTTTTTGGAGCTGGGGGGGATGGATTTGGGATATATATATAGAGCCCAGACTCAGGAAACACATCCTTCCTGTCGTCCCGAGGATGATGCTGCGGGAGGTCAGGGCTGAAACTGGAGGCGACTTGTTTACACAGCACCCACCGATCTGTACACCATCTAAAAATAGACCAAGGGGACAGCGATTGGTGGAGAGATATGCAGGCCATGTCAGGTGATAGTCTCCACACT
Source organism: Gymnothorax reevesii (assembly GCA_029721435.1). Lineage (NCBI taxonomy): Eukaryota > Metazoa > Chordata > Actinopteri > Anguilliformes > Muraenidae > Gymnothorax > Gymnothorax reevesii. The sequence continues at coordinate 47,683,438 of CM056586.1, forward strand.
CCTGCCTGCCTCCTGTCCTCAATGTGGAGACATGCTTTCCAGAACCCACTGAGTCACCGAATTTTAGCTGTCGATCATTGCAGTGAGGGTTGAGGAGACCAACTGTAGGCAGTCTGTTTCCAAGGTTTACAACTTAACTCCATGTAGAATTTCTTGCCACCAGCGCCTGTTTAAAAACAGAACTTCAGCTTTGACAAACCATAGAGTGGAACTCTGGTGTGGTGATTCGCAGGGTCAAGTGAATCTGAAGTGATAATATCTGGTCATGGTATTACCGTGTCCCCTTGTGTAATTTGGTGTTTATTTTTGGGTAAAGGTAAAGTATGAGTGGAAACTATTCTTTGGCCCTGGGAGAGCTGCCAGTCCTCGGTTTAATTTTACCGTGTTCTCGCCTGTCCCCCTCCAGAGATTTTGCATTTGTGGCCAGCGACAAAGATACGTGCATGCTGAAATGTCACGTGTTTCGCTGCGACGTCCCGGCCAAAGCAATCGCCACTGCGCTGCACCAGATGTGCTCCAAGGTGAGGGCCAAATCCCCCACCCTCATCATAACACCCCCCCCCCCCCCATCTCTCCCAGGATCGAACCTGACCTGTCCCTGCTGTTCTTTCATATCACCTTCCAAAAACACACCTCTGAGTGTTTCCAGCTAAATTGAGAAGAATTACCCTTAATAAGCTTTTTGTTGGAAAATCATGTTTAACTAGAGAAGTGGAAAATCAGAGGAAACTGTGTGGGCAAGCTGGGAGCTGCCAATAATGTGAGGTTCAAGTTGTTGAAAATGTAAGGTTTAAGCTGCAAAAAATGAGTTTAAAGCTTCTGAAAATGAAAATAATTTATGACAGTAGTATATTTTGTCCTTTAACTGTGATATAAAAAAAAACAAAACAAAACAAAAAATTAGAAATCTCCTTACTTTAAAAGGTAAGAAAATGTCAGAGGGAGATACTAGTTAAAGTGGTTTCGTACATGAAAGAAAGTAAAGGGGTTAAGTAGTGCTGTATCAATGCTTTGAAAGATTCAAATGCAAATGCTACGCCTGTAATTGAGATCATTGTGACCGATAAAACAACTGCCATTTAGACAGTGTACTATTTATACTTGTCAGCTACTTGACTGTACATAATAAGTAGACATAAATAGCAATATTTTATGTTGCATGAATATTTAGAAAGAAACAAAATTATTCTGAATATTTTGTTGGAGCAATGAACCCCATATGTGTCAAAAACACTTCACATTTTGGAGTGTAAACAGGAGAAATTCAGCAGGAGGGATTAACCAATATGCTGAGGCCGGTTGCGAGCACATGCTGGACTTACGCCTGATTTGAAGCCAAGTTGCGCGATCGTAGAGGCATAACTTTAAGATCACTGCATCAGCTGGTAGTAAACAATATTCACGAAGCCTAGGTGTAAATTCAACGCCTATCTGATGGGAGGCGTAAAGTGAATTACCTGGCCGTTTCCAAAGGAAACCACTTATTAAGGAAGACCTCCCCAAGATGCAACGTCACCACACATCACACCAATTTCATATTTCTTTGACATAAATTAATTCCATTTCCGACTGAAACATTGACATAAATACGCGGTGTAATAAAAAAAAAAAAAACTTTGTTCTCACACAATATTTATTTTTCGCAAAATTGCTCCTATATATTTACACATATAGTTTAAGATTATGGAAATTAGGGGAGACCGGGTCTAGTTGTTACACTTTATCTTTTAAGGGCTGTAGAATTGACATTTTCAGGTTTTTGTTACCAATATGCACTGTACAGATAGAAAGTTTATCAGACTACATGACTGATCTGCAGCAACACCTATATTCTGCGCATGCATGATGCTGGTGAGGAAAAAATAGACCTCCGTCACCTGTAACAAACTACCCCATATATTGGGTAGTTTGTTGCAGGAGGGGTAATTTTCTACAGGTTGTGGGGCATTATGTTACTCAAAGAATTTGCTTAAGTGAGACATGTTTCCCACTTAAGTAGGCAAGGGGGATGCCTTACTACTATAATCCCATGAAGCTACTGTAAGGAACCTCTTGAGTCACTCTCTAATTGCATTGCCAAATTTCGTTATTGGCTTGTAATTTCGAGGCATCTTTCTGAAATAAAAAAAGGTAGAAAGTCATTCAGTGAGGTAATTTCATCTTGTCCAAGTTGTTACAGGTTTTGGGGCAAGTTCTTACTGTAACAACTTGGGTGTATGAACTAGTCCATCTGCAACCCTTCGCCATTGTCCCGACATTTTGAAATGTTCCAGAGCACTCTTTACATGGGTGTGTCATGATACAGTGGCTAATGTCTTCCTCTCTCATAATACAGAAAATCTCAGATATGTATCAAATAGGTACACTTGATGTTAATCGAAATCTCCCACCCACCAAGAAAGTTACTTTTTCAAGCATTTTTCTGGAACACTAACCAGCGACTTTCGACGTACGTCCTTCTGTCACGTAAAGACGCGGGTCACCTTCGCAGAGCAACAGGAAAAATTAGAGCGCCATCTGTGTTTCATTATCGGAACTATTTAGAATGTAACAACATGGACGTGTAACAACTAGACCGGTCTTCCCTATTCAAGCGCAACATTAAACAAACAAAAAAAAAAGATCTGACAGTTGGAGGGTCCTGTCACTAGGAATGTCTCCTAATGAGTACGTGCCCTGGCTAAATTTCCAACGAGCCTGGCTCTTTGGCGATGTGGAGAGCATGTTTGACTATTACCTGGGAGTCCGGAGATTCAAGTCCCCGCCGGGGCTCTCCTTCGGCCTGTTATAAACACACACACGAAGAAGGCTAGGTTCTATATTTTACGATTTTTCCAACTCTAGTCCATTAATTTTTCAGCCAATAAAAAGCCAGAAGCTTCTTAAAAAATCAAAAGCACATTTTAAATTTAAGAAAGGTCAATAGCAACAGAATCATCAAGCCCGATAGGCCTCGATATTTTGAGCAATGTCATTATCAGGCATATAAATGATTAAATTCATTTATTTTAGTAATGTGAACCAACACTGACAATAATTGACTGAATTTAGCAGTTAAATTAACGCATTGTCCCCTTGTTATTTTAACTGTATGTAGGAGTCCCGCACACACTTAACTGTGGTTTACAGTTAACATACACGGAACATCGGTTATAAACTGATTGTAGAATTACAGTTGAAATAACTGGCAAAAAAGGTCGCAGTTTATTACAGTGTAGCTGGGTCAGATGATCAGAACAACAACGAGCAGCACTGTAATTTGGGGTGTCATTATTTATCAATTAAAATATCCGTAAAGTGATCGGTCTCATGTGTTCCAACAGTCAAGCGATAATGTAAGAAATCAATAAATAAATAAATAAAAATAATTATTGTAATGTTAGATGGCGGCATTGATCCATCATAGAAACAACTAGGGGCTACTGTTTACTCCAGCCTTAAACCTGGCTATTTTCAAACACAGGAGAAAGTAATGTAAAGCGATGAACAAAAAGCGACTGGGGACATCACTTTCAATTTGGGCTAAATTAGCTCTGTCTTGATACTAATATTTTGCCTGTTTTAGATAGGATCGTAAATATATATAGCTAGTGGAACAGTTGCTGGTATATACTGGAATAGGAGCTCGAGCAATTGTTCTCATGGACGTGCCTTGCAAAAAAAAAAAAAAAAAAACCTGTCTTCGCTGCGGTCCATGTGCTCTCTTGTATGGAGGGTGATTTGTGCCATAAATAAATACAATACACACATTGAAATACAATGCACTTATTGAAATACAATACACATCTCGAAAATACAATACATGTGTAGCAATAAATACAATACAAAACGCTTAAATACAATACACATCTTGAAAATACAATACATATATTGAAAATACAATACATGTGTAACAGTGAATACAATACAAAAATGCTTTGTTTTTCAATGTGAGTCAGGAATATTTGTGCCAAAATTAAAACAATACAACTGTATTGTATTTTTGAGATGTGCATTGTATTTCAAGATGTGTATTGTATTTTCTATATGTGTATTGTATTTCAATGTGTGCATTGTATTTAATTTTGTCATGAATAATCCTGACCGACATTGAAAAACAAATTATGTTTGTATTGTATTTATTGTTACTCATGTATTGTATTTTCGAGGCATGTATCGTATTTCGAGCTCTGTGTCAAAAGCCTCGCAATGAAATACAATACACCTTGTATTGTATTTCGATATGCAGTATTGTATTTCGATGTGCAGTTTTGGCACAATGTAGGCTGGTTCTTGACTAGATACGCCCTGCGCGGCCTGGATTGGCCAGGCGCCCACGCTGGTCGGCGGATTTATTTGGACCAACCAACAAACCTACAAAAATAAATAAACTCGGCTTGGCTTCATATAAAGAGTGACTTAGCGTATCAAATGGCTTCACAAAGTTCACAAAGACATAGCATACCCAATTTCTTATTCATTCTATTTTAAAACAGTTGGCTTTATTTTTGTAGACACCTGTAGCGCTCATGCACTGCGCAGGCTTAAAATCACAACGATGACTGCTGAATTGCGTTCTCTTCCCCAGAGTCGCATCACATGCCTTATAAATATTGTTCACTCACAGACAAGTGCAAACAGAGCACAAAGCTCTTCGATGTTTTCCACAATTTAGGATACAAAGAAGCGCGTTTCACAGAAAGTTTTTTCAGTTTTATTTTTAATTCAGTTAGGCATATTTGACGTAAAAAAAAAAAAAAAATCTCGGAAAAAATAAGCGAGGTCCGGACCTCGTTGACCTCATAGCTGCCTACGGCCTTGCTGTCGCTAACTTGCTACCCACAATTACAATGAACTATGACGGTTTCCGCAGTCAGCGAGCTGAAGTCTGCTGGTATAGCACGTAGCTAGCGAACTGTCAGCAGTTGCTGACACATGAAGTGGACACGTTAGCTTCCTTTGTAACCGTACACAATTACAATCGATTCATGAATAAAGCCTGATTACTTCGCTGCTATAATATTTCCGGTCATTATCGCTTGAGTACCTATAGTTAACCGCCCCGCAGGACGCAACTTATGTGTCGCCGCTAAATTTACTGGAGAAAATTGAGCAGCTAGGTCACCGTTGTACCCAGCCGAATACCAGCTCTAACGTTGCTATGGTTACAAGTTGGGTTGTGGATGAATTTCGAATGGTGAAACGACCGTAGCCGAACTACCTGTGCGGTTCCTCGGTTTTAATGCATAGCTGCCAGCCAATCAGAAATTTTCGCATAAGTTCTCGGAATTTTTTTATTTTTAAATTTAATTATAATAAAAAAATTATGGAAGTGACAAAAAAGTTGAAGGTAAGGAAATTATCCAAGCTTAGCTTTACATTTTCCAGTTTGAATGACATTTCTAGCTAAAAGTATGACAGAGTAAAAAATAGCTGAAATAGCTACATTTTGAAAAATCTGTTTCACTATTTCCTATGGGACAAAAAAAATGAAATGAAAATTAATAGCTCAAAAAGTATTTTTAAAGTTTGAATGAAGTTTCTTGGTCAAAATATGTCGGAGTAGTGAGTCAGCACAGAAATCGGAGAATAAAGAAAGAAAGAAAGAAAGAGATGGAAGAACACGAGTGTACAAGCTGCTTCCAGGTTGCCCACTAATGAAAGTCGCACGGTCATATGAGGTAGTGCAGGCTGCTCATGCAAAAAAATGTGCAATAGGAATCCTATAGGACAGTTCAACAGAATTCTACAGAACTTTAGTACCTCAAGTCCTATCAAAAAAAAAAGTTCTATGAAAAATCTCTGAAGGACTTTCTGTGTCACTTTAGCATCTTCAATCCCACCCAAATTTGGAAGGCAATCACAACCAAACCATTTAATACTACATTTCCCAGCAATCCTTTCCCAACTTGTATCCCTGTAGCAGGATGACCATTCATGTTCTACTCTAACCAGGGCTTCAACCCAGACACTTTAACCAAGTGAGCCATTCAGTAGTAGGAATAAGTCTCAGCAGACCTCAAATTGTATTCAAATTAATTCTAAATCTGTATATAATCTGCAATCACATGCATGTGAATGGAAAGGAATAATTTTATTGAATTTTTAAAATTAAGGAAAAAGTTCAAAAGGTCAAACTTTCAATGTAATTCTATCTTAGTAAGCAAAATAGGAACACAAGTTTTCCATTATAGCATAATAAATTTGTAATGCCTTACATTTATATTTTTGAATTGCTGCCGAGGAAATGGAAAGAGGTCTACATATACCGTAACTGAAATACTGCTAAGTTGTGCAGTCAGTCAGTCAGTCAGTCAGTCAGTCAGTCAATCAATCGTCTGATCAGAGAATCAATGAGTAGGTATGTGCCTGGTACCCCATGTGCTTAAGGACACCTTAAAGTTAAAAGGGACACAATTTCCTTGCTACTTCAGTATCGTGGATATCACTGCATATTGCACATTTTCATATTGTTTCTCACTTCTAGAACCCAGGTACACATAAGGTAAATTGACCCTTCGACAGAGCATTGAAAGGATTCATAAGGCTTATTTTTTATTTTGATTTAACCCTTATTTAAAATGCATTTCCAATTAAGCTTTTGTTCTATTAGAATGTGCTAAAGACCATCAAAGTCCTATAGAACAGGTTTTCCAACTAAGGTGTTCTATAGGAAGGTCTTATGGAACAGCTATAATCTTACAGGAGTTTATTTTCCATAGAGGTGCTCTATAGGTTTCTAGCAAATTTCTATAGAACACACGGAAAATCCTATAGAACCTGCCGTTCTACTAAAATGTTCTACTATAGAGTTCCATTGATGTCCTATAGAGTTCTATTGTATTTCATAGAAGTCCTAAAGAACATTTTTTTGCACGGGCCTGCCACTGCCTGGATCTTCTTATTAACCAGGTGAATCCCGCTCAGATTTTACTGAATATCCGAGCTAAAATTATCCAGTGGAGCAGGGATAATTATATTTCGGAGCAGCCCGGAGAGGAGGCAGAATATAGGAGGATGAAATTGTGGGTCTGTTATCTTCCACTGAGTGGCAGATGACTAGATCTATACATTTATAAATTGAACTTGATAAGGCAGGATTATCCAATGTATTATATTGTCATGTAAAAAAATACTGATATTATCTGTCAACTCTTTTCTAACGTGACCTTCATGAAGGTTGCAGTCCATTGTTCCCGTGGACCTTCATTATTGTAAGCTCCTTTACATCTGTTCACATATAAAAGATAGATATTTAGCGGTCAGCCCCTCACGATGATCTATCTTGTTTTGCCCAATCGAATACAACAACTGCAGAGGCGCTCACTTATCAACCAATCCAGACTCAGTCCTCTAAACCGGCAACACCCACATGAGATAAGGATAAAGTAGATAATAAATGGGGAATAGAAATACCTGATAGTAATAAAAAATAATGATGATATTATTGAAAAGAAAGCAAACAAACTAGCAAAAAAAAAGATAATCCATTTTTTAATTGAAAATGGACCTTACATTTGTTTGTCCGCATCATATTAGAGAGATATCAGCTCTGAGACGGATGGCTTTAATAGTGTAGTTTAATAGTCAGTGAAAAATGGGGGCAGTCTGTGGAACAGGTAAGATTGTGTTCAGGTGTCCCAGATGAATAGGTGAGATTGTGTTCAGGTGTCTCGGGTGAACAGGTGAGATTGTGTTCAGGTGTCCCAGATAAACAGGGGAGGTTTTATTCATGTGTCTAAGGTGAACAGGTGAGATGGTGTTCAGGTGTCCCAGATAAACAGATGGGATTGTGCTCAGATGCCCCAAATGAACCGGTGAGATTGTGTTCAGGTGTCCTAAGTCAACAGGTGAGATTGTGTTCAGGTGTCCCAGATAAACAAGTGAGATTATGTTCAGGTGTCCCAGATAAACAAGTGAGATTGTGCTCAGGTGTCTCGGATGAGCTGGTGAGATTGCGTTCAGGTGTCCCAAGTGAAGAGGTGAGATTGTGTTCAGGTGTCCAAGGTGAACAGGTGAGATTGTGTTCAGGTATCCCAGGTGAAAAGGTGAGATTGTGTTCAGGTGTCCCAGATTAACAGGTGAGATTGTGTTCAGGTGTCCCAGGTGAACAGGTGAGATTGTGTTCAGGGGTCCCAGGTGAACAGGTGAGATTGTGTTCAGGTGTCCCAAGTGAACAGGTGAGATTGTGTTCAGGTGTCCCAGGTGAACAGGTGTGATTGTGTTCAGGTGTCCCAGATTAACAGGTGAGATTGTGTTTAGGTGTCCCAGGTGAACAGGTGAGATTGTGTTTAGGTGTCCCAGGTGAACAGGTGAGATTGTGTTCAGGTGTCTCAGGTGAACAGGTGAGATTGTGTTCATATGCCCCAGATGAACAGGTGAGATTGGTGAGATTGTGTTCATGCGTCCCAAATGAACAGGTGAGATTGTGTTCATGCGTCCCAGATGAACAGGTGAGATTGTGTTCCGGTGTCCCAGGTGAACAGGTGAGATTGTGTTCAGGTGTCCCAGGTGAACGGGTGAGATTGTGTTCAGGTGTCCCAGGTGGAGAGGTGAGATTGTGTTCAAGTGTCCCAGGTGAACAGGCGAAATTGTGTTCAGGTGTCCCAGATAAACAGGTGAGATTGTGTTCAGGTGTTCCATGTGAACAGGTGTATGTCTTTTTTGCAGATAATGGCAGAGAGGGCAGCAATGCATCCCACTATGACGCGGTCGCTGACCGTGGAGGGCATCTCACCTGAAGACTTACCACGGCAAGGTAACGGGCCATTTGGCTCCTCTCCTGTCATGGTTTAGTCCCGCCTGATGCAACATGCAATCCGGTGGGCACTGGGACCATGTACCCAAAGGCTGATGAAGGGACCCACTCGCACAGGCTGGTACAAAAAGTTGAAAGATATTTAAAAAATATACTTCAAAAAATGACAAACAGAAAGGGGAGCAGCAGCAACACACACAGAGCTAAAATGCCAGAATGCAGCTGCACTGTCAATTTGATGTGGCTCGTTGAAGTGGAGGCAAAGACAGCAGGAAGGGGAGGAACTGCAGGGCAAAACCATCACATCTCCGAAGAAGAAGATTGTGATTGACATCATCAGTGTTATCCTTCATGTTATAATTTCAGAATGAATGGATCATACAGAAACTCTGTGACCCCATTAAGGAGACCCATGTTAAGTGGCTCATATTTTTTCACTCCCTATGAAGAGGGTAACAAAGAACTTCTGTAACAAGACGAGGTCAAAACCTAGTATTTGGATGGATTGAAAACGTGGGAAATTTGTGTGGATCCCCTGTAAATGCTTTCACTGATGTAATAGAAACTGTTTGCACCAAATCACTTTGATAGAGTAACGCCCTACCAATATTGTAACTGACAAACTAGCTCACTCACTCACTCAATCACTCACATCCACTAATGTTAGGCTAGACTGTGTAGGTCCAGCAAAAAGCTAACTTTTTAGGGGAAGTTTTTAATGAAAGGTGCTATGAGTTTTACAATCTCGGAACCATTTCATCCGACAAAATAACAAATAAAAAATATGGAATAACCTACTCATTGACAGCAAAATTGGAAATTTTCAGATTTGGCGTGTATAGGCTCATAGTGATTAAATGGGGTTGGTGTGTATAGGCTCATAGAGATTAATGGATTTTGCGTGGATAGCCTCATAGAGATTAATGGGTTTGGTGTTTATAGGCTCATAGAGGTTAATGGGTTTGGCGTGGATAGGCTCATAGAGATTACTGGATTTGGCCTGTATAGGCTCATAGAGATTAATTGTCTTGGCGTGTTTAGACTCATAGAGATGAATGCATTTGGTGTGTATAGGCTCATGGAGATTAATGGATTTGGCATGGATAGGCTCAAAGAGATTAATGGGTTTGGCATTTATAGGCTCATGGAGATTAATGGGTTTGGTGTGTATAGGCTCATAGAGATTATTGGGTATGGAGTGGATAGGCTCATAGAGATTAACGGATTTGGCGTGGATAGGCTCATAGAGATTGCAGGGTGTGCAGAATTCTTAGGCAAATGAGTATTTTGACCACATTATCCTCTTTATGCATGTTGTCCTACTCCAGGTGGTACAGGCTTGAAAGCCTACTACCACTTAAGCATATCAGGTGATGCGCATCTCTGTAATGAGAAGGGGTGTGGTCTAATGACATCAACACCCGATATCAGGTGTGCATAATTATAAGGCAACTTCCATTCCTTTGGCAAAATGGGTCTGAAGAGAGATTTGACGGACTCTGAAAAGTCAAAAATAGTGAGATGTCTTGCCAAGCTTTTGAGGCGTGATCATCGAACAATCAAGCGTTTCATTCAAAATAGTCAACAGGGTCGCAAGAAGCGTGTTGAAAAAACAAGGTGCAAAATAACTGCCCATGAACTGAGGAAAATCAAGCGTGAAGCTGCCAAGATGCCATTTGCCACCAGTTTGGCCGTATTTCAGAGCTGCAACATCACTGGAGTGCCAAGAAGCACAAGGTGTGCAATACTCAGGGACATGGCCAGGGTAAGGAAGGCTGAAAAACGACCACCACTGAACAAGACACACAAGATAAAACGTCAAGACTGGGCCAAGAAATATCATAAGACTGATTTTTCTAAGGTTTTATGGACTGATGAAATGAGAGTGAGTCTTGATGGGCCAGATGGATGGGCCCATGGCTGAATCAGTAAAGGGCAGAGAGCTCCACTCCGACTCAGACATCAGCAAGGTGGAGGTGGGGTACTGGTATGGGCTGGTATCATCAAAGATGAGCTTGTGGGACCTTTTAGGGTTGAGGATGGAGTCAAGCTCAACTCCCAGTCCTACTGCCAGTTTCTGGAAGACACCTTCTTCAAGCAGTGGTATAGGAAGAAGTCAGCATCATTCAAGAAAAGCATGATTTTCATGCAGGACAATGCTCCATCACACGCATCCAAGTACTCCACTGCGTGGCTGGCCAGAAAAGGTCTAAAAGAAGAAAAAATAATGACATGGCCTCCTTGTTCACCTGATCTTAACCCCATAGAGAACCTGTGGTCCCTCATCAAATGTGAGATCTACAGGGAGGGAAAACAGTACACCTCTCTAAACAGTGTCTGGGAGGCTGTGGTTGCTGCTGCACGCAATGTTGATCGTGAACAGATCAAGACACTGACAGAATCTATGGATGGCAGGCTTTTGAGTGTCCTTGCAAAGAAAGTTGGTTATATTGGTCACTGATTTGTTTTTGTTTTTTTTTTTAATGCCAGAAATGTATATTTGTAAATTTTGAGTTGTTATATTGGTTTCCCTGGTGAAAATAAATAAGTGAAAGGGGTATATATTTGTTTTTTGTTAAGTTGCCGAATAATTATGCACAGTAATAGTCGCCTGCACACACAGATATCCTTCTAAGATACTAAAACTAAAAAAGCCCCAATCCAACTTCCAAAAATATTCAGCTTTGATATTTATGAGTCATTTGTGTTCATTGAGAACATAGTTGTTGTTCAGTAATAAAAGTAATCCTCAAAAATACAACTTGCCTAATAATTTTGCATACCCTGTATTAGGTTTGACATGGATAGGCTCAAAGAGATTAATGGTTTGGCGTGTATAGGCTCATGTAATTGAAAGAATTTGGCGTGGATAGGCTCATAGTGATTAATGGATTTGGCATGTACAGGATCATAAATATTAATACATTTGGCGTGGATAGCCTCAAAGAGATTAATGGGTTTGGCATGGATAGGCTCATAGAGATTAATGGATTTTGTGTGTATAGGCTCTTAGAGATTAATGGGTTTGGCGTTTATGGGCTCACAGAGATAAATGGATTTGGTGTGTATAGGCTCAGAGAGATTAATGGGTTGGGTGTGGATAGGCTGATAGAGATTAAGAGATTTGGCGTTTTTAGGCTCATTGAAATTAATGGGTTTGGCGTGTATAGGCTCATAGAGATTAATGGGTCTGGTGTGGATAGGCTCATTGAGATTAATCGGTTTGGCATGTATAGGCTCATAGAGATTAATGGGTCTGGCGTTGATAGGCTCATAGAGATTAATGGGTTTGCCGTGTATAGGCTAATAGAGATTAAAGGGTTTGGCGTGTATAGGCTCATGCAGATGAATGAATTTGGCGTGGATAGGCTCAAAGAGATTAATAGGTTTGGCATGGATAGGCTGATAGAGATTAATGGATTTGGTGTGTATTGGCTCTTAGAGAATTAATGGGTTTGGCGTTTATGGGCTCTTAGAGATTAATGGATTTGATGTGTATCGGCTCATAGAGATTAATGGGTTTGGCGTGGATAGGCTCAAAGAGATTAAGAGATTTGGCATGGATAGGCTCATAGAGATTAATGGGTCTTGCTTGGATAGGCTCATAAAGATTAATGGGTTTGGCGTGTATAGGCTCATAGAGATTAATGGGATAGGTCTGTATAGGCTCATAGTGATTAATGGGTTTGGCGTGGATAGGCTCATAGAGATAAATGGGTTTGGCGTGTTAAGGCTCATTAAGATGAATGGGTTTGGCGTTTATAGGCTCATAGAGATTAATGGGTTTGGCGTGCTTAGGCTCATTGAGATTAATCGGTTTGGCATGTATAGGCTCATAGAGATTAATGGGTCTGGCGTTGATAGGCTCATAGAGATTAATGGGTTTGGCGTGTATAGGCTCATAGAGATTAATGGGTTTGGCGTGTATAGGGTCATAGAGATTAATGGGTTTAGTGTGTTTAGGCTCATTGAGATTAGTGGGTTTTGGCATGTAGGCTCATTGAGATTAATGGGTTTAGTGTGTATAGGCTCATAGAGATTAATGGGTTTGGTGTGTGTAGGCTCATAGAGATTAATGGGTTTGGCGTGTATAGGCTCATAGAGATTAATGGGTTTAGTGTGTTTAGGCTCATTGAGATTAGTGGGTTTTGGCATGTAGGCTCATTGAGATTAATGGGTTTAGTGTGGATAGGCTAATAGAGATTAATGGGTCTGGCATGGATAGGCTCATCGAGATTAATGGGTTCGAATTTTTTTAAAGTCACATTTTCATTTAGTTTTTCTACTTCTTCTTTGGTTAATTTCCATTCCTATTGATGATAATCCTGACTCAACTTGCATACTCTGGATTGAAAAAGAAAAAATTCTAAAAATGAAATATCCATGATAGGCAGCATGTTGAGGCTGACTCAGGCCGTTATACAGATATATCTGCGTGTGTTTCTGCAGTGGGCTTCCTCGATGCAGTGAGAGAGAGGGTCGTTATACAGATATACTGAGTCAAAAAAGAAACTTCACACGCAGAAATTTGTACATATTTTCTTGAAACTTTTAATAAAAGAGTTTTTATTATCAATAGGGGTAAATGCGTTGTCAAAGACATCATGACACACATCAACTCCGACGTGCTCAGGTACGTAGCACTTGCGAGCGTACTTTAAGCTAAAACCATGTTTTCTCGTGTTCCTAGTCACGTGACCATATGAGAGAAGTGCAACTGAGCTCATTTTAGCAAGTTAGAGTGACATCTCAGAAAAGTAAGTTTTTACAGTTAATTATTCATTGATTTTCAATGCCATGGCTGTCAAACATTCAGCGTGAACATGCCATTCGCATGCTGAATACGGAAACGTCCGTCACTAACATTGCAAGGGTTATGGAATGCAGTCGACGGACTATCCATGCTCTTCGGACACATCTCCAACAAACTGGCACCACAGCTGACCGACCTCGTTCTGGTAGCCCACGTGTGACGTCAAAAGCAGAAGACGGACAAATTGTCTTACGTCATTTGCATAATCTATTTGTCACTGCAACATCCACTAGGAATGAATTGTTTAGAGGTCGTGTGACTGCCCAAAGCATACATAATCGCCTGCGCACTGCTCTTATTCAAGTTGTAACTTACCATTTTTACTCTTGGACATTTCCATAGCATTTCCGGTGGAAGTGGTTACATTATGGACATTATTTTTATGATACACCATCTTTAATGAGTACAGAATTAAATAAAATTATTATTTAAAAACTCATTTCTTGTTTGTTCAACTTATCGACCTCCAATCGAGTGTGAAGTTTTTATTTTGGCTGATTATATATCTGTGTGTGTGTTACTGCAGTGGGTTTCCTCGATGCAGTGAGAGAGAGGGCTGCTATACAGATATATGTGTGTGTGTTTCTGCAGTGGGCTTCCTTGATGCAGTGAGAGAGAGGGAGCAGAAGTTCTCCGTGCTCTACATGGGGAACCTGCCCGTCCCACGGGCCATGGGTGAGTCATGTTGCAGACTGAGGGGAGAACATCACCATGGAAACCTGCTTGGCCTTTGAGTAAGAATGGGGTGAATGGAGGGGGGGGGGGTGTTGGTGGTGTTATAAAGGTTAATTAAGGTTCCCAGTGGGCAAGAGAGTTTCCATCTTAAATTCAGACAGACCCAGCACAGATCCAGCTACAATTCACATGCCATCTGGTGCGTCTCTGCTTACTGAAGAAGGTTTAAGCTATACCATTCTTCAATCTGCTCCAGCTGTGTGGCTGAAGTTAAGCAGATGTGGGCTTGGTTAGTACTTGAATGGGAGACCACCTGGGAAAACCAAGTTGCTGCTGGAAGAGGTGTTGGTGGCCAGTAGGTTGCAATCTTCCCTCTGCTGGAATAATCCCCAGTGTAGTGACAGGGACACTGTACTGAAGGAGTCACTGTCTTTCGGATGAGACGTTACACTGAGGTCCTGACTCACTGTGGCCATTAAAGATCCCACAACACTCTTCGGCCAGAGTAGAGAGTTACCCGATTTTATGGCTAAAATTCCCAACCTGGCTCTTTCGACCTTCCACCTAATCATTCCCTGATCTAATTGGCTGTGCAACTTGTCCTCTCCCTCACCCCCTCAAACCCCAGGGCTCCCTTGAGATTTCAATCTCAACCAGACTTCCCTGGTTAAATAAAGCATAAATAAAACAATACTATCATATTATTTTGGCTTGGAGGTGCTAATATTCCAAATAACATACAAGACTTTTTACCATTTGTGATAAATCAGTTTATAATTTAATTTCCTTTGCATGCTGCCTAGCTGTTGCCAGTCTGTTGCATGACCAAAGGCATCCACCCTGACTAAAGCATCTCTGATATACTTTCCAGTTAAAAAATGCCTGGCTCCTGCAACCCGTGTGTTTGATACATATTGAGAGTTTTATTTAACTGACAAGCTGTTCTCTGGTTGAAAACCCTATTATCAGCCAGTTTTTATCTTAGCTCTACCAGTTTCACCAGGTTTGTCCAGCCACAGGCCAGCAACAGACCAGCTATTACTAGCTCTAAAACGACTATGATCAAGGACGAACCGGCAATCGCCAGCCATAGACTGGATATGACTAGAGAAAGAACAGCGATCACAAGCTGCTGACCAGTTGTGATCGGCTGCTGACTTGTTATGGCCAGCCATACACAGGCTATGACCAGCCAGAGACTGGCCATCACCGACTGGACAGGTTTGAAATGCAGCTGGAACCAGGTTATAAAGCCAGCCAGTCTTAGCTGGATTTTACAGCTGTGCCTCCCGTCACTGCGGAGTTTATCGCAATTTGTACAACTCCTCTCCTGGACGGGATTCCAGGAATGGTGACTCTTATATTTCGCAGTCCTTACCATGCACACCCTCCAATGCAGAGATCTCCCCAGCTGTGACAGTGTACTGCGGGCATAGCTGCTTGTGCTATCATATACGCCTCAGTGATGAGGGGTGAGATGATTAACCTTTGGGCGAACATCTGTCTGGAGGCTTTGCGCTCTGTCACAGTGTGTGTCCTCTGAAGGACACCGGTGGCCACTCACTTGGTTACAATATCTGGAGCCCCTTTGATCCACAAAAACCCCTAAAAATCGTTTGAACGTAACTGCTTTGTGGAAAATTGCTAAAAAAAAATTGAGAAACTGATTTGCTATGACATTTAGCTTGCGCACCTTTCTGAAAACTGTTTACATTTTACCTGATTGGTGAAAAGCAAATCTGATGACCTATCACGGGTCGTGTAATCGGCTTTGTATGCCTTAAAAGTTCTTGGTCATCCTGAAGGTCTCATTGATCAGGTCCACAGATTTTAGGCATTTGCTAATGCTCTTATCCACAGCAATGCGCAATTATATCATGTAATCTTGCCACTCAGCTCAAACATGTGCCCCCCTGCAGGTATGGAGGTGCTGAACAGAGCCATCGAGAGCATCATGAACGCTCGGGACCAGGACGAATGGGACCCAGTCTCCATCCGTGTCTCGGACACCCTGCTGTCGCTGTGGAAGGGACAGGTGAGGGCAGTCCATGATGCCATTGCCCTGGGAGAGGTCACTGCCATGTTCAGAATCACATACTTATCTACAGCATACTGCACTGATATATACTGGATACTACACACAACTAACAATCACAGTATACATCATAGCAGCTATTACATGACAATAAACATGTTCTGTAATACACAGTCACATGACAATCAAGCTATTAAGCTTACCTGGGTCTCAGTGGCACGGTACTGTTGATACTCTACTGCACAGGTGTGCCTTATCATGTCAGCTGGGTATCTCTGACACACTTCTGAATTTCATGTTGGTCGCATACTGCGTGCTGCTTGCTACTTTTGGCCATAATCAGTAATCAAGAAGACCATGGTCTGTGTCTCCAAACACAGTCAGTGCGTAATCCATAATTCTAGAGCTACTGGGAGGTTTACTCTGTTAAAGTGCTGTTCTGGCTGGCGGACGGGCCTGGGAACAGGCGGCACCTCTCCCCCTAATTCTGGCTCCACTGGATGGCAGCAGAGGGCTGCAGGACTCTTTGTCCCCAGACTTTTCGTCCCCATCAACATTTCGTCCTCGGACTCCGCATCCCTGGATTGTTTGTCCCCAATAATGCTTTGCCCTCTTCCTGCATTACAACCCCAACCATAACCCTTACCCTTATATCATGGTGATCCGTCCATCATCCATCCTTCCATTCGTCTGTCAACAATGGCAGGACCTTTCGTTTTCATTTGGGGACGAAAAATCCAGGGATGAAAAGTTCTTAGGGACAAAGACTCCAGGGATGAAAAGTTCCTGAGGACGTAGAGTTCGAGGATGAAAAGTCCTCAAGGACGAAAAGGCCAGGGATGAAAATTTCAGGGACGGAAAATTCAGGGATGAAAAATCGAGGGGCGAAAAATCCAGGGATGAAAAGTCCTGTAGCTGGCAGGCAGAGGTTTCTGCAGAAGTTAAACGTCCTTAAATAGAGAGCAGCAGGCGATGATGGTGACAGTTAGGGAGGACACTAATGGGACGTTAATGGTGGTGTTTCAGAATGCTTTGGTGTTGTTAGTATTGTCGAGATAATGAGGGAGGAGAGTAGTTGTTGTCAGAAAGAACACTGCTGCCTCTATTCTAGGGCTGACATCTTTATCCCTCTTTATTTGTCTTTTCCTTCCTCCTCTTGTTCTCTCCCTTCTCATCTCTCTGTCTTTCTCCCTCCCTCCCTTCCTCCCTTTCTCTGTCTCCATCTTCCTGTTTCTCATCCTCTCTCCACCTCTTATTTCCTTCCCATCTGTCCTCCTGCCTCTCCTGTGACTCTCTCACTCTATCGCACCTGATTATCTGTCCCCACTCCCTCCTTCTGTTCTATCCATCTCTCAATTTTCCACTCCTACTTATTCCTCCCATCTCTCTCCCTCCATCCCATTCATTTTTCTCTTTCCCTCCCTCTCCATCTCATTCTCTTCCCCTGTTCCCCATCTCTCCCTCTCGCTCTCTCTCCCTCCCCTTCACCTCTCTCTCTCCCTACCTGCACGCAGGATGGAGAGGACCCATTTTGGGAGTGGCAGGTTCGTTATCTGACCTTCCTGGGCGTCGGCCATGACACACACACGTTCGCGGTGATTGTGGACTCCGGAAAGCAGCAGTTTGAGTGCCACTCGTTCTGGTGTGAGCCGGACGCTGGGAGCGTGTCGGAGGCAGTGCAGGCTGCCTGTATGGTATGACAGTTCTCATGTCTGGACTGATTTAGGCTTCATTTAACCAGCGAAGTGCCACAGAGAAACACAGTACTCATCCAACTGAGAAATATCTTTCCATTACAGCCTGCTCTTTCCTGATGTTAGGTGGAATTATCAACTTGGAAACCGAGCATAAAAAAGCTGATGACTCCTTCCGATATCGAGCGAGATGAAAACTGCGTCTCTCGGCTGTATTTGAGGGTGCCTTCTGAACGGAACAGCCTGCCATGGCGTACAGCTACAACCAAAATTATTCAAACTCCTTTGCAAATTAGGTTTACTGGCAAAATTAACAAACTTTCAGCTGTTTGCAATGAGCAAATCAAACAAGAACAGTTTAAATGGCTCAACACAATAAATATTACAAGAAGCTTCTCCAAATTCAAAATGAAATTGCACTTTTAATGACTACTGCAGGCTCAAAATTATTCAACCCCTTCATGACAAGCATCTTTAGTATATACTTAGGAGAACACCCTTTTGCAGCTATGACCTGCTGAAAATGTGATGCATAGGCAGACAACAGCTTCTGTCAGTATTCCCAAGGAATCTTAGCCCATTCCTCATGGACAATAGCCTCCAGTTCACTAAGATTTTACAGTTTGCATGCCGAAACTGCCTTCTTCAAATCTTACCAGAGATTTTTTATGGGGTTCAACAAGTGAGGCGACAGTGATGGGCACTCTAGAATCTTCCCAGACTTCTTCTGCAACCAAAAATTGGTGGATGTTGAGGTATGCTTAGGATCATTGTCCTTTTGGAAGGTCCAATGATACCCAAGCTTTAGCTTCCCTCCAGACAGCATGACATTTTCTCCTTGGATATCCTCGTACTTGACTGAATCCATCTAACCCTCTACACTTTGCAGATTTCCAGTGCCAGAGGAAGCAAGGCAGCCGCAGAGCATCAAATAGCCTCCACAATTCTTCACTGTAGGCAGGGTGTACTTTTCAGCATATGCTTCTTTATTCCTTCTGCAGACATACCACTGATTCATAAGCCCGAATTACTCCAGTTTCATTTCATCATTCCACAGAACAATATCCCTAAACTTTTGTGGCTTATTTATATAGTTTTGAGCATATTGGAGCTTGTGCTTTTGGATCAGCTGTGGTGTATGTCTTGGAGTTCGGGCAAGGAGACCTTCAACGTTTAGTTTGCGCCCTACTGTGCAAACTGAAACCTCAGTGCCTCCTACCTCCAAGCCTTGCTGCGGGTCTCCTGCATGTCACTCGAGGGTTTTTGACCACCAGTCTCCTCGTGAATCTGGTGACAGCCATTGATAGCTTCCTCTTTCTGCCACATCCTGGTACTGTAGCCACTTTTCCTTTAACTCTGAACTCGCAAACTGTGCTTCTAACTGTATCTCTATGAAAATTCAGTGCCTGTGCTACCTTTTTGTATCCTTTTCCTTGTTTGTGCCAGGCAATGGTCTCCTCTATTAGCTTTTTGGACCATTCTTTTGACAGCCATATTTCTAATATGCAATCAAATGTCTCTATCAACAAACCTCCAGCGAGTGCAAGTATTTGATGTGTTCTATCTCAAGCAAACCTGATGCAACTAATTAAGCTCATGATTAGCTGCATTAAGTGTGCTTTAGACAACACCTGATTTGCAAATATACTCTCATGACAGATTCTGTTTGGGGGGTTGAATCATTTTGAGCCTGCAGTAGTCATTCAAAGTGGAATTTTGTGTTAAATCTAGAGAAACCACTTGTAATATTAGTTGTGTTGAGCTATTTAAAATGTTCTTATTTAATCTGTTTATCACATACAGCTGAAAGTTTGTAAATGTTGCCATTAAACCAAATTTGCAAGGCGGGTTGAATAATTTTGATTGCAATTGTAGCAACTGAGAAATGCACCGTACCTATGCTGCAGCCTACACTTAAAGAAACAGCCAATATTTGAACTGTATTGTCACCAAGGTTCTTGAAAGTGGCACTGTCATAGACAAGTATTTGGGCAGTAAACTTTATTTTGTGTAAAGTTCATTTTTTGTGGATATTGCTTTTCTGCCATTACACTGCAGTTAATCGTAGCCTTTAAATCACAGCTATTCTTTCCAAAAACTAAATATTCACATTAGGCCAGGATTATTAGTATACCTTAAGGGGGATTTACATTTGAACGTACGGGCGTCTACGTGCAACTTACGTGCGAAATTTGGGAAAAATGACTGCGTGCTCAACGTGGCGAGTACGTGACACGTGCGTGTTTTGCTGCAGGGCACGTAGAACCGCCCGTAGCAAAGAATTAGTCAGCAAATTAATTCCACAGTGCACGCAGCGATCAATCGAAAATAGTCCACGCCAAGTACATGGCAAGTACGTCACAAGTGCGTGTGCTGTAGATATATATAGGGTTTTATGGGGAAAATTCCATTAAAATTAATTCAAAATGAATCATATATCAAGAATTTTAAAATATTTTTAATATTGTAAGCATATGAATATACACCCACGCAAGTGCCACGCACGTGGTAAGCACTTCTGTCGTCTGGGTAGCGCAAAACTGACTTACTTTCCACGCACGACACTGGCGAAGCAAGCAGGTCGGACGTACGTCTCACGCAGCGCACGCACGTGGAAAGTACTTGCACGTGCGGGTTATTTAAACCCGGTCATTTGCCAGTTCTTGAACAGTTGTGAAAATGCCACCCAGGAGATCCAAGAAATCACCAGCTTCCAGTCAGCTTTCTGCTTCCACTGCCTCCACTTCCAAGGATACCAGCACGGATGAAGATGACAAATGATGCTGAGTCCTGTTACATCAGCATTTTTAAATAGTACTCCAACCCGCACTGGCCACGTAGAACACGTACTCCACACTCACTTGCGCCTTGTCGTCGACGTGCATGCCACTCAG
Organism: Gymnothorax reevesii; assembly: GCA_029721435.1. Lineage (NCBI taxonomy): Eukaryota > Metazoa > Chordata > Actinopteri > Anguilliformes > Muraenidae > Gymnothorax > Gymnothorax reevesii. The sequence goes on from CM056586.1 coordinate 47,704,286, forward strand.
GTGGCAATCACGTTACACGTGCGTGAACCCCTCCCGTACGTCTGCATTACTTGCCACTTGAATCGCGCGTGCATGTTAAGTACTCTCCACTTGCGAGCATCACGTCCCACGTGCGTGTGAAAAGGTCCCTGATCGTCACGGATTTCGCAGATCATGCCAGCTTCATGTAAGTGGCACGTATTGAACAAGTACTTACCCTGTACGACCAGAAAAATTGGCTGCGTGCGCCACGATCGGTCTGCGGGTCAGTTTTGCCGTAGAATTCGGGTCGCCCGTAGAACACGCAGTTCACGTAGACACGCACGATCAATTGTTAATAGCCCCTTAGTTCCGTTTTTTTTTTTAACATGCACTGCCCGGCCAAAAAAAGTCACTGTTAAGAAATGAATGAACAAATTCTATAATTGGATCATCATTGCGGTTATTAATATGTTTCAGTTGGCAATAATCATTTTAACCCTGACTGATGAAGCAAGTCGCTACTCTTTCTTAAAAAATCATGTTGGAAGACGCAGCTCTTGATGGTGGAAAAGATGTTGCAGTATTTCAGAACGGGCAAGTTATTGGCCTGTGTTTAGCAAAGCAAACCATGAATGACAAAAACAAGTATGAGGAATCATTTTGACAACAAATTTGCCACCAAAAAGTCCTGACCTCAAACACATTAAAAGTTATTGGGATGTGCTCAAGAAAGACCACTGAGTGGTTCTACCGTTATGTCAAGAAGACAAGATCTTGGCCAAAATTTATGACATTTCTGATTGAAAATAAATGTTCTGGCATTGCATATGGTTGTCAAAACAATGACAAGACGAATATGCACTTTAATCAAAGCTACTGGGGTTCCAACTAAATATTTGAATGTGCGACCTTTTTTTTGGCCGGGTAGTGTATGTAGTTTGCTTACAAGACCTTTGGGACGTTTGTTTATTTGCTGCTACGTCTGGACTTGGATGCTGGAGAGAAATGTATCTTTGTGGAATCTTTACTGATTTCACTTTCTAAAATAATGGTTTACACACAGTACATTAGAAAATACACAAAAGAGAAGGCAAAAAGTAAAAAATTGGGGATATTCCAAGGCATTATACTCTCAGTTATATTGCTGGAGATCAAAGTCACAAAGCTACTAAAATCGAGATGACAGACAGCTGAACAATCTCTCTTATAATAGACCAGCATCCTCGACTCATTCTCGTTGTGACAGTCACACTTTCATAAGCATGGATGGTTCTTGATTCTGTCCCCTTTCAGTGATGTTGGACTCAGATTAAAACTGTTGTGCTTTACTTAAATGCCTGGGTAGGAGCGTCTGCTAAATGGATGTTATGTTGTACTGTAATGAAGTCAGTCTGTGTCTAAAGATTTCAGGTGTAGCGACAGTCTTTTTCAGCAAAATATGAGTGAGTATATCAGGGCTGCCAAACCTTGTTTTTGAAGGTTACAGCCATCTAGACTCTCAATCTCACCCTTAGGGCGTGTATCCATGGGCTGTTCCCTCATGGCATGTTACCTTGTTCCGCGTTCACTTGTGACCTTGTGATGCGCCACACAGGCAATAAACCTTCGTATTACTTATTCCGCGTCCCTACTGGTTGTTCCCGGTGAGCTTGTGATGTTGTGCACAGCACATGTGACCTGCTGACCGGGAACACTGAGAATAAACCTGGTCGTTCTTTTTCTGATGCCACGAGAGTGTAGAAGTCATTTTAACATTGATCCTATGAGTGAAGGCGATTTGATACAGGAGGCGAGACCCTAAAAATCAGGAGTTTCAGGACAAACACCAGCGAGACCCTGCCTGGAGTGTCATTCAAAAGAAATTCAGCACCTGCGAGAAGAATGAACGCAATGGCAGTATCCTCGCCAGCATCTCTGTGATTTCTGTTCATCTTTCACCTGAAAAAGGAATTACCTTTGCCATGAAAATTGTATTCTTCATTTCAATTTTCAAAAGCATTTGTTTTCTATAACGATTACAGGATAATAAGTATCATAAATTCCAACCTTTTCTCCTGGCGCTTGCGACTGTACCAGGTAACAGCCGCAAATGAAATGAGAATCTGAGCAGTGCACATGGCTCAGGTCACATGCAATGGAGACAGAGGACACAAAATTCAGGTCACATGGTCACAACACCACGAATCCACATGTTCACAAGGGAACAGTCTATCGATACGAAGCCTCACAAAGCACACTTCACTCCAAAGGTAGCCCAACTCGTAAAATCGCATCATTTCAGTGTTGATAACTGCCGATGTTCTCCCCTTCTTCAAACAGGATGTCAGGTGTAAATAATTGTAAAGCATCAATTATTCGGGTATTTATCAGGGATAAAAGAAAACTAGGGCTGAGCCTGTATTTTAGGGCTGATTTCTAGAAGTTTTAGTTGGAAATGAGGATGAACAGGATGGTTTATCCCCAGGAACAGGGTTGGGCTGCCCTGACCAACACATGCTCAGCCACACTCACTCTGTGTTTTTGTGGCCCCTGTAGGTACAGTACCAGAAGTGCTTAGTGGCCCAGACGCCGCCAATTAGATCCAAAATGCATCGTGTGGGGTCAAAGGTCAGACGGACCGCCTCCATGGACATCTCACCGTTCCACCCTCGTCACCACGGAAACTCCTCCCCCAAATTCGGGACGTCAAGCGTCAAGAAGGGCATGATGGCATTCTTCGACACCTTCCGGAACAAACAGACAGCGGTATCCATGCCATGAGGCGGCGGCGAAGGAAGGGTCTGTGAAAGATTAGGGGTTGGGATATTAGAGACCATACCAGCTATAGAACTGAAGCCACAGGGATTTGGGCGCATCCAAATTCTCCAGCAACCAGGAAACCATCCTTTAAATAGGACATGAAACGGAAATAGTTTGGCTGGTAGCCATGGAAAGGAGTGCCCGAATTGTCTATCTAATGAAGGAAAGGAGGCTAATCGTTTCTTCTTTGCCTCCTTCCAGTAAGGAAACACAGGACTAACCTTGGAAGAAAGGAATAATGTATTGTGGACTACAGTCCTTTGCAGCTGTAGCGATGGTAAACGTCATTCTTTCTAGTTTTTCTATTGGATCAGTCCTGTCGGGCTCATGAAGCATTGAAGGAAAGGACATCCCATTCTCCTCAAGCATGTTCCAAGGTAACTTTGGCATCTCCCCGCTACTTTCCCTTGACCCCGTGACATTTTCTCGTGAGGTCAAAGAAAAATGGAGAGGAAAGGAGAATTCGGATGCACCCTCATTCTAATGGCTTATCTTCACCCCACAACCTCTTCCTTTCCTAAGCTCCTTTCCTCACCCGTATGCTTCACCCTTGGCAAGAAAAAGACGTTAAAAAAGGGACAATTGAGGATTCAAGAAAGTGTAAATAAGGGTTATTAAGTGTGGTTACACCTTCAAATTAGTTTTAAGTGATGTCAGTAACACACGGGACAGACGCGTGGCCTATGGGAGAGGTGCATCCACAGGTCGATGATTTCTATGCCACGCCTTCCAAAAAGGGGGAAAAAAAATTTCTGCAAAGGATGCTCTTGGGTTTCCTTGCTCAAGTTATCTTTGGGAAACTCCCAGCTTCTTTTACCTAGCTCCTTGAAGGCATGTGAAATTAATTTGGGTTTTTAAAACCAACTTTTTGGGAGATTTTAGTCGCAGAACCATAGCCCTCTGGGAGAAGATTACCTGGTATGTGTAGTGATGTACATATGCTGATGAGGTTTTGTCCGAGGTACAGTTTTTACACGAGAACCCAGGTGCTGTACTCTCACATTCCATCCCTCAAAGACGTGACTCAAAGCTAGAAAATAGAGAGTCTTTTAATATCAAATAAACATACTGCAGGGACAGGGCCGAAGGGACGACACAGACAAATAAACACTGGTGAAACAAGGACATAAAACACATCGGCACAATTAATGAGTTAACAAACCAGGAGAATCATCCACAAGGAGCTCGTATCCAACAAAGGACAAACACTGCGCCCCATCAGAAATGACTCTTGCATTACACACTGAGTATTTACAATCTTATATTGAAATAATTTCCTGTCAATCTCTACCTGCGAATGTATGTATGCCCGTAAACCTATTAGCTGTGCAAGCTGGAGACAAAAGGAAAGGAGATTCCATGTCTGTTTCTCTCTCCGCACAGAGCAGTAGCTGTGGAAAAAAGACTTAATAGAATAAACTGCAGCGCTAACGCCCATTTGCTCCACTCAGATCCATTTAGCTTCGAGACAAAAGGTGTTTAATGGCATATGACTTCATTACTGTCGACCTCTGGGTACTTACTGTAAATCAAAAGTGCGCACCAGAGCAATACATGCTGCATGTCACGACGCTAAAACACAATGTGAGAAGTAGCTAATGTCACTGGAGGCTCTTTATCACGGTAGTGGCTCTTCACTGAACAGAAACGTCAGCAGTGTTTGAACAGAACCACATCGGTTTAGGTCAGACAGGTCTAAATGACGGTCCTGTGATAACACCAGGGGAAAGAGCGAAAACGAGTATGTAGTATATCTGAGCCACCAAAATGAATGTCAAACTCTCGCAGAGAAGGGAAAGAAAAGGTGGTGTGTTTAACCCTCCAAATTGTCTCGGAAAATCTTGCTTCTCTCAGCCTGCTGAGGGTAAAAGTATGTAAGCAAGGTATATATATGACCCGCTAAAAACCCAGTCTGAATTACTACTTTCCAAAAAACATTGAGTAGTACTAAATGCAGGCTCAACCGAGAAAGAGCATGAACCAAGTTCAACCACATTTAGCTGAATTAATTACAATCCATGGCATTAGTAACCGACCATCTCACTCTTGCAGGCCCAAAGCCACACGGTGAGGTTGCTTGTACTCCCGCATCCCAGAATGCAATGCTTGTTTGGAAGCCTTCAATGCAAGTTCAAAAGATGATGTCACTGCCCATGCAGAGCTTAGCCAAAAGTAAATAATTCATTTAAAAAAACATACCAATATGCATTTGCAATGATACAACTGAAAATATACTTGCTGATTATCGCTGCTGTTATCTTATTCTGAAATGCTCACTCATCTAGCAAAACGAAAGAGAAAATATATATCAGTGCTAGCTGTAAAAGGGTGCATTGGATGTGTCTATTTGGGGTATCAGAACACAATGCATGTGGCTTTCCCATGTTCATTTGAGAATTAGCATGAATGCAAATGTGGAAGAGGTATATCACCTGAGCACGACTGGGATTGGCCCTTCAACTGGAGATGCATCAAGCCAGGAAGTGACACAAGACATGTAGCTCCTCCCCCAATTCTCATCATGCACTGCTGTATAAGATAAATCAACTCAGGTCTCCTTATTAATGAAGATTTAGAAAGATCTTGGGAAAGAAATGTATTCTCGCATGTAATAAGATGTAGGTCAAAATGCTTAGTTGATGCGAACTGGTTTGAAATGCTGTCATTAACGATTCATGTAGAAATGTATGTGTTATTTGCTATTTATACCAATAGCGTAAATCTATATTTGCAGTAAATTAGCACAAAAGTAGTAAAAAGATGTCATGTAAAGGCAGTCGATCTTTTTTATTGTAATAATAACATACAGTTATGCTGGATGAATGTCGTGGTCTGCACAGGATCAATAAAACTGTGAATTGCTTGAGAATCCTTCAGTGAACCACAGCCTACTCTTTATATGTCAGTCGAGTGTTTGCAGTATTAAGTAGCTTCGCTGAGACTCATTCTGTTCACTCGTTCATGCTTGATTTGCGACCACAGTATTACACTTAAACACATGAGAGAATACTACGTTTTATTGGAAATGTGATATGTGTATGTGTATGTATGTGTATGTGTTTCTGTCTATGTGAGTTTGTGTATACCAAGAATGTTGCTGATCTGTATCATTTTAAATCCAAGTTATTCAACAGCGAGCCCTTACAGACACTGAAGGAGGCCTAATTTGAAGAAGCCACATGCTACACAAAGATTTGGGGAGCAATAACTCACTGTATTACTGCCATCTACAGAGCTACAGTGTCTATTGCAGGAATTGAGGGTTGCATCTGAATGCAGATCCCATTTCTGTTCCTGGTTTGTGCGCACAAATGCCAAACAAAAGTGATATGTTCATTGCACCCCAAAGTTTAGGAAGTGAGGTTGAAGACTCCCAGGGGCCTGAGTCCTATTGGCACCTGTATCCTACCTGAGGGTCCCGGATTGAGATGATGTCAGAAACAGTGAACAAACAAGCCACACTGTGCCGGGGTGAGAAGTGAGATGGAGAAGATAGTTGTAGGCAGCAGTGACACTCAAGAATAAACCCCAGTTACCCCAACAATGCTATTTAAGGGGACTTATATACTGAGTCAAAAAAGAAACTTCACACCCATAAATTTGTAAATATTTTCTTGAAACTTTTAATAAAAGAGTTTTTATCATCACTAGGGGTAAATGCGTTGTCAAAGACATCATGACACACATCAACTCCAACATGCACAGGTACATAGCACGTGCGAGCATACTGTAAGCTAAAATCATGTTTCTCCTGACCGTATGAGAGATGTGCAACTGAGCTCACGTTAGCACGTTAGAGTGACATCTCGGAAAACAAGTTTTTACAGTTAATTATTAGTTGATTTTTAATGCCATGGCTGTCAAACATTCAGCGTGAACGTGCCATTGGCATGCTGAATACAAAAACGTCCGTCACTGACGTTGCAAGGGTTATGGGATGCAGTCGACGGACTATCCATGATCTTTGGACACGTCTCCAACTAACTGGCACCACAGCTGACCGACCTCGGTCTGGTAGCCCACGTGTGACGTCAAAAGCAGAAGACCGACAAATTGTCTTACGTCATTTGCATAATTGATTTGTCACTGCAACGTCCACTAGGAATGAATTGTTTAGAGGTCGTGTGACTGCCCAAACCATACGTAATCAAGCTTTATTCCTGGTTTCTATGTTCTAGTATTGATTCTGACCCCCTTAAATCGATTTTGGCAGGAAACAGCTAATTAAATATTCATATTTTGATTTATTCATATTCAGAGGTACATATTGCGAAAAGAGCTCTGTACAGACATAGATCATCACAAAATGACGAAAACTGCCAAACATGAAGTTAATTGGATGTACACTTGCTGATTTTTTTTTTTTTTTTTGGCGATCAATTTTATCAAGGATTTAAAGTGCTTTTTAGTGTAAAAGAGTCATTACAGAGCAATTTTTGAGCAAATTTAAGACCAATCAGGCAGAAAGTGGATATGTGTCCTGAAAGTCGACTGAAGGACCACTTCATGTTCTTACCTCAAAACTAAAATTTTGAACCAAAATCGGCATTTGCTTAGCTATAGGTCCCCTTCATGTTGGTCTATGGTAACAGCTGTTGACCAAGAACCTACTATCTCAATGGTGGCTTACAAAAGTGCACAATTCCTGATTCTGTTTCAGTAAAAAATTATATGAAGCGTGAACATACGGAAAGATGGTCTTTGAGGACGATCAAAGGCATTTAATTTGCAAAAATTCTGAGAGGCACATGCTGCAAACTACACAGTAAGTTGGTGAAATAATGAATTTTGCCCCAGATATATCGCAGGGATCTCCGCCACTGATTCCTGGTCGATACTGACTTTGTATGCGGCAAGAAGAGGAATAAACCCATTCAGACTCGATAACCCATAATAGTGCCCGTCAGGTTACACTTGATTCGTGAGGATTTATTGTTTGTCTCACATTAAATCCGACAGGGTCCACGATTTCTTCACTAGAAGTTACGCATAAAGGTACATGCATAACTCCAAGTTACCAGGAAGCAGCGGCGATGTTGGGAAGCATCTCGAATATCAAGTTGAAGTGGGTTCATTAGTCAGTCATATATGGGTAGCGCTTCGCTCGCCTCTTAAAAAGCAACAAGCGCCTGTTGCTGAGTTCGATAAGAGCTGGTTCACGTGTGTAAAACGCCTCAACTGATTGGCTACCAAGACATTCATTCTACCAACGGATTGGCTTTCTGCCTAGCAACGGAGCGCCATGTTGAATTACAGGCAGGGTGGGACAGAAGTACAAATGAAGGCCCTCTTACGGAGGATGCGGAAGTCTGAGTGCGTTATTTTAATGAAACATTTTACGATTTTGGAAAAATAATAAAAATGCAGGTCCACTCAAGAGGGAACCTTTGTTGACCAAGAGGATTTCGCAAATGGTCAAACTGCGGTAGAGGTGAGGTTGCAATAAGGTAGCCGCTCATTGGACGTTTCTCCAGGCCCGCAGTCAGTATGGAGACTCGCGAATGATCCGGATGCCTTACGGGGAGGGGAAGTGCATAAGGGATTGAGGAGAGTTTGATGGCAGACTGCGTATGGGGTCGTTTAAGATTAAATAAAGTTGTCCGGGATTCGTTGTTGCGTTTGCTTATTTTGTTTGAATATAAATAGTTTGCCTTGTAATTGGCGAACAAGCTAACATTATTGTCAATGGATGTTTCTAGATCGCCTATGTTGGAACACGTGTGTGACGAGATGGGACACATTTGCTTGCTCGCTGAGGTGACCAGTAGGCATCTCAGCTTGTAGTCTGTTTTATTAGTTTAAGAGCCAGATGCGTGGCTTGCTAGCCGTCCAGATCAATTGAAAATTAACTGGGCGTTTTTGGGTGTGATATGCTTCACTTTTAACCATCTTGTTAGTTAGGATAGCTAACGTTAACCATCCTGGCGAATACGGGTCTTGGGGCTGGCGTTATTAAGCGAGCGAACCATCCGGACTGCGTCAAAGCACTAGCCAGCCAGCTAACGCGGCTGTTCTGCGCCGTGACAGGAACTGAACGACCTTCAGAAATCTGTTATTACCCCCCACCAGTGTTACACTGGAAGACTTTATGATCTTACCTATTTAGCAAGTCATGTCCGCCTCCAACATATCGTTCTTTAATCGTACTGTTGTTACTTAAGAAATTAGCGAAATCCCTTTTGTCTCTATTGCCTTAATGTGGACGTTTGCATCTTCTCGCACTCACTCCTTTTCATTTAATAATGCATTGCTTTGGCTTGGGTTGCGAATGAACGTGCGCACACGGTGTGCCGTTCGCTATTTTCTGTGGTGCAGCTTCTGTGTATATCAGAATTAGCGACACGGTGATACTTTCTATTTGTTGGACCCCTTTTTGTCATGTTGTGAACAGCGTTACTCCAAACTCATTTACATCAGGAGAAAAACGAGCGGGTAAAGACCGCTAGAGACTCACGGACGGACACGATCAGTAGTGCTAGAGTATCATAACTGCGTTTGCACATGGGAGTGACTATTGACCCGACGGTCGGGTGAATAAGAAACCGTTCTCTATTGGCCCGACGGTCGGGTGAATAAATCGTAGCTTGCTATTCGCCCGACGGTCGGGTGAATAAGAAACCGTTCTCTATTGGCCCGACCGTCGGGTGAATAAATCTTAGCTTGCTATTCGCCCGACGGTCGGGTGAATAAGAAACCGTTCTGTATTGGCCCGACGGTCGGGTGAATAAATCGTAGCTTGCTATTCGCCCGACAGGATAGACTGGTCAACTGCTACTGTATATGGGGCGTCTAGGGACATTGTTCATTTTGTATGCTCAGCGTTTACTAGCTTAAATCTATTGAAAATTATTGAAAGAAGCGGCACGCGACACGCGAACAAAAACATCAACATTTAATCCTTTATATATATATATATATATATATATATATATATATATATATATATATATATATATATATATATATATATATATATATATATATATATATATATAGTGATTTTAAGCATGAGTGAATGGTCTCACACATGGCATGTTGTTTCAAGAGAAACTCACTTAATTGAGATCATGCCACTGTGAAATGGCTTCACTAAAGAATGTGGCTTGTGATGTAAAAACAAAGTTTCTGAAAGCAGTTAGTGCATGCGTAGTAAGCAGTGTTTACTTGGACTTGGAATTTGTAATTTTGTATAATATTTGAAGGCTTACTATAAATGAAGAAAATATATGAAATTTATTTATTTAATAAACAAATCATGATTAAATAAATGAACAGAAGATATATTCATTTATTTATCCAAGTGCAAATATTATCCGTGTGCAAATATAAGTGTAAGTGTATTTTTTTTCATCTTTTTATTTATGCAATTCTTCATTCATGTTTTTTTGTAAATAAATAAACCAACAGATGATTAAATAAATAGAGTATATCCATTGAATTTATTTAGGTGCAAATATTATTCGAGCACTAAGATAAAAGTGTTATTTTTTTCTCATTTATTTATTTATTCATTTATTCATTCATTTTTTTAAAATCTATTTATTTATTTATGTGAGTAAGTATGATGTTCGTGGTGCCAGCTCTAGTACATGTAACAGCATTATATGTACTGTAATAGTATTGGTTCTTTTGTCCGATTTACCTGAGTGAAGATTATCATTGTCATTACTATCAAATCGCTAGGAACTCAACACAATAAACAAAATTTGATCCTTGTCAGCTGCAATGATTTTTAATGAGCAAATTTTATATCTGGAAGCCCATCAATCAACACATACAGCCCACTGTACCACCTACGATCACTGGGTTAAAATGCCCTATAATTAGGTCATTTTCAATTTGCAGGGAATTAAACACTTTATAACATTGACCTTGAAAATGGTAGTTTTATTAAAATATTAAAAATAGCGGTATGTTCAAGATTACATTTCAAGTTATCCACATTTTACCAGATCCTCAATCTGTATTTTACCCACACCCCAAAAACACTATTAAACTAGACTGGTACCCTGTCCGGTATCTCACAAGCTCGATCAGAGTCGATGTTACAGGCCGTATGCGAACTGGTGGTCCAGTAGGGATCCAGTCAAACTAACATGATCTCGAACCAGAAACGTGATCGCAAGTCAAATGAAAAAAAGTCTATTGATAATATACATGTACTCAGTGTGTTGTTCTAAAATCGTCGGGCAAATAGCCTATAAACAGCTTATATACTCGACGGTCGGGCGAATAGACTGTAGCAACATACACACCCGACGGTTGGGCGAATAGACAGTAGCAACATACACACCAGACGGTCGTGAAAATAGCCTATAAACAGCTTATATACCCGACGGTCGAGCGAATAGACAGTAGCAACATACACACCCAACGGTCGAGCGAATAGACAGTAGCTACATACACACCCGACGGTCGGGCAAATAGCCTATAAACAGCTTGTATACCCGACGGTCGGGCGAATAGACAGTAGCAACATACACACACGACGGTCGGGCGAATAGACAGTAGCAACATACACACACGACGGTCGGGCGAATAGACAGTAGCAACATACACACACGACGGTCGGGCGAATAGACAGTAGCAACATACACACCCGACGGTTGGGCAAATAGCCACGGCCTTTGCACATAGCCGTTTATTTGATGTCACAAGGTGATATTATGTAAGGAAACTCATAACTTTTGATGATTATGCAGAATCGACTCCAAAAATGTATTGAAAAAAACATGAAATTAAATCAGCGGGGGTTTAGTTTTCGTTCCAAGAAGAATAAAAAAATAATAATTCTAATAATAAATTGAACAAGCTGCTAATTTTGCTCAAGAAATTACTTAATGTTATCAGAGATTACTCGTATTCGAAATCATGTCGCCAGTAATAGCTTTGCAATGCCACAAAGAATACATAATTTCCTAGTTCATATTGTGCTCATTTCATTATTGCAAAAATTGTCATAATTGTAATTCCAAAAGATGTTTTCAGTATATAGCCTAACATGTCCAAAGTCATGTCACTGTCCATTTCATTTATAGCTATTCCTCACACAATGTGAATCAGAGTGTGAGGCCCGTATTCAGAAACGACTCTCACACTAATTGAGTGTGAGCGCATACTAAAACTTAGTGTCAGGTTATACTAAATGAGTTAGAGGTTGTCCTAACACTCATTTGATTTCAGAGACCTCACTCACACTGAAAATAGCGTCTCTTTCTGAGTGAAGGTAATGTGCAGGGAACACCTCCCTTGAGCCGCACTAACTTGTGCCGCTATTTCATTGTCACGGCTTTCAGGTGGTTACAAACATCAGAAACTCTGGATCATTTACAGCCACGTGCTCGACGCAGTCACTCCGCAAATTTTAACTATAATGATGATAATGATGCCGGTAACTTACTAACTGACCACCGGGTTTCAGTGTTTACGAACTGCACTGTGGTGAACTCAAGGTTAGCATTTGTGTAACCACCATTGGCTAACTTACTGGTGAACTGGCAATGGGGGAAGCTCAAAACCATCCCTTAAAGATAATGATTGGACATGAACTGTTTTCAGTTCATTGAAATTACTATTGCAAAAACTCTCAACATTATCAGATGTGGCCAGTTTTCATGATTGACGCATATCTATTAACTCTCACGCATTCGGATTTCTCGCGCTTTTCTTTACCAATGGGTTGGAAAATTCTGCGCTCAGTGGCTCGTGGGGCGCGCGGGGATCGGTCTGCGAGGCTCATGTAGCTGTAAGTCACGAGACTCCATTCTTTTCTACATTCTTAACCGTTGAATGTAGAAGGAAATGTCCGGCACGTTTCACAGCTTGTTGCTTAGTGAGCCTCGCGGGCTGTCCTGCGCCTTTCGCGAGCCACTCGACCACAGAATTTATGAAGACATGCTGATATTTACGTCTTCATTTATGTGCGAAAGAAACGCCTCAATTTTGTGAAGCAATGTATAATGACGTTATTAAAAATAAATTTGATTGTTGTTTTACCAATTGGTCTGAGAAACTTTCTAATCAAGAAAAGTAAACTGCGTCAGGTTTTGGTAATTCAGCACTAAAGGGTGAGGATTGAGCGTCCCTTTGCGGCGGCCGACACACCGCCTGTGGTACCCAATGCCCTCTACTGTCAGTTATGCTGGAGTGGCGTTTATGAATGGCAATTCTCAAAGTCGCGGTGTCGTCACTTCCGGCTGGCCCAACTAGGCACTCGGTGAAAACAATTAACCTTATATGTTCGTCTCCGTGTTATTTCATCAACAATGAATCCACCTTATTAGAATTTGTATTTGCAATTTTTCTTTTGTGTGAGTAAATACAGCGTGTAGGAGTTGTTATAAGGTACTATAGATGTCATTTGACGATTTTGATCAGCATTGTGTCACAGACTCTAAATATTGCAGGTACTTAGAGTTGTAAATTAAAAGCATGACCGCAAATGGCAAAAGTAATTCCCACTTAATTCCCAGCTAATGAAATATTTAGCTATTTACTAGGGGTGTCAACGTTTACAATTTTTTCTACACGTGTACACGGGACTACTAACCGACGTGTACCCAGTTACACGTTCGGAGATTTATGAGCTTTTTCTATCGCAGTTGCGGTGTATAACCACAGAACGTAAAATGAGTTGAAAATAAAATCCTCTCCCTGCTGAAAATTTCAGCTTTGATCAGCCTAGGATGGTCAGGCTGCTTTAAGCTGTGTTTTGGACAGTTTTAGCTGGTCAACCAGCCCTTCATCAGCTAACTCCAGATGAAAATACCTGCTTAACCAGCTTTGACCACCTTCATCAAACTATAGAGACCAGCTAGACCAGCTTTGACCAGCTAATAACACAACTCAGACCATCTTAAACTAGCTACTAAAATTCTAAGCTGGTTTAAGATGGTCTGAGCTGTGTTCTTAGCTGGTCATAGCTTTTGTAGCTGGTCTCTAGGTCTATAGCTTGATGAAGGTGGTCAAAGCTGGTTAAGCTGGTATTTTCAGCTGGTGAAGGGCTGGTTGACCAGCTAAAATTGTCCAAAACGCAGCTTAAACCAGCCTGACCATCCTAGGCTGGTCAAAGCTGGAATTTTCAGCTGGGTTTCGACAGATAAATAAACGTACAAGTGAAAGCTGAAAAAGGTTTAACCTTCTATTTTAATCACCGTTTTAACTATTGCTCACTTTTGTACATTTTTTTTTTTAACTTAAAGTGCAAACTGCATCCCTCTCTCGCAACAGGTGCTGCGGCTGAATTTTAATGTGTGTCTCATAGTAAAAGTAATCTGGAATTGGCGAGAGAAAGCAACTCAAAAAGAAGCCAAAGTAAGCTGAAGTGAGAGGAAAAAACTTCACCTTTATATCCACAAAGTTAAAAAAGTAGACTCTCACAATTATTCACTCAAACTGGCGAAAAAAATGTGTTTTCTTCCACCTCTTTAGATGCGAGGATGCGTGATCAGGTCGTGAAAAGCCGACAGAACCCCAACCAACAATATAATGTTCAACAACACGCAACAATATAGGCGAAAATGACAAGCCATTTACAGTTTTCGTTTTCAGCTGCACGGCATTTGCACATGGGGAAGATGATGAGCGCAGCGCTCTTAAGTCTTCCGCTGCCTATTCTTGATGTGGCGCGACACGGGCTGTGGCTGCTGGGTTTTTTTTTTTTTTATATCAAGGTAACATTGCGCCCCATGCATCCGTATGCGGATAACTGCACTAGTGGGAACATTTAAGTGTATTGTTAGTTAATGTTATTATCTGAAGCTTTCAGGCAGCATTATCACCCCTAGAAATAGGCGACTATATGTATGGGTGAGAAATGAACGAGGAGGAAAAAATGACGTGTACACGGTTATTCACTTTTCTAAACGTTTATGATTTGTTATCCGTGTAACCGTTTACACCCCTGTTGGTTAGGGTGATGTTGACACCCCTACTATTTACTATTTCACCTCTGATAAAATACTTCCCACACAGCACTGCATGAGCTGACGATTCCCACCTGCTGCCGCATACATGCCAACTCTACCGCTTTTGGGGCGTTTTTCTCAGAATGAAACGCCCCGAAAGTGGTAGTCTACTGCCAAAAGCGGTAGAGTTGGCATGTATGCATCAGGGTTCTGTCTTTTGACAGCTTTTATTCATGTTTCACGCCGCTGACTTTCCTTTGGAAATGCGTGAAATGAAATTTTCTCTCCCTGTTTCATGTTGTGATTCGAACAACCAAACACTACACCCGACTTGGGCATGTTTTTCGAGGAATTATTACTTCGTTCGCATCGCTTTCAATTCGGTTTCACTGGCCATATGAGTTTTGTTTTCACCGAGTCACCCTGCACCGGAAGTGGGCCCGACTTTGTGAATTGGCGAGGAGTGGGACCAAACTCTTGGTTAGTGGTGGGTCGATCTCTTTCTCACACTCCAGTTATATTTCAATCGTACTCACTATATGGTGAGTGGAAGGTTTCTGAATATGGGCTTATGTGATCCCACAGGAAAAGGGCTGTGTTAAGAAAAATGGACTTTTTGTTGAAGTAATTTGTTATTTTGGTTGGATTGAAAACCAGCAAACACAAGAGGGTCATTCCATATTAACTCAACCAAAGTACTAGGATCTTTCATGGTCACCCCCTCTGTTTGGGCTCAAATTTATTTTGGGAGTACCTCTATATTCATAATGAACACATGCAAAATTTAGGCTGCTACTCCAAGGGGTTTCCGAGATATCTCCCCCCCCCCCCCCCTCCAAATCGGGGGGCCGTGCCTCAAGCGAATAGCGAATGTTAATTTATAGGGATTTTGGAGCCCAATATCTTTGGAACAAATCATAGGTATTGGGCTGAAAATTGCTATTCAGGCTAATTTGGGTGCAGGCTTTTAGAATCTCTTTGTCAAAATATATCTATCGCTGTTCATTTTCAAGATATTGGCTCTAAAATTTGAACATTTTATTAGTGGAAATCAAAAATTCAGTTTTCAAGGGCCCTTTATGAGGCCAGGATCCCTCACAGGGGTCATTCCATGTCAGATCACCCAATGGATGTCACCTCACCCCCTCAGATTTTGCTCAAATTTGGTTTCTAGGGTGGTTTTTGCTGGCAAAGCTGAAATTCCAAATATCAGCTCAATCCGACCAGCGGATCCTGAGTTATGGCCCACCCAATTTGGCAAAAATCGGCCAAAATGGGGGTAACGGCCAATGTTTGACCAACCGTATCTCGGCAACCAGTGGGACTATCACAATAAAATTGGTGTCTCTCTACTGGAAATTCACCAAGGAATCCAAATCTGGCCAAATCTGATTTGATGTAGGGTAAAAAGAAAATATGATGACCTTTTGACCTTTACTTTGACCTTGACTTTGTTGACCTTTGTTGACAAAACCCACACAAAATTTTAGCCCCATATGTGCCCTATATTATATACAAAAAGCAAAGGTGTGTTTTTCCCTCCTTTTCCACAAATCCATGTCATATACAGGTGATGGTCAACGAATTAGAATAATTTGAAATAGCGCAATCGTTAAATTTTCTTGATGCATTTTTTGTGCAGAAAGCAAATCAGGTGTTCACCGCGCCTGTCCTACTTGTTTGAGTAATCACAGAACTCACTACCTGTAAAAAATGCTCAGCTGAGCTTTCCAAAAGGCCCATTTAGGCCATTTAACTGTGACACTGTTGTTTCATTGAATTAGAATAATTCATTGGTCATTTCATTGAATTAGAATAAGTGCTTGAATTTTTGTTTTCTGTGAAGAGTGTTCACTGTGCAGTGTAAAGTCAGGGTTGAGTAGAATTTCTAAGTTGTAAAATCAATCATGGGTAAGCAGCGCGACCTCTCAACGGGAATAGTAACTCAAATTCAAGCCCTTCGCTAACAAGGCTTGACCCAAACTAAAATTTCTGAGCAGCTCGGCATCAGCCAGTCTTCCATCTGCAAAGCTCTAAAGAAAGACTGCAGCAAGCGCACCGACTGTTCCGGCATCCAAAAAACTTCTGCTCGTGACAACAAGCAGCTGAGAAAGATCGCAGTCAGCAACCAGTTCAAGTCCATTTCTGAGCTCAGCGACTTGTGGAACGAGCAGACCGGCGCTAACGTCTCGAGATCAACCACTTACCGTCGTCTGCGCGAACTCGGCTTCAAATCTCGCGTTCCAGCAGGAAAAACCCATGCTGAACAAGAAACAAATGGAGAAACGGCTGAAGTGGGCCAAAGAACACGGCGAGTGCACTGCTGAAGACTGGCAGAAAGTGGTCTTCAGTGACGAATCATGCTTTTGCATCTCCTTCGGTGACCAAGGTCCTCGTGTCTGGCGTTGTGGTGGCGAAACCTACAATCACGAGTGCGTAAAATGATGCATCAAGTCTCTCCAGAGCGTTATGGTCTGGGGATGCATGTCCGCTCGGGGTGTAGGGAAACTCCGCTTCCTCAAGAAGACTGTGAATGCTGCCGTTTACCAAGAAGTTCTGGAAACGTTCCTGATTCCGACTGTTGATAGACAGTTTGGCGAAGAAGACCTCATATTTCAACAGGATCTTGCACCGGCTCATGCGGCAAAGTCAACCAAAGATTGGTTCGCCGAAAAACAGCTTGAAGTTTCGCCTCACCTCAATGTTATTGAAAACCTTTGGGCCATCGTCAAGCGGAAAATTCGCGACAGAAAGCCGACTACGCTGGACCAACTGAAGCAGAACATCGCCACTGCCTAGGAAGCTGTGAGTGCGGAAACTTGTGACAAGCTCGTCAAATCGATGCCGCGGAGACTTCAGGCAGTCATACAAGCCAAGGGGGCAGCCACAAAATACTGAGAAAGTGATGATTCTAATTATAATAAAAATAATTCTAATTCAGTGAAACGGTTTCTCAATTATTCTAATTCATTAAAACAACATTGTCACAGTTAAATGGCCTAAATGGGCCTTTTGGAAAGCTCAGCTGAGCAAATTTTTTTTACAGGTAGCAAGTTCTGTGAATACTCTAACAAGTAGGACAGGCGCGGTGAACACCTGATTTGCTTTCTGCACAAAAAAATGCATCAAGAAAATTTAGCGATTGCGCTATTTCAAATTATTCTAATTCGTTGACCAGCACTTGTATACCTTGTCTCTGCGATGAATTGTTACTCAGTCCTTCACACAGGTATATACGTTTCACATATTTTTGGCTGCTTCGTCTTGGCTGCAGCCTACCTAACAAAGGTGGACAGAGAGAGTGAAATTCACACTGGAAAGTGTTAAGAGTTCACTACTCTTCTGTTTAGTTCACCAGAGTTTTCGCATGTTCTAGGACCTAAAACTAGAAGAGCTATTGTTTATTGGAACACGGAGGGTTGTGTCTCTCAGGATTTGTGGTGGATATCATTGTTTAGCTTTTAAAATTTTTATTAAGTTCCTTAGAATGGCGAGTGGCATGGTTGAGCAGTGGGTGACATTTTCATCTCGCAGTAGAGGGTTGGTGGTTAGAATGTGACCTGGGGGTTTGTTTTCCTGTGTGGAGAGTAGATGCTCTCTCTGCATACATGTCATTTTAACACTTGCATGTCTGGCTAATTGGAGACTGTAGAGTTCCCATAAATGTGAGTGAATAGCACACGTGACCTGTAATAAATTGGCACTGACTAGGGTAGGTAATGGATGGGTCAGTGTAAATCAAAACTAGCTTGTCAGGAAATGTTGTTAGCCAAGTCTGGTACCTCAGGTCACCTGTATCTCCCACGGTCTGTGTCCCTCAGTACGATGGTGATACTGGTTTAATGTAAAAGGCGATCTCCATCAAAGGAGGTGATCTACCTGCGGCACTCATGACCTGAAAAACCCATGAATCTAAATGCTCATATTATCAAGCGTAAATTCACTGGTGCAGTGCACTATACAGGAGGGAAGGCATATATCTGTGGATTATAGTGTATGCCAAACAAGTGTAATGTAGAAGATGGCCACCAGTCCGTCTCTTCCTGCGTCTGTGCTCAAGGTTTCCGGGAGCGATGGACCCTGTGTACGAGGAGACAGAGGTGAAGATCATCACGGAGGAGGTGGAGAGCTGCTACACCCTGATGGAGGTCCCCTCGCCCAAACGACGGAGGAAGAGCAGGTGGCAGGGCGAGAAGGTTGAGAAAGAGAAGAAGCCCAGGTACAGACCACAAAACCTTTACCTCTGTGTACCTGTAATCAAGCTTAAATCCACCGGTACAGACCGTTTGCGAAACCTTTACGTCTGCCTACCCGTAATCAAGCTAAAATCCTCAGGTACAGACCGTCCGCAAAACCGTTAATTCTGCCTACCCGTAATCAAGCTAAAATCCACAGGTACAGACGGTCTGCGAAACCTTTAACTGTGTCTACCTTAAATCAAGTTAAAATCCACAGGTACTGACAATGCGCAAAACCGTTAACTCTGCCTACCTGTAATCAAGCTAAAATCCGCATGTACAGACTGTCCGCAAAACCTTTAACTGTGTCTACCTGTAATCAAGCTAAAATCCACATGTACAGACCCTCCGCAAAACCTTTACCTCAGTCCACCTGTAATGAAGCTAAAATCCAGGTACCGACCGTCCACAAAATCTTTAAAACTCTGTACCTGTAATCAAGCAAAAATCCACAGGTTCAGACCGTCCGCAAAACCTTTAACTCTGTCGACCTGTAATCAAACTAAAATCCACAGGTACAGCCCTGTTAAAATGCAGAACTTTATTTGCTTGTATTAAAGCTGTGATCACAGGTAAATGCATAAGCCTACACACACACACATACACATCCTCACACCATTGAGCTGTGTAAAAGCCTGTAATTTAGGGTCGGGTAGAATACTAAAGTATTGGACATTCTGCGTGGAAAACTTTTTCGGTAATTTATTTGGCAATTCCTTGTGGTTCAAATCAGTCATTAATACAGTCCTGAACAGCCTGCTCCCATGTAGTGATGACATGGTAATGTGCAGTACAGTTGGGTGATGAATGGCGCATCTCGGAGGACTGTTGGCATTTTATGTCGGCTGCTCTGCCATTTAGCAGTGCACAGCCAGTGCTAGTTGTGGGAATGGAGAGACAAATTGTTTTTGGCTCAATTCCCATTTGAGTCTGTGTTGGCATTCCCAAAATGTTTCCGGACTGTAGTTCAGAAACTGCTCAATATTTCTTCACGTAATTTTGTGGGTGCATTAACCATCGACTAAACTGTTGTTTTTCGGTGTTTCTGGGGAGGTGGGGGAGACATTTGTTTTTATGAGTAAAAACACACACTAGTTCTGACTGCTGTTGTGATGTGATGTGATGTGTTGTTCTTCTTCTCTGGTTAGATCTGCCTTCTTGCTCTACTACTTTGATGTCCATCAGAGCTTACAGCAGGAATTTCCCGACCTGCCGCAGTCCGAGATCAACAAGCGGATCAGCGAGAGCTGGAGGATGCTAAACGTGGTTGATAAGGGCCATTATTTAGCCCGGGCGAAACTGGAGAAAGAGGGGATTGACCCGGTAAGCGTACTCACAGGAGACATTTTCTCGATGTTTAAAGTCGTGTTTGCCTGTGGTAAGTGTCTCAGAGCTTCTTTAAGTGTCAAAATCACATGAAGGTCCCCTACTGTGTCACCAGGTGCAAAGCCAACTTGAGGCACTCGGTAGAGACGCTGTACATCTGTTCTTTGGGTTACTGGATATGATCCGGATCACTTCCCTGATTAAATCCGCTCTTCCTTGGCTGACCACCTATCATCCTACCAAAATTTGTGCCAAACCGTTCAAAGCTGTTTGAGTCATCCTGTTGACAGGCAGGTGGACAGACTAACAAACAGGGGTGAAAACACAACCTTTTTGGCAGAGGTGATGAGCCATTACAAACCATTTGAAAATCTGTCCTTTGTGACATAACAAGGGGGAGGGACCACACCGAAAAATGCAGGAACTCATTAATCGGTTTGCTGAAGTTCATCAGTCTCTCTTGAGTCTGTATAGTCACATCATCTTGTGATGTCAATAAGGAACAGATTTTTAAATGGCTTGAAATGGCTAGTTGGCAATGCACCAGGTACAGTGTTCGGGAGCCTTAAATGATGCATTATATCATCTGCGGTCACCTTTGCCCTCTTCACTGGGCTCTCCATATTCGCCATTGCGCTAAGAAAAATTATCTGTAACTGCACACAAAATGACTTTGAATTCGCATTTAATTTATCAGAACCCTGAGTTCAACTCAGTTTTAGCTTCAGGGAAGGGCAGAATTCTCACTGCATAATTGTACTCAGCTGTAATATTGGGTGCTGGTGGAAATTGAAGTTCACTGTTGGTATTTCATCCCATGCCACACTTTGAGTGGACTACTATTCCCATAATCCCCTTTTGCATTTTTTTTGTGAATATTCCTCATTGCTGCGTTAGTGGGCCTGTTCCTTTATTCTTGCCAGGTGTGGTCTTCAATACCAATTATATCAAGTTCACAAAGCAGGGCATGCCTCTTGTGCCTTGCAGAAGTGCTGACAAAGATGGCACACTTACTCACATGTACACTCATACAAAAAGTAGATCAGTCTTGAAACAGTGACATGGCAGTAGGTCTTTGCTGCAGATGTTCCGTTTAAACGGCTTGCCGCATCCCTGGCCAGCACTTCAGCACCTCGCTGGCAACTCAAATAAAGCGACACCCCAAAAGAAAGCTGTTGGAGTGGGTTGCCACATTGACATCACAATGTAGTAGGTGCTTATTTAAAATCCAGTGGCTTGGTCTTCATTGGTCTTCAATTCCCATGAAGCCCCATTGCAGAGTTGAGCATTGTCCCTCGGTAAATTGAATAGAACTGTCCTGAGTGTATTGCTGCTCGGACCGCACAGAGTTGGGGGGGCTTTTACCCAGAGTTGTGTCCCTCCCCTCCAGGCCAAGCAGCTGGCAGGAGCCTCAGCCGATGTCCCAGGCTTCCGCAGGATCCTCCCGCGGCGGGACTACGTCATCCTGCAGAAGGGGGCAGGACTGGGGGAGGGGGCAAACAGCGGTGGCGGCAGCCCGTTGGAGATGTGCATTGAGGGGGCGGAGCCTCTGCTGGCTGTGGCTGGCAGTGCAGGCGGGGCAGTGGACGTATCCCAGGATGCCGCGCTCTCCCCGATGGAGCTGGGCAGTGAGGTGGAGCTGGCGGAGCAGTGCATCGCCATCGAGGGCCTGACGGACGAGACGGCGGCGGCGCTGAGCCGCTCGGGGGTGCTGCAGGAGATCCTCTCCCAGTACTCTTCCTCCGCGCCAGACAAATCCCCCGCCAGCCTCCTGCTGAACGAGAAACTCGCAGAAGTGGGCGGAGCCAATAGCGCCGTCAGCATAGTGATGGAGGAGGGAGGCGTGGTCAGCCAGACGGCACAGGAGAGCAAGATGGACACTACTCAGTTGGTCACTATCATTCCCAGTCAAGTAAGATGTTTATTTGGCGATACTCAACAATACTCGGAAATTTCTGACATCCAATATGGCCGCCTGCGGCCATTTTGTCTAAAAAAATTTTTTCTGCTTATTTTGAGCCCTATTTATATACATGTACAGTAAGAGTCATAGCAAGAGTAAAAACAGTAACATTGTGGCTGTAAAAATTTGCAAACGATCTCTCATGGGCGATTCCACAGTATTGGCGACATGGCTTTTAAAAAATCAACTTCTTAATATCCTTCAAATAAATATGGCATGCCATAGCCAAACACCCTAAGTTTCATACTACAACAATTGTATTGTTGTCAATTGACTAATTAGCCATGTTAATTGCACTTTTAATTAGCCAAGCCATTGTTCTGCGTTGCGGACAGGACAACACGTTTCCTTAATTAAATCCTTTATTTTCTACCACTGAATAATGAAACCAGCTGGACATTATTGCAGTACTAGATTACATCATATTACCATGTACAAATTTGTTAAATGCATGTCACTCTTGAGAAAATGCATGTCACACACGTCAGTTGTCCTGTCCGCAACGTTTGAGAAGGAAAAGTTTTAATTATATCCTAATGGTAAAATCTATATCACTAAAATTCATTTTCCTCTTACTATGGCCATGTGGTGACATAACTAATCTACTTTGAGAAAAATCACATTAGCTTTAAGTATATGAACAATAAGTTAAATTATGTTGCGGACAGGACAAAACGTTGCGGACAGGACATGTCACTGTATTAACTGCCTACAGAAACACCTGTAAATCACTTTTAGTTTCTCAACTGGAGCAATTGTTCAGGAAGTTGGCTGATCAGCTAATCTAATTAATCAATTCTGCAATTGGGTAGATTATAGACACAGGTTAATTGCTGCTAAATAAACAATAGGGAGGAAATCACCCAACTGAAATGTGATTAGATCTAATTGATGTACCTGCCTTTTCCTGATTAGCTTAGACTCCAAGTCTCAAATGCCAAATATTAATCAGAATAGGCATCCTATATAAATACATACTGAGAGTAAACAAATTCAGTTTTGAGAAAGATATGCTACAAGCACAGTGTTTCCCACACATTCATTTATTCGTGGCGGCCCGCGGTTTAGCTGCGTGTTTAACTGTCTTACCTTGCGGTGGATAATCCTTGTTGATCACTTAGTAATCATTTTGGTCACATCACATCTTTCTAAAAATTTTGTCATGAAATCTCTTGGACCTCTCGCTCCTTTTTTTTTTCTTCTCTCCTCTCTTTCCGATGCTCCTGAATTTTGGCGCCTGGCCATTTTGATAGTTTGCACTCACAAAAGAAGGGTGGGGGTTCACCAGTATTAATTGAATTCACGGGATGTAATGGGCCGAACCATTTTTGCTTGGAGGGAAAGTAAAAATGTTTTCAACCACTTGGTCAAGGAAAATTTTTGAGGTAAAAAAAGCACTAGCATTAGATGAGACACAAATGCATTGTACTATTTTTTTTTTTTTTTTTTTGTACAGAAAGCAAGTTTTGACTAACTATTCCATCAGATGTTTAAACGGTCTGAGGGCCCAGTTCTGCCCCCCCTACCCAGGGCCCAGGACAGCTGACCCCGTTGTTCTCCACTGCCAGTGGCTCTGCTCACAGGCGTCCGGTTCTCCTCATTTAAAAATGGCTAATTGTGTTTGCTTATAACTGTAATCTCTGCGCCAAGTCAAGTAGTTGAGTTCCGTGGTTTCATGTATACAGTTTGTGTAGGTGGGGTGTTGCTCACACAGTAAAACAAGTTCCAGCAATTTATTCTGGATTGATACCGCGCTATTAATGTAGGTGCAAAATTGGCGGTAACATCTTTGTGTTCAATTGAATTCCAGAGTTTGTGCCTTATTAGGCGAGACCCTGCATAATTCTCTCTCCCTACAGGAAGTGGTCACTGCTAAAGTGTCCCCTGCTTAATTCTCTTTCCCCACAGGAAGTGGTCATAGCTAAAGTGTTCCCTGCTTAATTCTCTTTCCCCACAGGAAGTGGTCATTGCTAAAGTGTCCCCTGCTTAATTCTCTCTCCCTACAGGAAGTGGTCACTGCTAAAGTGTCCCCTGCTTAATTCTCTTTCCCCACAGGAAGTGGTCATTGCTAAAGTGTCCCCTGCATAATTCTCTTTCCCCAGAGGAAGTGGTCATAGCTAAAGTGTCCCCTGCATAATTCTTTTTCCCCACAGGAAGTGGTCATTGCTAAAGTGTCCCCTGCTTAATTCTCTCTCCCCACAGGAAGTGCTCATAGCTAAAGTGTCCCCTGCTTAATTCTCTCCCCACAGGAAGTGGCCATTGCTAAAGTGTTCCCTGCTTAATTCTCTCTCCCCACAGGATGTGGTCACAGCTAAAGTGTCCTCTGCTCCCAGCCGTATGCTGTTGGTTCCCGTGGTTCCCAGTGTTGAGCCCGAGCCGGCACAGTCCATCAAACTGGTGCGTTTTTGTTTGTTTGACTGGAAATGTTGTCTCTTTTCTCCAAATGCCCTTCTGGCAATATGGTAAACAAGTGTGTCGTAATGATTGAATTGCTCAAATGAAATTTATCAGGCCTTAAGTTCATATGGTGCAATGGCATCATTGCGTTGTATTATTCTCCTGTGTGTACCATTATTAGAGCATGCATGTGTGACCACATGCATGCATGCATGCATGTCTTTTACCTGTATCTCGTTATTGTTGTTGAGGAGTTGGGGATTTTGTGGAATCTCTGGTCTCCTGTTTAATTTTGTCTCCTCAGCCGATTAAGTACACCAGGAGAGGGCGTGGTAGCTGCCGCACACCCGGCTGCAGCTTCACTTACATCACCCGCCACAAACCGCCGTACTGCCCCAGCTGCGGCCTGCACCTCGGTGGGAAGTGGGTACCCGCGGTGGGTATACAGATCTGCGCTGTTGAACAATATGATGCACATGTCGAAATCACAGGAAACACTGACCTAAATGCTGGCTTTGTGAGGCTCGCTGCAAACCGGTTTTGGTTTTTTTATGGATTTATTCAAGTCTGTGGTGATTACGAGCTATTCTTTTGCGGATATCGCCAACCATCTTACCAAGCGTCTGTCTGTCCTTGTTGTAAACTTTGACTAACAGATCTTCAAATTAGCACCCACTCTTTGGCCACTGGAAGCTCTGTTAGTATCCTCACTATAATATCGATGAAAACCGTTTCGTCTATACTTTGGAATCATCTTCACCACTGTGTCTGCTGCAGATACTTCTTGTTAACTAGATGAACCAAAAACTATTTCATAGATCCTAGTCTAATTTTATGGGCCTTTAGAGCTTATCAAGATGGAGAACTGTGAGCTGCCGGATAGCTCACTCAGTTAAAGCATCACACTGTGAAGCATAAGTGACTATCACGGCGCAGGTTTGAGCCCCTGTCAAACCATCCGGCAGTGGTCAGCAACTTTTTCAGCGTAGCGCACAATTGGCCATTGCGCTACTGGGATGCAAATAGGGAAGGGTCTGCCCGGAAAGGGAAATAAATAAATAGCTTTGTTCGTTGCTTAGGCGCCTCCTGTTGGCCAGACGGGCACTTGTCAGGAAGATTCTAAGCTTGTTCATGTCTGGGTATCCTCTGCCCTCGTTCTGAACTTGTGAAGATTCAACCAATGAGTGTATGAGAAGCAGTGGCTGACAGGCGCATGCTTCAGAGGAGAGCCGCAAACTCTCCTGAATTGGCCACAAGGGCTCGCATACGAGCAAGTGTTGTACATAGTTCACCAAATGGGCATTCCAGATTCGGGTGGGATTGGAGATGCCAAATTAAAAAAAAAAAAAAAAAAAAAAAAAGATGGAGAACTGTATTTTTTGAGCTTTACATTAGTATTAATTATACATTAACCCTTAGAGCAGGGGTCCCCAATCTTTCCCAGAAAGGGCTGGTGTGGGTGCAGGCTTTCATTGCAACCAAACAATTCCACGCCTGATACTGGTAATCAACCCTTGGACTCTTTGCTAATAAGCTTGATTAGCTGCATCAGGTGTGTAGCTGCTCGGTTGCAAGGAAAACCTCTACCCACACCGGCCCTTTCTGGGAAAGATTGGGGACCCCTGCCTTAGAGCATCAAAATAGATTTTTTAAGAATTCAGATTAAATATCTTGAGCTGTTGAAAACCTATCATGTGGCAACTTGTTTAGTAGAGCTCCACTGCGGTTTGATTTTGATATGGGGACGGCCAAGAACTTGTTAACCTCAGGGGTAAAATTTTAAAATGACTCAATTTATCCCAAACTTATATTTTTAGATAGCCTTCTATTTCTAGTTTTATCTTCAAATGGATTTTTAAGAAAAGAGATAGCTGAGATAGCTCTTTTTGAAGAGCGCCAATTTTTTGTCTCTGGTTTTTGTTGCCATATAATAATGCTCTGAACTGGGTTATAAATTAAAACAATTTTCTTTACAAATTTTTTAATCAAGTTAAAACATAAATATTTTTGTGCTTTTGAGTGACCTGAATGTAGACAACTTAAGAAGAACTGCGGTCTATCCAAGACGCTGGAAAACATGTTTTTTAAAGATTTTAAATACTTAAAATCCAGATCCATCTTCAAACTTTCTCAAAGAAAGCATAAATAAACATATTTTTTGGCAGTTTAACAATTTTTGTGTTTTGGACCCATTATCATGGAAATATATTGGAGTGAAATTTCTGCATCCAAGACACTGAGTAGCAGTCAGCTGGAAGTACAATTAAGATTCAGTGTCTTCAATAGCCTATGAAAGTTAAATCTGTGTTTAAATTTGACATACATTCTCGTATAATTGCAATTTTAATCACTGTATTTGCAGGATTCATATGTCATGTCCTATTTCACTAAATATCAAGCAATTAAATTTGATTATCAATCAAATAATCTGATGATTATTTTCATTTTTTAATTGCACTTATGTTCCTGGAACCCCTTGATGTTTTTACACGTGGGTAAATGGTAGTGAATAAGAACAAGGTGTTACCTACAGAATGCAACAATCCCCTCAATCAAAGGTAAATGTAGGTAACACCCATCCTGATCTGCTGAACTGACTAACAGATGACGAGCATACTTTAACGACTGATTTCTTACCTAGATAAGTGATTAGCTCAACATCAGAGGGCCTATCTCTAGCACCCCTGGTGTTAGCATTTTCACAGTTTGTATTAGTTGAGTATAAAAGACATCTCCTTGTCAGTCAAATCATTATAAGTCAAGTGACGCTTCATATAACAACATAATCTTTTTCCAATGCCTTTATCTTCATCTGAGAGAAACCATCTCTTTAGATGGAGGTTGAAGGCCAAGATTGGAGATGATGCCTACAAGGAGAGAGATGCTAAGAGGAAGCGTGATGCCAGGAGGAAAAATCCTGATGCAGTCAGAGCTTCAGAAAGGCAGACTAAACGGAAATACAGAGCCAAACAGAAACTGCCTTCTACTCCAGAGTGTCTTGAACCATACAGTGCTCCTTCAAGTTTCAGCCGTGCTAAACGTTGGGTAGAGAGAATTCTTCCAGCATCACCTAGAAAGCGTACCAAAATCATCCTCTCCTTGGCTGCTGAGCTCAATGTCAGCTAAAAGAACAACAAGACAATATATACACATCCCACCAAGATTCCTGATGATACCAAACAGAGAGTCTGTGACGTTTACCAATGCCAGGATATCTGCTGGACAGTGCCAGGCCACAGAGACTCCATCCTTGATGGCACCATGATGATGGCACCAAGGTGAAGGAGCAGAAGAGATTCCTCATCACTACCCTGAAGAGACCTGTGCCATGTATGCCAAGGAGAGCCCAGAGGACAAGATCCATCATCCTTCAAAGCCTTGAGACCTCCCATTTGTTCTGTGTAAGGACAAAATGTCACACAATGTCTGTGTATGCATGTATCATGAAAACATGAATCTTCTCCTGACCAGCCTCAAAGACTATCCAGGGGTACCCATCAACCACAAGGAACTTCTCCAGCTTTTGACCTGTGACACATCAGTTGAGGAGTGCATGTCTGGGGACTGTCCAATCTGCAGTGACAACATCACCACTGACCACCTGTCCAGCTACTTAGATGAGCAACAACTTTCAGATCCTGTTACCTGGTATCAGTGGGTCAAGACTGAGGATGGCACAGACAAGGTTCAGAGATCTGGCACTATCTTAGATGTCATCACCCTCCTGAGTGTGAAATTACCTGCCTTCAGACTTCATAGCGTTATTAAGAACCAGCAATGCTCAGTACTTCCAGATATCTCTCTCATCCCCCAGAACAAACCATGTGGTTCTCCAGATTGACTTTTTAGAGAATGCCACTCTGTTTCACGAGGACGAGGACGAGAGTGGTCACTGGTCCCACACTCAAGCTGCACTATTCGCTGCTGTTGCCTGGACCAAGAATGGCACCCACTCCTTTGTTACCATCTTGGATTCCTTGCGCCATGATAAATATGCTGCAACCATATTTATAGAGACTGTGATTGACACTTTACAGCTAATGCTTCCCTTTCTTATCAGGGAGCTAGACATCTTTTCTGATGGTGCTGCAATACATTTCCTTCATTACCAACTTGCTTGAATCAATGAACATTCACGTGAACTGGCAATTTATTGGCACATCTCACAGTATAGGTGCTGTAGATGGTGTCGGCGGCACAGTGAAGAGGAAAGTCTACAGTGCCATCAAGTCTCGTATAGCCCGTATTGAGAATGTCAAGGCCTGTGCTGAGTGTGCTGCCAAGGTTAACTCAACCATCAACATCAGATATGTATCCGCTGAGGAGGTAAACCAGAAGTCACCTGCCCTCCACAACCTGTGGGATTCAGCTGCTCCAGTATCCACCACGCAGAAGGTTCACTGTGTCAGAACTGTTGCTCCCGGCAGAATCTCCACATCTCCCTACTCCTAGAAGGATGGTGTTGAGTTTGATTTCCTCCCCCAGCCTTCTGCATCCACTTCCACCATTTCAGCTTCTAAATGGTATGCCTGTTGCAGACCAAACAGCTCCAAGTGGTCCACTGGACAAGCTCAAGAACCAGCTGATGCCGATGCCTGGAGGTTCAACTTCTTGAGGCAAGCCGGATGTTCTAATCGCTTCCATGTGGCAGATGACCAGGACACCATCTCTGCAGACTGCATCCTTTGTGAGATTGAGCCACCAGCACCAACCTCTTCTACCAGAACATCCATCCTTACGCTTGATGCTAAGGACTGGAAAGTGATCCCAGGCCTTTTCAGAGATCGCTGCTGAATATCTGACTTTATCTGAGCAATTCAGACTTAAAACCTTGTGCAAATATGGTAGAAAATGCAATAAACCTTACTACGTGCATATCTTGGATATGGACAAATATATATGTATATTTGTAAAATATAATGTAATATAATTGTATTATATAGAAATAAATCTAAGAAAACTAAATCAATTTTATCTTGTGCATCTGAGACTATTTTAGCTCAGTGCATCCAAGACCCTGACATTTTCTAAAATTCTTGCAATCAAGGCATCAAAAATCCAGTTTTTGCATCAACCTTATATTGGTCATTTAAATGAACACCCAAATAATGATAATGCCCAAGTTTTATTTTATAATTATTTTGGGAACAGCGCATTCAAGAACTTTAAAAACATAGAAAATTTAGACATTAATTTTCTGTCCATCTGGGACAGTGCACTGAAAAGGTTATATATTAAAAACTATCAAATCATTTGTTTTCAAATTTTAATATGTTAAAGTGGGTAATTAGACCTTTCACTTGACATAATACATAAGTTCATAGAGCCACTGGTTGAAAAAATACACCCTCTAAAACAGTAAGTGGTCCATCCGAGACGCAATTGGCCGTCCCCATATCTAACATCATTGAGAAACAATGGCTGTATTTAGCACTCTAAGGGTTAATGAACTAATTCATCTCCCGTAACACCAATTTTTGGCGCACCTAGAAAGGTGGTGGTATGTAGGCCCCTTTCATTCAGACACCTGCGCTGTATAGTGTTCAGACTAACAGGACTCTCCTGAGCTGGTGCTTTTGTAATTGTGGTTTAGCGACTTCAAAATTAAAGCCATTTTTAGGTGTGCAGTATTCCAGTATTTTTGCTTGCAGACCTGTTATATTGGTAACCAGTTGTTTTACTACTTTGGCTTTTCGCTATCGCGCATGGTACTTTAGCTAGTATGCTATGTCCAAGTCCGTTTGCTATTATAATCAAACAAAGTGTCTGTTGCCGATTCGATCATTGTTTGATTGTCTGTTTTGAGTCAGAACCCGAAAAAATATTTTCAGCTGTAATGCAAATGGTTTTAATTAAGTTTTCGTACTGATTCTTTAGTAAGAATCAGTGTTCTTAACTTGCATTTATCTATAATAGCGAACAGACTTTGGCATAGTAGCGAAAGTGTGGTGTGCAGTAGCGAACGGACTTGGACATCGTAGCAAAAGTGGAGTGTGCGGTAGCGAAAGTTTAGTGGCAAAATGCCAAAGTAGGGAGACCACCGTAAACTGATTTAATGTCTGGCACAATGTGACCACCCCCCCAAGTTGAAGTTCACTGTGCTGAAGTTCTGTTGAACTATGTGAAAATTCTCAAAATGGGTACATTTTCTGTTATTTTCCTGGAATTTTCTGGTTTGAAAAGTAATTGTAAAGATAACTCTGGACTAAATGTTGAGTGATTACTCTGTTAGTTGAGTGTTACTGAAGTGCAGTGATATTTGCTGTCAACTTCATTTGAATTTGCGGGGTGGGGTCAGGGCTTCCATTCAGTAGATTGACAGGCCTTCTGGTCTCTGATCCCACAGGCTAAAAGGTCGAAGGGCGGGGCTTCCATTGAACTGGAGACATCAGATGCTGTGGAGTCCAATGAGACGCACACTCCTGAGGGCTCCAGGCCTAACTCCAGCGATGCCAGTCCTGGCTCTGGCTCACTCACCCCCAGTACTGCGATGAGAGTCAGCCCACAGGCAGGGGGCGCCGTACGGCGCTCGGCACCCCGGCCGCGGGCACCTGCAAAGTGAGTGGAGCTGTGTGTGGAGATCTGTAAGATTGTTCTGTGTGGCGCCCTCTTGTGGTGTCGCTGAACTTAAGAGATGGGAAATCTAGGTTCGGGACATGAAAGTTCCTTCCTGCATTTGCAGTGATTGCACTAGTGCCGCAGTATCAGGAGGGCGCCTGAGATTGTGTGAGGATGAGACACACGACAGGGCTTCATATTCTGAGGACAGGATTGTACATCTCTGCAGAGCTGCAGTACCGGCATGGAGAAAAACTTTTTCCCATCCTGCAGCGCTTGCCTGCCCTGTGTTGGGAGATCTGCCGTTTTTTCCCCATCCTGCAGAGCTAGCTGCCCTGTGTTGGGAGTCTGCCGTTTTGATGATTTTCACTCAAGTCCTTACCTGACACTCTCCACTGGCCTGTTCATGACTTTGGCGGAGCGGGGGAGGGAATATACGGGTGAGCCTGGAGTCTATCCCTAAATCCAATAGGAGAGAGATCGGGATACACCGATCAGTTCAGTAACGGTTCAGTAACGCACTGTTGCTACACACAAGTCAGTTCTCACCGCCGTGAATAACGGCTGTGTCTTTTGTCATTATGACATGTTTCAAGTTATCTGGTCATAAGAGTCGACTGTACAGTCTCCATTTTGTTGAGAACAATTACAATTTGCAGTTGACTTGATAACTTGATGGGATAACTAAAAAAGGCGGCATAATTTTTTGACATTAGCAGAAACAAGGCAAGGCAGCCATGCTGTGGAGTTGCACTGTACAGCAGGTTTGCAGTTCAACCCTAATTCAATACACCTAATGTTACGAATCAGCTGGTTAAAGCCGAGCTGTTGTTATTAAGTGAGATGTACCTGGTTAGGACTGGAGCAAAGATCTCCAAAATGGCAGCTGTCCAGACACCGGGCCGGCCATCTCTGCAGGACGGGGAAAACGCATTTCTACACACCAGTACTTCAGCTCACCGCAGATCTACAGGCCTGGCGTCAAAATGCAGAAGTCCAGTCATGCGTCTCATCCTCGGCTGATCTCAGCGGACCAACACCAAACGCTGGGACAACTTTTAAATCTACTTCCTGGATACTTCCATCTCATGTATGGATGGATGGATGGACAGTACCAGTGTTTGAAGTAGCAGCACCCACATGACCTGTCACTCTCTCCGCATAGCCCCTCCGCTCCAGCCACGCCCGCGACACCTCCCAAGCCCGCAGTGGGCAGGTCGAAGAAGCGGGAGAAATGTTCCTGGTTCGGCCCGAAGCGACCTATCCGTGCCATCCTCCCAGCTCCTGCCCGCACCATTCAGCCCAGCCCACTTCCACCTCAGAGTCAGTCATCTTGCACTAACGAATAAATAACTGCTGTTTTTAAGAGCAATCTCATTTTATCTCTGTGATGGTTAAGGCAGAAAGGGTTTAGCCAATAGGCAGTGGTCATTGTCATGTTTTACTGCGTTATTAGTCCATCTACAAAAATAACCCATTTTTGCCTCCGATTTGGTTATCTTGCAGTAATGGATTAATAACTGACATTTAAAATGATTTCTTCACTTATTATTTTGCAATACAAATTCATAGGACTCTGTTTTATTGAAGCAATTTTTTCGTAATAAATTATATATATTGTAATGTCAGTTATGGAGGCGTTTATCGTATGTTTTTTATGCTGTTGGTGTATTTTTTATTAAACTTAAAATGCTTTCCTAATCAAGTTGAAATATCTGCTTTTATGTAAAGTTCAAACAAGTGCAGTGACCCGAGCTGGTCTGGTCCAGTGGGTGGCGCTGTCCACGGATAAGCTCCAGTACCAGCTTCCGAAGAACGACGTCAAAACTGGTAAGGCTGTGACCAGAAATTCATTGCTCATGTCCCAGAGTTTATCTGTTAGTAGGGCTTGATGATATTTAATGTCGCAAAATATTGTGTCTGTATACTTCAGTATTTATATTGGGGCTATGTTGTTAGGAAATCTATTGGAGCTTTAACAAAAATATTTCCACTTAGCTATTTCAGATAAACAGCCAATTACATTTTGGATATGAGGACCAAGCAGATATAGACAACAGCTTGAATGGTTTTATGAGTGCAGAAAACTACATTCCTTTATTGTATTGCAGCCTCTCAACCCAGAAAAGATTATGCTTTTGTTATATCATGATATTATGACAATCAAAATCCCAGATAGAAGCAGTTTCCACAATTATAGGCCTATTTCAAAACAGTGGTCTCTGACTAAAATTTTAGAATCTCTGATCAATAATCAGTTAAGGAATTCCTGTATAAATATATAGTCCTCAACCCGCACCAATCTGGTTTCAGGGTTGGGCATAGCACTGCCACAGCTACTGCCTTGGTTATGAACAATATTGTGTCTGCCATTGACGAGAAAAAATTGTGCTGCTCTTTTTTTTATTGACCTATCGGCAGCTTTTGACACAGTCAATCACTCGCTATTATTACAAAGATTACATGATTCTAAAGCTTGTCACTGATATCAGAATAACCAATCTGGGAGGCATCAATGCATAAAAAAGGGGACATACCCAGTCTCAGTTCTTACCCATAACAAAAGGCGTGCCACAAGGCTCCATTTTAGGTCCAATTTTATTTTTCATTTATACAAATGTATTAATATTAAAACCTCATCTGTAACTAGCTGTTATCTTTTTGCAAATGGTACTGTTCTGCATTGCTTTGCAGACTCCTCAATTAGCTGTTACAAACATGCTTAACTGGTTTGCGAGGTTTGTTTCTAGATCTGAAATTAGTATTAAATGCTTATGAGACAAAGTGCTGTTTGTCTTTTGCTGTTCTTTATAGCCAGAAATTCAGAAATCGATAACCTACATATCTGATGGATTTATATTTGAGGGAGTTATAAAGTGTAAATATTTCTGCTTTTGGCTGGATGAAAGGCTTACATTTGAACATCACTTAGGCAAACTTGTGAATATATTGCGGCAGAAGATGGGTTTTCTGGGCAGAAATGGAGCCACTTTTCCTATGTTCTGCAAGAAATGGATTATTGAAGCAGTGCTAAAGTCAATTTTTGATTATGGTGATGTGATTTTCAGGCATGCGGCCTCTTCTATCCTCAAAACTTTGGATTTAATGCATTGCACCACTCTACGCTTTATTACTTGTGATGCTTATTGTAACGTTGTACATGAAGGTTGGGTGGTTCTTTTATCGGACAGACATGCTAGGCATTTTTATTCATTTATAAAGCTCTAACCGGCAAATTACCACCTTATATCACCTCTCTCCCGGTCAGATCATTCGGGGCTTAAGAATCTTGGTCACGTGATTGGATCACATTACATACAACAAGTTCGTCCAGCATATGGAAAGACTACTTTTAGTTTTCGTGCCCTAGATGCATGGAATAACTGCTGAGCATTTTTAACATGGACACTCTTATCAGTTACTGGCAGTTTATGAGTAAAATAGATTGTAAACCAACACAAGAAATGAAGCAATTGTTTTAATTGATGAGGTTTTAATACTTTTATCTTAAAACTGATAGATTAGCTGGAAATGTCTTTTTTTCTTGTATGTGTTTTATATTTTTTATAAGCATTATTTTATACAATATTGTTTTTATCCACGGTCATTTGTTTTATATTTCATACATTACTCTTCTCATACATTGTGGTTTGATTAGATTAGTATAAATGTGCATGCATTGTGTGACGCTGATTAGATTAGTACAAATGTGCATGCATTGTGTGCCGCTGATTAGATTAGTATAAATCTGCATGTGTTGTGTGTTGTGCAGCTGGTAGCGGAGGCACACTAAAGATTCCTGTGGGTAAAGTGGGCGGTCTAAAGCCCAGCACCCTCAAACAGCTTGGTCACACGGTCACTGTGACCTCGCCTCTGCCGGTGAGTCTTCGGCCCTGTCGCAGGCTTATGACATCATGCGCCGGAGAGATGTTACTGTCGCTCAGCGTTATTTACCCCAGCTGGTATTGGGATCATTGTAGCAGTGTCACCAAGGTGACCAATACGATATATGATCGGCAGTAGGTAATACCTGTGGATATTGGATGATTGTGTTAATGAATAATGTGTCTATGTAAATGAATGAGTAAATAATAACTATTGCTTTCTGTTTATTGTTTGGCAGTGTTTGTGTCGCTGAAAAGTATGTTGATCTGATTGGCTGGACTCTGAGTAGAATGTTAGCGGTGCCTCACTGCCGTATAGATGAACGATCCCTTGTGAAACCGTGTGTACTTTGGGTGATGATGTGCTGTCGTCTGCAGGAACAGACAGGAGCGGTGAGCAGCGGGTCGGTCCTGCTCACTAATAAAGGCCTGAAGGTCTTCTCTGTGGTGTCTGTCAAACCCAACCCCACCACGACTCTGGTGAGAGTTTCAGCAGCTGACGCTGTCGCAGTTATACAGGGCACTCAATACATTTAACGGAGGCCTCCCTTAGTGAAGCTGTATTCTATTTAATATCAAATAATAATGAAAACATAAGGGTTCATGGTCAAAATTAAAATGATTCTCATGGTCAAATGTAACTAATGTGCTTTTAGTGGTAGCAGAATCCTATGACGCGTGTATTTGCGTCTTTGCATTAACCTTGAATGTAATCTGTCGTGCGAAAAATTTGTTTCGCGTCCAGTGTGAAAGCGGCTTAAGAGTGTTTACGGTAACATCCGGCTCGTTTGTGCCACGTGTTTCCCTTGACTAGATCTGAATTTGAAGTGCAAATTCATCATCAATATTAATAGAATTTATAATAATCAATATTAACAATATCAATAATCAAATTAATAAAATTGCTGGACAACCTCGTGAACAGTTTAGGTTGTCCGGATCTATTTCAGGTTGTCTAGTCAACCTGTGTGTGTGTGTGTGTGTGTGTGTGTGTGTGTGTGTGTGTGTGTGTGTGTATGATCACACAGGCCAGTGTAGTTTGTGTGTGTGTGTATGATCACTCAGGCTGGTGTAGTTTGTGTGTGTGTGTATGATCACACAGGCCAGTGTAGTGTGTGTGTATATGATAACTCAGGCCGATGTTGTGTGTGTGTAGTGTGTAAACCCTCTCTCCTCTCTGCTCTGCATCAGGACCTGGGTCTTTCCACGGCTCGAGGCCGAGGGAAGTGTAAAAATCCTGTGTGTGACTTCGTCTACAAGAACCGACACAAACCCTCCCACTGTCCCCTGTGCGGATACGAGCTCGGCAAGAAGCACCCCCACAAAGCCAAAGAGCAGGTGGGGCCCTCTTTATCACTGTCCATTTACTTATGTCCCACCATCATGTTCTTTACTCTTAATTATCTGTCTCTTTCTCTGCACTATCTGCCCATTTTCTCTTAACTATTCCTTTAGTTTCTCTCTCTCTCTCTCTCTCTGGGAATTGAATCTGAATAAAATGAGCTTTATTGGCATGACTGATCATTATAGTATTGCCAAATACTACTTGTATCTCTGTGTCTCGCTCTCTCACTCTGATAGTAAATCTCTGTGTCCTCATGCCTTGTCAGTATGTTTGCCTGTGTTTGCGTGACCTCTGTGTCCTGTGTGGCCGCGAGGTTAATTAATCAGTCCCCTACCGAAAACGGAGGGGACTATAGGATTGCACTCCGTCCGTCCGTCAGTCCGTCCGTCCGCATTCGTGTCCGCTCCATAACTTCAATAACGTATGACCTAGGAACATCAAAGTTGGTGTGTGGATGCATCTTGGGGAGAGGGTGTGTCATGTACCTTATTCAGGTCACTTTGACCTACTTCTTAGGAAATATAATATGCATACACCAGTAGGGGACTAGTATTGCGCAGCAATACGACATACGCCGATAGGCGGTGCACTTGTTGTAATTGCCCTTCAGTTCATTTGTTTAATTATTATTAATTGTATTCTTGAGCTCTTGTTTACTGGACTTGTGGCGTTACCTCTAGTCTGCAGTTTGCAGTCCATAACTGCGCATACAGATGCATCATATGTGTTGTACCTCAACTGACCTGTGTTGTGTGGCTGTGCCTGTGATTTTCTGTATGGGTATATTGCACTAGCATGAAAATGTCCACTGTATAAGTGTAATGCGACGTCTCTGCTGTGGTCAGGTTGATCAGGGCCCCACTATGCTGTGCAGGGGCCCCATGCTGGACCCATATGAGCCCCTGAGCCCCTCTCAGCGGGAGACGCAGCGTCAGTCCACCCTGCAGCTGCTGAGGCGCAGCGTGATAATCCCCGAGAGCGAGGCCGAGCTGCAGGTCGCCATGGCGCTCATACGGACGCTCAACAGCGATAAGGTCAACATGGGCGATGAAGACACTGGTGATCGCAATGAGGGCCAGCCCGTGGAACATTCTGGATGGCCCATCTTCTATGAGTCCGCTGCGGAGCACTGCAGCCTGTGCCAGTACCCCCTGTTTAAGGGGGGTCAGAGGTGAGAGGGACCGTCAGGGGTGGGATGGGGATATGTCACCAGGTTGTCAGATTGTGATTGGCTGATTCCATCTTTGAATTTCAGAGAGTTCAAGTGAGGTTGACACCCCATAATCTTTAAAAGTGTTTGTGTGTGTGTGTGTGTGTGTGTGTGTGTGTGTGTGTGCGCCCGTTTTTTCCATTTTAATTTTCTGGAATTCCGTTTTTTACCAATTACACCAATTTTACCATCAGAGAGAGTGTGTTATTTATGTTAATGAATAAAATGTTCACTACTGAAATAGAAATAACCTTAAATTAGTTGATGCAACCCTCCATTTTCCTCAGTACTTAAAGTCAGAACAAGTACTGCATAATGACGCAATATCACATTGCACTGTGATGAAAGATTTTTTTTTTTATCCTAAAATAATACTACAAAATAAAATTGTCTCTTTAAAGGAAGTGTAAGCTACAGTCAAAAAGGCAGACAATGGCCGTTCTGACATGTATTATTCTGACTGCCCCTTTTTAATCATTTATTATCTTGTTGTATACATTGTGTATATATATATGAATGTATGAGAGCAGCAGTGATGACACTCAGTTTCCCCCACGAATCAACAGCTGTCTGAGTCCGAAGCATCAGCTATATTTAAAGCAGCACTATGTAGTTTTTTCACTCAAATAGATATCTCCAAGATCATTCTGGCGATACATCAACTCACAATAGGTTGAACGACACTTTTGTCATGGCTCGATCGCGCCTGCACCGCCTTCACTGGGACTATGTAACGTCGGGTTTCGGGTAGGAACCCAGGCCCAAAAAGAACTTCATTTATTTACAATTTAGAAAGAAGCAGAGTCAGAAGTGGTTGTAATGGCTGTCTGAAGCGGCAAGGAAATCAAAGAAAGGCAAAGGTGTTGTCAGAGGAGACATTTAAGAGAAAAAGACAGAGCAATAAAATAAGATCGTGGACTAGGGTCAACACTTGTCTGGCTTTCACTCGCTGGCAATAGCCTCGTGATGAGGGCTGTCCGACCGATGGCGACCTGGCGTTGTTACTTCTGGACAAATACGTACAAATTGTTAGCTTAATCCTTCATTTTAGTTTTGGTTCTAGTGCGTTTGAACTTGCATTGTGTCAGGCTGTGTCAATGAACTCATCTAGTATCCTGTTTATGCTCAGTCAAATAATTGTCCCGAGCAATTTATCTAGCTAGCTGGTATATGACATGCTAACTAGTTGTCATACTATCGTTAGCTGGCAAACATTTCTAAACTAGTCGTCAGTCGAAATGTGTGATCATAAACATTGTCACAAGCATGATAAACCGGTATGCGTGTGTGACTGAATGATACAAGTTCCCTGGAATCAATGTGATGACGTGTATTTGCATGCAACGTGATAAAATAGGGGGTACGTTCGAGTGCATCTGCAAATAAGCCGGCTGCGCGATATTCCCAAAAAATTTCGCAAAAATCTTGCCGAAGTTGTGCGATAAGCCCTCCAAATCCCGCGATGGCTGCAAGGTGTGGAGGGCTTATTGTGCAATTTCGGCAAGATGCACTCAAACGTGCCCAAGGATCTGGTGTTCTGCAGATTACTTGGCTCATTCCGTGTCAATTGGACTAACCTTCCTGGATAACCACCTCTGAATTTCTTCCTACTTTGATATATCAGTTATCAATGTATCTGAAGTACTCTCCCCAAATATTTAATCAAAATTCCACATAGTCCTCGAGTTTCAGGCCTTTAAGTGGGAGGGGGGTCAATGGGTCATAATAAATTTTAAATAATCAAAAATTTGTCAAAATTAGAATTCTGTCTCCAGCAACTAAATCTTTGGGCTAATAATTAAGGTAGATATGGACCTTATATGGGCATAACAATTATTCCTTAAAACACCATACAGGTGGCGCCATTGGTGGCCAAAGTCAGCCAATTTAGTGAAATGGCCTAATTTCGGCGGCCATTAAGGCCACGAGGCCCAACTTTTATTGATTTGCAATATTTTTAGCTTGATCCTACCCTTTCCCACATGGATCACCTTAGGATGCAGTTTTAATCAGTGTTAGAAGTACTGAAATTGGTACCAGGGGACATGTTGATATCCACTAAATATATCTGAATAAAAAACATCATGGGCTGGCACCATATTTTGGCACAAATATAAGCTCCAATGTGCCTGGATCTGTGTCAACTCAACCAGAGCCCCCAGATGACCATCTTGGATTTCCTTCTAACTCAGGAATAAGAATTACCAATGTACCTGAAGTACTCTCCCCAAATATCTCACCGTATTTTTACATTCACCATAATAACCGCCAACAGGACTATTGGGATGAAAATAGGTCTTGAGATTCAATAGCAATGAAACTACTGTTTACTCTGTAAAGTCATACTGTACCTGAACTTCAGTAGAGATTGTACTGCTTGATTTTGTTGGACCTCTGGCTGACACACATTTGATGCTATAGTCCTCATTGTCTGTACAAAATTCCAGAACCATTCCAATTCGCCAGTGTTCATCATGTGCACAAGCCACATACTGTCCAGGACTTGGGGTAGTGATTTGTCTTGCAGTGTGACAGCCTTGCACATGCACCATTGTAATGTCATCGTCAGTGGAGATGCGCTTGGCTATCAGCCCTCCCTCTGTTGGCTCTGAGATGTAACACATCATCTGTACCATGTAGCTTTATGTTTTTTTTTTGTTTTTTGTTTTTTGATGAGTGACCAACTATTGACCATTGTGAGTGGTTGAAGTCAAAGTGTAGTTCTGATTCATTCTTCTTTCATTCCAATAGTTTAATATCTGGACCAGTTTTCCAATCCGTGTCTAAATCTGTTAATTAATTTATTACCTCCCTGTTTTCACAGATCTTTATAGTCAGGTTATAAGTTGTGGAAAAAGAAAATCAACTGGAATCTGGTCATAATAGGTGAGTCTAAATATGGATTGATGAGGGATATGCGTGATTTTCACGGATTACAGCTGTATGTTAAGGTGTCTATGTGGGAAATGGTA